>OY728121.1:2064653311-2067053311 GCA_963277665.1 Viscum album
CCAATAGATTCAATAGACATCAGATAAGAATAAATTCAATATAACACATAAAAAACAATATTTTTATTAATGATTTTTTACCACCATTAAATGGAGAACCCATTTAAAATAAAATTTATTACCCATTTCTAAATTTAATATTTAAATATAAACTTAATATATGAAATAGAAAAATAAAAATAAGCTTAGGGTAATTTTTTGTTAATTTTCTATAAAGATTCATTTTTTTAATAGTTAAAAATATTAATATATAATTACAAACATATTTTTCATCTAATTTATTTTGAATGATAGTTTATGTTTTAGATTTGTTTTAAAGTTTAATTAAATAATTTTATTTTCAATTAATAAATTTTAGGTCATTGGAATCAATTTAACTTTAAAATTCACTATAAAAACGTAAGAAACTATAGAGCATTTTTACATTAAAAACTCACATTATCGTCACATATATGGGTTTAATTTTAAATTAATTATTCCCACTTATATGATAAAAATATAAAAAAATTGTTTCCAAATTTAGATTAATCATAATTTGTAATATCTAATATTATAAACATAGATGTTTTCCAAAAATATTATTGAATGTAATTATAATTAATTACATTGATTGTGGTTAAATAAAGCATAATAAGGGACTAAACATTATACAGAAGGCCTTAAATGACATATAAAATTGACCAAAATATCTTGTATGTCCATATATGGAACCAATAATCCTATGTATATAATTTTTACCATCATTTTTTCAATTTAAATAAAAAATGTTGGTTGAGTTTCTATCATTTAAAATATTACCACAGTGTCACTCCTCCTCAATTATAAAAGACTCGTTTTCTCCCACATCTGCACACCTCTAAAGCCACATGTGTTCAGAAAAAATCTCCCCATCTCAATCCCCAAAATACCTAAATTTTTTATTAAATACTACCTTTGGGAAGAATGAATCCAAGGAAGTATTTTGGTGAAAACAAAAAAGAATTACTCAATTAAGATGTAACAATTTTCCTAAATATCTTTAATTTTATTTCCATTGTATATTCTCAAAAACATTTATTATTAGTATTTTATATAAAAATCCATTATAGTCAATGAAATAAGATGTTTCTATTATAATGGTTTGACTGAAACTTACACACACATCCATCTAATGGGAAATAATCATATTGTTTATGTGTATGGTGAGCTATTGCTACACGAAATAATTATTGTCCATTTTTTCTTTACAACCTATCACAGAGGAAATTATGTTTTAAAATATTTTTATATATTATATATATATATATATATTATTTATTATCTAATACTTTTACACCACAAATCTTTATTATTTTTCATTTGTGTAAAATGAAAACATCATTTGTGGAAGTGGAGACTACCACCCTCTCAAAGCAATTTGATTCAATCAAAAGATACATGGAATTGATAATTGATGGTTTAAATGAAACATTCGTGAAGTAAAATAAATCTATATATACCATATTGACATAGTTATATTTAATGTAAAATAATATATACCATTTTATTTATTACCCTTTCAAACACGTAAAAGTGATAATCTCATTCATTGACATGTGGACAGCCACCTCCTCTATATGACGTGAATCCTTTTACATCAATATATTTATATATAACTATATATGATTAAATAAAAAGGTATTTATGATATAAATATCCAACTGTAATGATGTAATTCTATTTAACTTCTTTCCATAATGATCATTGAAAATGGGAGTGTTACTAATGCGTATGTATGACCTGTTGTCTCTATGGTTGTAACATTGATTCATTTTTCTTAACTATATTTAATTTTTGAATTTAAAATTATAATTGATGTAAAAATATTATAATTATTTGTTGGTTTTTATTATAGAGATGTTTTATAATTACATGTTCACCATAGTTGGCCTACAAAGTTATTTTTCACACCACAATCAAAATTGATCAAAACACCCAATGTAAACAAAAAAAAATTAAGTAGATTTATACAAAATATTAATAAGTGAAATAAATGTACTGATAAAAATGAAAAAATTTATAAATAATTTATATAATTATCATAATTTATTATAAATTATTTTAAAGTACATTCACCCAAATGGAAACACAGTGTAAGGAATTTCCGTCCCTCCTTTTATATATGTGAGATAAATGGCATATTATCAAAGAAACCATTTTTAGTGTTTGTGATGTACCATCCCAGAAGCCATTGTATGGTTCCCCAATCCAGTTGGCTAGATTCCCTCTAGAACACCCCCCCTATGCCCCAGGGTTCCCACTATTTGGGAGGGTTTGGTAAGTATCCTTGGGGAGACTATACCCTCTATTATCAGAATAACACACCATATGAAGCACATAAAAATAACATTGTGAGGAAGAGTACAATTAACTATAACAAATCCAAGTCACATGATAACCAAAACATGAAAATACAATACCCATCTTAAAGTTAAAACACTCTATGACAATGAAAAATTTTAAGTTTCTACAATGCAACTCAAATTAAAGATCCAACGACTCCAAATCGGGCCTTGAACCACACATACTTCCCTCTCCCATTCTCTAATCACAAACTGAAACCTATCCTCGGGCCTTTATCTTATCATGTCATACAAAAACCAATTATTCATGGGTGCCCATAAGGTGGCCCCAATAGTGTGTGAGTACAACTTAGTAGGCAACCACAGTTTATTTCTAAAACAGGTCAAGTAAAAATATAGTGCATGCATATTTATGAAGCAATTAATTCAATTTGGAATTAAAATAGTTATCACATTGTAATTTAATCATTAGTCATCACATTATATCCAATTTCAATCCAAGTTACCCATTTGAATCATCATTCATTATTATCATTCATTTGATGTAGATCGTTATGCCTATAAAAAACCTCATTTGAGTCGTTATTCATTGTTATCATTCATTCGGTGTAGGTCATCATTCCTAGAACCCAAAATGTCATTAAGTGAAATCTCCATTCCTAAAAAATTATATATCATTCTGGGTAAGATTTCATACCTAGATCCCCATAATCGTAAGCTTGGATATCTACTGGGGATGAATACTATGTCCATGTCCCAACATCTAATCGGTCTAGAAGACCATATCTAGTGCCAAAAAAAAGCTTAGCCATTAAATCATTCATTAATTCATAATAATTAAACACATTATTCCATTACTAATATAACATTTAGTTAATCATTTCAAAGGCCAATTGTTAACTCAACAATTAACTAAGCACATAACCCATTAATTAATTCATCAATTAACTAATCAATAGATAAAATTCTCAATCCATAATTAATTCTTCACAATTAATTATCCATATAAAATATGAACAAGTCCTAATTATTTCTCACAAATAAATCTATTAGATCAACATCATGTAACATAATTAATTCTCAAAATTAATTATATTTTGTCAATATCACATCACATAATTAATTCTCACTATTAATTATCTTACCTAGCAAACATCACTTCATAATTAATTTTTCCAAATTATGTATCATATTAAAATAAATTCAAGATATCTGTTAAAATATCTCAACACATAATCAATCTCTTGAACAAATATAAATTTCGGATACCCCCTAATTTTTTCTGTCATTCTAAAATAAATTAGTCACTAAGAAAATCCAAAGTCAAATCCATATTCCTAATTACTCAAATTTACGAATATAATTTTAAATAATATCTAAAAAATTATAAAATCACATCGACATATCATATCAAAACTATAGGAGTTTGTTTTAGGCCAACTACCTTAGTTTATTTATGGAAGTCAGCCCAATGGAAATCCCCAAAATCTGAGCTGGACAACGTCGTTAATCAATATCTGGATTTAAATCCTTACATCCAAAATTTAGATCATGTCATTAAGATCATGAAAATATAGATCTAAATCCATAATACTATCACTAGATCTCAATAAATAGGTTTATATCCATGAAAATGAGGGATATATTCCATAAAAAGACCAATAAATGATAATATAAAGGATTGGAGAGGCAACATGATGAAATCCACTTAACGGGAGGATAGTAGATCTACAATCCGGGAATTCAATCTCAAAGAACAGTGTTTGGATCTCATTTTAATGTCTCTGGGAGGCTTTGTAATCACCTAGAATTCATCAATCCCAAGACAAGGTCAAATTATAGATTTGTTTGGGGGTTCAGTTGGTTTGAAGACCAATTTTCAGATTAAACTATACCACATGCACAGTTTCACCTGGGAGGCCGCACTGTTTGGCCAAATCATGAACGAATTATGAATTCTTGCACTACATGCACTACATGATGGGGCACAGTTTGGAAAACCATGTTCCAACCATGCCAATATCCATGGTCGACACAGTAATCATAGGCACAGTTTGTCCAAACCGTGCCCAAACCATGAACATCTTCATGTCATCCCATGTTCCATAAAAATTCACCCAAATGAACCCCAAGACACTACTCCAAACCAAAGGTACGTAAAAGCTTAAAAGGTACCATAAATAATTCCCGAGATGACTCCAGAAATGGTTGGGATCTTACAATCTCCCAACCTTATAACATAAATACCTCGAGCTGCACTCCTGGACATCTATATGATTTCAAAACAAAAAAAAATTGGTCCATTATTCACTCATGTATGCTTCAAATTCCCATGTTTCTTCTTGAAAACTTCCACATTTCCATTACAGATGAACTAACGGCATTTTCTTTCCCTATAAAACTATCTCAATATGACCCAATACATGTATCATATGCCCCTCAATGGAAACATCTATCTTGAGGTCAACCTCTTCTACATCATTCACATGGTAAGGGTTTGGTTGATACTGATGTAGTAGAAACACATGGAAAACATCATGAATCATAGTGACTTCTTGTGGAAGCGCTAATCAGAATGCCACCGGCCTGATTATATCTAGCACATCAAATGGTCCCATGAACCTGGGCACCAACATGCCTTGCCTCTATATCCTGTGGGGACCCAGTTTGGGTAACACCCAAAGGAATTCAGGATCGCCCTTTATAAACTCTTTGCGTCAACTCCATATTTCATCATATGACTCCTTTCTAATCTTATTTGTAGCCATACATTTTAGAGTCAACAGTACCGCATTCGATGTCTCCAGAACAGTAATCGGTTCTAATAGCTTTGACTCACCCAATTCAAACCAACATGGTGGTGATTTACAAAGTCTCACATACATTTCCTCACGTGGTTCCATCTGTATATTTTAATAATAACTTTTTTTATTGGAAATATCCACTGAATCCATGTTCTTATCCCAAGATCCACCAATTTCTAGCACATATGCTCACATCATATCATCCAACACTGGTAAATTACGCCCTGACTGCCCATCTGTTTGTGGTTGGATGGTCATACGTAACAGAACATGTGTACCAAGTGCCTTCGGTAAGGTTATCTAGAATCCTGATGTAAAAAATGAATCACAATCTAAATCTATAGTCGGTGGCACCCCATGAAAACAAACTATCTCTCTCACATACAGTTCTTTTATCTTCTCTATTATAAATGATTCCCTTATAGTCAAAAAGGGTGCTACCTTAGTTTTTTGATCCAAAAAGACCCAAATAGAATAATTCATCATAAGATTCTTTGGAATTCCTAACATTAAATCCATATTCACGTAATCCCACTTCCATTCCAGAATAGGAAATAGCTGTAATAAGCCTTCTGGTCATTGATGCTCTGCCTTCACCTACGGACAAGTGAAACATCTAGTCACAAATCTTGTGATCTCCATTTTCATGTGTAGACACCAAATCTATCTTCAAAGGTCATGGTGAATTTTTTCACCCCATGATGTACTGCCCACCTTGTAGCATCAAATTCATGTACAAGTTGTCCTCCAAATTGGTGGGCAGAACTACCCAATTGTTCACATAGACAATTTCATCCTAATATATTATCTATTATGTATGTGTCTCCCCACTATCAAGGATTTCCATCACGGAACGACACCCCAGATCCTAATACTACCTATCCCTAATCCATCCCAAGTGTGTAGACTCCCCTTCTAGAGGAACAAGAGTCATCCTCTATAGAATCTCATAAACTACCCCATGCATCTCTTTCTGTAATTTCAAAATCCTCCACTCATCACTCAACTCATATTCCAACTGAGTCTGATTTTTTCTGCTCAATGCACCATCCATACTATTCCCTTTCTCATGGTCTATATGCCTGTTCTAAATCAAAGGAATGTGTATAATCTATGAAAATTTTCTATTTAAGATTCATGTCACGAGGGGAATAGATATACTTCAAGTTTTTTTATACATAAAACTGTTTAATTTTCACCCAAAACATAGTTTCTCCATCACTTAAGAGCATAAACTACAACTTCTAACTCGAGGTCATGCATAGGCTAATTCGGTTCATATGGCCTCAATATCCAAGACCCATAAGAAACAACTCTATCCTCTTACATCAACACAGCTCTGAGTTTGATCCCAGATTCATCAAAATACACCGTGTACTCCTCACATAAGTCTAAAATGGGAGCCAATGTCAAGTGCTTCATCAACTCCTTGAAATCATTCTCCCAAGGTTCTGTCCAAAAAACTTATCCCTTTATTTGGAAAATCTATAAGTGGTGCTTACACTCAGGAAAAATACTTGGATGAACCTCCTCTAATAACTAGCTAATCCAAAAAATCCATGGATATAAAAAATATTCTTGGTATGATCCTATGAAATCATTTCCCAAACATTTTCTGTGTTCAATTCCACACCTACTTCTGATATGATGTGCCCCAAAATGTATACCATGTCAAACCAAAACTGAAATTCAGATAGCTTGGCGTATATACTATGATCTCTTAGTGTACCCAGGACAATGTCAAGATGTTTGACGTGAACGTTTTGATTTTTAGAGTAGACCAAGTCATCATCCAAAAACACCACCACAAATTGATCCATGTACGGTTGAAAAAACCTATTCATCTAGGCCATAAATAATGCTGGGGATTTTTTCAACCCAAACGACATTATGAAAAACTTATAAAGGACATACCTACTCCTAAATGTAGTTCTTGGAATATCAGAATCTCGAACTCTCACATGGTGATACCCAAACTTCATATCGATTTAAGAAATCACATCACCCCCCTTCAGCTGGTCAAATTGATCATCGATGCATGGAGGAAGATATTAGTTCCTCACGGTCATTATATTCAACTTCCAATAATCAAAACACAACTGTAAAATCATGTTAGCCTTATTTGAAAACAAAATAGGTCATCCCCAAGCAGATTTACTTTGATGGATAAACCATTTATCCTCAATAGTTAATTCCACATATCTCTCCGGTGAAAACCTTAAAAAGTATTTCATAAATTCATCCTAAAATAGTTCTACTACTAGTTAAAGTACATCATTTAATAAAATCAAATCATCTAGAAAATATATAGAATCCTGGCCTATGAGCTCCCCCAATTGCTGAGTAATTTTCCCAGCTCTTCCTTCATGGATATCCCCTTCTCCACGGTGAATATACCGGTCACCCTCAAGAGATAAAATTTTCACTAACCTTCGGTAACAATCTATGTGGGCATAATATGTGACAAGATAGTACATATCTGTAATTAGTTCTAAACCCATTATATTAAGGACATAAATATCCCAAAGGAAACTACATTGTCCGATCTATAGATGAAATACCTTGCATAAGAATATATCCCAAGATCGTGTTCCCAATGGTGTGTCGATATTCATCACCGTGCTTACGGACTCTGCCTCTACAGTCAAGCCATTAACAAGATTTGAATATATTAAAGAATGAGAGGAACCATTACCAACAAGGAAGTAGATAATTTAGATGAAACTAGAATAGTACCTCTCACAGTTGATGGACCAACCTCTCTCTAAACAAGTATAGGATGCACTGCACATAACTGTCATTCTCCTCTACCATGTGGTGTCGTCTAACTCCCTTTAGTAGCACCGCTTGAGAGATACGTGCACTTTTACCTTGATGCACTGCGTTCACTACCTATACCAAATATGCTAGAATAATATGATCTCCCATACATATATGGTGTAGAATAAACCCTTCATACTCTCTGACTCTAACCATTTGATCCCTCCGCAACAGCATGTCGCTACTTCTCATAGAACTTCTGTAGGTGTCCTATCTAGCCACAAAATCAGAACTCCGCTGTTGGTTATGGAAAATGTGTGCGATAGTTTCCCTATCTGCAACACTTGTATCATGTCTCATAGTCAAGATATAGTGCAACTATTCCTCCTGAATTTTCACCTTGCATTCCAATATCTGGGATAAGGTTCTCGTGATAGCACGTCCTACTCTCAAAATACCCACTCCCTGATCATCAAGCTACATGTCCAATACCAGAAGCCACCTTCTGGTTCCCCTCTGAAATGATAGCATGATTAACCACTTCCAATAATTTATTATTCGTAATGATATTTTCATGGGACTTAATTTCACATCTATGTCCGTCCTAAAATCATTTTTTTGAAGAAGACTCATTTGTAGCCAAAGGTTGAGTA
This sequence comes from Viscum album, assembly GCA_963277665.1. Lineage (NCBI taxonomy): Eukaryota > Viridiplantae > Streptophyta > Magnoliopsida > Santalales > Viscaceae > Viscum > Viscum album. Next base: position 2,064,661,850 of record OY728121.1, read on the forward strand.
AAATGTTGTAAGTCTGTTAAACGTCATACGTGTTCCATTATAGACATTTTTCCTTGGGTAAAATGCATAAAATCTAAATCCTTCTCTTTTCTAAGCATTTATGGATATAACTGTTCCAAGAACATCTCCAGAATGACCTTCTATAACATCTCATCAATCATTCCAGATCATACCTGTTGTCCCACCAACACATCTCTAAACCACTTAGCATACAAGATTTCAACCCAACCCTTCTCTCAGACAGAGTTTCCATATATTCAAAAATCATCTATATGCATTCAATCAAGTATTCGTCCCCCTCGTGTCCACCCTCTCTAGTAAATGTAGGAGGGTGTTGAAGTTGAAAATCAACTTTCAACCCAAACAAGCTTTTCTGAACCCACCCTGGGTTTCTCTCAATAAATTGCATAAAATGAGAAAAGTTCTCTTAGAACCGTTCCCCTTCATCTTTAGCATGATCCTATGGCGCCTCAATCTCCATGTCTAGATGTTCGTTCCAATCCATACCCATTTTCATTCCACATGATCAATATGGAGGCCTTATCACTACCCTTAACCATCCTACTCTTAGGTCTTGGTTAACAAGGTTACGAACATTCTCATTTATTAATTTAATAATTAATTATTCACTTTAACTTAAATTAATTAATTCAAAAATTAATCAATTAATCATATCAATTTCATTAATCAAGGTTCTCATTATACACCCATTACTAACATTTTGCATTATTATTTCAATCTCACAACAATGAAATATGTTCATGTTCAACCACATACCCATAACCCATTATCTCATGAGTTCCTAGAATTATGCTTGTTACAACAACCCTGAGTTCCTAGACTAATGCATGAAGACTTCAGTATCATTCTTCTTAAGGAAACAAATAAAAAAAATCAAAACAAACATCACATCACACCACATGTGAGTCTCCCAAGGAGAAATATATCCAACTGTAACAACAAACAAACATCAAAACAATCCCACACTGAGTACTCATATTTTCCCATGTACATGGGTTTTCAACTCCCACAAACTAGATCATTACAAATCATAGACTCTTCCTAGTATCGTTTCTGACTTTAGAAAAATAGTAAAACAAATAAATAAGGAAGAATGAAAAATCCATTTGATACCACTTTGTGATGTCCTAGCCCGGAATCTACTTAATGGTGCCCCGAGTCGGTTGGCTACATTCTCTCAAGTGCACCTCCCAGTACGCTAGAGAGTGCTGACTAGAAGCGAGGGTCTGGTAAGTCAGTCTGTGGGAGACTATACCCTATTTTATCATAAATACACACAAACATAAGAAAATAACAATAAAAAAGTGTGGAAGAGTATAAATAACTAGAACAAATCCATGTCATTTGAAAACCAAAACATAAAAATACAATACACAACTGAAAGGTAAAGCATTCCATGACATTGAAAATGTCAAGTGATTACAATGTAACACAAATTAATGACACAAAAACTCTAATGTGGGTCCCAAACCATGCCTAGTTCCCTCTACCATGGTCCAATCCCAAATAGAAACCTATCCTATGTCCTTTCCATTATCATGTTCTATAACAAAAATTTATGATCAGGTTCCGATTAGGTGGCCCGAATATGGTGGGAGTACAACATAGTAGGCCACCACCAACATTGTCTAAAACGAGTACATTTATAATATAGTTTGTGTATATTTATGATGAAATAAATAAAATGAATAATTTAAATAGTTAAAACATTGTCATTTAATCTATAATCATCACATTAGATCTAGTTTCAATACATGTTACCCATTCAAAACATCATTCATTATTATCATTCATTTGGAATAGGTCATCAAGCCTAACACAAAAAAATCTAATTTGAATCATCATTCATTATTATCATTCATTCGGTGTAGGTCATAAAGCCTAGCAACCCAAATCTAATTATGTTTAGGTCTGTATTCCAATCACTTTATATACTATTCGGTGTAGTTCATCATTCCTAGCACCCTATAATTTCAAACATGGATAACTATTTGGTAGGAAACCATTTTCCACGTCACAACCTTTAATCGGTCTAGAACACCATGTCTAGGACCAAAAAACACTCAACCATTTAATCGTTCATTAATTCACAGGAATTAGCAACAACATTCGATTGCAAATCCAGTTATTAGTTAAACATTTCAATGGCCATTAGTTTGCTCATCAATTAACTAACCACATAACCCATGAATTAATTCATCAATTAGTCAATCAATCAACAAAGTCCTGATTCCATAATTATTTCTTCAAAATTATTTATCCATATAAAAAATAAAATTTTCATAAATAATTCTTTGAATTATTTATCTTATATGAAAATAATGTCCCATAATTAATTACCAAAACTAATTATCTTTTTTTTCAACATCATGTCAGATAATTAATTCTCCCAATTATTCATCTTACAGAGCTAGTATCAATACATAATTATCTTCCACTAATTAATTATATTTTCACCATATATTCAAGATCTCAATTCCAATATCTCAACCAATAATCAAACTCTGAATCAAAAATCAATTTAAAAAAAAACCCATTATTTTTTCCATGATTAATCACCGAAGAAAATCACAAGTGAAATGCACATTCCTAATTTCCCTAATTTAGGAATTTAATTATCAATAGAATCCATAAAATCATAAAATCACATACCCTTCCCAAATAATGACTATTTGAGTTTGATATAGACCACTTACCTCGGTCTATTGATGGATATTGCCCCAACAGAAATCCCCAAAATCTGAGCTGCACAACATTGTCGATCAAGCTACGGATCTAAATCCCTAAATCCAAAATTAAGATCAAGGAATCAAGATCATGAAAATATAAATTGAGATCCACAATACTAGATCTAGACCTCAACCAATATGTTTTGATCTTTGAAAATGGGGATGATCTTCCATGAAAAGATCCAGAAAAGATAGCAGAAAGAACAGGAGAAGCAACAAGATGAAATCCACTTATCAGGAGGAGAGAGGATCATCAATATAAGATTTTGATCTCAAATAATGGTGTTTGATTCATCTTTTATACATTTCTAGAGTCTTTGGAAACACATTGAATTCCTCAAGCCCAAGACAAGGTCGAAATATAGAGGTTTTGGGGGTTCGGGTGGTTTTTAAAACAATTTTCAGAAAAAGATTCACTAGGTGCATGGTTTCTACAGGGAGGCCGCACAATTTTTCCCAAACTGTGGGTCAACTGTGCGGTCTTCCAGTACCGACATGACTTGATGGTGCACAGTTAGGAAATATATGTTCCAACTGTCTCGACATCCACCGTTCATACGGTTTTCGTGCGCACAGTTTGGCCAAACCATTCACAAACCATGCATAGCTACATGTATTCCCATGTTCTTTAAAAATTATACCAAACAAATCCCAATCCTCTACACAAAACCAAATGTACAAAATAGCTTAAAATGTACCTGATAAAGGGCCCGATATTTTTTGTAGAAAATGTCAGGATCTTACATTGTTTCACCTAATACCCATGTTGATATATTATATCATATGTTATTTTATCATTATGGTATTTAGATGTCTTGTTTGATTATTATCAATTTTTGTTATTTTGATTCAAGTGTATGTGATTTTTCAATAAATTTACATCCCTTTGATACATTGTCATGACCCGTCCCCTGGGGCCTGTATTTTGACTACCCCATGACCACCTTCCATAGACTAGGGTCTGGAGTCTAGCACAGAAAGGCGTATTCTCTATAACTGGGAAGGCATTACCTTTATAACCTATAAACACACGCAACCAAGCACACATCAAGATACAAACACAAGTCAACTATATAGAAAAAAGAGTGATGAAAGTAAAAATGGTCGAGAATAAAAGATCAACTATAATAGTACTAGTACAACTGAAATACAATACAACTGAAGAAAAAGAAATGCAGCTACTGGGACATCCTCTGAGATTACTACCAGAATGGTAGGTACAGATCGCCCCATGAGCACTCAACATCCGCCAATCTCTTCTACGTACCGTGACGCCATATGGTCCACCTTCGGGCCTTGTCTATCCCTGGTACCCTCAGCCCTGATTAGCGATGTCTGTCTTCTACACCAAACACAACAAGGTGCGGGCATAGCCCGTGCATGGGTGAGTGAAACGATACTCAGTAGGGACCCTGAGACCCTCATGGTTTCACAAAATCCCCCATGGATAAAACAAAAGGCATGAAATCAAATGACAACCCTACTTAGGTATATGCACATTCATATACCATTGTTATCATGAATACCCATCTCAATCATGAGGAAAACAAAGAGTCCAACTCAAATCCCAAAGCTCAACTATTCCACAAAGGAAAAAAAATAACATGAAGGTATGTGCCACATAGGTATTCCACACAGAAGAATACCACCAAGGTAGTATCATGATGGAAAGTACCACAATGTACAGACTCAGCTCACACCAGGTATAACTATGGTACATAAGTACATATTATTAGATGTATCTACTGAATCATCTTACTCTGTTAAGTGGATTTATTGCTTGCCCACATAGGACCACTCGGTGCTGACGCACATAGGATCTCTAGATGTTGACCCACATAGGATCTCTAGATGCTGAACCATACAGATCGCTCAGTGCTAACCCACACAGGATCTCTCGGTGCTGACACACACAGGATCGCTCGGTGCTGACCCACATAGGATCTCTAGGTGTTGACCCACAAAGGATCGCTCGCTGCTGACCCACACATGATCGCTCGATGTTGACCCACACATGATCTCTTGGTGCTGACCCACACAATATCACTCGGTGCTAACCCACACATGATTGTTATTCATTCTTCACGTCACAGCCAGCTACTGGGGTCCTGAAATAAGCTTTCTCACCTCTGGGAGGGTCTGCACCACATGCCACTAGTTTATACTCCAACTTCCATGAAGTCCCATGAAAATCTATCCCAATGGGCATCCACATCATAGGGGTCTCAAGGCATCAGAAAGTGCATCAATTGGATGCCGGGTCTATAAGTTATTGTCCTTTTTAGTCCCGAGGGCCCGGTTGGATTCATGATTGATCCAACCCGACCGTACACCAAAATTATCCAAATCTCAAATGGTGTATAAAAAATGGGTCTTCTCACTCAATGTTTCCATTTCTGTAGGGCGGAGGGTGTTAGAGTGAATATGGGTCGAATTTGGCCCTGGTCCAGTCTGACTTTGTCGGAGTCACCCAGCACGACCTGATGGCTCCATCCCGACCTGCTGGCTCCGGCCTGACCCGCACTTGGAGGCCTGGCCTGGGCAGCCAGTGGGTGCGGGCGGCTGAGGTTGCGGGGAGGCGGAGGCCGCGAGCGGTGTGAGTCTGCAGGGCGGAGGGTGTCGTGGGTAGGACAATGTTGTGGGGTGGGGGAGGCCACTGAATGCATGTGGCCATAGGTTGGTGGCTGCCGCAGATGGCGTGAGGCCGCAGGGTGTGGAAACTGCAGATGACACAAGGGCTCAGGGTAGTAGAGGCCGCGGGTGGCACGAGGCCACGGGCGGCACGAGGCCAGAAGGTGGCAGAGGCCGCCACCGGTGCGAGGCCGCGGGGCAGCGCAGTCCAAAAATTGCATGAGGCCACGAGGAGGCGGAGGATGCAGAGGCAGCGAGGGAATGATAGGCGGTGCGGAGGCCATGGTCCGGTGGGGCGGCCATGGTTCTTAGGGGTGACTGTTGTGCAGCGGTCCTCCACGGCTGGCCAGATGGCCATCCGTCCTCTCCGCGCGGCGCGGTCGTGGTCCGCGCCTTCACCAACGGCCGGTTTGGCCAGCCTCTCTTCATTCATCAACGTGGCACAAATATGCCTTCTTCCATAATGAAGAACACACCATTCGTTAGTAATGTCGAAGGGTTCGGGCCATGTTTGATTGGCCCGCACCCTCCGCATTAGAGCGGTAGCAAGCAGCTCAATGGGGGTGATTCAATGTAAGGAAAAAATTTACATTGTTCAATTTAAAACACACCCCTACCTCGTATGTTAGTTGAGGTCAATGAGGAGGGAAGTCCGATCAACGATTGAAAACATCCCACATTTGAGGATGTCCCGAGGAATATGTTGATGACGTTGGAAAATGTCGTCATTCTCTATTGGAGAAGCGTCCTTCGTGGCAGCAGTTCTTTGTTGGAGAAGTGTAATCCTCCCAAAAGCTCTCCCCTTATCCTTTTCCATATACTTTCCCCCAATCCGCCCCATGAATGAAATACCCAACATAATATAATATGTTATCTATTTAGTTTGTTGGCATAAATTCAAATTGTATTAATTAATTAATTGATGAGTAGGTATAATTAATCCAATTGGGACGGCAAAGTTAATGTTGGAGAAGTTCAAAATAATTCCCCACAATTAAGAGGGAGTTAAAGAGATTCTCCCATTATGATTTTTCAGGTGGCCCCACCATTAGGAATTCAAAATTGTGGGGGGTTTTGGCCCAGGTGGCCCCCACCACCTAAACCCTTGTAGGAGGTTTTAGTTCAGGTGGTCCTTACCACCATAACCCATGTGGGAGGTTTCTAAAATAAAAATGTTTGAAATTTTTATTTTATTTAATTCTTTCACAAAATGTGCAAAAACGTACATTCACCCTTGGCCAACTGCCTTCGAGGTGAAAGTCCTCTTATGTGAATACCAACACTACGAGTTCAATGGATCTCTTGAATTGCAATTACGAGAACTTGTTTAAAAGTTACAAAAACTCACTCGCATGTTAATAGATGGTACCCGAAAAAAAGATCATAAAGTCATTCTGGGAACACCGAGTATCAGAATCACTGGTCATAAATTTTCATGGACTCATAAAATTGTTATATAATTAAAACAATTTAAATGGAATTTCTGAGCTTGTACATTCTTCCCACCTCAGGTCTTTGTGTCCCCATAAGGCAGAACACAAACTAAGGAAACAAGTGGGGGTACTGAGCACTCCCATGTGCTCTCTTGGAGGTACCGGTGCTGCCAACGAATGTGAACCAATGGTATCTACTTTCAACGAAGGATGTGCTCTTTTCGATCCTCAATCTCAAGTGGAACCTCCATAAAAGTCACCCCATCGTTTACATCCATCTCTTCATGGATGATGACATGGGAAGGGTCGTGCACATGTCTCCTCAGTTGGGAAATGTGGAAGATGTCATGCACTCAATGAAACTAAGGTGGATGAGATAAGTGGTAATCCACCTCGCCAACTCTGCTAAGGACCTAGAAGGGTTCAATGAACCTCATAGATAACTTTACACCTCATCCAAATCTTTGAAAACCTCATCGGGGTGAGACCAGTAGAAGGACATGGTCACCATCTTCAATCTATAGAGGTATCCGTATTCTGCCGGCATAAGACATCTGCCTACTCTGTGTAGTCTTTATAGACTCCTGGATGATCTGCACTTTCATTTTGGTAGCCCATACCATCTTAGGTCACACAAGTGATGACTCCCCTTGGTTAGTCTAGGACAATGTTGATCTACAAGTTCACCCATACAATGCCTAAAAATGTTCCATCCCAATGGTGGAGTGATAGATGTTATTGTTTTCAAACTCTACCAAAGGCAAGTGATCCTCCCAGCTGCAACCGAAGTCAATGACGTAAGAATGCAACATGTCCTCGAGGTTCTGAATGGTCCACTCAGTCTCACTATTTTTCTGAGGACGGAAGGTGGTTCTTAGACGAAGTTACATCCTGAAAGCCTCCTACAACCCCTTTCATATCCATGATGTAAAACGTGCATCAAGATCAGAGAAAATCATATTGGGTACTCCATGTAGCCACACAATTTCCTACACATAGAGGCGTCCCAAACTCTATACGGAATGCTGCTCTCTGATCGTTAGGATGTGGGATGACTTGGTGAGTCAATCGATGATCACCCAAATCGAGTCATGACCCCTGGATGTAAATGGAAGTCCTATCACGAAGTCCATGAATATCCCATCCCACTTTCACTTTGTGACTTCTTATGGATAAACCAAGCCTGTTGGTGCCTAATTCTTCACCTTCACTTACTGACAAGTGAGGCACCGATAGAGAATCTCTACAACTGACATATTCATTCCTGGACACCAGCTCTGTCATCATTGATCCTGGTACATTTTCACCACTCATAGATATACCGCTAGAGGGGATGTGTGGAACTCCCTCAACACTTCCTCCAGAAGTGACATTGGTATCATGGTACATCCTCTAAAGAGGATGATGTGCTACCCACCTTACGAAAATCCATCTGGTGCATGTCATGTGGATATCTAAGCACTTCAAGTCTCGTAGTCAATGTCCCCATGCTATGTCTCACTAACTCGTCGAAGTAGTGGGGAATTAACTGTAAGAAACTGAAGGAAATATCCTCCATCACGTTCTACGATGGATATCTGAAAAGCGGCCAGCTGCTCCATTGCCTCACCTAGTATCTATATACCAGATATCCCACTGAGTGTGTCTACTACAATGTTCCCCTTCCCATGAGTATAGAAAATCTTTACGTCATAGTCATGGAGGAACTCATGACAACATCACTGTTTTAGGTTAAGATCCTTCTGATGGAATATATAACTGAGACTCTTTTGATTAGAGTACACTATAAAATGCTAGCCCATCAAGTATTGTCTTTACATCTTCTAGGAAAAAAACCATTGCTACTAACTCCAGGTCATGGGTAGTGTAGTTCTTCTCATGTTTTCTTAGCTGTCGAGAAACATATGTGATCTCTGGTTGCTCCTACATCAATACACATCTGAGTCTGGTACCTGATGCATCGCTATAGACTACGTACCCTATGACCTCTTCTAGATGCCTCAAGATGGTGGCACTATTCAGCCTCTACCTCAACTTCTGAAAACTCGGATGGAATCTCTCTGACCACACGATGGGTTGCCCCATCTTCATCAATGATGATAAAGGCCGTACAACTCTAGAGAACTCCGGTACAAATATCCGTTAGTATTCGACCAAACCTGGGAAACTCTGTATCTCTGTCACACTCCTAGGTCACTCCCAAGAAAGTACCGCCTCAATCTTCATTGGATCAACTACAACTCTATCCTATAAGATGATGTGTCCTATAAAGTGAACCTCTCGGATCCAATACTAGAACTTCATGATCTTACCATAAATCTGGTGCTCTCAGAGTGTGTCCAGTATGACCTGCAAATGATTGGCATGCTCTTGCTCAGTAGCTAAGTAGATCAGAATTTCGTCAATGAAGCCCACTACAAAGTGATCACGGTATGGCTGAATGATCCTGTTCATGAGTCCCATGAACACTTATGGAGTGTTGGTTACAATGAATGGAATAACCAAGAACTTCTAATGATCATACCGACCTCTGAGAGCCATCTTCTATATATCGTTGCCCCGTACTCTGAGCTAGTAATAGCCTTCTATTAGGTCTATCTTTGAGAACCACACTGCTCCTTTCTGCTAATCAAATAGGTCGTCAGCCATCGGAAGTGGGTACATGTGCTTCACGGTCCCCTGGTTCTGGTGCATATAGTCAACAAAAAGTCTGAAGCTCCCATCTGTCTTCATGGAAAACAAAATCAGTGTTTTCCAAGTAGAAACACTGGGACGAATGAACCCTTTCCCTTATAAGTCCTCCAACTATACCCTCATCTCACAAATCTCTATGAGTGCCATCCAATATGATGGTGTAGACATAAGTGTCATCCTGTGGTAAAAGTCAATGTGAAATTCCAGCTCTCTGTGAGGAGGTAGACCCATAACATCATTAGGGAGGACATAAACGTATTGTCCCCCCACTACAGGATAACTTGGACTCTCCACATCAACTACTCTGAGGATAAGGCTATCCAACTGATGAGTGATCAGCTGCACTCTTCTCCGGGTAAGTTCATCTTCTAATGTAAAGGCTCCCTTATCTCATGTGAAAGTAAACTAGGTCCCTTCCGTGCGGACACACCTCCCATCGCGCCTAATACAGTCAATCTGATCATGAACGATAGATAACCAATCCATACCCATGATGATGCCGTAAGGCCTCTATGCCACTACTAGGTGATCACAACCGAAGCTCTCACCTCATAGAGTAAGCTCGCAATGCCGGCACTAGTGTGTAATCATTGAATCTGCTCCCATAGGAGTATCTAGGTGTAAGGATCGAGCCAACAGCTCAATCGGAATCTCCATGCTCCGATTGAGGGCAGTGGAAATAATATAATGACTGGACCTCTGTCTATAAGTACTACAGCTAAGGTGGAGTAGACACAGATCATAGCTCGTATCATCTCTGACGAACCATGGTCATAGGCCTCAGCTTCATGTATCTAAGCTCGCCCTTATCCTCATGCTCCCTATGGTCGGGGTGGAAAACCTAGTTGTGGTGGCGGTAACATCTCGAATTGTATCCCACCGCGAGTTGCACGACCAGATGGTCTGCCATGTCCACCTTCTCCCTGTGGACATCCTCAGTCGAACCTCTATATCCGGCTGGGCAGTCCTTCAACCATATTCTATTCATCCATATGGTGGGTTAGACAGTCACAAGCCATGTGACCCTGCTGGACGCATGCGTAACACTACCCGCTCTTGGCATGACTGGCTCTACATCGAGTGCCCCGCACAACCGATCTTGAATCATGCGGTCGTCCACTTGTAAATATAGTCATTTTGATCCTCTATGAAATTTTTTTACTATCAATTATAGAAGAATCATCTATGTGACGTCCTATGGTGGGTCTCTCTTTTGGTGACATCTTAAAAGTGAAACTCTCCACTAAGAGGACTCACTATAACACCCCGCATACGTCGTTATGCTAAGATAAAACATCGAAGCCCTGATCTCTCGCCTAGGTCCCTGCTCAAAGGTTCAGGCCCTGAAGAATTGGTCCTGCACCATATCCATGGTTTCATGTTAATGTTCAGTGAACCTCGCTGAGTATTGATCCACAGTCATGTTTCCCAGCTGTAGATCATGAAGCTCTTGTATGCGCACCGTGGGAAGAGCCACTGGAACATACTCTGCCCAAAACTGGCTCCCGAAGTCTTCCCAAAGAATCGTCACCTCATTGTGATCCTTGAGCATCAAGCTCCACCATTTTCCTGCTACTGTCTGTTGAAGATTAGCGACAAGGATCACCATGAAATCGACTGGTGTCCCTACCAGTCAGAAGACTCTCACTATGGCCTTCAGCCAATCCTCAACCGCCTATGGGTCCGTCTCTCACCTGAAACTGCGTGGCCTCGGGTGCTGGATCTCATGCAACACACTCAACTAGAATTCATCCTCTACTGTTGGGACTGGTGGAATCGGTGGCCCAACAGGAAATGGTACCACTGGTTCCTCCGTTGGTTCCTCTACTGGTAGAGGGCCCTACACCGAGGCCTCATCACTCGGTGGGTTGTCAGTGCATTGTATATCCAGACCCTAGCTAGCTATCTGTGTGGACGCATCCTAAAATGAAACTTGTATGACTTGGTAAATAAGTTATAACCAGTGAGCTGACTCAAAAGATAACGCAAAAAACATTTGAAAACGGAGACGCAATTAGTGTTTTCGTGCACGGAGTCAGAAATCAGAAGTTAGGGTCCTGGTGTATGGATACGTCGACCGCCGCACCAACACTAGATTCCCTAAACTAATAACCAAACTCACTACACATAAAATTATTTACATTAAAAAAGAACCGAGTCCTATGATCTATGGTATAACCATCCTCTGATACCAATTTGTCATGACCCGTACCTCGGGACCCATGCCTTGAAAACCCCATGCCCGACATCCATAGCTCAGGGGCTGGAGAGTAGCACCGAAAGTCGTATTCCCTATAAATGGAAAGGCATTACTTTTATAACCTATAAACACATGCAACCAAGCACCAAGAAAGATACGAACACAAGTCAACTGTATAGAATGAAAAACTATTGAATGTAAAAAGGGACCAGAATATAGGCCCAACAGCAGAAGTACAAATACAACTGAAATACAGTACAACTGAAGAAAAAGAATGGTAACTATTGGGTCATCCTCGGAGGATCCTACCTAAAGGGTAGGTATAGATCACCTCCTTATCAATGCATGTCTTCCCATATCCTCTGAGTACTGTCACACCGTAATGTCCACCTATGGGACCCATCTATCCCTAGTACCCCCAGCCTCGATCAGCGTTGTCCTTCATCTGCACCAACCACAACAAGGTGTTGACATCGCTCATACAGGGGTGAGTATAACGATACTCAGTTGGGACACTGAGACCCCCAATGTCTCAAAAAATATACCATGGATAAACCACAAGGCATGAAATCAATTGACATCCCTGCTTAGGTATATGCCCATACATATACCTATGTTTTCAAGAATACCCATCTCAATCATGAGAAAAAATCACAGTCCAACTCAAAGCCCAATGCTCATCTATTCCTAAAAGGAAGGAATACCACTAAGTTAAGTACCACATTGGTACGCCACATAGAACAATACCCCCATGGTATTACCACGAAACAAAGTACCACACGGTACAGACTCAGCTCACAACAAGTATAACTTAGTGACAAAAGTACCAATGATTAGATGTAACTACTGAATCATCTTACTCTCTTAAGACGATCTGCTGCGGACCCACACTAGATCACTTAGTGCTAACCCACGTAGGATCTCAAAATAATGAACCAAGTTGGATCTCTAATTGTTAACCCACACAGGATTGCTCGGTGCGGACCCACACAGGATAGCTCTGTGCTGACCCACAAAGGATCGCTCGGTGCTGACCCACTCTTGATCGCTCATTGCTGACCCACACCAGATCACTCTGTCCTAACCCACACTGCATTGCTCTGTTCTAAAACACATAGTATCACTCGGTGATGACCCACATAAGATCGATATTCAATCTTCACGTCAAAGCCATCTATTGGGTTTCCACACTAAGCTTTCTCGTCTCCGGGAGGGTCTTCTCCTAAAGACACTGGTCAATACTCCAAATACAAAAAATTCCCACAAAAAATGTATCCCAATGTACTTCCATGTCAAAGGGGTCTCATCACATCAGATGGTGCATCAATCAAATGCTCGATCAGTAAGTTATTAGCATTTTTGTTCCCGAGGGCCTGGTTGGATTCGTGCTCGATCCAACCCAACCATACCCTGACATTATAAAAACCCCAAATGGGGTATACCAGTGGGAAAGACTCTCTCTATGCTTCTCTGCGCCGCAGACAGTTCGTTAGATGGACGCGCAACTCCAATGTTATGGCCATTAGAGCGAAAATGGGTCGAAGATGGCGCGAGTACCGTCTGACCCAGTTGCACCGACCTGGCCAGACCCACTGAGTACGGCCCGACATGCACTGAGTGGCCCATCCAGGTAGTGGGTGGCCTCAGACGGTGGGGGTCCACAGGGATATTAGAGGCCGCGAGTGGAGGAGACCGCGTGGGAGAGGAGGTCGCGGGCGTGGAGGCCATGGGGGAGCAGAGGACATAGGCGGCGCAAGGCCGTGCGACAGCAGGGTCCACGTGTGGCGTGGGATGAAAACATTATGACGCCATGTGGAAGCAGAGGCCGTGGACGGAGTGAGGCCACGGGGCGGTGGAGGCCTCATACGGCGCGAGGCCGCGGGGTGACAGAGGCCACAAAGAGCGTGAGTTCGTGGGGCGGCGGATGCCACAGATGGCGCGAGGCCGTAGGGTAGTGGAGGCTGTGGGAAGCACGGGGCCGGAGAGAGGCAAAGGATGTGAGTGACAATAGGCCATGTGGAAGTGTGAGACATCACGATGTCAGTGGTCTAGCGGGGTGGCCATGGTGTGGTGGGCAGCCAAGGTGCGGCGGTCCGCCGTGGCTAGACGGATGGCCAGCCTTCCTCTCCACGTGACGTGGTCATGCGCCGCACCTTCGTAGGAGGTCGGTTAGGCTGACCGCTCTTCGTTCGTCATTGTGGCATAAATTAACCTTCTTTCATCACGAAGAACACACTATTCATGAAGAATGATAGAGGTCTTGGGCCACGTTTGTTTGACCTGCACCCACCGCGTTAGAGCAGTAGCATGCAACTCATGGGGGATTATTCATTGTGAGGGGAAAAATTAACATTGATCAACTTAAGAAACATCCCTACCATTTAGTTTTGTTGACGTTGATGTGGAGGGAGTGATGGAAGTTGATTGGAAATGTCTGATGTTGGAGGATGTCCCAAGGAAGAAGTCGAAGTCATTGGGGAATATCGGTGTTCTTCGTTTGAGAAGCATCCTTTGTTGAAGATGTTCTTCATTGGATAATTGTAATCCTCCCAAAATCTCTCCCCTTCTACTTTTCACAATATATTCCACCAATCCCAACAAAAAATAAAATAGCCAGCATAACAGAAAATGTTATCTATTTAGTTTTTTGGCATAATTTCAAATTGGCTTAATTAATTAATTGATGAGTTGGAATAAATAATCAAAGGGTCTGGCACAATTATTGTTGGGGAAGTTCAAGAGTCTTCCCCACATTTATTAGGTAGTATAAGAGTTTCTCCCATTAAGAGGGTTTGTGTGGCCCCACCTTTAGGAATTCAAAATTTTGGGGTTTTATGATCTGGTTCTCCCCACCACCATAACCCATCGGGGAGGTTTTAGTTTAGGTGGCTCCCACCACCATAAACCATGTGGGTGGTTTCTAAAATAAAAATGTTAGAAATATTTATTTTATTTTATTCATTCATGAAAACCACAAAAACAAAATTTCACCATCATCAAACTGTTGTCAAGGTGAAAGTATCCTTAATAGAATATTGGCGTCATGAGTTCAATTGTGCCCTCCAATTTATATTCCAATCACTGGTTTAAAAGTTACAGAAACCCACTTGTACGTTTACTGAATATACCTAAAAAAAGTTTATAAATTCATTCCAGGCACATCGGGCCTCAGAATCATGCGCAGTCAATTTTTGCGGATTCGTAAAATTCCCATATAAATAAAAAAATTAAATGGAATTTCCAGGTCTTTACATACTTAATTGTGGTTATGTAGCTAGTTAGTTTCATATTCTGTATATAATTCCTTTTGACATGTTATATCATTCATATATTTATTCTCTTGATATTATCTACTTGGTTGAATATTATTCCTTCTGTAGGATTATGAATTCAAATGATTCAATATTGCATGGGGCACTTTCGGATGATTAAATATTATTTTAATCAAGACTAATACTAATAATTATTCACTGGAATTTACATTCAAGGAAATTATACAACTATATTTCAATAAAACATTTTACTATTCTTTGATTATTCATGGCCATTTTCATGTATTAGTACCATTTTACCTCTCATTGGTACACAAACTTTTTTAGAAAATATTTCTATCCAAACCATACATTATTTCTATCTTTAGTGGGTGAACTTGTTTTCATAAAAATATAATGATTTATTAATAAAATTTTAATAATTCATTTAAAATTATTTAGTATATACATTTTCAAAAGAAAATTTACCTATGCTTTAAGAGGAATTTATGTGTATCATTCCGGACAGGTTATTTTGATACCTTTTTACCAAGAAAGAGTAATCTTATTTTACCTCGTACCAAATTTGTGGACATACTTGCCATCATACCATTAAATCAGCCATTTCATGTCTAAAATTTTACTTTTAAAATATTTTTTTTCAAAATTTAACTTCAATGATTTTTTTTCAATTGTATTTTCAAAATAAAAGGATATTTTCCCCAAGAATATTTTTAAAAGATTTTATTAAATTATTTATATTAATCAACAACAATAAAACTCTATTTTACTCCAATTTGGGTAGTTTTTATTGATGTTATCCCTAATCTTACTCTCGATGGTTTAGGATTGATATTTTCTATGAATAGTTTTAACATTCACATCCTTGATTCCTTTTTCCTTTGAAATAATGACTTCCCAATGATCACTGAACATTAAATATTCCATATCATTAGGAACATATATGTTCATTCCCTATACTGCATATCATTTTTATATGGTCTCAAATTTTAATTTCATTTTACTATTGGGTAAAAATTGATAAATTCATATCTCCTACACCATATAGATATTGGATAACGCCCAATGTCAATTCAATTATTCGATATAGGATGAATTTTATGGACCGGTACGACATGGGTGGGGCGAAGTATAGATATCCCTTTAATGTATCAGCAGTTTAATGGGATGAGTCATTTGTCTAGACTCCATAGATGGGTTTTACCCTATAAGTTGTAAATCGTCTTGCGAAGGTCTTGATGGTAAATATACGACACACCTAGCAAACATAGTGTCCAATAATCAATCTTTTCCTTCTAATTATTTTTAATTATTATTCATCTATGATATTTTGTGTCAATATATCTTGGGATATAGTTCATTTTAATTTCATTTATTAAATGTAATGTGTTTCATTTTCAAACATATCCATTTTTAGTTGTCAATATCTTGTAATTTTATGGAATGTGTTTCCATTTATTACATTTCCATATTTTTCAGGAAATTCCTTTTCAATTTGTTGATTATATGGTATGTTTGTTATATATTTTACAATTCCATAATTATAATTCTCATTTATTCATTATTTTTACAATTATACATTACCCTTACTGAATATTTGATCTCACCCTTATTATATTTCATTGCCAAGGAATCCAAGAATATTCATATGAAAAGTATTCATGGATTTACTAGATCGATTAGATTTATCCTTGATGATACTAATTTAAAAAGGATAAATGAAATAATGTTGTAATTTTTGTTTTAATTTGCAAAACATTACTCATTATTGTATCATGTTTACCAAGACTACTAAACTATCAGTCCATCAGGGTTTTTTTACATGTAATCATGCCATTTTAATTGATAGAAAAGACCGGCTCTGGGCTATCTGGGGTCAGGGTGCTATAGTTGGTATCAAATAAATTTTAGTAGTAACCATGGGAAGTCAATTTAGGAAGTCATATATTAGGGAACATAAACCTATATTATAATTTTAGGATAATTATATAATAACATAATATAATTTTGGTAAGGTAGAGATTATGTGGCTCTTCCGATTGATAAATTACTTTGTGGATACTATATGTGGACACGGTTCTACAAAAAATGTACCTAAGTTTAATAACTCAGACAAGGTGTCTTAGGCCTGGCTTGAGTTTACCTATTACATGACACCAAGCCATACTGTGCACCCAGTTTTACACTTATAAGGGATATTCATAGGATTGTCAATGTTTTCCTTATGAACAATTATAAAATATTTTGATGATGAATAACATAGGTTAAACCATTAGAGTTTATAATGAAGATAATGCGTCACAATCTATAAATTTCATGAATGATATTATGGAAAACTCTAGACTAAGGAATAAATTTTTTTGAATTAAAATAGATGATGAATTTATGTGTTGAGGGTTTTGTTTTCGATGCTTTCATCAGGGTTCACATTAATCCATTGAGGATATACTGATTGTTTCCCTGCATTCCCACTTTCCAACGGTGGCTGACACCCATCACTTATTCAGGGAAAGTCTCCACTTGATCGAAATAGGATGATGATATTTAAGTTCCTCCATATGTGTATTCCACCTTGGATCTCGTCGCCTATCACGGGTCACCCTTTTAGATTTGATTCATTGTTTATGAATATAATTCCTAGTGGCATATATTTTTGGGAACTTGTTTATTACACTTCTTCTGTCAGGAAATTATAATGGGTCATGATATGGTAGAAACCTTGGGTTGGATTAGATGACAACATCAGGCATGTCAGGGAATCTCAGGATGTGTTAACATTGGGGAAAATGTATTATTCCTCATAAGAGGGAATATGAAGGGCACTGAACCCAAGGAATCCCATGTCAGTCATGGGGTATCTTATGATAGAGGCGTGTTTCTAAAGATTACCTTATCTTCCCATGTTTAACATGATGTATTCGGAGAGTTTAATGTCTTGTGGAGATGGATACACCAAATGTGTGTCTTCTGATTTTTTCCTCAGGTATCTCATGTTTAACATGTGATAGGCTGTGATTTTATCATCTTGCCATGTTCGAATGAGAGTAATCAGAACATCCTATAGAGACTAATCAGATTTTTACATCCCTAGGAGGGAGCACCTAGAAGGTTTAACATATAGATGGATCAGAATGACCAGTGGGGAAAGATCTATGGTGGTGTGTCCCATAGAAGGAAGATATAAATCCTTGAAGGATGATCTGAAAACTACTAAGGGAATGTTAGTAAGAGTGATCCCTAGAATGGGGAACATCTAATAGATAGGTCAGAATTCCTAATGAGAGCAGAACCAGGGTGATGTGTCCCATAAAGGGAAGATTTCATTCCATGAAGGCTGTACTGAAAACCACTGAGAGTGGATCAGATAGTGTTCACCCCATAACGGGGAATACCAAGGTTTACAATTTGTTTGTATTGAACCAAATGGAGGATTCCTATAGACCCTGTGTTGACGATAGGGATCAAACCCACATAGCTCGAACTGTGAGACATGCAATATGGGTCTGCACAAACGATAGTGACCTAGGGACATGCAAGAGCTTATGCATGGTTAGTGGCCCATAAATAGAGGGGGTCTCTTGGTTAGATGGTTATGGATTGTTTCAGGGTTATGCATAGTTAGCTTCTTGGGTGGATGGAATGATATTTCTAGTATATGGAGGCCCAGTATAACGAACCATACATTACATACATGGTTAATACTTAAAAATTGAAGCATACTTATTACAACATATAACAAAACCATGAAAGGACCGTATCGGTATAGTGTCTTTAGAAACTGGGAAACATAAACAACTGGTTCATAAAGCATCTACACTGTCTCCCATTTATTTCATCATATCTATAGTCCCTTTTTAGGAAAATATTACTTAATAACCTTCTTACTGACTTGGGGAAAGAAAACATACAAAAGGGTGAGCTTAAATGCTCAGTAAGGGTAAACAAAAGAAATATCAATCACATCATATTCCTAAGAACATAACATTTTTGAAATCTTAACCTGCAAAAGAGATCATAATTTCATAACATGGGATAAATCATGGCAGTGAAATGTAATCCCAATAATCATAACATAAAATATGAAACTTTTTGGCATACCCACATAATCATAGAGAATCATTTCTTATTAGTCAAGACTCATTTCCAAGACTATCTTAGTGGAAAAAGTCCATTTCTGAACCGAGTTAACTCCTCGTTTCTGTCCTGTTTCACTGAACCGGTTTAACCTGCCGTTCCAGCCATGTCTATCTCATGAGATATAAAATCTTTACCCAATACATTTGAGGGAGATATAGGTCCCACCCATCTCATAATGATACCATTCCTATGTGTGCCACAAAATCATAAACCATACATCATAGCATAACCCATGTAATAAAAATGGGAATCTTAAACATCGTGACATCATAAAACAATTCATATAAGATAAATGAATTCATAAAAATATTTCCATCACAACATAATCAAATCAATGTAATAATAGGGATAGAAACAAAACCCTATTTTATCTTAGATGGAAAATAATTTTGACAAAACACTTGAACTCCATTCCTGAGAAAAATATCCTTTCTACTTCAAAAACATTTTTCCTTTCTTAACATGTCATACAATTTTAAACTAGAAGATGTTGATTAAAAATAAACTTGAAAACTTGTAAAGGAATATTCTTGGAAATAATGTTTTTAAAATCCATTCATGCCGTATAAGTAAAAAAAACATTCTTCTCGTACTTTTGTCAGAAAAGTCAAAAAGTACCTCGTACGAAAAACGACAAAAGATTCCTTTCATATATTTTACTAAAAACTCACCAAAGGGTAAAATTAGATTTAAAAAATAGTAGGAGGATGTAAATAATATTACATATTGAGGAAACATGTATGTGGATGATAAATATTCCCCATTAAATACCAAAGTATAAACAATCTCGGATAAGAATGAGATTGTTATATTTTCCCTTACCTTAGGTCCGATATGATTTGTACGTGTATGAACCTCCTGTATAATGATTTAAATAATTTTGTTGACTTATTACAGATTCATACTTATTGTTATGATATCATATATGGTCATATCTTAGCTTCTTATTAGTAATATTTCATTACTACTTGTTATTTGGGTGTTTGTTACTTTTTTTGTTCTTATGCGTGTTTTGTCAAATAAATTATTATTACTCTTTATAGGATATAGATACATCATTTACAGAATGTTATTATTGTAATATATATCATATTAATTCATTAAATTCATTTATATAATCATTATTCAATGAATATCATATAGAACAAGTCGCATCACATCGTGGAGATGGTAGGCCGTACGTACGCACGAGTGATGATATCGTTACCATGATCATGGAATTATATTTAAGGGTATGTATACTATTTCAGAATCAATATCACTTTACAATAATCATATATAGTTATTCTTTACACCATTATACCCATCCAAGTAAGGTTGTGTTGGAAAACAAATTACACCACGGCGTAGAGACGGTATTCTGTACGTACACACGCGCGGTGATTTCGTTTTCCGTAGGATGGATAAGAGGTGAAATAGGATTGTTTCATATTTATAATAACATATAAGTATATGAGTGATACTGATGTTATAACCTCATAATGAAACAACTAATTAAGAGGGAGTAGAAGAAGAATGGATCTTGAAGAAAACGGTAGAAGATATTACCTCTTTCCCGAAGTGCCTCCTTTAAACTTTCTCTTAAGGCACTAGAGTTGGTATTTTGAGGAGACCAGTACCTCTAGTAGGTTTTTATGGAAGTGGGGAAGTTAAATGGGAAGGGTTTGGCCGAGATTGAAGGCTAAAATTGGTGTGAGGAAG
Organism: Viscum album; assembly: GCA_963277665.1. Lineage (NCBI taxonomy): Eukaryota > Viridiplantae > Streptophyta > Magnoliopsida > Santalales > Viscaceae > Viscum > Viscum album. The sequence continues at coordinate 2,064,682,668 of OY728121.1, forward strand.
AGAGGGAGGAGGTTCCCATTTATAAAGGAGGGGAGGGGCACCTTTGGAAAGTGTGAAAATATTATTTTATTATAAACTTGTCTGCGGTTTCAAAAGGTCCAAAAATTATTAAATATGAAGATAAGATGACTCATAGTCGAAATAAAATCATCCAATCATAATTTTACATGTTTTGGAAAATATTTTAATCATTATAATCTTATTTGAATAAATCATTTATTAATGAGGTAAATACTTCATCATTATGGTGTCATAAATAATTTAATTTATATGGTCTCTAAAAACTATAAAAAAATATCGTTATGTATAAAATCTTTTTATCTTTAAAATTAATATTTATAGTGGAAAATATTATTTATATATCCTCTTATAAAAATTAATTACTAAAAGATTTTTTTTATTGTCAATTTTGACTTTACGTTAAATTAATTAATCCAAATTGTCATTGTCACTACCAAGTGGCTCAATGGGGTCCCAAAATCGACCCAAGGATGCCCATGGTCAGACACTACTCATCCAACAAGGTTAGGACAAGTTTTATTGAAATTTTGAAATATTATAATATTCTTTTAACCTTGAATTACCCTATTTACCTTTAACCGTGGTAAATAAAAATTACCGTAGTTACTATTCATAATATAAAAAAAAATAAAAGTAACCTATTAACATAATTTAGACCCACTGATTCCAAATATGGAATCCATTTTTCAAAATACAAAACATAAAAGTTGCAGTAATTAATTTACAAATAATCCTGTTGTTAAGCAAACAGGTTTTAAAAGTTAAAACATTGCCAAAGATTGAAATGTTTTTACCTATGAATTAAATGTAAAATTAATGATAATGAAATACATTATATTAAATGGTAAAAATATATTCTATTTATACTTTAAAAACATTTAATATTATAATTTAACCATATAAATTATTGCGATGAAAAAAGTTTTTTTTAATTAATATATATCGTGTTTTTACTATTCATTAAAATATGAAAGTTATCAGAATAATATGAAAAATTTATCGAAAGTAAATTTTTATATCTTGATTCTAAAGAAGAATTTTATTTTGTCAAATTGAACTTATCAACTTTTCAAAAACTAGATTTAATGTGGGTGCGCCATCAAAAGGTGGTAAAACTGCATTTTTTTAAAAAATACTTCTTTTTTCCAAAAAAACTGATTTTTTTCATACCCCATTCTAGAAAATGTATAAGATGAATTAAAATATTATAAAATTCAAAATTCAGTTAATACTATTCATAATGGCTAATATTATAATATATCATTGTTTAGTGAAACTCGGTATTGCGTACGACACAAGCTATCGAGGAAGGCTGCCGTTGCGTGTAAAGCAAGCCAAGCTAGTGTTGTGTGTAGTGAAAGATTCCTTTGATGATTTATATAACATAAAAACAAAATATTTCTCATAAAAGTCTTGGGTGTTACATTCTACCCCGCTTAAAATGAATTTCTCCCCCAAAATTCGTCACTTCGTAACGAACAGATGAGGATACCTCTCCCTCATCATATTCTCAAGTTCCCATGTAGCTTCTTCTAATTGGTGGTTCCTCCATAATACAGTCACCTAGAGAGTGGTCTTGTTCCGTAGGACTTTTTCGCTACGATCCAGAATCTATATCGGTTGTTCTTCATAAGAAATATCTTGCTCCTGCGGTACAACTTCTGAGCTGAGTACATGTGAAGGATCATGTATATACTTTCTCAGGAGAGATACACGGAACACATCGTGAACTTGATAGAGATTCGGTGGAAGCGCCAATCGGTAAGCTACCTTCCCAACACAATCCAGAATTTCAAAAGGACCGATATATCTAGGGATCAACTTTCCTTTCTTTCCAAATCTCATGACCCTCTTCCAGGGAGATATTCGTAAGAACACTTTATAACCCACTTCAAACTCTAGGTACTTTCTTCGGTTGTTGGCATAACTTTTTTGTCGACTCTGAGCTGCTCTTATGTGTTGTTAAATAAATCTGACCTTTTCTGCCATTTCATCAATGAGATCAGGTCCTAATAGCTTTTTTCCCCAACTTCATCCTAGATAGTTGGAGTCATGCATTTCCTTCCATAGAGAGCTTCATAAGGAGCCATCTGAATACTGGAGTGAATGCTATTATTATAGGAAAATACCACCAAAGTTAGGTGTTGATCCCAACCACCTTTGAAATATATAGAGCAAGCTCTCAACATATCTTCTAGAGTTTGAATTGTCCTCTCAGATTGACCGTCTGTCTGAGGATGATAATCAGTGCTGAAACTCATCTCTGTATCCAGAGTATGCTGAATACTTCTCCAGAACTTTGAGGTAAACCTCGGATCCCGATCAGATATAATATAAAGTGGTACTCCATGCAATCTTACCACTTCCTTTACATATATCCTGGCAAGATGATCTAGAGATAAATCTTCTCTACTAACAATGATGTGTGCAGACTTTGTAAGATGATCAACTATGACCCAGATAGCATTATTGCCTTTGGATGGTTTAGGAAGTCCGGTGACAAAGTCCATAGTGATGTTTTCCCATTTCCATTCAGGTATGGGTAATGGTGGTAACATCCCCTTAGACTTATTTCTCTCAGCTTTAACTTGCTAACAAACCAAGCATCGAGTGACATATTCAGCAACATCTCTTTTCATGCCATCCCACTAGAAGTACTCTTTCATATCCCTATACATCTTCGTGCTTCCTGGATGAATAGAGAATGAAGAACTATGAGCCTCATCCAGCATCTCCTTCTTTAATTCTGGGATGGGAGGAACACAAACCAAATTCCTGAACATTATTATCCCATCACAATCAAGGTTGAATTTAGGAAAATTTCTCACATTCTTTTGTAACTCAACATCTTCTTTCTGTGCCTCTTGAATCTTCATATGTATAGATGGTTGAACATTTATTTGAGAAAGATAATATTTTTCCCCTTCCATTATAATTCCAAGATCCATCCTTTGTAAATCCAAAAATATTGAATCTTTTGTGATCCTCATCATGGATAATCTAGCATGGTCTTGTCGACTTAATGCATCTGCCACCTTGTTTCCTTTCCCAGGGTGGTAATGAATTTAGCAATCGTAATCCTTAGTCAGCTCCAACCATCTTCTTTGGCGCATATTCAGCTCCTTTAGTGTGAAAATATACTTCAAAATTTTATGATCAGTCTAAATATCACACCTTTCACCATAAAGGTAATGCCTCCAAATTTTTAATGCAAATATTACCGCAGATAACTCCAAATCATGAGTTCTGTAATTTTTCTAATGGATTTTCAACTGTCGTGAGGCATAAGCTATCAATATATCATTTTGCATGAGAAAACATCACAGTCCCTTCTTGGATGCATCACTGTAGATCACAAACCTTTCTCCACTGCAAGGTAGTGTGAGCATAGGTGCACTGGCTAACCTTCTTTTCTACTCTTTGAAATTCTCTTCACATTCCTCTGTCCAAACAAACTTAACTCCTTTCCAAGTCAACTTGGTGAGTGGATTAGATAATCGTGAAAAATCTTTCACAAAACGTCGATAATATCCATCCAACCCAAGAAAACATCTGATCTCAGTTACTGTTGTTGGTCTCGACCATATTTCGATAACCTCTGTTTTGGCTGGATCCACAGATATCCCCTCTTTTGAGATTATGTGACCCAAAAATGAATCTTTTTGAAGCCAAAATTCACACTTGGTAAATTTGGCATAAAGCTTCTCCTTTCTTGGGGTCTTTAATAAAATTCTCAAGTTATCTTCATGTTCTTCCTTGTTCTTTGAATAGACAAGAATATCATCTATAAAGACTACCACAAACAAATCAAGATAGTCTCTAAAGACTCTATTCTTCAGATCCATGAAGATAGCAGGGGCATTAGTAAGACCAAATGGAATCACTATAAATTCATTGTGTCCATATCATGTACGGAAAGCTGTCTTTGGTATATCCTCCCTTTTGACCCTTAATTGATGATATCCTGAATGAAGATCAATCTTGGAAAAGTATTGATCTCCATGCAGTTGGTCAAATAGGTCATCAATGCGTGGAAGAGGATATTTGTTCTTGATAGTGATCTTGTTAAGTTCTCAATAATCAATGCAGAGTTTCATTGATCCATCTTTCTTCTTAAAAAACAGAATGGGTTCTCCCCAAGGTGACGCACTGGGGCGTATGAATCCTTTATCAAGATTCTCTTGGATTTGCTTCTTCAATTACTGTAACTCAATTGCGGCCATTCTATAAGGTGTCTTTGAAATAGGAAAATCACCTGGTACATGTTCTATTAAAAACTCAACTTCACGATTTGGTGGAAGACCAGAAAATTTCTCCAGAAAGACATCGTCAAACTCCTGTACAATGGGCATATTCTTAATCGTGAGTTTCTCACCAACCATTTGAGATAAATAACCTTCATTTAGTGGAATCAAGACCCATAAGATGGAAGAAATTTCCATTGGAAGGTTATGTTCATCCTTGCATCGATAGACGATCATAGATTGATCTGGAATATGAAATGTGACTTCCCTTCTTTGGAAATTGATATGAGATCCATATAAAGAATACCAATCCAGGCCAAGAATCAAATCAAATTCCACTATAGGAAGGATCACAAGATTTACAGGAAACACATTCCCACAAACTTCAATCGGAGAAGAATTATAAAGTTTTGATGCGACCGTTGTGCCATTTGGAGTTGTCACAGCCAACTCAACATCTAAATGTTGAGGTAATATAGTGGTACCCTTAGAAAATTCTTCAGAAATAAAATAGTGGGTGGTTCCAGAATCAAATAAAACATTTGTTACTGTAGAGTGGATGGTAAGTGTACCTCTCACCACTTCTTCGTCGTACTCCACATCGCCGATAGTAATTGCATGTGACTTTCCTTTGTCTTTGGCCTTAAGAGTTTGTTGACATCGATCATCATCATCAACCCTTGGATTTGGGAATTGATTGGCATAATTCTCCATCTCCTTGCACTTGAAACATTGAAGTGTGGTAGGTTCATTCTGTGTATGCCTTCCTTTGTTTGCATCATTAGACATCTTCTTCCCATTATTTCGACATTCAATTGCCCGATGACCTCCTTTTCCACACATATAACATTTGCTTGTCCCTTTAAGATAATTTCCTCCATGTTTATTTCCACACTTTGAGCATAAGAGAAAACTCATCTTCTTTTCAGTGTGGTCTTTAGATTTTCCTTTGAATTCCATTTTCCTCTTCTTATCAAACCCATATGACTGATGGGTTACACTAACCTCCATCTCAACCTTGAGAGCACATCAAACAATTTCCTCATAGCTATTGAAGTCCCTTATGGATAACGCCCTTCGAAGACTTGGTTTTAATCCACTAATGAATCGATCGATCTTACTCTCAGGTTGGATAATAATTCTGGAAGTGTACCTAGCAAGTCTTGTAAAATTTGCTTCGTAGGTACCAATAGATTCATCATCCTTTTGATTTAGTTCAAGAAACTCCTCCATATTTTTTTGAAGAATAAGAGGGAAATACTTATTGAAAAATAAGTTCTTGAACTCATCCCATTCCATGGACTCAATTTCATCCCTTTTCCTCGTATTCTTAATAAGATTCCACCATTGATCAGCATCACCTTCAAAATGATACACTACTAAGATGACTTTATCATTTTCAGAACATTGAAGAACTGAAAATAACTTTTCAATGGTACTGATCCATTTTTCAGCCACTAATGGATCAGAAGACCCACTGAATGAAGGTGGACGCTGCCTCATGAAGGATTTGACAGAATGTTGCTCCTTCCTTTGCTCATTTGGAAGTCCAGAATGGTTCATAGCCTGAGAAATTTGTCTGAGCATGGCTAGAAGATTTTGCATTCCATCTCCCATAACGTTTGGTTGCTCAGGGGGACAATCATTGCATTGCCCGTCGCATTCCGCATTAACACAGTTTCTTTGGGTTCCAGCCATTGACTAATACCAAGAAAGATAGTGTGAGAAAAACTAATTATAATAGGAAAACTACATAATCAAGAATAAAATTTCACACTTAAGGTCTTATCATAGGTTGTTCATGGCCATTTCTAAAACACTAAGATGTTGTTCTCTGCTTAGACATATCCTTAGGTTTCGTACTAAGGATTTCAAATCCTTGTTTCCAAAGGGTGATTATACATTTCCTCTGATACCAACTATAATGACCCATACTTTACATAAATGCTAAATACTTAAAAATTGAAGCATAATTATTACAACATATAACAAAACCATGAAAGGACCATATAGGTATAGTGTCTTTATAAACTGGGAAACATAAACAACTAGTTCATAAAGCATCTACACTGTCTCCCATTTATTTCATCATATCTATAGTCCCTTTTTTGGAAAATATTACTTAATAACCTTCATCCTGACTTGGGGAATGAAAACATACAAAAGGGTGAGCTCAATTGAATAGTAAGGGTAAACAAAAGAAATATCAATCACATAATATTCATAAGAACATAACATTTTTGAAATCTTAACCTGCAAAAGAGATCATAATTTCATAACATGGGATAAATCATGGTAGTGAAATGTAATACCAATAATCATAAAATAAAACATGAAACTATGTGGCATACACAAATAATCATATAGAATCATTTCTTATTAGTCAAGACTCATTGACAAGACTATCATAGTGGACAAAGTCCATTTCTGAACCGAGTTCACTCCTCGTTTCAGTCCTGTTTCACTGAACCGGTTTAACCTGTCGTTCCAGACATGTCTATCTCATGTGATATAAAATCTTTACCCAATGCATTGGAGGGAGATATAGGTCCCACCGATCTCATAATGATACCATTCTTATGTGTGCCACAAAATCATAAACCATACATCATAGCATAACCCATGTAATAAAAATGGGAATCTTAAACATCGTGGCATCATAAAACAATTAATATAAGATAAAGGAATTCATAAAAATATTTCCATCACAACATAATCAAATCAATGTAATAATAGGGATAGAAACAGAACCCTATATTATCATAGATGGAAAATAATTTTTATAAAACACTTGAACTCCATTCTTGATGAAAATATCCTTTCTACTTCAAAAACATTCTTCCTTTCTTAACATGGCATAAAATTTTAAAATAAAAGAAGTTGATTAAAACTAAACTTGAAAACATGTAACATAGGATTCTTGGAAATAATTTTTTAAAAATCCATTCATGTTGTATAAGTTTAGAAAAACATTATTCTCGCACTTTTGTCAGAAAAGTCAAAAAGTACCTCGTACGAAAAATGACAAAATATTCCTTTCATATATTTTACTAAAAACTCACCGAAGGGTAAAATTGGATTTAAAAAATTGTAGGAGGATGTAAATAATATTACATATTGAGGAAACATGGATTTGGATAATAAATATTCCCCAGTAAATACCAAAGTATAAACAATCTCAGATAAAAATGAGATTGTGATATTTTCCCTTACCTTAGGTCCGAAATGCTTTGTACGTGTCTGAAACTCATGTATAATGATTTAAATAATGTTATTGACTTATTATAAAATCATACTTATTGTTATGATATCATATATGGACATATTCTTATCTTCTTGTTAGTAATATTTCATTACTACTTGGTATTCGGGTGTTTATTACTTTTTTTGTTCTTATGCGTGTTTTGTCAAATAAATTATTATTCCTCTTTATAGGATATAGATACATAATTTACAAAATGGTATTAGTGTAATATATATCATATTAATTCATTCAATTCATTCAATTCATTTATATAATCATTATTCAATGAAGATCATATAAAACGAGTCGCATCACATCGTGGAGACGGTAGGTCGTACGTACGCACAAGCGATGATATCGTTCCCATGATCATGGAATTGTATTGAAGTGTATGTATACTATTTCAGAATCAATATCACTTTACAATAATCATATATAGTTATTCTTTACACTATTATAACCATCCATGTAAGGTGGTGGTGGAAAACAGATTACACCACGGCGTGGAGACGGTATTCCATACGTACGTACGTGCGTTGATTTCGTTTTCCATAGGATGTATAAGAGGTGAAATAGGGTTGTTTCATATTTATAATAACATATCAGTATATGAGGGATACTTATTTTATTACCTCATAATGAAACAACTAAATAATAGGGAGTAGAAGAAGAATGGAACTTGAAGAAAACGGAAGAAGATATTACCTCTTTCTCGAAGTGCCTCCTTTAAACTTTGTCTTAAGGAACTAGAGTTGGTCTTTTGAGAAGACCAGTACCTCTAGTAGTTTTATAAGGAAGTGGGGAAGTGAAATGGTCAGGTTTTGGCCGAACTTGGAGGCTCAAATCGGTGTGAGGAAGAGAGGGAGGAGGTGCCATTTTATAATGGAGGGGAGGGGCACCTTTGGAAAGTGTGGAAATATTATTTTATTATAAACTTATCTTCAGTTTCAAAATGACCAAAAATCATTGAATATGAAGATAAGATGACTCATAGTCGATATAAAATCATCCAATAATAATTGGACATGTTTTGGAAAATATTTTAAACATTATAATCTAATTTATTTAAATCATTTATTAATGAGGTAAATACTTCATCATTATTGTGTCATAAATAATTTAATTTATATGATGTCTAAAAATTATAAAAAAAATATCATTATGTAGGAAATATTTTTATATTTCCAATTAATATTTATAGTTAGAAATATAATTTATATAACCCCTTATAAAAATTAATTACTAAAAGATTTTTTTTAATGTGAATTTTGTCTTTACATTAAATTAATTAATCCAAATTTTCATTGTCACTACCAAATGGCTCAATGGGATCCAAAAATAGACCCAAGGATGCCCATGGTCTGCCACTACTCATCCAATATGGTTAGGACAAGTGTAAAAGTAATTTTGAGTTATTATAATATTCTTTTAACCTTGAATTACCCTATTTACCTTTAACCGTGGTAAATAAAAATTACCGTACTTACTATTCATAATATCAAAAAAAATAAAAGTAACCTATTAACATAATTTGGACCCACTGATTCTAAATATGGTATCCATTTTTCAAAATTTAAAACACAGAAGTTGCAGTAATTAATTTAAAATTAATCCCGTTGTTAAGCAAATAGGTTTTAAAAGTTTAAACATTGCCAAAGATTGAAATGTTTTTACCTATGAATTCAATGTAAAATTAATGCTAATAACATAAATTATATTAAATGGTAAAAATATATTCTATTTATACTTTAAAAACATTCAATATTATAATTTAACCATATAAATTATTGCAATGAAAAAAGTTGTTTTTAATTAAAATATATCGTGTTTTTACTATTCATTAAAATATGAATGTTATCAGAATAATATGAAAATTTTATCCAAAGTAAATTTTTATATCTTGATTCTAAAGAAGAATTATATTTTTTCAAATTGAACTTATAAACATTTCGAAAACTAGATTTAATGTGGGTGCGCCATCAAAAGGCGGTAAAACTACATTTTTTTAAAAATTACTTATTTTATCCAAAAAATTTATTTTGTTTTTATACCTCATTCTAGAAAATGTATAAGATGAATTAAAATGTTATAAAATTCAAAATTCAGTTAAAACTATTCATAATGGCTAATATTATAATATATCGTTGTTTAGTGAAACTCGGTATTGCGTACGACGCAAGCTATCGGGGAAGGCCGCAGTTGCATGTAAAGAAAGCCAAGTTAGTGTTGTGTGTAGTGAAAGATTACTTTGATGATTTATATAACATAAAAACAAAATATTTCTCATAATAGTCTTTGGTGTTACACCTAGGTAAGAATAAGGATGCATGAAGGATTGTTGAATGAAGTGGGAGGAGAATTAGAAGGAACTGTTGTCAAGGGGACGGTTGTGTTGGGCTTGAACATTAGGGGGATTTCTACGTATCTCTATGATAGGGAATCAAATTCCATGTTGTTCAGGATGGAGTATGGTATTTCTGTGAGTGCAGAGGGCAAAGATATGACAACATGATGGTGGCTTATGCATGGTTAGCATCTTAAGGGTTGGTCTGGCGCCTCTAAGGGATGGAACAAGGATGCATGCCCTAATAAATGGGGCACCGATGTTTACCAGTGATTGGGGTTGATACTCAGGGAGGATTCCTAAGTACCATGTCTAGGATAGAGGGTTCAAAAAACATGTAGTTTGAATGGTTTTACCAACGGTTGGGGTTTAATATCTGGGATACTTCCTACATACCCTATCTAGGATACAAGGATCAATTCTCACGTTGTTCTAGGTGAGGCATAGGATCAGGGTGGTCAGAGAGGACAATGACCCAAATATGCTTCTGGGGATTATGCATGGTTAGCAGCTTGAGATTGAACTAACACATGGGGGTGGATGAGATATTTGGATCCCAAAAAATGGGAATACATCAAATTATCATATATTGGGATTATACCATGGGGAGGATTCATACGTACCCTATCTTGGATACAGGGATCAAACCCACATAGTTATTATACATACAATTTAGCATCATGTGTGATAAAAAGAAGAATACAGTTTAATGTCATGTGGGTTGAGGGGGGACAGTTGTGAAGTGGTAGATACTGATGGGTTTTGGTCTTAATCCCTAGAGAAGCTTCCTATGTACCTTGCCTGGAAAGGGGCAAGGATCAAAGTCCCCGTATTTCGGAAAAAGGGAAAATGGGGCTTACACACTAAGGTTGTCTGGAGAGGATTCCATGGTCGATGCTTACTCTAATCTCATATGAGTCATTCTCGGTGTGAGAAAGAAGAGTAAAAAATAGATCGAATGATCGTGGCATAACTTTGAATCCGTAAAGGATGGAGAATTGGGCTTACACTAAGAATATGATCGGGTGCCGCTATGGAGTAGCAATAGTGGATGGGGATTACACATGGAAGCAGCCTTTGTGATTCTATGGAATGGTAATGGGGAATGTGGATTACTCATAAAAGCTACTCAAGTGATGCTAATGAGTGGAAATGGTTAGTGGGGCTTACACATGGAAGCTGTTTGGGTATCGCTATAGTGTGGAAGCAATGGTTGAGGAAACACAAGGAAGCCTACCATAATGTTTGTCTCATTTCTGGCCTTGAGGGAATCCCAACTCATTGGTCGGTTGAGATATAAAATTGATGCATACACATATGTCCAAGGGAATAAGTAGTATAACTTCAAGGGTGTTGGAATCTGTCCGAATAAAGGGTGATGAAAAGTGTGAATCATATTCTTGACATTCGGAATGTGGTGAGGGAGGTATGATGATGGAGGATAACTGTTGAACATGCTCAAAACACAGCATCCATGTCGCATATCTGTAAAGAGGGACAAACAAATGAGGTTCGGTTGTTGATCATTTTTGAAACACTAGATCTGGCTCAAAGTGTCTTCCAATGTCTTCTGGGGCATTTTCCAAAAACGGTAGGTGAGATGATGTGGAATGGACCAGGCCATTTGGGGGCCCCATCATACATGAAAGAGGATGATGATCTAGGTGAGGGACATTCAATGCATGAGGTGGAGTTAGGGAATGATTCAATATATCCAAAATATCTTGTAATTAAGCCACATTAATCAAGGTAGGAGGTGTATTATTCTTTTCAAATAAGGCATATCTTATTTGGAACATTAGGCATCCAATTATTTAATAGTAGGGAATTCTACAATTTAATGTCATGTATTGAGGACTATTTTTATCATATTTTTAGCAGATAAGGTGTCTCATGTTTGGAGCAATGGGTATCCAATGTTTTTTTCATAGGGTGTACTATAGTTTAATCTCATATAGACAGAACTATTGGAATCTTATTCTTGGAATATAAGGCATCTCTTGTTTCGAGTAATAGGTATCCTAAAATTGTCACATAGGGTGTACTAAAATAATGTGTCAAATAGATAGGACTATTGGTATCTTATGCTTGGAGCATAAGGCATCTATTGTTTGGAGTAAGAGGATTCCTATGTTTGTAAATAGGGTGTACTACAATTTAATGAAATATAGATAGGACTATTAGGCATAATAATCCTAGCAATGGATAGTGTTGGGACTTAGGACAGAGTATCCCTTTCTAGTTCAACCTAGTATAGATGTAAGGTGATAGGGTTTGGAAGAGTTACATGAGGAATAGTTTGACTCAAGGTATCCAGGGAATTGATGATGAGTATATCAACTCACAACATGGAAAAGGGACTAAGAATAATATGTTGATTAATTGTATTTCATGGTGTTTGGGGAGTATCTGGAATCATGGTTTCCATAGGTGGAAGGTGTATGTGCATAGGGGAGAAATGGAAAAAAGTTGAAATCCCAACCTAAATATTTTGTGGTGAAACTGTCCATTTTTCGCAGAACATTTGTTCTCACAGAGAAAAGGGGCTTCATAGATCTTAAGGTCTCACAAAGAAAATATCTTCATGGAGCAAAGTGTCATGAAGAGTAAAGGGGATTCATGGATCCTCATGAAACCAAAAGGAGCTCCTTCCTTCTCAAAGAGAATCACTTCATGGTGCTCGAGAGCACCATGAAATGGGGATTCATTACCGAAGGGGTGGAGTAACCATCCATCTGAAGGGTGGTGAGAAGGATATTTATAGGCAATGGAGGTCGGTGGAGCTTTCTGTGGAGAAGAAATGTGCAATGTGAAGAGAAAATGACATTGTGAAGGAAATCATGCTCTACAACAAAAGGGAGTTATTTCATGTTTTTCGTAAATGCTGTGTCGACTATCATCCCCTCCATGATGTAGAGGCTATGGTAAAGTTCCTTATACTCACAAAGCCTTCCGTCTTAGAATTTGCAACACACGTGGAGGCTTTGGTCTTGTTCCTCTACTCCGCGATCGCAGAAAGAGCATCACGAATTAGCTCTGTAAACTAGTTTTCTAGCCCAACATTGAATGTTCATTACTCATAATCCATAAATCTATTCATGCCCTACAACCAGTCTAAGAGAATCTTGCGAAATGGTCTATGCTCCTGGATCATTTGTGTAAGTATTTTGAATATTTTGTGGATGCATTTTCTGGTGCCAACAGATGTATTAAAACGCATAGTAAAGAGGTCATTTAATGATTAAATTTCATGTGTTTCCATTAGATATATTTTTTATTTTTTATTAATATGGTTTTATAAAAGGAAAACTTATATTTCATCTGGAAACCTATCATTTCTAGTATATTCAGAAGGATTGAACCCCTAATGAACGTTGATAAGGGTTTTTTTCCAACCAATGACCTACATGATGTCCTAGTTTATTTGTAGTTATATATAAAATTTTATGAATAAATAATAATGATGAAACAATAGTGTTGATTTTTAGGTTTTGAGGTTAATATATTAGCTATATTGACTTTAGTGAACAGTTAGAGACAAATAGTTAGACATGTCAGAGGACTTAAAATCTGCTAAATGTTTTAGACCTATGGGAATAAAGTTAATTTTTTGGATACCAATTTTTTATATTAAGGGATGAATTAGAATTTGATCAATGAATGACAAAATTAAGAAATTATAATTATTAAATTGAAATGTATAAATAAAAAATATTTCATTGTATTATTAGGAAGAAAAATAATTACTCAATGTAATGCCCTGACCCTATTCACCTAGAGTTGGTTCATTATTACATAAAATTGGAATGATCACAAGAGATAAAGTCTTCAATGACTAATTAGTTTAGTAGAGTTGAAGGTACCAGATACATATGTACGTTTTACATTACATTATGAAATGGAAAAACTACAACATTATGTCTCCATTGAACACACTCATATCCCTTATCATATTCCTACAGGTCAATCAAAATATACTTCATCACATCATTGGAAAAATAAAACATAAGAAAGGGGTGAGCCCATATGTTCAGTAAGGATACAAATATAGAAGAAACTATCATAAGAAAAAATAAATATTTAAGGCAATGTATAAGACAAAAACACATGATTTTTAAATATAAACATCAGTATAAAATAGAAATAATAAATTAAATAATTTCATTTACATATTCACATAGATATTCTACTAGTCGAATTGTCACGACCCGACCCTACCCAGGCTCGAGCCGCAACTACCCCAAGCCCACCTCCATACGACAGGGGTTGGCGACAAGCGCCGAAAGCTAAGCAACCCAGGGAGGCTTTTTCCTTAGTACCTGTACACACGCACACATCCCACTCAATGCAGAAGTGTAGAGTAAACAGAAAAGTAAAGTACTAACTGCTATAAACAACCACAAAAGTGCATCGACCTCTAAACCGTACAAAGTAAATGTAGAAGGTAAACTGAAAAGAAAAAGGGAAAAACACGCATCCAACCAGAAAAGTACCACATCCTGACAACAGGTAAACAAATGTAAACAACTGGTAGAGTCCCTCACCTAGAACCCAACTACGACCACTGTACGCGGTTCATGCTCCCAAACTCCTATGCTCGGCTGAAGTCACAACCATCATCTCCATCATCTACAAGGGCACACCATGTGTGGGAAAAGCCCAAGAAGGGGTGAGTATAAAAATAATCATTAGAATGCCCTGAAGGCTCGAGGGAGCATTAAGGGAGGTACTGAAGAGGTGATCTGTAGATCGAATAGGGAAAAGTAAAGAATTACAACCAAGAGTGCAGTAAAGAGTACCACTCAACCCAGCAAGAGGAAGGAAGTAGACTTGTCCAAACACAATGAGCTAGAAGCGGTGATAAGATGAAATTCTCATCTAGTCTTCTCTACCTATAGCAGGAGAGTAGACTTGCCCAACCACGAGAAGCTAGGCATGGAATGTACGTGGCATACCCTGCGCGTCTTCGCCTCTCCTAGAAGGAGAGTAACCAAAACCCAAGTAGTGGGTACTAGAACAAGGTATACATGTACATATGCCCTGTTAAGAAACCCGAACCAGATCATAAGGGTATCTCCATCTCATAGATCTACCCGAGAAAGTGAGTAGCCAACAGACCCAGAAGTAAACACCATCGATGCCCATCATCCCGCACGTCTGCCCCGAACATCATGTCAAGGGGCTCAAATCGCCGCTCCTTGACCCTATCCACTTTGGGAGGCACTGAGTCGCCCGTACAGTTTTTGGTCGCATCACAAGGACATGTCTATGTGGGGAAAGCGCCCCTCGCACTTGAGAGTTTTTGGGAAAGTCAATCCACACCTCGTCACTATCACATAGTTGATAGGTCTTCTCAAAGTCAAAGTTGTCACATCGCTGAATCGTACAACCATGGGTCATGCTCCGGTAGTCATGGTGAAAAGCCACAGACTAGCTTAGTAGAAAGCACTGATCCTAGAAGAAGTTGTCAGGTAACCCACTGCCCAGTCTCTACAGGAGGGTAAACCCTAAGAGGTCGTTGGGTAACCAATGCCCAGTCTCTCCTGGATGGTAAACCCTAAGAGGTTGTCGGGTGACCCGCTACCAACTCTCTCCTGGAGGGTAAACCCTAAGAGGTCTTTGGGTAACCCACTACCCAGTCTCTACTGGATGGTAAAGTCTAAGAGGTCGTCAGGTAACCCACTCCCCAGTCACTGCTGGAGGGTAAACCCAAAGAGTTCCTTAGGTAACCCACTACCCAGTCTCTACTGGAGGGTAAACCCTAAGAAGTCAATGAGCAACGCACTACCCAGCCCCACTGGAGGGTAAACCCAATGAAGTGAATGAGCGGCCCACTACCCAGCCCCGTTGGATGGTAAACTAGGAACTTCTTTGGCCATCCCTACTGGAAACAACCTCCTACATAGAGGATCAGTGCCCGCATGATGTATTGGTCACACAGAATCCTCAAAAACTCTACCAGGTAACACGAAGGGATGTGATACTTAAATCCCACAATGCTAAAAGAAAAAGGGGAACCCAAACAACTCTGCCGATCAGACCTTCGAGAATAGAACCCGGGGTAAACCACTGAACCCTACTGGTCTAAAAAATCGTGAACAGAGGGAACCCCTACGTCGCGAGAGATCAAAGGCACGTAAAGAAGAACACGGTATGCACAAGGGGCCCACACGACGTGTGGCCCTATCACATCTCCAAACCACGAACAAAAATGATTCTAGTAACAACTACAAAATGTACCTCGCATCATTCTCGTATACTCCCAGAGTATATCACATCACTATCCCAAAGGCTATCGAATGCATGGCACCCAAAGTAAACTTGAAGGGGGAAGTGTAATTTCACCAACCTTTTTCTTCCACGTCCCTTTCACGACCGACCACACCACTTTAAACACTAACTTCTCTCTCACAGGAGTGAACGCGATCACAGGAGATGGGTTCCCTTCAAACACCATAGGAAGAGCCACCACCTGTACACCTTTCATGATTCTACATTTAATAAGATCAAAGATGATACTAGAACCATCCAAAGGGATCTCACTGTTGTAATCCTCACGGAAAAACATGTGATATAGACTATTTACTCACCACTAATGGATATCTAATGGAAAAGTCTTCCAACACTGCTTTATGCCTGAATGACGTCCTGTGGTGCTGAGCCTCGGTCCCGAAAACAGTCGGGTGCATCACACTATTTAGATTCCCTCGGGAAAACATGTCAACATGACTTATTACATGCATGGAATGGATATCCGGAGAAAAATATGTGTATTTCCATACCGCACAGGAGTGGTGCTACGTGGGACCCGCATCCCGGTCCTGGAGGGCTACAAATGGATCGCACCATTGAAATCCCCTCAAAAGAGTACACAAGATTGTCTATCCACTTATCTAAAACGGTCACCACGTGATAAAGATGGAAATCACCGTCAACTCCCAAAATGGCTCTCGTGGGTCCCACACCAGCATGTAGAATTAAAGCGAGTGGATTGAGCCATTGTAATGCCCTCGGAAAAACACTCAGAATCTAGTGCTCGCACGCCTTGAATAGACGTCTAATGAGAATGTTGTGAAACGCTGCTTGCAGCATAAAAGACGGGTCATGGGGCCTATGCCTCAACTCTAGTTTCAACGCATGAAACCATACTAGAAATGTTTTCTCGATGCTAGGGTCGCAACGCCACTGACGGCGCTTAAAACGGACTCCGGATGTGTTTGCGCCGCCCAAAACAAGATACTCAGGAAAAGCGCTAAACCACTTATCCGGCGTGTCACACCACCGAGGCCCCCATCTCGGAAATTAAAACCCCCGAAACCGTCTCAAAAAGTTCTTCTCGATCCAAGGATCACACTGTTGTAGACAACCCACAAAAAAGACACACTTAGAGAACATTGTGGGTGTCTGATGTCAAGGGGACAAATCCCATTGGTCTGGATCGGCCTGGGCTGGCTGGTCCGCCCGGCCGGGGCCGGCCCGTGCCGGCCATCCCAACTCTCAACACCGGCCCGCGGCTCAGCCGCGCAGCCCAACCGTGGACTCGCAGTCCACCCTAGCATCGACCAATCCTCATGGGAGGTCATTGGTTTACGCGGGGACCCGCCGAGCGCATGTCTCGATCTGCCGCGCCGAGTCTTGGCCGCGTCCTCGGTCCACCCGAGCGCTGATGACCTCGCTGACCCGCTGATGCCCGTGACCGCCTACCACACTCCCTCCCCCGGCTGCAGTCACCCTTGGCACACCGACCGCATGGCTGACCACCGCTGTAGAGAATCCCCACCCCCTAGACCGCCGACGCAAACCCGCTGCACCTCCGCTCGACCACCCTGGACCGCCAGACCGGCCAGATCTGCCAAAAAACACCCAAAACAACCTCAAATCTTTGTTGGACAGCTGCAGATGCCTCGAAGCTCAGAATTCAAATCCTAAATGTGTGTCGGAAAGCTCAGAAAATATAATACGCATTCATGGTCTTTTCACAGAAATTAAACATCATTTTGATGTCGTAATTTTATTTTAATGAAGAGGTTCGAAGATAAAATACGAAATGAATATCTTCTACCTTGTTGGGCGTAGCCCAGAGCTTCTCCGTCAATCCGAAAAATCTGTGCCCCACCTAGGGGAGGAGAGGAGGATAGATTGTTGGAGGAGTACCCTTGATTTCGTCTCCTTCCGCCAGAGGAAAATGGAGAAGGAGGGGTGGGTGTTGGCTTAAGTAATGGAAAACTAATTCAAAAGATTAACTAATTTAAACCCCCAAATTGACACGCATATGAAACTCTCGACAGGGTCAAGGATAAGCATCCCCTAGGGTAAACACCACCTCCAGAGCACAACGGAAGTCTCTGAATTTTATTCTGAGGCCCCGTTCAAATGTTATAAAACTTAACGTCCAAGGCCACTAAATTACGAAAACACCCCTGGGGGTATTTTCCAGAGAAGGGTCGCGCCCGCGAAAATTACACCCCTCCTAGGGTAAACGGCATGCTCCGGACTCAACGGTGAACTCGGTTTTCCTATCCTAGATACCTTTTAGAAGTTATACCATTTATTTGGCATGCCCAGTGTGAATGCACATAAAATTTAATTCCGGCCACACCAGGGCACAGAATAGCACACAGTCTGACGGTGCTGCTCTGGAATAAAATCAAGAATATTCAAAAGTCTTTTATAGAAAAAACAACGTCCTTAAATTATTCCCTCATTCAATCTTTTCGTCCCCAAAAAGAAAAACTAGGGATACAAATCAGGGTACTAAGCCCACAACTGGCTCTCCCATACCCAGAAGAACTCTGGCACAGTTCTGTGTTACTACACAAGGTCCAAAGGATTTGGTCCATTCGCATGGGGTCTTCCCTCTATGATGACGTCCATAGTTTCATGCACACTTCTTCTCAGGTGAGTCACGTGGGAGACATTATGCACCCAAACCAGCCTTTGGTTTTAGGGAAAGGCGGTGGGGACCTCTACATCCCTTCGCACGGCCTCAAATGGATCAAAGGGCCTCGGGGGTAGCTCACCTCCCTGGACACACCTCTACGTAGCACACCGCGACCGGAATCAGCGTTCGCACTTGGAATTAGGATCGGTGATTCCCGCCTTCAGAATATCCATATGGGGAAACACCCAAGGATATCTGGTAATGAAAGGTTTCATAGTTGATGTCCCACGACCAATACTCTCTTACATGCTCGAAAAGTGAAGGATTCGATACCATCGACTAATGTAAAGGTTCCACATCTTCTACTCTACTGACACATGGTTACACCGATGCCCTGCATCACCCTGGTAACACCTCAAACAAGGAGAAGTGAGAAAAGCATTTCACATAATGAGTCTAAGAATTCTAATGCAAACAAGTAGAAGAGATGTAGAGCGTACCTTTTATCACCTCATGGTCTACAGGATCGTTGACATATAAAGCTCGCGGCTATCCATGGTCCCAACTGTTAGCTCCAGGAGCCTGACGTGGACCGCGTAATGGTGATGGGAAGACCTCATAATGTCATCCCCCACTTCCAGATCCCCTGCTAGCTCCACCTCCCTGGTCACTACTCAGATCACGGTGCTACCTCTATCGTGGTGGTTCACCTTCTACTTGCCAAAAGTTCTCAGCATACCCGGTCGGGCAGTACTGTTCCAAGTGACCTCTCCCATTGCAAGCATAGCACCGACGCTCTATAGGATGCCCTGGTGCCCTCCAGTGCCACTGTGTTGTATGACGCTACCAATAGGTCTTCTCTTGGAAGGGTCTCCTCCACTGATCCCCTGTGATTTTCCACCACAGTGGTGCATGAACATGTCTTGGAAACAGGCAGGTGGAAGGCCGACTGCATCGAGGTTTGGTCTACTGACACCTACTAGCTACAACAGACGTCTCAGCTCCATCGTGCCTCCTGCCACCACCTATTATAGAGCATGACTGGAAGCTCTCTGTCACCAGTGCATGATCTAGAACCTTGGCATAAGTGGGAATTCCCAAAGGTACTATGACAACACGAATCTCTCTAGGGAGACCTTGCTCGAACTTCCGCGCTCGAAAGTTGCCATCGTGGACCATGTCCGGGTAAAACAGTGCACGTTTTGCCAACCTAGTCTCATACACAGTCACCATCACCCTCCCTACTGAAACTACAGGAGCTCCTGGATCCGAACATAGCGTAAGCAGGAGGGGTAAAACTCCTCACGAAACACCAGCTGAAAGTCACCCCATGAAATTGAAGACTCATCAAGTAACTCAGTCACTTGACTTCACCAAGGCCCAGCTTCTCTGTGGAAAAAGATGGCTACCAAAGACACCTTCTAATCTACCGGTTTCTGCGAAAGCCTAAAAAGGCATACCATTGCCTCGTGCCAAACCTCTACTGCCTAGGGGTCTGGCTCACCATTGAACCTCATCTGTCTCTATCACTGGAACTCATGAAGTGTGCTCAACCTACTCTCAAACTCCGTATTCTCTACAAGAGTTGTCCGCTGCACACCAGGTGGGGGCTGTAATCGGCCCACCTTGAGAAAGGGATTCACATGATGGGTCTTGTACTGATATGTCTTCGTTCACAGGGTCATCATCAGAAACCAAGGCTGGTATCTCGGATGGCTTTCTTCTCGGTGACATACTAGATGTTATCAAGGAGTGTCACGATCAGATGAAAATATATGTATATAACAATAACAAAAATGGGGAGCTAACTCAATAAGGACAGTCAAGAATAAATCCTATGTGATGCAAAAACCAATTTTTCCTGCAACGGGTGTCTCAGCATTCCGAGTCGACAAGCGGGTTATCAGGGTCCTCGTGAATGGATACGTCGGTCACTGCACCATCGCTAGACTTTGTGGCCTGAGATCCACTCTCATGACACATTGACACAATTTCCCTAGATCCCAACCAATTCCTTTTTAAAAACATCTGATCAACGTCCCATGGAACAAACCACCTCTGATACCACTTTTTCATGACCCGACCCTACATGGGCTCAAGCCGCAACTACCCCAAGCCCGCCTCCATAGTCTAGGGGCTAGAGGAAAGCGTTGAAGGCTAAGAAACTCGAGGAGGCATTTTCTTAAGTACCTGTACACACACACGTGTAGGACACTCAATGCAGAATTGTAGAGTAAAAGGAAATGTAAAGTAATAACTCCTATAAACAACCAAAAAATTGCATCAACCTCTAAATAGTAAAATGTAAAGGTTGAATGTAAACTAAAAAGAAAAACAGAAAAACAAACGCCCAACCAGAAAAGGGCCACAACCCGAAAACAGGTATACAAAAGTAAACATCTGGGAGATTCCCACAATAGGAACCAAACTACAACCACCATACGCAGTCCACACTCTCGAACTCCTAAGTTCCACAGAAGTCACGACTAACCTGTCCATCGTATACAAGGGAACGCCATGTGCAGGAAAAGACCAAGCAGGGGTGAGTATAAAAATAATCAGTAGGATGCCTAGAAGGCTCTAGAAAAAACAATGGAGATACTAAAAAGGTGAGTAGTAGATCGAAGAGGGAAAAGAAATGAATTACAACCGAGAGTGCAGTAAAGATTATATATCAACCCATTAAGAGGAATGAAGTAGACAAGTACAAACACAAGTAGCTAGAAGTGGTGAGAAGAAGAAATTCTCATCGACTCTTTGCTACCTATAGCAGGAGAGTAAACTCGTCTAATCACAATAAGCTAGACATGGAAATCACGTGGCATACCCTGCACGTCTTCGCCTCTCCTGGAAGGAGAGTAAGCAAAATCCAAGGAGTGGTTACTGGAAAAAGATATACATATATATATGCTCCGTCAAGAAACCTGAACCAGATCATAAGGGGATCTCCATCTCATAGATCACCCCAAGAATGTGAGTAACCAATAGTCCTGGAAGTAATCACCATCGATGCCCAACTTCCCGCACGTCTGTCTTGAATTTCAAGTCAAGGGGATCAATTCTCCGCACGTTGACACTATCCACTTTTGGGGGAACTGACTCACCCGCACAGTTCTAGGTCACGTCACAAGGACGAATCTCAAATGGGGAAACTTCCCCTCATACATGAGAGTTCTAGGGAAAGTCAAACCACACCTCAACACTGTCACATAGTCGAGAGGTCTTCTCAAAGTCAATGCTATCACATCACTGACCCGTACAACCAAGGGTCTCGCTCCGGTAGTAACGGAGAAATGCCACAGACAAGCCTAGTAGAAAGGACTGAGTCTAGTAGAAGTCATCAGGTAACCCACTACCCAGTCTCTACTGGATGGTGTACCCTAAGAGGTCATCAGGTAACCAACTATACATTCTATGTTGGAGGGTAAACCCTGAGATGTATTCATGTAACCCACTGCCCAGTCTCTGTTGGAGGGTAAACCCTAAGAGGTTGTCAGGTAATCCACTGCCCAGTCTCTGCTGGAGGGTAAACCCTAAGAGGTCATCAGGTAACCCACTTTTTAGTCTCTGCTGGAGGGTAAACCCTAAGAATCCAATGACCAACACACTACACGCACCATTGGAGGGTAAACCCGAAGATGTCGAAGAGAAACCCACTGCCAAACCCAGCTGGAGGGTAAACCCGGAACTGCTCTAGCCATCACGACTGGGTAAAACCTCCTGGGTAGAGGATCGGTGCACACGTGATGTATTGGTCACACCGAATCCTCAAAAACACTACCAGGGAACACAAAGGGACGTGATAATGAAAGCCTACATAGATAATGGATGAAGGGGAACCCAAACAACTCTTCTGATCACACCATCGAGAATAGAACCATGGGAAAACCACTAAACCCTACTGGTCTAAACTATCGTGAATAGAGGGACCCACTACGCTGCGAGAGATCAAAGGTACATAAAGCAGAACATGATACACACAAGGGGCCTACACGACATGTGGCCCTATCTCATCTCCAAACCATGAACACAAATGTTCCCAGGTACAACTGCAAAATGTACCTCCCATCATTCTCGTATACTCCCATAGTATATCACATCTCTAGCCCAAAGGTTATCGAATGCATGGCACCCAAAGTCAACGTGAATGGTGACAACGTAATTTCGCCAACCTACTTCCCCCATGGCCTTAGCATGGCCGACCACCTCTATTTAAACACTAGTATCACGCTCACAGGTGTTACCATGATCAGACACCAAGGGTTCCCTAAAAACATTGTAAGAAGAACCACCACTGGTACACCTTCCATGCTTCCACAATTAATAAGATCACAGATGAGACTCTGCACATCCAAAAGGACTGCACCGTTGTAATCCTCATGGAAAAACATGCTAGATAGACTATTTACTCGTCTCAAACGGACAATCGACAAAAAAGGTGTCCAACATCGCTTTACTCCCAAACAGTATCCCGTGGTGCCGAAACTCGGTCCCGAAAATAGTCAAGCACATCACACCATTTCGATCCCCTCAGGAAAACACGTCAAATTGATTACTAACTTGCGTGGAACAGATATCCAGAGAAAAAGATTCATATTTCCATACCGCACACGAGTGGTGCTACGTGGGATCCATATCCCGGTCCCAAATCTCTACGAATGGATCACACCATTGTAATACGCTTAAAAAAGTACACAAGATTGACTATCCACTTATCCGAAACGGTCACCCGTTGATAAAAATGGAAATCACTGCCAACTCCCAAAACGGCCCTCATGGGGCCCGCACCATCATGCAGAATTAAAGCGGAACGGATTGATCCATTGTATTTCACTCAGAAAAATACTCATAATCTTATTCTCGCATGCCCCGAATGGACGTCTGATGTGAAAGTTGTGAAATGCTACTAGTAGCTTAAAAGACGGGTCGGGGGTCCCATGCCTCAACACCAGTATTGATGCCGGAAACCATACTGGAGATATTCATCTCGACTCTAGGGTCGCAATTCCACTGATGAAGCTCAAAACAGACTTCAGATTTTTTTTTCGCCGCGCAAAACAAGATACTCAAGAAAAGCGATAAACCACTTAACGGGCGTGTCGCACCACCGAGGCCCCCGTATTGGGAATTAAAACCTCCGAAATCTTCTCAAAAATTTATTCTCGATCTGAGGATCAAATTTTTATAGACAACTCACAAAATGGACACAGGTAGTGAAGATTACCGGTGTCCAATGTCGAGGGGATGAATCCCCTTGGGCTGGACTGGCCTGGCCCGACCCGCACCGGCCCGCAGATCAGCCGCGCGACCCGGCCATGGACACGCGGTCCAACCGAGCATCGATTAGCCCTCATGGCCAGTCTTTGATTCACACGGAGACCTGACGAGCGCAGGTCTCAGTCTCCCGCACGGATTTACGGCCGCGACCACAGTCCACCCGAGTGCCGATGACCCCCAGGACCCGCTGACACCCGAGGCTGCCTGCCTCGCTCCCTCGTCCGGCCGCCATCACCCTCGTCCTGCCGACCGCCTGGCCAACCTCTGACTCCAAGAATACCTTCCACCCTGGACTGTCGACGCTGACCTGTTTTGCCTTTTCATGACCACCTTGGACTTCCAGATACTAGTAGGTCCGGCCAGATCCACTGGAAAACACCCAAAACAACCTCGAATCTTCGTTGGACAGCTGCTGAAGCCTTGAAGCTCCGAATTCAAATCCAAAATGTGTATCAGAAATCTTATAAAATATAATAAACATTTATGGGATTTTAATGGCAATTAAATGACATTTTTATGCTATAATTTTAGTTCAGTGGAGAGGTTTGAAGTTAAAATACTAAACGAAGATCTCCAACCTTGTTGCGTGAAGCCCGGAGCATCATCGTCGATACGAAGAAGTCGTGCACCACTTTGGGGAGTAAAGGAGGAGATCATGTTGGAGGATATCCCTTGATTGAGTCTACTTCTATCAGAGGACAGTGCAGAAGGATGGGATGGTGTTGTCTTAAGTAATGGAAAATAAATTTAAAAGATTAATTAATTTAAACCCCCAAATTGACCGCATCTGAAACTCTCGACATGGTCATGATTAAGCCTCCCCTAGGGTAAACACCACCTCCTGAGCACAATGGAGGTCTCATAATTTTAATCTGAGGCCCCATTTGAATGTTATAAAACATAACGTCTGAGGCTGCTAAATTACAAAAACGCCCATGGGGCCAATTTCCACAGAAGGGCCGCGCCCATGAAAATTACACCCATCCTAGGGTAAAAGGAATGCTCCGGACTCAACGATGACCTCATTTTTCCCATCCGAGCTACCATTTTGGAGTTATCTCATTTATTTGGTGTGCCCAGTGTGAACGCACTTAAAATTTAATTCTGGTCACACCGGGGCTCGAAATCGCATGTCGTTTAAAGGCACTGCTCCAGAATAACATCAAGAATATTCAAAAGACTTTTAAAGAAAAAAACTAGGTTCATACACAAATAATCAAATGTAATATCAATATCTTATTTCATAATTATGTAATATATAATTCAAACATTATAACCACATAGTCAAGGCCTTGTGCCAAGACTACAATTAATATTTTGTCAACGCCTTGTGCCAAGTCACTATTCTGTCTAATTAGACGTGCTGAGGCATTGAGGAGCTATAGCGGGCTCCACCTGTCACTTATTAAGTCTAATTCCTTGCTCATATCAAATGATTGAAACATAATCTAAGCATTCATATTAAAACTAGAATACGAAATATCAATATTTTATCCACAGACCATGAATGGTATAAAAATAGCACATCCACATGGAAACATTACTCATTAAATATAATATGTAATATTTTATAGTATTAAATAAACCTAAATAAATAATAATGAAGTATATTGAAATATTTTAAAATAATTAGTTAATCTATTTGAGAGAAATATCTCATTTTCATGAAATCATTTGATCGTCTCACAGTTTATCAAGAAGCTGTTAAAAATATTTTTTTGAATCAATGTGTCTCATACCACTTTAAAATTTTTAAAAGGATATTTAATTTTAAAAAATTCACGTCGATAAAAATAAATCCATGACAGAATTTTTAAAACATGTACGTTAATGATAATTTTTTAGAAGAATAAATCATTAAATCACTAAAAATGACAATGTAGTTCATGAGTTCCTAACCAAATGAGAGAATCTTGAATACAAATAATTGAGGAATAAAATTATTAAAAACATTATAATTTAATGATAATAAAGGGATTTATGATAAAATATATCATTGGATAGTATATACATCATATAAAATTGAATTGGCACATAACAGCAAAGAAGTCTCAAGGAAATGTAAATTGAGTCAAAATCCGTTAAAAAAATTTATTTTTTTATTAAATATAAATCAATGAAATAATTACATGTAAAAAATATAAATAAACTCAATATGATTGGATATTCTGTGTAAATGAATTATAGGACATTCCCACATATTCTTGTAAAAACAAAACCAATTACATGGATTTTTAACCGAATGAATGGAAATTGATTTTAGATTAGTCTAAAAAAGGTCATATCGATTGCTTGATAATTTATATGTGGAGTAATTGTTTGTCTAAAAATAATATCTCCACAATTGGGAGGAGAAATTACTAGATAAATAAATAAATAGAGATTTCACACATAATCATGAAGTAAAATAATCAATGATGATTGAGTAAAATCCAATGAGTGGAAATCCAAATTTGATATTCCCTTACCGATTTGGGAAATTGAAAAACATACACCCCATGAAAGAAGAATCATAAAATGAATATTTAAATACTGATAAATTAGTTTATATTAACCAAAGAATATAGTCATGTGTAGTACATGCACCACAGAAAAGGAAATAGTGGAAATATAGCATGAATCTCACGTGAATAAGAAGTGAGATGAAAACCCCGTACCTAGTACTTTTCCTTAGCAGAGGCTCCCTTAACCTTCTATAAAATGGTGAAATCATTATTATTAAGTTATATAAGAACCAAAAACCTAAATATGATATCATATATGATCTTCTAATATTGATATGTTAATGATATTTCAGTAGTATCATTGTTTTGGGAGTTAACTGATTCGTTTTCCATTATATGTTTTGTTACGTAAGTCAAGTTTGTTATGGATATGATGTATTTGATTCATATCCTGAATGATATTAAATTAATAATAATTATTTTTAATCATAATATGAAAATTATTCTTTAATGTTTACAATGGGGAACAAAATCTCATCGTGTCGTGGAGTGGGTAAGCCATACATACGCACGAGCGACAATAACATTCTATTTGGGGTGAAATAATTTATAATTGGATGGAATATTATATATAAATAATCTTTAACATTTTATATTTATTATTTAAATCACTAATACTCATTATTATACTAATCCAAATAATGATGTGTTGAATAAAAAACTACACCACGATGTGGAGACGGTAAGCCATACATATGCACGTATGGCAACATTTTCATTCATTGGATGGATAGAATAATGAATATGGTCATACCATATTTAGAAATACAACTAAGTATGTTGATGGTACTCGAGTTAATATTTTATTATGGAAACAAAAAAGAAATAGAATGTGGAATAAGAAATGATCTTTGGAAAAGATGATGAAGTAATTACCTCTTCTATGGGTTCTTCCTTTTTATTTCAACAAAAGGTCTCCTTATGATAGTTTTTTGATCAAAGTAATAACTCTAGGTCGATGTTAGGGTAGATCGGAGGGTAGTTGGGCAATTTTTGGCTGAGCCAAACGGCTTTGGAGATGTGAAGTTATGAGAAGGGGAAGTAACCTTTTATAAGATAGGTGAGGGCCACTTTAGAAAAAGATTGAAATATTATTTTATAATAATATAATTTTCTATTTATAATTGCTCCAAATGGATTTTTTCGAGTCTAATGTGGGGATGGGTTGAAAACTTCTCTAAAAATTGGTTTTATATAGGTTTATGTCACCATATAAACCTTTTCATTTAGATTTAACTTTTAGTTAAATAGTTCAACTTTTACTATGTCTTCTTGTATTATTATAATATATGGTTAATAAACGTACTCTAAAATTACAAGAGAACCTCAATTTGATCATTAATGATAGATATATCATTATATAAGTCCTTTGGCTAAACCATAGATTTTTAGAACTATTATATAAATTAATACAATAGTATTTGTTTTAAAAACTCATTTATGTCAATTTTGACACTATTTAGTATATGGTTTGTATCGAAGTCATAAAAATCATATTTATTAGAATAAATAAATTAAAAAACAATAAAAAGTCATATTTACCTAGAAAATTCATTAACATAATTAATAGATTCAATTTACAATTATTTTAATATATATGACATCAATTATATTAGTCTTTCATTAAAAATTAAGTTATTACATCATCATTATGTCATAAATAAATTTAATTATTTAATGTCTAAAAATTATAAGAAAAATACCATGATGTAGGAAATTATTTTATATTTCTAATCAATATTTATATTCTAGTTAATCTTATATATAACCTTATATATAAAAAATTAGTCATTCTAATTTTAATTTATCACTTTTAACTCTTCTTTAAATAAAATATAATAAATTTCATAATCTAATCCATGTTAATAAAAAAAGATCATATTTTTTCGTATGGATTATTTTGGTCGATATAAACTTATCCAATAGAATTGTTACATGTGTTAGGGTATTTATAATATCATGTTTTTCCTTTAATTACCCTATTTACTTTTAACCATGGTAAATAAAATTCAAAATTTACTATTCACCAAAGATTAATTTCATCATATTTAACCACATTTTACATAGTGTTGTCAACCGTGTCTCTTAGAGTTTTGAAATTCAATTCATAGAAGTGGTAAAATTATGTTTTATACAAATTTTCAAATGTACCTAGAAGGTGAGTAATAGACGGTAAAAAGTTAAATAAACTTTTATATATCTAATCTTATAATAAAATGATTTCAATGAAATAAATTGGACTTATATATTTATAATGTATTTATTTTGACATAAAATAAATTTAAACAAAAATTAGTTTTTTAAATAAAAACTCATCTTTAAATAATATCATAGTGTTATTCACTATTGATCAAAAATTGAATGTTTTTAGAAAAATAATTTTTTTTACCCAAACCTAGTTTTGACATTCCAAATTAAAAATTGATTTTTATTTTAACAAATTCAAAACATAGAAGATGTATTAATTAATTTAAAATATATTTTCGTTGTCAAAACCGAAAGGATGATTTTTGAGAAGTAAAAATTATCAATAGATTGATTTGTGTTTTTGGCCAGTTTAATTGTAAAATTACTTTCAATGAAAAAAATTGGATTAAAGGATCAAAATATAATTTAATAATACTTAAAAACCATTCAAATGTATAATATAAAATTATAAGTTATTTGTCATTAAAAAATGTTGATTTGAATTTAAATTTATTATTTTTCACTATTCATAAAAATTTGAATGTTATTAGAAAAGCACTGAAAATTTATCCAAACTAATTTTTTATGTCCCACTTATAAATAAGATGTTTATTTTGTCAAATTAATTATATAAAAGTGTCAAATATTGGATTTAAAAAGGTTTCACCATTAAAAGGATGTAAAATCAGATTTTTGGAAAAATACTTCTTTTATCTGACAAATTGAATGTGTTCTAATATTATGAATACAAAACATATTTCATGGATTTAAAAATTATATGGTGTATATAAAATTCAAAATTCAGCTAATACTATTCATAAATTCTTTTTGAACAGCTAGTTTGGTAAGCTCGGTTGCGTTCGACCTCGGTGTTGCGTGTAGTACAAGCTATTGAACTACTTTAAAGAAAATAATTAATTATGAAATCATGGGGTGTAACAATCAAAATTAGGAAAATGAAAAAATTATATTGTCCTAATACATTAAATTTTGTTGAACTGATAGTCTACTAAATCATCCAATATTTAGGGATTTGTGGCCCTCAAAATTCCATTGAGCATTAAATTAATTTTTAATACAGAACTCAGTATCCACTATAAATATTTATGATTTTCCTCGAGTTATGTATCTCTACATTGCATTTTTTTCTCCTACATAGATAACTAGTTATATGTTATTCCATGTTACCAATGTACCTCACATTCATTCATTTCAAGATGATGTTTTACTAACCCTTCTCGTGATGTGGGATTTCAAAATTGGAAATATTAGACAATCTATCACAATGATTGAGTTTAAATTGTTTGGACTCAATTTAATTATTTTGTGGATAATTTAATCCCTAAAAATATAAAGTAGGAGTATTTTATTTGATAACATTTATTACAAAAAACACCAAGAATGTAAAGAAATATAATATCAAAATAATTTATAAAATATTTAATATTTTTTTTAAAAATATATATAATATAACATTTAATGGACTTAAAAGAGAGTTATATTTACTCCCATGAAAAAGTGACATTCCTTGATATCGTGAATTACACACAAGACATAGTTTCGTAAAATAACATGATATTATTATAATTATATTTTATAAAATAAAAACAATTCACCTAGCCATTAAATTATGGGTTATGAATTTTATTAACTAACTTATGAAAATTTATTTTTTAAAAAAATATAAAATAATTAATAGGTTTACAAATATATAGGAAATGAAAATATAAACCAATTGAATATAAACGGAATACAATTATTATTAAAATCATGAAGGGGGTTTGAATAAATAAATTAAATTAATTACCATTATTTAATGACATTAATGAAATATACATTTTATATATTCAAAAAAATATTTTGTATAATAATACAATATATTTGATAGACATAATATATGAGTCAGCTCAATATTACACATAAAACCCGATATTTTTATTAACTCATTTTGAACACCTTTTAGTGGATAACTCATTTTAAATCCAAATTTTGACATAGTTATAAATTCAATATGTCAATATAAACATAATAATTGAAATTGAAACATACAAAATAGATTATAGTATATATATTGTATTTATTGTATTTTTCTATGAAGATCCATTTTTTTGGTTAGCAAAAAAATGATATTTAATTGAAAACATCATTTTCATAAAATTTATATATAAATATACATTATGTATTAGATTGATTTTAATGTTTAATTAGATATTACTTTTATCAATTAATCCAATTTAAGTTATTGTAACCAATTTCACTATCACGACCCATCCCATTGGTGGCCACGCTATGATTACCCCAAGCCCGCCTCCGATAGACTTGGGGATGGTGACTAGCACTGAGTAGGCAGATCCCACAAATAACAGTGATTAACCTATGTACATTTACGAAAAAACACATATTCAAGAAAAAAATGCTGAAATGTAAAATAACTATGAAAATAATGTTGGAAACTAGAGTACAAAAGTTATTATACTAGAATGTAAATAGGTTCAAAACCAACCCCGAAAATGAAAAGTGTCGTTATACATATGTCTAAACTATAAAGTAAGAGGTACTGGGACTTCTAGAACACACCTAATGTTGTCTAGTCTCAGAAGTTATTTCCTAATCCTAGTCTTTATTGAACCCCATCGATGAGCTGATCATCTGCACAAGACATGCCACTTGTAGGAAAAGCCTATGTCGGGGTGTGTAAAATAATACTTTGTTGGAAGCTTCGAAACTTAAAAATAATACTGTAGATGAAATATCATGATGTAATTCCACAATTAAATAATAAAATATACACCACGAAGGAATACCCAAAATGAAATACCATGAAGGAATACAACCAAGGAATACGATAAAGGAATACCACAAATGTATTCATATTCAGCTCCACATAGATATATTTCTAGAAAACATATATCAAGAACATCAAGATATAATCAATCTAATAAGACACACAGTCTCAACAAGACACAAAATCTCTATAAGACACAATGTCTCCACAGGACACCATGTCTTTATAAGACACAAAGCCTCTATATGACACATAGTATTTATAAGACATGCAGTCTCTATAGGGAATGAAGTCTTCATAGGACACAAAGTCATTATATGACACACAGTCTATAGGTCACAACCAACAACATAAATGTTTCCTTGAAGAACGTACATTTTGGGAGAAATCACTCATCAATCCAATAGGTAATATGAACATGCACACAAAAATCCAACATAGGATATCACAAAATGATCGTCTCATCTTAAGGGTCCCAGGATAATGTAAAACTCTTCAAATAGATATATAGTTTGAACGATATGTCTGTTTGAAAATTTTCAGATGTGAGTTTCACTGGGTTGTGGGCCGACCACTATAGTCGACAACCCTATAGTAGCTCGAGCTACCATGGCAGTCATCCGGGTCACCGTCTGGACACCAGGGTCTGATCCGGGTCTATCCCAACCTGTGGGGTCCAACATGACCCATCTGGTCTGACCCAATCGTTAGGGTCGACCCAACCCACTAGGCCTGTCCCGAACTACTCGCCCAACCAAGTCCACATTCCAGGTAGGCCTGACTCATATGGTCTCCCATGGTGACAACCACCAGTCCATGCAGCCACCCCCCCACTTCCTGTGGCACTTTGTTGCATCCCACAAAGAACTGAATGTGTCGCACCACCGTGCACCACCTGCCATCGTCGTACGTGTCGGCCGCCAACACCCTTCCTTCCATAATCTACTGACACCATTTTTTCAATGGTCTTTCATTTTTCCTCAGATTATCCATCATATAAAAAAACACCACTATAATCCATGGGTCCTGAGCTATAATTTTCTGGAATCCATTTCTTCTTTCCTCCAATCCATTGGTCTGATTACATATGGAGTCTCCTGGAAGCCATGATCATGAGGATCCAACAGTGAATAAGGATTTAAGAAAGGCACATAAATCACAAGAACACCAAAATAATTAACCATTTCCTTTTTTCATGTCGACCTTGATTCGATCTCAATATAAGGATAAACAAAGTTGATAAACTAATCTCTTGATAATCCAACATCAATAAACCTTATCGAAACAACGATCGAACTGCAAATAAATATATTTTTGTATTCATCCGTATTCATTATAGAAATTAAGAACGGGGAAAAAATGAAACAACCGCCCTACCTGATTTTTGGATTATTCATTGATGATGAACATTTGTGTTTCTATCATTGAAGAGATCCTATAACTTCATTGGCCCAATGATCCATGATTTTTTCTCTGATCCGTCATCATTTGTTCGACATGATTCATTCTCCACCTCATAGAGGAATTATAGGGATACAGTGTAAACCCTGTATTCCCATAAATTTATAAATAAAAATGGAAAAATAAACGGTATCACATGAAATAATATTTATATAAATTATTAAATGATGATTTTGTCCATTTTGTGTTTTTCTACAGAGGATGCATGCTTATAAATCTTAAGTCGTTCCAAGGTTAATACATGTGTAATGAGTTCAATAGTGCCTTCAGATTTATGATCTATGAAATATTTTTGGATTCATTCCACATTTTTAGGAAAACATTGTGTGAGTTCAATTTAAAAATAAAATTTTTAAATGAATTTTTCCTGAAAAAACGGGCATCAGATTTGAATGTCGTCTAAGCATCTAGCCTAAGAATTCCCCCCAATAATTTCTAAAAATAAAATATTGAAAATCTGAGTCCTTAATTTCTCCCCACCTTAGTGGTCTATGTCCATGAGAATCCAAAATAAGGGATACTCAAACAAATGTGGGTACTCAAAATGTATACGATCCACTTGGTCCAATGTGATTTACAAGAGATTATCAAGCTTCCATCAGACATGCACCAACGGAATAGACCAGCCATGAAGGATCATCTTCTTCTGATCCTTGATCTCCACCAGGTACTCTGAAAAAGTACAACCTTCCTTGATTTTCATCATGCCTTGGTCAACGTAATGTTATTGTTCATGAATATACTTCCTCATATGTGACACAAGGAAGATTCCATGTACTTGATCTAGCTGTGGTTGTAGATCCAAGGGGTATGCCAACTCTATGCAATATCAGAAAAGGTCTGATTGAACTCAGAGATACCATTCCACACAACCAAATCTCTATAATCCCAATCGAGGTGAGAGAAGAAAAAAAATTATCCACCCTTAAACATCAAAAGACTCTGCAGCCAATAAAGTTGATAAATGTGTCATCCATATACATTATTCATCCACATCTATATGATCTGCACCATATCCTTAGTGTCCTGCACCAACATCAGGCCCATGAGTTCTAGCTCTCTTGGGTCTGTAAAGTAATGTGGTGACCTACAGGGTCACCCGTACAAACCCTCGAATGGTGACATATCGATGGGGTAATGGTAGATGTTGTTGTACAAAAACACCATCGGGGATATGAGATCAACCAACTATTTCCTAAATCAAACATGAAATATCATAGAACATCCTTAAGAACCTATATAGTCTTTTTTGTTTGGTCATCCGTATGTGGGTGAAACACTATGCTCAATTGTAACTCAGATATAAATTCCTTCTGCAATCCCATCCTCAACAGGGATGTAAAGCGAGAATAATGAAAAGAGACTGTCATCGATAGAACTCCATTGAGTCGATCTATCTCATGTAGATAGTGGAATCAAAATATCTCTACTAAAGTCTACACCCGGATAGCTAGGATGTGGGCTGACTTGGTGTGTCGATCAACGATCTCCTAGATGGTATCATTTACCCTATATTTATATGTTAATCCTATCATGTAGTCCAATGGTATCCCCTCCCACTAATGTTTGACACCATAAGGGGTGGGGTAAAATCTGTAAGAACGATGGTGCTTTCCCATCACCCACTGATAAGTGAGGCATCGATAAAGAAACTATATAACTCCATTCTTCATACGTGGCCACCAAAACTGATGTTAGAGGTCCAATTTTACATTTTCCACAACTGGATGTACCTCCAAATGGAATGAATGGAAATCCCTCAAAACCTCCTCCCATAATACCAGTAGTACTACTCTATGCCCTTTAAAAAGAATGATGTTCTCCCCACTGTTTGAAAATAAATCTGTGGAATTCCTTATAGGCATCTGATCACGTAAAGCCTTGTAGTCGGTGTCCCCAAGATGTGCATCCCTAATCGATGTAAGTGTGGAGGGGTAATACACATCGGTTCGAGGATAGCTGACCCATTCTCATCAACAAAATATAAGTGAAATGAGGCCAACAACTCTGATTCCTCACTCAGCAACTACAAACTATATCTCTTATTGAGAGCATCTACCATCACATTCTGCTTACTAAGAGTTGAGTCATGATCAAAGTCACAATCCTGGATGAACTATAGCCTTTGCCTATATCTCATGTTTATATCCTTTAGAGTGAAGATATACTAGAGACTCTATTGGTCAGAGTAGAAGATAAACCGCTCGCCCATCAGGTAGTGTCACCACATCATCAATACGATGCCTTCCGCTACTAACTCAAGATCATGATTCACATAGTTCATGTGGTATCAACTAAAATGAACCATATGAAATGAACACATTCCCATGAACCTTTACACAACCAATCCTAGTTCTTTATGCATCCCAAAACACCATGTACTTGGTACCCTTCTCTAAAAATATCAATATGTGAGTGCTCCTCAATCACTACCTATGATTCTATAAACTCTCATGACGCAACTATTTCCACATGAATGGTTATCCCATCAGGGAAAAGTTATCAAGGTTTATACCACTTATAATAGTTTAGTACAAACCTCCAATATTACATAACCAAACCATGGAAATTATGCACCTCAGTATCAATATCGGGTGGATCCACATCATGACCTCTTCAATCCTCACTGTATCCACTACAACTCCAACCTATAAAATGATGTGTACAATAAAATGGATCTTCCAAATCCAAAAAAAACACATCAAGAGCTTCTGGTAAACATATTTCTCAGAGAGTGGGTCTAAGACCATCATCTGGTGTCTCATGTGCTCCTTTATGGATGTTTTGTACACTAATATCTCATCAATGTAGACATCTAAGAACAGGTCTTGGTAAGGCTGAATGATCGAGTTCAGGAGACCAATGAACAATATAGTGGAATTCGTTTTGACAAATGGAATCACAATTTACTCATAGTGATTATAATGACATCTGAAGGCCGTCCTGGGTATATCCTTATCTCGTACTCATATTTAGTGATAGCCAGATACGAGGTCAATCTTTTAGAACCACTGATCCCCATTCAATTGATTGAAGCGGTAATAGATCCTCATTGGCCCCTCAACATTCTCCTGATCGGCCGTACAATGGGTGGAAAATTCTTATTCCTGATGTCCCTGATGTCTCAAGAGTAACATTACCTATCCCTCTACAGATTAAATTAACACTGTAAGCCCTACACCACATATATTGCTTCATGGGATCATAACCCAAAGTTCATGACCTGATTTGGTCCCTACAACTTGCATCGGCTAACTACTGTGAAGGTCTCACGAGTAACATAACCTATCCCTCTATATGATGCATGTACAATTATTTTCCTTCTAACATGTGTTTTCCTATATCGAGTTTAAAATTAGGTACCTAGATTCCTATTGTATTGATACGTTTTATGACACACCAACTATTGATTCCCCATCCTAATAACAGGACTTGAAACACTTATCAATTTTCTCCCAAACTAACCTCATAGAATCCCAGTCCAAAAGTTGCACTGAACCCCTATAACCCCACTCTATAATGAACCTTCCCTATGGGGCACATGTCGTGACTACCATAAGCACTGAGTAGGAATATCCCACAAATCCAATGCATTATCCTATGTACCTATACACTCACACACATATCCATTCTATAAATGATGAAATATAAAATCATTGTGTAAATGATGCAACAAATCCACTATATCACACAAGCAGAGTATAAAATTTAATGTATTGGAAAGTAGATAGGACCAAACAATCCAACCAAAAAACATTAGTTGGTATCCACAGGTCCGACCTGTAATTTAAGTGGTACTGGGAATATCATCATGAAAGCTACCAGAACACACCTCGGGTTGTCCAGTCTCACAAGGTACCACCTAGTCCTGGTCTTCATAGAACTTTACTGAAGAGTCGATCGTCCACACAAGATATGAAATGTGCAAGAAAGGTCTGTTTTGGGCATGTATAACAATACTCAGTAGGACACCATGAAACCACAATAGAATACCCCAATGGAAATGCCATAATGGAATTAATATAACAGAATACCAAAAATAATTCACAAAAAGTAAATACCATGAAGTAATACCACAAAGGATATACCATGATGGAATACCAAAAAGGAATACTAGAAAATAATACCACAAAGGAATACCATAAAGGAATGCATAATCAACTCCCCAAAGATATATGTCTATTGAAATTATATAAATAACATCTAGATATACTCAATTGAATAAAACAAATTATCACAACAAGACACATTTTCTTCATAATGCACATAATATTCATAAGTCACACATTCTACATAAGGAACATAGTCCCTATAAGACAAATAATATCTATATGACACACAATCTCTATAAGAGACATAGTCTCTATGTAACTGCCAGCCAAAAAATTATTTACATGAAGCATACTCGATCTTGGAGAACTCACTCCCCCATCCATTAGGTCATATGAACACTCTCCCAAAACACCACTAAGGATATCTCAAAATGAACAACACTTTTTAATGTTCCCAACACCGCATATGGATCATCAAATAGATGTTTGGTTTGAATGTTATAGTCATTTAAAAAATTCCAAAAGGGGGGTTCGCTAGGCCAAGGACTGACCATCGTGGTCGACCACCCGAATAGACCACCATAGTGGCCGACATCCCCATGGAATATCAAGGTTCCAAGGCCCCATGCGAGTTCGGTTCACCGTTGCCTGGTCTACAGCTCGTGTCTGACCCGGGTCTGACCCGAGTCCACCCCGACTTTTAGGTTCCATCATAACCCACTAGGTCTCACTTAATATTCTTGGTTTGACCTGATCGTTTGGGATAACCCAGCCTGCTGGGTCTGACCCACCCTGGCTTAGCCTAGCCCACCTTAGCAGCCCATCCCTCTCACCTGAACTGGTCCACATGTAGGGTATGTCTAGCTCACATGATCGACTGTGGAGACCGCCATTAGTGGCGATTGCTGCCAGTCCACGTGTCCACCCTACCACATCATATGACCACTAGCCGCATCTCTTTCCTTTTCATGTTCCACTACCACTGAGTCCCATGAAGATCTAGATGTACTGTTCCATTGTGCACCACTACGTGCAGGTCCTCCTGCACCTTCCTCCTATTCCCTTCCATCCATAGTCCACCGTTATTCCTCATATCTTCCAATATATTATGGAAAAAACACATTTGTGATCATCGGGTCCCTATAAACATTGATCCGAACTCTGTTAAATCTTTCCTTCATTATGGGGTTCTGATCGTGATCGGAGCCTCTCAGCAAGTCAAGCCATAATCAACATGATCAAATGAAGAAGAATACAAAGGATGGGGGAGATAAATATTAATAATTCCAAAAGAGTGAACCTTTTCTATTATTTATGTCATCATGGATTCATTCACATTATAATGATAAAGGAATATGGTAATCTAATAGCCTAATAATCCTGCATCAATAACCCATCACGCAACACTGACCAAACCACATATCAAACAATTTTTTGATTGAACCTCGTTTATTGTGGAATTATGAACAATGATAATAAATAATGAGAAACCTGCCTTACCTGGAGTTTGGATCAGTCATTGATGAGGAATAATAGAATTGTCATCATTGACGAGATCCGCCAACTACGTCTGCACAATGATCTGTGATCTGTTATCTAATCTATCATTGTTCATTCTAGAGGATTCATTATCCCTGACTCAGAGGAATCCTGTGGTTTTTACGATAACCCTTGATTCCTAAAAATGGTTTAATATAATTTAATTAAGCTAGTACATCACTTAAAAAATTATATTTAAAATTTTTAACTACAGTTATGTCATTTTTGAGTTCTTTCATAGAAGACCCACGTTGAAAAAAATGTGGTCATGCATATGGTAAAACTCACATTTTGAGTCAAAAATCGCCATCATATTTTGGTTCTTCACACCCATAAGGGAGTTATTCTAATATTTTTGGAAAACTATTTTTGTGATATTAAAAACATTTCATTTTTCAGTGACTTCCTTCAGGAACATCAGGCCTTGAAATCGTACCTCGTCGCACTACCTCCACTAGGAATTTTACCAAATAATTTCTATTTATAATAATAGTAAAATAAAATTCATTACATTTACTATTAAATTGAATATAATAACTTAATAATCATTTGTCAATTTTCACATAAAAACCCTGCATTGTCATTCAGTTTATGACATTCATTTTAATATTATTTCTGCCGCATCAATGATTGGAATTTTGAAAATGGATTTCATATTTGGAGTAAGTATAATTTATAATGTCTTATAATTTCTACTTTTTTAGAAAAAATATTTTTGAATGTAATTAAAATTATTTACAATTATTATGGTTAAAATAAGCTTAATAAGGTACAAAGCTGTAAAATGACAGACTAAAATGATTGATGCACATGTAAAAAAGATATTTGTTGGACATATTTCAACAATATCCACTATTGCATATACTTTACTCCATTATCGATCCACTTTAAATAAAATAACATTTGGGGTTCCTTTCTTTTAATATAATAAATGAGTTCTACTCCTCCATTATAAAAGGACTCCTTTCCTCACAGTTCCTCATGTCTCTCAATATACATATGCTCGGATAATGAATGCCAAATTAAATCCCCCAAATCCATCCCTTACTCCTTGATTCCTCCTTTTGGGAATCATTCAATCCATGTATGTATTTTTTAGCAATCCAAAATGATTTACCAGATTAAGTTGTAACAACTTTCGAAATCTCTTTAATTTTATTTCCGTTATCCACTCCCTAAAACTCTTCTTATTCCAAGTATATATAGAAACTAAAATATCCTAGATATAGTAGTATATTTATATGATATGGGTTATACCTAAACATATACAATCCTCTATATAATGGATAATGAACATATCGTTTATGTGTACGGTGAGCTACCTCCTCACCAAACGATGATAGTTCATTTTTAATTTACCACCTTTCATTGTAGCCTTTATAATGGAATATATATTTATATATTTTATATATATCATTTTTATTATTTAATTATACCCATTTAATTAGTTACAAGTCATATATTAATACTTATTATTTTGTGTAAAATGAAAACATTATTTGTTGATGTGTGGACTACCGCCCCTCAAAGCGATGCGATTCATTCTAAGGACACGTGGAATGATTAAAATATGGTTTTAATGAAATATATGTGACATAAAAAATATATATGATATTAATGACATAATTAACTTCCTAGGAATATTATATATATTATTTTCTTTATATCGCTTTCAAACACTTTTAAGTGATAACATCATTTGGGGACTTGTGGACTACTGCATCCTCGACATATTGTGACTCATTTTACTTCACCTGAATTATATATAGAAGTGTATATGATTAAATAAAATATAATTTTCTGATATAATTATCATTATATAAATATCAATTTCTACTTACCTTTATTACCTAACGTTAATTAAAAATTGAATTGTTACTAATCTGTATGTACGACCTACTGTCTCTGTGATTGTAATGATGATTCGTTTTTTATAACCATAAACTATTATTGATTTTAAATTTATAATTAATGTATAAATATTTTAATTATATCCTGATTATTTTTCAAGAGATGTTTTATAAATAACCCTTTTACCATATTTGAGATAAAAATTGTTTTGTTACATAAATTAATTTTTCCAAAACATTCAAAGAAAATTCAATTGTTTATGTAGTTTTATACAACATAGTAATTAGTGAAATAAAATTAATTATAAACATGAATTTTCCCCTGGAATGTAGATAATTAACATAAGTTTATTATATATGAATTGAAAGGATTTTCACCAAAATTTAAACTTACGGTAAGGGATTTGAATCTCACATTTTTCACATCCGTGAGATAAATGTCATATTCGACACTTACTTTTTTTATGTTGTACCTACTATCAATTTAGATATATTATCTGACTAATTCTTTATTATTAATGGAATTTAGATGTTTCATATTTTTATTAACCCTTTTTGGTCTTTTGATTTATATGTTAGGAATTTGATTTCAATTTTCATCCCATAGAAACTTAATTATTGCCATTAACATTGTTTTTTTATTTGGTGTTTATACTGACATTGAAATTGTTTACCATGAATCCTTTTATTATAATTCTATTATAATTTTTATTTGATATTATTCATTCCTTATGATTATGACTTGAATGTTTTAAATGTGGTACAGGACACTTTGTGATGTATAAAGATTATTTTCCTCAAGACTAATATTAATGATCATTTAATGAAATATCTATTTGATGATTTTATATAACCATGATAAATAAACCCTTCAATTATTTCATCAATATTCATTAAAATTTTCATGTATTAGTTCCAGTTTCAATTTTTAGGTACTAAAAATGTATAAGAGATTATTTTTATGAAAACCCTACATTATCTATCACTTTTTCTAGAGAAACAGTTTTCTTCTAGAAAGCATGTTTTATTAAAAGGATATAAAAAAGAATAAAGAATTATTTGGAAAATTAATTTCACTCTTTCTTATGTTACCATTATTTTGAATGTAATATTTTCATCCTTTTCCCAACAAGTAATCTTTAATACCTTTTTACATTGAAAATTTAATTTTCTTTTACCTCATTTGGTATATATAAATTTACTCGACATAATTTAATTGAAGCTCCCTATTCATGTCTAAATGGTTACTTTTTAAATAATGCTTTTTCAATAGTGAATTGGAATGAAAATATTTCTCAAAAGGATTTTCAAAACTAAAGGATTTTTTCCACAATATCGTTTTTAAAAGATATTTTTATAATTTTTATAATTTTTAATGATTAAAAGAATATATTTTACTCCTCTTTGGGTATATTGTATTGATACCATACTAAATATTCATCTATATGGGTGATGATTGATTGCACCAAAGATAGTATTCACAATCAATTCCGGGATTCCCTTTCTCCCTTGAAATATTAAATTTCCTATTATTATTGAATATTGAATTTACTCTATCAATAATCATGCATATGTACATTTCCTAAAACATATATCATTTTTATA
The DNA here is from genome assembly GCA_963277665.1 of Viscum album. Classification (NCBI taxonomy): domain Eukaryota; kingdom Viridiplantae; phylum Streptophyta; class Magnoliopsida; order Santalales; family Viscaceae; genus Viscum; species Viscum album. The sequence continues at coordinate 2,064,724,662 of OY728121.1, forward strand.
ATATTTTAAAATTAAATATTATTTTATTATTTTGTAAAAATTGAAAAAAAACATATCTCTTATGCCATATAGATATTGTGTAAGTTACACTGTTAAACTGATTATTCGATAAATGAGGAATGATTTGGACCGGTACGACATGGGTGGGGCCCGATAGAGAGACCCCCTCGATGAATCGATATTCACATTGAATGAGTCATTTTTCTATCTCATTTTTATGTATTTACATTATAGGCTGTAACTCATCCGGTGAATGGTATTGAAGGTAATGTTACAATTTTCCTAGGAAACATGGTGTCCAACAATCAAGAATTTACTTCATATAAGTTTTAGTTATTAATCATCCATGATATCTTAGATTTAAATATATATATATATACATTTCATTTTTAGTTCAATGATTAAATGTCATGTGTTTTTGTTTCTTAACTTTCCATTTTTGTTTTCCTTATATTTTTATTTTAATGCTATGTTAATCCATTTATTACCTTTTCTTACAGTTTATGAACTTAAATCTCAGTTTTTTGATTACATGGTATGTGTTTTATATTGTTTACGATGGAATAATTATTATTCTCATAGATTCATTAATTATTACACCATACATTACCCTTAATGAGTATTTCATATCAGCCTTTTTCTGTTTCTTTCCCTAGGTATCCATGAATAATGATATAAAATATATAAATCGATTCACAAGATAGATTAATGTTATCCTCAAAGTTATTATTTCAAAAGGGAGAAAACATTTATGTTGTAATTTTTGTATTAATTTGTAATACAAGACTAATTAATTTATTAAGTTTATCAATACTAATAAACTCTAAGTTCTTTAGGATTTTTCAATAAAATCATGTAAATGAAATACACAGTAGAAATTAGCTTTGGGCTATCTAGGTCCATGGTACTACATTCATCCTTCAATTGTGGGTTCAATCCTCACAAAATTGAAATATGTGATTGGTTGTCTCCTCACATATGAGTTATACATTATATAAAAATTATATCCTAAATATATTTAATGAAATATGAAGAAGCATGATAACAATTACATCAATCATTAAATATCATATAAATTATGATGGTTATCAGTTCCTCTAATCCTATGATCAACCATAAATTCATATAACTATGATGGAATCCATAACACATATGATAAACTCACATGAAAACATCATTATCTCAAAATTTATATAATCCATAGTCTGATGATAAATATTACATCCCCAAATCCACTTTCCCAAATCTGGGTGGAAAAATATGATCCTTACATTTTTGGATTTGACAATGATTATGGTGACCCAATTTTCACCATAAAATATTAGATCATAAAAATCTAACATTGGATCATATACGCACATAAATACCATTTAGGTTTATTGTTTATCATAATTTGGAAAAACAATTACATTAACAATTCCCTTGTCTTAGTGTTATATTTTAAACCACTATACTAGGAATTGCATATTTCACATTATGTAATAATCACTAATCACATGAAGACCATATAGAAATAAATAATTTAGAATCAATCACAACAACTTGTGGAAAATGAAATAAAATTATGGTATTATCCAATGATTAGAAGGAGTATAAATAACAGTTAAAAATTTAATATCAACAGTGACTATAGATGATTACAATAGTATGATAAAATAATCAAAGTCAATGATCATGGAATAAAAATAATTTTAACTATAAATACATGAATAATTATTCATGAAACATGGGATAATTATTTATGATATGAAAATTTCATAATATTCAACAATAATTATCCATGTTCTTTCAATAATAATTCAAATAATAATTAAAACCCCATAAAATATAAGGAAATCATGTTTTTATCTGGGAAACTGATATTAAAAATACATTTTAAAACTATGTAAAAAAATTGCATCCTAATTAAAATCATAGGAGAAACCATGTGTTACATCCCTTATTGTTTCCTCAAAATATAATAAAAATTACCCAATGCATTGGAGTGGTATATTGGAACACCCATTATATAAGGAACAATAGGATCTCATGGTTCTATCTCAGATCACCCATCATATAATCAATAACAATATAAGACAATATCATCTATAAATTCTAACTACCATTCAAGAATTAATCATTAATTATACATCTATTTTCAATCAAAAAAATAATTAATGTTCTTATATACATAGATTAACCCATGGAAAACAATAGGGTTCCCTAATAATCACATAACCCATCCAATTAAATAATAATTGTGATATATATAATGCACATACCAATTTTAGTGTACTTAGAATCATTGTTAGTTGTTATTGATGAATGTAAATACCATTAAAACATCAATTAAAATATTATTTGGGGAAATAAACCATTATACATTAAAATAAACATAAAAAATATGACATCAATGAATATTATAAAAATAATTTCTTTGAAAAAAAACATTGATAACAGTATTTGAATTTTTAAGTAATGATATGGATTTGATGGTAGGAAAACTGACGTAACATTATAATAAACAATTTTTTTAATCATTTTTTAATGGGAGTAAAAATTAACCCATCAGGAATACTATAATTAATTTCATTTTAGAATTTATTTAGTCGAAGTTCAACTATCATATAAAATAGATTTATGATTTATTTTATTCTTATAAAAGAACATTTTATCAAATTAGAGAAAATTGATATGAAATGGAATGAGTTTCATCGAAATAATGGTAAATGAAGATTATTGATAACAAAAACATTTCTTGATATTTATTCATTAAATAATTGAAGAAATATAAACCACACATGGGAAAAATAATAATAATTATTGGTGAAGAATGATATGTGTTTCATGAAAATAAAATCATATGATTTCCTCCATGGAAACCATGAACATTAACAATCTTGAATGAAATATGTACAAATTGAATAAGAACATGATAAAAAATTCATAAATGTTGATGAAAATGATGATGTCTCTATTGAACATCATATTAATTTTTTTAAATAAATATAATTTTTTTAATATTATACTAATTCAACTTATTCAACTGAAGAATATATATATTTGAGGACCACATGAAAAAATAAACAAATTTAAATCTTGTTAATGTTGATAATATCATATTGGATAAGGATTGATAGGTACAAAAAAGGAGAAAAATTGCATAAAATAGTCCTAGAATACATATTTCATTAATAGAACCCAAAAATACTAATGAAGATCTTGTAACACAAAGAATATATTCAATTCATTAACAAAGTGACTAATCAAAAAAAAAATCAATATTTTTTTCTATAGGAAAAGAGAAGAAAATAATTGGTATAAATTGATTTTTGAGAAACAATGTTGATGATAAATTTTATATATTAAGAAACCAAGATAGTAAAATTTTCAAGGGGTACTCGAAAATTAAAGTAAATATTTAGAAGAAATATTTTCCCCTACTTCCAAGCTTGAGAATGTAATTTATTTTTCCCTGAAAATTTAACATAACTGGTTTTGATGTTTTTAAATGGATGTGATGTAGACATTTTTTTAAATGGTGAAATATATTTAAAATTATATATAGTGAATAAATATGGATTTATCTTTTATATAAAGGGAAAAAACATATGAACAATAAATATATTCTTTTATTTGTTAAATTAATCACCAAGTGATCGGTATATAATTAAAATTAGTAATTTGGTTTTATGTATTCATGAAACATACCAATGTATAATAACTTACTTTTAAATAATAATCACAACAAATATTTAACTATGATTTTTAATGATAATGAAATTATTATTTAATTTAGTAAGGATAACTTATAATTATAAATTTTAATAGACATGAAACATAATACAGTGATTTATTTTCTTAAGAAGATTATATTTTTATTGGGTTTTTATATTACCCAATATAGTTTTCATATTTAAATATCAGAATAAAATGTTTTCTAGAACTATTCCAAATTATTTCTTTAGATAAATCAATAATAGTGTCCAAACTACTCAATATAGGAAACATGTTTTGTAATTATAAAAATGGGATTATTTTGATCTAAAATGAATTCAAAAAACCTATTTTTAGTCACTTATAATTGTATACATCATGGATTTATGTTATATATTCTTTTACCCTATATTATTGGTATAAATGAAATCCTAAATATTCAAATTTATGAATAGAAAATAAAATTTCAAGATACATTAGAATGGCATATGATTATGGTCAGTTATATGAGAAAGAAAATTAGTTGTACTTACAAGGATTCCTTGAAACAAAATAGTTCAGTAATGATGATGATATAAGGATCATGTTAGGAGGATCATTATTATATAGAGAGGGATTTTTATCATTGAATACAAGAAACAATCATCTATCACATTATGTTAAACTGAGAATGAAAATATTGTTGTATGTAGGGAATATATATAATATTTGTGGAAGAAGGCACAACTTGTGGATGTATATTTTTCTAGTAAAAATACCTATTTTTTTTTAAATTATAACTATCATTATATAATTTGTTTAAATATCATAATGCACCAAAAAATTTCAAATCACAGGGATATAAAATATAATTTAATAAGAGAAAAGATTATGTGTTGTATCATAATGTTTGAAATTTGATCCATCTATGGTGAAAATTGTAGTCTATATTGAAAAAAATATATCAATAGTGTATTTTAAGAAATTGAGATAGAATATTTCTATTCATCCCATTCTCAAGAAGATTGAGGTAGGTTTTATGAGTTTTCTCAATTATTATAATTACATTTACTATACTAAAATGGGTTATAAGTGTGTTAAAAGTGGATAAAATCAACTTCTAAGGAATGTTCTAAATTTTTTATCCAGTAAAAACAAATAAGTGATTTAAAATTATATATTTAATTTATTGATATAATAAAAATAGTTGTTATCAAATTTGGAACTATTTTTAGTAAACAATAAAATTTGGATTAAACATTATTTTTTTATACACTAAATTGGTTTATGTGGTCATAGAGGTTACTCATTAATAGATAACTAAATTGAAAAATTTTGTTACACACCACTCTGAAACTGTCTTTAAATTATTCTATATGTGTGGGAGAAAATATGTTTCACATTTCTATGAAATTAAAAAAACTAGGAGCGTACGATTTCAACATTGGAATGAAAATAAAATTTATGGAATTCATAACTAATACAACGGGGGATATTGTTGAACCCTTTATGTATTATGTTTTATATATTGTAAAAAATTTTATGATGATTTAATTATAATAAATTAACTATTACATAGGGTCTTTATAAATTTTAATTTTCTAAAAGAACCCTCCTTTTAGTGCACTCCAGATATAATGATTCATTCACTTTTATTAAATACAATTTGGTGAATTCCATGGAATTTATCAAATTTACGTGGTTTTAGATGAATTTATGGGGTTGAAGATTTTTCAAAATTAGTTTTCATGGAAAAATATGAATTCATGAGGTTTTCTAGTTAGATATTAAAAAATAGAAAAAGGACATTGATCTAATGAGTCACTCTAAATTTTTATCTATTTACATACGAGTTGATGTAGAAGTATATGTGGGTAAAAAATAAGTAATTTTTTCAATAACTTATAGATGGTAATTTTATAATATTCCAGAGCTATACTGTGTTACATAAGGGTTCTTCCAAGCATGTGTAAGGATACTCAACTCATATTTTGGGGTACTCAAAACTTATAAAAGGGTTGATCAAGTTATCAATAGATTATTTAATGTTCACATATATTAATAAAATAATAAAAATGATTTTATATGGAATACTATTTTTGACACGTTTGTCAGGGTGTGCGTATCCATCTGTTTTGGAGAATGTGCTGATTGTTGCGTTGAATTCCCACATTCCAATGGTAGGTACCATCCATCGCATATTCATTGTCATTTTCTCATTGATTAAAATGGGATGATGGGATATCAATTTTTCCATTTGTGGATTCATCCTCGGAACTCGTCGCCTAGTCAAGGTCTCCCTAATAGATTATGACACTGTTGTTGAAACTATTCCTATGACCATGTATTCATGGAGGCCGGTTAATTACGCTACATCTGTCAGAATATTCTAAGGGGTCTAGTCAGGGCAGCAACATTTGGTTGAGGGTGTAGTCACATTGGACATCAATGGGGTGTCTGGATGCTGGAACACTATCATATATGGGTTTCATCCACTTATTATAAGGCTTATCAAGATCACATAAGCCCACGGAATCCCATGTTGAGTGCTAGGGATTTTCTTCTATAGGCATGTCTCAATGGTTATACTCAGCTTCACATGTTTCACACATGGTATGCCGCGAGTTTAATGTCTAGAAGAGATGGATTAGACAGATCAGAACACTGACTGGATTGGATTTGATTGGTAAAACCCCTAGAGGGAACACTGATTTTGGGGCTCATGCACGGTTAGTTTCCCAGTTGCTGCTAGGAATAGTGAAGAGGTGAATGTCATGATCTCATCATGATGTGGAATCCTGGTTAAGAATCAGGATGGATATGGAGGGTTAAATGATGTGGTGGGTGAATGAGATGGAACTATCATGAAGGTAACAATAGTGTTGGGCTTGAGCCTCAAAGAGACATCCTACATCTCCTCGTGGAAGGGAATAAAAGTCCTCATAGTTCATAATGGGGTATAGTATTGGGGTGTTCCTAGAGGACAATGGCCCAATTATATAATGGGGATTTTGGATGGTTAGTAGCCTGAGGTTGGTCTGATGCTTGGGGGATGACCATAGATATGTATCCTATGAAATGGGACTATATAGACTTACCGTCTACTGGGGTTGATAATAGATTACTGCTGATTAGGGTTGCCAACGTCTTACTAAAGATTGCGGGACAATTTTGTTTCATGGAGGACAAAAAGGGGTGTATAGTTTAACATCAAGCTGGACGGGGGTGTACCGGCGTGAATTTGTTAGGACCGATGGTAGATGGGCTTGAACCTCAGTGAGGCTTCCTACGTACCATTCCATGACCTGGATCAATGTATATGTAGTTTGAGAGTGGAGTTGTTGAACCAACGTGAAGGGGGTCAAACAAATGGTTTTTGGGATAGAACCTCATAGAGGCTTCCTACATGCCATGCTTTGGAAAAGATCAAATTCCACGTAGATTAAGAGAGGTGTTTGTGAACTAACGTGAAGGGGTCAGGACTAATGGTTGTTGGGATTGATCCTCAGGGAGGATTCCTAGCTACCTTTCCATGGCAAGGATCAATTTCCACATAGTTTGGGAATGTTTGGTGAAACAACATGAAGGGGGTTGGGACAATTGGTTTTTGAGCTCAAACCTCAGGGAGGCTTCCTACATACCATTCCTAGCATGGATCAAAGACCACATAGTCCAGGATGGTTTGAGGATTACAAACTAAGGTTGCCCAAGATGGATTCCATGGTCAATGCTTACTCTAAGTGCATGTGAGTCATGCTCGGTGTGAGAAACAAGAGGTTGCAGAGACCTGACGATGATGTCACAAATGGTGCATCCGTGGGAAGTGGATTGGGATTTACATGTGGTTATTAGTCCAAAAAGGAAACAGGGGATTATGCGTGGTTCGTGGTCCAAAGAGGAAATAGGGGTTTACGTGTGGCTAATAACCTAGGGAGATGGGGATTGAGAGTTACTCCTTGATGGAGGCCCCGTTTCGACAAATCCAAGAGGGAGAGGGACATGATAACTAGTGTACCGATGTGCATAACCCCTCTGGTCTTTGGAAAAATAGAAAAAAGGATGAGTATGTGTACTACCACCTTCCAGAAAGCTAGGGGATTGCACCAAGATTGTTTCCCTTACCTGTGGATAGTTTCGGCTCAGACAAAGAGGATCTCATTCCATGTGAGGAAGATCTCACTCCCGTAGAGTCTAGCGGGTGTAAAGATTGTCCAAGAGGGGGCTCCCCATGTATAAGGCATGATGTGAGGACATATTTTAATACCATGTGTTGTGGACAATGGCGTTGGTTATTTTAACGTCCTACATCTCAGATGACGCAGGTTCACTTCGCACCCTTTGGACTTGCATAACTAATAACTGCTCACCCATGGGGAAGGTAAGGCATCAACAATTCCATGGTTAGGGGGTATCGTGGAGTGATCCATTGAGGGGACCACATTATCATGGCTATGCGTAGAATAAATAACTATTAGCATGCCTATAAGAAGATGAATAAGGCTAAGGAATGCCACGTAAAGCACCACCCAAGGGACTTTGAAATCATTTTGTGAAAAACTAGAGGTTTAAATGGGAAAAAGATGTTGTAGAGAAATGGGTTTCACAGGAAGAGGCCTCATGAATATATAGTGATTCATGTAGTGGATGGTCTTCATGAAGGGGAATTATTTACGATGTGGTGTGGTTAGGCCTAGGCAGAGGGAATATGTGCATATGGAATGTGCATCGTGAAGTGGAAAGACTTTCACGGAGTAGTGCTTCACAGAGCAAGGGCTCCATGCGAAGTGCAACACTCACTACTGGAAATCCAGCATTTCCCAACTGTTTAGAACCGTTGGGAAAGGCTGCAGAACCGTTGGTATATGTTATACCAACGGTTCTGCAAACCGTGGGGAAGTAAGCCGTTGGGAAAGGATTTTCCCAACGGATTACACAGAACCGTTGGGATAGGTCAGAAAAAATCAACCTATCCCAACGGTTCTTCCAAACCGTTGGGAAAGGCCTTTCCCAACGGTTTGGCCCGTTGGGAAATCAACAGACAATTTTCTTTCCCAACGGTTTACAAACCATTGGGAAAGGTTTTTACCAACGGTTCCATGAACCGTTGGTAAAAACAACCCTGCAACAGGATATCCCAACGGTTTCAAACCGTTGGGATAGGGTGTTTTTACCAATGGTTCCTTGAACCGTTGGTAAAACAGCTCCATAGAGCCTATGCCAACGGTTTTCAAACCGTTGGCATAGGCTTTTCTTTTCAAATTGCACAACAGCCTGCAATTTGCACAGCCGTTCTAGTTTTTGGGCATTTTCATTTCAATTTTCAATCCAATTATGCCCTCGTTTTCAATTCATTTTTCAATCCAATTATTGTACCTATAACACATATAATGCATACATATAGAGAACAAACCAACACATACAAATAATGAAAACCAACCAACCAACACATATAATGCATCCTAAAAATATACACATCCATAATTAAAGTAGAATTCATAACATAATTATAAACATACATAATTCATTTAGAATTCATTTTAAAATTTAGATGACAATTATATGTGGAATCCGAAATTCAATTCATAATTTGATCTGTTTTTTCTATACCATATATTTTTACCTCAAATGATGTCCATTTTAAACAAAATACATACACCTGAAGTGATACCGGCCACACCGCACTTCATATTGAGGCGGGGTTGACTCGTACACGTCACATTTGACACATGGATCGTTGTGCTAAAGTATCGACACAATCTGAATACCTTTGGTCAGTTTTATGTATGCCAGTTGATGTTTTTCACTTAAAATGGCGTTCTTTTGAAACAAAAGACAGACACTATGAGTGGTGCCGACCACACCGCATCTCCAATTGAGGTGGGGTTGATTCTTACACGTCACATATGACCCATGGATCGTTCTCCTGAAGTTTAAATGGAAACCAAATGCATTTGGTCGGTTTCCCGTATGTACTTAAAATGTTGTCCATTTTAAACAAAAGAGTTACACTTAGACTAATCCTGACCACACAGCGACTCAGATTCATCCCGGGTTGGCTCGTACATGTCACATATGACCCATGTATTGTTGTGATAAATTATCAAAAGATTACGAATGCGTTTGGTCGGTTTTGCGTATGCCAGTTGTTCTTTTCATTTATAATCATGTCCATTTTAAACAAAAGAGACAGATTTAGAGCGGTGTCGGCCACACCGCGTCTCGTATTAAGACAGGGTTGACTTGAACACGTCACATATGACTCATGGATTGTTGTGCTAAAGTATCGATAGAATCCGAATGCGTTTGGTCATTCTTCCGTATGTCAGTTGATGCCTTTCACTAAAAATGACGTCCTTTTGAAACAAAAGACGGACACTTTGAGTGGTGTCAGCCGCACCGTATGTCGAATTGAAGCGGGGATTATTCTTACACGTCACATGAGACCCATGGATCGTTCTCCTAATGTTTCAACGGAAGCCGAATCCGTTTGGTCGTTTTTCCGTATGTACTTAAAATGGTGTCCATTTTAAACAAAAGAGAGTCACTTAGACTTATCCTGGCCACACCGCGACTCAGATTCATCCCGGGTTGGCTTGTACACGTCACATATGACCTATGGATTGTTGGGATAAATTATCAATAGATTCGGAATGCGTTTGGTCGGTTTTCCGTATGTCAGTTGATGTTTTTCACTTAAAATGACGTCCTTTTGAAACAAAAGACGAACACTTTGAGTGGTGCCGGCCACACAACGTCTCCGGATTGAGCTGAAACCACCGTGCAACATTCTAATTATTATTCGTGACGTGTACGCGCAGACTGCACGTCAATCGGACGTGCGGTTTGCACAGTACGACTCAATATTCGTGTTTTAAGTGATGTGCGCGCTTCGTAAACGCGCGTGAGGGGGGTCCAAACGGGCCGAATGAAGTCGGAATGGACTGAAATCAGACGAAAAATACGGGAAAGTGATTTATGAAGTGGTCGAGTAGACGACACGTCAATCGAACGTGCCGTGTCCCTGCGGTGACCGACAACGCAGTTCTGTTGTCATAAACGGCCAAAACGGGCGTCCAATGGTCAAATTCATAGCGGACGACCTCAGATTGAGCTGAAACCACCGTGAAACATTATAATTATTATTCGTGACGTATACGCGTAGACGGCACGTCAATCGGACGTGCGGTTTTCACGGTACGGCTCAATATTCGTATTTTAAGTGATGCGCGCGCATCGTAAACGCGCGTGAAGGGGGTCCAAACAGTCCAAACAAAGTCAGAATGGCCTGAAATCAGACAAAAAATATGGGTGAGTGATTTCTGAAGTGGTCGAGCAGACGGCACGTGAATTGGACGTTCCATGTGCTCGCGGTGACCGACAACGCAGTTCTGGTGTCATAAACGGCCAAAACGGGCGTCAAACGGTCAAATTCATAGCGGACGACCTCGGATTGAGCTGAAACCACTGTGAAACACTATCATTATTATTCGTGACGTGTACGTGCAGACGGCATGTCAATCGGACGTGCGGTTTGCGCGGTACAGCTCAATATTTGTGTTTTAAGTGATGCGCGCGCTTCGTAAACACGCGTGAGGGTGGTCCAAACGGGCCGAACGATTTCGGAATGACCTGAAATCAGACGACAAATATGGATGAGTGATTTATGAAGTGGTAGAGTAGACGGCACGTCAATCGGACGTGCCGTGTGCCCGCGGTGACCGACAACGCAGTTCTGGTGTCTTAAACGGCGAAAACGGGCGTTAAACGGTCAAATTCATAGCGGACGACCTCGGATTGTCCTGAAAACACCGTGAAACATTCTTATTATTATTCGTGACGTGTACGCACAGACGGCACGCCAATCGAACGTGCAGTTTGCGTGGTACGGCTCAATATTCGTGTTTTAAGTGATGCACGCGCTTTGTAAACGCGCGTGAGGGGGTCCAAACGGGCCGAACGAAGTCGGAATGGCTTGAAATCAGACGACAAATACGGGTGAGTGATTTATGAAGTGGTCGAGCAGACGGAACGTCAATCGGACATGCCTTGTGCCCGCGGTGACCGACAACGCAGTTCTGGTGTCAGAAACGGCCAAAACGGGCGTCAAACGGTCAAATTCCTAGCGGACGACCTCGGATTGAGCTGAAACCACAGTGAAAAATTCTATTTATTTTTCGTGACGTGTAAGCACAGACGGCACGTCAATCGGACGTGCGGTTTGCGCGGTACGACTCAATATTCGTATTTTAAGTGATGCGCGCGCTTCGTAAACGCGCGTGAGGGGGGTCCAAATGGGCCAAACGAAGTCGGAATGGCCTGAAATCAGACGAAAAATACGGGTGAGTGATTTATGAAGTGGTTGAGCAGACGAAACGTCAATCGGACGTGCTGTGTGTCCGCAGTGACCGACAACGCAGTTCTGGTGTCATAAACGGCCAAAACGTGCGTCAAACGGTCAAATTCATAGCGGACGACCTCGGATTGAGCTGAAACCACCGTGAAAAATTCTCATTATTATTCGTGACGTGTACGTGCAGACGGTACATCAATCGGACGTGCGGTTTGCACGGTACGGCTCAATATTCATGTTTTAAGTGATGCGCGCGCTTCGTAAACGCGCGTGAGGGTGGTCCAAACAGGCCGAACGATTTCGGAATGGCCTGAAATCAGACGACAAATACGGGTGAGTGATTTATGAAGTGGTCGAGCAGACGGCACGTCAATCGGACGTGTCTTGGGCCTGCAGTGACCGACAACGCAGTTCTGGTGTCATAAACGGCCAAAACGGGCGTCCAACGGTCCAATTCATAGCAGACGACCTCGGGGGCTGTCTGGGGGGGGCTATCCAGGGGGCTATCCATGGTCCAGGGTGGAGGTTTGGGGGCTGTACGGGGTCTGTCCAGGGGGCTATCCGCGGGGGCTGTCCGGGGGGGCTGTCCGGTGGGTGTCCGGGGGGCTGTCCGGGGACCAAGGAGGAGGGTGGGGGGGCTGTGCGGGGTCTGTCCGAGGGGTGTTTGGGGGTTCTTCAGGGGGTTGTCTGAGGTTGTTCAAGGGGTTGTCTGGGGGTTGTTCATGGGGTTTTTCAGGGGTTGTTCAGGGGTTGTTCAGGGGTTGTTCAGGGGGTTGTCCGGGGTTGTTCAGGGGGCTGTCCGGGGGGTGTTTGGGGGGTTGTCCGGGGTCCAAGGGGGAGGGTGGGGGGGTTGTCCGAGGGGCTGTCCGGGGCGCTATCCGGGGTCCAGGGTGGAGGGTTGGGGGATGTACGGGGGGCTGTCTGCGGGGCTGTCTGGGGGGTGTTTGGGGGGTGTTCGGGGTCCAAGGGGGAGGGGGGTTGTCCAGGGTCCATGAATGAGGGGGGTTGTCCAGGGAGTTCACAAACACACAACCACTAAAAGACAACAACATCCATAAAAACAGACAATATATAAAAATAACTCAACTCCAATACTATATTACGAGTCTAGATAAAACCAACAACTAGAATAGATTAAACATCAAATCTCAGTAATATAAGTCAAAAATGTAACGGATCAATATGCCCCACATAAGCATCACCATCACCATCATTATCATCATCATCACCCTCGTCATCGTCCTCCTCATCATCCTCACCCTCCACAGCGCCTTCCTCCTCGGCTTCGCCCTCCTCCTCGCCCTCCTCATCTCCCACCTCTTCCGCATCAGACACCTCGCCATCATCATCTTCAAGATGGACATCATCCTGACCACCACTGGAACTGCCACCTAGTGCACCATATATAGAATGTATTGATGACATGTATTCATCAATCGCTGGGCTGTCCTCTGCTGGAAGTGTTGGACGTAGAACTTCAATACATTTAATAAATGCATTGTTTTCCCTAGCAGACTGTTATGCCGTCTCTGTGGCCCTTTTCTCAGCCTGTTCTGCCTGTGCCCTAACTTGCTGCAGCTCAGTGGCACTACAACTCGTACCTGAGGCAGGCCAATACCTCGTCGGGACTATCCTAGGTCGGCAGTGTACTCTGCCAGAATGATCCTCTCCCAACACCTGATGTAAGTGATCAGATGGCCCAAAATTGTGTTCTTCTTGGGCATCGAGGGCCTCTAAAGCATCCTGTTACAAATATAAATATATTATTAAGTTACGAAATAGATATTAAAATATAAAATCAACAGATTAAAACTTACAATCTGCTGCTGAGTCGCTTCGTTGACAGCACTTCCATCCTTTTTTTGTCTACTCGAGCAAAACAGTTTTGCTCGAGGCACACGTCCTTCAATATTTTGTACATGCCTCTACAATGACATTGAAAACAAAAGTTATATAAAAACTTTAGCAAATTATTAAATAATTTAGGAAACAAAAGAAAATGTAAGTCGTAAATAAAACTTATAAACAATTGTCATACCTGCTGCCTCTCATGATCTGGCATCGTCGTGCGTCCTAGTGTATGGAGGTATTTATTTGCATCAATGTTTTTTTTATTTTTTCCAGATGATTCCTAAATAAAATTCGATAATGAAAAGGATAATATTAATGCAAAACATGAAAGTTATTATTTAAATACCTCAAATGTAATTCATACCTTAAACTGGGTACTCGTCCAATGAGTAATCATCTGACGATACTGCTCTATAGGACAATCATCCACGACTGGTACCGCCTCTAACTCAGTGCCAACTCTAGCACGCCAGCCAATATACAGCTCATGCTTGTAGGCTCTCCAAAGCTCGCCTAAATCCTTTAGACATTCCAGTCGTGCACCCTCACCATCAGGAAAATTAAATCGAAGATGAAATCAAAATATTAATTCATATAAATAAAAAAATAATTCATGGCATTAAATACAACAGATTTTTTTTACCCATATCTCTGCCCAAACTCTATCTTTGACCTCATGTGGCAAATGTCTCCACGAAAACGGGCTGACGGGAATGATGTCAGAGTATTTCGCAAGCGTCGCCAGAACACTCCGACATTGCTGCCCTGTTTTCTCAACCATCTGATTGTCTTCATTATATTCCACCATAACCTGTGTGCGACGGTTCCACGCCGAACGCATGCGTGTACGGCCTCGCCCCCGCCTCCTGTCATTAGATGTATCTGTCAGGAAAGAAAAACAAATATTTTATCAAAACATGTTATAATGAAAATAAATATTTCTATAAAAATTTGTTAGGGTTTTATAAATATACCTGCGCTAGTCTGATCAATGAGTGGCGCCGGATCCACAGAACCAGATGGAACATCCTCTGGTGGAACAGGAGTCGAAGAGGATGGAATATAAAATCTCGGAGAGACAGAAGTAGAAGGAAAAGAAGATGGAATAGCTGTATGACCTGATGCTGACTGGGGAGTGGGAATCATCATGAGATGTGAAAATGATGGGGCAGAAGATGCAGAAGGTAGCGAAAACATGGGAGGCCTAAATACCCCATGTGTCCCTAACGACACACCGGGATCAGAATGTGGGAAGGATGAAATGTCAGTGGGAGGGGCAGGGTCTAGTCGGGCACGCGCAGCTCTACGTCCACCTCTGGTACGAACCCTCCTCGTACCACCGGCCTGAGTACTAGGACCAGTACTAGGCTCCTCGTCGAATAACTGTCGACGTAATGGTGGATCCTACAAAAAAGATTACAAAAAAAATAATCACATGACATTATATATTCTGTAAATATATATATATATTTATATATATATATATTTGAAATAATGTACTCACTGTAGGCACTAATGGTGGAATGCCCATCTCCTCCATCCGACGATTGTTCTCCGCCATTTTTATTCTTCGTCTCTCTTCAATTGGCTGCATTTCCGGCATTTGAAAACAAATATGTAATTAATTAGAAAAAAAATTAATGTGTAAACCAAAAAACTAAATATATGAGGGAATGAGGGGATTTATTGGTAATTTAGCTATCAATTGTTTTAGAAGAGCTTGAATGAATTTAATAAAACATATAAGTTGACTGGGCACACCCGCTGGACGGTGGTGTCTCACCAGCTGGCTGGTGGTCCACCGGCTGGCCGGTGCTAAGCTCCCAGCTGGCTGGTGGTCCACCGGCTGGCCGGTGCTGAGCTCCCGGCTGGCCGGTGGTCCAGAAAGAGCAGGCTTTCTGTTTGGGTTCCACCAGCTGGCCGGTGGTCATCCACCGGTTGGCCGGTGGCACCAGGCAGTGGGCAAGCCTACTGCCTGGGTCCTCCGGCTGGCCGGTGGGCAAGAACCGGTTGGCCGGTGACCATACCGGCTGGCCAGTGCTCTAGCACCGGCTGACCAGTGGATCTGGAAGAAAGCAATGCTTCTGTCAGAGACCACCGGCTGGCCAGTGGGAATCCACCGGTTGGCCGGTGGACTCAGAGAGTCCACTATCAGCCTTCTTGGGCCAACTCCTGGGAAACCTTTTTCCTAGCATCAAAACACAGAAAACAAGTTAAAACACGATGAGAGTGATTGTGATCATTAAAATCCAAGAGAGAGGGGTACAACAGTAATGTTCACCAAGTTAGAAATATTGTTTGATTTGGTTTGAATACAGTTCAATTCCAAATTAGAAAATGAAATTCAAATAAAACAGCAACCAATAAACATTGAAAATTCACATAACGGTCAAGTCAGCTAAAACATATTTGTGATCAATACTAAATAAATATTAATATTACCAACCTTAACAACCCAACTCGAGGTAAACCAAAAGAATGAAAACATGGATGAATGATTTTATATATTTCCAACCACAACTTCAGGTTCACAATCAACTCTGACAATTGAGATATTGGAGTCATCAAAAGAAATAAATGGATTGGTTCCAATGGAAATAGGGACAGTGTCAATTCCATCATCAGCATCATCAAAAATATGTCTTGGAATTACTTCAACTATGACACCGAATTCAGGTTGAAGTTGATCTTTGACATAAAAAACTTGTTTAGCCATTGATGACAACACATATGGTTCTCCGGTTGCAAGAGTGTGGGTCATATTAATTACTCGAAATCCACAATCATCAATAAACATTCCATGTCTAGTCATCGAATCAAACCAATGGCATTTCATCATTGTGACTCGTCCATGAGAGTAATAATCCAATATTATTATTTTCTCAATGACTCCATAATAACCCACATTTTCAAGTCGCGGTCTACTATCTGATGCACTGGCATAACAATCTGTTGTGGAAGTAACTATAAACCATCATGTTGCGTTCTCATGTTTTTGGCTCGTTCAGTGACAATAAATCTGTACCCATTGATAATAATTGATTTACAGTCACGAACCAAGGTATTAGGACCAAAAGCCAAAGCTCTTATTTCCTCAGAGACAGAGTCAGTAGACAAACTCAATACCTACAATATAAATTAAATTTAAACTTAAGTAAATATTGAAATAATTAATTTAAACAGTAATATTTTTACCTTCAATTTTAACCAAGCAGAAAACTCTTTGCTATGCAAAGTCTCTCTCCTTCTCAAAGATAAAGAACGATGATTCCTATTTATCATTGTTTTATGTTCCTTATAGATAAAAAAATATGAATAGTTTAATAGATATATATGTAAGATATACATATTCAATTTTGTTACCCGATATAGTGATCGAACAAATCACAGTTGAACAAAACTGTGCGATGTGCCATCTCCCGCTCTTCAAGGATTAATGTCTTCAATGTATATGATCCAGGAATTTCTCCTGTTTGAGGAAGTGATGGAAAACTGGGTTCAATTTTCTCATATTGTTTTTCTTCATTTCTCATTGGTCTGTTCATTCTTGTAGTAAGATCAGACAAATACATTGAATAGAAATCCATACATTCTTGAGCTAAGTAACCGTTCACGATAGAACCTTCAGGATGATTCATGTTTCAAACATAAGACTTTAATGTGAACATATTTCTTTCAGTTGGATACATCCAACGAAAAGAAACAGGTTCTCCGAGAAGTATTTCAGTTGGAATATGGACAGTCAGATGCAGCATGCATGTGAAAAATGATGGGGGAAATATTTTCTCCAACTCACACAAAATTAATGGGGCATCTGTCAACATTTTTTGCAAGAAAGACTTGGACAACTTCTTAGCACAAATATCTCTAAACAAATGGCACAACCGAATAACACCCACCCTTACATTATTGGACAAAAGATGACAGATTGCTATTGGAAGCAACTCATGCAGTAGAATGTGATAATCATGAGTCTTCAAATATTTTAGCTTCAACTCTCTTCTATTGACACGTTTAGATATGTTGCTTGAATAGCCATCAGGAACTCTAATAGTCTCTAATACTTCCAAAAATTGTTTTTTTTCAGTAGGTGTCATCACATAAGAAGCACATGGAAGTTTCCATTTATTTTCACTGATACGCACAGGATGAAATTCTGGTCTGATTCCCCAATCCACCAAGTCACGTCGAGATCATAAATCATCTTTTGTCTTCCCCTTGACATTTAGAAGAACTGAAAGAAACATTTAACATATATTCTTCACAATATGCATTATGTCTAAGCAATGATGTAGCAAATTGGTTGACCAATAAGGCAAATCAAAAAAGATACTCCTCTTCCTCCAATTGTAACAGGTTTCTGTGGAAACATTCTTTATCTTTCCAGATTTCATTTGACCCTTCCCGAACAAAAAACTGAAATCTTTCAATTCATTAAGAACATCAGTTCCAGACATACGCTGAGGTGGATCATCGGTCTCTATAGTATTATAAAATCTTCGACGATTCATTCTATATGGATGATCCTTTGGCAAAAGTCGTCAATGTCCCATAAAACTGAAACTACAACAATGTTTTAGTCTTCTGGATCGTGTATTCTTCATACAAACTGGACATGACAGTTTTCCATTCGTTCTCCATCCAGACATCATTGCATAAGCCACAAAATCATTGATCGTCCATATAAGCGCAGCACGCATCTGAAATATGTCTTTTGAACATGCATCGTATGTGCGCACACCCACATCCCAAAGAAGTTTCAACTCTTTTATTAAAGGTTGCATGTATACATCAATATCATTTTCGGGATCAGAAGGACCAGATATGAGTATACTCATGAAAGTGAAAGATGTTTTCATACACAACCATGGGGGAAGATTATAAATGTGTATAATAACTGGCCATGTGTTGTGTGAAGTAAGCATCTACCCAAACGGATTAAAACCGTCGCATGAAAGCCCCAGCCTCACATTACGCACGTCAGCTGCAAAATCAGGATGTCGAGCATCAAATCTCTGCCATGCAAATCCATCTGCAGGATGAACCAACTCATCATTAGTCTTCTTTCTCTCGGTATCATGCCATCTCATTTTTATTGATATGTCATCAGACATAAAAAGATTCTGGAGTCTGGGGATCAATGGAAAGTGCCACATTACTTTTTGTGGAACGCGGGATGGTGTTCCATCAGATTTTGACTTCCAGCGGGATGTGCCACATTTTATACATTCTTTTCGTTCAGCGGTTTCTTCCCAGAATAAACTGCAATCTTTCGGGCAAACATGAATTTTGTTTCTGGAAAATCCAAGTTCTTCAACTAACTTCCATGCCATATAGTGGTTTGAGGGAATATCTGCATCATCTGGAAGTAAATCCTTCAAGAGGGTAAGAATGTAATAGATTGCTGTATTAGAAATCCCATACATAGTTTTTCCATGAAACAATCAGATTAAAAATTCCAGCTTTTTCATTTTATCGCATTGTCGATATACTGGAGTCGTGGCAGCATCATTCAATTTTTTCACCCTATCAATATCATCATTTTCACTAGATGCATCAGTTTTCCTCATAACGACATCTTCTTGAGTCGAAATCCGTTCTTTTTCATGATGACGAATAAACGGAAACCGATCATCTAACAAATTCTCCATTCCAGTCCTTTCATTTCGATCATCACCAATTTGAGATTTCATTTTCTCCCCATTGTGATACCACACAATGTAGTTTGCTTGAAAACCATTTTTGGTTATGTGGTAGCTGACTTCTTCATGACTCAACCAAGGTCTACCAACACAATTGGAACATGGGTAGTGTATGCGACCACTATCTGAAGCATTGTAAAATGCAAAATCTATAAATCTATGGAATTTGGGATAAAAGGTGGGTTGTCCATGGGGGTCGATGATGTTCGGACGGGGGGTTCACGAGAGCACGACCACCCATTGTGGCCAGCCCACCCACCCCCCCTGGACAGCCCGTACCCCCCCCCCCCCCCCCGGGATAGCCCCGCCCACCCTCCCAAACAGCCCACACCCCCCTCCCCTGCAACCCCACCACCACCACCTAGACATAACAACCCCCCTGGACACCCCACACACCCCTTCCCCACCAGGACACCCCACCCAGACCCCCAAGACAGCCCACACCCCCTGGACACCCCCGCCCACCCCCGTGGACAGCCTTTCCCACCCCCGTGGATAGCCCCGCCCAACCCCGTGGACAACCCACCCACCCCCGTGGATGCCCCCTACCCCCTAGACAGTCCAACCACCCCCGTGGACAGCCCACCTACCCCCCTCGACACCCCTTCTCCCTATGGACAGCCCCCCACCCCCTTGGATAGCCCGCCCACCCCCCCTGGACACCCCTACCCCCTGTGGCTAGCCCACCCACCCCCCCTGGACAGCCCGACCATGCCTCCTTGACAGCCCGGCTACCCCCGTGGACAGCTCGTCCACCCTTGTGGACAGCCCGCCCACCCCCGTACCCCCCCTGGATAGCCCCGCCCACCCTCCCAAACATCCCACACCCCCCTTCCCTGCAACCCCACCACCACCACCTAGACATACCACCCCACTTGGACACCCCACACACCCCTCCCCCACCAGGACACCCCACCCAGACCCCCAGGACAGCCTACACCCCCTGGACAGCCCCGCCCACCCCCGTGGACACCCCTACCCCTAGACAACCCAACCACCCCCGTGGACAGCCCACCCACCCCCCTCGACACCCCTTCTCCCTATGGACAGCCCCCACCCCTTGGATAGCCCGCCCACCCCCCTAGACACCCCTACCCCCCGTGGCCAGCCCACCCACCCCCCCTGGACAGCCCGCCAACCCCTCCTTGACAGCCCGACCACCCCCGTGGACAGCCCGTCCACCCTTGTGGACAACCCGCCCACCCCCGTACCCCCCTGGACACCCCGTACCCCCCCTGGATAGCCCCGCTCACCCTCCCAAATAGCCCACACCCCCCTCCCCTGCAACCCCACCACCACCACCTAGACATACCACCCACCCTGGACACCCCACACACCCCTCCCCACCAGGACACCCCACCCAGACCCCCAGGACAGCCCACACCCCCTAGACAGTACCACCCACCCCGTGGACAGCCTTTCCCACCCCCGTGGACACACCCGCCCACCCCCGTGGACAACCCACCCACCCCCGTGGACACCCCCTACCCCCACAATCAATTATCCAAAACATATCAATTTGGTTTGAACACAATCCATAATTCCCACAATCCATTATCCAAAACATGTAAACGTCCCAACTCGGATTTACATGTTTTGAACACTCTCCTTCCAAACGTAGAATACAATAACATTAAAGAAGTCTTCACAAACACAAACAATATCCTATTTAGATACTAATTTAAATAATCAATTAAACCACCAACACCTGGAAAAAATCTATTCATTAAAACAACTACAACAATATGGTTGAGATCAAATTTAACCTATTCGTATTGGGTGTACCTGTTGGGATGGGGGGTGCTGGTGTTCAGATTCGCGAGAGCAGTGGAGTCGGATGGGGTTTACGAGAGCACCTGAGTGAATAGATTAAGGCTCTGTCTGAATGGGGAGAGGAGATCGCGATCTGCAATTTGGGGGAAACCTTTGCCAACGGTTTATAAAAACCGTTGGAAAAGGCACACATTTCCCAACGGTTCACTGGAACCATTGGGAAAGGTGTGAGTTTTCCCAACGGTTCCACTGAACCGTTGGGAAATTTGTGATTTTAGAACCCTTTCCCAATGGTTCCAGTGAACCGTTGGGAAAGGGTCCACCGAAATTCTCTTTGCCAACGGTTTTCTTAAACCATTGGGAAAGGCTCACTATACCAATGGTTTAAGCAAACCGTTGGTATGCTGCCGTTGGGAAAAGACTAAATTCCAGTAGTGACTGTCAAGTAATGTGCTTCATGGACCATAGTGAGACTACCTTGGGATGTGGGTTACATGTGCGTGGATGGTACTTCATGAAGTGGAAAGGAATTTTCAAAGCAGTGCTACATGTAGAAAGGATGACATGCAATGTGCAACACTGTGAAGTAGTGTTTTTTGCGAACCACAGTGACCCTTCCTTGACATGTGGGATACATGTGCATGGAGGGTACATTGGGATGCATAAGTGCTTCGTGAATACCTGATTCCCCATAGGGTTCCTCTTTCATTGCGGTGTCCCATGGTCTCCATGATGGGAATCCCTCATTGAAGAGGGTTTAATATAAGCAAATGGAAATGAACTTTGCAATTCTATAGTACCTTGAAGAGCCAATGGATTATAAAGTGGAAATTTATTCGCGATATGAGATCTAAGAAGTAGAATGTTCGGGGGAACCATCCTGGCGGATTGATGGGAGCCTGATATTTTAAGGTACGAGGCGCTGCGAATAAGAGCTCACTATGCGCAGAGCTACGAGGAACTTTGTCGTAACCGTTGAGCCTCCCACATCCTTGCTCTGCATAGCTTCACAAATGTCAAACTGAATCACCGAGCCCCTTGCCTCCTTGATCCTCAGTGGCTTCACAAACATCTATCAGTTCATGGATCCTTCAGCCTACTTTCTTTGTGGAATCATCAAAAACATCAATCGGTTTGCGGAGACTAACGCCTCCTTCATACACGAAGGCTTTGCAGAGGGGTTAGATTCAAGCTGGCTGCGGTGCTGTGGGGCTCCATGAACCCCCTTCGTGAGGCATCCCTAAAGTTTTTCATATTTTATTCCACATCCAAACATTTGGCACCAACAAATTCTCCCCTTAAACATGGTGCTAAGGAGAAACGATGGTCAAATTCTAAGGGTAAATCACCAAAACACCTTGGTCGATCGTAAAGAAGGCTCTGGAAGGATGCCTGCAAGGTAGAGAGGCGACTTGCGGGATTGGACACTATAAATAACAAGTGTTCATTGCCTATAAATATGGTAGAATGACCTCTCTTTTCTACTTTTACACCTCTATTTTTTCGTATTTAGCACTCTCGATTCGTGAGGCTCCGCGTACTCCGCTATTTCTCTATGCGAATCAAGGCTTCTGCTTCACAGTTCACAATGACTCATTGACTCTTTGGCAGTGCACTTTACAACTCGCACCTAATGGTTGGGGTAGGGCTCCATGATTTCATTGCCAGGAATAAGATCTGGGAACGTGCTTCGTGAATGGGCTTTGCAGATTTACATCCAAACCTGAAACAAAAATGTAAAAATTTCCAAAAACTAAATTGCTCATCATGAGGCAGCTAGGGGGTCCTTACAGATGCTTCTCGGAGGGAGGAAATGCCGGAATTCTTGGTTATATCGGAATTTTTACAAATACATTATAACCATAATTCACTGGTGGAGCTATTTTTGTAAAACCTGATGAACTATCCACTTGGTAGGAGGCTATCTCTATACGGCTTTGGCATGAAGGATGACATCTTCATCCCTGATGCGAGCAGGGATGACCCAACTTCTTGGTTCAAGAGCACGGCATGCTAGCACCAACGGTTCAGGTTAGGTAACAACCATGCCTAAGAGGACATCACGCCTATCAATGTTGATTGTCTATACAATCATGTGATCAATTTTGACGGGAAGAAACTACAGCCATAGACATCTCCCATATTGTACCATAATATTTTGGAGGATGTCCTTGGGAACCTGGAGAAGGGGTGGATTGACGAGTGGGATCTACAATAGGTCAGCAACTTCTTGGATGACTGGGCCTAGGCCCACAAGGTAAGTGCCTCATTTGAAGAATTCAGGGAAGAGCTGAGGCGAGTGTGACTGTATGAGGTGACTTGGGCCTCCCAATTCTATATATATCAGCCGAAGAAACTAATGTTGGATTTGTTGAGCAGGTGGTATTCAAGGAAAAAAACCATCCATTTGCACCATGGAGAGGTCGACATCAGCTTATGGGATCTGTACCAGATTTTAAGGGTCCCAATATTAGGGGCAATGTACAATGACTTCCTCTATTTTGTGTGTTAATGGGGGGATCTGGAGCAGATTCTTCCACTGGCGATTGAATTAATGGATTTGGTGTTAGTAGTGGAAAGGAAATAAGTGAGGGACATCCATTTAAAGCAGTGGGTCAAGCAGTTATTGAACATCCTAGAAAACAAGCAGTAACCTGTGAGGCCTCAGACATGCCCGAAGGGGGGTCAATGAGGCAAGGATCACTCATTCTGGTTGATTTTGGAGGACAACAAGTTGAAAACTGAGGGATTCAGTGTCAGTGCTGAGTAGAAACTGTTAGTCAGGTTTTCTACATTCATTGTGGAACTCATCTGTAGTTGGATCCTACTAGTGAGAGACATGAACAAGGGTGTGTGATCGAGATGGTATATCATGGCGTCCATGTTGCCGAGAGGGGGACATGTCAACCTTATGATTCTGATTATCTCCAATATATACAAGATGTAGGAGAATATCAGTGAGGGGAAGAATCCACCAAGGATAAGAGGACCATTCCACCTCCTGTATGGGTGGATAACAGCACATGTCAGGGGAATCTATGAATATCGGATCCCCATTTCCCCTCAAATATTTAATTTCTTCCCATACATTTTAAATGTTGTTGGTGCTTTTCTGCCATGTTGACCTTGAAAGTGGTGTTGAATCTGGTCTGGAAGGTAAATGTGTTCAATTTCCACTCATTCTATTTCAAACAGGTGTATATGCTGATGATGGATAGGGAATGGAAGAGGATCAGTCCTACCTCCTAGCCTTTCGGGGTGGATTCCTGGTGGTGTGGGTGCACCACGAGTCACTCTATGAGCCTTAAATGTCACATTGATTCATAAGAGAGTTTCAATGAATGCAGCGACTGACCCCACAAGTCTATTTGGGGTCCGTCATGTGAATCACCCGAGTGTGATGAAGAAGGTGTGTCACATGCTCACATGGGAAGATGGGATGAATCGTAATGAGCTACCTCGACACATGACCATCATTGAGCTATTGAAGGAGTATGCTAATAGTTGGGAGGAGGGATTTCCTATGGAGATAAATAAGTTTCCAACCGTTCGGGCTAGGGACGGGGTGCCTCCCCATCCCAAAGGCCAAGGTCGAAAGGTGGAAAGGACATCTCATGGTGGCAGGGCTGCAGTGGCGGTGAGGCCCACACCAGCTGAAAGGGAGGCAGTAGCACATATTGTGGTGGAAGCGTACCCAGCAGTACCAGAGGTGCAGAGTCATCTGAAGGGGCGGACATAAAGAGATTCTACAGGATATCCACTCGAGCTCCGGGGAAGTGGGTTTTCCACATAGACATGACGGAGAATGCTATCATCCCAGAAGATTGGGACTTCTAGAATTTCAACCGGAAATTCCTCAAACCGTCCAAGATGTAGAAACACCTAGTCCCTCTTTGGATGGATTTTCCACAGATCATCACTGTCAGGTCTAGTTTTGTAGTGTCACAAACATAGGCAGAGCTATACCAGGCTGAGTTGGGGGACTTTGTGGACTCATGGGGTGCTCCACTTCTAATGATAGATTGATTAAAGGTGTCACTAGATCGTACATCCCCTCGATATTTTTCGGCTACAGAATTGTGGGAGTGAATCCATCAGCTGGAAGAATCCGATGTGTCCTCTTGGGGGGAGGAGTTTGGTTGAGGGAGCCCTTTGGATGAGGGTGAGGTTGGAGATTCATACCCAGATATGGAAGAGTTTTTAGAGGCCCTTGAGGTAAAATACTAAATGACTTCCCTAGAGTCCATATCTAGGTCCTCAAGAACGCCTCAAATAATATTGGAACTGTGAAGGAGGGTCTTATATGAAAAACCCAATCCCACCCAATAGTAGATGCAGCTGTGAGAACTTCAAGATCTTTGACCGCAGCTATGAAAATCATTATGTTGGGTGGTACTGCGACACCAAGTGTGGTCCTCTCGGAACCATCGGAGTTTCCGAAAATATAAGGAGGTCCATGCTTTGGGGTTTCTATGGAAACAAACAAGTAAATAGACTAACTATTTTACCTCTATATTTATCCTTCATAGATTACATAATGACCATCCATCGATCAGATTAAATGATTCGTGTGTGCCTCTTTTATGCATAGTTCTTAAAATGGCTTGGGTTGCATTGGCGAGGTTGTCTGGAAATCATGGTGGTGCCTTTAACAGGGGGATGCTAGTGGTCGTAGAAGAAGATACCCATAGTGACTAATCTATAATGCTCTCAATCAATGGTGGGATTTTTATCATGAAAAAGCTTTAGATCATTGAGGTGGGATCTGACGATGATGTTTGATTGGACAACAAAGGTCTGACCATACCCAATCCGACACTAGATGAAAACACTGCAGAAGATTTCCTGGGGGTGTATCCCTTAGAAAAATATAATGATCATACCCTTTATTTTATTTTTTTCAGTTTCATGGTTTATTACTTACAAATTTATTTTCACAATCCCATAACTAATGAATTAATCAACCATGCATGAGAGAACTAAAATAAACTGGATTCTACATAAATATTAACTAAAACATGGTTAATCAATTAATATTATCCAACATACAATTAAAATGAAGGTTAAAAGATAATAAATGAAAATTTTTGTATAAAGAACAAAATCCCAAAATAAAATATTACGTTGGTGTAACGAACCATAGATCAATGTTCTTGACTTGAAAAAGTATTCATGATTTCAATTATCAGGGAATTCAAATTTGATTTCTTTTGTTAACTTTTCATAGACTACGTCAAGGGATGACTCCCAATGAATGGCATGGTGTTACTAAGAGGTAAAGAATGAGGAAATAAAGAATAAATTATTTTATGATTTAGCTATACATTCAATGGATCAATGATCTATGAGTTAATGTAGTTAGAATTTTGAATGCATATCTAAAGGCTTTCAAATGGATTGACCATCCAAATTTGAGGTAATGATAAGGGAAATATGGATGCATGTTGCTTGAATTTCCTAGAAATAGGATATTATAATGCCAATGGTGAGGGATATTGGGTTTTGATAAAATAATGTGATAATGATGAATATCTTTTCATTTTTCTGTCCTAATATTATCTGATAAAGTACTAAAACTGCGTTCAGCTTATCTGAAGAAATCGAATTAAAAATGAAATCTAATAGATTATTGTGATCCGTACATGAGAAGGGAATCCTTATCACCAATACAAATTTCTAAGAGTGGAAAAGTTAGATTCAGGTCATCCTTCACCATCAAAAGAAACCCTATGGGTTGGAAGAAACTATACCAATTGGGTCAATAAATTTGGCGAGTGATGATGAGTTATCTATGTTTGAGAAACATCCGAATGATGCTAAATTTTTGCAGTTCCTCATTCTATCATCCATAACCAATGATATCTTAAACCATCATGGGGAAATTGATGCTTATATCATGATGTGTCACCTTCAGGATCACTATAAAGAGATGGAAAGTCAAGAAAGGTATGAGATCTCCAACACCTTGTTCACCACTAAGCATGGAGAGTCTGCACCATATGGGCCTCATGTAGTCAATCTTATCAGCAACATTGAGCATTTGGAAATCTATGGGATTAAATTATTGGATGATTTTCATGCAA
Organism: Viscum album; assembly: GCA_963277665.1. NCBI lineage: Eukaryota > Viridiplantae > Streptophyta > Magnoliopsida > Santalales > Viscaceae > Viscum > Viscum album. The sequence goes on from OY728121.1 coordinate 2,064,752,096, forward strand.
ATATCAAACTATAATCCCTTTTAATGTTCTTCTGTAGTTTTATTTTAGATTTAAAAATGAGAAATAATGAGAAGATTCTATCAGAACATATGACCCTGGGGCGTGAAAAACCCTAAGTCCTTATAGTTTATATGGAGAGGAAGGACATGCAAAATGGGTCTATGACCTAAAAAAATTCTAAATACCCCGAGCAGTATCTGAACAATAATATAAAGATCCAAAGGTAGGCTAAGAAAAAGGAGGCAATTAATTTTTCATGTGGAATGTCATTCCAATCGAAGACGAACAACACCCAGAGGCATGGAGAAGCCAAAGGTGAATTTGTTTTCGAGTGAAATCATTCCATTTCTACACATTGGGTATTATATAAATCTTGTGGTGCTCACATATTTATTAATATGAAGGATCCATGTAGATTTTTGAATATATCTAGAGGAGAGGTGGATCTATGATCTTCCAATTGTTCAAGGTCGGCTTCTCTATCCATCAATGACTACCACCTTTCATTGCCGACTGCGATGATTTTGGTTTTACATGACAATTAGTATGTAACAATTGTTACCAAGAATATAATTTATGTGTCAATTTTAGATACATATGATTTTATTTTCAAAATTTTTATATAAAAGTTGTTTCTTTTAAAAGGAAAACATATATTATTGTATGCATCATTTAAATAATTTTCAGTATGAATTAAATTAACAAATCCATTTTTTGGAAGTTGATAATTAATAAAGTTCATAGGAATCATATAACACCCATTAGTGTCATCACCGTCTTAGCCAAGTAAATGAGAAGTGTTTGACAAAAATCTATCAAGATGGTCTTCTAGACTCCTCTTAGCTAAAACCACTTGATTGATGTCATTCTTGTTTACATATAAAAATGATAAAAATGCCATTTTGTGGACTGGGTAAAAGTGATATAGAGCTTCTACAATTGGTACACATGGATGCGCATGGACTGTAACGACCCAAAAAAATCATTAATGAAAATTACTTTTGGTCAATTTAAATGTCTTCTTATGGTTATATAATACGTATGCACATGTTTGGTTTTATGTTTTGGATTTTAGAATACCTTTATGAATTTTAAACCTTGCTAATATCATAGTTGAATAGTTATCACATGATTAGTATAAATATAGGGCATAAACAAATCAAATTTACTAAGGAAAAGGAAGTGATGGCCTCTTCCAGTAGAAATTCCCCATACGAAGCCCATTTTTCAGAGCTCGAAAAGGAGGTTGCATAATTGGGATTCACTCTTGAAAAATCACAATCCTAGATTGAACACATTAAGTTTGTGTAGAACCAACTATAGGAGAAGTGGAAGTTAAAATATTACCACTTGAGCGATGTTATCAGGGCCACCCCAATAGTCTTCCAACATCGTACACCTTACCCTTTGATCTTATGTAGGTTTTATAAGGGGTTATTTAACTGGACCCTAGCACTATGACTATGTACATTATTTTTTTTATAATAAATGTTCATTCATTTTATTATTGTTACTTTGTATATAGATTTAGAGAAGAAATAGTATTTTTAGTTTATATTCAACTAAAAAATCTATTTTGATGAATTAAAGGATGTTTTAATTAAATAAAATTTTAATAAAATATTATTACTATTAAATTAATTTTTATTAAACATAAATTATCGTATCATTTTATGAATGCAATTGTAATTTTTATTAAAGTTTGGAAGATGATTTTTTTAAAACCAACAAACTTTTGATAAATGTCAGTTTTTATTTTGAAAGTAAAAATTAAAATATATATGAAATAATTTACATGAAATGAATATTATTTTTGGAATCAGGATGTCAAAATTATCCAATGGTGAATTTTTCATAATTTTCTGAGATAGTCGAATTTTTGGGTAAAAATTAAACACCAATTAAATATATAATGTATTTTATGACATCATAATGACCCTATAGTGATTTAATAAAATAATATAAACATTATTTTAGGAAATATAAGTTTTAACATGTAAATATTGTGATTTTGGGTCTATTTGATTTATTTTATAATGCTTTAGTGGACCCTCCAAGACTTATAAAACATTTTGTCTTTTTAAATTGTTTTCTTTGAAAGTGTGACTCACATCCACATAAGAAACCCTATTATTTTAATATTTCCGTCCCTTTTACTCATAAAATGTTGCTTTTTAATCCCCTTCAGAAAAAAATTGGCAAAAACCATTGGCCGGTATGTGGTTTTGATTAGTATAATGTGTGGTGTCCCAAACCTAAATAATAAAGAATTCCATGTCCATTCATACATAAACCCATCCAATCACCCACTTCCTCTTCACTCAATGACTTTGGAGATCTTACAACCTCTTCCCTCCTCTCTCTAGAATCCTCCCAAGGAACCCCTATCTCTCAAGAAGCCTCTGCCAAGCCTTTGGAAGCACACTTCCATTTAATGGATTTCTTCCATTCTAATTTTTTCCAATTTTCATTAAGTTGTTATGCCCTTTTGTTATCAATTAAAAATGTTTGGGTATGATTCCACATCTCCCATATACTTCCCTCTTTATGGTTGGATGATGGTAGAACACTTTTTATTTCATTATTTCCTCATATTTACTACCGTTACCATACTGATTTTCCATGAGGGATTTCTCTCTCCTCTTTAACCTCCGAGTAATTATTTTGTATTATGCATCTAAATTCCATTAAATTTGTTGGGAAATGTATCTATATGACCCTGTTACTATACATTTCTTTTAAATATGATTGGACACCCCTTTATCTCTCATCAAACATTTTTTTTGAGTTCTTATTTCATTCCATTATGCTGCCGAAATTGCCCTACGATTTTCCAAGACAATGTGATTGTGTAGTAAATACCATGCCCATTTCTCTATCAAGGGTATACACGATTATTAACATATACTTATTGATTATAAAGATTAATGTATGTATTCCACATCCATTTATCGAGTAATAAATTACGATGATTGGATCCATGTTGTATGATCCACGTGGCACACTTATGCATGAAAAGAAATGTTTAAGAAGGGTGTGCCCAGATAGCACTCTAATGCATTGGGTAAAGTATTGTATCATTATACATCATTTCCAATGAGTTTTTAATCATGATAATTCAAGTGAAACTAGTTTTTAATCATACATTATGTGCAATGAGGGTTTACTCATGATCCATGTGCAATGAGCCTTGGCTCATGCTTATTCCATGTTAAGTGTTATTGCCACATTTCCATGTTATGATTGTCATTATTTATCATGACTTTATGTTCATGATTCTCTTGTTCTACATTATATGAATATTTTTTAACATGTATTTTATTTCCCATGTTATTCGATTTTTATTCCCTTACTGGGCTTTATAGATCACCCTTTTCTTATGCATTTCCTCAGGTTATTTCATGCAATGCTATGTAAGAGGGAAGGTAGTGGTCATGTAAAGGATGTTTTCAATAAAGATGTCATGTTTTAGGATTTAAGTTGTTATTTAAGGTTACTACAACCCAAAGTCACTATACCTCTTGATCATACTTGTTTTATCAAGTGAAGAGTTTATTTAATTAACAATGTTTACGTGTGCAATAAAGAGAAGGGTTGTCATAGTTTGTATCAGATGATAAGTTTAGTTATTTTTGGGATTACGATTAGAACACCCTAGTGAAGCCTTAGTGACAAGACTAAGTATTATAAAAACATCCCTATATTTTGGTGAGCATTTAGTAAGTGTTTTATCATAAAAATATATCCCTGTCTGGATAAGATCAGGTAGAGGCTACTCTGGCATAGATGTACGAAGGGGTGAAAACCCTGACAAGGAGTTTTGGCTTGACCTGAGGTATCCAGGTACATGAAAATGGGCCATGCTCCACTCTTAGATATGACACTCCTAGGGGATATGTATTGGTAAATTCACAAGCTTAGTATTAACCATCCTTAAGGGAATAAAAAAATCTACAGAGAATATATGTTTGAATGTTGATCATGGATAACATTGATTGAAGCCTATAGATACATAAGTTAAGAAAATAAAAACTATTTATAAGACATCTCTTTTATCCTTGGATTACCCATTATGTTTTACCTCTAAATTTTAATTTATTCTTGGCAATGGCTAGTAATTTTAGGGCTTGGGCTAACAAACATTGTGAAGATCAATGTGATGACTGTGCTAATGAGATGCCCAATCTGATGGGAATGCGAATCATGAACTCTATCAAAATAATTTGTCATTTAAATCCTCAATTGAATAGAAAAATGGGTCATGAGGAACGTTCAACCCACCCCCCAATAATGTACAAGTCGCTATCGAAAGATACACGAGTCATGGGATTCTTACTGTAAATGGATCATCAGATCCCTTAATTTTCCGAACAATAGATCAAATCAATTGAAAAGATCATCTACATCCTCCAATGATTCTAAAAAGAGATGGTTCTCCTAGATTATTATCATTTGGTGGGTGAAGCTGATCAATGGTGGACATTGATAAAAAATACAAAGCCGGAGGAGGAGATCGAGTCTTTGGAAAGGATGTATTTCTAGAACATATTTTTTGATAAATATGTTTTGTGCACCCTCTGACATAATATGGAAAGTGAAATCCTTTCCCTCATGAAAAAATACTATGAATCCATCGTAGCGTACGATGAAACCATCACAAGGCATGAAAAATATGCATCCAGATTTGTCATTACCCCTGAATGCAGGGTTGGTGACATGTTTTGTTGGTTGAAACCTAGCCAGCAGAAAGCCCTGGTGATCTGTGACCTCAAAAGCTATGAGTAAATTGTCTGATGTTCCCTCACGGTCGAAATGGAGATCGACACATCTCAAGGGTATCATGGGGATAAGAAGCATAAAGTGGAATTCAATTCTGGTAGTTCTATGGATAAATCCAACGGTGCTATGAAAATCCAGCACCCCACTCACCAAAGGTGCATAGAGAAGCACCCTAAAAATTGCTTCAAGGGGGTGGGGAAATGTTTTAGGTGTAGAAGATAAGGGCACCTAGATGTTATCTTTTGATAAGAAAAACCACAGATAAGAAAGAGTTGAGGAACACTCCATTTGACTCTCAATGAATTGTTCATTGGATAAACTATAAATAACTAAGGCATCTTGTAAATTACTGCCCAATTCCAAGGGTTCTCGGAGGCAACCAACAACCTCCAAGGTATCAAGGGTAAGATTTTTCTATCACTAATGATGTAGTAAACCCCAAGAATGAAGTGGTGACTGATACAGTAGTTATTAATTCATGAATAGTGAACCTACTTTTTGATTAAGGTTCTAAAATTTTTTCTATATCCTGAATATTTAGTAGATCAATCCCCACACCACCAAAAATCATGGAAGTAATGATGTCGGTGTGTACAAAAAATGGGGAAACCATTGAATCCCATGAATATAACCCCTCCCCTATCATAATTGGTGGATTGAACATCCAGAAAAACCTCATCATACTCCCTATGGTTTAAATTGATTCTATTCTTGGCATTGATTTGATTTCCCTATATAGAGAAAAAATAAATTTTTGTGAGAGGGAAATCACTCTCCATGGGGAGAATTGACCCCCGATTATGTACAAGTTCAAGGAGGAAGATGAATCTTATTTAGATCCATCATCTAAAGCATGAATATTAATGCCCAATGATCATGCATATCTGGATTAGTTAATTGAGTATAAGAAGGTAACCATCTTTGAAGAAATGCCTATTGTGAGGGAAATCTCTGAAGTGTTTCTCGAGGAATTGTCTAGTCTTCCTCCTAGCGGAGATGTAGAATTCATAATTGATCATATAACTAGGGCATTGCTAGTATCCAAGACTCCATATATAATGCCTGTTTTGGAGATTGAGGAGCTGAAAAAAACAAATATAAAAGAATCCCGATAAATGGTTTATACGCCCTTTTTTTTACCACGGGGTGCACCTGTCCTATTCTTAAAAAATATGGATGAGTAAATAAATCTTTGCATAAATTATCATGAGCTTAACAAATTCACGATAATGAAAAATTATCCTCTCCCAAAAATTGATGACTTGTTTGATTAGCTACGTGGAGAACTATAAATCTCCAATGTAGATTTGTGTTCAGGATATTATCATGTAAGTGTAATGAAGGAAGATATACCATGTCTACTTTTCGTACAAGATAGGAGCACTATGAATTCATAGTAATTCCTTTCGGACTCACTAATGATCAATAAATCTTCATGGATGTGATGAATAAAGTCTTTAGATATTTCCATGAAAAAATTTTGGTAGCCTTTATAGATAATATTCTAATATACTCCTAAATCAAGGAGGATTATAAGGAGCATCTAAGAAATGTACTAGAGACCTTATAAAAGGATAATCCCTACAAAAAGTACAACAAGTATGAGTTATGGTTAATGGAGGTCTCATTCATGGGCCACATCTCACAAACAATGGGATATCTGCCTTTCCTTCCATGAAATCTACAATAGAGGGATCACCGAGGCCAACATCAATAAAAAATATCCGTAGCGTTTTGGGGTTAGATGAATATTATGATGATTTTTGTGAAATTTATCCCGATTTACCCACCCTTTAAACTAGCTATCTTGGAATGGATTAATGCTTTTTTAGTGAAGAATTTGAAGAAAGATACAAGAAGTTGAAAAGGAGGCTTATCGCTGTGCTCGTACTCACATTACCCATAAGTTGGGAAATTTTTCAGGTATTCAGTGATGCATTGAAGAAGGCCCAATGCAGTGAGTTGATGAAAAATGACAAAGTCATTGTCGATGCTTCAAGGAAACTGAATGTTCACGAGAAGAATTATCCAACACGTTATTTGGAGTTGGATTCAGGGATCGTTGCTGTAAAAATTTGGCAGCATTATCTCTTTGGGGAGACGTATGAAATATATACTGACTACAAAATCCCCACATGTATATTTACAAAGAAAGTGTTGAACATGAGCCAAAAATGATTGTTAGAGCGGATCAAAGACTATGACTGCACATCCATTACTACCCTGTGAATGAAAAAAGAGAGGAAGATGCTCTAAGTAAAAAGGACCCAGCGATTCTCTCATTGATGGGAATTGAAAAGGATCCAATATTTTTAGATTTGATGAAGATGGATATGGCAATCATAAATAAAGGAACATCATCAATCCTTTCACAAATGATTTCTCAACCATATCTTATGGAAAGGTTAAAGGATGCTCAAAAAGATGACATAGGAATATAGAAGAAAGTGGAAGCTATCAGAAAAAGGAAAATCATCAGAGTTCAATGCTAATGAATAAGGAATTTTGAGGTTTGAGAAAATACTATGTGATCCATCATATCTGGAGTGGAAGAAGAAACTTTTGGATGATGCACATAGTTCAAATTTCTATATTCAACCAGGAAACACAAAGATGTATCGAGATCTTAGAGAGAATTATTGGTGGAATAAAATGAAGTAGGAGATCATTGAGTATACATCAATGTGCCTGGTGTTTCATTAAGTTAAAGTAGATAGGTAGAAGTCTAATGGTATGATACTAACTTTGCCCATAACACCCATGAAAATAGGAGAGCATCACCAGGGACTTTGTCACTAGATGTCCGAATACATTCAAAGTCAACAATGCAATCTGGGTTGTTGTGGATTTTCTTGCAATGTATACACACATCATTGCAATTCGGGATGATTTCTCATTGGATCAACTGGAACAGATATACATTAAAGACGTGGTAAGACTGCGTGGGGTACTACTATCAAATCTATCTAACCGAGATCCATGATTCAGCTCTATGATTTGGAAGAGTCGTTAACATTCTATGTATATTTTGCCAATCATCAGTACGAATTATCATCATAAAACAGATGGCCAAACTGAGTGGACTACAAACACATGAGGAAATGTGGAGAGCTTTCTCAATGGACATAAAAGGAGGATGGGATCAATATCTTCCTCTGGTTGAGTTCAATTACAATAAAAGTTTCCACTCGAGCATCCAAATGGATCCTTATGTAGACCTGTATGGAATGAGGAGAAGAAAACCAGCTTGTTGGGATGAATTCAATGAGTGTAAGCCTCTAGGACAAGAAATGGGCGAAGAAATGGTGGAAAACATGATAACCATTCAACAGCATACGAAGGAAGCATAGAGTCTATAGTAGAATTATATATATAACCATTTAAGAGACCACGATTTTAATGTTGGTGACATGTTACTTCTATGCATATCTCAATGGATGAAGGTCGTGATATTTCGGAAGAAGGGGAAGATAAGTCCTATGTACATCGGCCCCTTCAAGAATATCGATCATGTTGGGGTTGTGGCCTATTGACTAGAACATCCACACACCATAGAAAAAGAACATGATGTATTTCATGTATCCCTCTTAGGGAAGTACATACCAAACCCTTCACATGTAATCCTTATTAAGGTAGTACAATTATAGGATGATATTTCTTACAAGGAGAAACCAGTGATGATATTATATAGTAGAGAAAATGTTATACAAAATAAGACGATTCCCCTCATCAAGGTGTTGTGAAGAAAATTCAAGTTTAAAGATGGGATTTGGGAATCAGAATAAGTGATGATTCATAGTTACCTACATATATTTTAGTGTGGGAAAAGGAAATTTCAAGGGTGAAATTTCTTAAGATGAGAAGACTATAATGACCCCAAAAAATTCATTAATGAAAATTCATCATAGACTATTTAAATGTATTCTTATGTTTATGTAAATCATATGAACTTATTTTGTTTTATGTTTTGGATTTTAAAATAAAATTATGAATTGTGACCATTTATAATATAGTTGTTGAACAGTGATCACAAGATTAATATAAATATCAGGATTTATCAAATACAATTTACTCAGAAAAAGGATGTGATGGCCTCATCCAATATACTTCCCATGTACAGAGCACATTTTTTCGTAGCTCAAAAATGATTTGGAATCATTGAGCTTCTCTCTTGTCCAAGAGAAAGCTGATAATGAACACGTTATGTTTGAGGGTAACTGACTATGGGAGAAGAGGATGTTAATAGAGATTACCACTCGAGAAAGGTTATCCGAGCTACCCCATGAGAATGTCACCATCCCACACCTTACCATTCGGTCTTATGCTGGTGTTATAATTGTTTATGTAACAATACCCTAGCACTATGAATATGTACATTTTTTTTGTATAAATAATGTGCATTCATATTATTTTTGTTACATTGTAAATAGTTTTTAAATCAAAAATAGTAGTTTTAGATTATATTCAACTAAGAAATCTATTTTCATGAATTAATGGTTTTTTGAATTAAAAAATATTTTAATAAAATATTTTTATTATTAATTTACTTTTTATTAAATATAAATTATCATATAATTTTATGAATGTAATTGTAATTTTTATTAAGGTTTTTAAGTTATTTTTGTCAAAACCCAAGATTTTTCGATAAATGTTGGTTTTTATTTTATAATTAAAAATTAACATATTTATAATATAAATTATATAAAATTAATGCTATTTTTGGAACAATAATGTCGAAATTATCCAACGGTTAATTTTTCATAATTTTCTGAGACAGTCGTATTTTTTGTTAAAAATTATATACTGTTTAAATATATAATGTGTTTTATGACAACATAATGACCCAATAGTGATGTAATAAATTAATATAAACATTATGATCGGAAAATATATGTTTTAACAATAAAATAATTTGATTTTGGGTTTTTGAGTTATTTTACAAAGCTTTAGTGGACCCTCCAAGACTTATAAAACATTTTACCTTTTTAAATTGTTTTCCTTGAGAGTGTGACTCACCTCTAAATATGAAACCCTATAAATTTAATAATTTTGGTCAATGGACAGATAGAATATTATTTTCCACTCCCATTTGGAAGATCCAAGGGCAAAAACCATGTTCTGGTTGGTGGTTTTGATTAGTTTAATGTGTGGAGTCCCAAACCAAAAAAAATAAATAATTTCCTCTCGTTTCCAATATATACCCAACCAAGCTCCCCCTTACATTTCACTCAATGACTTTGGAGGTCTTACAACCTCTGCCCTACTCTCCCTAAAATCCTCCCAAGTAACCCCAATCTCCCAAGAAGCCTCTCTCAAGCCACTCCCAAGCCTTTGGAAGCACACTTCCAAGTAAGGGATTTCTTCCTTTCCCGTTTTTGTCCAATTGGTTTTAATTAGTCATTCCCTTTTGTTTTTAATTAAAAATGTTGGGGTATGATTTCAAACCTCCCCCATACTTACCTATTTCTATTTGGATGATGGGATTCCCCTTTTTATCTCATTAATTCCTCCCATGTACACCCATTACCATGCAGAAATTCTGTGAGGGATTTCTCTCTCTTCTCTTTTACATTCAATTAATGCTTTTGTATTCTGCATTTAAATTCAATTACATTTGTCGGGAAATGTATCTATAATACACCCTTACTGTCCAATTCATGTTAATATGATGAGAAACACCTTTATATCCCATCAACCATTTATTATGAGCTCTTACTTTACAATGTTATGCTGCTGAAATTGCACTACCATTTTCCAAGCCAATGTCTTTGTGTAGTGAATACCATGCCCATTTCTCTATCAACGGTATTCACCTATATGCACATTTACTTATTGATTATAAAGATTCAAGTATTTATTTCACATCCCTTTATCATGGAATAAATTATTATGATTGATTCCATGTTGTATGATCCTTATGGCTCATTTATGCATGAAATGAAATATTTAAGAAGGGTGCACCCTAATAGAGCTCTAATGGATTGGGTAAAGTATAGTATCGTGATACATCATGTTCAATGAGTGTTTAATCATGATAATTAAAATCAAAAAAGGGTTTACTCATGATTATTGTGTAATGAGGGTATACTCATTCTCCATGTGCAATGAGTCTTGGCTCCTGCTAATTCCATGTTTAGTGTTGTTGCCACATTTCCATGTTATGATTATCATGATTTATCATGAATTTATGTTCATGTTTCTCCTTTTCTCCATCGATATTCCTATTGTATAACATGTAGTTTATTCCTCATTTTATTCCTTTTTTATTCCCATACTAGGCTTTTTAGCTCACCCTGTTCTTATTAATGTCCTCAGGTTATCGCATTCAATGCTATTTATGAGGGAATATAGTTGTCGCGTAACAGATGTTTTCAATAAAGATGTTGTGTTTCATGTTTTATGGTGTTATGTAATGTTCCTAATCCTCAAATACACTAGACCTCTCTATCATACTTGTTTTATCATGTGAAGAGTTTATGTAATAAATCATGTTTATGTGTGTAATAAATAGAAGGGTTGTTATATGGAACATATCCAGTAGATTCTAGTGGTGAATATTCTTACAACATTACTTTACTGATGATTTGAGAAGATATCGATATATTTACTTAATGAGGTATAGGTCTAAGTACCTTTCATAAATTAATGGAATTCATGAATGATGTAGAAAATAAACATGGTATGAAGATAATGAATATTTGATTGGATTGAGGTGGAGAATATCATAACAATGAGTACATCGACTTTCTACAGGAGTTTGGGATTGTATCCCAACTCACTCCAACGTTTACACCACAATGTAACGGTGTAAGAGAAAGGAGAAACCATATGTTATTGGACATGGTAATGTCGATGATGAGTCCTAAAAATTTTATATAATCCTTTTGGAGATATGAATTAAGAACTATGAAATTCATATTAAACCATGTATGAAATAATGTGAAAAATGGAATTCCGTTAAAGAGTTAGAGTGAAAAGAAACCCATTTTATCGTATACAAGTGTATGGAGATAAGAGGAGTTTATTATGGGATTCTGTAGAATTACACTATCACCCCATGGAATACGTTGTATCATTATTGGTTATCCCATTGAATAAATATGATGCTACCTATACAACCCCTCATTCAAGAATGTAATTTTCCCTAGAAAAGACATATTTTTTTATAGGGAGCACATCCTCATAAAAGTAGTGGGAGAAATAATGACTTTGATGTAGTTGATTATCAAGATACATAGGATATGGTATAGGAAAAAGTTCCATAGGTCCCCATTGGAGAAGTAGAACCTCAAAACCAACTACTGCATATGAGTGTATGAGAGGTATGGGAACCAGAGAGATATGTTTTTTTCACTGCAGATGGTGAATCAATATTGTTGGAAAATGATGAACCTATCTCCTATAAGGAGGAATTAGAGACAATAGAAGCCCAAATATGCCAATAATATATGAATTATGATATGGATTCCATGTATCAGAACAATGTTTGGATTATGGTCGATGTTCCAGTTGACATAAATCATGTTCAATAAAAATGGGTACTAAAGAGGAAACATGACAAGGAAGGTAAAGTAAGTATCTATAAATCATTTATAGTGGATAAATGTTTTAAAAAACATCAAATTATTTTATTTGATAAATAATTTTCACTAATGTCAATATTTAATTCCATTAGAATCATATTTTCCATAGTAGCTATCGAGGACTATGAATTTTGGATGATGGGTGTCAAAGCTGCTTTTCATAATGGGAACCTTAAGGAAGATGGCTATATGATACAACCAGAAGGGTTCTAAAAAATGGTGATTCCAAATGGTTTTTGAAGTTACAGAGGAGCATTTATAGATTTAAGAATGAACAAGGTCTTGGAATATTTGATTTGATGAACCCATAAGGGAATTTGGTTTCATTAATAATGCATGTGATCATTATTTTTACAAATGGTTTATTGGGAATGTGGTATTCATATTATTAGTATATGTTGACAGAATATTATTCCTTAGATGTGACATAAAAGTCTTCAAATTTGTTAAATAATTTTTGATCAACATTCTTTTCCACGAAGGTCTTAGGAGAAGCAACCTGCATTATTGGGATCCAGATCATTTGTGATAGATCCAAGAGGATTCTAGGACTATGTCAATGTAAATATATTGACTAGTTACTAAAGATAATATGTATTTAACAATACAATAGGGGATTTTTTCCTGTGTCACATGGTTTTCCTCTTTCTTTGAAAATATTTCCCCAGACACAACAGGAGAATGATAGAATGAGAAAGATCTAATAGGCTTTAGAGATAGGATCAAATATGTCTGCCATGGTATGAGCTAGACATGATGTTGCCTATTGACTATGCATGGAATGTTGATATCAATCAGATCCATGAGAACAACATTGGAATATTGTTAAAACTATCCTTTTGTATTTATGAATAACTATGTATGTGTTCTAGGTGTATAGGGGAGAAGAGAAGCTTTTCATCAGAGGGTATACTACAGATAATTTTTAGACAGGTTATAATGAACGTAATTCATGATCGAGATATGTTTTATTTCTCAACGGATGAGCAGTTGCTGGAAGAGTTCAATGAATCTTGTGGTCACCGATTCCTTAGTGGAGTCCGAATATATAATGGCTACTCCTGAATCTAATGAAGATATCTAGATTCAGAAAATTTCCCATGTTCCTGATATGGCACCCAGTAGTAAGGACCATATAAAATTGTATTTTGATAATACAATAATGGAGTATCTTGAAAAAGAGAAAAGGTAATATCAAAGAAAAAATTTAATACTCTGTATGTATCACCACTTGAGGGACTTCTATAAAAGGGGTTAAGTTATAGTGATCAGAGTATCCATGGAAGAGAATATGGTGGAGCCCTTTACTAAAGGCCTATCTCAACATAAGCATGAGTATCATGTGAGAGCTAGTGGACTGATGGTTGTTTGAAGTTGTAAATAGTTCAAGTGGGAGTTTGTTGGAGCTGTTTCCCTATAACCAAAATAATTGAATAGTATGGTAAACATAAAATCAACGGATGGATATCAATAAAAATATTATCACATCATGATTTTCATAAACATAAAATTTAATTTGATAATGTCCCAATAATACCTATCACACTAAAAGGTCACAAAATTTCCCCGTTATGATGAGAACCTGGATGTTCCATGACAATATCATTAGATATATGTTCTATTGATGGATGATATCATTTTAGGGACAAAAATGATTAAGGCTTTCATTGGTGGAGACTCATTGTACATTGATGAAAATTCTCCTGGTGTATTCCCTTGGTACTGTCCAGGAGGACATTATGAGAACGAGACCCGCCATTGAGAAATACACATTTATAAGTGACATTTGAAGATCCTATTTGTGGATGTGTCTATTTTCCCACATACAAATATATTATTATTAATGGGTATTAGGACATGGAAACTTATATTTATTGGTGAAAACTATGAAATATTTTCATGGAAATATAGGATTTTTTGTGTGTGACATGAGTAAAAAATCATCAATGAATAATGTAAGAAAATATTGCTCAATTATGTTTCTTAATATTAGATTATATCTTTGTCCGATTTATGGAAATGATATAGCCTATATAAATCCATGTTCATTGTGTTCTATAGGCAAGTACAAATTTTATGATGTTAAAGAATTATTAATAGTGAACATGGGTTGATGGAACTTCCATGAATCCCACATGATTCGAGATACTGAGACAAAAGGATTATATTACAGGTGAGGCATTCATATGAGGTGACATGTAATTGTGGAATTAAACTCATTCTCTATGGGTTCCATTGTATTTTTCTAGATTCTAACCATAGACATTAAGCTGATATGACTTATGACACTAAAAAAGTGTCCATGAAGGTCACACAATAAGTGTATCCAATATTTTTTTAAAATAATATATTATTTAATATTTAACAAGTTATGTAAATAATATTCATGGTTGTAGTTTAATAATTATTCTTGGATACTGAATCTCATTTATTTTTTACAGAAGTTATTTAAGATAATATATTGTGGGTAGTGTAACTAATAAATATTTATTTTCTATTTATTGTATATAATATATATATATTTTTGAATAATGTAGTGAAATTAATTTAACAAATATATAGCCACTATTCATGGTTCAATAAATATGGTGGAGGATTGGGAGAATGAGTTAAGGTTCCAATGAGAAATAATATTAAATACTATTGGATTAAATAAAATTTAAATATAACCTTCATGTTAAGAACATCTCATTGAAATGATGGTATAGTTGTTATTATTTGACCTAGGGGATTCCCCTGAATTCATAAAATAAGTAACAAAACTTGTGATAATTATTTACTCTTACCTAGTGAATTAAATTCTTGGTTATGTTATTATTTTATCCCTTGCATGGGCACGAAAGGGATATCCAATGGGTTTTGCACAATTCATTGGAGAAAATATCTTAATCCTAGAGAGTTTTTCCCTCTCTTATAAATCTCTCAAGAATGAGAGATATCCTCCTCCACAAGATCAAGGAGAACACATTGGAAGCAGTTCTCAAGGTGATCAAAGGTAGAAATCCCAAGTGCAAGGATCTTCTATGATATCACACAAAGACTCCTTCTGTGATGTATGGAGATACATGAATGAAATTTGGATCACTACTAGAGGAGATCTACCCTTGATCTCTAAAATTAAATGATGGTGCCCCTACATATCTGTGGTTGAACTCATAAAAAATGAATGAATCAATAGGGTGATAATTCATTGGATTAAAAAATATTAATTATCAAAAAATATATTGATCATCTCTCATGGTTTTATAAGAAATTATTTTTTATATAATATTGTGATGGATTTATGTGGAAACTGTCATTTATCATTTTATTAATCATCGACTGATCATTGATTATTGAAAGAATTAATTTTGGGAACCATCCCTCAGGTGCTTCCACTGGGCACAAAATCTACAAGAATCAAATCAATGGAGGAAGTTGTAACTCTTGGATTTGAAAGAGTTAGATTGCATAGATTTATTTTCAAAAAAATATCCATGAATAATTCTTGTGATCGAAACTAATTAATGAAATATGGAATGATATACTATCTATTATGTTTGGGAGTATGTCTATTTGAGATCATGTAATCATGTTTAATTATTTTTTCATTTCTCCCTAAAAAATTTTAATGATTAGCAGTCTCATGCACTTCATATTGAGGAAGAAATATACCTATATATCCATTTTTCAGTCCCTCCATTTAACATTTTGAGATATTTTGTTTCTAGAGAAGAATGTGTTGTTGATCATTAAAATTCATATTCAAGGATGGTCATTATAATATTTGGGATAATAGTGTTACTTGGGGAGAAATGGTATAGGCGGAAAACCTCATATATGAGGGATTTTTATTTTTTACTAATGTGAAATATTTTTAAAAAAACTCCTTATAGTTTTCATTATATAGTTGTTGTTGTGGCTTTATAGGGGAAGAAGAATACTAATAATTCTATTAGTATCTAGGGTTATCAAAATTATATTTTATTGACGGTCCTTGGGTCTCAATATAGTGGTTGCAGTCAGGTCCAAAAGTAAATTCCATTGATATCATATCTCCACAATGGTGACATGCTTATGGGATTCCATGATGAGATGAGGGTACATAGGGTATAAATGAAGATGATCCATATAATCAAGGACCTAGAAAAATGTAGATTGATGGAGTGTTCAACATGAGTGACGTGGATGAATTGGGTTTACATAGATTCATAACATGGAGATTACAATAGTAGATGGTCTAGAGATCATTGGAAGTATGATTTGATTATTTTCTACCCTCATACCTTCTTTGTTTTCTCTAGGACCCTCACACTCCATTATTAGAACAACATTATTCCATGATCTATGACTAGATATAAAGAGGCATACTATTCCACTATTGTTGACTACATGATTCAGATTCCATAATTAAATGTTTTATGAGTGATGGGGATAAATATAGAAAGTGAGGAAGAGTTAGTCCTATGTTGAACTCACATTACTATAGATATAATCATAAAACATCATCTTGTGTATGGATTGGTTATAGTTAATTTTTTTGCAGTTATCAATTCCATTCCTAGTAGAGCCATGTTATTTGATTTGGATGATCAAACTATATACTTCATTGTCAAATAAGGTTATAATAAGGGAAATTGGTGTAATGATATAATTAATAACATGATGGTATATTTATCAATAATTCTATAGGTTTTCTAAGGGTTAAGGATTCAATAGTAATCAAGATGTTTTTGGATATTTCTATGAGGTTTTATTGATACCCCAAGACATGAAATCGATATTGTGATAGAGATATAGATAGGGGTTCCAAAAAAAATAAATGGTACATAGTATGATAGAGCAATCTATGTTACAAGAGTAGATGATCCAGATAGAAGATTTGAGACTAAAGGGTTTTATCGTCCCAGTGCGTTAGCATGGGGTTCCACAATGATTTTCTCTAATAAGGGGGATTATACTCTAAGTATCTACACAGACTATCAAATGCTAAATCTAGTGATGATCATTATGTTTTTCCTTCTTCTAACAATAGAGGATATCTTTGACCAGTTTAGTGGATCTATCTTGTTTTTCTAGATTGATGTGTATTATAGGCTTCATTAGTTGGGTTCAAAGGATGAAAATATTCTTAAGAGTAAGATTTAGTGTATATATCACCATTTTTAGATTTTAGTAATTCAATTCAATGTCAGATACATTCTGAATGTTTTCATGGGACTTAACAACTATTTTTTATTATTTTCCTAGACCAGTTAATAGTAATTTTCACCGAATTGATTATTATATACCCAATGTGTTATGTAGATAATGTCATTCATGTGATAATACTTTTTAGGATTATGTAACACCACAAACTCTATGATAATTTATCTATGTGAATGTTCAGGAGATGAATTTCATTTGGAAGTTTTGTGTCTCAATAGGGATTAGTAGTGGATTCATTGGAGGTTGAGGGATTTATACCTCTAGTGGTACTTAAGAATGGTGTGAAAGATCATATTTTTTTGTTTATTATATAATAATATTGTTCGTTTTCGTATATATTTTCTATGATGGTGTCCCGATTAGAATATATCACCAAAAAACTAGAATATTTTCTGACTAGCTAATGCGATGTAGATTTGGACATTATAAAAGGTGATTTACTCTATAACCAAGTTAACTATTTTCCTTATTAGATGGGTGCCCTTGGAGGTCCTATATAATGCTTCATGTTAGGGAATAAATTTATCCATGATGAAATAATGGGAAGTGATCTAATATGGTTCTATAAAACTAATCCTTGCTACACTAACCATGATATAGAGTTGGTGTTAGTTGGTGTTTCCATGAAGATTTAGTGCCAATACCTCATCTAAGAACAATTTTTCATATGCATAGATTATAAGATTTTGAGGAACAATTTATTTTAGTGTGAAATAATTTAAAAAAAATATATGTGAATGAAGTATCTCCATGAATATGAATTAATGATCACCTACCCCTTAGGAAATAGGTATTTCCTATCTAACATTATGATCAATAAATCCGAAAAGGAGGTTATTCTTGAGTTTGTGGTTGCTTGGATAGAAATAGATGTGTTAGTATCCAAATAAGACAATGAAATTGTAGATAGTAGTGAAATATTCATGATTTATATGATTTTATAGTATTCTATGATGAAGAAGATGGAGGAGTTTCAATGGGGATACCTATATGTGGAGGTGACGTAGGAGCAAGTTTTTCTGGGTGATTCCGCTAATGGGTGGTAAGATTACGACCCAAATTTTGTTGATGATTCTGACGATGATATCTATCCCCATGGGGAGGCATGATGGTGCCCATTTTGAGTTTCATATATCACATTTAGATATTCAACCCAGAGTATCCATAATGTAAAATTTATTTAGGATGAAATTTTGGTGTCCCAGGATATATTGGGTAGGGGGAATTGTGTCGTATTTTCTAGTTTTCAAGATGGAGAAGGTAGAGATTCATGTTCCTAGTTGTTTTTTGTTTCCCTTATATATCTCTGTGGGATTGTGGGAAGACATATCAATGAAATTGGTCACTATAATACCATATTACTGAGGATTATCTCATTTTATGAGTGTAATCATGGATCAATTAATGATGTCTTATTATTTCGTAGTCGTCATAGAGTCGGTCACAAAAGATATTTTGCAAACGATGTATGTGGATGAGGTTGTGAGGATACAAGGAGTTATATTGTCTACCATATCTAACTATGACATTGATTTTATAATAAATTATGGATTGTATTTCAGAACAATTTTGGAACTTATTTATGCCTTAAAGCTACTTTCCCCATCAGAAAAATGAGCAAATAGAGTAGAGCTTCCAAAAACTAAATGACATGTTACGGGCATGCATCAAGGATTTCATTCGATCTCAAGAATGTAATGATGCATTTTTTGAGATTTCATATCACAATATTTACCACATATCCATAAACAAGACACCATGTAAAGATTCATATGGTAGGTCATGCAATTATCTACTATAATGTATCATATATTGAGATTCATATGTTCCCAGTCCCAATTTTGGAACGTATGAAAAAATTTCAAGATAGATAATGAGAGGATAAAGTAATAATAATACCATTATAATTCTTTGTCAAATTATATGAGGATTCCCTTGGACCTTGATGTTTGAATTCCATGTGTTCTTAAGGGTTTCCCCAATTTGTTGGAAGGAGAGATTTTCACAGGGAATCATGTTGTTACCCCTGTTTGTCTGGCCTTTTGAGGTGGAAAAGTGAAATTTTGAGGTTTATTATCAGTTGATTCCTCCCCCATAGATGGACTATATCCATAAAATCTTGAAAATATATCCACTCCATTGTTATCATATTTATGACTCCCTTGTCAATGATTCGGTAGAACTGGATATCATGGGAGATGAAACATTCATGGAATGACCAATTATGGTCAAAGACCCTTAAGAGTAATTAATATTATGGAATGTAACCCCATTGGTTAATATGTTGTGGAGGCATGTAAAAATAGAGGATAGTATTTTTGAATGTTTAACCTTGATTATTTCTCTGTATGTAGAGTTTTTTTGTTTCTTAATTATTTTTTATATTTTACGAAGTAATTCGAGGTATATTGATTGTTTATAAGAAGTCTCATTTTATTCATACAATTTTTTCATTGTTTATGATTTAATCTGGATCATGAAAATTACTATTAAGGGAATCTACAGGAATAGTAGTATAGAAAACTCCATTTATCATAATTCTATATGGATTCAAATATGAATTTGAAGGAAAAAAACTTTTTTAAAAGGTATTTGATATGTCGAAATGGATTTTTAAAGGCCATCCCTTAATGTTTTATTGGGAATAACAATGTATAGATGCAATTTTTAGGTGTCTCAGATGATAGGGATGTGATCTGTCCTTTTTAAGGGTCACCATTCCATGGCCAGAAGTGTTGTGTTTCTAGTTTTGACCATGGATTTTTGTAGGATGCTCAAGGGACTAAAAATGTGGTTAATAGATATTATACATTGACTTAAATGACTCATTTTGTCTTGGTATTGGGCATGGTTCTTGGGTTCCCGCCTTATGCAATACGAGTATCTTCAAACATCAATTATAGGTAGACGTGCAGGTCATTTTTTATCACTTAACTTTATCTATATATTGATCTATATTTATATGTTAATTCATTTAATATTAACTGATTAATGTGGATTTTCATATAAAATATTAATGTATTAGGCATTCTTATACTGGAAAAAAATTCAGTGAAATTACAAGGAACCAATGAAATTGAGGAATAAAAAATGAACTTCATGTCAATCCTTGATGAAAAGTAGCGTGAAAATGAAAATGGTGTGTAATTAGACAATGAAGATTAAAGAAAAGAGACCAAAATCCCATCTAATCAATATTTTACTTGATATCAGATGATCACAAGATGTTACAACTACATTAAAATGATGGGACAAGGAAAATCAATGCATAAAACATTGGAAGATGACGTTTCACATCATGTAATTGTTACACGTCCAGTCAATCTACATGTTGTGAACCATTTTCAGGCCATTCAGATGAAGAAGAGGTCACCAAATGAAGAACACCTTTGTAACAACTTCATGAATATATATAATGCCAAGACACTTACTAAATTTTTCCAGAGCATTTTCAATGACATGAATCATGTTGTGAGAATTTCATGACACAATGATAACATGTCCTATAATCGTTACATAATGTTTAAGTGTTATAAACAGCATAAAAATGCTGATTTTTGACCTATAATATATTGGAATTTTTCTGTACTAACATGAAAAACTAGTTGAAACAACCATTTTCTCGTGGAAGATTATAAATAACATTGATTATTATATATAAGGAGTCTATCCAAGATATATTAATTACATTTCATGTCAAGAGTGGATAAACTAATGGGAGGCTCCCATAGGGTTCCTACCCGCCGTTCTTCATAGATAAGTTTAATTTTTTCTTTTCATTCCATTATGTAATGTTGACTGATTTCAAGATTAAATCTAATCAGTTACATTTATTTATTATTCATCTCAATAAAAAAAGAATTGATTATTTATTCATTATTTCTCTATTCGTGTTAGTTTTTAATTTTTTTGATTCTTCATTTCCATTTTTTGAATTAGTTAATCTTTATGTCATTCATACCATTAGTTTCTGTTCTTCAATTAAAATTGGAATTGTGTAGAAAATATTATTTGGGATAGTGGTAGAGACATGGGGTATTTTGGATCCTTTATAATCCATTAATTGTACCTTGGTAACCCTATGTATAGAAACTACGTTTAGAAAAAATTTCAATATCATTATTTTTCATTATCCCAGACCATTTGAGGTAAAAATGAACGACTAGGACTGAGTTGGAGAAGATCATGACATGTACAACAACATATATTCGTTTCGTTCTTGATACCACTATTTCTACACTTATTTTATCAATTAATCTAGACCACACACACTTTTCCCGCATAGGTTGATCCAATAGTCGGGGCTAAGGCTATTTGATGTTATTTTCTCTACTATACAGCTTGGGCTATATGATTTTGTCCAATTAGATTTAGGATAAACCTTTTCTTAAATTCTAAATTTTACCCTGATCCCTTATTGACATTTTCATCAATTTTTTAATTTAATTTCTATCATTTTATTAATAATATAAAATTGAAATTTGAGTGACCTAAAAATTGGTGAATATTTGTCTGCCACATTCTTTACTCTCTGTGGGTTCGACCATGTACTTAATGTTTACTAAATTTTGTAGTTAGTTTTTTTAGATAAAGTAAAATTATTTTTGATCAGTCCCACAAGAAATGACAACACCATAATGTCTATTTTCCACTGTGATTTGAGGTTACAATTATGTAAAATTGAGAGTTGGATCTCACCACGTTGTAGACTAAGTCTTGTTGTGGATAAAATGGACAATCCATTTGTGATACTCCATTTAGGTAGGTCATGGTGGATATTAGTGTAACACCCCAAGATTTCATAGTGTGTTATTTCTTCAAAATAATTCAATAACTTGCACTACACGCAACACCGAGTTCAATTGCACCATGACTTACCAAAAAAAAAGCCATTAAAAGAGGTCATGAATAGTATTAACTACATTTTGAACTTTATATAATCCTTATAATTTTATAATCCCTATTATGAGTTTCTTAGTCATAATGCAAGAACAGATTCATTTTCAGTATTTCACTTTTATCAACTTCTAATAGTGAAACCTTTTTAAATACAATATTTTAAACTTTTTGACTAAATGGGGACATCAAAAAATTTAAAATGAAACACTCCAAGCTTCCACGGTACGTTTTCCTTCGAATAATGCGATAGCGTGTGTTGTACGCAACCTCGAGTTCTAACACACACCATAACTAATCAAACTAGCCGTTATGAATAGTAACACCTACTTTTTGAAATTATATATATTTTATACTTCAAAATGGACTTCATTTTTGGATTCGGAATATCGAATTTATCCTAAGGTGAAATTTTGGTACATTTCGGATAACTTTCATATTTTGATGAATAGTGAAAATTACTAAGATTTAATTAAAAACAACTTTTTTAATCAAAATAATTAATAGTGATAAATTATGAATTTGAGTGGTTTTAAAGTATATTTAGAATATATTTTTACCATTTAATATAATTTTGGTCATTGGACATAATTTTACAATTAAACCGAACATAAACAAGTGTCAATCTTTTTATAGTTATTATCTCTTAAAAACACGCTTTTTGTTTTGACAGCGGGAATTAATTTTAAATTATTTTCTGCCACTTCTGTGTTTTGAATTTAGGAAAATGGATTCCATATTTGGAATCAGGATGTTCAAATTGTGTAAATAGGTAACTTTTATTTTTAGACATTTTGAATAGTTACTGTGGTAAATATTTTATTTACCATGGTTAAAGGGTAAATCCGGTAAATAAGGGTTAAAAAATAATATTATAATAATACAAAATTACCCTAAAACGTGTCCTAACCTTATTGGTGGACACATACCCGACCATGGGCATCCTTGGGTCAATTCGGGGACCCCTTGGAGCCACTTGTATGTGGTAGGGACACATTATATTAATAAAGTTAAAATAAAAATGAAAATGGCATAAGCTTACATCTTTTAGAAGAACAATTTTTACATAGGGTTACACATGTTGGATTTTCGATTATAAATATTCATTAGAAATCTAAAAAGATTTCCTACATGATGATATTTTATTTATAATTTTTAGACATCAAATAAGTTAAATTATTAATGACACAATAATGATTCAATGTTTACCTCATTAATAAATCATTGAAATAAATAATATTATAATGATTAAAATATTATCTAAAACCTGTCCAATTCTTATTGGTTGATGTTATTTAGAATATTAGTCATCTTATCTTCGACCTCAATGATTTTTGGACCATTATAAACCGAATATAATTATATTATAAAGTAATACTTTCACTCTTTCCTAAAGAGCCCCTCCTCTCCCTTATAAAAGGAGACCACTTCTACTCATTCCTCACACCTCTCAAGCCACTTGGCTCGTCCAAACTCTGCCCAACTAAGCTCCCCACATCCCTCTCCTCCTCCTTGAAGTTTCCCCTTAGGAAGAAAGCATTTCAACAAGTCCTTTGGTTCCAACCAAAGTGAGTTACCTAAATTAAAGGTAACGATTTCTCTTAAATTATTTTCATTTATTTTGCTTCTTCAACCCCCAAACTCTTTTTATTTCCTTTATTTTGTAACAACACCAGTATCCTCAATATACTAGGATGTTGTTATAAGAAGGATTCAAACTACAGATACACACAACTCCATCTAATGAATGATGAACATAATGTTTCTGTGGATGGCAAACTAACGCCTCACGAAACGATGATTGTTCAAATACATCTTACCACCTCTCATGGTGGCCATTATGATGGCACTGTAATTAAATATGATATTAATGATATATATTTTATATATAAGCTTCTGTAATTCCATTTTATTTCATACCATTATTCGTTTCATGTTGTATATACATACGATAATTTCATTTGAGGAAGTGCGGACTACCGCCCCCTTAAAATGATATGACTCGTTCATACCACACATGGAACATATAAAGGATGGTGTTAATGAACTTAAGTAACATATATAAAATATTATATTATACTGGAATAGTAATATACCTATGTATCATTTGGATTCGATTCTTTTAAAATAAAAATTAAATGGAAATAGCGTTCGTGCGTACGTACGGACTACCGTCTCCACGAATGCGATGAGATTCATTCTCCATCGTATCCATTCAAGTATAATTATCATTTAATGATTTAAAAATGATGTTTAAGGAATTGATATCATTCTGGATATGAATAAGATACAACAAACATGACTTATGTAACAAAACATATAAAGAAAATGAGTAAGTTAACACCCGAAACGACGATAATACTAAGATATTATTATCAAATCAATATTAAAAGATCATATATGATATCATATTAATGTATATGATTATTGTATAATTTAGTAACAATTATTTCACTATTATATAGGAGGTTAACCTACCCCAACCAAGGAAAAGTACAAGGTAATGGTTATTTCACAATCTCTTCATTATCCGAGGTTGTTTATACGTAATAATCTACTGGGATATCTTTATCATCCACATCCATGTTTCTTAAAAATGTATTTCAAAACATTTTTAATATTTACAAGAATATGGGTTAAAGTCATTTATACCCTTGTTTGACTTTTTATAAGAGGTTTATAAAGGAATCTTTCCATCGTTTTCAAAACAAGGTCCTTTTTAACCTTTTCGACAGAATAGAGGTAAGAATGTTTTTTTTAACTTATACGGCGGGTGCGGTTATTTTACGCCGTTATAAAATCTTCAAAACTTCCCTTACAAGCTTATAAGAATATTTTCAAAGGAAATGTTTTATTTTATATGGATCTTAAATGATTTCAAAATAAAAAGAGATATTTCTTTAAAAAGAATTTTGATTTCATCTATGTCAACATCCTTTGATTGATTTTACGCTTATTTGAAGTTGATTTATTGTAATACAAAGCTTCTATATTGTATTGAAGGTTTTGTGATATGTTTGACTGTGGATGTGCTATTTTTATACCATTCATAGTTTATGGTGAAATTATTGACATTTCGTATGCTAGTTTTAATAAGAATGTTTATGTTATGTTTAAACCTTTTCATATGGGAATGCATTGGACTTAGTAAGTGACGGGTGGAGCCCGCTATAGCTCCTCGATGCATCGGTAGTTCTCATGAGACAAACTAGTGTCTTGGCACAAGGCCTTGACAAAATCTTATTTGTAGTCTTCGCACAAGGCCTTGGCTATGTGGTTATGATAGTCTGGCATTATGCATTCCAACATTATGAAAGTGGTTATTGATTTTTGCATGTGATTATTCGATTAGTAGAATATCCATGTGAATAAGTAAATGGCATTATTTCATTTTATTTATGCCATACCATGTTGAAAGTTAATATTTAAAAGTCTTTTGTTTTAGTTATACATTTCCTTAAATGTTTATTCTTATTTATAAAAGTTTCCGCTATATTGTTATCCTTACTGGGCATTTGAGCTCACCCCTTTTCTATGTTTTATTTTTCCCAGGATGTGAAGAAGTAAGTTATGAATGACTTGCAGGGATATTATGAGGGGTTAATAGTGTGGATTGTGGAAACATTATGTTGTTGTATTAGTTTTTCATTTTATGATGTAATGTAAAACTTATGAATATATCTAGTGTTTCCAAGGCTACTAAACCAATCGGTCTTTCGAGATTTGATCTTTCTTGTGATCATGCCAATGTTTATGTAATTAATGCACCGACTCTGGGTAGCTGGGGTCGGGGCGTTACAGTTGGTATCAGAGGAAGTTTAGTACAAACCTTGGAAACTAGATTTAGATAAACTCTGATTAGAGCACGTAGACCTAAGATGAACTTTGAGGATTAGTATAGAAGAACTTCCTAGAATTTTGGTATTGTAGAGATTTTGTGAGTTTTCCGAGCAATACATCCCTGTCTGGATACGAGCAGGTAGAGGTAGCTCTGGCACAGATGTACCTAGGGGTAAAACCCGAAAACACCGCTTTGAGCTAGACTCGAACGGGAACTGGTGCACGACAACGGGCCTTGCTGCACGCTTGGTTACGACACTCCCGGGGGATATGCTTAGGATAACTCTCATTTTCTTTACAAATCATTTTGAAGGGATTATGAGTATATACTTCCTCAAAGAAAACATTCTTATGATTATGGATTATATCCATAAATAGTTCAATTTATGATAAGTTTTTTATAAGTATGGGATTATGTGTTTTTATTCATAAACTGATCTAGTTTATGCCATGGTATAGAAATGGCGCCCAGTAGAAGGAATGAGAACTCCAGAAATACACATGATTCAAAGAGAAGGAAGGATCATATCTTTCATGGTCTTAAGCTAGAATTTATAAGAGAAATATTCACCCATGTATTATCATCATATGATGAAATAATATCATGTGTTGATAAGATAAGTAAAGAGTTTACTGAGTCCTATGGCTTTGAAGGGAAGCAAGAGAAGAAAAGGATGGAAGAGAGAAACATGGATAAAGGGAAGAGGGAAAAGAATAATTTTCCCATATGTGGTAACTGTGGAAAGAAACACCCTGGAACTTGCCTGAAAGGAATGGGAGTTTGTTATAAGTGTGGAGGAAAAGGGCACAAAGTACGTGACTGCAAGGGTAAGAAAATGGTTTCAAATGTACAATGCTTCATTTGCAAGGAGTTTGGACACTACGCGAACCTATGTCCCAGTCATCAGACTATGCCGCAAATGATGCTATTGGATAATAATCAAGTTATGATACTACCACAGATGAAGAGGAATGATTAGAGTTCTTATGCTGATTATGTCAATTGAGTGTTGTATCAACAATGTACTTGTTATAATAATTATGGAGTATATAAG
Source organism: Viscum album (assembly GCA_963277665.1). NCBI lineage: Eukaryota > Viridiplantae > Streptophyta > Magnoliopsida > Santalales > Viscaceae > Viscum > Viscum album. The sequence continues at coordinate 2,064,779,436 of OY728121.1, forward strand.
GATTTTACTACAGTACTATTTCATTAAGGACTTGAGATTATGTGGAACAAATAAAAGTGACTCAATAGCAGGATAAATTTTTGGAAAATATATGGTTGAGAGAATGATAAATCATAATATAGTTCTGATACTGAGGTAGTGATTTTGGAATAATATGTGATTGTTTTGGATAAATTATATTGGATATTCTTGACTACCTTGGAACTAATTAATGATTTGTATATTCCATCATTGTTGGGGTTTAAAACATTTTTGGATTAATGAAGTATATCCAGCATTCTATATGGAATAGGAGAGCATGAATGTAATCAATAAGGAATATGGTAATTCAAGATGTTTCAGTTTATTAAAAGAATACAAGATGAAGGTATTCATATGCTATTGCGGGGTAAAAAGGATCTATATTATGTTTACCTTCCTTATAAATGTTGGACTCTGAGTTTGGACAGAAGTATTTTGGATAGTTCTAGTTTGGATTATTTTGGATTACCATAAAAGGAAAACCCGGAGGTTGGGCGGTAACCCGTCGCGTCCGGCAAGGCTGCGAGACTTGAACCCGCAACTGAAGGGCGACAAGGGTGTATCACCTACCACTGGCCCATGATATGTCCTGGATTAAATACTGTTGTTTTTTTAAAGATCTGGTAGATGAATTATAAATTCATTTATTTTGGAACCCTGTACGAATAGTATAAATAAATAAAAAATTACATTCTATTATCTTTTTGAGTGAAAGATTTGTTGGTGGTAGAAACTTATTAATGGATAAAACTCTGGTTATAAAGTAAGTATATCTCCTTATGATCTTATCCAATCTCATAAATAAATTCCTCAACATTAATAAAAGGAACTTAGAACAAAAATGTTTCCCTAGATGGTACCTTAAATCATCACTAATTTATGGCTTTGGGATTGTTGGCCTTTTCATAGCCATGTTCTCTACCACTCTCCATCAGATAATTGATGGTTAGATTTCTCCTCCATATCCATATTTTCCTACATGGAACCCTAGTATGTGTTATTTTCGGTAATCTTCATACTTTCCACTCTTTATTTTAAATAGAGGCCTCATTAATTCATTTTTCGATGTGGGATTTCAACTAAGATATTTTGAAACGTCAAAAATGTGTTATCCCAATACCCTATGTTTTGTTGAACCGATGGTATTTCAAATCATCATAGATTGATGAGTTTAAGGACCTCAATTTTATACTTGTTTGTGATTGATGACCTCAATCACTACCTATAAATATTTACGTTTTTCCTCCAATTATATGTCTCTAATTGCCACCAATGTTCTCCTAATCGAGATCATAATTTGGTGGTGACCCTTTGATTTCTCTTTTCCTCATATTAAGACTAAATTTTAGTAACCCAATTTCCGATGTGGGTTTTCCCACAAATATATTTTCTACTTTCAACATTTTATTTTCAAAGAACAATTTCAAATTGCGAGGACGCAATTTATTGAAGGAGGGGAGAATGTAACACCCCAAGATTTCATAGTGTGTTATTTCTTCAAAATAATTCAATAACATGCACTACACGCAACACCGAGTTCAATTGCACCATGACTTACCAAAAAAAAGCCATTAAAAGAGGTCATGAATAGTATTAACTACATTTTGAACTTTATATAATCCTTATAATTTTATAATCCCTATTATGAGTTTCTTAGTCATAATGCAAGAACAGATTCATTTTCACTATTTCACTTTTATCAACTTCTAATAGTGAAACTTTTTTAAATACAATATTTTAAACTTTTTGACTAAATTGGGACATCAAAAAATTTAAAATGAAACACCCCAAGCTTCCACGGTACGTTTTCCTTCGAATAATGCGATAGCGTGTGTTGTACGCAACCTCGAGTTCTAACACACACCATAACTAATCAAACTAGTCGTTATGAATAGTAACACCTACTTTTTGAAATTATATATATTTTATACATCAAAATGGACTTCATTTTTGGATTCGGAATATCGAATTTAGCCTAAGGTGAAATTTTGGTACATTTCGGATAACTTTCATATTTTGATGAATAGTGAAAATTACTAAGTTTTAATTAAAAACAACTTTTTTAATAAAAATAATTAATAGTGATAAATTATGAATTTGAGTGGTTTTAATGTATATTTAGAATATATTTTTACCATTTAATATAATTTTGGACATTGGACATAATTTTACAATTAAACCGAACATAAACAAGTGTCAATCTTTTTATAGTTATTATCTCTTAAAAACACGCTTTTTGTTTTGACAGCGGGAATTAATTTTAAATTAATTTCTGCAACTTCTGTGTTTTGAATTTAGGAAAATGGATTCCATATTTGGAATCAGGATGTTAAAATTGTGTAAATAGGTAACTTTTATTTTTAGACATTTTGAATAGTTACTGTGGTAAATATTTTATTTACCATGGTTAAAGGGTAAATCCGGTAAATAAGGGTTAAAAAATAATATTATAATAATACAAAATTACCCTAAAACGTGTCCTAACCTTATTGGTGGACACATACCCGACCATGGGCATCCTTGGGTCAATTTGGGGACCCCTTGGAGCCACTTGTATGTGGTAGGGACACATTATATTAATAAAGTTAAAATAAAAATGAAAATGGCATAAGCTTACATCTTTTAGAAGAACAATTTTTACATAGGGTTACACATGTTGGATTTTCGATTATAAATATTCATTAGAAATCTAAAAAGATTTCCAACATGATGATATTTTATTTATAATTTTTAGACATCAAATAAGTTAAATTATTAATGACACAATAATGATTCAATGTTTACCTCATTAATAAATCATTGAAATAAATAATATTATAATGATTAAAATATTATCTAAAACCTGTCCAATTCTTATTGGTTGATGTTATTTAGAATATTAGTCATCTTATCTTCGACCTCAATGATTTTTGGACCATTATAAACCGAATATAATTATATTATAAAGTAATACTTTCACTCTTTCCTAAAGAGCCCCTCCTCTCCCTTATAAAAGGAGACCACTTCTACTCATTCCTCACACCTCTCAAGCCACTTGGCTCGTCCAAACTCTGCCCAACTAAGCTCCCCACATCCCTCTCCTCCTCCTTGAAGTTTCCCCTTAGGAAGAAAGCATTTTAACAAGTCCTTTGGTTCCAACCAAAGTGAGTTACCTAAATTAAAGGTAACGATTTCTCTTAAATTATTTTCATTTATTTTGCTTCTTCAACCCCCAAACTCTTTTTATTTCCTTTATTTTGTAACAACAACAATATCCTCAATATACTAGGATGTTGTTATAAGAAGGATTCAAACTACAGATACACACAACTCCATCTAATGAATGATGAACATAATGTTTCTGTGGATGGCAAACTAACGCCTCACGAAACGATGATTGTTCAAATACATCTTACCACCTCTCATGGTGGCCATTATGATGGCACTGTAATTAAATATGATATTAATGATATATATTTTATATATAAGCTTCTGTAATTCCATTTTATTTCATACCATTATTCGTTTCATGTTGTATATACATACGATAATTTCATTTGAGGAAGTGCGGACTACCGCCCCCTTAAAATGATATGACTCGTTCATACCACACATGGAACGTATAAAGGATGGTGTTAATGAACTTAAGTAACATATATAAAATATTATATTATACTGGAATAGTAATATACCTATGTATCATTTGGATTCGATTCTTTTAAAATAAAAATTAAATGGAAATAGCGTTCGTGCGTACGTACGGACTACCGTCTCCACGAACGCGATGAGATTCATTCTCCATCGTATCCATTCAAGTATAATTATCATTTAATGATTTAAAAATGATGTTTAAGGACTTGATATCATTCTGGATATGAATAAGATACAACAAACATGACTTATGTAACAAAACATATAAAGAAAATGAGTAAGTTAACACCCGAAACGACGATAATACTAAGATATTATTATCAAATCAATATTAAAAGATCATATATGATATCATATTAATGTATATGATTCTTGTATAATTTAGTAACAATTATTTCACTATTATACAGGAGGTTAACCTACCCCAACCAAGGAAAAGTACAAGGTAAGGGTTATTTCACAATCTCTTCATTATCCGAGGTTGTTTATACGTAATAATCTACTGGGATATCTTTATCATCCACATCCATGTTTCTTAAAAATGTATTTCAAAACATTTTTACTATTTACAAGAATATGGGTTAAATTCATTTATACCCTTGTTTGACTTTTTATAAGAGGTTTATAAAGGAATCTTTCCGTCGTTTTCAAAACAAGGTCCTTTTTAACCTTTTCGACAGAATAGAGGTAAGAATGTTTTTTTTAACTTATACGGCGGGTGCGGTTATTTTACGCCGTTATAAAATCTTCAAAACTTCCCTTACAAGCTTATAAGAATATTTTCAAAGAAAATGTTTTATTTTATATGGATCTTAAATGATTTCAAAATAAAAAGAGATATTTCTTTAAAAAGAATTTTGATTTCATCTATGTCAACATCCTTTGATGGATTTTACGCTTATTTGAAGTTGATTTATTGTAATACAAAGCTTCTATATTGTATTGAAGGTTTTGTGATATGTTTGACTGTGGATGTGCTATTTTTATACCATTCATAGTTTATGGTGAAATTATTGACATTTCGTATGCTAGTTTTAATACGAATGTTTATGTTATGTTTAAACCTTTTCATATGGGAATGCATTGGACTTAGTAAGTGACGGGTGGAGCCCGCTATAGCTCCTCGATGCATCGGTAGGTCTCATGAGACAAACTAGTGTCTTGGCACAAGGCCTTGACAAAATCTTATTTGTAGTCTTGGCACGAGGCCTTGGCTATGTGGTTATGATAGTCTGGCATTATGCATTCCAATATTATGAAAGTGGTTATTGATTTTTTCATGTGATTATTCGATTAGTAGAATATCCATGTGAATAAGTAAATGGCATTATTTCATTTTATTTATTCCATACCATGTTGAAAGTTAATATTTAAAAGGCTTTTGTTTTAGTTATACATTTCCTTAAATGTTTATTCTTATTTATAAAAGTTTCCGCTATATTGTTATCCTTACTGGGCATTTGAGCTCACCCCTTTTCTATGTTTTATTTTTCCCAGGATGTGAAGAAGTAAGTTATAAATGACTTGCAGGGATATTATGAGGGGTTAATAGTGTGGACTGTGGAAACATTATGTTGTTGTATTAGTTTTTCATTTTATGATGTAACGTAAAACTTATGAATATATCTAGTGTTTCCAAGGCTACTAAACCAATCGGTCTTTCGAGATTTGATCTTTCTTGTGATCATGCCAATGTTTATGTAATTAATGCACCGACTCTGGGTAGCTGGGGTCGGGGCGTTACAATTAGAGTACACAAAATTTTTCTAAAATGTTCTATATGAGACCATGGTAATAGTTAAATAAATTACTTAAAATGAAAAACATGGGAGAATATTGGTAGGAGATTCATATTTCCATTGAATAAAGGTGATCATGACATATTGGGTTGTCTTGACACCATGGAAGGTCCATTTCAGATTCCTCTATAAATGTAGGGATAAAATTCCTATATTTAAATTTAATATTCCCTCATCTATGATTTTGATGAATCTAGACTCCCATGTAACCCATGATCATATATTTTTTGGATTCAATCATATTTGATCATGGAGAATCATGAACCCATTATTCATGGATTCCTATCCTCCCACATTCTCTATTTTGTTATACTCTTTTTTTTCTATAAATTATTTATGGGAAACACCTTCGTTTTAGACTATTATCTGATCATTGTTTTTTATGGATTATTGAAGCTAGATACTATAGGGGTTCACTTCTAGAACTGTCATTATTGATTATTTATTCTTTCATTGTGAGAATGGATTTCTTTGAGGAAAGAATTAGTTTAGGGGACCTCATTCTCAACATAATTTATGTGAATATATGAGAATCATATGATTTTAGCTTCCATAGGGTTAATTGTATGAAAAATAATAATATGATAACAAATTGGGTAGGAAGGATTAATGAGGAATGGTATTATGCAAATATATTTAGGGAATTTAATGATATTGTTATTGGAATTTTTCATTCATCCTAATGTTTCTTGAAATCATAACTTTTGGGTTCCAGGATTACGTATTAATTACTTTGATCATAAAAACCTTGTTTTGTTTATTTTTTTTTCACCTGAAATAAATGTTTAAGAATATATTGATTGATAATGATTTGGATTCCCCTAATAATAATGAATTGTGTTAAAATACCCATTCTAAATAATGAATTCGTGTTATGGAATTCATTTTTTGTTGAATATGAAATATGTTGTCATGAAAGATGTAATTTATCCTATGTGTTGATATATTGTTGATCATTTCTTGACCATTTTGGAGATTGTGGGGGTTTCAATATTGATGATGGATACTGGGTTCTACACAAAATGTTATGGTTATTGATACAACGTTTGGATTTCATGTGATGTGTTTTGGGATGTTATTCGATGTTTTTATTTGCTGACTAGGGTAGTGAAGATTTTATGTTAAGTTATTGAATAATGTTTTTATGGGAATGATAAGTGGTGTTGTTGTGACTAAACCCCAGTAATATAGGGGATGGTTCCATACAACAATTACATTGGAATAAGATACAAGGAAGCACATAATGAAGGATAGATTGGTTTAGAAGACTCGGTAAACTAGGTAGATAGACGAGTCATGTATTATAAACGAATACACAAATTATAATATAATTTTCTTCAAGTATAATTTAATTCCATCTAGAATATACTCTCTTATAATTCTTATTTCACTTCTTGAAATATTAGGGAAATGAAACAAAATAAGGGTGATATTAAATGCTCAATAAAGGTCAAACACATCATAAAAAATAATGGATTATTGGGAATAATAAATAAGGATTGGAAATAACTAACACAATTTATATGTAATCAATAAACTGATAAGGGAGTTCATAAACCATATTGAAGTGTAAATAATAGGAAACACATTCCATTCAAATAGATTGATAAGTTACAACCAATATAGAAACACAAATAATTTAAAACAGATTCCATGTAATCAATAAACATATAATGAAATGTATCCGTATATTTTTTCCTAGTTAGAATATATTAGATAATAATAACTAAATATGGTTGAATAAATTAATATTTATTGGAATTAATTTATCTAAGGCACATGAAACATTTACCATCAATACATTTCAAAAGAAATCATAAAATATAATATATGGAAACCCCACTAGGGATAACCAAATGACTCATCCCATGAGACCAATGATTAATCGATGTCTTATATATAAATAGTACTAACCAATGTCATACATTTCAAATTGATCCCTCATAAATCATATAATAAATTTAATTCATGAACTATGTGCATTTTTAAATATCGATATTTATTAAATGATATTGATTTATAAATATTTTCCCAGATAAAAATTAATAATCCAAGTAAACACCATGCGTAAAAATTTTCTAAGGATAGAAAATAACAATATCATTGATAAATGATATGAATATTTGGGGTAAATTATAATTTTAATGATCACTAAAAAGTTAATATTTCAAGGGTACTATGAAAATTAATCAAGGAAGAGAATTTCAATACAATCCTTATCGCAATTTGTCGTAAACCATCAAGATAAGGTATAATGATGGTATAAATAAAAACTATCACTAGTATAGGATAAATAATACCATGTTTTTTTGATTTTATGTATGAAAAATCCCTTGAAATATCATTAAAAAAAATCTTGCGTAAAATAGTCATTAAACATTCCCAACTGTATCATTACACATAGAAATATTTGAATCAAAATACCTATGAAGTTATAAAATTTAATGAATCTTGGAATATAACTAGAAGAAGACTATTCATGGTATATTATGTCAATGGATAATTCTTTACACATAATAGATGATTTTATATGCATAACACATCAAATTTCTCAGAGAAAGCGAATTGTGAAGAAATATATTACTGCATTGGTAACATTGAAACAATAATTCCCATGAAATGTAGAATATAAAATGTATATGTATAACCCTAGAAATTTAAGTTTAATAATAATAAAATTAATTAATTTGTAGTATATACACAGTGAAACAAAAATACATGGTGAATAATGCACATGTATTGTAAAAATAAAAGCGAGACTAGAAATCCCCTCATAACTATGTTAATATCTGAATCATAAAAATAAATAGGTGAGATGAAAATCACATATGTTGTATGATGGATGTGTGTGTAGGTATAGGTCATGTAATTAAGAAGAAATATATTTATATTAATTATAAATATTTTTTAATATAGTAAATATATAAGAATAATTTATAGGGTGGAGATAAATGCAAAAGTGCTCTTTGAAGAAGGTTACCTCTTTTTTATTCATTCAATTTGGTTAATGAAAAAAGACATACTTGGTTTGAATTATTCCAAACCATTGGATTATAATATAAGATTATTTATTTTGGGATATTATTATGGAAGGATTTCAATTATTCAAAAACCTTGACAGGGGTGGATAAGTGGGAAGGGCGAGTGCCCTTTTAAAGTGGAGGAGTACCATTCTTGTAATTATAAATAAAAAAACTTATTGGGAGGTCACCCAAAAATAATATTCATCAAAAATTAAACCCAAATATATAAAATAGATTATATGGCAGAAATATGGGAATAAAATGTATTTCAGACATCTGTATAGGTCATTTTGGCCCATAATTTCATGGTTTGGCCACTAAGTACTTTCATTTTCACATTAATTGATGTAAATAATTTTAATTATTTTCAAAAAATATTTTTGGTAAAAAATAATTCTTCCATAATATAAAATATAAATTATCCTTATTCCAAATATGTAATACATGTTTCAAAATTAATATTATTTAAGTGGAAGAAATTAATTTAAAATTAATTCCGGAGTTAGGATAAGAAAGCGGGTTTTTAATGTAAAAATGTAAAAAGGATTACATTGTTTTTATATATAAATTTGATATAAAAAGACTTGAATGGCCAAAATTATATTAATAGATGTAATTTTTATCTACTAATAATTTAAAATAAATAAGAAATATAATTTATTTGGATGAAATTTCATTTTTCAAATAAAGTTCAGTACTTATCAATATTCATCAAAAAATGATACAACACAAAAAAATACCAAAAAGTATCCCTAAGATAAATTTGAAACGGAATTTTAAAAAAAAAAGTTTAATTAATATTAAATTTATAAAATTTCTAATTTTTAGTTTTAAAATAATTATTCCATTTAAAATTGAAAAAACACATGTAGAAAAATATATATTTTTATCAATAAAATTAGTTTTGTTCACATACAAAACCTATAAAAACTATTGGATTACTGTGAAAATTATTTTATTTAATATATACTATATTTATTTCATTAATATAGATTAACAATTGAAATTAATATAATTTACTAATACAAAATCATTTAGTATCATAAAAATATTTTTTCCTAAACACATTAATTTATCTTCAATTAAATTTTATAGTAATTTCTTATTAATTAATAACAAATAAATTTCACCATAAATTTATATAAGATATTTAATATTATTAATAAATGAATGTTTAATTTTTATGATATATTTACAATTATATTAAATAATAAAATTTATACAATATATCATTGTTTGGGAAAACTCGGTCTTGCATGCAATGCAAGCCGTTGAAGAATGTTGTCGTGGTATGTAAAAGTAGTGAAAGTCTTCATTCCATAGCAAGAAATGTATTCATATATTTTTCATATATATTAATATTGACTTGTTTTTTCATATAAATATATCAATGAACAAAATTAAATTTATTATAAAAGGAAAATATTTTAATGTCTTGGGGTATTACAGGTGTTGTGTGTAATCTTAGATGATTCATGACATTTATAGAATTATTTTAAAGTGTTAATATAAAATTCAATGACATTAAATTGGAAAAATTGGGTTGGGTTTGTACATAAATGAGTATTGGAATTTTAATTTGGATAATTATGTGTATTAAATTTGGGGAAAGATGGTAATAGAATGTGTAATTTTCCAGAAATCGATGTAGTTAATGTGGAACTATAAAATTGTTGTGTGGTTGTTGTCTGGTTACATGGGGTTTGATGTGTGGGTAATGTTATGTTGGAAATGTTGGAGCTAGATCATTGTGTTGAATAAGACATACTTTATAGGTTTCTTACTCTTCTTGAACAATTTTTTGTATTGTGTATAACAAAAATATATTGTATTTTTCTTATAGTTATTATACACCCCCTCGAGTAGTGTTTTTATACTAGTTCCCAAAGGAAATTGTTATCATGTGTTTTCCCAATGAAAATTTGTTTTCAAGTATGGATGTATGGTTACCCCGTATTACTTTCCCACTATTCAAGTTACAAATAGTATGCAAAATCTATGGTATTTTGTAGATATATATCAATACATGGAAATATTGGTATGAGGTTGATTTGGTTAATATTGGTGCCTATGCATTAAAGGTGTTGGAAATGTGGTTTTTTTACTTCCAATTTATTATACTATACACATTTAGTTTTTTTAGTAGTGACAGAATGATGACATGTGGTTGTTTTAGAACATAGCATGAATATGAAATGTTTGTGCTACAATGCTTGACATAATATTGGCGACATTGCATTCCCATTTAAATGAGGTCAGTGACAATATGAATCTGATGGATACAGAAGGGATTGGAGTGTTAGTATAGATAATGTTATCGAATTATACTATTATATTAAGGGATTATATCTTAATGATACACATTTTTAATTATTCTCTATTTTATATTGAAATATATGGATGGGTTTTTTGGGGAATGAGTCTTGGTGAGGTTTGTAAAGAGTCAACCATAGTGGTGGTTGTATAACCTTCTACTTGTTCACTCTGAAAGTAGAATTCTCCTATCATTTTTTTCCTGAAATTACATGGGTATAAAACTATTTTGTATAAATTTTTCATCAACTTATTTATATATAAAATAATTTTCATGTTATTATGAGGGAGTTATGGACTGATTTAGATATTTCTAACAGTGAGAGTTGAGATTTTAAGGTATGATAATATGATTTTATTTTGTCATTACTTTGGGATATTTTTATATATATTCATATGAAATTAATTTTACCATGAAATATTTTTGGGTTTTTCATTTATTTATGTTATGGAGTCTCATAGTGGATGAAATCATATTTCTGAATTCCACATTGTCTCCCTTTAAGGGTAATGCTTCCCATATGATGGACCTTCCTTATACCAACTATGATGGGTGACTACCTAGCAAATAAAGGAGGTAGTATTCAAGGGTTATTATCTCTATTTCTCCATATAATGTTTAAGATGGTTGAAACCTTGGTTTCATTTATTTGTCAATCCTATTCAATTATATTTGATAATTCATTATTATAAATTTATTATTTTATTATCAATGAGGGATCACCATTCCCACTCATTGTATCACCTTTATAAGCCATTGTAATGATAAACCATTCCCATAATTATAAAACAATCATATAATTATTGTAAATTAACTTGTGAGTGGTTTTCATAGTATTGGAATCATTACCGAGATAAAAAACAACTAGATGAACTTTTAGAATTGATGCACCTTGGGTGAAAACCATAAAAAGGATTGTAGGATAGTAACCCAATAATACCATTAGTGGATGATTAGTGTACTTGACTTCATATCTATTTTTGAAATCCTAGAGAATATTATTTTTATAATTTATATTCTCTTTAAAAAACATTATAAAGGGTTCAAAAATTATTACATTGTAATCCAAACATTTAAAATATGTGTATTAGGATAACATAATACATTTAAAATATTAGTATTTTAATGTTGAACAATATGTTGAATTGACCCTATGGATAAACCATTGTAATAATTTGTTTACAAATTTTATTTAATATTTCAAGATGTATTGTAATATTTATGAATTTGGTCTCATGATTACTATTGACCCTTTATCTTATGAATATAATATCAAGTATATTGATTACCATATAATAAATTACCCACCCACACTATGTCACTTGGGTTAGAGGCATAAAAATAATGATTCATGTCTATCTGTAGAATGGAAGATTATTATATTTGATGATTAGTTAGATAGCCTAGGGAATCTAAAAAATAAATTACATAGTGGGAACAAACATCATAAGAGAAACTATTTTGCTGAGTGTATTATCCCTGCTCTAGTGATCCCACTTCAACATGTAGACGTAGTATGATATGAATGAGTAGTTTCATTTTATCTAATCAATGTCAGGCCAAGGTATCATTACTTTATGACCCTAAGACATGTATATTATAAATAATATACTTTTTTGGACCACCATCTATAACTATTTCAAGCAATTTATCTTTTTTGTACTCCATTTTGTTATCTAGTGAATTCTTTGATCGATAAATCTTATTAATATCGACAAAAAACATTGAATCTTGTTTCATCATAGGTGAAAATGCAACCAAATCATCTTTAATCAATTGATTCCCTCACTTCTAAAATGGAATCATTATAGGGATGAAACAAACTTGATAAATTGGAAAGGAAAATATACCTTTATTGGGAGCATTAGAATCATCCCAAAACTAATTTTAGAAATTCCAAATTTCAATATATTAATGTTATTGGGGCTATATAATGAAATATCAATCATTTTATATCTTGATGTGGCCCCATTCTAAGAAAAATGAAGTAGAAGGTAGATGAAAACCCTGATGCTTCATGATTTAAATTATTGGGACCCACATTTTCCCAATACAATAACATTTTCTATGTGTCCATTTGTATTATGGATGTTCTATTACTATATTTCATATACCAATATATCTCCAAAATGAATAATCTATTAATTATTGACATATGAAGATTAAAACAATTATAATATGTGTTGGTTTCATATATCATCACTGAGTGAAAGGGGATTACTTATTACCAAAATTTTAATCATTAAAAAGGGAATATAATAGAGGTATGTATAGAGTATCCCCATGTAAAAATTTAGACACCACTCCGTACATTGTGACACCATGCTTTGTTTGTAAAATTTGTTGTAGTATCAAAATTATTAAAAGATTACATTTGGAAATATATGGAAAAATATTATCTAATTCCATTATAAATAGAAAAAAATATGTCAACGAATAAATTATATATATCATGATAAATATTATTCTTTTTCCATACACTACATCAGATCCCATAAATAAAATTTTTTACCTCAAAATAAAACTCAAATATAGACTACACCCCAAGGAGAATTCTCTAGATGCCATGGAGTAAAATCATCAACATTTTGAAAATCAAAATAATAACATAAATTCCATCTAAAATGAGTAGTTTCTCAGTTTTTTATGCATCTAGAAGGAAACCTAATTTTTTTACTTGAAATTAAAATAAAAAATGATAAAGGGTAAATTTATAACATTGATTATTTACCATTCCATTAGAAATTTCCAAAAAAAAATTTGTAATGTTTTTTCTTCAAGGAAATTATATAGAAGATGAAATACATTAATTTTGTGAAGTTGGGTAAATCCCAAGATCAAGTGAATTATTTGTATTCTATCTGCCCCAAATAATAAAAATAATACATAAAATACCACCAAATCATTAGGTCACCAATATTCAATGATTGGATAAAATGAATTGGTCTATTATTGAAATTCCATCCTTAAGTAATGAATAAATCATCCAATCATGACTAAAATTAAAACTATAGTATTGGAAAGAATATATTCAAATTAATAATCCTCTATGAATTTATTAAACTGATTCCTTTGAGAAAATGTTTTTATAAGGATACTTCATGGGCACATAATCTATTTAAAAAACATCTTGATTTCATAAAACCATCTCTATGGATATGGGAAATATCCTTTCAAATTGAATTTTTATGATAAGATAAGTTGATATATATGTTTTCATCAATGTAATTTTCTAGAATAAACCCATTATAATTAAAATTAATTATATGAAGCTACATTCTCCACTAATAATCTAAGAGGTGGTTGTAGTGTTTAAGGAATATGAACATATATTGGGGCTCGACATTTATGAAATATTACCACTGAGCCTATACATGTAGTTGAAACAAGATGATTATAAACCGAATGAGAAAAGTAGTAACATCAATATTATTTAAAATCTTATAGATAAATCTATTATATGATCATACTAATATACCTATTATAAAAAATATTCATGTGGTAAACCGTGATATATACGGTGGACTGTTAAACTCGATTGTTATATAACAAAATAATTCTCAAATTATATTTATAGGAGGTTTTCTCTTGAAAATTTAACATTATAAAATATGCTACATATTATGGGATAATTAAATATAGAGACCCTAGCCTTTTAAATTTAGTAATACATTATTTTACGCTTAATTATACATCTTTTTACACGGTAAGGATTGTAATTTCTAGTGTCATGGAAGACTAAGTATATGAATCTGAAAACAAATGGAACTAAATATAACAATTATTTTTGTAGTATTCATAAAGATCCCCTAACATCCATTGTTCTCAAACATCTTTATAGGGTATCCTGGGGATAACATAAACAAATGGATTAACTAAATAGCCAAGTAAGGGATTAACCATAAGAACAAATCATTAGCACATGAGATAGATGTAATGAAATGATGATTTAAAAAGGCATGTAATATATGGAATCACATCATATAAACATGTAGTAATAGAAAAATATATTTATAATAATGTGTAAGAATCATTAAACATGATTTATCATGATTCAAGGCTAACCGTGAAGACGGCCTCACATGGAAGCAGAAGCCATTACTAACTACTAGGACTATTGCACATAACGTATCATGAGACTCAACATTACCTAGTGAAACAGAGTGCTATCTGGGCACACCCATTATAACATATCATGAATATGTTTTCCACATAAATAATCATACATAAACATAAGGGTTACCCGTGGAAGGAATTGGTTACCACAATCATGTCATAAAGCATAAAAAATAGTCATATCATAAATGTGTCCATGAAAGAGAGGAACTAAAATATACATGGACATTCATAAAGGAAAATAGGTATTTGTTATGGAACATTAATTCATATAGATGTGAAAACATGTAACAAAATAATTTAATAAATTCTACCCTAAAAACATTTTTGTGCAGTTTTAAGGAAAATACTATAGAGCCTCTAAAATAGAAAAATGATCAATGTATTATGTAAAACCAGAAGTGAACCAACAATGATCTCATAATAAAAAGACTGATTTTATAAATACAAAGTTTTCTTAAAACTGAATAGATAGTTCCCTTTAATTCATCTAAGAATTTCGGATGTTCCCTCAAAATAGGCTTGCTTATCTGGAAGTATTGATGTAGGAATCACATAAAAACATGAATATCCCCAAAAGACAATTATAAAAGGGTCATTATAAATTAATTTTTACATTTACAAATCATTTATAAAATTGACATTAAAATATAAGATAAAATCATTTTCATAAAAGGAATATAAGGCAGCCTGAAGGAACCAAGGAGGTTCGGGTAGAATCCCTTATGGATAATTGACAAGGTATTGGGTGTCCTTAAGAAGTCATAATGAGATTTAAAGGGGTTTTTCATCACATATAAATACTGAGGTAATTATGTGGTAGTTTTGAACTCATACTCCTACATTATGGATTAGACATAAAAGAGCATAACAAAGAGGACATTCTTGAATATAAGTGAAATAGAGAGTATTCCATACATTAAGTTCAACGGTGTAATGAACATGATATTTATTAGCAGAATAATAAAATTAAGATAATTAACAGATAATCACATAACCTATTATATATTTAAAATATTTAGTATAACCATTTTATGATCATTCATAACTTTTTGGGGGTTTAATTCATTCAATTTCATTGTTTGGGTTTATTTTTTTTCTTGGCGTTTATAATCGGTGTACTTATTTTCATAAACGCTGAATCATTTAGATTTGGGTATGGTTGTCCATAATTAGAGTTATATATTATTATTAAAAATAAATAGGGTAAAATGGTTGTAAATTTAATTTTTTCACTTGGAGTGATGTTAAATCATTATATAATACCTTGATGATAAACGATTGGATTATCTTAGTGATTTTTCTCGCATTAACTTGTTTTATATTATTATTTTAAATCATGAGTTTAGAAGGATTTCAGAACAACACCTAAGATAAAATTTATTTTTGATATTCTTTTTCAACCATAAAATGGATTCATGAAAAGAATTGAAGACGATAATGGAAATTGAAAACCCATCGTCCTTGAATGTGGTAAATTAACACATATCTAATGGCGCTTTTACAATTAATATAAAATAATGGTAAAGAAGAATATGTAATTACTTATTTAATAATCATAACAACATATATTTACATATAATGTTTGATGACTGGTCATAAAATTTGGATTAGGAGAGGTAAGGATGGAAAAGAAAACAATGGAACCTGAGAATAAAGTAAAGGAATTCAAAATATGATTTTACATCATCATTTGACCTTCCATTAAATCATTTTAAGGGAAGTGGATATAGAATTTCAAGTAGAAAAAGGGATTGTGGACGTGGGGGCAGATCTTAGGGTGATATTTGGGAATAATTTGGGGAAGGCACAATATATGAGAGGAGTGAAGAGAAGAGGTAAGGAGGGGTGGTTTTTATAGTGGAGGAGAGAATGGTTTTAATAATATTACATTCCACTGTTTGTTAACGTACCTCAAGACTAGCAATAGTGATTATTCCATGAAAAAAAGTATTAAAGAGTGCATGTATGTTTGAGATAATGTCCTTACATCAGCCAAACATTAGCTGATGACATTAGAATTCATGTATTTATCATTTATAAAAAATTATATTATTTTACTATTCACAAAAAATTCAAGTACTTTTGAAAAAATCCCCAAAAAATCAACCCAACCATTTTACTATGTATAGAACCCAAAAATTAAATGCATTTTTCCGAAATAATTTCTTACATATGATTAATTTAATTATTAATTAAAATCATAATTAACCTGAAAAATATGGATTTTAATACTATAAAAAAATTAATATTACTTTAAAAAATTACATAAGGCCTCCTCAAATTATCTTTAAACCAGAAGACATAATATTATTAATTTATGAATACCATTTTAAAAAATAATATTTCTTTAAAATAAATAAATAATTATAAATAATTATTTATGACTTACAAAAATACCAATGCATTTAGTATGGTCATATTATCACTTATATGATGCCTAAATTTTATTTATACATTATAGGATTAGGTTAGTATTATTTTGGAAGATTTAATATTCATAAGGGTCAAATTACTATTCATAAGGGTAGGTTAGTATTCATAGAAAATCAGGATTGTATTATAGAACTACAAACCCTTTCTGATAGCAACTGTGTATGCCCGATTTTAGAAATTCAAATCACCTAGGTGACAATATAATTTTTAAAGGTAATATAGTACTTAATAGTTCATTGTATATTGATTTCATGTAATTATATGTCATAATTATTATAAGAAGTTTTCCAATGAAAAAACATTAGGCCATTACATTATTCTCACCTTATGAAATTTCTCCCTCGATATTTTTTTTAAATTTTAAGCCACAAACAGGTGTGGGTACTTTTCCTTCATTGAATCAGCTAGTTCCCATGTTTCCTCTTTGTACTTATTGTTCTACCATAGTATTTTGACCAAGGGGGAAGTCTTGTTATGAAGAACACTATCTCTATAATCCATGATCATCACTAAATGCTCCTCATATGAAAGATCATCCTGCAACTGTACCACCTCTGAAGAGAGTACATGCGAAGGTTCTAGTATGTACTTCTATAAGAGGGTTATATGAAATATATCATGTACTTTGGACAAGGTAGGTGGAAGTGCTAGTCGATAGGCCACAACCCCAACATGATAAAAAATCTCCATGGGTTCGATGTACCTAGGACAAAGATATCCTTTCTTCTGAAATAGTAGTTCCTTCTTCCATGGAGATATGTGTATAAATACCATGTCCCAAACAATGAACTCAAGGTCTCATCCACGGTTTTATACATAACTTTTATGCCAAATTTGGGACACCTTGATATGATACTAAATGGTTTTAACCTTCTCCACAATGTCATCTATCATTTTAGGTCCTAGTAGCTTACTCTCACACTACTAAAAAATCGGGCATTAGCGACCGCCATTGGCGGTCGCTTCAGCTTCGTCGCTGTAGGCAAATAGCGACCGCTAATGGCGGTCGCTATAGGTGGCCGAAATGCTGGCTTAAGCGACCACCTGGCGGTCTCTACACTGGGAAATTTTTTTAAAAATAAATTCATACTGAAGGAAATATATATATATATATATATATTTATTTATTAAATAATATATATGTATATATATATTAATGAAAATATTTATATATATAATATTAAATAAAATATTTTTCATTTTTTTAATGAAATGTACGAATTGTGTTTTTTTTCTTCACGATGGAAAATCAGAGATAAAACAAGGTAACAATCATAAAAAATGGAAAAATATTTCAAACAACATAAACATCAAGATCATCATAAATGATAAACATGCTTTAACGATCTGAGCAGGTCCATCTATTTCAATCTTCCGCTTCAATAAACCAACAATAAGACAACAAAACAAAAAAACAAAACAAACGTAAATTGAACAAAATTATTCAGTTATTATATACATATAATAAAATTAAATCTGACATCAAATCATGGTGCTATAATAATTTAAAACCCCTAATTTAAGAAATGCTATCATTTCTGGTCATTCGGATCACGTTTGCTCCGAATTCGACCGTCTCACGCCGTTTTTGGTGTTTTATGGCACTGGAAAGGCGTTTCCGGTCACCGCGGTCAAACGACACCTCCGATTGACGTGCCATCTACCCGAACATTTCAAAAATCACACAACGGCTAATGTCGTACAGTTTTATGGCATTCCGGGGTTGTTCATGTGGTTTTGACCCCCCAACGCATCATTTTAGCGCACGCCGAGATGCTGAAAACGACACAATCAGCCGTACCACATGCACCACATGTCCGATTGGTGCGCCGTCTCCTCCTACCGGTCACGAATAATATTCCTAATGTTTTCGTGTGCTTTCAGGTCATTTGGAGCATGTTTTCTCCGAATTCGACCGTCTCACGCCGTTTTTGATGTTTTATGACACCGGAAATGCATTTCCATCACCGCGGGCATACGAAACCTCCGATTGACGTGTTGTATGCCCGAACATTTCACAAATCACAAAATGGATGATGTTGTAGGGTTTCATGGCATTCCAAGGTCATTAGGGTGGTTTTGACCCCCCCCCCCCAACGCGTCGTTTTAGCGCGGGTCGAACTGCTGAAAACGACACAATCAGTCGTACCATGCGCACCGCACCTCTGATGGGTGTGTCGTCTCCTCCTACACATCACGAATAATATTTCTAATGTTTTTGTGTGGTTTCAGGTCATTCGGAGTAAGTTTCCTCCGAATTCGACCATCTCACGCCGTTTTTGGTGTTTTATGACACCAGAAACGTGTTTCCGGTCACCGCGATCAAACAACACCTCCGATTGACGTTATGTCCGCCC
This sequence comes from Viscum album, assembly GCA_963277665.1. Lineage (NCBI taxonomy): Eukaryota > Viridiplantae > Streptophyta > Magnoliopsida > Santalales > Viscaceae > Viscum > Viscum album. The sequence continues at coordinate 2,064,799,132 of OY728121.1, forward strand.
GAACGTTTTACGAATCACACAACGGATTATGTCGTACGGTTTCATGGCATTCCGAGGTCGTTCGAGTGGTTTTGACCCCCCAACGCGCCGTTTTAGCGCCCACCGAGCTACTGAAAATGACACAATCAGCCGTACCGCATGCACCGCACATCTGATGGGCGCGCCGTCTCCTCCTACACATCACGAATAATATTCCTAATGTTTTAGTGGGGTTTCAGGTCATTCGGAGCACGTTTTCTCCGAATTCGACAGTCTCACGCCGTTTTTGGTGTTTCGTGACACTGGAAACTTGTTTCCGGTCACCGCGGTCATACGACACCTCCGATTGACGTGCAGTCTACCCGAACATTTCACAAATCACACAACGGAGGATTTCATACGGTTTCATGGCATTCCGAGGTCGTTCGAGTGGTTTTGACCCCCCCCCCCCCCAACGCATCATTTTAGCACGCGCCGACCTGCTGAAAACGACACAATCGGCTGTACCACGCGCACCGCACGTCCGCTGGGAGAACCGTCTCCTTTTATATGTCACGAATAATATTCCTAATGTTTTCGTGTGGTTTCATGTCATTCAGAGCACGTTTTCTCTGAATTCGACTGTCTCGCGCCGTTTTTGGTATTTTATGACACCGGAAACGCGTTTCCGGTCACCGCGGTCATACGACACTTCCGATTGAGGTGTCGTCTACCCGAACATTTCAAAAATCACACAACGGCTAATAACGTACGGTTTCATGGAATTCCGAGGTCGTTCGTGTGTTTTTGACCCCCCAACGGGCCGTTTTAGCGCGCACCGAGCTGCTAAAAACGACACAATTGGCCATATCACGCACACCTAATGTTAGATGGGTGCTATGTCTCCTCCTACACGTCACGAATAATATTTCTAATGTTTTCGTGTTGTTTCAGGTCATTTGGATCACGTTTTCTCCGAATTCGACCATCTCAAGCTGTTTTTGGTGTTTTGTGACACCAGAAACGCGTTTCCAGTCACCGCTGTCATACAACATCTCCGATTGATGGCTCGTATACCCGACCATTTCACAAACCACACAACGGCTGATGTCGTATGGTTTCATGGAATCCTGTAGTCGTTCGAGTGGTTTTTACCCCCCAACGCGCCGTTTTAGCACGCGCCGAAATGCTGAAAACGACACAATCGGCCGTATCACGCGCACCGCATGTCCGATGGGAACTCTGTATCCTCAAAATGTCACGAATAATATTTCTAATGTTTTCATGTTGTTTCAAGTCATTTGGAGCACATTTTCTCCGAATTCGACCGTCTCATGCGGTTTTTGGTGTTTTATAACACCGTAAATGCGTTTCCGGTCATCGCGGTCGTATGTCACCTTCGATTGACGTGTCATCTGCCCGACTATTTCAAAAATCACACAACGGCTGATCTCGTATGGGTTCATGGAATTCTGAGGTTGTTCGGGTGGTTTTGAACCCCCAACGCGTCGTTTTAGCGCGCGCCGAGCTGCTGAAAACGACACAATCGGTCGTACCGCGTGCACTGCACGTCCGATTGGTGCGTTGTCTCCTCCTACATGTCATGAATAAAATTTCTAATGTTTTGGTGTGGTTTCAGGTCATTCGGAGAACGTTTTCTCTGAATTTGACCGTCTCACGCCATTTTTGGTGTTTTTTGACACCGGAAACACGTTTCCGGTCACCACGGTCAAACGACACATCTGATTGACGTGCCGTCAACCCGAACATTTCAAAAATCACACAAATGCTGATGTCATACAGTTTCATGGAATTCTGAGGTCATTCGGGTGGTTTTTACCCCCCAACGCACTGTTTTAGCGCGCGTCGTGCTGCAGAAAACGACACAATCGGCCATACTGCACGCACCGCATGTCCGATGGGCGCGCCGACTCCTCCTACATGTCAAGAATAATATTACTAATTTTTTTCGTGTGGTTTCAGGTCATTCAGAGCACATTTTCTCCGAATTCGACCGTCTCACGCTGCTTTTGGTGTTTTATGACACTGGAAACATGTTTCCTGTCACCGCGGTCATACGACACCTCCGATTGATGTTCCATCTGCCCGAAAATTTTAAAAATCACACAACGGCTGATGTCGTACGATTTAATGGAATTCCGAGGTCATTCAGATGGTTTTGACCCCCAACGCGCTGTTTTAGCGTGCGCCGGCCTGCTGAAAACGACACAATCGGCCGTACTGCGCGCACCGCACATCTGATGGGCATGTTGTCTCCTCCTACACGTCATGAATAATATTCCTAATTTTTTCGTATGGTTTCTGGTCATTCAGAGCACGTTTGCTCCAAATTCCACCATCTCACGCTGTTTTTGGTATTCTATGACACCGAAATCGTGTTTCCGGTCACCGCGGTCAAACAACACCTCCGATTGATGTGTCGTCTACCCGACCATTTCACAAATCACACAACGGCTGATGTCGTGTGGTTTCATGGCATTCCGAGGACGTTCGAGTGGTTTTTATCCCCAAACACGCCGTTTTAGCGCGTGCCGAGCTGCTGAAAATGACACAATCGTCCATACCGCGCGCACCGCACATCCGATGGGTGTTCTGTCTCCTCCTACACATCAAGAATAATATTCCTAATGTTTTCATGTGGTTTTAGGTCATTAGGATCACGTTTGCTCTGAATTCGACCATCTCACTTCGTTTTTTGGTGTTTTATGACACCAGAAACGCGTTTCCGGTCACCGCGGTCATATGACATCTCCGATTGACATTCCGTATACTCGACCATTTCAAAAATCACACTACAGATGATGTCGTATGGTTTCATGAAATTCCGAGGTCGTTCGGGTGGTTTTGACCCCCCAACGGGCCGTTTTAGTGCGCGCTTAGCTTCTGAAAATGGCACAATCGGCCGTACCGCGCGCACCGCATGTCTGATGGGTGCGCCGTCTCCTCCTACACGTCACGAATAATATTACTAATGTTTTCGTGTGGTTTCAGGTCATTCGGAGCACGTTTTCTACGAATTCGACCGTCTCACGCCGTTTTTGGTGTTTTATGACACCGGAAACCCGTTTCCGGTCACCGCGGTCATACGACACCTCTGATTGACGTGCCGTCTGCCCGACCATTTCACAAATCACACAACGGCTGATGTCGTATGGTTTCATGGAATTCCGAGGTCATTCAGGGGGTTTTGACCCCCCAACGCGCCGTTTTAGCGCGCGCAGAGCTGCTGAAAACACCACAATCGGTCGTACCGCGCGCACCGCACGTCCGATGGGCACGTTGTCTCCTCCTACACATCAAGAATAATATTCCTAATGTTTTCGTGTGGTTTCAGGTCATTCAGAGCATGTTTTCTCTGAATTCGACCATATCATGTCGTTTTTGGTGTTTTATGACACCGAAAACGCGTTTCTAGTCACCGCGGTCATACGACACCTCCGATTGACGTGACGTCTGACCGACCATTTCAAAAATCACAAAAAGGCTGATTTCGTACGGTTTCATGGCATTCCGAGCTCGTTCGGGTGGTTTTGACCCCCCCAACGCGCCGTTTTAGTGCGCGCCAAGCTGCTAAAAACGACAAAATCGGCCGTACTGCGCATACTGCACATTCGATGGGTGCGCCATCTCCTCCTACATGTCGAGAATAATATTCCTAATGTTTTTGTGTGGTTTTAGGTCATTCAGAGAATGTTTGCTCCGTATCCGACCGTCTCACGACGTTTTTGATGTTTTATGACACCGAAAACCCGTTTCTGGTCACCACGATCATACGAAACCTCCGATTGATGTGTCGTCTACACGAAAATTTCACAAGTCACAAAACGGCTGATTTCGTATGGTTTCATGGAATTCCGAGGTCATTCCGGTGGTTTTGGCCCCCCAACGCGCCGTTTTAGCGCGCACCGAGCTGCTGAATATGACACAATCGGTCGTACTGCGTGCACCGCACGTACGATGGGCGCGCCGTCTCCTCCTACACATCACGAATAATATTCCTAATGTTTTCGTGTGGTTTCAGGTCATTCGGAGCACGTTTAATCTGAATTCGACCGTCCCACGCTGTTTTTGGTGTTTTATGACACCAGAAATGCGTTTTCGGTCACCGCGGTCAAACGACACCTCCGATTGATGTGTCGTCTGCCCAAACATTTCAAAAATCACACAACAGATGATGTTGTACGGTTTCATGGCATTCCGAGGTCGTTCGGGTGGTTTTGACCCCCCAACGCACCGTTTTAACGCGCGTCGAGCTGCTGAAAACGACACATTCGGCTGTACCGCACGCACCGCTCGTCCGATTGGTGCGCCGTCTCATCCTACACGTCACGAATAATATTTCAAATGTTTTCTTATGGTTTCAGATCATTCGGAGTATGTTTTCTCTAAATTCGATAGTCTGACACCGTTTTTGGTGTTTTATGACACCGGAAACGCGTTTCCGGTCACCGCGGTCATACGACACCTCCGATTGACGTGCCGTCTACCCGTCCATTCCGAAAATCACACAACGACTGATGTCGTACGGTTTCATGGAATTCCGAGGTCGTTCGGGTGGTTTTGACACCTCAACGCGCCGTTTTAGCGCGGACCGAGCTGCTGAAAACGCTACAATCGGTCATACCGCGCGCACTGCACGTCCGATGGGTGAGCCGTCTCCTTCTCCACGTCAATAATAATATTCCAAATTTTTTCGTGTGGTTTCAGGTCATTCGGAGCACGTTTGCTCCGAATTCGACCGTCTCACGCCGTTTTTGGTGTTTTATGACACTAGAAACACGTTTCCAGTCACAGCGGTCATACGACACCTCCGATTGACATGTCGTCTGCCCGAACATTTCAAAAAACACAAAACGGCTGATTTCGTACGGTTTCATGGCATTCCGAGGTCGTTCGTGTGGTTTTGACCCCCCAACGCTCCGTTTTAGCACGCGCCGAGCTGCTAAAAACGACACAATCGGCCGTACCGCGCGCACCACACATCCGATGGGCGCACCGTCTCCTCCTACACATCACAAATAATATTACTAATGTTTTCGTGTGGGTTTAGGTCATTAGAAGCACGTTTGCTCTGAATTCGATCATCTCATGCCGTTTTTGGTGTTTTATAACACCGGAAACACGTTTCTGGTCACCGCGGTCATACGACACCTCCGATTGATGTGCCGTCTACCCGACCATTTCACAAATCACACAAAGGCTGATGTAGTACGATTTCATGGCATTCCGAGGTCGTTCGGGTGGTTTTGACCATCCAACGCGCCGTTTTAGAGCACACCGAGCTGCTGAAAACGACACAATCATCCGTACCGCGTGCACCGCACATTCGATGGGTGCTCTGTCTCTTCCTACACGTCACGAATAATATTACTAATGTTTTCGTGTGGTTTCAGGTCATTCGGAGCACTTTTTCTCCGAATTCGATCATCTCACGCCGTTTTTGCTGTTTTATGACACCAGAAACGCGTTTTCAGTCACCGCGGTCAGACGACCCCTCCGATTGACGTGTCGTCTGCCCGAAAATTTCAAAAATCACACAACGGCTGATGTCGTACGGTTTCATGGCATTTCGAGGTTGTTCACGTGGTTTGGACCCCCCAACGCGTCGTTTTAGCGCGCACCGAGCTGCTCAAAACGACACAATCGGTCGTACCGCCCACACCACATGCCTGATGGGTGTGATGTCTCCTCCTACATGTCACGAATAATATTACTAATGTTTTTGTGTGGTTTCAGGTCATTCGGAGCACGTTTTCTCCAAATTCGACCGTCTCAAGCCATTTTTACTGTTTGGTGAAACCAGAAACGTGTTTCCGGTCACCGCGGTCAGACGACACCTCCGATTGATGTGTCATCTGCCCGACCATTTCACAAATCACACAATGGATGATTTTTTATAGTTTCATGGCATTCCGAGGTCATTATGGTGGTTTTGACCCCCCAACGCGCCATTTTAGCGCGCGCCGAGCTGCTGAAAACGACATAATCGGCTGTACCGCACATACCACACATCTGATGGGCGCGTTGTCTCCTCCTACACATCACGAATAATATTACTAATGTTTTCGTGTGGTTTCAGGTCATTCGGAGCATGTTTTATCTGAATTCGACCGTCTCACGCCGTTTTTGGTGTTTTATGACACCAGAAACGCATTTCCGGTCACCGCGGTCATACGACAACTCTGATTGACGTGTCGTCTGCCCGACCATTTCACAAATCACACAACGGCTGATGTCGTATGGTTTCATGGAATTTCGAAGTTTTTTGGGTTGTTTTGACCCCCCCCCCCCCAATGCACCGTTTTAGCGCGCACCAAGCTGCTGAAAACGACAGGAGTGCGGGGGGCTTATCCGGGGTGCGGGAGGGCTATCCGGGGTGCGGGGAGGGCTGTCCAAATTGCGGGGAAGGCAGTTTGGGGTGCTGGAGGGCTGTCCGAGGTGTGGGGAGGGCTGTCTGGAGTGTGGGGAAGGATGTCCGGGGTGCGGGAGGGTTGTCTGGGGTGCAGGGAGGGATGTACGGAGTGCGGGGTGGGCTGTCCGGGGTACCGGGGGGGGGGGGGGGTGGAGCTATCCGGGGTGGGGGGGGGGGAAGTCTGGGGTTCGGGGAGGGCTGTCCGGGGTGCGGGTAGGACTGTTCGGGGTGCGGGGGCCTGTTCGGGGTGCGAGGAGAGCTGTCCGGGGTGCGGGAGGGCTGTCCGGGGTGCGGGGAGGGAAGTCCGGCGTGCGGGGAGGGCTGTCCGGGGTGAAGGGGGTCTATACGAGGGTGCGGGGGCCTATCCGGGGTGCGGGAGGGCTGTCAGGGGTGTGGGGAGGGCTGTCCGGTGTGCGAGGAAGGCTGTCCAGAGTGCGGGGAAGGCTGTCTGGGGTGCGGGAGTGCTTTCTGGGGTGCTGGGAGGGCTGTCTGGAGTGCGGGGAAGGTTTTCCGGGGTGCGGGGAGGAATGTACGGAGTGCGGGTAAGGCTGTTTGGGGTGCGGGAGGGGTGTCCGGGGGGTGGGGGCCTGTTCGGGTTGCGGGGAAGGTTGTCCGGGGTGCGGGAGGGTTGTCCGGGGTGCGGGGGGGGGGGGGGGGGGGGGGGGGGGCTGTCCGGAGTGAGGGGAGCATTGTACGGGGTGAGGGGGCCTGTCCGGGGGTGCGGGGGTCCTGTACGGTGTGCGGGAGGGCTGTCCCGGGTGCGGGGAGGGCTGTCCGGAGTGCAGGGAAGGCTGTCCGGGGTGCGGGAGGGCTGTTCGGGGTGCGGGGAGGGCTGTCCGAAGTGCGGGGAAAGTTGTCTGGGGTGCGGGAGGGATATCCAGGGTGCGAGGGGGGGGGGGGGGGCTGTCCGAGGTGGGGGGGCTTGTCCGGGTTGCGGGGAGGGCTGTCCGGGGTGCGGGGAGGGCTGTTCGGGGTGCAGGGACGGCTGTCTGGGGTGCGGGACGGCTATCCGGGGTGCGGGGAGGGCTGTCCGAAGTGCGGGGAGGGCTGTCCGGGGTGTGGGGGGCCTGTCTGGGGTGCGGGGGGCCTGTTCGGGGTGCGGGAGGGAAATCTGTGGTGCGGGAGGGCAATCTGTGGTGCAGAGAGGGCTATTCGGAGTGCGGGTAAGGCTGTCCGGGGTGCGGGAGTGCTGTCCGGGGTGCAGGGAGGGCTGTCCGGAGTGTAGGGAGGGCTGTCCGGGGTGCGGGGGGGGGGGGGGGGGGGGGGCATATCCGGGGTGCGGGGAGGGCTGTTCGGTGCGGGGAGGGCTGTTCGGGGTGTGGGGGCCTGTTCGGGATGGGGGGAAGGCTGTCCGGGGTGCGATAGGTTTGTCCGGGGTGCGGGAGGGCTGTCCAGAGTGCGGGGAGGGCTATCCGGGGTGCAGGGGGGGGGGGGCTGTCTGGGGTGAACTCAACTCATTCATCAAAAACAAGTTTAATGATTTATATTAGGAATCACTTTTTTTTTCAAAAATATTACAGAACATGCAATTCTAAACATTGAAAATTAAATGAACAGAAAATATCCAAATCAATAATCGGTTTCATGGTTACTTCTCAATTCGTACACACAAACATTGCAAGAGGCCAAAACACACATGATACCCCCAGATCACAAGATAACTCACTAGAAACCCAACATAAATTTCAATAATAACCCCACCATTAAAAGAAGAGACACACATCATGAATATGATGCGTCATGCGTGTTCATCACTGACCTCCATCCGGTGGGCCAGGGGCCTAGAACAAATAATCATTATGAATATTTTCATAACAAAAACAATTTAAATTAAATAAATAAATACAGTATAATCCTGCGTCATGTGATCCCCTGCACCATCACCTGGACGCACATATTCCCGCAGTGCTCTAACCTCAGTAGCCAATTGCGCATTTTCCTCCTTGGAAGCCCGCATCTGTGCCTCGAAATCTGACAACTGTTGTGTCATATGAGCAACAACAGGACCAAAAACCGTAGAGCGTGACACTACTGAATGTGGAATCCATGTTCCATAGGTCAAACTATATCCATTCCCAACTTGACCAATGATGCGATGAAAGATCTCATCCCTTCGCATGGGAAGTTGTCGCTGGTCCCCTGGAAGATGTTCTAATTCAGCTTCAAATTGAGCCTATGAAATACTTAAATATATATACATATATTAATATACAAATTTTATGTAAGTATTGGTAATGAGTACAAGCACTTACTATCAATGTTGCAACCTCTGGATCATTGCGATCACACGTCCTCATCCACACCGAAATTTTATGAGTTGGTGCACCTTTCTCCTGCAACTATATATGAATAGAATATAAACACAAAACCGTATTAATTAAAAAAATTAAAAAATGAATAATAAATACCTCATGTCGGATCTGAGACACGTGATGAGTCCCGAGCCTGTGAGGTGGTCCCTGCAACGCTCGATTCTTAGAATGGTGTGTAGACACCTCCTACAATCAATTCATTAAAATATCAAACAAATCACACATTCTTGAAAATATATATACGAAAATAAATATACAAACCGCAACACCCTCAGTAGACCAATATGCAAATAAATCACGCCACTGAGCCGGGAGGACGTCTCTTGGGACTTTTTCCAGAATGTCTGGGGCACCCACATTTGGTACCCGGTAGTCCCTCTTCACTTTGCCTTTATAGTCTTTCCACATATTACATCATTTTCTCATTCACACTGGCTGAAACTCATCGGGACTTACTTTTAAATTTTTCTATTAAATAAAAAAATCACATATGTTATTGTTGTTTATACATAGGAAATAAAGTAAAATGGTCTTCTTACCTGAACCTCCCTCTAATGACGATATAATGTATCCTAAGGGATAGAGGCCCAGTCATGTGTGGTCAATGGAAATCGATGTGGATCACGTATGATATGACCCAACTGACGAATAAATGTAGAGGCATTCCATCCCACAGGATTAAATACCTCATCAAATGAAACATCAAAAGTCGTGTCGGAATTTCATGATAATATGCCACGACCATGGCCTCTCCTGCGAGAGGAAGAAGCAGTGGAGTCTAATCCTGTTGAAAGCAATTTTATATACAAATTTAAATATGTTATAAATATATATATATATGTTTCTTAATTACATAAAAAATAGAGACAATGAAATTCCAACATACCTTGACCCTAAGACGTAGATGCCTCAGATGAATGATGTGGATCTTCTTCCTCTTCTTCTGACATGCATGCAGTCATGGAAAACATTAGTAAGGGGACTATCCAAAGTGTCCAAATGATAAATTAGATTGTTTTTTAAAAAATAAAACTGGTACAATTGTTAATAAAACAATAACAGATTTAATAATTAGTTGTGAATGAATTTTAAAAAATCAGAAAGTCAATAAACTACATAATTCCATTGAAATACTCTCCAGAAGTTCGATTTGGAAGATCAATCCAACTCTTATCCATAATAAGATCCCTATAACAAACATTTACACAAGACTTATTACATTTTTATTTTTCATATCAAATATATTTAAAATAAATACTAATTAATTGTTTGTGAACCATTTATAAAATAATAATGTAAGTGAAAGCCCATGTCATAACTGATTGTGCTACAAACCTGGAAGGGAGGGGTGCCGAAGGCGGTGCTGTGAGGGAGAGGAGAGGTAGTGGTGGGGAGCCTGAGTCGGAGCTGGTGCGGCGAGGGAGGGGATGGTGAAGTAGGGGACATGTGGTGGTGGTGCGGCGAGGGAGGGGACAAAAACGAAGGGGACGAGGGTTGGCGGGGTGCAGGGGGGGGGGGGTGTTCGGGTTGCTGGGGGGATGGAAGAGGGGGCAGAGGGCCGAGGGCGGAGGTCGGAGGCCGGAGGGGCTAGAGGAAAAAGGCCAGAGGGCGGCCGGAGGGCTACCGGGATGCCAGAGGCGGGTGGCGGGAGGCCCGAGGGCAGAGGGAGGTCGTAGGGCGGAGGGCGGCCGGAGGGCGGGGCCGATGGAGGGTGGACGGAGGGTAGCCGGATGGTGGCCGGAGGGTGGATAGAGGGTGACTGGAGGGTGGCCGGTAGAGGGTGGGGCCGGCGGAGGGTGGGGTGGCGGAGGGCGATCCGGTGGAGGGCGGACCAGCAGAGGGCGGGCCAGCGAAGGGCAAGCCGGCGGAGGGCGGGCCGGAGGAGGGTGGGCCGGCGGGGAGGGCGGGGCGACGGGGAGGACGGGGCGGTAGGGAGGGCGGGGTGACGGGGAGGGCCGGGCGAAGGGGAGGGCGTGCGGGGACAAGGAGGGTGCGCAACGACGGGGAGGGCGCGGTCGACGGGGAGGGGAAAGGGTTCGGAGGGGGGCTTCACAATAAGAGGGAGGGTTAGGGGGGGTACAGAAGCCTTTTTAAGGGAAACTTAGCGATCGCCAGTGGCTGTCGCTATAGGTAAAGTGGCTCAAAAGCCCATATTTCTAGAACTCTCACCATCCTCATCCAAACACATCATTGTTATGCACCCTTTCCCATAAAAGACTTCATTTTGTTCCATTCGGATGCTCGGGTGGAAACTATTGTCGTAAGAGAATTTAACTAGTGGAAGATGTTGGTCTCATCCTCCTTTAAAGTCCATTGAACATGCTCTCAACATATCTTTTAGTGTATAAATATTTTTCTCATAATGGCCATTAATATAAGGATGATAGGCCATACTTAAGTTTAGTTTTGTTCTTATAGCATGTAGGTGACTTTTCTAGAACATCGATGTGAATCTTGGATCTTGATCGGATACAATAGATAGTGATACTCCATGTAGCCTTACAACATCACTGTTAAATATCAGTGAATGTTGATCGAATTTGTAGTTATATCAAATCGTGATAAAGTTATCTATCTTTGTAAGATGATCTACAATGACCCATGTAGCATTACTTCCACTAGCTTTCCATAGAATTCCACTAACAAAGTCCATGGAGAAGTTATTCCATTTATATGTTTATATGGGTAGTTGTTGCATCATCCCCTTAGACATCTATCTTTCAACATTAAATTGTCGACATACCAGTCACTTTGATGTATATTTAACAATCTCTTTCTATATATTGTCCCACCAAAAGTTCTCTCTGAGATATGGATACATTAATGTACTCCCTGAGTGAATAGAGAAGGTTGAGCTATGTACATCATTCAAAATATCCTTTTTATCTCTGGATCATATGGTACACATAATCATTACCCAAATCATAGAACTCATTTCTCTTTAATCATTAATTCATAGGATTTCCAATTTTTAATAGTGTCCACCTTTTTTTAAATTTCCTGATATTTTCTTTAAGAGTCATTTATTTTCTCTATGAGGGATGGTTTTGAAATAAATTTAAAAACAAAGGATGATGTTCCTCTCTTAATTATTCCCATGTTTATACAATGAAAATAAAAAAATATTGGATCCCTTTAAATTCTCATCATTGATAAAGATGCATGATCTTCTCTACATAGTGCATTTACAACCTTGTTTTCCTAATCGGGGTGGTAGTGGATTGAGCAGTCATACTCCATGATGATATCTATCCATATTTGCTGGCACAAATGAATATATTTTTTTTTGAAAATTTATATTTCAGACTTTTGTGATTAGGATATATCTCACACTTCCACCCATAGAGATAATTACACCAGATTTCAAGACAAAGATCACAGTTGCCAACTCTAGATCATGTGTATGAAAGTTTTTATCATGTATTTTTAGCTTCCATGAGGTGTAGGCTATCACATTATCATTTTTTATCAGAAAACAAACTAATCCTATATTTTATGTATCATTATAAGCATCCAAGCATTATCTACTTGTTGGGAGTGTGAGTATTGGTGAAATGGTTGGACTTTTTCCAACTCTTTAATGGAATCCTCACATTCTAGAGCCCATAGAAACATTACACCCTTCCATGTAAGCTTGGTAAATGGGTTCAAAACCCATGATTTGTTCTTCACAAATCATAGATAAAGCCCAGTTAGTCCTAGAAAGATGTAGATCTCTATTAACAATGTTGGCACAGGCCACTCTTCAATTTCTTTTTTCCTGGAAGGGACTACAGATTTCCATTTGCTGGTGATAAAATGCCCCAAAAATGATACTTCCTCCTTCTAGAACTCACATTTACTATACATTGCATACAACTTAAATCTTCATAAAGTCATTAACACAGTATTCAAATGAATCTCATGTTCATCCTTACTCTTGGAGTATATTAGAATATCATCAATAAGGACTACCCCATAATTTTCAAGCTAATCCTTAAAGACTCTATTCATTAAATCCATGAAAATTTATGGTGTATTTGTGAGTCTTAAGGGCATCAATATGAATTCATAATGTCCATACCTTATTCAAAAGGTTGTCTTGGGAATATATTCCTTCCTAACCATTAATTTGTTATATCTCGACCGAAGGTCCAATATATAGAAATAACTGGCCCCACAATGTTGATCGAAGATGTCATATATCTTTTGAAGGGGATACATGTTCTTTGTCATTATTTTATTGTTATCATGATAATCAATGATGAGGCACACTGAACACTCTTTCTTCTTGTGGAAAAGGACTAGCGCACCCCATGATTAAGCACTCGAGTGTATAAAACCCTTGTCAAGATTCTCCTGTAACTTTTTCTTCTGGTCATCCAAATGTACGGTGGCCATTCTATATGGTTCATTGATATAGGAAAAGATCCTAGAATATGTTCAATTTAGAAATGAACCTCTCGATCATGAGGAAGACCATGAATCTCTTCATAGAATACATAAGTGTATTCCATAATGATGGAAATGTCTTCAACTTTAATTATCTCCTTTGTCTCAATCATTTGAGCTAGAAATGCTTTCTCATAAGGAATTGATATCCACACATTAGAAAGTGATTCGAAAGTAAATTTTTTTCCTCCTTACAATTTTATTGAATTGGAGGATGCTTCATTGTATGAAGAGTGATCTCCCTTTCCTGAAATTTGATGTTGGCTTTGTATAAATATATCCAGTCCATGTGCAAGATAATGTCAAAATCCACTAAAGGAAGTTTAACTATATTTTATGGGTGGTTCAGTCCAAAAAAAATTCCGGGGAGGTTTTATAAACATTGGATGCAATAACTTCCCCATTTGATGTTGTCAAAGATTACATATCCACCAGATTTTGTGGGGATTTTTGAATACTTATACTAAACTTGAAAGATATGATATAATGTGTAGAACCAAATAAAATAGTACATTCGCCATTTTTAATAAATAACTATCAAACCTGTCACCAAATGATTGTCTGGCTCCACCTCAGGAGTAGTGATACTATAATCCATTCTTTGTAGCCTTGGAGGTAGTTTTTTATGGCCTCCAACAACCCTCAGCTTAGGGAAATTGTTCTAATAATTCCCATGTTTCTTGTATTTGTAACCCTGAACCACTTGTTGATCATTTATATGAACCTTCCTTTAATCTTTCTTATTTGTGGAATTTTTCATATCTAGACAGTAGTTTTTATCTAGATGTCTCAACTTTCAAATTTTGAAAAAATTACTGGTCCCCTTTAGATAGTTCCTAGGAATCATATTCCCAGAATATTTTATATGTGGGATGATCAATCTTCTTTACGTCATGGGATTTATTTGTGGGACTGGCCACATTAGATTACGATTTACCCTTTTTTCCACCATCCCTATGATACCACTGAGAGTCTCTCATATCCATTTCATCTTCAAGGGCACTATAAACAATCTCCTCATAACTGTCCATGTCTCGAATCACCAACACTTTTTGTAAACACGACATTAGGCTACTAATGATGCAATCCACATTGCGTTCAACATTCCTGAAAATTCAAAAGGCATAACTACCATGCCATGTAATGTTTTCTTCATACGCCCGGATTGAATCATTTTCCATCTGCTTGAGTCTAAGGAACTCTCTTTCCATCATGAGATTATGGGTTCAAGGAAAATAATTATTGAAAAACATTTTCTTGAGTTCCCACAAATATATAGATTAAATTTCTTTCTAAGGATTCATATTTTTGATCAGTGTCCACCCCTGATCTGCTTCCCCATCAAAATGATAGACCACTAGTGTGACTATCTATTATTATGAGCACTGGAGGTCATATAATATTATTAATGGTGTCAATCCACTATTCTCCAAGGAGGGGATCTAAATTTCCACTAAATATGGGAGGTATTTGATGCATAAAGGATTGAACAATAACTTTTTATTACCTTGGATGAGGTGGGTTTTCAACCTGATTAAAGATATTATTCATAAGATGAACTAGATGAGTCAGTACTATCATGAAGTTTTGAGGACCTACTCCCATCATATTAGGCATATAGTAAGATATGTCTTAAGTTTCCCTATCACATTTATTGTTGTCACATGTTATTATGCTTCCCATCATTATCTAAGAAAAATAATTTACAATTATAGGGCTTGAATACTTACCTATTGAGCATAAAAAAGAAACATTTAATGTAGCAGGATAAACATTCAAAGAATTAGTATATCCAATGTTGTGATTCTATATGTTTAAATATATGTTATCTTTGACCTATTTATTAATCTATATTCTTATGGGATTTCATTATTCCTTTAATAATGGTTCAACCTTATCTTTTGAATTTACCAATGGATATCACCTGGTAGTGTCAAACCTATAGTGCAGCAAGGCCTATTGTTATGCTCCAGATCCCATTCGAATCCATCTCAAAGAATTATTTTTGGTATTTATGCCTAGATAAATCTATGGAAGAGCCACTTGTACCTGTTTGTATCTAGAGCGGGATATATTTCTTTGATAATCAACTAAATCTATAATAACCAAAATTTAGTGGTATTTTCGTATACATAGTCTCATCCTAATGTTTGATACTAATGTGATCCACCCCAAATCTCCAAAAATAACTATATCATTCTATGATACCAACTATATTGACCCTAGCCTTTTACATTTATCATTACATGATTTTAAGCATAATTATACATTAGAGTACAAGCCAATGATCGTAATGTCTAGTGTGATGGAAGACTATGTACATGAAACTTATAAACAAGGAAATATATATAATTTTTTTTATTTATTCATCATAAATATCCCCTATCATCCATTGTGCTCATATATCTTCATAGGTTAACCTGGGGATAACTTGACCAAAGAGATGAGCTAAATAGCCCAGTAAGGGAATAACCATAAGAACAAATCATTACAGCATGTGATAAAAGGCATGTCATGATGATATAAAAAGGCATGTAATATATGGAATCATAACATATAAACATGGAGTCATATAAACATGGATTCATAGTAATGTGGCAGCAATATAAAACATGACATTAGTAAGATTCATGGGTAACTTCCAAGACCGTCACACATTGTAGCACAAGCCAAGGCTAACTGCTATGACCGTCACACATAACATCTTAGGAGACTCGACGTTACACACTAAATTAAAGCGCTATCTTGTAACACCAATCTAAACAACTCTTGAATATGTTTCCAAATAAATAATCATACATAATCAATCATACATCAATATAAAGGCTACCCATGGATAGAATTGGGTACCATAATCATGTAATAATGCATAAAATATTGGAATATAATAAATGTTCCCTTGAAAGAGAGGAACTAAAATATACATGGGAATTCATAAGGGGAAATATTAGTGTATCATGGTATGTTAATTCATGTAGAAATGAAAACAAGTATGAGAAGTATTTAGGAAATTATAGCATTAAAACATTTTTGTTTTGTTTAATGGAAAATATTATAGATCCGTTAAAATTGAAAAGGGAAAAAAAACATTACATAAAACTAGAAGTGAACCAGTAGGTATATTATAATAAAAATACTTATATTATAAAGGATAAATTTTATTAAAATATAATATATAGTTCACTTGATATTGGGTAGGAATTTGCGATGTTCTCTTCAAACAGGTTTTCTTATCAGGAAGCATTGAGGAGGTATTCGCTTCAAAATAGGTATATCACAAAAATAAAATGTTTAAAGGATCATGATAATTGAATTTGGAACATTTACACATCATTTATAATATGCACATAAAATGATATGATAAATTCAGTTTGGAAATAGGATGGTAAGGAAATCTAAAGGAACAAATGAGGTTCAGGTAGAATCCCTTACGGATTATCGGCATTGCATCAGGTGTACATTAGATGGATTAATGAGATAGAAATGGGTTTAAAATCAATTACAAATCATTAGGGAGGTATGGGAGAGTTTAAAAATCATACCCCATCATTAGTAATTACACATATGAAAGCATAAAAAAGAGGACATTCTTGAATAAAACTGAAATAGAGAGGATCTAGTACCGTATGTTCGATGGTGTTATCAACATGATATTGATGACCTGAATAATAATATTAGGTTAAATAATTAATAACTCCAGAACCTATTGTATATTTAAATGAATTATTAAATCCTTTTAAATATAATTCATAACCATTTTTACGGTTTATGTGGTTCAATTTATTTTTTCTGGTATGTTTGATTTCATGGTTTTTACTATCGGTGTACTTATTTTCATGAACATGGAATCATGTTGAATGGGTATGGTTATAAAAAGTTAGAGTTATATTTTATTAATTAAAATCCATAAGGTTACATTATTTTAAATTCAATTTTGTTACTAGGAGTGATGTAGAATCATTATGTAAAACATAATGATTAGCATAGATTAACTTGTCAATTTTTCTCACAATTATCTTTTTCTGTACTATTATTTTTTACATCATGAGTGGAAATGTATTATAGAACAAAAAATAAGATAAATTACATATTTAATAGTCTGGTACAACCATAAAAATGGTTTTATGACCAGAATTAAATATGGTAATGGGAATTGAAAACCCATATCCCTTGAATGTGGTAAATTAACACATCTCAGATGGCATTTTTACTAATAATATAAAATAATGGAAAACAAGAGAAGGTAATTAATTATTCCATTATCATACAAAAAAAAAGTAAATTTAATGTAATGTAGTTTTCATATCATTTGGATTAGGAGAGGTAAGGATAGGAATAAATGCAAAGGAAATTGAAAATAATGTAAAATAATTGAAAATAGGATTTTACCTCTTGAGTTGATCATCCTTTAGAGCCTCTTAAGATGATAGGATTTGGACTTTTAATGAGAAAAAGGGAAGTTGGACGTGGGGGAGGAGATTGGGAAGATATTTTGGCATAATTTAGGGAAGACACAAGGCTTGAGAAGAGTTAATAGAAGAGGTAATGATGAGTGGTTTTTGGCCCGACCCGTCCTCAAGGCCCGTGCCGTGACTACCCCAAGCCTGCCTTCCTTAGGCCAGGGGCTGGAGACTAGAACCAAAGGCGTAAATACCAATAAAAAGGGAAGGTATTGCCTTTATAAATGTAAACAACACAATAGGGTACAATAGTAAACTAACACTAAGTAAAGCAGTAAACAAGTGTGCTCTAAATACAAAGGGGTCAGAAATACAAGCCCAATAGAAAGGTACATCTACAACTAAAAGTAATGTACAACTCAAAGGACAACAGCTAAAAGGTGAAAAGAAGCTCCTGGATCGTCCAACACGGATCCTACATGAAGGGTAGGTACGAAAGTCCTCCACAACACTCTGCGTTCGACCATCCGTCTGTCTGTCTCCTCCGGGTACCGACTCGTCGTGAGATCCAACTTCGGGTACTGTCCAACTCAACAAGCCTCAACTACGATCAGTGTTGTCCGTCGTCTGAAACCAACAAAATGAGGTGAGGGCATAGCTCGTGCAGGGGTGAGTATAACGATACTCATTAGAGACCCTGAGACCCTTAAGGTCTCACTAAAATCCAACAAGGATAAACCATAAATAATGATCTCAACAGATAACATTTACTTAGGTGTATGCCCTTACACACACCTAAGTTATCATGTAACCCATCTCAATCATGAGGAAACACAAAGGTTATGAAATCAATGGATAACCACTAATTAGGTATATGCGCATACATATACCTAAGTTATCAAGTGACCCATCTCAATCATGAGGTAAACATAAAAGTCATTGACTCAGCTCAAACCATGATTTAAACATGATATAGAAACCACAACTACTAGAGAAATCCCCTTCTTTTGAGTACAGTAGTCCTGTCATGACTCCGAGGTGAGACTCTTTAACCTTAGACTACTGAAGTACTCCTCTTGTCGAGTATTGCGGGTCTGCCACCTCACAAAGTAGTGCTCCCCGCCATGGGTCTGCCACCTCACACAGTTGTGCTCCCCCTCATAGCCTACAGAGGTACTCCTCCTGTTGAGTACCACGGGTCTGCCACCTCACAAAGTAGTGCTCTTCTACCATGGGTCTGCCACCTAACAAAGTAGTGCTCCCCACTGAGCTATACAAGTCACTCCGAATCGAATCATACAAACAGTCATCAGGTCCACAGCTACTAGGTCTCTACACTCTGTACGCTCTTCTCCAGGAGGATCCGCTCCACGTGCTACTAGTCGATACTTCAAGTATCCCAAATTCTCATGAAGAAGTAACTCAAAGGACCGCCTTGTCACAGGGGTCTCAACGCAATAGACGACGCGTCAATCGGACGCTTGATATGTGAGTTATTAGCCTTTTAGTCCCGAAGGCCCGATTGGTTTTGTTTACGAACCAACTCGGCCATATCTGAAATGTACCCTGAACTCACATAGGGTATACTCATAGGGACCGTTTCTCAACGTGATCACCAACGCCGCTGATGGTTCGTCAAACGGTCGTCTAGTCTTAAAGTTATCTGCTTTTCTGTTCCAGGGGCCCGGTTGGATTTCGGGTACAATCCAACCCGTCCATATTCCAGATACATCCAAACCTCGGGTGAAGTATTCCAAAAGAACCATCTCATCAAAAGGAATCCAATAAAGACGACGGCATGTCAATCAGACGTCTAGTCTTTATGTTATAAGTGTTTCTGCTCCGAGGGCCCGGTTGGTTTCGGGTTCGAACCAACCAGGCCATACTTCAAAGACACTAGTTTACCAAACCTGTCACACCATTGCGATCCATATGGAAAAACACACATGATGGACTACCCATTGGTCCAAAACGGATAGCCTATGAAAAAGTTGCATTTCACCACAACACACTCGAAACTTGCCTCATGGGGCCCATGCCTTGACCTCGACATAAATATCCAAAATTGGTTTTGAAACATCCGCATTAATTCCAAGGTCACAACATCACAGACGGTTCGTCATTCCGACACCGTATGAGAGAGACATGTCTGATACAAGATTCTGTATTAATATTATTAATAATATTATTATTCGGTGTTTTGTGGGCCCGATCCATGAACCAGAATTTTGTATCCAACATTATACTTGAACCGACCATATTAAAGATAGGATTACATCGCCACAGACCGAAATCCAATCAGACGTCGCATGCATGAGTTACGGCAGGTCAATGATTTAATAATAATATTAAATCTATTATTTTCTGAGCGCTTCGGGTACCCGATCCAAAAACCCGAAAAAAGACATCCAATATTGGGCTCAAAAATTCCGTCTCGAAGTCAGGGTCGCACTGCCGCTGACGGTTCGTGAAACCGAGATCGCATGAAGAAGTTAATGTCGAATTATGGTTTTGAAAACCATAAATAATACTAATAATATTATATTATTATTATTTCATTTGATTGGAAATTCTCTCTCCATTCTCATTTGAAATTCACGCTTAAGGTTTTGGTGCATGTGGGTAATGCCTCCCTTTATACATATCTTCTTCCTTCTCTTTTTATTTTCCTTTTAATTTATTTCTCTTATTTTTTATCCTCTCTCCAATCTTATTTTATTCATCTCGATTCCTCATGCTCAAAAATAAACAAATAAAACTCATTCCCCAAAATCACGCCTCCTTAACCCAAATATTCATCCACGGATAAAATCCAACTTGCAAAGGGTCTTCCGCACCCGCCGCCTCCGGATAGCTGCGCCTCATGTCCGCTTAATCATATCGTTGGACCGCTGTACCGGCCGCCTACCTGCGATGTCCTGCTTTTGTCGTTATTCCGACCTCACCCTCGCATCGGCCGCCCCGACTCCGCGCACAAACAAACAACCAGCAGAGGGTCATCGGCCCATGTTTGTTCGGCCAGCGCTCTCCGCGTTAGGCATTATCTATTGGCAATAATCAAAAACTTGATTTTAACTACGACAAGGGTATAATTTATTCAAGAATAAATTATACAAACATCATATAAATAAACGCTCATGCTCGTGAGATAAAACCACTTAAATGTAAAATAAATATTATTCCCCTACCTCGATAATTGTCGTCGCACGTCGGGCGTCACGGAGATCGGACGTCAATTATGTGGACGTCGGGGTGCATCCAAGGAGGAATCGGCGTTGGCGACTTCACGTTCTTCGAATCGTAGAGCATTCTTCGTTGAGGTAGAAAGACGTTCTTCATTGAAGAGAGTAACACTTTTCTCTCCTTCTCAAGAGCTCTCTCCCAACTCTTCTTAACACAATGAAAGTCTCAAACTAAAATAATAGACTATGGATATTATTTTATTAACCCATGTAATTCAAAATTCAAACCACTTTAATTAAATAATGTCTTGGCAGAATTAATGGGAGTGGGGAATGTGAAGAGATATCTAAATTAGGGGGAGTTGGCACATTTAAATTCAAGGGAGTGTTAAAGGGGGGTTTAAGGGAGTTGGAGGGTTAGGCTTCGTGTGGGCCCCACCACAAAAAATATCCTCCCATGGGAGGTTATGTGGGGTGTGGGCCCCACCCCTAACTTCCTCTTACAGGATATAACCACCCAAATAAATAAAATGGTGCACAACCATTTTATTTATTTTTTTACAAATCCCCAAAAATTAACTTTGAACCCGCATAAAACACAACTGCAATAAAGGTCCCCTTAAGTGAATACTGGCGCTGCGAATTCATCGGTGCCCTCCGATTTCAATTCTGAGCACCGGTTCAAAAGTTATAAAATTCCGAACGTACGTTTACTGAACATACCTGAAAAAAAAGTTTGGAAAATTAATATCAGTCTCCCTAGACCCACTGCAGTCAAGGATAGGCTCTGCCTATGTAAAACACGCCCCAAAGAACCCAACGGTACTCTCTGATTTTCAATCTGAGTTACTGTTCAGAAGTTATGAATTGTACAATAAAATAATTTTCATTTAATCATTTTATTTGAGACCAAAAACTAACTTTTTCTGGTGGTCAGCGCCGACCAATGATAGTATCTACATAAATAAAGCATGCTCTCACGAGTTCAGCGGTGGTCTCAGATATTATATCTGAGCTACCGTTTGTGAGTTATAAGCATTTGAAAAAAAATAATTTATTTAATTATTTTATTTATGGTTAATCCATTTTTGGGATTTCTCATAGGAGGCCCACGATGACTAATCTTAAGTTACACATAGGGTAATCCCACCATCCTGAGTGCAACGGTGCTCTCGTGTTTCTTATATGCGCAACCATTCTAGAGTTATTCCACCTTTTCAAGAAAAATGCTTACGCGCGTTAATTTAAGTTTAACAAAATTTCGAAGGACCATTCCGGGCACTCCGGGCCTCGGAATCAGGCACCGTCTGAAACCACAGACTCGTCAAGTTCCAAAGTATTTAAGAAAAAAAAATTCCTTGAAATTTATGGGTTTTTACATTACTCCCACCTCAGGGCTTTACGTCCCTGTAAAGCTTCAACACATACTAGGGAAACCAAAGTGGTACTGAGTACGCATCTGAGCCTTACGCTCCCATGTGCTCTCCTAGAGGTTCCTGTGCTGGTTGAGGTTTCCTTTTTCCGACAAAGGAAAAACCCATCCCATCGTTCTAAGTAAACCACATCCTTTTTCCCTAATACCGTCAATCCGTGTATGAACTGTGGTTACCCAGTCTATACCCAAACTCACGTCATAAGGCCTCGACGCTTCCACCAAGAGGTTCCAACCAAAACTATCGCCTCAAGGGTCAGATCACACATGTCCGCATAAGTGTTTTCCTCGAGTCTCCTCTCAAAGGTATCTCCAGACGTGAGGGTCAAGTCAACAGTTTTAACCGGAAACTCTAGGTCTGGGACAAGATTCATGGAAGGATGGAATGATTGGTACCTATGTCTATTGATATGGAAGCTCGTAGTAGACACAGTCTGTATCAAAAATCATTCTTAGAGCCCTTGGGTCACACTCCGTGGCCGCATGTAGCTATTCTCTTCCCATGACATTCAGCTCCCTGAGCCTGGTGGGGACTATAAAGGCGGGTGATTGTAACATGTCGAAATGTACACCACCTCATGATGCTCTCCAAGCTCTACTTCCATGTCTGCTGGTCTCCATATTCATCTATCCATAAAACTTCCTCTTCTTAAAACATTTTACTGGCCCAAGTCTCTGAGACTGGTGCCAGTTCGCATCTTCCCACTGATGACATTCACTGGCTATAACCGATCATCCAAAGAACATTCAACCACAAAGGTTCTCTCTAGCACCCTAACATAAGTAGGAATGCATAGAAGAAATAATGCTTACTCGGATATCCTTAAACACACCTCGCTCCGAGGTCCGAGATCTAAATCACTGATCATATCTTAGTCATCAAGTACCAAGAACAATCGGTACACCTCGACGGATACTCAGCTATTGACATGTCATCCTGCCGAAGCAGTATAAGCTCTAGAATACTCTCATCCACCTCCTCAGGCCAGTCCTCAACCTCTTGTGAGTCGGGCACGCCTCTTAACCTAAGGGATACCTGATACTGAAATAGGTGTAAGGCACTAATAATATATGTGTCATCTACTGGTACTGCCGGTTGTAACTGATGTCCAACAGGTAGTGATATAGTTGCCACACTACCCGAAGGTACTATCTCAGGCATCGGTCCAAGTAACAAAGCCTCATCACTATGCGGACCATCCTTATGGTCACTCACTAGGAAACACTAGTAGCTAAGATCTCCATCATCTCTACTAGTGTCTAAACTATGTGTAGAACTCTAGAAATCACCTCCATCCAATCCACTACTGCCTAGAAATCTGTCTCGCCTCGTAACCTCAGAGGCCTCTGCTGCTGGAACTCGTGCAACTCACTTTGCCAGTATTCATCGTCCATTAGTACGGCTGGTGGCATCTACTGCCTAACGGGTGGTGGTGATGCTGGTACACCACCATAAGGATCCAACATAGAAAGAGGGCCCTACATCAGAGCCTCATCGCTCGGTGAGCCATCATCGAGTACTCTCTTGGAAACTCCAACTGACTGTCTACATGGAGACATCTTGAACAGATGCGACACGGTCAAACGATTTAAACCTGGTGAGCTGACCTGGATTGATCTGACATAAAGAAAACTTTTTAAACACACACGCAATTAGTGTTTTCGTGCACTAAGTCAGAAATCAGTAGTCAGAGTTCTGGTGTAGGGATATATTGGTCGCCGCACCAACACTGGACTCCCTGAACTGAAAACTACACTTAGTACACTTAACACTATTGCTTCACAGAATGAAAATATCAGAGTCCTAAGTTCTGCGGTAGAACCGACTCCTCTGATACCAATTTTTCATGACCCGTCCTCGAGGCTCGTGCCGTGAATACCCCAAGCCCGCCTTCCATTGGCTAGGGGCTGGTGACTATCACCAAAGGTGTAAATCCCAACAAAAAGGGAAGGAATTGACTTTATAAAAGTAAACAACACAACAGAGTACAAGCGGAAGCTAACACTAAGTAAAGCAGTAAAAAGTGTGCTCGAAATACAAAGGGGCTGGAAATACAATCCCAACAGAAAGGTGCAGCTATAATTGAATGTAAAGTACAACTCAAAGGACAACAACTTAAAGGTGACAAGCAGTTTCTGGATCATCCACCACAGATCCTACCTGAAGGGTAGGTACAGATGTCCTCCACAGCACTCCGCGTTCGACCGTCTGTTAGTCCATCTCCTCTGGGTACCGACTCGTCGTGAGGTCCACCTCTGGGTACTGTCCAGCTCAACAAGCCTAAACTACGATCAGTGCGGTCCGTCATCTGAAAACAACACAACGAGGTGCGGGCGTAGCCCGTGCAGGGGTGAGTATAACGATACTCAGTAGGGACCCCGAGACCCTCAAGGTTTAACTAAAATCCAACAATTATAAACCACAAATAATGATCTCAACAGATAACCTTTACTTAGGAGTATGCACTTACACACACCTATGTTATCAAGTAAACCATATCAATCATGAGGAAACACAATGGTTATGAAATCAACGGATAACCACTACTTAGTTATATGCCAATACATATACCTAAGTTATCAAGTGACCCATATCAATAATGAGGTAAACACAAAAGTCATTGACTCATCTCAAACCCGAATTTAAACATGATTTCGAAATTACAACTGCTGGAGAACTCCTCCTCTGTCGAGCACAATAGTCCTGTCATGACTCTGAGGTGTGACTCTCTAACCTTTGACTGCTGAAGTACTCCTCCTGTCGAGTATTGCGGGTCTGGCATCGAACAAAGTAGTGCTCCCCGCCATGGGTCTGCCACCTCACACAGTAGTGCTCCCCTCATAGCCTATAGATGTACTCCTCCTATTGAGTAACGTGGGACTGCCACCTCACAATGTAGTGATCTCCTGCCATGGGTATTCCACCTCACAAAGTAGTGCTCCCCAGTGGGCTATACAAGTCACTCCGAATAGAATCAGACACGCAGTCATCAGGTCCACAGCTACTAGGTCTCCACACTATGTATGCTCGTCTCCAGGAGGATCCGATCCATGAGCTACTAGTAAATACTCCAAGTATCATAAAGTCTCATGAAGAATTACATCAAAGGACCACCTCTTCATATGGGTCTCAATGCAATAGACGACGCATCAATCAGACGCCCGATCTGTGAGTTAATAGCCTTTTAGTCCAGGGGCCCAGTTGGTTTTGTGTACTAACCAACTTGGCCATATCTCAACTATTCCCAGAACTCACATAGGGTATAATCATAGGGACCGTTTCTCAACGTGATCACCAGTGCCGCTGACGGTTTGTTAAACGGTCATCCGGTCTGAAAGTTATTGACTTTTCCTTTCCAGGGGCCCGGTTGGATTTCGGGTACAATCCAACCTGGACATATTTCAACTACATCCAAAACTCAGGTGAAGAATGCCAGAAGAACCGCCTCATCAAGAGGAATCCAACAAAGTTGACGGCACATCAATCAGACGTTCGGTTCTTAAGTTATAAGTGTTTTCGCTCCGAGGGCCCGGTTGGTTTCGGGTTCGAACCAACCCGGCTGTACTTCAAATGACACCGGTTAACCAAACTGGTCACACCATTTTGATCCATATGGAGAAACACATGAGATGGACTACCCATTGGTCCAAAATGGATATCCGGTGAAAAAGTTGCATTTCACTGCAACACATGCGAACCGGGCCTCGTGGGGCCCGTGCCTCAACCTCGACATAAATATCCATAATTGGTCTTGAAACATCCGTCTTAATTCTAGGGTCACAACGTCGTAGACGCTTCGTCATTTTGACACCGTATGAGAGAGATATGTCTGATACAAGATTCTGTATTAATAATAATTGAAATATTATTCACTATTTTGTGGGCCCGAGCCAGAAACCATAAATTAGTATCCAACATTTGACTTGAACCGACCGTATTAAAGACAGGATTACATCGCCACTGATGGCAAGCCAATCGGACGTCGCACACATGAGTTATGGCAGGTCAATGATTTAATAATAATATTAAATCTATTATTTTCCGAGCGCTTTAGGTACCCGATACAAAAACCCAAAAAAGACATCCAATATTGGGCTCATAAATTCTATCTTGACGTCAGGGTCGCACTGCCACAAACGGTTCGTGAAACCGAGATCGCACGAAGAAGTTACAATCAAATTATGGTTTTGACAACCATAAATAAAAATAATATTATTATATTATTATAATTTCATTTTATTGGAAATTCTCTCTCCAATCTCATTTCAAATTCATGCTTAAGGTTTTGGTCCATGTGGGTAATGCCACCCTTTATACATATCTTCTTCATACTCCTTCTATTTTACTTTTAATTTATTTCTCTTATTTTCTATTCTCTATCCAATATTATTTCATTCATCTCGATTCCTCACGCTCAAAAATAAACAAATGAAACTCCTTCCCCAAAATCACGCCTCCTCAACCCAAATATTCAGCCGCGGATGAAACCCAACCCACCAAGGGTCTTGCGCACCCGCTACCTCCGGACAGCTGCGCCTCATGTCTGCTCAATCATATCATTGGACCGCCGTACCAGCCGCCTACCTGCGATGTCCTTCTCATGTTTTTATCCCGGCCTCACCCTCGCATCGGCCGCCCCGACTCCATGCACAAACAAACAACCAGCGGAGGGTCTTCGGGCTGTGTTTGTTCGGCCCGCACTCTCCACGTTAGGCGTTATCAATTTGCAATAATCAAACACTTGCTTTCAACTAGGACAAGGGTATAATTTGTTCAAGAATAAATAATACAAACATCATATAAATAAATGCTCATGCTCGTGAGATAAAATCACTTAAATGTGAAAAAAACAATATTCCCCTACCTTGAAAATTATCGTCGCACGTCGGGCATTGCGGAGATCAGACTTCGATTCTGTGGACGTCGGGGTGCATCCAAGGAGGAATCGGCATTGGCGACTTTAGGTTCTTCGAATCACAGAGCGTTCTTCGTCGAGGTAGAAAGTCATTCTTTGTTGAAGAGAGGAACACTTTTCTCTCCTTCTCAAGATATCTCTCCCAACTCTTTTTAACATAATGACAGTACCAAACTAATATAATAGACTATGGCTATTATTTTATTAACTCAAGTAATTCAAAATTCGAACCACTTTAATTAAATAAAGTGTTGGCATAATTAATGGGAGTGGGGAATGTGAAGAGATATCATAATTAGGGGGGGAGTTGGCACATTTAAATGCAAGGGAGTATTAAAGGGGGGTTTAAGGGAGGTGGAGGGTTAGGCCTCGTGTGGGACCCACCTCAAAAAATATCCTCCCATGGGAGGTTATGTGGGGTGTGGGCCCCACCCCAAAATTCCTCTTAGAGGATATAACCACCCAAATAAATAAAATGGTGCACAACCATTTTTTTTTACAAATCCCCAAAAATTAACTTTCATCTTGCATAAAATGAAACTGCAGTAAAGGTCCCCTTAAGTGAATACCAGCGCTGTGAGTTCATCGGTGTCCTCAGATATCAATTCTGAGCACCGGTTCAAAAGTCATAAAATTCCGAACGTACGTTTACTGAACGTACAAGAAAAAATGTTTGGAAAATTAATATCAGTCACCCTCGACCCACTGCGGTCAAGGTTACGCTATTCCTAGGTAAAAAACTCCCCAAAGAACCCAACGGTACTCTTGGATTTTCAATCAGAGTTACCGTTTAGAAGTTATGAATTTTACAATAAAATAATTTTCATTTAATTCTTTTATTTGCGGCCAAAAACTAACTTTTTCTGGTGGCCCGTGCCGGCCAATGTTAGTATCTACTTAAATAAAGCATGCCCCCACGAGTTCAGCGGTGGTCTCGGATTTTGATTCTGAGATACCGTTTGTGTGTTATAATCATTTGAAAAATAAAATAATTTATTTAATTATTTTATTTACGGTTAAGCCATTTTGGAGATTTCTCATAGGAGATCCGCGCCGACTAAACATAAGTCGTGCCTAGGATAATCCAGCCATCCTGAGTGCAACGGTGCACTCAGATTTCTGATCCGAGCAACCGTTCAAGAGTTATTCCACTTTTTCAGGAAAACTGCTTATGCGCGTAAATTTAAGTTTAACAAAACATCAACGGATCATTCCGGGCACTCAGGGCCTCGGAATCAGGTGCCATCAGAAACCACAGACTCGTAAAATTCCAAAGTATTTATGAAAAAAAATTCCTTGAAATTTCCGGGTTTTTACATTACTCCCACCTCAGGGCTTTACGTCCCTGTAAAGCTTCAACACATACTAGGGAAATCAAAGGGGTACTGAGTATGCATCTGAGCCTTCCATTCCCATGTGCTCTCCTAGAGGTTCCTATACTGCATAGGGTTTCCTTTTCTCCGACCAAGGAAAACCCATCCCTTCGTTGTAAGTAAATCACAACCTTTTTTCCTAATACCGTCAATCCATGTATGAACTATGGTTGCCCAGTCCATACCCAAAATAACGTCATAAGGCATCGACGCTGCCACCAAGAGGTTCCAACCAGAAATCTCCCCTCAAGGGTTAGATCACACCTGTCTGCTTAAGTGTGTTCATCGAGTCTTCTCTAAAAGGTATCTCAAAACATGAGGGTCAATACTACAGTTTTAACCAGAAACTCTAGGTCTGGGACAAGATTCATGGAAGGACGGAATGATTGGTACCTATGTATATTGTTAAGGCAAATCGTATTAGACATATACCATACCTAAAATCATTCATAGAGCCGTTGGGTCACACTTCATGACCGCATGTAGCTATTCTCTTCCCCTTCCATTCACCTCCCTGAGCCATGGCGGGGACTACAAAGGCGGGTGGTTGTAACATGTCGAAATGTACACCACCTCATGCTGCTCTCTAAGATCTACTTCCATGCCTGCTGCTCTGCAGATTCATCTGTATATGACACTTCATCTTCTTGAAACATTTTACATGCCCAAGTCTCTGAGACTGGCGCCAGTTTGCATCTTCCCACTACTGACATTCACTGGCTATAACTGATCAGCCAAAGAACATTCAACCACAAGGGTTCTCTCTAGAACCCTAACATAAGTAGGACTGCATAGAGGAAATAATTCCTACTCGGATATCCTTAAACAGACCTTTCTCTGAGGTCCGAGCTCTAAATCACTGATCATATCGTAGTCATAAAGTACCAAGAATTATCGTTACACCTCGGTGAATACTCAGCTATTGACATGTCGTCCTGCCGAAGCTGTATAAGCTCTAGAAAACTCTCAGCCACCTCTTCAGGCCAGTCCTCAGCCTATTGTGAGTCGGGTATGCCTTGGAACTTGAGGGATATCTGATTTTGCAACACGTGTAAGGAACTAATCCTACATGTGTCATCTACCGATACTGCCGGTTGTAACTGATGTCCAACAGGTAGTGATATAGCTGGCACACTACCCGAAGGTACTATCTCAGGCATCGGTCCAAGAACCAAAGACTCATCACTATGAAAACCAACCTTATGGTCAATCACTGGGAAACACTAGTAGCTAAAGTCTCCATCTTCTCTACTAGTGTCTAAACTAGGTGTAGAACTCTCAAAATCGCCTCCATCCAGTCCACTACTGCCTGGAAATCTGTATCGCCTCGTAATCTTAGAGGCATCTGCTGCTGGAGCTCGTGCAACGCACTCTGCCAACATGCACCATCCACTAGTATGGCTGGTGGAATCTTCTGCCTAACGGGTGGTGGTGCTGCTGGTACACCACCCGAAGGAGCCAACATAGAAAGAGGGCCCTGCACCAGAGCCTCATCGCTCGGTGAGCTGTCATCGAGTACTCTCTCGGAAACTCCAACTGACTATCAGCATGGAGACATCCTGAACAAATGCGACACAGTCAAATGATTTAAACCTGGTGAGCTGACCTAGTTTGAGCTGACTTAATGAAAACTTTTGAAACACACACGCAATCAGTGTTTTCATGCACTAAGTCAGAAATCATTAGTCAGGGTCCTGGTGTACGGATACGTCAGCCTCCACAAAAAAACTGGACTCCCTGAATTGAAAACCACAGTTAGTACCATTAACACTATTGCTTCAAATAATGAAAATATCAGAGTCCAATGTTCTGTGGTAGAACCGACTCCTCCGATACCAATTTTTCATGACCCGTCCTCGGGGCCCGTGTCGTGACTACCCCAAGCCTGCCTTCCATAGGCCAGGGGATGGCGACTAGCACCAAAGGTATAAATCCCAATAAAAAGGGAAGGAATTGCCTTTATAAAAGTAAACAACACAACAGAGTACAAGCAGAAGCTAAAACTACGTAAAGCAGTAAACAAGTGTGCTCGAAATACAAAGGGGCCCGAAATACAAGCCCAACAGAAAGGTACAACTACAACTAAAAATAAAGTACATCTCAAAGGACAACAGCTAAAAGGTGACAAGAAGCTCCTGGATCGTGCACCATGGATCCTACCTGAATGGTAGGTATAGATGTCCTCCAATGCACTCCGCCTTAGACCGTCTGTCCGTCCATCTCCTCCGGGTACCGACTCGTCGTGAGATCCACCTCCGGGTACTGTCGAGCTCAACAAGCCTCAACTATTATCAGTGATTTCCATCATTTGCAACCCACACAACGAGGTTTGGGCGTAGACCGTGCTGGGGTGAGTATAACAATACTCAGTAGGGACCCCGAGACCCTCAAGGTCTCACTAAAATCCAACAAGGATAAACCACAAATAAAGATCTCAACAGATAACCTTTACATAGGTGTATGCCCTTACACACACCTAAGTTATCAAGTAACTCATCTCAATCATGAGGAAACAAAAATTTTATGAAATCAACGGATAACCACTACTTAGGTATATACCCATACATATACCTAAGTTATCAAGTGACCCATCTCAATTATGAGGTAAACACAAAAGTCATTGACTCAGCTCAAACTAGGATTTAATCATGATGTCGAAACCACAACTTCTGGAGAAATCCTCCTCTGTCGAGCACAGTAGTCTTGTCACGACTTTGAGGTGTGACTCTCTAACGTTAGAGTGCTGAAGTACTCCTCCTGTCGAGTACTGCGGGTCTGCCACCTCACAAAGTAGTGCTCCCGCCATGGGTCAGCCACCTCACACAATAGTGCTCCCCCTCATAGCCTATAGAGGTACTCCTCCTGTTGAGTACCACGAGTCTTCCACCTCACAATGTAGTGCTCTTCCTCCATGGGTCTGACACTGCAGAAAGTAGTGCTCCCCACTGGGCTATACAAGTCACTCTGAAACGAATTGGACAAGAAGTCATCTGGCCCATAGCTACTAGGTCTCTGCACTCCGTACACTC
Organism: Viscum album; assembly: GCA_963277665.1. Lineage (NCBI taxonomy): Eukaryota > Viridiplantae > Streptophyta > Magnoliopsida > Santalales > Viscaceae > Viscum > Viscum album. The sequence continues at coordinate 2,064,830,598 of OY728121.1, forward strand.
CTCTCCGGGAGGATCCACGCCACGAGCTACTATTCGATACTCCATTAATCACAAATTCTCATGAAGAAGTACCTCAAAGGAACTCCTCTTCATAGGGGTCTCAACTCAACAGACAATGTGTCAATCGGACGCCCGATCTGTGAGTTATTAGCCTTTTAGTCCCGGGGGCCCGATTGGATTTGTGTACGAACCAACATGGCCATTTCTCAACTGTGCCCCAAACTCACTTAGGGTATACTCATAGGGACTGTTTCTCAACGTCATTGCCAACGCTGCTGACGGTTCGTCAAATGGTCGTCCGGTTTAAAAGTTATCGGCTTTTCTGTTCTAGGGGCCCGGTTGGATTTCAGGTACCATCCAACCCGGCCATATTCTAACTACATCCAAACCTCAGGTGAAGTATGCCAGAAGAACCATCTCATCAAGAAGAATCCAACAAGTTTGACGACACGTCAATCAGACGTATGGTCCTTATGTTATAAGCGTTTCTACTCTGAGGACCCGGTTGGTTTTGGGTTCGAACCAACCCAGCTGTACTTCAAATGACACCGGTTAAGAAATCCAGTCACACCATTGTGATCCATATGAAAAAAACACATGAGATGGACTACCCATTGGTCCAAAACGGATATCCGGTGAAAAAGTTTCACTTCACTGCAACACGCGCGAACCGGGCCTCGTGGGGCCTGTGCCTGGACCACGACATAAATATCCAAAATTGGTCTTGAGACATCCGTCTTAATACCAGGGTCGTAATGTCACAAACAGTTTGTCATTACGACACCGTATGAGAGAGATATGTCTGATACAAGATTCCATAATAATAATAATAATAATAATAATATTCGGTGTTTTGTGGGCCCGATGCATGAACCAGAATATAGTGTCCAACATTAGACTTGAACCGACCGTATTAGAGATCGGATTACATCGCCACTGACGATAAGCCAATCGGACGTCGTACACATGAGTTATGGAAGGTCAAAGATTTAAAAATAATATTAAATCTATTATTTTCCAAGCGCTTCGGGTACCAAATCCAAAAACCCGAAAAAAGACATCCAATATTGGGCTCATAAATTCTGTCTTGATGTCAGGGTCGCACCGCCGCTGATAGTTCGTGAAACTAAGATCGCACGAAGATGTTACGGTCGAATTATGGTTTTGACATCCATAAATAATAATAATATTATTATTTTATTATTATTTCATTTGATTGGAAATTCCCCCTCCAGTCTCAATTGAAATTCATGCTTAAGGTCTTGGTGCATGTGGGTAATGCCTCCCTTTATACATATCTTCTTCCTTCTCTTTTTATTTTCCTTTTAATTTATTTCTTTTATTTTCTATCCTCTCTCCAATCTTATTTCATTCATCTTGATTCATCACTTTCAAAAATAAACAAATAAAACTCCTTCCCCAAAATGACGCCTCCTAAACTTAAATATTCAGTCGCGGATGAAACCCAACCCGCCAAGGGTCTTGCGCACACGCCACCTCCGGACAGCTGTGCCTCCTGTCTGCTCAATCATATCGCTGGACCGCCGTACCGGCCGCCTACCTGTGATATCCTGCTCGTGTCGTTATCCCAGCCTCACCCTCGCATCGGTCGCCCCGACTCCACGCACAAAAAAACAACCAGCGGAGGGTCGTCGGGCCGTGTTTGTTCGGCCCGCGCTCTCCACATTAGGCGTTATCAATTGGAAATAATCAAACAGTTGCTTTCAACTACGACAAGGGTATAATTTATTTAAGAATAAATTATACAAACATCATATTAATAAACGCTCATGCTCATGAGATAAAACCACTTAAATGTGAAACAAAAAATATTCCCCTACCTCGATAGTTGTCGTCGCACGTCGGGTGTCGCAGAGATCAGACTTCGATTCCGTGGACGTTGGGGTGCATCGAAGGAGGAATCGGCGTTGGCAACTTCACGTTCTTCGAATCATAGAGCGTTCTTCGTCGAGGTAGAAAGTCGTTCTTCGTTGAAGAGAGGAACACTTTTCTCTTCTTCTCAGGAGCTCTCTCCCAAATATTATTAACACAATGAAGGTCCCAAACTAAAATAATTGACAATGGATATTATTTTATTAACCAATGTAATTCAAAATTCAAACCACATTAATTAAATAAAGAGTTGGCATAATTAATGGGAGTGGGGAATGTGAAGAGATATCTTAATTAGGGGGGAGTTGGCACATTTAAATGCAAGGGAGTGTTAAGGGGGGGTTTAAGGAAGGTGGAGGGTTAGGCCTCGTGTGGCCCTACCTCAAAAAATATCCTCCCATGGGAGGTTATGTGGGGTGTGGGCCCCACCCCTAACTTCCTCTTAGAGGATATAACCACCATAATAAATAAAATGCTGCACAACCATTTTATTTATTTTTTCAAAAAATCTCCAAAAATTAACATTCATCTCGTATAAAACGCAACTACAGTAAAGGTACCCTTATGTGAATACCGGTGCTGCGAGTTCATCGGTGTCCTCATATGTCAATTCTGAGCACCGGTTCAAAATTTATAAAATTTCGAACGTACGTTTACTGAACGTACACGAAAAAAAAAGTTTGGAAAAGTAATTTTAGTCACCCTCGACCCACTGCGGTCAAGGTTTGGATTTGTCTAGGTAAAACACGCCCCAATGAACCAAAAATTAATCTCGTATTTTCAATACGACATACCATTTAGAAGTTATGAATTTTACAACAAAATAATTGTCATTTAATTATTTTATTTGCAGCCAAATACTAACTTTTTCTGGGGGCTCGCGCAGGCCAAAGTTAGTATCTTCTTAAATAAAGCATGCCCTCACAAGTTCATTGGTGGTCTCAGATTTTTAATCTGAGCTACCATTTGTGAGTTATAAGCATTTGAAAATAAAATAATTTCTTTAATTATTTTTTTTATGGTTAAGCCATTTTTGGGAATTCTCATAGGAGGCCCATGCTGACTAAACATAAGTCATGCCTAGGGTAATCCCGCCATCCTGAGCGCAACGGTGCACTATGATTTCTGATTCGAGCAACCGTTCAAGAGTTATTCCTCTTTTAAAGAAAACTGCTTATGCGCATTAATTTAAGTATAACAAAACATCGACGGATCATTCTGGGCACTCCGGGCCTTGGAATCTGGCGCCATCAGAAACCACAGACTCGTAAAATTCCAAAGCATTTATGAAAAAAATTCCTTGAATTTTCCAGGTTTTTACAGTTTTTATAGTGGAGGAAAGTAGGGTTTTCATAATATTTAATACCTTAGTTTATTAATTTTCCACATGAATAAAAAAATGGGTGATTCCATGACCAAAAATTGTAAAGAGGGCTTCTGAGTTCGATTATATGTCCCTTCCTCAGCCATACAATAGCTGATGGAATCATAATTCATTTATTTTTCTTTTCTCGTAAATTATCATATTTTAACATTTACTAAAAATTCAATTATTTCAAAAAAATACCAAAACATCAACATATTTTTATTGGTTTTTAAAACCAATAATTGAAATCCATTATTTTATAAAAAATTCTAAAAATTATTTTTTTAATTTTTAATTAATATCATAATTTACTTAAAAAATACATATTATAATTATATAACCGAACTTGTAATGCACTCAAAAATTATATAAGGCCTCATAAAATTACCCTAAAACCATAAAAAACAAAAATTATTAATTTATAAACACCTTTTAAGAAAATAAAAATTATTTTAATATAATTAATTATTTATAATTACTTATTTATCACTTACAAAAATACCAATAATTTTACTATGTTCATATTATCACTTATTAGATGCCTATTTTTTTTATACATTCAAGGGTGAGGTGAAAATTATTTTTCATTATTTACTATTTATAAGGGTCATATTAGTATTCATAAGGGTAGGTTACTATTCACTAAAAATTATGTTTGGCTTATATAACTTAAAATATCTTATTGATCGCAATAGTGTATATCAAATTTTTTAAATTCAAATAACTGATCTAACAATATTATATATAAAGCTCATAAAGTACTTAAAAGTTCATTTTGTTTTGATTTCATGTGATTATTGGAAACAATTGTTGGAATCATGTTTCCATTAAAAAAACATTTTCTCGTTACACTAAAAGGTTGAAAATCTAAAAAATTGGCTAACAATATATATTTGTGATGTATCTATCTATTTTTCGTTCATGGTTATCAATTTCAGATTATGTATATCTTTACAGAGATCATAGGGAACCTCTCATCATGAACCTTTCAATCCACTAAGATTTCAAAAATAAAGTGTTTGAAAAATACCTATAACATGGAAATGTGTTCCACCAAATGTCACAAATCCATTTTTTAAAATGACATGATTGAGAAATTTTCTTGTAAGGGAACTTAATTTCCTTATATATATCTCGAATACTCGATGATTCTTATTTTCATCACACTATGTTTAATAATTATTCTAAAGTCATTTTCATAGCAAGATGGGCCATTCAAAATTTACATATAGTGATTCCTACTTTTCTTCCCCCATCATAACAATTTAGGGATAAAGAATGATTAAACATTGACAACTCAAATTGGTCTTGTTTAAAACACAATTCAGAGTTCAAATTTAAGACTTAGAATCCATAATGTTCCTCAGAGTCCTATATTTCAATGATTTCATAGAAATTAATTGCCTTTACATAAACAAAAATGTTCTCTCATTATATAACCAGTGCCTTAATATCTTAATTGATGGGTTGTTTGGGGTATTAAATGGTGATACAATCAATTTTAAATCATTCCAATCTCTCTATATTGATCCTATATAATTAAAATTATTGGGAAATGAAAACTGGTAAACAGTCCAACATATATTTAGGGACATAATGGTTTGGAATCTACTCTAGTTATGTCATGGTGCTAATTGGGTAAATGAATTTTATTTCCCATCATTCATATTGAGGTAACAACTATAGTTTATAGATTAATCAGTTTATTTTAAACAATTACACATGTCTTCGAATTTCATTCCACTCCAATGATGAAAAAGTGGACATATCTACTATGAAATAACCATTAATGGTGTAATGTACCACTTTTATAGTCTATATGTAAAAATTACCCCTATGAATATTTACAATAACATTGGTTTGAGTGATATATTTTTGACAAATCCAATGGATTTTTATTTGTTATTATTAAACTATTCAAGAAGAGCAGGTAGTTTTTGAACATTAACATCAATCCCAAGGTTTCAATTTTGACTTGAAGAACCCTATATTCCCATTTATGGTCTAGGTCCCAATAGGGGTGAAAATACTACTTTTTACTCCTCATTATAATAATAAAAAGAATATAATGATATTATGGTTGCTCAAATGAAATTAGATGATAGCATTATAACAACTATTAATGATTTAAGAAAGATGAATTTTGATATGGTGAAAACTATATAGTTGATATTAATACGTGTTTCCATGACCTATGAAGAATATGAGAAATACATCTATTTTATTCTGAAGTATGAATATGTATTCATATAAAATTTTATAGATATTTATAATTTTCACTCTGATGTACTTTCTAGTCAATTGGGTCTTGTATGTAGCAACCACAATTTCAAACAGTAGGTAATGAGAATATCAGTGACACTCTACAATGGTAGAGGCTAAAGTGGAAAAGTTGATAAAATTATATTTCATCATACATATTTAGTACTTGGGTCTTAATAAATAAAATTAACCCTATATATTAATGGAATATAGAAACGAATGAATTCATTAACATTATTGATTTCAACTCTCATAATCTAAAATATGACTACATAGTTCAAATCATGTAGCTACTAATTGAATGGAAAACAATTTTTCATGAATTATAATTCATGATTTTTTATTTTTTTAATAATTAGAATTTAAGGAATACAAATGAAGTGAAGTACACTTCCTCTGGAACAGAACAAGGGGTATATTACTTATATTTATTTCACATTTTCATAAACAATACTACTAATACCAACCAATGTTGAATGTGTCATATATTGATGTATTTCATTGGGAATATATGGAATGTTACGTGGATGATTTTGTAGTCAAATCCATATAGATCGAAACCCACCTGACTGAAAATGAAGTCTTATCCAACAGGTTATGCTAACATATATTGAAGAATAATAAATAAAAATTTATTTTTATGTTGACATAAATAATAATTTTTATTATCCTAGTATATGAAAATAGTTTAATGGTTGACCCCATCAAGGCTAGGTAGAAACTTGATATGCCTCCTCATAAAAAATCCAATTAATTGAGAAGAATATTGTGATTAATATCCTATACATATCATTTAATATAATATACATTTTTATATTGTATTCCCACAATAAGGATAATGATAAAAGTATCAACTTATCAGTGGAATTGTAACTTTAAAACATATTCAATAATCTAAAAAATATTCCTTTTGAATACTCTAGTATTGATGCTACCCATTAAAGTAATGTCACTCATCCTTTATGTGGTAACCCTAAAGTGATTTATTGGTGCCATCCATTCATATAAAAATTACATGGTTAATGAATATAGTTTCTCATATCTCATCAAGATAATATTATATGTTTTTTTTAATATTCTATTATCGAAATGAACATCAATGAATATGTATTTGTAGTGTAGAAGCTTAGACAGTTTCTATTGAATCATGATACCATCTTATTCAATGATGTTTATATTCTTAAAAATATTAGTATTCATTCAATATTTAATGTGAACCTATCATCATGGGTGATCAGTTTCCATAAATTTAACATTAAATTTGTTTCTCAAAAATTGAAAAAGGGAAAAGAAACGGTATATTTTATTATTATATTCACCTCCCCAGAAGGGTGATCATTGAATTGGGACAACCTTGAAAGAAGAATCCTATCTATCCCTGAAACCAACCAAACATGGGATATGTACATTGAAGGTTGTTTCATTAGTCGAACATGAATAAAATAGGAGTACAAAATTATCAATAGGTTTGTATTGGGGATCACATTTTTTCCCCATCCAAATTAATTTATCTTGATTAGTTTCTACTTTTAGCTGGAAACACCACCATCATGGTAGAATATTGGCCATTAATATAGATCCTGTAATTGGATGTGAGGATATTGGTCATTAGATTGGATATAAAATGTGAATATAAGTAAGTGATCAAGAATATAATTGGGGATTTTACCATAAACAAGGAATAGAATATTAACTTGATTATATGTATGGATCAATGACTTATTTTCATAACTCCATCTAAATACTATGTTTGTGGAATTATCATGTTCAACCATTGGCCAATTGAACCTCATCCCTGTAGACACAAACAATAATGAATGATTTATTATATCATGCATCATATGGTTATATCCCCCATTAAAAATAGTTATATGGATAATTTCATTTATGTTAATACCTCCTTAGGCCATGGTGAACCTCAACACTCCATGATTTATAACAAAGTTGGAATCATGTCATGCATACTAGAGTATCATTGAAATTGGAATATACCATATAATTAATCTAATATGAAACAAAACCAAAAATTAGAAGTTATGTCAAGACACGTAAAATTCAAGGAAATTTTTTTCTTAATTTTCTTTGGGATTTTACAAGAACACAGTTTCTGACGGCACATGATTCTGAGGCCCAGTGTGCCCAGAATAATTTTCTGAAGTTTATCTTGGGTACGTTCAATAAACGAATGAGTAGGATTTCCTAACATTTGAACCGGTGCTCGGAATCGAAGTCTGAGGGCACCGATGAAACCGCAGCGCCGATAATTGCTTAGGAACACCTTTTCCAGAGTTTCGTTTTCTTGGGTGTGGTTATTAAAATTTGTGTTAAGTAAAGAATAAAATTAAAAGGGTGCAACCATTTTATTTTTATTCTATGTAGTGTTAACCTATGCTAAGTGGTTGGAGTGGGACCCACATCCTAACCACTCCACTAGGTAGGATATTTGTGGGGTGGGGCCCACACGAGCCCCACCCTTTCAACTTCCTCAACCCCTATTAATTATGTAACTCACCTGAACCCCCCCCCAATTAAATGAAAGTAAACTCTTAATTAATTAATTGAGTAGGTTATTCTTTATAATTAATTCATGGATACATTTTGAAATATGAAATGAATTGTTGGATTGTGTGTTAATTAAATATGACAAGGTCTTATTTTGTGATAGGTTAGTTCGTTGTGCAAGAGTATTTGGAGAGGAAAGCTCTAAGTTCTGAAGAAAGTTATTCCTCCTTGAAGAACGCACCGTCACCGACAAAGAACGTCGACCTCCGATGAAGGACGACGAAGAATGCCGAATCCTTGGAGATCGACGACGCGACGTCGTGTACTAAGACACCGAAGATCCTACTTCCGCGACGTCCCTTCCCCAAGACAAATCAACAATGACTGAGGTAGGGGTTTGATTTTATATCGTGAATATTTGGGCGTTCATCGATAATATTTTAGCTGCATGCTATCGATTAACGGGAGGGGGCCGGACCGCACAAACACGGTCAACCCTCTTCCCTTATTATTGTTGTCCTTCGTTGTGGTTTGGAATGGAGATGGCACGGTGCTTTCACACCGCGTAGAAACGAGGGAACTTCAGAAAAGAAGGGTGGCGCCGTCGGGCCATGCCAATGCGGTCAATCAAATCCACGGCGTCGTCGCGCCGTGGTGGTGCGAGGAGCGGTGGCCGGAACCACCGGCCGCCGGAGCAGGAGGGCAGGACCGCGGCGGTTCCGCAGTGGCAGCATGGTCGGTCAACCGGGCCAGCCGATCGAGGAAACCGGGGGTCGTAACCCCCGGCCGGCCGAAGGATCACCCCCTCCCCCCCACGTGGGGGTCGCGGGTTGTCAAACCGGGGGGCATCACCCCCCCCCCTTCGCTCGGCCGTTTCGGCCGAACCGCCTGGTCACGCGGGCCACGCGAGCGCACCAGGCCGGGTCGGGCTGTGCCCACCGGGCTGGCCCGCGCCCTAATGGGCCGGTACCATACCCGGGTCGGGTCGACCCGGTTCGGGCCGACCCAGGGGGTCTCGGACCGGGTCGGTCCGGGCCCAAAACCCCCATTTTCGGACCTCTTTCGGTCTTTTGCCCATAACTTGGGCTACAGACCCCCGATAGATGCACTGTCAGTTGGGATGTGATCCTTGGATTGAGGTGGTCGTTTAGGTATATTACACTCAAGGTTTCGGAGAACATTGGGTTCAGCCGGGTTGGTTCGAACATGAAACCAACCGAGCCCTCGGAGAGGAAACACTTATAACTTGAACTCCGGACGTCTGATTGATGTGACGTCGACTTTGTTGGATTCCTATTAGTGAGAAAGACCTTTTGGCTTACTACGCTCAAGGTTTGGATGCAGTTGGAGTCCGGTCAAGTTGGTTTTGACTTAAAAACCAACTGGGCCCTCGGAACAAAAAAGCCATTAACTCTTAGACCGGGCGTCCAATTGACGCGACTTATGTCACATTTAGTTCCTTTTGACGATAAAAAAATTTGGGATACATCAACTCCGGACTTCGTGTCAGTTGATGTATCAGCCCCCCGGCTGGTGGAGCAGACCCTACCGAAATGAGCTTGCTGTGTGTGGAAACCCTAGAGTTGGCTACGACTGCGACGACGATGACGACTGTACAGAAATCCTCTGTGGGTTCGAAAATGACAACTACAGAACTCATCGATCCTCAGTGGATCTGTGCTACCGATCATGTGTGGGTTAGATCCTGTGTGGGTCAGCTCTCAGCGGTCCTGTGTGTGCCAGCGCATACCAATCCTGTGTGGGTCAGATTCTGTGTGGATCATTAAGGGGGTTAGTACCTATCGATCTTGTGTGGGTCATTGCGGGGGTTAGTACCTATCGATCTTGTGTGGGTCCGACAACTTAGATGAATCAGTGGCTACATCTGATCGTCTCTATCGTCTTATGAATAAGTATACTTGTGTGAGATGAGTCTTGACTTCAATAAATATCTTCGAAATGATTGACTTTCATTCCTATGTGGATTGAGTTGTGTTATCTTGTGTGGATTGGGTTGTACTCCTATGTGGACGTGATTGAACATGGCATGGATGCTGGAGCCGAATAGGAATTGATGACTTAGGTATATGTATGGGCATATACCTAAGTATTGTTGGATGTTACTTCGTGATCGTATCTTTCCATTGTGTATTATCCTTTGTGGATTTTGGGAGACCTTCGGGGGTCTCAGGGTCCCTACTGAGTAGCGTATACTAACCCCTGCATGGGCTATGCCTGCAGTACGTTGTGTTGGTTGCAGACGATGGACAACGCTGATCGTGGTTGAGGCTTGCAGAGCAAGTCGGTACCTGGAGGTGGAAAACTGGGTGTGACGTACTCGTAGCGGACTGCTAGACCTGAGGAGCCAAGGAGGCTATCTGTACCCACCTTTCAGGTGGGACTTCCAGTGGGCGGCTCGACGTTGCAGCTTTACTTTTTAGTTGCTGTATTTACTTTTCCAGTTGTACTTTACTTTCATTTTGGGTTTTTATTCTGGCCCACATACTTTTTCGCACTTACTATAGTACCCAGTTTTACTTAGTGTTTACTTATTCTCGCTTACTATGTGTGTTTGTTTACTTTATAAAGGCAATGCCTTCCCTTTTTATCGGGAATTACGCCTTGGTGCTAGTCGCCAGCCCCTGGCCTATGGAAGGCGGGCTTGGGGTAGTCCCGGCACGGGCCCCGTGGACGGGTCTTGACAAATTGGTATCAGAGGAGTTCGGTTCTACCGTAGAACTAATGAATCTAATATTTTTCTATGTGAAGAAATAGTGTTATGAGTATTGAGTGTGGTTATCAGTCCAGGGAGTCCAGTGTTGGTGCGGTGGCCGACGTATCTGTACACCAGGACCCTGACTTCTGATTTCCGACTTAGTGCACGAAAACATTGATTCCATGTGTGTTTCAAGTTTTCTTTGTGATTACTTTTTGTCAGCTCACCAGGTATACTATATTAACCGTGGAGAACCTATTTCTCTTCAGGATGGCCCCTTGACTGCAACCAGTTAGGTTTCCAAGTTTTGTACGTGATGACAGCCCACCGAGCGACGAGGCCTCAGTGCAGGACCATATTATTGCGGAGGCACTGCCGAGCCACCGATGCTACCAGCCCCAGCCACTGAGAGTGCACGTCGCCTTGGGGCACTGCACGAGTTTCAGCATCAGAGACCAACCAAGTTACATTCGTAGACAGACCCTCAGGCAGCTGAGGATTGACTGGAGGTATTTGTACGAGTTTTTCGATTGGTAGGGACACCAGCACTCCTCAAAGTGATCCTTGCAGCGAGTCTCCTACACGCGACAGCAGGCAGATGGTGGAGCTTGATGCTCCAGGTGCACGACGAGGCATCACTCCTCTAGACAGACTTTGAGAGCCTCTTTCACTCGATGTTCATCCCAACCACCCTCCATGTGGTGCGAATCCAGGAGCTACTACAGCTGCGGCAGGGCAGCTTGATAGTCGCCCAGTACCCGGCGAGATTTACTGATCTCTCGCGCTATTCGACGGACATTGTACGAGACTCATTCATTCGGGCCTGGACCATCAAGTAGGGATTGAGGCATGAGATCAGGGCATCGCGGATCTCCCTCATCATTCCGACACAGGAAGGGGTACTAGAGCAAGCCCTCTTTATTGAGATCTTTCTTGCTGAGACCTACCGTAGGGCGGCATGTAGCAGAGTCTTCTGCAGCAGGCCGTCGATGGATGACACATGGGTCCAGGCGGACCAGAACCTCAAGCGGAAAACCTTAGGAAACTGTCTCAGAGGTGCGGGGAACAAAACATATAGATAATATTTCGAGAGGCAGACAGTGCTACGCATGCGGCGGGCAGGGCCACATGGCTCGAGACTGCTCGACCCGCCATGCCGAGGAGCAGCAGATGGTTGAGGGACCACCCACGCAGAGGTATAGGGTCGACTGTGGTGGTCTGCAGGGAGCAGGCGGACAAGGCAGAGGAGCTGGCCGAGCAGCAGGTGGTGGGAGATGCTTTGAGGCTCTACCACCACCACAACCAGGAGCTCCACCCCGACCACAGGGAGATGGTGGGCAGAGACATGCACAACTTCCGGCAGTGGAGGCCTATGACCACGGCACGCCTGAGATGATTCGAGGTACTATCTGTATCTGTTCCACCCTTGTTGTAGCTATTATAGACACAGGAGAAAGTCATTCTTTCATAGCCACTTCCCTTGTTTGGAGCTCGGAGATTCCGACGGAGCCGTTGGCTCGATCCTTACGGCTAGAGACTCCGACGGGAGCAAACTCGACGATTACGCACTGGTACCGGTAGTGTGAGCTTACTCTAGGAGGTGATATATTCGGTTGGGATCTTCTTGTAGCGGCATCGAGGCCTTACAACGTCATCTTGGGCATGGATTGGTTATCTATAGTCCATGCTCAGATCGACTGAATTAGGCATAAGTTGCGATGTGTTCGCACTGACGGGAGAAGGTTCACCTTCACCGGCGAGAAGGGAACCTTTGCAGTACAGGATGGACTCATGCAGAAGAGAGGACAACCCATCACTCATCAGTTGGCTAGCATCATCCTAGGGGCAGTTGACGTGCGATGTCCGAGCTTACCTGCAGTGGTGGATTAGTATGCAGACGTTTTTCCCGATGACGTTCTAGGACTACCTCCTCATAGAGAGGTAGACTTTTATATTTACCTGTACCCCGGGACAACCCCAATATCCACCCCAGCATATCGGATGTATCCCACCGAGCTTCGAGAGCTACGGGTACTGTTGGAGGACTTGCAGGGCAACAGATTCATCTGACCCAGTGTTTCACCCTGGGCTTCCCTGATATTGTTTTCCAAGAAGGCGGACGGGAGCTTGCGACTTTGTGTTGACTATCATCACCTGAACCAGGTGACCATGAGGAAGAAGTATCCGCTTCTGAGGATTGACGACCTCTTCGATCAGCTCAAGGGAGCACGGTGGTTCTTGAAGATAGACCTCAGTTCAGGCTATCATCAGCTCAGAGTTCGGGACAAGGACGTGCAGAAGACGACCTTCGAATGTCAGTATGGCCATTATAAGTTCTTGGTTATGCCATTCGGCGTAACAAATGATCCAGCAGCGTTCATGGGCTTCATGAATAGGATATTTCAGCCTTACCTCGATCGATTTGTTGTAGTCTTCATCGATGAAATATTGATATACTCGACGACTGAGGAGGAGCACGCCTACCACTTGCGGGTTGTAGTGGAAACACTCCGAGAGCACCATATTTAATATAAGATCTCGAATTTTCAGTTCTAGATACGTGAGGTCCACATCTTGAGACATGTCATATCTAAGGCAGGAGGTGCGGTGGATCCTGCGAAGATCGAGGCAGTGATAGATTGGCAGCCACCCAGGAGTGTGACAGAGGTGTGAAGTTTCTTGGGGCTAGCTGGGTACTATCGAATATTTTTGCCAGACTTTTCCAGAGTTGCAGCACCACTCTCAACGTTGACGAAGAAGGGAAAACCCTTCGTATAATCAGACAGATGTCAGCAAAGCTTCCAGGAGCTGAGACAGAGATTGACCATCGGGCCTATCTTGAGGCTACCGGAGGAGGGAGTAGGGTATGTAGTCTACTGCGATGCATCAGGGACCAGACTCGAATGTGTCTTGATGCAGGAGGAGGCCATGATCTCCTATGGATCACATCAGTTGAGGCAGCATGAGCAGAACTACGCTACCCATGACCTGGAGTTAGCAGTAGTGGTCTTCGCTCTGAAGATGTGGCGACACTATCTAATGGGAGAGCGCTTTACAGTCTATTTTGACCACCAAAGTCTCAGGTATATCTTCTCGCAGAAGGACCTGAACCTGAGACAGCGGTGATGGATAGAGTTACTCCAGGAGTATGACTTTGAGATAGTATATACTCCTGGAATGGGGAATGTAGTAGCCAATGCTCTCAGCAGGAGGATGGACATTCAGCTACTTGGGGAGGCGAAAGAGAAGCTAGCCGCTTTGCAGATATCCTTCGTGGATAGAGATGGAGCAACCTTTTTGTAGTCACTCACAGTCACTCCTCCACTTCTACAGTGGGTCAGAGAGGCACAACGTGGGGATGTTGACTATGAGACGCGGCATGCACAGATATCCTTAGGACAAGCACCTGATGGATTCTCTATGGGAGGTGGGCACATCATCCTTTTCAGAGGACATACCATGGTACCAATTTCTTTACAGGAGGAGGTGATGAGAGAGTTTCATACTTACCCATTAGCGGTACATCCAGGAGTGGCGAAGATGTACCAGGATCTCAGGAGACAACACTGGTGGCCGGGTATGAAGAAGGCTATAGCAGAGTTCGTTTCTCGATGCCTCACCTTCCAGCAGGTGAAGGCGGAGCCTCAGGTACCAGCAGGTTTGGTAAAACCCTTGGAGGTCTCAGAGTGGATGTGGGACGGGATATCTATGTATTTTGTGACTGGACTTCCACGTAATTCCAGAGGTCACAAATCTATTTGGGTCATTATCTACCGACACACCAAGTCGGACCACTTATTTCCCATGACTGAGCACGGCTCAGTAGAGAGCATGGGATGTCTCTACATTCAGGAGATAGTACGACTTCATGGTGTGCCATCATCTATCGTCTCTGATCACGATGCTCTCTTTACATCCCAGCCTTGGAAGGGGTTGTAAGAGGCTTTCGGGAGTCAGCTACATCTGAACACCGCATTTCACCCTCAGACGGATGGTCAGACAGAGAGGACCATTCGGACTCTCGAGTACATGCTTCGTGCATGTGTCCCCCACTTTGTTCACAGTTTGGAGGATCACCTACCCTTGGTGGAGTTTGCGTACAACAACAGCTACCACTCCACCATCAGGATGGCACCATACGAGGCGTTGTACGACCGACCTTGCAGATCACCGCTGTGCTGGACAGACCCTGGGGAGTCAGCACTTTTGGGACCAGAGATGGTCCAGGCCACAACAAAGAAGGTCCAGGTCATCCAGGAGTGGATGAGGACAGCTTAGAGCTGGAAGAAGTCTTATGCTGACAGGAGGTGGAGGCCAATAGAGTTTGAGGATGGTGACCACATCTTCTTGCAGTTCTCACCTCGACGTGGATTACATAGATTTGGCCGAGGCGGCAAGTTGTCTGCACGCTTCATCGGACCATTCCTGGTCCTCAGTAGGATTGGCGAGGTGGGTTATCGCATGGCTTTACCACCTCAGTTTCACCGGGTTCATGACATCATTCATGTATCTCAGATGAGTAGATAAGTGCATGACCCGACTCATATCATCGACCATGGGGAGCCGGACATTGATGATGGGGTGAATTTTGTGGAGGTCCCGGTGGATATCGAGGATCGACATGAGTGGGCCCTACATGGATGGTTGATTCCTCTATTGCGCATCAGGTGGTAGCACGGGAACCTTCAGGAGATCACTTGGGAGAGGGAGGCTCAGATGCGTGCACAGTACCCACATTTGTTTCCCTAGTTTATGATGTATCTTTACGGGGATGCAAAGCCTTGATGTGGGAGTAATGTAAAGACCCATAAAATTCAAGGAAAATTTTTTCTTAATTTTATTTGGGATTTTACAAGAACGCAGTTTCTAACAGCACCTGATTCCTAGGCCCGGTGTGCCGGGAATAATTTTCTGAAGTTTAGCTCGGGTACGTTCAGTGACCGGACGAGCGTGATTTCCTAACTTTTGAACCGTTGCTCGGAATCGAAATCTGAGGGCACCGATGAAACCGCAGCGCTGGTAATTACTTAGGAACACCTTTTATGAAGTTGGATTTGCTCTGGTGTGGTTATTAAAATTTGGTTTAAGTAAAGAATAAAAATAAAAAGGGTGCAACCATTTTATTTTTATTCTAAGTAGTGTTAACCTAAGCTAAGTGGTTGGAGTGGGACCCACATCCTAACTACTCCACTAGGTAGGATATTTGTTGGGTGGGGCCCACACGATCCCCACCCTTTCAACTTTCTCAACCCCTATTAATTATGTAACTCACCCGCACCCCCCCCAAATTAAACGAAAGTCAACTCTTAATTAATTAATTGAGTAGGTCATTATTTATAATTAATTCTTGGACTCATTTTGAAATTTGAAATGAATTGTTTGATTGTGTGTTAATTAAATAAGACAAGGCCTTATTTCATGAGAGGATAGTTCGTTGTACAAGAGGATTTGGAGAGGAATGCTCTAAGTTCTGAAGAGCGTTCTTCCTCTTTCAAGAACGCGAAGAACGCACCGTCTCCGACGAAGAACACCGACCTCCGACGAAGGACGACGAAGAACGCCGAATCCTTGGTGATCAACGACACGACGCCGTGTACCACAATGCCGATGATCCTCCTTCTGCGACGTCATCTTCCATGACGTCCATTCCCCGCGATGAATCAACAATGCTTGAGGTAGGGGTTTGATTTTATGTCGTGAATATTTGGGAATTCATCAATAATCTTTTAGTCGCATGCTATAGATTAACGGGAGGGGGGGCAGACTGCACAAACATGGACGACTGTGCCCACTGGGCCAGGCCATGCCCTATTGGGCCGATCCCGGACCCGGGTCGGGTCGACCCGGTTCGGGCCGACCCAGGGGGTCTCGGGCTAGGTCGGTCCGGGCCCAAAACCCCCATTTTCGGACCTCTTTTATTCTTTTGCCCATAACTGGATCTACGGACCTCCGATCGACACACCATCAGCTACGATGCAATCCTTGGATCGAGACAGTCGTTTTGGTATATTACACACAAGGTTTCAGAGAACTTTGGGTTTGGCCGGGTTGGTTCGAACACAAAACCATCCGGGCCCTCGGAGCGGAAACACTTATAACTTGAACTCTGAACGTCCGATTGACGTGCCGTCGACTTTGTTGGATTCCTCTTTGTGAGATGGACCTTTTCTATTAATTTGCTCGAGGTTTGGATATAGTTGGTGTGTGGTTGGGTTGGTTTTGACATAAAAACCAACCGGGCCCCCAGAACAAAAAAGCCAATAACTCTCAGACCGGGCGTCCGATTGACGCGCCGTCTATCACGTTGAGTTCCTTTTGACGATATGGAACTTTGGGATACATCAAATCCGGACTTCATGTCAGTTGATGTATTAGCCCCTCGGCTCGTGGAGCAGACCCTCCCGAATAGAGCTTGCTATGTGCGGAAACCCTAGAGTTGGCTGCGACTCCGACAACGATGACGACTGTATAGAAATCCTCTGTGGGTTCGAAAGCGATGACTAGAACACTCAAGTTGTAATAACCCAAGATTTTATAAGATATATTCTTTTTAATTTCTTTCATATCTTCTGTTTTACGATACACCAAGATTATCTTGCGCTATACACAACACCGTATTAGCTTGCAGTATACACACCACTAATCCCGGATCGTGTTACACACAATTTCATGTTTGTTTGATAGTAGTTAATCTATGAAACATTGAGTTCAATGTCTTTTGTTATACATAGCAACAATGAAGTCATGGACTACACGCAACCCTGACTTGTCTTTCATTACACGCAATCACGACCTTCCTCGATAGCGTGTGTTATACGCAATACCGGGCTTCACAAAACAATGATATATTGTTATCATATTGTCATGAACTAGCTGTTATGAATAGTATTAACCAAATTTTTAATTTTATAACATTAGTATTGATCTTATAAATTTTCTAAAATATGTTATGTGAAATTTTTTTTTTGGCTAAAATAAGTATTTTTCAAAAAATGAAGTTTTGTCACCTTTTGATGGCGCACCCACTTTAAATATTGTTTTTGACATGTTTATAAGTTCAATTTTACAAAATAAAATTATTCTTTCTAATAAGGATATAAAATTTTACCTTGGATAATGTTTTCATATTATTCTAATAACTTTCATATTTTAATGAATAGTAAAAACATGCTATATTTTAATCAAAAACAACTTTTTTCATCGTAATAATTTATGTGGTTAAATTATAACATCAAATGGTTTTAAATTATAAATATAATATATTTTTACAATTTAATATAATGTATGTCATTACATTGATTTTACCTTGAATTCGTAGGTTAAATCAATTCAATCTTTTGCAATGTTTTAAACAAAAACCCATTTTCTTTCGACAACAGGATTCATTTTAATTATTTTCTGAAACTTTTGTGTAATGAATTTGGAAAAATGGATTCCATATTTGTAATCAGTGGGTCCAAATTATGTTAATAAGATACTTTTTATTTTTGGGATTTATGAATAGTAACTACGGTAAATTTTATTTACCCTAGTTAAAGGTAAATCGGGTAATTAAGGGTAAATATAAGATTATAAAATTAACCTAACACCTGCCAAAATCCTATTGGATGACTAAAAGTCGACCCATATCACCTAAAGGTCGGATTAGAATCATTTAATGGACTTTTTTCAATGAAAATAATTTAATTATTATTAAAACCAAAGAAAGTTACAACATGTCACTTTTTAAAATCTTATAAGTATAATAATTTTAATTTAGTGATAACCTTCATGAATACACAAATATGAATAGTCTCCAAAAATCTAATGAAATTATCTACATCATATGAATTTATTATAATTTTTAGGGATTAAATAATTAGCATTAATTGTGACACAATAGTGATGCAAAAATTGTTCATCTAGTGAAAAATCAAGAATATTGTTTTTATTAAACAAATAGTGACCATAAGAGGCACAAAACCCTGATGAAACTTATTTTTCATGTAAAGTTAAACCATAATCATCCAATGGTCGAATCTTTGACCATTTAGAGCCTTATAAAAGCAATAATGACACATATATTATTTTATTTTAAATGATTCCAAAGTTGTCACCTTCATAATTTAATAAATATAACAATTTAAATATTGTGATTTTAAGATGATAAATTCTAGTAAAAGTATTATTTTGAATTTTAATAGATTTATCTTCATCATAGGATTTTATTTTTAATTTTTATACAACGAATATGTATATTAAATAATTATACAAAAATGATGTAGTAATTATTTTATTAAGAGATAAACCAAATAAATGGTTTTAAAAATAATAAAATCAATATTATATGAACTATTTAATGTTCTAAACTAATTTTATAGATACATATGACCTTTTATTAATCTATTAAAGCTTTTATTTCAAACATATCTTCTGTATATATTTTATTTAAATTCAAATAAATGAATAGTGTCAAAATTGACACTATTGTTATTTTATAAAAATAACATATTATAAAATTGCTTAAAAATAACAAAAATATTTAAAAATTATATATTTAAATTTATATGGTCTAAAATGTTATAAAGTATCCAATTATTTTCAATTCACAACAAATAAGTAATTATTTGTTATAATTTAAAATTTATAGTGTTATTACCACAAATAAAATTAAATTGGTTAAATAAGGATAAATCAAGTTGATAATGTTTAATATAAATTCCTAACATGTATAAATTTTATTGATTGATTAGATTACAACCCTGTCTCATCTAATATTCAAATATGAGTCATTTTTGGAGGTTTTTAAGTGGGTTCATATTTATTATAAATTAATATTTTTGATATTTCCAAAGGAGCCCCTCTTCTCCCTTATAAAAGGGCACCTCCCCCCTCTCTTACTCACACCAATTTGATCCTTTAAGCTCGGCCAAACCCTGACCATTTCCATTCTCAACTTCCATAGAAACATCCTATAGGTCCTGGCCTTCTTCAAAGACCAATTTTAGTACCCTAAGAGGAGGATTCAAAGAGGCATGTCAAATAAGAGGTAATATCCGTTACCGATTCTTTCAATTTTCATTCTTCTTCAACTTAGTATACTTTAGTTGTTTCATTATGAAGTAATAACATAAGTATCCCTCATATACTGATATGTTATTATAAATATGAAACAAACCTATTTCACCTTCTATCCATCCTATGGAAAACAAAATCACCGCGCGTGCGTACGTATGAAATACCGTCTCCACGCCGTGGTGTAATCTATTTTTCCACCAACACCTTACATGGATGGGTATAATGGTGTAAAGAATAACTATATATGGTTATTATAACATCATACTGATTCTGATATATTATCCCATCCACTCCAATTCTATAATTATGGGAACGATATCATCGCTCGTGCGTATGTACGGACTACCATCTCCACGATGCGATGAGATTCATTCACCATGTTAACCATACATGAATGATCATAAAGTTTATATAATGAATAATAATTAAATATAAGAAATAATAATTCTACTGGATTTATGTATATATATATATATGTATGACATCTATTTAGTTTCATTCAATTAAATATGTAAACGAAAACTGTGTTCATGCATACGTACGACCTACCGTCTCCATGAACGGTATATTTCATTCCTTTTATCGATCTATAATATATATGTATATGATGAATATATATTATATATAAATCATTTTTTGAATTCTGGAATTTTTTAAATCATGATATTAGTAATAATATCAAGAATGAGAAGTCGAAACACATACGATAAATGAAATGATTTTACACAAAACACTACTTTAACATGGAATTTACAAAAGAACGGGTAATATAGAGTCATAATTTAAACATATATGATATCATAAAAATGAATATGATTATGTAATAAGTCAATGACATTATTTAAATCATTATACAGGAGGTTCGGATCCATACGAAGCATATCGGACCTAAGGTAAGGGATAATTTTTCAAATCTCATTTTTATCTGAGATTGCTTATTCGAAAGTATTTACTGGGGTTATTTATATCATCCATGTCCATGTTTTATAAAAGTGTTTTCATGTATGTTTAAAGTCCTTTTTACCAATTTTTTACTTTTAATACATGGTATGTAAGGAATCTTTCTTTTTTTTACGTTACGAGGTACTTTTTTGACTTTTCCGGTAAAACTATGAGAAGAATGTTTTTTAACTTATACAGAACAAATGTATTTTTACAGTTTTATAAAGACTTATTTCCATGAGAAATACTCCAAAAGATTTCATGACTATTTTCAAAAAAATCCTTTTCATTAAAAATATCATGATATTTTGTGAAAAGAGAATGATTTTGAAGAAGAAAAGATATTTTCTTCAAGAATTCATTTCAAGTGTTTTATCAAAACCATTTTTCATCTAAGATGACATTATTTCATATGTGTATGTTTCAAGTATCATGTCTCTATGATTTACATGGTTTCACTATTATTATTATGAAATGATATTCATTTCTTTTATATGGATTATGTGATGATGGAATGATGTTTATGAAACCCATTTTATTATTTGGGTTATGATTAATGATTTATATTTATGTTGTGACACAAGTAAGAATGATTTCATAATGAGATGGGTGGGACATATATCTCCCTCCAATGAATTGGGTAATGATTTATATCTCATGAGACAGACATGGTTGGAAGAGTAAGTTAAACTGGTTCAGTAATACAAGACTGGAACGAGGAGTGAACTCGATTCAGAAAGGGACTTTGTCCACTAAGATGGTCTTGGAAGCAATTCCTTGGATTTTATGGAAATCATAACATGTTCTTAATGGTTGCCACAATTACATGTTTTAATCCCATGCTATTTTATCATGATTAATTTTTCTTTATGATCTATGCCTTACGTACTTTCATGTTTTATGTCATTGCTCAAGATTTTGATGTTTAAACATTATGTTCATGTTTTTAAGCTCAAATGTATATGATTTGTTTTATTTTATCCATGGTTACCCTTACTGAGCATTTTATCTCACCCTTTATATGTTTTCTTTTCCCCAGGATATAAAGAAAGGTTTTAGGTAAGAAAAATAGGGGAAGATCGATATGGGAGATGTTGAAGATCTTTTAATAGGATTAGATGTTTATATTCCGAGATTCCAAATACACTAAACTATTACGGTCCTTGTGTGTCTGTTATTGTTATGTATTATGTATTCCGAAAAAGTAATGTAATTTCTATATACGTCAAGCTTCTGGTATCTACAGTTGGTATCAGAGGCAAAGGAGGTAGGAATGTATCCAATCCTTGGGAACTCTCACATCTGAGCGTTGGATGAAGCATGGATCTCCACCCCAGGGCTTCTTGAGGAAATGGCTGCCACTGGGGATGGTGGTGTGTCCCGCCCAGGGGGTGTAGCCACCCATGGAGTGCCCTGATAGGTATCAATTATAGTCCACTGGAAGTAATTCCAGACCTTTACAGTTGGTATCAGAGGAAAGGTTTAGTAAACCTTTGGAAACTAGAATGCGAGAACATTAGTGAGATCCCTAGAGATATTTCTATGGTAAGTCTAGGGATGTACCTAAGGTTTAGTATACATATAGGTTATAGTCCTAGAATTGCGCTAACGATATTAGAATTAAACCTAAGATGTTAGATATTTAAGGTACTCTTTCTTTACAATGTTGTTTTCCTAGCATGATTTTTTCCTCTCACACTATTCTTTTTGGGTTTTAGAAAATGGTTGGAAACAAGAAGATTCATGATAATGGAGGATATGACAGAAAATGGAATGATATTCTTCATGATCAACCAAATGAAACAGGATTTGGAAGTCCAAACATCATTTTTATGCCTAATCAATAATCTCATAATATGATCAATAATCTCAACTTTGGTAAGTTTCCCGACTCGGATAATAAGAGAAAGATGGAGTTTCATGATGATCATAGAGGAAAGAAAGTTCAATTTTCCTCATGTAAATCATATGGGAAGAGGCATCATGGAGAATGTTTCAAAGGAACTAGAAGATGCTTTGGGTGTGGAAAAGAAGGACAAAAAGCCAGTAAGTGCAAAGGAAAGGGTTCAGTTAACACCATAGACAAGGATAATGGTATTGCTACGACATAAAAAATGATTAGATGTTTTAAATGTGGAATGTATGGGCATTATGAAAACCAATTCCCTAAGGGAAAATCTCATGAATAGAATCATCATGGTCATATGAGTAGTATTTATGTTGATGATGATGATGAGACTAAAAATGAAATATGAGATGAAAGAAATTATGAAGCTCAATCAGTGGTTTAGGAAGTTAGTGGAATGATTGTATGTTTATAAAGA
The DNA here is from genome assembly GCA_963277665.1 of Viscum album. Taxonomy (NCBI): domain Eukaryota; kingdom Viridiplantae; phylum Streptophyta; class Magnoliopsida; order Santalales; family Viscaceae; genus Viscum; species Viscum album. The sequence continues at coordinate 2,064,853,660 of OY728121.1, forward strand.
ATAATGTATGGTACTATGGAATAAATAATCATATAAGGATTGTTACACTATTGTTTTTCCTAAAGTATTTGGAAGTATATGTTGTATGGTACCGGTAACCATGGAAGGTTATTTAGATATTTTTGGAAAGTAGATGATATGCACATAATGATGGTAATGAGATGTTTGATTGTATTCATTAGCTCATGATTAATATAAGGACTATGTGATATCATGGTTTGAGTATATAGAATTTTTAGGATTTTTGTTTGTGGAAAGTGTTAAATTTTAACTGTATTCATGTTTTCACTAAGGTTCAATGGGTATTCATTTTATTTCAAGAGAATTAATGATTAAGGTCTTCGAATGTTTGGAATGTGACCAAAAAGACATATCTTATGATATATGGGGATCAACAATGGTATTAACATGCTTGTTATATGAAATATCTGGTAATCGTTTCCACTATAATATGAAAATGGACTGCAATATTATGGATAAGCCTAATGATTGGAATGGATTATGTTGGACAGAAGTTAGTATTGTTTAAGGATAAAACATTTTTCGATATTATTGATGGGATGTTATAGTAATGTAGTTTTAGAAAAAAGGACAACCTGCAGGACGAGCGACAACCCATCGTGTCAGACAAGGCTGTGGGAATCAAACCCACAACCGAAGTGCGACTGGCCTTTATCCCATACCACTAGCCTACAGGAAGTCCTTGGTTAGTTGAAACAAGTTTTATTTTATTAAGCTGTATGATATATGAAGTATAAGTTCATTTTTGGAACCATATACGATTAATCTAACCATATTATGGACTTATAAATTTTGCTACCCTTTTGTTTAAAACACATGGAATGACCCATCATTCTATCACATGATCTGCTAACACATCATGAATAACAAATTCAACTTCATTTCATTAAGGGATGAAGTGGAAATTGTTCAATTCACGAACAACAGTGAGATTGTACCAAAATCAGGTAAGTATTTATTTTAATTAATCAACTTCAGGGAAATGATATTGAAAACCAAAAATGTTGTCCTAGGGCTCTTATATCCGATGAATTAGATGGTACCTTAGATCATCACAAATCTATGGCTTTGTGATTGTTGGCTTTTTCATAGCCACGTTCTCTACCACTCTCTATCAGAACATGATGGTTCAATTTCTCTTCCATATCCATATTTTCACCTATGTTATCCTATGTGGAAACCCAGTGATTAGTTTATTTGGGTAACTGTTACGTTTAATACGTTAGTTTTTAAAGATAATTTTTTGTATTCCTTTCTATGATGTGGGTTTCAATTAATGAAACTTTCAAGTAAAAAACCATTTATAACCCTGACGAATTTCGAGGGCGAAATTCATTTTAAGGGGGTTAGAATTTAATAACCCGAGATTTTATAAGATATCTTATTTTTAATTTCTTTCATATCTTCTGTTGTAAGATACACCAAGATTATCTTGCGCAATACGCAACACTGTATTAGCTTGTAGTATACGCAACACTAATAATGGATCGTGTTACACACAATTTCATGCTTGTTTGATAGTAGTTATTCTATGAAACATTGAGTTTAATGTATTTTGTTATACACAGAAACAATGGAGTCATGCACTACACGCAACCCTGACTTGGCTTTCATTACACGCAATCACGACTTTCCTCGATAGTGTGTGTTGTACGCAATACAGGTTTCATTAAACAACGATATATGGTTATAATATTATCAAGAACTATCTTTTTTGAATAGTATTAACCACATTTTGAATTTTATAACATTATTATTCATCTTATAAATATTTTAAAACATTTTATGTGAACAAAATAAAATTTTCGGGTAAAATAAGTATTTTCAAAAAAATGCAATTTTGCCGCCTTTTGATGGAGAACCCACATTAAATATAGTTTTTGACATGTTTATAAGTTCAATTTTAAAAAATAAAATTATTCTTTGGAATAAAGATATAAAATATTACCTTGGATAAAGTTTTCATATTATTCTGATAACTTTCATATTTTAATGAATAGTAAAAACATGATATATTTTAATTAAAAAGAACTTTTTTCATCGTAATAATTTATGTGATTAAATTATAATATAGAATGGTTTTAAATTATAAATAGAATATATTTTTACCATTTAATATAATTTATGTAATTATCATTGATTTTACCTTGAATTCGTAGGTTAAATCAATTCAATCTTTTGCAATGCTTTAAACAAAAACCGATTTTTTTTCGACAACGGGATTAATTTTAATTTAATTTATGCAACTTTTGTGTATTGAATTTGGAAAAATGGATTCCATATTTCCAATCAATATGTCCAAATTATGTTAATAAGATACTTTTTATTTTTGGGCTTTATGAATAGTAAGTACGGTAAATTTTATTTATTATAGTTAAAGGTAAATCCGGTAATTAAGGGTAAATATAAGATTATAAAATTAACCTAAAACCTACCAAAATCCTATTGGATGACTCAAAGTCGACCCATATCACCTAAGGGTCAGATTATAATCATTTAATGGACTTTTTCCCATGAAAATAATTTAATTATTATTAAAACCAAAGAAAGTGACAACATGTCACTTTCTTAAATCTTATAAGTATATTAATTTTAATTTAGTGATAACATTCATGAAACATCGAACATGAATAGTCTCCAGAAGTCTAATGAAATTATCTACATCATATGAATTTATTTATAATTTTTTGGGATTAAATAATTAGCATTAATTGTGACACAATAGTGATGCAGAAATTGTTCATCTAGTGAAAAATCAAGAATATATTGTTTATTAAACTAATGGTGACCATAAAAGGCACACATCCCTGATAAAACTTATTTTTCATGTAAATTTAAACCATAATCATCCAATGGTATAATATTTGACCATTTGTAGCCTTATAAAAGCGATTATGACCCTTATTTTTTTTATTTTAATTGATTCCAAAGTTGTCACCTTCATAATTTAATAAATATAACAATTTAAATATTGTGATTTTAAGATGATAAATTCTAGTAAAAGTATTATTGTGAAATTTAATAGATTTATCTTCATCATATGATTTTATTTTTTATTTTTATGAAATGAATAAGTATATTACATAACTATAAAAAAATGATGTAGTAATTATTTTATTAAGAGATAAACCAAATAAATGGATTTAAAAATAATAAAATAAATATTATATGAACTATTTAATGTGCTAATATATTTTTCTAGATACATATGACCTTTTATGAATCTATTAAATATTTTATTTCAAACATATCTTCTGTATATATTTTATTTAAATTCAAATAAATTAATTGTGTCAAAATTGACACTATTGTTATTTTATAAAAATAACATATTATAAAATTGTTTAAAAATCAAAAAAATATTTAAAAATTATAAATTTAAATTTAAATGGTCTAAAATTTTATAAAGTATCCAATTATTGAAAATTCACAACAAATAAGTAATTATTTGTTATAATTTAAAATCTATAATTTTATTACCACAAATAAAATTAAATTGATTAAATAAGGATAAATCAAGTTGATAATGTTTAAAATAAATTCCTAACATGTCTAAATTTTATTGGTTGATTATATTACAAACCTATCTCATCTAATATTCTAATATGAGTCATTTTTGGAGGTTTTTAAGTGGGGTTAGATTTATTATAAATTAATATATTTAAGATTTCCAAAGGTGCCCCTCTCCTCCCTTATAAAAGGGCACCTCCTCCCTCTCTTACTCACACCAATTTGTGCCTTTAATCTCGGAAAAAACCTGATAATTTACCTTCTCAACTTTCCTATAAACATCCTATAGGTCCTGGTCTTCTTCAAAGACCAATTTTAGTACCCTAAGAGGAGGTTTCAAAGAGGCGTGTCAAAGAAGAGGTAATATCCGTTACCGATTCTTTCAATTTTCATTCTTCTTCAACTTCTTCTTATTTAGTTGTTTCATTATGAAGTAGTAACAAAAGTATCCCTCATATACTGATATGTTATTATATATATGAAACAATCCTATTTAACCTTCTATCCATCCTATAGAAAACAAAATCCCCGTGTGTGCGTACGTACGGAATACCGTCTCCACGCCGTGGTGTATTCTGTTTTTCCACCAACACCTTACATGGATGGGTATAATGGTGTAAAGAATAACCATATATGGTTATTATAACATCATAATTATTCTGATATATTATACCATCCACTCCGATTCTATAATTATGGGAACAATATCGTCGCTCGTGCGTACGTACGGCCTACCGTCTCCACGATACGATGAGATTCATTCTCCATGTTACCCATACATTAATGGTCATAAAGTTTATATAATTAATAATAATGAAATATAAGAAATAATAATTCTACTGGATTTATGTATATATACATGTATGTCATCTATTTAGTTTCATTCAATTCAATAAGGAAACGAAAACAACCTTCATGCGTACGTACGGCCTACCGTCTCCATGAACGGTATATTTCATTCCTTTTATCGATCTATAATATATATGTATATGATGAATATATATTATATATAAATAATGATTTACATTATGGAATTATTTAAATCAGGATATAGGTAATAATATCCATAACGACAAGTCGAAACACATACGATAAATGAAATGATTTTACCCAAAACGCTACTTTAACATGGAATTTACAAAAGAACCGGTAATATAAAGTCATAAGTTAAACGTATATGATATCATAACAATTAATATGATTATTTAATAAGTAAATGGAATTATTTAAATCATTATACAGGAGGTTCGGATCCATACGAAGCATATCAAACCTAAGGTAAGGGATAATTTTCCAAATCTCATTTTTATCCGAGATTGCTTATTCATAAGTATTTACTGGGGTTATTTATATCATCCATGTACATGTTTTATAAAAGTGTTTTCATGCATGTTTAAAGTCCTTTTTAACCATTTTTGACTTTTACAACATGGTATGTAAGGAATCATTCTTTTTTTATGTTACGAGGTTATTTTTTTACTTTTCCGGAAAAAGTACGAGAAGAATGTTTTTTAACTTATACGGAATGAATGGATTTTTATGGTTTTATAAAGACTTATTTTCATGAAGCTTACTCCAAAATATTTCATGACTATTTTCAAAAAAATCCTTTTCTTTTAAAATTTCATGACATTTTGTGAAAAGAGAATTATTTTGAAGAAGAAAAGATATTTTCCTCAAGAATTCATTTCATGTTTTTCATCAAAACCATTTTTCATCTAAGACGACATTATTTCATATGTGTATGTTTCAAGTATCATGTCTATATGATTTACATGGTTTCACTATTCTTATTATGAAATGATATCTATTTATTTTATATGGATTATTTGATGATGGAATGATGTTTATGAAACCCATTTTATTCTTTGGGTTATGATGAATGATTTATGTTTATGTTGTGACACAAGTAAGAATGATTTCATTATGAGATGGGTGGGGCCTATATCTCCCTCCAATGCATTGGGTAAAGATTTATATCTCATGATATAGACATGGCAAAAACGAAAAGTTAAACCAGTTCAGTAATACAGGACTGGAACGAGGTGTGAACTCGATTCAGAAAGGGACTTTGTCCACTAAGATGGTCTTGGCAGCAATGTCGTGGCTACTATGGAAATCATAACATGTTCTTAATGGTTTCCACGATTACATGTTTTACTCCCATTGTATTTTATCATGCTTAATGTTTCTTTATGATCTATGCCTTACGTACTTCCATGTTTTATGTCATTGCTCAAGATTTTGATGTTTAAACATTATGTTCATGTTTTTAAGATCAAATGTATATGATTTGTTTTATTTTATCCATGGTTACCCTTACTGAGCATTTTATCTAACCCTTTAAATGTTTTATTTTCCCCAGGATATAAAGAATGGTTTTAGGTAAGAAAACAAAACGGGAAGATCGATATGGGAGATGTTGAAGATCTTTTAACCGGATTAGATTTTTATATTCTGAGTTTCCAAAGACACTAAATTATTACAGTCCTTGTGTGTATGTTATTGTTATGTATTAATTATTCCGCAAAATTAATTTAATTTCTATGTATGTCGAGCTTTGGGTCTCTACAGTTGGTATTAGAGGCAAATGAGGTAAGAATGTATCCCATCCTTGGGAACTCTCACATGTGATCGTTGGACGAAGCATGGCTCTCCGCCCAAGGGCTTCTTGAGGAAATGGATTCCACTGGGGATGGTGGTGTGTCCCGCCCAGGGGGTGTAGCCACCCATGGTGTTCCCGGATAGGTATCAATTATAGTCTACTGCAAGTATTTCCAGACTGTTACACAATGATCCTCAGTGGATTATTGCTACAGATCCTGTGTGACTCAGATCCTTTGTGGGTCAGGGCTCAGCGGTCCTGTGTGGGCCAGCGCATATCGATCCTATGTGGGTCAGATCCTGTGTGGGTCATTGCAGGGGTTAGTACCTATCGATCATGTGTGGGTACGATGTCTTAGATTAATCAGTGGCCACATATGATCATCTTTATCATCTTACGAAGAATTATACCTGTGTGAGTTGAGTCTTGAGTTCAATCAATATCTTCGAAATATTTGACTTGCTTTTCTATGTGGATTGAGTTGTGTTATCCTTTTTGGATTGGGTTGTAGTCCTATGTGGATGTGATTGAAATTGGCATGGATGCTGGAGCTGAATGGGAATTGATGACTTAGGTATATGTATGGGAATATACCGAAGTAGTGTTGGATGTGACTTCGTGATTGCATCTTTTCATTATGGATTATCCTTTAGGGATTTTGGGAGACCTTGGGGGTCTCGGGGTCCCCAATGAGTAACGTATACTCACCCCTGCACGGGCTATACCCGCACTACGTTGTGCTGTTTGTAGACGACGGACAACACTGATCGTGGTTGAGGCTTGCAGATCAAATCGATACCTGGAGGAGAAACACTAGGCGTGACATACTCGGAGTAGACGGCTGGACCTGAGGAGCTGAGGAGGCTATCTGTACCCACCCTTCAGGTGGGACTTCCAGTGGATGGCTCGACATTGCATCATTACTTTTCAATTGTTGTATTTCCTTTTCTAGTTGTACTTTACTTTCAGTTTGGGTTTGTATTCTGGCCCACTTACTTTTCCACACTTACTATAGTACCCAGTTTTACTTAGATTTTACTTCTCCATTCTTACTCTATGTGTTTGTTTAATTTATAAAGGCAATGCCTTCCCTTTTTATCGGGAATTACGCCATAGTTCTAGTCACTAGCCCCTGACCTATCGAAGGCAGGCTTGGGGTAGCCACGGCACGGGCCCCGAGGACGGGTCGTGAAAAGCTAATTGTTTTAATTATAACAGGCCATTTTCCCATAATTTATTCTATAAATTATTCTTTCCAAAATTCAACATCATTTACATTGAATGAGGTGAAAACATCACCAATATTCTAGATTTCCATGATGGTGCCTGTATTGATCCCTAGTCAAGATGAAATCACATTCACTCAATAAGAAAAAATTGATACATATATAAATTATTAGTGTAAGGATAAACGAAAAAAATGAATTTTAATTCATTTAAGATTAATGAAAATATAATTTAACAACCTAAATAAGAGTTACACACATTGATGTATTCCTATATGTTAACTATATGAGGGATATATGTCTATCATCTATAACCACCAGCCACAATGTAGTTGATAAATTTTATTGCTATTTCCACCATGTAATTCTCCAAATGGGATAATTTTTTTTTAATTCAACGATGTTGGTAAAAATTATATCATCAAAATCAGGATTCATAATATCATTTCCAGAATTAGAGATGCTGACACAATATTGACAGAAGAAAATATAGAAAATTGTGCCTCTAAACCAAAGAATCCATATCATAGGGACAATATTCCATCCAACTACTTTTCATAATATAGTGTAGTTGAAAAGTGTAAGATATAGTCCCTCAATAAGAATATCTGAAGTATCCTTTATAAGATGGTGGACAATGATAAGAAGTATTAGCTATAGAGTATGAGAAGCAAAATATTTTTCTTATTGATGAAAATGTTTATGATCATAGAATTTACATTTGTGATCAATTTCAAAAAGATGTGTAATATGATTTTTTTAAAAAAATTAGATTGACTCAATGAATAGATGTTACACACAAAATTAAACCTTGATGTCTATAAAGATCAGGTTTCCCCTAAATTAAATAATAAATTAATATTTCACTCATTCATTCAAGGAGAATTGGAAATATATATAATGATTCTAGTGATACCTATGAAGAATAAAACAATGATAGTGTAGAAATTATAAGGTACTTTGTCATACATATGGTCACCTATAATAGAGATTAATTACTAATTCAAATGGATGGTGGGAGTATCACACCTTCTAGAAATGAAATATTTTATATGATATACATTTTATATTACAAAATGAATTCCCAATTCATAGGATTTTAAACGTCCCATAATAGGCCCTAATCATAAGAACACATATTATAGGTAACATAAATATTTAATTCATGTTGTTAAAATGCACAACATATGGTCCACCATGTATCATTGATAAACTTTATGGAGTATCATTTTTATATGACCATGTTACTTTCTTGAGTCATGAATCCAAGAAATAGTTCCTAATGTATAGTTTCCCATTTTGTTTCATTTAATAGTAATACCCCCCATAGTTATTGAAGTACTCGTGGATTGATTCTATGAATTATTGGATATTAATATAACCCATTGGAACTATCACAAAACTAATCAAAAAGTTCATTTCTATAAAAATAAATCTACATCATCGTGTCCAATTCCTTATTAATTAACATTTATTTCCCAATAATAACTATACTCTAGGAAACAAACCATTAAATATTCCCTACATATTCATGGGATAGAACATTGTGATGGAATTTTCATCAAGGTACCCATTATATGAAATGAAAATACAAGGAACAAGAGTCCAAATAAAATGAACATAAATTTAATGACATATAATCTTTCATTATGACCATTAAAATTGTTGGAGATATTTTTTACACTCTACCTAATAACATTATATGAGATTTTGATCAATATAAGAGTTCTATAAAGTGTTTCTACCAATCTAAACTCCAAATATATGATATATGGTCCCCATTTCTATAAAAAAGTGTTTATTGATTCCTATAATCTCATGTTACGTGTTGTCATCAAATTTATTTATTATAGACATAGCCACAAATACCATTAACTGTAATATGACCCTATATGAACCAAATAATTCACATTAGGTTTTATAATGGAACAACATTAGAGTTGACCATTTCAAAATCATAATTTGAAAAATGCACATTCAAATAAACTTTCCTCCATTCTCTCACAAGGACGCTCATTTATTTCTTTGTGACTTCTCGCTATGAATGGGTGATATCGATGTAGAGTCATTTTCAGACTATTAATTCTATGATTTTTATATATATAGGATAATTATATTGACTCATAGGGCTCAGTATGGGTCCAAATAAAAAAATGATATCTAATACCCCAATATATCAAAGTTAATGGATCCTCTATCATTCATGTAGGGATTTATTATGTTCCCCTACACATGTATGGATCTATAACCCACTCTAATCCCATAAACATGTACTATATTGGTGCAAATAACTTTTCTATGATTTAAATATACCTATTCATATAATCATAAGTTATATAGTGAAACATAATATAAATATATTGTATCCAATGGTAATTTATTTATATATTATAATTCCAATTACATATTGGTAATATGACTCAAAAACTATTAGTTAGTATGGAATTTCATTTTCCTCTCCTCAATATGCCCCAATTTAATCCTTATCCATTGTGTTTGATTTTTATATTTATAGATACCTCTCAAGAATAATATATTTCATTAATTTTAATAATTTTGGATACATTGTGATGCTGATATTACATATCATAGACTCAATCCAAAATTCCATTCCCATTAAAATATCTCCAAAACATCCAAACACTTGAAAAGCCCTTTTCACGTTAGGGTTTTCATATTAATAACTTCCTTGAATGATATTTTTAAATATCATTTATAAAAAAAACTATTGGTTTTATAATTATTATCATAGTATATTTAGTGAAATATACTATATCTGTCTTAGGCCAATACATAAAACCTCTTCCATTTCCATTATCCTTCACATTTCATAAAGACCCAATTTGGTTCATTCCTGAACGAGAGAGTCAGAATTACATTCTAAATTCCATATTCTCTAGTACTATGCTTCATTACATAAATTTTTTAATAATAAAAAACCATTCATATATATTGGTAATAATTTTATAAGATTCTAAAAAGGACACATCTATATAGAAATTACAAATTCCCCAAATTTCAATCGTTCTTCTAACCAATTAGAGGCTTGTTATTATCCCAAGGAAAAAAATCATCTAACTTAATTAATCCTAAAAAGAATGGTAGTGGGTCATTTGATTAAAATATAATCAACTATAATCCAAAACATTCATATTAAATTTCATTACAAAATTATTAATATTACTCTTTAAAATATATACATAGTTCTCAATACATGTTCAATGTTGGTGAGGCACTACTAGATCAGGATACCTCATTCTATTTTTCACCTCCCATGAGTTGGTCTTTGTAATTTGAAAATAAAATACATTCACACATTATATAATTTATTCCATAAATATATGGGTCCTCACTCATTCATGGATGGTATTTACTATTCCATTATCACTATTTGGACAACATCTTGTTTTTTGTCAAAGATATGTGACGTAGAAAAATACATACATAATTCTAATTGTAACAACCTAATGCTAATTTAATATTTATATTCTATGGATACTAGTGATATAAAATAGTTTTTGAAATCATTTTTGGTAAATTTTACCGTTAATAAATACAATCAATGTCACCGCCCATTTTTAATCAGGGATATAGACTCTCAAAACTAAATAAGGATTCAATCAATGTAGTAAAATCATAACCATAAAATTTGGAGAAATATTTATGAATAAAATTCACATAAATAATAAAGGAATTTTATAATAACATGTACTTGATAAAATGTTTTCCAATATTTAAAAACACAATAAATAGAGAATTTTTTTCAATGATACATGATGATAAATATCATCCCATATGGATCTATATTTTGAGACCTTATACTACAAAGGAATGGATTTATGGTAGACACTATTGTGAAAACCATTCTTGGGTGTTCTGGTAAAAATATTTTTCCTATACCAAATGGAATATTGTTCACATTTATTAGGAAAAAATGTTCATTATTTGAAAGATAAAATATAACAAATGATTTTAGGAAGAAAACACACAAAAGGTGTCCTAGTATTAATCTATTTTATTTTACCCAAATAATTTACCACTAAACGTTCGGTATTATGTTATTTATAAAATGAAATATAGTTCCCCAATTATATATACATATTTTCCATATTTTTAACATTATTATCTAATAAATAAAACCAAATTATTGATAGGCCTGATCTATTTGAAATATTTTGTAACGCCCCGACCCCAGCTACCCAGAGTCGGTGCATTACTTCGTAACATTGGCATGATCACAAAAGATCAAGTCTCGAAAGACAGATTAGTTTAGTAGCCTTGGAAACACTAGATACATTCATAAGTCTTTCATTACATCAAAAAGTAAACAAACTACAATAACATGGTCTTCATACTCCACACTCATATCCTCTTCTGACTATCCCTGCAGGTCATTCCTAAAATACTTCTTCACATCCTGGAAAATATTAAAACAATGAAAGGGGTGAGCTCAGATGGTCAGTAAGGATAACAATATTGTGGAAGCTTTCTTAAATAAACATAAACATTTAAGGCAATGTTTAACTAAAACAAAAGCCTTATTGAACTTGAACATCAACATAATATGGAAAAAGTAAAATGAGATAATGCCATTTACTTCTTCACATGGATATTGTACTAGATGAATAATCACATGAAATATCAATAACCACTTTCATAATGAGGGAATGTATAATGCCAGACATTCTGAAACACTTTTTCAAGGCCTCGACCAAGACGTCTAAAATGATTAAGGCCTCGGCCAAAACCATAAATCAAATTGGGAAAGGGCCTCGGCCAATTCCACGTCTAGTTGTCTCATGAGACCTACCGATGCATCGAGGAGCTATAGCGGGCTCCACCCGTCACTTATTATGTCCAATAAATTCCTCATATGAATAGGTTTAAACATATCATAAACCATAACATAATCGTATCACATAAAACATGCATAAAGGAAACATAACATTTCCACATTTCAATCACAAGATATCAATACAACACATTGATATAATAAAAACTCTTTAGAAACCATTTTCAATATCAAAATAAAAGAAAGTTAAAACATTGTATTTATTTTTCATTAAAAAAAAGATGGCTTGTAGAGGAAGCCGAAACTCAAATAATGGTCACGGCGGTGGAGAAGTCATTGTCGCCGCATATGTACGGAAAGAAAAACACTCCCTTTTGTCGTTTAGCAAAACGCTTCGTATAAAAAATATTCCTTTTGAATAAATGTAAAAAGTCAAAGGGGTTTATACACCGTATAAAAGAATGTTGTGTATAAAACGAAATATGCCTCAATGAAAGGAGATTGAGACGAAGTCCATACAAAGGTCATTTTTTAAAATAAAATAGATCTATTATGTGTATTCTCTATTGGTACACATAAAGAAAGTACAAATACAGGATATCACATAATAATATCATGACATAATTTGAAAATAGGAGATTAACCCAAAGAATGGAAATTGGGTTAAGAAATTCCCTTACCTTGTGTCCGACTTGACTCAACCGTTCTTTAACCTCCTGAATAATAAACTAGAGTTAATATATACCTTATTAATAACCATTTTCAATTTCATTATCCTTATTATATCACTTATTACAATGATAGGAACATTATGTAATTATTTAAGTTAATAATGGTCGTTTTGTCGATCATTGGTACTTGAGTCAAAAATAAACTTCTTATAATTACAAGTTGTTCATGTGGTGAATTATCCATTATATCCAGAATTATATTCATGATTTAGATATCATATATATCATATATATATAGTATATACATTCATTCATAATGTCACGTAACATTTAGATGTAAGAAATGAAATGCACCGTTCATGGAGACGGTAAGCCGTACGTACGCATGAACGCTACTTTCATTTCTATTTCGTATTTAATGGAACGAAATCATAAAGATATAAATGAATAATATATTTCCAGTATAATATAGTGTATAATACCATTTACTCCATCTTTATACATCCCACATATGGCATTAACGATTCAAATCACTTTGAGGGGGCGGTAGTCCGCACTTCCTAAAATGAAATTATCGCGTTTTACCCATAATGGAAATCATAAAGTTAGCCATAAATGAGAAATACAGAAGAATATGTAAAACATAAACATATAATATATCATATATAAAAATAGTGACATCTTAATGGCCACCATTGAAGGTGTTATATGAGTGTCGAACAATCATCGTTTCGTGAGGCAGAAATTCACCATCCACAGAAACCGTATGTTTTTCAACCATTAGATGTATGTGTGTGTAAGTGTAGCTCAAATAATTCTTATAACAACATCCTAGTATATTGAGGATACTGGTTTTGTTACAAAAGAAATTAATAAAAAGAGTTTAGGGGGTTGGAGAAGAAAAATAAACCAAAACAACATTAGAGAAGACATTACCTCAAAATTGGGTAACTCTTTTTGATTTGAGCCAAAGGCTTCCTTGAGAAGAGTTCTGCCCAAAGTGAGGCTTCTAGGAGTAAGAGGGGGAATTTGGGAGAGTATTTTGGCAGAGTTTGGCCGATCCAAATGGCTTTAATGTGTAAATGAGGTGGGAGAGGTGGGGGCCTTTTATAAGTGGAGAGGAGGGGCTCTTTTGGAAAGATTGAAATGTTACATTATTACACAATGCTTTTCGGATTCTATAGGTCCCAAACTTATATAATTCGAGGATAAGGTGATAAGGGTTCTAAATATCCTCATACAATTGGCTTTGGACAAGTGTAAGCCTTGGATTTTGCATTATCTTCCCATTTTATTTAAATCGTTAAATAATGAGGTCATCGCCGCATCATAATGATGTCATAAATAATTTAATTTATTTAATGTCTAAAAATTATAAAAAACTACTATGATGTAGTAAATCTTTTTAGATTTCTAATGAATATTTATAGACAAAATTTGGACTTGTGTAACCCCACTTAAAAACTGTTTTAGGGAAATAACTCTTGTTTGTGTCAATTTAATTTTAACATTAAATAAATATATATTAATGTCATTTTCCAACTAAAGTGGCTCCATGGGGTCCCCAAGTTGACCCATGGGTTGTCTTGGTCGGCCATGACTCATCCAATAGGAGTAGGACAAGTGTCAAGCTCATATCATATTATTAAAACATTGTTTTTACCTTAAACCACACTAATTACCTCTAATCGCGATTAAGAACTTAAAAGTTACTATTCACCAAAAAATTATTTTAATCTCATTGAACCACATTTTACTTCTTAATGACAATAATGTATGTTGGATTTTTGAAAATCAAACCACAGAAGTGGTAATATTTCATTTAAACGAAAAATCAGTTATTTAACTACCACTTAGTGGTTTCACTATTCATCAGAAATTGATGTTTTTCAGAACAAGGCCAAAATTTCACCCTAAGCTATAATTGATATTCCGAATTCAAAAATGACGTCTATTTTAAAAAATTCCAAACATATAAGTTGCATTAATTAATTTTATAATTAATTCCCGCTGTTACGACAAATAGCGTGTTTTTAAGAAACAATTTATATCAAAAGATTGGCAATTGTTTATGTCCAATTTCAATGTTAAATTAATTCTAATGACCACCATTGGATAAAATGGTAAAAATATATTATAATTATACCTTAAAACCACTAAATAGTATAATTTATCACTATAAATTATTTTGATTTAAAAAGTTGTTTTTAAGTATTTTCACTATTCATAAAAAATTAGAAGTTCTCAGAAAAATGCCAAAAAATCAACATAGGCTAATTTCGATATTCAGAATCCAAAAATGAAGTACATTTTGAAATATAAAATTTCTATAATTTTAAAAAGTGGTTATTACTATTCATAACGGCTACTATGATTTTTTGCGGTGTTTTAGAACTCGAAGTTGCGTACAATACAAGCTATTGAATTATTTAATGAGAAGCGTATTGTGGAAGCTCGGGGGGTTACATATTTATTTCTTAAAACATCCAAATGTATATAGAATTAATGAATATTTATTTGAAAATCCGTAATGATATCCCAAATACCATTATGTTCCTTAAAAATAATAGGTTAACCAACATAATTAATAAAAAATGGGTGGTAGGAAATGATTTGTTACAGAAAAAACATGATGAATTACTACACCATTTGAGTCAAATGTCATAACATGATATCACAAAAGGAAAATATATGGAATAATAATATAAAAAGTTCCTAAAATAACATGGAAGAATAATATCATGGAATCATAGGAATTTTGATGTAACATAAAACATGACATAAGAATCTGTCACGGAAAACCACCAATATAATATCACAATTTGGAAAGAGTATCATCATGGATTAGGTTCAATCCCAAATCCCATAAAAATCATCTCATGACACACAAATTTTACCCAATTATTTGGTGTACTAACTAGGAAAATACATCCTAAAATATAAATTATATTTACTGTCAAAAAATTAAATCAAACATAAGGCATCAACATAATATTTACCCCTATAATTATATGGGTTGTTTAATTATATGTTATAGAAAAACCATGTGAGGTATCATAATGGTTTCCATGAAAAAATGGATAAAAAAACTCATGGATGTTCATAACTGAAAAATATGTTTAGAACATGAAATTCCATTTACATTTAATTTGATGATGATAAAGAGAGTGGAAGTATAACTTTGGAAATATTCCACTAATGTGAGTGTAGGGGAAAGGGTAAACAACAATTAACATAGTGATAGAAAATATTTTTTTTAATTTAACTAGAAATAAAAATATGTATAGATTATATAAATAATAAATAAATTTTAGGTAACATGGAGGGTTTAAAACATTATATGTAATGGTATATGAAATATTGTATGGAAGAGTGTTGTCCCCTTTAACTGGGTATTCCCAATGAATAGAGTTGACAAGGGAACCTAAAAAACATCTAAATATCTATCCTAGAAAAGATAATTAATATAGTGTTATAATTTCATGACATATATAATGAATATTAATGTGTATAAAATAATAATAAACAGAAATTGTGGTAATGAGATAGAATGAATTATACAAGGAAAATAGGGAATTTTAGAGTGATCCCTTACCTTAGGACTGAAATCATTCTACATTTTCAACTAACAACTTATTGATTATAAAATCATGAAATAAACCAAAAAAGATATTGGATTTTTTTTCAAACAAATATTCATAGAAAATATTTTCCATAGAAAAATATCACATATAATGTAATTATAGTAGAAAATTTCTCAGAGTGAAATGGGTTCACTCCCATTCTATCATTTCCGTAGTCGACGATCAATTTTAAGACTATCATAGTGTAAAAAACCCACATAGTGATCTATGTTTACACCTCATTCCATTCCAAATTATTTCATAAGTTATATGTCATTTACTATTTTATTGGAGAGATATATAATATAGGGATACTCTTTATATAATTAAAAAAATACATTAGTGTTCCACTGGCTAAAAAAATCAGTCATCATTTACCCATAATATATCTCATGGAAAAGATGTATGATTAAAAAATATTTCATCAAAACATAAATTAACCATGGAAATATTTCAATGTTTATAGATTTGTACTTAAGAAATAATATTTATATTCCACCTAAATAATGGGTGTGGGTGGTTTCAAAATAAAAAATCCTTAGTGATTCATAATAAATATTATACGATGTTGGAATTGATTAAAATACCTTTAATGTGAAACAAAAAATTTACATGGAAACATGGAAAATATCCTCATTCTTTCGATCTCATTAAAAAATAAAATTTTGCCTAATATTTTGAAATATATTTTATATGAATAAAATAATGAAATCATGTAATGTAATATTTAATGAGAATAATGTTCATGATGATAGTAAAACCCATTCATTTTGTATACGTTAAAATATAACATAATTTTTACTATTTTCAAAAAAGTGAAAAAATGATTCATACATAAAAGATTTGAAAATATTGTTTTTAATAATTTAAAATTAATGTCAAATTTAGTGAAAATAATTTTTATAAAAATATATTATACATATAAAATCACCCATAATTCATTTTAAAAACATGAATATAAAATAATAAATTTAATTTACAAAAGATGAAAAAACATATGATTTTCATGAAAACATATTCTCTAAATAGTTTAGTACCAAAATAAAAAATATTTCACTAATACATGAATATTTTTAAAATTATGAGGTGATTGGAAAATATATATTGTTATAAATAAAGTGATCATATAATTTCTCTCAATATAAATTTAACATTGAAAATCGTAATAGAAATGATATTGTAACATAAATTTGTACCTCATGTCCTGTCATCCTTAATATAATATAAAAAATACTAATATATATATATATATATTAAAATATAATATTAATATTAATATTACTACATATATTTCCTTTATAATTTAAAATTACCCTTCAGTAAAAAATTCTTTATTTAAATATTTATTCAAGTTAAAACTGGTTTTTAATTGACGGATTTTTTGGTTCAATGGTTTAGGGTAAGGAAAAATGTTCATGGTTTCATAATAATTAAAATATTGATCATTTAATATGTCTAATATAAATTTATTATATATAATTTTATAATTACTTATATAAATATTGGGTGGAAAATGAATTATATCACTTCCTGGAGGATGTAGTCTATACTTATGCAGAAGTGATGTTTTCAATTTTTGGTGTATGTAATTAAATAATTGTTCATAATAATTAATCGTTATAGGATAATTATTATATGAAAAGTAACAAATGAATTAATTATACTCACCTATATTACATTACAATTATAGTGTATGTTATAAACAAATCACATCACCTCGTGGACGTGGTAGTCCACACGTACGCATTAGAAAAAATATAAATTTCGAATAGATGTTTAGGACATAGAAAATAATACAATTAATAGAAAAAATATCTATATTTTATAGATATATTATCATGGTTATATAACATTTGGAGGAGTATTAATAAGAATGAAACCTTAAAAATATTAGTATGAACAAATACGTCTTGTTTTGTTATCCTCCATTAGAAATCTCGTTATGGTTTGTTGGATGCATATTTTGGGAAGACTAGCATGGAAAATTTATAGATAAGGATGTTGGGAGCGGATGTGGGTAGAAATATTCAATTATAAAGGGATTATGTTTTGTTTATAAGAGAGTATGGTATGTTCCCTTTTATAAGTTTTGGTAATATGTTAAACTAATGAATTCGTGGCAGGTTTTCAGAGTAATTTCTAAAAAATACACTAAATAGTTTACTAAAAAATGTTAAATGGGTGTAATTTAGAGGAAAATATTAAATCCAATTAAAAATGTTTATTAAATAATATTTTTTGTTTTTTCAATTTAAAAAAAATATTATTTTTGTGCTGGTTTTTTAAAAAATCACAGGGAAATATCCACAGTTTAAAAAAGTCCCCCCAAATTAAAGGGAAATAAATTAAAAAAAAAATTAAATTATGATTTAGGATTTATTATTTCTTTCATAATATCATATATAGTATATTAGGTAAAATTTTATTGAATTATAATGTGTTAATTAATAAGTATTTATAATTATTAGGTAATCATAATTTGAAACATAAAAAAATTGTTTAATAAGTTGATAATCATATTTTGACATCAATTGACCATAACTTCTGATCAGGGAGTCTTTATTCAATCCACAACCAATTAAATAAAATTTTATGAAATGCACTAAAACCACTTTATATTTAAATATTATAATAATTGATTGGAAAAATTATTATATTTTATAGAAAAGTATGAAATGGAACATAGATTTCAAACCACCATAACTTTTGATCCATGTGAATTATTTTGCTTTAGATCAGATCAAATAGAAGCATACAATGTGATCTACCATTAAATCATTAGTAAGAATAATAGTCACTATTTTTTAAAGGTAAAAAAAGGCCCTCAAAGACACCAAAACTGGGTTTTTATTCAGGGTATCCCACTTTTTTAACATTCGATGGAATTTCTTCATCATTTAATTGGGTATTATTGAATTTTTTTCATTGGATAATGATTTTATTATTAGGGATTACATTCAATTGATATTATGCATTTGATTTTTTTATCAATTTTCACAATGCATTTTTATCTATATTTACATATATTCATATTTTCTTATATTTACGTATAAGAAATATATTGTATAATTATATATTTACATAGAAATGTATTTTTAGAAATATAATCCAGATGAAAATAAATATTTTTTATTCATTTCATTTTTAATAAATAATTATGGAATTTAGTTACCGTATAAAAATGCATTAATTTTTATATATACACATATACAAGTAATGTTTATATATAAACCTCTAATGAGAAATAAGAAAATATTTATTTATGTGTATATTAAAATATATGTATATATATATATGAATTTTTGTATTTTTGAATATTTATAAACATTTTTAAATATTTATTCATATTTCAATGTATATATTTTTATATCATATATATGTAGATATATCTAGAGATATACTTCTATTAACTTGTTTATATATATATATATATATATTCAATTTTATATCTGTTTGTGTGTTATATACTTATGTAATTGAAATGTTTGTTTGTATATATCTATATAAATTTTGTTATATGCGTACAGATATATATATATATATAACAATTTATTATTTTATTATGTATTATTTATTATTTATTATTTATTATTTATTATCTTAATATTTGGTTATTATTGAATTGTTTTTTATTGATTTGTTTTTAATATTAATTTACTATTAAATGACTACTTAATATTTAAGTATTTATTATTAATTATTATTTGTTACATATTATTAATTTAATATTTATATTTATTATTAATATTACTATTTAGTTTTTATTTATATTAATATTTTATATATTTATTAATTTTTAATAATCATTTATTATTATTTATTATTCATTTATTGTTAATATATTTTTATTATTTCTGAATATTTAATAATTTAATATTTATTCAATATTTAATCACTCTTTACATATGACCTATTTACTATTTATTATTGATTATCTGTTATTTAATATTATTAATTTATTATATACTTATTATATATTATATATTATATATTAATTATTTAACATTCATTTAATTTGTATTTATTATTTATTATTTAATATTTAATATTTATTATTAATTAATTTGTAATTATATATTTAATAAGTATTTAATAGTTATTTATTATTATTTAGTGTTTTATAATTCTTCTTTATTATTTATTTTCAATTTCTATTTATTTGTATTTATTATTTATTTTTCTTTATTTTCTTGTATTTTTATTTACTATTATATATTAAATATTTTTATTTATAGACTTTTTATATATATAAAATTAATTTATTTTTTTATTTAATATCCATTTATTTCGTATATATTATTAATTTAATATTAATTTTTAATTTATTTAATATATATCTGTTATCTGTTATCTTTTATTTATTAATTTATTCATTTTTTATTACATTTATATTATAGATTCTTTATAGATTCATTATTTTTTATTATATAATATCATTATTATATTTATTTGCATATGTATATGTATATCATATACTATTTACTCACTATAGGAAGAGCTTACTGGAGTGGAAAAGTCTTTATAGTATATTCAATAGGTAAAGGGTTCAAATATCTCCCATCCCATATATTTTGCAAATATATTCATGAAATGTTTGGAATATGCATGTGTGGTAGGATACCTAATAAGTTTTAATAATAAATAATTAATAAGGAATAATAGTAAATAAATAAAATGTACTAGCATGGATTATATGATTAGCAAATAATAAAAAATTAAAAAAATTAAAAAATAAATTTATAAATAATTATAAATATATATGACTATAAATAATTAAAAAATAATAAATTGATAAATAAATATTATTAATAATAACTAAAAAATAAACAATAAATACTAATAAATAAATAATCAACAATGATAGTTATATAATAAATAAGAATAAATAAATAATAAATTACAAAAAATAAATCATAATAATAAATAAATAAATTAAAAATAATGAAAATAATAATAATAATAATAAATTAATTAATTACTTAAATAAATAATAATAAGTAAATTTAGAATGTAAATAAAAAAATAAATAACAAAAATAAAACAAAAAAACCATGATAAATATTTATAGACGGAATAAAACAGCCGCCAAATGAAATGCCCGGAAATAAAAAAGAATAAAAAAAGAATCATGAAATGATTCTCGACAAACAAATAAAAATAATCAAACATCATTTAACATTGAATTAACCAAATTCTAAAAACAAAAAAAAAATACCCAGCGGGGAACATCAATTTTTTGTAGTTTGGGACTGTTGTAGTTGTTATTATTCATAAAATTTAAATATAATAAAGTAACTATTAATAGAATCTGGATCAATATTTTCTCTTGATAAAATATATGATGACATATTATCAAAATACATTCATAAAATATGATTTTTACTAGTTTTTTTCATCAATTTAATCTTTATCTCTTTAGTTTAACCCCTCCTTAACCATTTTAACCTTTTCTACAGTAACAATATTTTTACCATGGTAGTTATTCTTTATGGACAAAAATTAAAATTTCTAAATAAACTAATTCTATTCACTCTAATTAAAAATAATTATTTCAATTTTCGTTATTCATTTACCAAAAGTGGTAGAAATTAATTGTAATCTCCCTTTACAAAATGTCTGAATACCGTTTTTAGATAAAGGCATTTCTAAAAATAATGATAAAAACCTAAAAATCGTTGGAATGTAAAATTCCATTAGTTGAATGTAAAATTAGTTTTTAAAATTTATTATCTATCCATTTCATTAAAATCATTTAAAAAATTTGATTAAATATATTTATTAACATAAAAGTATATTGTTTACAAAAAAAACATTTCTATTGAAAAACATCTCCTTTTACGATCAAGGAATTTTATTTTCATTTAGAATAAATTTATAATCATTGAATATGTTGTATAAATGACTAAAAAATAAATATTAATATCGTTAATAATCATAATTTTTTAGAAAAAAGAATATATTAGAAAATCAATGCTCAAAAAATATATTTCAAAATTGATCTTTAAGATCAATATTAATACTTTAAAAATTAGAAATTAATTATAAAATTATATCTCATTTATTTTAAAATAATTTTATTAATTGTATAATTTATAAATATTATCCACATAACTTCAATGATGTTTTCTTCCAATCCAATCAAATACATCAAAAAAACTCTAAAAGCCTGATACATGTACGACTATATTATAATGTTTGTCCTCATAAATAACTTTTCCATCATCACCAATTATCCCAATACAAATTTCACCATATAAAATTAATGGAAAATATGCGTATATCATGAAACACATTAGGGATGTGGATCCCATTGATTATAATATATTCATTCTATAATTTACCTTAATGAATGGATTGAATCTATATCTATGGATTTGAACTTCACCATATAGATTATACATATAAAAACATGTTTTTATCCAACCCAATTGTATAGGGAATTGATTTGAGATATAAAATAGTATTTCAAATTATTTATGTATATTTTATCCAATAGATCATGGATATCATGAGTTCTATAAATTACATATGTCATACATAGGATAGTATATCTATAACCATGATAGTTCTTGGTCTCACCCATTTTTTAATCATAGATCATTAACACATGACTGATGTGGTACCTAGAAAAAATCTGACAATGCTAGTATAAGTGCATATATCCAGGTTAAGAATGTGTCTCATACTCTTATAAAAACTTATCTATAGTTTAGGACAATAATTTTCTGACAATCGATTTATTACATGGAGAGACACCCCATTGGGAATATCAAGGATTCCCATCCCAATATTGAACAAATTAAATCTATGTCACTGTATCATAATTAACATATATCTATGCAGGATGTTCCTTCATCATGAAATTTTCAATATATGCTATTATATTACATTCTAGTGATGGAATTCACAATGTTTTTATCAATACTTATTTTGGAGAGAGATAATCATCATACTTTTTTCAATGGATCAACACCTGGGAAATCTTATAAACACCCCATAGGCTAATTTCTAGTTTTATAAAAATTAAGTGTTACGTGTTCTTATATACACTAAAGTGACATAGGAGTTCATTAATGATCTCAATGATCATTAAAACTTAAGTTTGTGATATCAAAATAGAGTCATAATACTTTTTCTTATTTAATTAATATTAAAACTATTTTTTTGTTTACTATACTCAATATACCAATTTCTATTGTATCATGTTTCACCTTCATCGAAAAGGTCCAAATATTCATTCAAACATTAATTTTGGATAATAGTAATCATGTGGATGATATGGGAATAATTATTTTCCTTGGAATTTGATGTGTATGAGAGATTGTAAGGGTGTTCCATTAGAATAGTTCACTATTTCAGAAATTATGGCCTCATCTTCATTAATATATGATACCTTCGATGATATATTGGCTCTCCCTAGACAATTACAATTAATAAAATAGGTGTCTAGTATGTTTTAATCAATCTTTGGGATGGGGATAATTGTTATAATCCCTTGATCATACTTTAGAATTAAATATGATTTTTTGAATCTCTTATGATTCATTTCATAAGATATTTATGAGTTGAGAGATATAATTTTAACTATCTAGATTGTCGAAATTAATTTTATAAAATAAATGGTAGATTTTGGTCGATTATTCTATTTCAACTTGGTGTTTTATGAAGCAGCCAATATACCATATGGAAAAAATTTAATGGATTTCTATAATATCAATATTTAATAAATGTAGATGCCCCTTTGGAATGAATATGTATCAAGAATAAATAATACATGTCAGAAGACCCATAAAGTAGAAAATTTAAATAGGTAATTTCAAATACTTCCCATTACCAGTGTATATTTGAATAGATGTGGGTTTTATGGTTTCACATGAATCCTATTCATGCAAATCATGGAATGAAAAAATAAGAACACCTTTTGACGAATTATTTAGTTAATGCGAATCAATGTGGTATCTAGATTTACCAAGAGTAGATTGCAAGACATTGTATAAAAAAGAGATGAATATTTGAAATGTTTCCTATGTCAATAATTAAAATTTTAATCAATTGGTTATACCTTACATATAGTGGTGGAGAGACGTAATGTTTAGTTATTATTTTTCTCTCTCAATCCAATGTCTCATGTTGTGCATGTGTGCTTATTTT
This sequence comes from Viscum album, assembly GCA_963277665.1. NCBI lineage: Eukaryota > Viridiplantae > Streptophyta > Magnoliopsida > Santalales > Viscaceae > Viscum > Viscum album. Next base: position 2,064,878,259 of record OY728121.1, read on the forward strand.
TGTCCTATGATCATTCCCATATAATCAATCATCTACATTATAACATACTTGTTTCATTAGAACATGATTATCCACATTAAAACATGATCTAATTATAGGGTGTAATTTTACTATTCCCAAATTGGCTAATGATATAGGATTTTGTAGAATGATGAATTTTTTTTATCAATGGATCCTGTGGTTCCTAGGCCATGACATTATTTTTTCCCATGATTAAGCTTCCTCAAACATGGCCCCCATGCCCAACCTCCCTTGAGATTTCATTTACCCTATGTTGGGCCTCAGTTATCCATTCCTAGACTTCATAAAAACATAATTTATTGGTACACATTTCCCTCAATTTTAAGAACCGAATTCACGTCTCTAATGTCACCCACTCACCAGGATAATGGTGTTAGTGGAGGATATGAGGGTATAAATCTATTATCTGGAACACCTTAAATACATTTTCCAACAAAAGACCCCATATCACCAAATTAAGCATCCATACCCATATTTCTAGAAGCCAAAACTATAATTATCCCCACACATGTCATGACCAATCTTCTCCTATTCATGTTCCAAGTTAGAATGAAAGAAAATAAAGTTAATTTAGGGTATTTTTTATGAGAATATTTTTATTAAAAACATATTTTGAAATATCAATTCCCATATGATTCTAATAATTTAATTTTATTTTCTCACCATGTAAAGTCATACATGGGTTCCACATCACCCAGGACACCCTTGATTATTCTAAAAGGTCACTACTTCTCCTATTAAACATTGGATATGCCAACTAGTTATCCAATTTATCAAGGTCAAACGGACTAATTTGACTATAATCACACATCCCCTACGTCACCCAGATGAAGGAAAATATATTTTCCAAATCATTTAGGATACCTATGTGAGGTCCATTAAGGGATCAATTTTCCTAGTACACCTGGGAGAATCCCGCTAATATTCCAAGTCCCCTTGTACACATAGGAGATCCTCACTTGTGAACCACTTTATCAAAGAATCTATGAGATTCTTAATATGAATATATTTTTTACCTGACACATAGTTGTATATAATTGTTTCATAAATTCCCCAAGATTCTAGTTTAGTTCATGTATAGTTCCCACCATTTTTAAGAAGTTGCGATGGGTGCCTTATTTTCATAGGTCATGAGGCCATTTTTTTTCTCAATAGTCCATTACAACACATTTTATCCAAATCCATCATACTATAGATTCCAATCCACCTAATAATCCTATAATGCATCTTGATATACCTAATAAGGTTTTCCATATTATAATGTACCAATTGGGTCTTGTATTTCTTTAAATGTTAGAATTATGAATCCTATAATATATCACCCATTAATTCCCATTAAATTGAAAAATCCTTGAGGTATTTCAATAAGGTATTCATTTAATAATGTGGATTATTTATTTTAGATGAAATATGTGAGATTATATAGTGACCCAAAAATTTATGACATTGATATAACTTCTTTATAGATGAATAGTTATTAAATAACAAAATGATTAATGTTAAAATTTTATTGGACTAAATCCTTTAGAAACATAGAAACATAAAAAAATATTTCCATAGGTTGACTACATCACCTCCCATATAGTTCATTATAACTATCACACTTCATTTAAACATCCTACATAAAACCATTCTTCCTACCATATGGAAATGAATCATTTAAAGGGGTGATATCTAATGATATGTAATGGTAAACAAGGGATTTATTCATGATCACATAAGAATAAAAATATTATAAAGGTATGATAACATGAACATAAAATTAATAAACTATTCAATCATAATAAAATATAATAAACTTGATTCATGAAATTAATATTAACAATTACTACAATAAGAATCAAAAATTAATTCCAGAAATTGAGCCATGGTGCCATAATGCAGGCATAAGACATGGATTTATTGAAAACACCTAAGTGTAGAAAATCATTTCCTTAATTATGATGTATCATTTCCAATGAGATCATAGTGGAATGAATTCACAACCCAAAACATAACAGTATTCATTTCTCACTCCGAATACGATCATAGTGAAAAAGGCCGTTATTAAATTCTGTTTAATCCCCATTACTAAACATTATTACACTTGATATCTCAAAATTTATCCAATTAATTGGAGGGTGATATTGGTCCCAATTATGACTTAATTAAAATCATTTATATATGCTCAACCTGAGAAAAACACAATCATCATATAATAAAAAATGAAAATAAATTTGTTTTATAAACATCTAATCAATATATAACTTATGTAATAGAAATATATTTCATAAATATTCTATCACTTCATTGTAAAATAACTCATAAAAAAATATTAGTGTTCATAAATATTTGTACCTTTAATTACTTTTAAACCCATAGATAATGAATTAGATTAATAAAAATATTGTCATAATACAAAATAAAAATCAAGATAATGAAAATTAATGGAATAATTGAATTATATTCCAATTAATGTTTATATAACATCAATTAATTTGATATTAGATATAAAATATTTTGAATGATGACATGGAACATTTATTGAGTAAAATATCCTTCCCACAATCAAAATGATCACATAGAATATATTTTTTTATTAATAATAAGGAAAACACATCATTTAAATATAAATTTTTAATCATGAAAAGAAATATTTACATAATTATGTGGTAATGATGTTGGAAAATATTGTTCACCATTTATGTGTTAAAACAAAGATTCTATTCACCCATTCATAAAAAAATTTACTCATCAAAAAAACGAACAGAATATTCATTTTAAATCATTTCTAAAAATTATAAAATGGATAAAAATTTATAATAAAATAATAGGATAATATTAAAAAAAATTATAATTATTTTATGAAAACATGGATATGTACGAAAAATAGTTTTCATTATAAGAGTGAAGTAATATTGATTTTAATTACAAAGATAGTTTCGGTCTCTTGAATACATAATGATAAGAAAATTAAATTAAAACATATATTCTTTCTAAATATCTAATTTATAAACCAAATTATGAATATTGGTTGATATATATGATGATATTTTATAATCATAGTCATAATAAGAATCAATCGAAATAAAAAATGAATATAACATAAAACCTTTAACAAAATTTTAACTTATGAATAATAATACCAATGAATGAATTAGACATTGATCTATATATTTTTATCCCCATAATAAACATGTAAAAAATAAAAAAAATACATTAATTGGATGTATTTCCATCAAATTAAAATAATTTTTCTTATAAAGCATGTTTCCCAAAAAATATGATGAAAATATTATTCCTCAAGTATTGACAGTAATCATTCAAATTTGAATATACAAAATAATAAAAAAATTATTATAAATGATTTTTTAACAATAATAATCTTTATATAATTCCATATATGATTTACTTGTATACCTTTACGATCCATTCATTAAGTGTTCATTGTTAAAATCATTATTTCAGTTAATAACCCCTTTGGTTTTAATGAATGTTCTCATTTAGTAGTTGTGTCCTTCGACAGTTATTATGGTTACATCATCTCAAAAAAATTAATAAAAATTTAAATATAATATGTATTAAAGAAATACATATTAAGAGTAATCCATAAAAGTTAAATATTTGATCATGAAAAAATGGTATTTAATGTAAATTAGTATTTTCAATTTTCATCGAAAAATTAATATATTCATAAAATTGTAAAAAATAATCATAATTTATTTTAAAAACATTGATTCCCAAAATGATGTTAATTTTTTAAAATATGTTTTCAAAATTTTTGAAAATAAGTTTTATAATTTATTTACAAAAACCAAAGAAAAATATATTTTTAGAATAAATGTATTTACATAATATATAATAAATTTAACAAATATAATAACATATTTGTTAACATATATTATTTAACAAATTGTATTATACCTAATTTTAAATATTTGATCATTCCTATTTACATGACCATGTTTATAAGATATGTTGTAATGGTAATTTTTAATTTATAATATTAATATTATATTGTGGTTTGTTTAAACTCGATATTTACTTGTAGGAGAAGTTATAAAATAATTTAAATTTATTTGAAATAAAAAATTCATATATATTTTTGTGTTAAACTATACCCCCATTTAAATACATTTATCCCACCATGTTTCATCACTTAGATACAACTGTATGAGGATACTTCTACCACTTCATATCCTTAGGTTTTCATGTAGCTCTCTCAAGTTGGTGGTTTCACCATAACTACATAACCATCTAAGTGGTATCCTTTAAAATATCTTTCTCTCTATAATATTGAATATCCTATGGTTTTTCTTCATAAGAATGATCATGATTCGTAGAATGATTAGTGAGTTTAGAACATGTGATGGATCAACTATGTACTTCCCCAGGGGAGATTCCCGAAATAGATCATGGACAAGAGAGTTGTTCAATAGAAGTGTCATGTGATAAGACATTGTCCCTACTCAATAAGTATTATAGAAGTGTAAAATATACATTGGTGTCAACATTCCTTTATACATGAATCCAGTAAATTTATTTCATGGATAAATTCAGTGAAAAACATATCACTAATATCAAATTTATGATCACGTTAAAAATTGTTGGCATCACATTCCCGTTGATTATATGTTACATTGATTTTATATTAAGTATATATTAATTTCTATATAATTTTGATAGATATATTAGGTCCCAATATTATTTATTATATATCATCACAAAAAAAATTGGTTATAATTTTTATTCCATAAATAAATAAATTATAATCCATCTAAATTCAAGAGTGAAAGCAATTGTTGTATGGAAGCTCATTTATAGGAATGTATTGATCCAAAACATCTTTGAAATCCATTTTAAAATATATCAACATATAAATTATGGTTTTAATGGTTCTATATGTATAACCATATATCTATGGATGATACATGATTTTGAAACTCTTTTCCTTATCCAGATTTGGTGATAGCTTCACCCAAAGATCATGAAAAACCTTCCATACTTGTTATATACAACATAATGAGGGACATATTGAACCCTAAACACTTTTGAATTTATATAAATCATATTTGTTATAGAGATAGGTATTTTAATTTTTTTATGAAGTGTGATAACTTCATAAGGTTACACTATATAGAATTGTTCCCAACAATGTTTAGTGGCATCCAACGACAACATCCATGGTGCATTTTCTCAATTTCCATTCTTGAATGGGTAATGGTTGTGAAATATCTTTATAATTTTGTCTCTAAACCTTAACCATCTTAAATAACTATCACCATTATATATAATCAAAAATCGTTATCTTCATTCCATCCCACAGGAAATACTCTTTCATGTCTCTATATATCTATGAACTTCCATGATGAATAGAGAACGATAACTATGAGCTTCCACTAAAAACTCTTTTTTCAAATAAAGTATGGATGAAACACATACATTTTTCCTACAAAATATAATTATATTATAATCAAAATTAAACTCATAAAACTTCTAATCTTAATTTATATCTCTTTATTATCCTTCTATAACTCTATAATCATCACCAAGATTAATTGTGGAACATTAATGTCAAAAAATAATATTTTCACCATTCCATCACATTTTCCAAATAAATCCTTTTCAAATAAAAAACTTTTTTATAATTTATATTAATATCATAGATATGTTGTAATGACTATTTTTACTCAAATAATCATCTATCATATATCATTCAAGGACTGGTATTGTTTTAAGCTATTATAATCTATAATAATTTCTATGCATCTTATATTGAACTTTTTAAAATATTTTTTTACTAATTTAATTTTAAAATATTTTTACTAGTTAATATATCTTACGTTTTCCCAGAAATATAATTCAAACATATATTTAATGATAAAAAAATTACATCTAATGCCTAATCATGAGTTGGGTGATTTTACTCATGAACCATCAATTATCATGAGGCATAAACTATCACAATATCATTTTGGATGAGAACACTTCCCGATACCATCATTTATGTATTAGTATTGATTAAAAACACATCTATACTATAGGGTAATGTAACAATACATTTAAAAATCACATTATCATTAGTTCATGAAAATCTACTCACCTTCATCAATTTAATGAAATATGGATCTCTTCTGTGTTACAAGGTTAGTTGATTGGAGAGCCATGAGAATGTTTCCATAAATCATCGATAATATATATCCAAACCAAGAAAACAATGGATATTGGTCATCATTATTTATATATTCTATTTTAATTTCCTTTCTCTTTAATAAATACATTGATATAGCCCCTCTTTATATTATATGACCCAAAAGTGAAACCTTTATACCCAAAATTCAATAATTTTAATCCATTCATACAGTTTCTACATCCTTAGGGTATTCACAAAAATTCTCAAGTGATATTCCTGATATTATCTCTACATTGAATATATATTAATATCATCAATAAATTCTAAAGATAATTTATTTAGAAAATATCTAAAGTCTCTATTAAATAAATCAATGAGTATCATTATATAATTTGTAAAAACGAATGCCATACCTAGACATTCATTATTCCCTAAAACTATACATAATGTTGTCTTGGATATATAATCCTTATTAATCCTAAATTTTTTATATCAATAACTATTTTCAAAATTTAAATAGTATTGAAATATGTTTAGTTACCAAATAAAATCATTAATAGAGGGTTGAGTATACTTCCTCATAGTTATGAAATATTTTTGTTCCCAATAATTAATGTAGAGTCACATAAATCCTTCTTTCATCATAAAAAATGATAGGTGTACACCTAGGTGAACCACTCGGCTAATTAATTCCATTATAATGATTTTAAAAGAGTTTATTATTTAATTATTCAATCTCAAATCAGGCCATACAATAAAGAATATATGAAATAGTTGTAGTAATATTTATGATTTCTATAGAGAACTAAAATTCATCATTCGATGTAAGAAAAAGTAAATTTATTTGAAATACATCAAAAAAATCATGCATAATTGTAATATAATCAAAATTTATTTTATCACCAACCAACTTAGATAATACAATCCCAATTGAATAAAAATCAGGACCTATTTAATTGTTGCAATTTACATTTGAAGATTATGATTATTATGAAACTGATATAAAATCATCAGTTAATTTAGAATATTATACATGAATTCCCATCCTCCACAATTTATGTGGGATTTATGTAGATAAAACCAATCTACACATATGATAACATAAAATTAAACTAGAGGAATATTAATAATATTTTCAGGAAGAACATTCCACATACAAACATCAGATGGAGAAGAATCATAGAATTGAGACACAATCATCATAGAATTAGGGGTTTTCACTAATTAAACATCTAATCCATGGGTATAATTATGAAAACCTAAGGAAAAAATTTAGATATAAAAGAATATCTAGATCTAGAGTTAAATAATAATATTCTATAGTACTTCATAATTGTACACTTCACCACATAATTATCTTACCCACATTAGAAATAGTGATCGAATGAGATTTCAATTTGTTTCTAGGAATAATAGGTTAATGATTTTGACCATGATTGTTAGAATTTCATTTGGTTATTAGATATACTAATGCCCATACTAATTGAAATTGAATCTTTGGAGTTTGTGTGGTGCATTTTATGGATCTCTCTCTCTCTCTCTTCACATCATTATATATCTTCCTCCCACTAAATTCGCATTCAATTGTCCAAAGACCCTCCATTACACAATTTAAACATTTATACATCACCTTAAGAAAATATACACAATGATTAATTCCCCATATTGGGCATACGACTAGACTTATATTCTTCTCCACATTGTTTTAGATTTTGTTTTTCAATTCCATCACACATTTATTTTCAAAACCATGGAATTTATGTATAAAAACAATATCTATTTCCACCATGATATCACATCAAATTATTTTTTCATAGATATTAAATAATATTATGGATAGCACCCTTAGAATATATGGTTCTGTTTTACTAAAGATTTAATCAACCTTAATTTTAGGTTGGATGATAATACCAAAAGTGTACATGAAATGTCTTGTAAATGATTCCTCATAGATACCAATTGATTCATCTAATTTCTACATTAGATGAAGGAATTTATTCTATATTTTACTATGATTAATATTAGGAATATTATTATTATGAAATATGATATTAAACTCCCACCCTTCCATGGATTTTATTTATTACTTTTATATAATATTCTAGACAAAATTACACCATTGAACTTTTTCAACTTAAAAATGACAAATAGAAAAAACAAAATTATCTTCCAACAAATGTAGGATACAAAAATATCATTTCAATGGTACTAATCAGTTAATTTATAAATATTTTATCAGTGGAACCACTAAAATATGATAGTTTTTTTTTTATTAGTGACTCAATAGAATGTTATTCTAACTATTGACCATTTTAATGTTTAGCGTGATTCATATCTTGAGAAATTTTTGTGATCATAGGATGGGGATATTTCATCCCATCTACCGTAATTTTTGGTCACTCTGGAGTATAATAATTCAATTTTATATGATATTAAACAATAACAAACATCCATCGAGTTACATTTATTAGGGGAAAAAATCGTATTATAAGAAATAAAATCATATTTTGGAACCACATATTAATAAGAAATTAATTATAGAATAAAAAAATCATGACACCTATATTTATACATATAATCATCAGTCATATCCTAGACTATTAAATGTAATTATTCCAATCCATCATGACTTTTTATAATGATTATGTAAATTTCCAAAAGATATCCCTAATGTTGACAATAAGGCCCACTCTCCTGAACTAGCTGATGATCAAATAAAATTCCACTTTACCCTTTTCGATTTTACAACCATTAGGATCATCTTTTCTCCCACATCCACATTTAGAATCCCAATAGGGATATGCATTTATAGAAACAACTCACTCTATTATTCAAGAAACATTATCATAAATTTTCCTATTTTTAGACATATATATTGACAAACACATAGAAATATCCTTCCATATATTCTTAGGTATTTTGAACAATGTTTTATCATTCGAGTTTCCAAAGGATAAATAAATTATTCACCAATAAAAACGATATAAACCAAAAAATTTCTTGTTTATATATTACATATTAATACATGGATATTAATTACATAATACGATCCATGCCAATATCATGAAGTAATAATAACTATGGAAACAAGTAATCAGAAAAAACAAGATCATTTGATAACTAAATCATCTCCCACTTAGTTTATCATAACTAGAACCTGTCATAGACATATCTTACATAAAATATTTCTTTGTAATCTTGGAATATAAAATATAAGAAAGGGTTCACTATGATGTATAGTAAGGGTAAACAAGGAAGATATTAATGATATCATATTAATAACAAGATAATTATGGTATGATATTTTGTGTGTAAAATTTTAAAACCATATCATACATATTAAATATCACATCCTAGAGTCATGGAATAAATATTTAAAGGACGTAAGTTATGAATCATTAAATAATCAAAGAAATTAATCCATTAGAGCATGATTTAGGCATAAAATATGGGTTTGTGGTATACACATAAAAATAGAAAATAATTTCCTATGTATCCTAGGGAAATTGATAAGGATATTATAATCAATTTTGTTCACTCCCCAAACCAGAAGAATTGTAATGTATAACTCCCAAGACTATCATAATGGAAAAATTCCCATACTAATATGGGTTTCACTCTCCATTCATGTCAAATTTCCCTAATTATATATTAATGATTACCTAATGCATTGAATGGAGATATAGATACTATCCATCACATAATAATAAAAATAAAAATATGTTCCATGAGTTCACAAAATAGACTTCATATTAGAACACATGAAAAAAATTGGGTTTCATAATGATTTAATCGATGAATAACCCATGTAAATGAACCATGAATATTAGGAATTTAATATTTCCATTATATTATAACATTTTTAAAATAATTAGGTTTCATAAAAAATTTATCATTTCATCATTGAATAACTCTTAGAAAAAGAATTAGTTTCATAAAAATATTTTCATAATAAACATAAACCATATAAATAATTAATATGTATGGTATAATTTGATCATATCCCTAATAAATATTAAAAATAATCAAATAAAATCTTATTGGATATAAATTTATTTTAATATATCATTTGGAACATTTCATGAGGAAAATATCCTTTCCAATTTAACAATAGTTTATTTAAATAAAAAAATTAAAAAAAATATAAAGAAACAAAATATTCATTTAATATAAACTTTTATACTTGTAATGGAATGTTTAAATCATTGAGTGGTAATCATAGTGGAAAATAACATTCATTTTTTACTAGTAAAAAATGATTACTAGCATCTTTTCAGTTTAATATCAAATGTGACTCATATAAAATAAGGAATGAATATTTATTTGGAAAATATATAAAAAAATTAATATTTGGGTAAAAAATTCCTAAAATTAATATGGATATAGAAAAATATTCTTGATAACATTTTCAAAAAACATGAATATTGAAGAAATTTTTTTCCACTGAAGAGATTTATAATGTAAATATTATATAACAACATTTATTCAGTATCTTGAATACATGTTGAGATGATAGTTAAAGGGAAAAAATTCTAAAAAAAAATATAGGAAAATATTATTAATGAATATATATATATATATATATCATAATATCCCTTCCTCAAAATCATAATAAAAATCAATCCCGATAAACAATGGGATTCCCAGATATAACCCTTACTAATTTGGTAAATTTTGAATCATTACACCCATGGAATAATGAAAATTATATAGATATATATAAAACTAAATTTTTCATTATAATAATAATAAATTAGATTTTATAAATGTATATAAAGAACAAAAAAATAAACATGTGGTTTAAAAGGCATGTGTCCCACATAAAAAATTGTGTCGTGAAAATCCCTTACAGGATATTCAATTTATTACTACACATTTATGCATTTTTTTTAAAAAAATATCGGTTTTATATAAAATATTTATAGTAAACTTATCATAGATATCATACCATATATGATTTACTAATACCCTTTTATGAGCCTTTCATCAATAATTCCTTATTAATATCCCCACTTCATGTAAAAAATACTTTCTTTTTCTTTTATGTTTTGATTATATTGTTTTTTTTTCATTTTAATTTTATTATGATTCCAAAATATAATAATTTTAATCATTATATAAATATATAATTTACTCATTATAAAATTTCTTATACTCTACCATTATAGATTGAAAATGGAAAATTAATTACAGAGTTTAAATACATGGTAGGTCGTACATTTTCCTAAAGGTTGGTTACATTTTCTCTATGGGTGGAATGAATGAAATATAAATATTAATTCCTATTTATATAGACATTTTTATATAATATATATAATATATATTAAATAAATATATTTTTATTAGCAACATTTTAAATTTAAAATGAATAATGTATCACATTGCTTTTTGAAGGTGGTAGTCCACACGTACCATGAGAAACATTATCATTTTTAATGGAATAAAATGGTAAGACTATAGATTTCATATTAAAATTAATCTAGTATAAATATGTTATAATAATAATATATAAATATAAACTATAAAAACAACATTAAATAAATTAGTGATATGTGATAATTCAAGAAGAATTACATTGGTTTGTGAGGCGGTGGTCCATAATACAGTTGATTGACATTTTCATTTCCCAAAAGATTATAGATGATATGGAAATGGGAAATATAAAAAAATTATTAATATATTGTCTATAATGAGGTAATAATATAAGTATATTGAAATAATATCTCATGGAGGGGAAATAATAAATAAAATGGAAATGCTCGATTAAGAAAGATAGCTCTTCTTCATATAACCTTTGCTGGCTAGCACCAAAAGCCTTATTAAGAGGATTTAATAATAAGTATATGACATATATGAAGTGGTTAGGTATTTATAGAAGTTATTTGGGTATTTATTTGATAAAAATTTTATTTTGAAGTGTAAATATGAGAGAAATGGGGGTTCCATTTTACAATTGGGTTAGAAGACACAAAGTAAGAAATTATTGAAAATTTGAGGTGATATGGTCAATTTTTACCCATAAATTATGAATCTTAGATGATTTTGGGACATTATAGCTCTTATCATTTTAGTTTAACCCTCAGTAAACCCATTTTATCCATTATTGTAGAAATTAATTTTTATTAATTTTAATATTCATTTGGGAACAAATGTTTTGAATTTTTTTTAAAATATTAAATTTTTAGATTAAAAATATGGAATAAAATTTTATTAATTCAATTCATATAATTGGATGAATTTAATTTAAAATTAAACTGAATAACATGATGTATATGCAGTTTTCCAAATATAAAATACGCATAAGTATAATATTTTTTTAAAAATTCAACATGAAAATAATTACAATGAAATAAATTGAATAAATAATATTAAAATTGATATTTTTTTTTCTAATAACCTTTTAAAAATTATATAATAGTTTAAATGTTTTAAATTAAATGGTCATTTGTCATAAAAAACAATATTTTTAGTATAAATTGAAAAATTAATCTTTTTAGAAATTTCTCAAAGATTCACCAATGGATTATATTTAAATTATGAATAAAAAATAAAATAAAATATTTAATTTTTTTAATAGATTTCTAATAAATATATTTTATAATTTTTATAGAAAAAGAAATAAAATCTTATTTTTTGAGATGAAATGTATTTTAAAATTATATAAATTCTTTTACAAAATTATGTTATTATTTATAAAAATATTTTTTATCTAAAAATATTATAATTAATTTTTAAATATTGGATGTTCATAACCATATAGAAAATTTTAATGGATAAATTTTAGAATTCATTTTTATGTAATAACATTAATATTATAGTGTGGTACAACAAAACACATTGTCGTGCGTAATATAAACTCCCAAATAAATTATATTTATTTCCAAAAATATTACATAAAATCGTATGGTGTTGCATATTATAATGATTATACATACCTCCTTATCTTACATAGTGAATGTGAATCTGTTTAAATATCCACTAAGCAACAAACCGGTAGTTTTATTTACTTCCTCAGTCTAAAAAATGATCCTTTAAATTAATGACCCACATTCTATATGTAAGAAAAAACCATGTTCAGATTTATAATTTTATAATTTTCTATAATAAAAAATATATACATCTCATGGCCTTCTAGACGCCATATATATGTGAGACCCACATATATGTATATAAACTAAATGGAAATAATACTTGTCATATGGCCTCAATCTACACGATTACATTGGTCCTCAGTGCATAACCTCAAAATAGACTTATTTATCACTAGAATAATTCCATTAGAATAAACCAAATCTATAATAGTAAAATGAAAATAACTTATTTGAAGAGTCACATTAAGTAGATCTAATCTACATGGTTTATATACCCTTTATGTGGACACATATGAGGCCCCTATCATGGGCCTAATCAAAACTCTTCAACAACTACCATCTCCCAAGATGTAATTTTTAAATAGTTCATGATTGTGTGTATTTTAAATATATATAAACGACATGATATGTGATGATGAATAACCTATAATATATATTCATGATTGTATAAATACATGGTGAGGATCTTTTTCATTCATAAAATTATAATGCGGTATTTTTACAAAGAATTAATTTCTGAAAATTGGATAAATATATATGTGATTTCATGGATAATAAATATGAACATCCAAGGGAAGATAGTACCGTCATTCCATTAAACCATATTGTAATATTAGAAGATTCATTATATCATCCTAAAAATACCTACCAATTTAATGTAGGTTCAGAGGAATTCAAATTGTAGACGCGAACACATGGGGGAACTATGAATTCTCCTAAAAAATTTAATCATAAAATTACATTCCCTTAGAAAACACAATTATCTAATATACTTATTTTTTTTTGTTAAATACAATATATATTCCATTACATGTGAATGATAATTCCCTATCATCAACACAGTTGATAGAAAAACCAATATATATGACACATCAAATCAAATATGTCTTACATGGCCAGAAAAATCCATGACCAACCATATTTTGACATCCTAACTATAAGAGATTTATTTTCAAATCATATAAACCAACAGAAAAAATCACACTATCAAATTATATTAAATAATACAAATAAATTCATCGTATATTCATTAAATAAACTACCCTAAATTGTAAGGATAAATCATTTCACTCAATAAAGATTTAATTACACTCGATCACTTGAATATTGAGAATTATATTGAAAACTATAAACTTAATAATTTTATATGGAACAATATGGAACATATACTGATGTAAATAAAGTGTGGTAGTTAATTATTATTAAAAACATAATGAAGTCATTGTAATTGAAATATAATCAATCAGATGAATAAATGTTTAGAAAAATGTAGAATAATTAAAAAGGGATGAGTGAAATTAGGGGTAATGATATATATGGGAATTTGATTAAATAAATATTGATTTGGGGTTTTCAATAAATTTTTAATAATTAGATTATGAAATATTTTTTTTATGAAAAATATTCTAGTGAAAATATATACATGTGTTCTGCTATTAGGTATAAAATTTCTTACATGAATAGATATGGGTATCATCTATAAATTTTAGGGACTCCATAAGAATATATCCCACTAATAATCCTCATTTTGTACATATAGAAACATTAATGGTATTATCACCTATTGTGAACTAAAAACATCAAAAAAATTGCAAGCGATATTAAATCCTATAAACCTCTATCAAATAAATTTTATGTATTTAATTATCAATTTTAAACCTTAATTTAAAGTCCCATGTTATAAATAGTTAACCATAGTTTTTAATAATTTCATTAAAAAATATGGAATCATAATAGCGTCCACATATATTTATTTTCAATACAATGATGATTTTTTTCTTATGGTTCAGTTATAGAGATTCATCCATGAAAATTTAAAAAATATCCCTCAGAATATCTCTATAGATTGTGTTTTTGTGACTACGTATCATAATATAATTTATATAAACAAATAAATGTATCTAAAAAATGATAACATTAACTAAATCAAAAGACATGTAAAAGTTCTCAATAAATTAGACAGAAAAAAATGGAATCCTATACATGGTATTGAATATATTCCATTATTCATCCCTTAGTCAGATTCAAATATAGTGGTAACAATATTGACAGAACAACATTGAAATTATTTTACCTCTTGAATAATTTAAACATATTACCCAAACATTTAATTTGGAATATTTTATTAGAATCAAAAAGATATATTCACTCAAGATCAATAAGAGTGGATTAATTCTTGTGATCATATTTCTTGTTTTGGTCTTGATGAATGACAGACTAATTGAGAGGAGTTTATAATGACATGTTATTATATGGATTCCATTTTTCTAGATAGAATTCATAGGGATCTAGTGTGATGTAAACATCCCGCCATTAGGATATTCTATTAGATTCACATGTCAAATAACATAATGTTATTCTTTATCACAATTGAATTTAATATTGAATTATTATTTTTATTATTATTTGAGAAATCATTGAATCCAATAAAATGGTTTTCCTATACCTTAATAAGAAAATAATATTTTTATACTAATAATCATACATGATAAATAATTATAGAGAATATTTAATATTGGTATGCCCTTGAAACTCATGGTCTCCTAAACGTTTCTTTTATTTAGAATATCATCATCTTCTTACAAAAAGGTTTTTTATATATATTATGAAGTATTGGGTTAGATTTGGTATAGATTCCTTAGTAACATTTATTATATAATTATGGATTAATATTATTTTTCGAAATATTATTTTTATTTCAAGAAGAATAATAAAATGGAACTAAACCTTCATTCACTAGAGTGGTTGTAACATTCTAAAAGGGATTCCAAAGAAGGATCTAGAGACAATGACAAGGAAGAATAAGGCAGTTCTCTTTTTTGAATTAATACATTGAATATGAAATAAATAGAAAATATTTTATTCCATTATTATATATCATTAATCTTGAATGATATAATAATTCCATATTAATAATAGAAAACCATCATGATCATAAAAATATAAAATTATATAACCAAAAGTTGAGAATTTGATTGGTCATAGACTATAAAAAATAAAACAACATTGATCAACACTATGTTAATATATAATATTTGAAATATGAAATAGATTTTGTAAGAAATTTATCAATAATAGTGGGTGAATAATGTTTCTATGAAATAAATATTATTTTATGGGTATATATATAGAACAAATTACAACACCACCACACGAATGTGTAATATAATTATTGATTTTTTTGTTAAAATAGTAATGTGGTTATTTGAATGGTAATTTTTTTATTCAAATTGATGAAATAACTACATATGGAAATAAATAATATTTTATAAATATAAAAAACCATAATTTTATATTTAATTTCATAAATATAACAATATAATATTCTTACTCAATGAAAATAACTATTATTTATAATGTTTTCCTTAGTTTTTTAAGCTTAATGTCATTTATTAAATCTAAAAAATAAATTTCATAAATTATAATTTAATTAAATTTTATATTTTTATTTCATGATAAATACACTTATAGGTAAAAAAAATAAATTATAAAATATCCCTATAAAATGTACATGACCCATATACTTTTTTTAGTTCCATGAAACTATAAAAAATTGAATTTATAATATTTACCTTTTGATTTATATAGCCAATACTTGTCCTTCCATATCACATACACTACCAATCATGCACAACAACATTGTAGTTTCAATACCTAGGAGCCACTGAATGGTCCCATGAGCTAGTTAGAAACATGGCCTGAATCTTGACTCCATTTATGATACTGGCTTCCATCTAGAAACAAGGTCTAAACATGTATCATTGGGGATTCTATTCCATTTTCTTAAAAGTTGAAAAAATGGTATCTAATATTTTCTTAGAATAAAGAACTTATAAGAAGTAGTAGTGAAGGACATACATTTGGATATTAATGAATGAGATAATTAATAGCCCTAGTAATATAGAAAATTATTATCATATTTTGATAATCTAAAAAATGGAAATGAATGGGAAACATAGTTGCAAAAATATAAAACATCAGGTAAAAAATATAAATTTTCTAAAATAATTCCACTAGTTTCACAAGCATAATCATAGTCCTATAATCCCATACTACATCCTAGGTAGTCAATAACGTGTTTAATTTAAGACCCTTTCCCTTAACTCTAGAAGCTACCAAGAAGTATGTTTAGGTACCAATTTGAATCTCAAAAATAGTGTGAGATATACTCAGTATGAAATAACCAACAAATAAAATAAATATTCAACTAGTTAAAATAGAAAAGTTGTGTAGAGTGTCCTAATAAAGGAACCACTTAATATATGCCCTGAGCCAGTAAGTCACATGGACTCAAGATACCCTCCCCCCTAATACTCCAGAGGCTACCGAATACCAATGAGGGTGTTAAGTAGCATAGTGGGGAGGTTATACCCTCATTTCACAGTGGCCTCGTAGAATTAGTAGATAACAAAATGGAAGAATAATACACAAAAAATATAATAAATATTTTCCCTTGTGTAAAAAATAATCAATTTAACAATGATATTTAAATACACTTGACATATCATATAGATGGATGAATGGAACACTGACATAATATTGTGGAACAAGGGATAGATAGGAACGAAATTCTACAAAAACTACAAAAAAATGGTTTCTCCACTACAATCTTGAGTGTATTCCTTTTACCCTTCCACTGTAATCTGTCCAAAAGTAATGTATTTCAAAATTCGAAATTATAGAATATTCCATTATTTATACCTAAAGATAAGTAGTCTATTCAGGCATCTAAGTAGCACACGTTGGGTGTGATATAAATTCCCATTAGGCCTCCACAAATATCTTTTATAAGTAATCCAATAATAATATTTGGATAAATAGTGTTTGGGTATATATAAATAATAAAAAATTATGATTAAATATCTAGCCTTCTTATGTTCCTCCAGGATATCTGACGACTCTACCTACATCGACACATATCTGGGATGAGATTCCGACCAATTACTATATATACAATGATAATATATTTATATAGTGTGGTTATATATTTAATGCATCTATATGGACAATGTATTTGTGGAGTTAAGTCGCCATATACCTGAAATACTTGGAAATGGTTGGATCAGGGCATAAATCTATCATCCCTGACCAGTCTAACTGAGGTTATAAACTCTTTCACCGGGGTACATTGCATAAATTTCAAATGAGTGGGAGATGACATTCCTGCCACTCGAGATGGTGAGTACACCAACATTTAAACACTAAATAATGCGATGTGGTGCATCATTCCCACAGTCCAAGTATTGTTGATGGTGTGAGACATCGTTATCATCACCCGGTGTAAGGGGGAATGAATCATCATTCCCCGTATAACCCTTACCATCAACCCATAGACTATATCAAATATGTAGTTTTATTTATATCATTATTCATGTTGTAGTTACTCTCATTTATTTTTTTCCAATACCATCATAACCAATGATTAATAATTCAATTATTTCACTTTAATAAAACATATGAAAATCATCAAGGACCTACCACCATTTATAAATAATTCCCTTTAAATATTTCTATTTATTTATTGGGGGGAAAACATCATGAAAAATACCATCAATTTAGAGAATGTATTTCATTTAAAAAATGCATTTCAATTCAACTTCTAATAACAAATGATACACCTAGAAGGATCCCATATTAGTGGGATAGTTACCATTATGGTAAAATCACTTCATTAGATAAAGAAATAACATAATATAATCTTGGGTAAATTTATCCTTTATTTGAGACTGTGAATACAACATTTTAACTACAAGAGAACACATTGGAGGCGTTAAAACTATTTAAATAGTTAACTTTAAAAGCAAATTCAAGAAGGAACGCCCAAGGTGTGCTCATAACTGAGATAAAATCCTCAAATGTACTAGAAAATGATAAAATTGAATATATAAAGGATAATAGAACAATTTAATATGAATAACGTAATTAAATGATGATGTGAGTAAATGGCCGGCATGAGGCATAATGAAAATGCAATGAAACCACCGAAACACTCTGTGAAAACAATTAAATCACCTAACAAATCTTTTTTGAAAACACCTCATCTCATGGTAGCCTCAAATTCTAATTAGGTTGGATTAAATTGAAGAAATGGTCTATAAAGTAAAATATATAGAAAAAGAGACTTCACCTAAATAGCATTGCAGATATAATGATAACTTCAAGTCGAAAGGGATATGGCTTGAGATCATACCTCTTGTTATAAAACTCCTACAACATATCTCAATTTAGTGTCTAGATGATTGAGTTACAAAGGGACCCATAATGGAGAATAATAAGAGCTATGGGATAAGGTGGGGCTACCAAACCACAATAATGAGAGGATAGAATGAGGGGGTTAGAAAAATAGGCTCATTGTAAGAGATTTGGATTTTTCAACCAAATAATAGGTGGTTCACACATTGGTTTCATGGTTTGGACAAACCATGTGAAAATCCTGGTAAATCCACTACATAAAGAAGATCCCACATTTTCAATGAGAACAATTTCCCCATCTATACAAAATCCATGAAATACATCAGTTAAAACCTTTACAATTTATAAAAGGTCATGTTCCTATTATCTCAATATTCCTAAAAAACCATGCAGTTCCTACTTATCTATTATTCCATGTATAGTTAGTAGAGACCTTGCAAGCTAGGTGTTACAATGTCTACTAACTATGAATCCTAAACTATATTCCAAATTCATAGGGTTATGAGTTTTGAACTGGTCCGCAAAACCCTCATGGACTTTATGGATTCATTATTTAATAGTATAAGGTTTGTTTAATTGAATTTATAAAATTGTACTATCTTCATAAAATTATGGGTCATTATAAACTATTATCCTTAAAGAAACTAGTCCCTAATATGGAATTTGGAAGTAAAATATGATTCTTTTAAAAAATAGTTGTGACTATTGGGATTAAACATCAGCTTCACCTTCCCAGTTATCATCTATTACTCGGTTGTGATGTAATATAATAGTTTACAATGGAATAGACTTACCTTATAGTTTTTTCACACTCTGATCCAATATAATCACTGGATTCTCAATGAAATAAGAATCTATGTCCAACTCGACCTCATATAGTAGGAAAAAAATTTATTGGTCAAATAATTCAACAAAATAAAGGATACGATAATTAAATCATGTATTAACCAGTGTATCTGAGGAAGTGATAACAGGTATGCCATTGGTTTGATCAATTTCACAACTTCGAAAGGGACAATGAACATCAATGAGAGATTAACCTACCATTAAATAGATGTATGGACTATCCTGGGGTAATCTAATAGGAAATCCATATACCCAAACTCGAACTCAAGAGTTCTGAAAAATTTGTTGGCATATGAATGTTGTATAGAAAAAGTAGACATCATTATCCTTTAAATTAACAAGAAATTTTTTCCTACTATAAGAGACCTGATATAATCAAAGTTGTCTCCCACACCACAGTCTATAAAAATTGTGATTATAAAGGCTTACCATATATGTATTCTGAATGAACCATCTCTTTTGTAGGATGAAATATGTTATTATAAGACCACTCTATGATAGTAATATGTTTCTCCAAAAACCCATGATGTCACGTATCAACCTAGATAGAAACTAAACCGGTCACTCGAGCCAGTCTGTGACATGTCCTGATGGGTGTTCCAGATCCCCCCCGGGATGTCAACCAGTGTTGGGAATCAAAGTATACATGAGGGAACAATTTAAGCCCAGGAAATAAAATCAGGACCATATAAATAAATAGAACAAAATAGAGCATGAAGCAAAGCAAAAACTAAAACTTAAATAAATACTGAACTCATCTAGAAACATAGTACAACAAAAAAGAACAAAAATGAAAACAAGCCCCCGCAACAACGATCTCCTTGTGACCCCTTGGTCACCTCCATCCAAAAGCCCAAAACTACACCCACATGAGCAAACACTAAATAAAATCCTAAAAAACATCTGAACCTGCAACTGAAATGGTAAAGGATAGGCTTGAGCACAAAAATTCTCAGTAGAGATGCCAAAAGTAAACCACTAAATCCAAGTGTTTCATTACCCAAAGTTGTCCGATGACACATGTTTGGAAATAAAATTATAAAAAAATATGTTTTTCCCAATTAAACAAAATAACACCTCTTTCTCACTATGAGAACCATCTCATGCCATATATTATTTCAAAAACTATTTGCCATTTTATAAAAAAACCAAACAAGTAATATATGGTCTGAATAAAAGGGAGATAGGTAAAAAAATAGAAGCTGAAAAAACCAGTGTAGTAGAAAAATAAACAAGAAATATAAGTTGTAACCATGGGAGATCATGAACATCCCTATACAACCCCTAGACGCACTCGTTTCGGAAGCACCTGTCGGCATATAGTGAAGCCCGGTAATCTATAACCCTCTAATCACCCTCGCGACAAAATCAGCGGAAAATTCCACCATCTTCTATATCTACCAGGGGCACCAACCCATATAATCTGGGCTGGTGAGAAACCGTTACTCGATAATCTATAAAATGGCCCCAAAATCCATGGTGGCTTTGGTAATACTGTTTACGTTGAAAGGTCCTTGCATGCATGACTCATCTCACTGCACTTTCCTTCCTCAAATAGGGATGCTTCAAATACATTCACTCATAAAGGGTTACACTATAAAGGAGTGCCTCATATACGTGTTCAATCATTCACATTAAATAAAGTTCCAAACATTCCATCAGATAATGTTTATATCGAAACGATTTTCTAAAAAAACAATTTAAGGTTTCCAGCCAAGAACACACATTATTCCAAATATCTTGCAATCACCACTCTAACATTTACAAAGATAAATGGGCTCTTAAGTTCTAAACACAAATTCAAACACTTCACAATTATAAAACATGATTTTATCCTTTTCCAACCCACAACAAAATATGTTTCAATCTGAATGATCAAATGTTAAAGAACAAATTATGATGCAGGATTTCCAAAACAAATAAAGCAATGATTTACAAAACCACATTTAAAATACTCCTTATAAACCATTCATGGGGACCAACATTATTTTGAAAACTAAAATCCATTAAAAAACTTCACAATTATCAAACATGATTTTACCCTTTTCCAACCAACACCAAAACATGTTTCAAACCAAATGTCCATACCTTAATGAACACATTATAAACCAGGATTTCCAAAACACCTAAAGGAAAATTTTACCAAACCATATTTAAAATAATCTTTAGAAACAACAGAAGGGGACCAACATTATTTGAAAAATAAAATCCATTTATAAAACTAAATGTTCAGTAAAACACCAATTACCTTAAAACCCTAACTGGCCACCTACTTTATTTATATAACATGAAAAATTCCCTAAAAAAAATTAAACCCTATCCAACACATTTCACATGTTTAGTATGTTATACCAAAATCAAACCATAAAAACCCAAAATCCTCTTTTGAAATAAAACACACACCAATAAAATATTTTAATGTCTTCCCCAAAAAATCACCACGTACCGAAATTATTTTAATAGAACGCCAAATAAAAACATTGAATTCATTAAACCTTTACAAAAGTTTTTTTACACAACCAATAAGTCATAACACAACCAAGAAAAGTTCATTAATAAAAAAAGTCATTGAAACATAGTAATGTAGAAACGTTTCATAAGGGACCAATTCCTTCTTAAATATATATAACCAATTCAAAAAAGGATTCTAGGTATAATAAAACTAATGAATTTTCAATAAATTCATTTAAAACATATTTTTAACAATTCAAAAAATTAAAAATTACTATAATAATTTGAACAAGAGTGTCATAGAGTTACGAATCTAGATTATAAATTTATTTAAAATGGAAAGAATCAAAGGAAAGGATTTAGGAAAGAAAATCATGGAAACACCTACCGAAACCCTGTGCGATCAGATTGAAACTTCAACGGGAGGATTAAAGATGCCCCGCAGACAAAATTCACACCCTAAAACCAAAGGAAACCCAAGATACATATTAAACCTAACGTTTAGGGTTCACCCAACAAGGAAACCCACAAGGAAAACCTAAAAATTATGTGAGGATAGGAGAATATGGGGATGATAACTCACCGGTTTGAACCACCAGGGGGAGGTGGAGCACCCACCAAAAGAAGAGTCGGATGGGAGAAGGCGTGAGTGAGTAGGGGTAAGGGGAATATGGGTGGTGTGCGTGAGGGATAAAAAAAGAAAGGAAATAATGGGGAGAGAAGATGTGGGAAAGGGGATAATGGGGAGAGAGGGTGTGAGTGTGAAGGGGTAAGGGGAATGTTGGGGAATCTGAGAGATAAACTAAAATAAAATAAAAAGAAATTAATTAATATGGATAAATTGGAGTGTGATGGGTAATATATGAAGCATGTGTGGTTGGAGAGTGGTGAGTGGAGATTGGAATAAAAAAATAAAATAAATAAATGGGTAAATAGGGGTATGTGGAGAGAGGGAGCGCATGAGATAAAAAAAGGGGAAGGCATGATGGATGAAAAAAAGAAGGGGGTGAGTGATTGGAGAGAGGGTTACAAAAATGGAATAAATGGGAGAGAGAGGGAATCGTGGAGATAGGGAGGTGCATGGGGAATAAAGAAGAGGGTTGAGTGTGATGGATAATAAAAAGGGTGATTAATAAAACCAAAAAAAATAATAAAAAAACAAATAATTTTTTATAATAATAATAAAAGTTATTATTATTATAATTATAAACATTTAAATAACAAAATTTTAATGAAAATATTTATAATAATATCATTAATTATATAATCATAAATCTATTAACTTTCTTACTGATAATAACAACAACAATAATAAAAATTATAATAATAATCATAAATTTATTCATTTTCATTTAAATAATTACAAAAATAATAACTACCAAATAATAATTATTTTTATATCCATTTCAATGATAATAATATCATTAACAATTTTAAATTAACAGAACATTTTTATATATACAAAAATGATGTTATTATTTTATCTTAAACATTTAATTCCTGTCATTCTCATAATGTTTTATTATTTTAAGTAGTGTGTAACCACAAGGACATCCAGGCCGACTGTAGGGTTACCATCAACCGTATGTCACCCGTGCACCGACCCGAAACCCACCAAAAATATCAATTATCAAAAAGAAAAATTAAACATGAACTCAACCAGCACCTTGAAAATACTATTTGAAACCAATAAATAATAAAATAAAATAATTTAAAAGATCAGGGTGTGACAATTCTCCCCACCACAAAAAATTCTGCCTCCAGAAAGTTAGGAAGCTGAATTAAAACCAAAACTCATGTCAATGCCCAACCAAAACCATCGAGGAAAAAAATATGAGCCTTGAGATGACTATTCAGTCTACAAGTTACATCCAACCAACACAAATAAAACCCATAGAACAGAAAAAGGGGAGAACACGATAGAGTTATCCCCACAAAAGGAATTCCTCTAATGAAAGAATTTATAACTCAAACACACCACCTCGAGCAGGAAACATGATAACTCACAACCAAACCTATCCACCTCTCCTCATGAGTTGAACATGACCGATGAGACTTAAACAGAAAACCACTACAAGGCTACCATACATTCTAGGGCACCAAAATAAATAAATCCCTATAACAACACCACCAAAACTAAGAATTCCCACACTAATATAAAACTCTCCAAAACCTCACATCTCCAAACATTCACTAATAAAACAAGGACCAACCCACACAAGGTCCAAAAACAGCTAAAAAAATAACATTTCTAGAGGTCACATTTAGAAGAACAAAACTAATACGATCATGAAATAATAACTTCATCAAACTATAACCAGAAAAAATTAACTCAAAATATAAGAAAAACAAGAACAATAGAACCCTGAATGTCTCTATTCGATGACGAAATATAAAGAACCCAGAAAGGTCTCACATGCATCTAACACACTAATATTGTGCGAGCTTTAACCCTAGACCTGAGGCTGGGGCTATGATGGATGAATAATCTTATGCCTCATAGTCAGACACTAGAATCACCTGACAAGAACGCATTCCTCAAACGACGCTTCCCACATTTCTTCACCTGGTGAACTGAACAACCACAATGATGATAGGACTTCGGAGGGATGCGACCTCATGGCTTGAAATTCCTGAATTAGCCATACTGATGGAACATCCATAGGAATCCTGACGAACTAGGTTTTAGGATCAATTAATATAACCTCTTAAGGGATGGTTCCTCATGCACACAATCCTCACAAGATAGGTAACCTTAAAAAAACCCAACTATCTCCAACTACACCCCAAACTCCAAGGACGATAAGAAAACCAGCGTCCACTAGTCCCAAACATAACCTATAAAGAAACCCGAAATGACATGATCCTTAACAACCTAGGGAGTTCCCAAACACCAAAAGACACACTCCACTTCTCTCATGTCATTTCACAACCTCTAACAGACCTCCAACACCTCAATGGGTGATGACACTTAAAAGAACCAAAACCTAGACATGACCCATCGACAACACTAGGGACCTTTCTGGGTGGCATACTCCGATCAACACAATATAAACAAAACCAAAACATTCCTCAAGATAAAACACAATTAAAATTAACACGTCAATCGAAGGAAACTATCCTGGAAGCCAATCAAATATAAACACAACCAAAACCCACTTTTACGAAATCACAATTTTCATTTAAATTTCTGAAAATTCTTATCCCACATTCATTTGTCAAATTCCAAAACCAATTTTCACATGCCAAAAATCCACTCCTTAAGTAAATTTTTTTATAGAACCTTAATATATATTAAAATGAACCTAAGGAATCCTATGGATCATCACATGTATGTAAAACCAATTCCATCCACATTACCCATAAACAAGTTCTCCCCACACACTTACCTTACACAGCCAGACACATGTGATCAGCCATAAAGAGTACCATGAGCCACATCTGTTCCTCATCGAAACCCAAGGATTTACTAAAACGCTTCCAATTTTTAAAATCTCTTTAACAATTTAAAATAAATTTAGAGAAAAAATTTTCCTTTAAAAAAATCCACTTCCATTTCCAAAACCAAGCTTTCAACAACAGAATCCAAACGAAGTAAAACTTACAAGGAACCAACAGAATGAGGAACTAGATATTACACATAACCTGTCAATATGGTAGTGATCCACACCCCATGTAAGTGTCAAAAACTAGGAGGAACTTAAACCATGCACTCAAACTCCAAATGGGTCACTACTCCATGTGAGGTCATGATGTGACACCGACCTGCCTACGTTGTCATCCGTCAACCCAAAAACAAAGACACAAGACTCAAATCTGGGACTACCCCTGGCTACTCAATGTTCGAAACAAGCAAGGTTTCATGATTCCCTTCCTGTACCTACCTCCTCAGTCCAAATAGTCCTAATATCCATCTACCAAGCACCCCATGAACAAGGGGCCTCCTCTGATACCATTTTGTCACGAACCAACCCAGATCGACCCTGAACTGGTTACCCGATCCAGTCCGTGACATGTGTCGAGGGGCATTCCCGATCCCCTTGGGATGGACACCAGGGTCGGACATCAAATTATACATGAGGGACATATTTAATCTCAGGAAAAAAATCATGACCATATAAATAAATAGAACAAAACTGAGCTTGGAACAAAATGAAATCTTAAATATAAATAAACAATGAATTGATCTAGATACAATGTACCGCTAAAAAGAACAAAACTGAAAACAATAACCCACTAAAATGATCTCATTGTGACCCCTTGGTCACCTCCGACCAAAATCCCAAAACTACTCCCACATGAGGAACCACTAAAGAATAGACGGAACAACATCTGAACCAGCAACTGAAATGGTAGAGGATAGGTGTGAGCAAAAAAATTCTCAGAAGTCATGAAAAAAGTAAACCACTGATTCCAAGTGTTTCATTAAACAAGGTTTCCCAATGACACAAGTTTGGGAATACAATTATAAAAAAATAAGTTTTTCCCGTTTAAACAAAATAACACGTCTTTCCCACTATGAGAACAAACTCATGACATATATTATTTCAAAAACTATATGCCATTTTATAAAAGAAACCAATCATGTAATTTATGGGTTGTGTAAAAGGGATATAGGTAAAAAAATACATGCTGAAAATAAACCAGTGTATAATAAAAATAAACAAGCAATATAAGCTGTAACCATGGGAGATCCTAAATATCCATAGAGAACCCTTGTACGCATGCAATTTGGAACCATTTTCCAGCATATGGTGAAGCCCTATAGTCTATAACCCACTGCTATCCCTCGTAACAAAATCAATGGAAAATCCCACTGGCCTCTCTATCTACCAAGGGGCACAAACCCATCTAATAGGGGCAGGTGGGTAACCGTCAATCGATAATTTATAAGATGCCTTAGAACCCATGGTGATTATGGTAATAATGTGTATGTAAGAAGGCCCTCGCACACGTGACTCATCTCAATGCACTTGACTACCTCAAACACAGACGCTTTGGTATGCATGTCACAGCGCGTCCAATTTGCAAATTTTTATAACTGATTGGCTACTATAAAAGTGGAGAGCAGGGTCGAACCACATAGGGAACGAAATCTAGTTCACTAAAAAAATATTTCGTTAGACAATGTTTAGACGGACAAGGTTTGAGGGGATTCTGATTTTTGAGTTTTATTTTTTTTTAATTAAACTAAAAGGTGAGAAGACAAGAGATAAAAATAAAATTGAAAATGAGAATGATGATGGACTCTATGTCAACGAAATGTGTCGGGGATGCTGGTGTCATAATTAAATTATCATGCAGACATGCAAAATATTCTTTTATGTGATTAAATATTTATTCTGTTTAGTTATCGCCAGTTCTGAAAATATAAGCATTTTTTTAGATGCTCAATTTAAAATTCCTAATTTATTTAAAGTCTCATTCTCTGGTGTCATAAATAAATTAGGAAATTTTTTCATGTCCCGAACTATATGGAGAAATGACACAACCTGTTTCTCACAAAGTTGTGTCACAAATTTTCACCTACCATTGGTCAACGCGGTTTACCTTCTCGGACCAACGTGTCAACTTATAATTAAAAGAGAAGGTTTCAATTTCAGCAATTAATTCAGTGCCAAAATAATTTAAATAGATAAACATTCAATTATAATAAATTTAATTGACAATTAATCATCATACAATACATTGCATGACATGCACAATAATTTTTATTAATCAACCAACATCCCGACACTAATAAAATTACCCCGAAATCACAACTGAAAGAATTAATGCAGAAAAATGATATGTCATGTGAATTAACAATGTGTTACTGAAGAAATGATTGTGTCCGTCTCTATTTCCGCCACGCGCAGAAACCCTCGGCACGTGATGACGTCGTGAACCAACTATGCGACCACCAGAACGAAGGATATGAGCGGTGAGTAGTGTGTGGCTGATGGTTAGATCCTTAGGTGGTGGTGAGTGTTGTGCGACTACTGGTCGGCTGATGGTCGACTCCTCGGATGGTGGTGACCGATGCACTACAAACAAGAAGCAGAGTGAGAGGAGGGTGGTGGCTGGGCTATGCAGCAGGAGGCAGTGGGATGCAGGTGGCTAGGAAGAGGTGTGATGGGGAAGCCGGGGCGACGGGCTGGCAGGGGTGCTGGCCGAGTGGATAGGGGCGGGGGGGGGGGGTAGCGGGTTAGGCAGGGGAGAAGGGAGGCAGGGAGAGGTGGTGCGGGTTAGGCCGGCTGGGGTGTAGGTTCTGCATGGGAGATAACAGGGGAGGAGAGGCCGGGGTGCAGTGGGGCGCGACGTGCGTGAAGAGGGGAGGTCGCGGCAGGTCCAGAAGGAAGTGGTAGGGAGAGTGGGGTCGCAACCAGGAGCTGGATGTGGAGGAGGGGCGGCCGGCTGCGGATGGAGAGAGGAGGCGGGGTGAAGGGTGAGGGAGAGTGGAGTGGGCACGGGGTGGAAAGGGGATGCAGGGTGCACCGGGTGGAGTTGGGAGGCAGGGGCCGCCGGGTGGAGAGGGGAGGCAGTGGCGCACTGGGTGGACAGGGGAGGCAGCGGGCGGCTGGGTGAGAGCTCAGGAGAGGGAGGTGGCAGAATGGAGAAAATAGGAGGGGGGTCTAGATTGATGAGGGGCAGCTGGGAAAGATGAAGTCCAGGCAGGGGCCAGTTCCATCCGAGAGATATGTGGGGGAAAGCGGGTAGGCTAGCAGATAGATAAATCAGGATTGGAGAGAGAGTGTTTAAAATAAATAAAAGGGGGGAGGGATGTTGGGGTGTGGGAATTAGGGGGGGGGGGGGAATAAAAAATTCAATTTCAAATTAAGTTTTAAAAAAATAATTATCTAAAAGGGTTAAATAATAATAATAATAAATTAGTATAAATATAATTATATAAATATTTATATGTATAATTAATTAATAAACTAAAGCTAATATTTTAAAAAAGTAAAATATGAAATGTTAATAAAATAAAATTATAAAAAATGAAAATAAATAACTAATATTAATATAATACGAACTAAAAACTATAAAAACGACTAAAACATTTAAAATACAACAAAAAGAACCTAAAAACACAAGAAGTGGTTAGCAAATTAATTAAAACAAAATGAAAAAAGGAAAAAAATGTCAGTGACATCCATGTACATCAAATCCCCCACACTTAAACTTTTTCACTCCTGGGAAAAACAATCTGAAATAAAACACAAGTGGACCCGTAGACAAATCCAAACAGAAAAATTACAAGTTCAAAATTTTCCAATCTCTTTCCTCATATTAAATCATGCCTAATTTAAAACTTTAGTTTCAAAAACAACTATTCTTTCACTTGCATTTTTTTCAAAACAAGTACGTTAACTCATTCATCATGTGACCTACCTTTCCATCACTCTCATCTCTCAACGAAAATCAATGTTTTTCTCAGTTATCATACACATGCATGATTACAATAGGCTTTCCATGAATTTAAAATCTCCACTAGTGGAAATCAAAATAATGCACTAATTTCAAGGACTTTAAATGAGGTTAAAATGTTTCTGAAGCAGTGGGATAGTGGGTAAAAAAAATGACATATTTCTGGTAAAAAGGAGGGTTTAATCTTGAAATAATTTAATGAAATATGTCAATCCAAATGTCTCCCTCAAACTATCGCTCCCGTACACTTAAAACATTGCTTGTCCCCAAGCGTGTGATAATCCAATGTTTCACTATTTTTTTAAGACACAAATCACTCAAATAATATGGTCAGAAAAACTGGTGAGTATCAACTCATAAACCCCATGAAATAGGTGTCAAAAAATAATCCCAAAGAATGGTACACAAGTGGCGTATACACTGTAACATCTCAATGAAGGTAGGTCATATAGAAAACTCACTAGTTCATGAAGTAATGGATCATCACTTTAATAGGTATCCCCAAAGTCGAGGGTTACCACGTAATGACCACTAATGTACTCATTGTTGGAACTCAAAAGGATTATATATTCCTATATCAAAATAATTTTAAATGAATGTGGCTTCTGTGAAAAAGAACTCATATGATCAGGATCAGATAATGTCAATCCATGTACATCAAATGACTCACTACCCCTCGAAGAACCCTCTCCATGAGTAAGTCTCTCCCCCACACACTTATATTGAAATTATCATGCAAAAAATTCAACAAATTGGTAGGGAAGGGTATCAGATGGGGCTCATCCTAAAAAGATCATGCATGTCTACTAAGGGCTATATGATGGAGAAAATGTTTGGGTGGCTCAGTGGGACAACGGGGCTGAAAAAAATCAAACAGATGCCTCGATCATTTTAGTGCAACTTTCAAAAATTCCTATCGCTTTTATAGAAAAACAAGGCATGTTCTAGAAGACATAACATGGTTGAGATTCCCTAAAGAAAAAGAGAAATAAGAGATGATTTAAAATGGTCCAGAGTCCTCACGGGTAGGGAAATATAATGTTGGACAGCATAGATGAGAATGAGTGAAAATAAGTGTCTCAATATTATGAAAGTTTTTGAAAAACATTTTCAAATCATGAAATAATATCAGCAATAATCTAAGTCATGAGATCAAGGATCAATGAAATCCAGAACAAGAATCAGGTGCTTAAACTGCCTAGGGACACAAGTGGTATGTTCCCGACTGGGTTGCGATAAAAATATAGTATCTTTTATGTGGGTTCATGAATGACAGGAGTGTTAGTTTTTTTTTCAAAATTTTCATTTTTTTTGTTAGATTACATGTTGTTTTTGGAAGCATAAAATATGGAAAATATTAAAACACTTCCCAGTGTAAGTTCCGATAGACGTGAAGAGGCTGCCTGTATCCGATGAAGTTCCGGAAATAATGTACCTGTAAAATCTACATATGGACAACACATACCCGCATCATATCATAGAGATAACAGCAAGAATCATATAAATGGAAGTAGAGATACAGAAGAGTGACAAGTTCATACAAATATCAGGAGTAGCTAAATTTTTTTCACACATTCCATGTTTTATTTTCTCAAACAAACTAGAACAGGTAAAATAATAAAGGGGAAAAAATGAAACTGGAAAATGGGTTGCCTCCAAGGAAGCACTAAGTTTTACATCTTCAACTACATGGATGGAAAATGGTCAATCATCTTGGTCCATCAGCTCAGAACTCCTCTGCCTCTTACGAGAACTAGTAGCTATGTCATCGATCTCATGGGGATGTTGAGTTGGATTAAACACATCCGGAGCGTAGTGAGCTTGAATTTGGTGGGGAAGGAACAAAATATGTGCTCTTTTTGGTGGTGCTGGCTGCTGAGCACAAATCTCCATTGAATGTTCCTCAAGTCGGCGCTCGATATCAGCCAGCTCTTGAGTCATCCTTCATACTAAGTTAGAGGGAGACGGAACAAGCGCATCGATGACAATGGAAGAATTAGAAGAGCTTGACATTTTTTTAGCTGCATCCACAAAATAAGTAGATAGATAGAGATAGAGTAATAAAACAAAGATCAAAGAATGAAGAAGCAGTCGATTTGCCTCCCGATCAGCGCTAAGTTTAACATCTTCAGCCAGACAGATAACTTCTCATTGTAATTGTAGTTCTTCATTGATTTCTATCATATCGAAAGTGTGTACTGTTTAAGGAATTGACCATTAAATTTAAATGGGGGAATCTTCCCATCAGAAATTTCGACAGCACCATGTGGATAAACAATTGTGACAGTGTAGGGACCCGACCATTTCGACTTGAGTTTTCGGACCATGATTCGAAGTCGTGAGTTGAAGAGGAGAACATTGTCGCCTGCTGAAAAATTTCTTTGATGGATCCATTTATTATGACAGGCTCGAGTTTTAACTTTCTAAATCAAAGAATTGTCGTATTCTTCTCTCCTCATATTGTCTAGTTCATTCATCTGTAGAAAATGCTTCTCCTGGGCATTTTTGAAATCCAAATTCAGTTTCTTTACAGCCCAATAAGCTTTATGTTCCAATTCTATAGGTAAGTGGCAGGTTTTTCCAAAGACCAACCTATATGGGGACATTCCAATGGGTGTCTTGTAGGCAGTTCTATAGGCCCAAAGTTCATCATCAGGTTTGGTGACCCAATATTTCCTAGATGTATTTATAGTTTTCAACAAAATACCCTTAATTTCTCAGTTTAAAACCTTATCTTGGCCATTGATTTGTGGATGGTATGGGGTGGTCATGTAGTGGTGACATCCATGGTGAGTCATTAGCTTATGAAACATAGCATTATTGAATTGGGTACCACAATCACTGATAATGAGCCTTGGAATTCCGAACCCTGTAAAATTGTGTTGCTTCAAAATTTTGATGATGACACGAGCAGTATTTTCCGAGAATGCTTCAGCTTCCACCCATTTAGACACTTATTTCACATAGATAAGGATATAGGATTTCCAGAATGATTTATGAAAAGGACCCATGAATTTAATTCCCCATATGTCAAAAATTTCAATGCCCATGATTGAGTGTTGTGGCATTTCGAGCTTCCAGCTTATACCCCTAGTTCTTTGGAATTTTTCACAATTCATGACGAATTCATGAATATCATGATTCATGGTTGGCCAGTACAAACCACATTGTAACACCTTACTGACTGTTTGATGAATCCCATCGTGTCCCCCAACATCTCCAGTATGGCACAAGTTCAAAACAATATCAACTTCTTCTACCAAGATGCATCTTCTTATAATTCCATCCACACAATCTTTGAAAATTAAAGGATCATCCCAATAGTAATGGCGTGATTCATTCAAAAATCTTTTCCTTTGTACCTTTGATAAATCTGGATGTATCACACCTGAAGCTATTTAGTTTATGAAATCAGTATACTATGGTGTGATTGTATCAATGTCATAGAGTTGTTCATCAGGAAATGTTTTATTGATTAGTTCGACATTGATTTCACTTGTGTCATGGTCGAGGCATGATAAATGATCAGCAACAACATTCTCTTTTCCCTTTTGGTCCTTGAATTCAATGTCAAATTCTTGATGTAACAGTATCCATCAAATGAGTCTCGGTTTTGAATCTTTCATGGTCATCAGATACTGAAGTGCAGAGTGATCCATATAGATAGTGACATTTGAGAACAACAGATGGGATCAAAATTTATCAAAGGCAAAGACAAATGATAGAATCTCTTTTTTAGTTGTTTTGTAATTATGTTGAGCCTCATTCAAAGTGCGACTAACATATTAGATTGGCCTAAATATCTTTTCTTTTCTTTGTCCCAAGGAAGCTCCAACTTCCCATTCACTATCATCAAACATTAACTTGAATGGATGCTCCCAATAAGGTGAAATCATTATCGGGGCTTCAACCAAACACTGCCTTAATAATTTAAATGCTTCCAGAAATTCAGGGCCGAAGTGGAATGTGACAACTTTTCCCAATCGGTTCATAAGGGTTCAGGCAATAACATAGAAATACTTAATGAAGCGTCTATAGAATCCAATGTTCCCAAGAAAACATCAAATGGAACGTACTAAAGAAGGCATGGGTAGCTCAGAGATGGTAATAATCTTTG
Organism: Viscum album; assembly: GCA_963277665.1. Classification (NCBI taxonomy): domain Eukaryota; kingdom Viridiplantae; phylum Streptophyta; class Magnoliopsida; order Santalales; family Viscaceae; genus Viscum; species Viscum album. Next base: position 2,064,912,499 of record OY728121.1, read on the forward strand.
CGGCATCGACATCAATTACTTTTGTTGAAATTTGATGACCTAAAACTATTCCACTTTGTACCATGAAGTGGGACTTTTCCCAATTAAGCACAAGATTCATTTCTTCGCATCTTGCCAAAACCTTATCCAGATGTTCCAGATAGTCATCAAAAGAATCTCCATACACATAGAAGTCATCCATTAATATTTCAAATAACTCTTCAATCATGTCATGGAACATTGCCATCATGCATCATTGAAATATGGCTGGAGCATTGCACATTCCAAAAGGCATTCACCTATAGGAAAATGTACCATATAGAAAAGTGAACGTGCTTTTCCCTTGATCCTCTGGTGTCACTCATATTTGATTATAGCCTGAGTATCCATCCAGAAAACAGTAGTAATCTCATCCTGCCAATTGCTCAAGGCTTTGATCAATAAAGTGAAATGGGAAGTGATCCATTCTTGTGGCACCATTCAATTTCTGATTGTCGACGCATACTCTCCATCCAGTCACTGTTCTTGCGGTTATCAATTCTCATTTATCATTCTCAACCACTATGGTTCTACCCTTTTTAGGTACCACTTGCAATGTGCTAACCCACTGACTATCAGTGATTGGCAATATTAAACCAGCATCAAGAAGATTAATGACTTCTTTCTTGACTACTTCTTTCATGGGAGGTGTCAAGCGTTGTTTTGGTTGCCTGTAAGATTTTTAATTATCTTCCATAAGTATTCTGTGAGTATAGATGGAAGGACTTATACCTTTTGGATCAAAAATTGTCCAACCTATTACTGGATTCCTTTGTGACAGGACATTGAGCAATTTTCACTTTTGTTCGCTCGAAATATTGGCATTGATAATGACTGGTAAGGTGTTTTAATCTCCCAAGTAACCATATCGCAGGTTTGGTGGAAGGGGTTTAAGCTCAAGTGTTGGAGGCTTTTCAAGTGATGGAGTGAGTGAAGTGAATTCATGTCTATTTAAAGGCTCGACTATGTTCCTGATGAATTGCACTACCTCGATTGATTCAGAAAACTCTTCATTTTCTATATGCAAATATGCGAGATCCAGTGCATCACTTGCTAACTCATCCCATTATTCAATCGTATCCAGGAAATGATAGTCTTCTACAGATGGTTTTTTCATAGCCTTTAGGACATCAAATGTTATGTTCTCATCCCCAATTCTAAAAAATAACTTTCCCTCTTGGACATCAACCAGCACTCTACATGTTGCTAAGAAGGGTCTCCCAAGAATGAGTGGGACGTCCTTGTCTTCTTCCATATTGAGGACAATGAAATCAGCATGGAAGTAATATTTTTCAACCTTGAAAAGTACGTCCTCTGAAATCCCTCGAGGATGCTTCATCGATCGGTCATCCATTTGCAAGGCGAATCTCGTTGGCTTTCATTCGGTGATGCCCAGTTCATCAAGGCTTCCAGATGGCATGAGAGTGACACTAGCTCCGAGGTCGCAAAAAGCTATTCTGAATTGACATCCTCCAATATTGCAAGGAATAGTGAATCTCCCAGGGTCTCTTAGTTTTGGAGGTATGGATTTGGGTATGACCGTTGAACATTCCTCGTGAATTATGACTATTCCCACATCATCTAATTTTCTTATTTTTGACATAAGTTCCTGGAGAAATTTATCATAGTGGGGAATTTGTGTGATGGATTCCGTAAAAGGAATATTTATTTGAATCTTTTATAAAATCTTCATGAATTTTCAAAATTGAACATCCAACTTACTTTTCATCAGTCTTCGTGGAAATGGAGGAGGTGGTATGTCAGATTTCTCTCTTTTGTTGAGTGCCTCGCTTTCCTTTTCCTTCTTGCCTTTTCATTTTTTGAATGATTGTTTTGATCATCCTCCTCTCTGTTTTAATGTTTGGTTGCTTTGTTTGTTGAGTCTCCATCCTCAGTGGAAGGTATAAGCATCACATCTATTGGTTGAACATCAGGCCTTTGGTGCTCTGGTAACTGTGTACCACTTCTCAATGTGATGGCTTTTGCTTCTTCTCTTGGGTTAACTATTGTACTTCCCGGTAGAGTTCCTTGTTGTCGGTTCTTCATTTGTGCGGCTATCTGACTGACTTGGTTTTCAATGTTACACATGGAAGCTTGTAGGTTTTGGGTGTTCCTTTTCAAATTTTGAGTTGTTCCTTGCAAATTTTGGGTTGTTGTTTGCAAATTTTGAGTTTCCATCTCTTGTAACTCAAACCTAGATTGATTGGACATCATTTGTTTAGTGATAGTTGCTCCCCAATCTTGTTGTCCTTGCATTGCAGGAGGGGACAAGTGAGTTGTTTGCTTTTTTTCCTTATATTGTTGTTGTTGTTGTTGAAATGGGGGTTGGTATTTCTGTTGATATCCTTGCTCTTGAGATTTCATGGCGGGTCTGATGGAAGATTGACCAGGAAATCTAGGTGGACCCTTATTCTGGTTCATTGGTTGAGTAGTTGATGGCTCCTTCCAACCTTGGTTTTGGTTATTTCCTTGCCAGTTTGTGTTGCAGTTGTTCCCATAATTCCCTTTTTGTAGCTGAAAAAGTTAGGAATAGACATCTTCGTCTCAGATGTGTTATATGGACACATAAGATAATAATGAGGGCCACCACAGTGTGGACAGTGTTCAGCTTGAACAACATGGACTGGATTAGGTGGGTTTATTGAAAAGTTGTCAATCCACTTATTGAGAGCTTCAAATTGTGAAACCATGAATGTCCTGGCATCAACGTGATGCACTCTTGCCTTTCTTCATGAAAAATATTCTGGCCACTAGAAACTGTGTTCGAACATGTTTTGAATTAATATGTACAGATCTTCAGGAACCATTTCCATGAACGCATATAAGGGTCTTCGCTGCTCAATCCAGGAAATTGTTCATGTTGTTGGAGCAGGTTGATCATGGACGACTTCAATTAAGAGTGCGTTTCTTGGATTCTTGGTCTTGTTATGCCTGAGTTAACTCCGATTGTGTTGGGTCGCAACTCTTGTCTCATAGTAGTCTGAGGCCTTTGATACGTGTGTCGTAGCACATCCAATTTGCAAATTTTTATAACCGATTGGCTACTGTAAATTTGGCGATCAGGGTCGAACCACAGAGAGCATGAAATCTAGTTCACTAAAAATATTTCGTTAGACAGTGTTTAGATGGACAAGGTTTGAGGGGATTCCTATTTTTGAGTTATCTTTTTTTTATTTTTAATTAAACTAAAAGGTGAGAAGACAAAAGATAAAAAGAAAATTGAAAATGAGAATGATGATGGACTCTAAGTCAACAAAATGTGTCGGGGATGCTAGTTTCACAATTAAATTATCACATAGACATGCAAAATATTCTTTTATGTGTTTAAATATTTATTCTGTTTAGTTATTGCCAGTTTTGAAAATATAAGCATTTTTTTAGATGATGAATTTAAAATTCCTAATTTATTTAAAGTCTCATTCTCTGGTGTCATAAATAAATTAAGAAATTCTATCAAGTCCCGAACTATACGGTGAAATGACACAACCCGTTTCTCACAAAGTTGTGTCACCAATTTTCACCTACCATCGGTCAACACGGTTTACCTTCTCGAACTGCCATGTCGTCTTATAATTAAAAGGGCCAGTTTCAATTTCATCAATTAATTATGTGAAAAAATAATTTAAATAGATAAACATTCAATTAAAATAAATTTAATTGAAAATTAATCATCAAACAATACGTTGCATGGCATGCACAATAATTTTTATTAATCAACCAACATCACGACACTAATAAAATTACCCCGACATCACAACTGAAAGAATAAACACAGTAAAATGATATTTCCTACGGATTAACATTGTGTTACCGAAGAAATGATCATGTTTATCTCTATTTCCACCGCGTGCAGCAACCCTCGACACGTGATGACGTCGTGCACCAACTATGAGACCACCAGAAAGAAGGATATGAGCGGTGAGTAGTGTGCAGTTGATGGTCGACTCCTTGGGTGGTGGTGAGCGGTTTACGACTGCTGGTCAGTTGATGGTCGACTCCTCAGATGGCGGTGACCGGTGCACTGCAAACAAAAAGTAGAGTTAGCGGAGGGTGGTGGCTGGGATGTGCAGCAGGAGGCGGCGGGATGCAGGCGACTGGGAAGAGGTGTGATGGTGAAGCCGGGCGACGGGCTGTCAGGGGTGCTGGCCAAGTGGAGAGGGGTAGGGGGGTAGTAGGATAGGTAGGGGAGAGGGGAGGCTGGGAGAGGGAGTGTGGGTTAGGCTGGCTAGGGTGCGGGTTCTGCATGGGAGAGAACAGGGGGGAGAGGCTGGGGTGCAGTGGGGAGCGACGTGCGTGAAGAGGGGAGGCCGTGGCGGGTCCAGAGGGAATTGGCAGGGAGATTGGGGGCGCAACCAGGAGCTGGATGCGGAGTAGGGGTGACCGGCTGCAGATGGAGAGTAGAGGCGGGGTGAAGGGAGAGGGAGAGTGGATCGGGCGCGTGGCGGAGAAGGGAGGCAGGGGTGCCGGGTGGAGAGGGGAGGCAGGGGCGCTGGGTGGAGGGAGAGGCAGCGGCACGCAGGGTGGACAGGGGAGGCAGCGGGCGGTCGGGTGAGAGCTCGGGAGATGGAGGTGGCGGAATGGAGAAAATAAAGGGGGGGGGGGTCTAGAGAGATGAGGGGCGGCTGGGAAAGATGAAGTCCAGGCAAGGGCTAGTTCCAGCTGAGAGATAATGGGGGGAAAGCGGGTAGGCGGGTAGATAGATAAATGGGGATTGGTGAGAGAGTGTTTAAAAAAAGAAAAGGTGGGAGGGAAGTTGGGACGTGGGAATTAGGGGGGGGGGGAATAAAAAATTCAAATTCAAATTAAGTTAAAAAAACTAATTATTTAAAAGGGTTAAATAATAATAATAATAAATTAGTATAAATAGAATTATATAAATATAAATATTTATAATTAATTAATATACTAAAGGTAATATTAAAAAAAGTAAAATATGAAATGTTAATAAAATAAATTTCTAAAAAAATGAAAATAAATAACTAATATTAATATAATACGAACTAAAAAATATAAAAACATCTAAATTATTTAAAATACAACAAAAAGAACCTAAAAACACAAGAAGTGGTTAGAAAATTAATTAAAACTAAATGAAAATAGGGAACAAATGTCAGTAACATCCATGTACACCATGCTTCCTATACATTCACCCACAATGGGTTACACTAGAAAGGAGTGCCTCATATACATGTTCAATCATTCACATTAACTAAAGTGCCAAAAGGGTCATCACATAATGTTAATATAAAAACCATTTTCTAAAAAAACGATTTTAAGGTTTCCAACTGGGAACATACATTTATTAAAAATATCTTGCAATCACTACTCTTACATTTACAAAGATAAACGGGCTCTTATGTTCTAAACACACATTCAAATATTTCACTATTATCAAACATGATTTTACCATTTTCCAACCCTCACCAAACCATGTTTCAAACCGAATGACCAAACGATAAAGAACACATTATGAACCCAGATTTCCAAAACACATAATGAAACGTGTTACAAAACCACATTTAAAATACTCTTTAGAAACCACTCAATGGGACCAACATTATTTTGAAAAATGAAATCCAATAAAACACTTGAAAATTATCAAACATGATTTTACCCTCTTCCTACCCACACAAAAACATGTTTCAAACTGAATGACAAAACCATAAAGAACACATTATAAACCATGATTTCCAAAACACATAAAGTAACTCTTTACAAAACCATATTTAAAATACTCGTTGGAAACCACTCAATGGGACCAACTATATTTGAAAACTAAAATCCATTTAGAAAACTAAAGGTCCCAGAAAACACCAATTACCTTAAAACCCTAACTCGCCACCTATATTATTTATAGAACATAAAACATTCCATAAAAACATTAAACCATTTACAACACATTTTAACACGTTATGTATGCTATACCAACATCAAAACATACACACCCTAAACCCTCTTTTGAAATAAAATGCACACCAAGAAAACATTTTACCATCTTTCCCTAAAAATCACAACTTAACAAAATTATTTTAAAGGAACTACAAATAAAAACATTGAATTCATTAAAACTTTACAAAAGTGTTTTTACATAATAAATAAGCCATAACGCAACCATGAAAATATCATTAATAAACAAATTCATTGTAATATAATAACGGCGATACATTTTATAAAGGACCAATTCCTTCTTAAATAAACATAATAAATTCAAAAAAGGATTCTATGTATCATAAAACTAATCAATATTCAGTAAAACTCATTTAAAACCTATTTTTAAAAAATAAAATAAAATTCAAATTACTATAATAATTTGAACAAGGGTGTCGTAGAGTTACGAAACTAGTTTTTAAATTTATTTAAAATTTCCAGCATCAAAGGAAAGGCTTTAGGAAATAAATTCATGGAAACACCTACTGAATCCTCATGCGATTTGAGTGAAACATCAATGGGAGGAAGAACGATGCCCCATGGACAAAAAACACACCCTAAAACCAAAGGATGCTCGAGATACATATTAACCAAAATGTTTAGGGTTCGCCTAATTAGAAACCCCACATTGAAACCCTAAAAATTATGTGAGGAGAGGATAATATGGGGAAGATAATTGATCGGATGGATCCGTTGGAGGGAGCAGGAGCACCCTCCAGAAGAAGAGTCGGATGGGAGAAGGCGTGAGTGAGGAGGGGTACGGGGATGAATGGTGGTGTGTATGAGGGATAAAAAAAGAAATGAAATAATTGGGAGAGTAGGTTTGGGCAAATGGATAATGGGGAGTAAGGCCGTGGGTGTGATGGGGTAAGTGAAATGTGGGGGAATGTGAGAGATAAAATATAATAAAAAATGAATTAATAGAGATAAATCGGCGTGTGATTTTTAATATAATAAGGAGGTGTGATTGTAGAGAGGTTAGTGGAGAGAGGAATAAAAAAAGAAGAGAAATAAATGGGGAAATATGGGTGAGTTGAGAGAGGGATCGCATGAGATAGAAAAAGGGGAAGGCATGATGAATGAAAAAAAGAGGGTGTGAGTGATTGGAGAGAGGGATAAAAAATGGAATTAATGGGAGACCGGGGGAAGCATGGAGAAAGGGATGTGCGTGGCGAATAAAGAAGATGGGTGACTATGATTGATGAAAAAAATTGTGATGATTAAGACACTAAAAAAATAACAATAACAAATAAAAAATTATTATTATAATAATAATAATAATAATTATAAATATAGAAATTTAAATAAAAAAATTTTAATGACAGTATTTATAATAATATCATTAATTATATAATAATAACGCCATTAATTTTTATTATAATAATAATAATAATAACAATAAAAATAATTATAATCACAATTATAATTTTATTCATTTCCTTTTAAATAATTACAAAATTAATAACAACCACATAATAATTATATTTACATCCATTTCAATGATAATAAGATCATTAATAATTTTAAAAAAAATATTTTTATATATACAATAATGTTATTATTATTGTATCTTAAACATTTAATTCATTTCATTATAATAATGTTTTATTATTTTAAGTAGTGCGTTACCGCAGGGACATCCGGGTCGACCATAGGGTTACCGTCAATAGTGCGATGCCCGTGCACTGAGTCAAAACCCACCAAAAACAACAAATATAAAAACAATTAGACACACACTCAACCTGCACATGACTAGACTATCAGAAACCATGAAATAAGAAAATAAAATAATTTAAAAGATCGGGTTGTGACACATAATGTCATGGTCGCATGTGAAGATGATTTCTTATATAATCAGAATAGTATGGTCTATCTATCCATCAGTCTATGGGTGATAGCTTGTGGTAATAATCACTTATGTACCAAATACCTTCAATAACCACTTCAGGAACCATGATGTAAATAAAGTGTATCACATTGAAACTATAAGACACTAAGATCTATTAATTTGTAAAGCATCTCTGATGTACAACCTTCCTAGATTATTTACCTTGATGTTCTCTCAAATAGGTAATAAGAGAGTTTTCTTTGTCAAAAATTTAATGAAATACCACATTGTATCATTTCCGTGAGGGGATCTTTTTAAAAAGATCAATAAATCCATTAAAACAATGTTACATTTTGACCAGGATATGGAAAATAGATGTATAATCCAATCCAGAAACTGATGTTCCACCTTCAATTACTGATAGGTGGAACACCCAGTTATAAATTTGGAAAAAACATGTTTCATACCATGCCAAAAATACTAGTGACGTAATACATGATTCATCATGGTGACCCTGTGATTAATTTCCAATGCTAAGGCATAAAATTCCTATATCATCTCCTCTATCATGTATATTAGGACCCATAAATTCACAAGTAATAGTAATCTATCATCCCCACACATGGTCCATCATGAATACATATCATCATATTATATTATTTCCCATATGACAAGGAATTCATGATCAGATAGTTTCCACATTTTTACCTATATTATAAGAGTATAGTTTACAGATTAGGCAATGAGGATATTCTAACACTGATCACCCTGATCCACAATGTGAACCAATAAGAATAATTCCATGAGTGTCCATTCACAAATGGACTTCTGAATAGAGAAATTCTATGTCTTCTGAATCAGAAAATCAACCATTATTTTTCCTTTTACAGGAATGAATGAAAGATAAAAATCATATGATTGTAGGTAACCCACACACATGTGTTTCCTAAGACTCAAATATGACATTATAAAGAAAGAATTAATTATTTTTTCATCTATAAATATCAGAAAATGTTCTCTAATTATAGAGTTCCACCGACAACATAGATCATTAACTACAAATGAAAAATTGATTTCCAACGTCAGGTAATTCCAGCTGTTATGCCTCTACTCATGAGACTAAAAAATGAAGACTTGTTCTCCCATGATCGAAAAATCTCCAAGCCCAATACCTAATGTGTCACAATATATTTTATATATCATTCCATTATCATAAAGAATCACTATCTGTGATGAAGTCAAAAGACCCTTCAAATCCTCAATGTATGCTTCACATTATTCTGACAACAAAAATTTGAAACCATTATTTTTCATGAATTGAAAGGCTCTTCATGATGTGAATAATCCTAGATGAAGCATCTGTAATACCCAAATATCCTTAAAAAATTAATTCCAATGATCTTATTAGGAACTCCCATGTTACCATATATATATCTTCTTGTGGGTCCACTGAAACACACGACTTAGAGATTATGTGACCAATGAATTTGACATTGACTATTCAAAAGTATCATCTAATAAACATATAAAATGGCTGATAGACTCTCAGTGTATTCTGTAAGTTCTCAATATGGTTCACATTGTCATGTATAGAGAGTGAATATCCCAAGATATCATCAAAAAATAATACTAAAAAAATATATATACAAGTGTAAAAAACAATTCATAATAGCCATAAAAATGTTTTCTACATTCACGAGTCTGAACGACAAGACTATGTACTCTTATAGACCATAAGAAACTATTAAATGCTTTGAGATATATATATAAAGTCATGAAAAATGCATGGACATATCCTGAACTTAATTACATCATTGAAATGACACTCTCTCTTGAAGGATGACCAAATAGTTCATCTATTCTATGAAGTGGTTATTGGTTATTGACATTGAGTTGATTCTACCATCATGAATAGAAACATTGAATGAGGGTATTGTACACCTTCAAGGAATTAATTACTAGTGAACCCTATATAGAATATATCGGGCATATAAATCCTTTATCTTCTCGGTCCACCAACTATTTCTTGAGCTCCAAATGTTCAATAGGATCCATCCTATAGAGTGGAATGTTACTTGTGCTGCTCCTGGAGCAAGCTCAATGGTAAATTCTACATATATCATTGGAAGTAGTTAAGAGTAGTATTCATGAAGAAAATTCCATAAATTCTCCACAATAGGATGAAAAATAGTTTTTTCTAACCCATATTCATCTGAAAAATGTCTACTGATCTGATCTGTAACACTACCCATCCTCTTATATGCAGTTCCTGGTCACATAGCTTGAATATCCCACTCTCTATTACACAAGTATCTATATCCTTCTAGTGATGTAAAATTCAATATTCGACAATAGAAATCTAAATATTCATTATATTAAACTAACTATTCCATATTAATGATTACATGAAATAATGTCATTTCACTGAGAAAAAGGATATATACCAATAGTTAACTACCATTATCAAGGTAAAAATTCATAAAATAGAGAAGGCCCACTAATAAGATACATAAATTGTTATATAAAATCATTACTCCATATATGTCTTCATCCTCAATGTCCAGACATTCCATAATACTCTAATATATAAATTACTAAGAGGAACTGTATAAAATGAATCAAACACTAATGTGTAGAATACTAGAATAGTACATCAACATGTAGATGTTTTAGAACTCTTCTTCTCCAGAATAGGCTGATCTTCATGTCAATGGACTATACTATATCCCTGAGTCACTTCATGAATTCCCTGATAAATATGCTTATATTTTTATTAAGAATCATGATTATGACTACCTATTCTTTAACAACCACCACATCCTAATTGTTCATTAGTATTCACGTTGAATACCTTGATTTATTCTACTAGCCCTCTTTAGAACATTGGGTTGGAGTACATCCCATATTTCTAGCTAATGTGGGAAAAGTTAAATAGAAATATTGGATAAGGAATATCCTACATTATCCTCTGTATTCTATAGGATCTTATAAGACTTGAGACTTCAAAATACCAAACACCCCGCACTGGTGACATATTGGATAACTATCTTCACGAGGAGCCTGACTGCTGTAACCTCTATGAGTAGACACAAAATGTCTATTACAACTTGAATAAGGAACACTAAAATCTCTAGGTTTGGAAACATCCTAAATCAAACCATCATGTTCCCACAAATGATTCTCTATAATAAGGGCATCGTTGAATATCTATGATATGGTCATCCATTATAGTAAATTGACCCATTGTCTAATGGAATACACTGGCCCATCATAGAATCGACATGTATTCCAAAGGAGATCACCCTCTATTGTTTTATAGAATTGATAATGCTATGTAAAATCAAAAAATAATTATATTACATACATACCTCCACGCTGTATGTCTTTATTTCTCTAGCACTGTTAGTCCTCAGAGTTTGGGGAGAGAAATAACCATCAAATATAGTATGGATATCTATCCAAACCATATCTCTATGCCAATGTTCCTTTGGAAGAACATCCTACCACTGTTTAGAATAATTGTGTAGAATATACTAATCAAATCTTGACCCTCCTCTTTGGAGGCATCTACAAATTATCTAAAATAGATAGTATATCTTTGAATAATGAATCTACAACATGAGGTCCTCTATCCCACGAAAATGTGGTAGGATGCTGCTACTCGAACTCCCAAGTAAAATTTTAAATAATAATGGGTGGTCGAACAACATCATTTTTATTTTGAAACATATGTAGAAATCCCACTCAGAAGGGGGTGTCATTGACAATATAATTAATACGAAGAGGTTCCACATGGACCATTGAATGAGTAATCACTTCAATTTTAGGGCCCAACAACTCTAATGCATGGTCTTCCCTACAATCTGGGTGTACAATAAGACGATTTCATGGAAGAATGATTCTATAATTCCAAACACACTCCTCATAAGAGAACTTAACAATTGAAAAAACTATAGATAGAAAACTGGAAAAATGAATAGCCTTCCTATATACATATCATACATCTCTTCCAGCTCATAAATATAGGTCTGGGTATTTGAGAATGACCATAGTGGGCTATAAGAATGTATGATACACCCCAATTACCTACTACTAGGGCTAGGCTCGGGCCTTAGTCTCTATTTGGCATGTACATGATGACCATTTTCACTTCAAGGTTTTCATTTATTTTAAATATTGGATTATTTAAAATATTCAAATCACATTGAATGGTTAAATTAGATAGATCATAATTTAAATTCCATACGGGACCGTATTTCTAATTAACCAAAATTTGACATCCACCTAACCTATAACACAACACATTTTAGCACCTATGACTAGTTCTCTATGTCTTAACAGGGCCAAATTTACTACTTAAGGTGTCTTCATTTACTTATGAGGGAAAACATTGTAAGGTTATGGAAGGAAAATTAAGATTCTATTATATTTTCTGATACCATCATGAAATTTCATATCATTTAAATACACAATCATTGCACTATAATTATGTAACAAGAAAATGAACAATGAAAATAAATGTGGAATAGTATAAATGAATGTAATATTAGAGAGATTATACATAATATGGGGAATAGATTGATGGAACAACCTAATTTCATCTAGTCTAGGATAAAGAGACCATCATGTCAACAATATATGTTATAATAACATTATAAAACATTATCACCACCTAAAAAATTAATTCATATCAACCATAATAGGGATAAAAAATAAAAACAATTTCCCATCTCATGAAATTTGGGTTTCCCCTGTACATGGGTTAGAAACTTCTAAACACCGATTCATTTCAAAATTCCTTCAACTATTAATCTCATTGTAATAACAAAAATTAATAAAAAGGAAATATTGTTATATGAAAGAAATTTTTAATGTCTCGACTAGGGTTCCACTCAATCCATTCCATAAGTCGATGGGTCATATGGCCTCAAATGCTCCACCTAGTATACTAGAGGATTCCAACATGAAGTGAGGGTGTCAAGGTGGTATTGTGGTGTGACTATACCCTCATGCCAGATTGTAATAATAGAGACATTAGATAACATGAAATATTAGAATCATAATATTCAATATATATAATAGAAAATTTCAGAATCATAAACAACTAAACAACTAAAAAATAATTATAAAGGCCACTTGGCCATATCATGTACATGGACTCATTGAATGAGGACATAAAATGGGGGAAAATGTGAATAAATATACATAATTCAAAAAAAACTAAAAAATACAAATAGGGTACTGGACCAGAATCAAGATCATATGATCAGCCTTCCTCTCATATGCTCAATTGTTTGAAATGTATAGAAAAACATAGAAGACTGAAACATTATCTAATTTGTACCTACAAAAAGGTAATTTACCATGGTACAGAAGGTATCCAATGTAGTGTTTGAGATATAATCTGAGTAGGCCACCACCACTATTGTCTATAAGTAATCAATGATGTCTAGAAAACTATCTAGTGTACATGTATTAGAAAATAATAAAAATGATAAATTAAAACCAGCATTCTATGGTTCCTCAAGGACACCTGACAGATCTACCTACTTCGGCACATGTCTTAAATGCTATTTTGAGTACTAACTATATATATATTAAAAGTTTAATATATTTAATTTAGTTATATATTTCATCCACTAATATGGACCATGTATGTGTGGACGTTAGTGTCCACATACCAAGAATACTTTGTGATAGATAGATCAAGGTGTAAATCTGTCATCCAGAACTAGCATGAATGTGTCTATAATGTCATTTACTAGGGAACATTCTCTACATCTCATAATGAGGGTAGAAATAAATGTTCATAACATGAGATGGGGATTTTTACATCATGTCAACACTCAAGAAAGGGATGTGGTTTGTCAGGCACACCATCCAAAATACCATTATTGGTGTGAGATGTAATGCTCATCACCCTATGTAAGGGAGTATGAATAATCATTCCCAATAGAACCCATAAAATCATTACCCAACAAATTTCCATGGAATATATCTATATATATCATTATTAATGAGGTATTACCAATGATTCATTATATTTTAATCCAATCATAACCAAGGCTTAATATATCCACCCATACTTTACATACATTGATATTAATTCAATGTTGAAGAATATTTGCAAATTTTTTTATCAAATCCAGGATTGGTCATTATAGGTATAATGTTTTTAGAAATAAGGAAACATATATAATTGGTTTATAATACATTTTTACTATCTCCCAATTATTTCATCCTAAATAGAATACTATTTTACATATCATACTAAATACACTTCCTCAAGACATGTTGAAACAAATAATAAGAAAGGATGATCCAAAATGATTGATATGGGTAAAAAAGGGAGATATCAATAAATATATATTCATAAATAAAAATAACATAACATTTGAATACCATATCCCACATATGAAAGATTGTGATATCACAAAATGCGATTAATCATGAATGTTCATAAGAATAACTGATCTTAATCCCATAATTCATAACATAAGAAATGAGATTTTTTATCATACACATAAGCATATAAAATATTTTCAAATCAGTCAAGGCTCATTGTGATGATCATCATTGTGGAAAAAGTTCATTACTGTATTGAGATCACTCCTCATTCTAGCACGGTATTACTAAACTTAGATCTTTTCCCATTCCATCCATGCTTATCTCATGAGATATAAATAATTACCCAATTCATTGGATGAAGATAGAGATCCCAAAAATCTCATAATCAAATCATTATTACATGTTCCACAAAAACAAAAATCAATCATCCTCGCATAACCCAATGACTAAAATGGGGTTTTAAACATCATTCAATCATAGAATAATCCATGTATAAAAAAAGTTATTTAATAAAAAACACTCATCATGAACATAATTAAGTCATTGGAACAATAAGGATATTATAATTTAAACATAACCCTATTAAATAATTCATCTTATATAGAAAATATTTTTTTATATAACAATTGAAATTATTTCATGAGGAATGTATCCTTTCTTCTTGAAAAATGATTCATTTTCGGAAAAATTCATGATATTTTAAAATAAATTAATTTATTTGATGATAAACATGAACTTTTTTATAGGATGTATATTGGAAATAATGTTTATGAAAAAATAAAAAATCAATCATGAAATATAAGTTAATAAAATATCCAAAAACTTTTTCCAAAAAGGCAAAATGTACCTCATATTGAATAACAACAAAGGATTCATTCTTTAATGTTTAATATATATTCAAAAATTAATTTAAAAAATTATATAAGTAAATAAATAATATTTTATATTTATAAAACTTGTACGTGGATGATAAATATACCCCAGAAAATACTTACTAATAAAGAATCTTAGATAATAATGAAAATGTGAAATTATACCTTACATTAGGTCTGATATCATTCATATCTATCCAAACCTCACCTATAACGATTTAAATAATTTCATTTAATTATTAGAGAATCATAATCATTTTTAATATATCAGATATGATCATAGTATCATCTATTTGTTTGTAACATTCCATAGTTACTTGTTATTCAAATATTAACTACTTTCTGTTGTTAAGTATGTTTTGTTGAATATGTTGTAGTTCTACTTATTAGGAAATAGTTATATCATTAAAACTGATATTAGCCTAATATACACCATTTTTATTCATTCGATACCTTTATATATTCATTATTTAATGAAGATCGTGTAGAGTGTATCACATCACATCATGTAGATGGTAGGTCGTTTGTACGCATGAACGATGATCTACTTCCCATATATTTTAAATGACATCGAATTAGATTGGTTATAATAATAAAGAACTAATTTAACAATATAATAATAATATATAGTAATTATTTACATCATTATATCCATATAAGTATGGTGGTGGGTAAAACAGATTTCACCATGGCATGGAGAAGGCAAGTTGTACATAAGAATGCACAATGATTTCATTTTTTGTTGGATGGATAGATGGTGGAATGTGGTTGTTTAATAATTATAATTATACATATTTATATAAGTGATTCTGGAGTGGTTAATTTATAATGAAACAAACCTTGAAGAGGAGGTATAAGAAGAAACAAGTATGAATGAATCGGTAGAGGATATTGCCTCTTCTTCGGCGTGCATCCTCAAAATCACCACTTAGAGTACTAGAGATGGTCTTTGCAGTAGACTAGAACCTCTATAATGTAAATAGGGAAGTTTATAAGGAAATAGTTCATGGTATAGCCGATCATGATGTCTTATAGTGAATCCAATAGGTGAGGGAGGAGGTGCCTTTTTATAATTGAGGTGAAGAACACTTTTGGGATCTCCAAAAGTAATAATTAACAATAAAATAAAAATCCCAAAAAAACCCACCAAAATATCAAAAATTAAATGATGAGATGAGATCGGGTTGTATTCTCATAATCCTATAGATTTTAGACATGTATTTTTTTCGATTGAAATATTATCATTTTAATTAACACTTAGTTATTCAATTAAATTTTTCACTAGTGTAACAGATATTTCAATATTAAAAGGGTTCAATATTTACTTATTTGATGTCAATTAGACCTTAAATAAATATATTAAAACATTTTAGGGCATGAAATTATTATTAAATATTTTAGAAATGTTTTATTTTTCTAATAATATAATAAAAAATTATTTTGATAATCAATCAACAATGCCAGTTTTGATACTATTTAATTCATTGATTTTTAAAAGTCATAATATAATTATCTAACATAGAACTGACTATTTTATTATATTTATCAGAGGTAAATAAAATTTAAAAAAATAATTTGACATATTAATTATCCCTGATTAATTTAAATTTTAATATGTTTAATAACTTTAATTTTATATCCCCGTTACTAAAATATTTACAACATAAAATTTGTGTAATTTTTTAATATAATTATTTGTTGAATAAAAAATTTACAAAATTCTATGATGAGTATAAATCTACTAGCATTCATAAAAATAATTTTTTTCAAATTTATCTTCTTGTAAATCCTACATTTAAAATGTTATACCTATTAATTATGAAGGTGACAACTTTAACATCAACTTAAATAAAAATATTTAAGTGTCGTAACCCCTTATATATGGCTCTAAATAGTCAATAAATTGACTCCTGGATGATTATGTCCATGATATACTTGACCAAAAAGATTTATTTAACCATATGGGTTATTTAATGTGTATTATTATTTAAATAAATACTATATTACTGATTTTTCATCAATTAAAAAAAGTCTACTTCATTAATGTTTATGCTCTAAAAGTAATTTTTTATTTCATAAAAATTAAAATGAAATTAAAAAGATAAAGAAAAATATTTTGATTTCAAAATGAGTATTTATGTTACCAATTATATTTACTATAACAGTATATTAATGATGATTTAGTTATTAAAAGTTTAGGGAGACATATTTAACTTTTCTTAAAAAAATAAATTAAAATTATCAATCTCATATGAGTGGCTTCCAAAGGACAACATTTCGACAAAAGAATTATTTAGTTAAAAAAATTTCCTCCAATTATATTATGAAAAGTGTTAGGTTAATTTATATTATCATTCTTACCCTTAATTACATGTTTTACCCATATACCATATTTGTAAAAATTATACAAGTTACTATTAATAATGCCAAAAAATAAGATAAATCTATTTAAGAATCATGGAAATAATAATTCCAAACATAGACTCTATTTTTAAAAGTTAAAAAATATAAATGTTCTATTAATTAATTAAAAATCAACCATATAGTCAAAATGTGAGATCTTATTTTCTAACTGTTAAAACAGTTCAAAATATTGAATGGTTTTATATATTAATTTACTATAAAATTAATTTTATTAAAATGCATTATATTTATAGATAAATATATATTTTATTTTTATTTTAAAGTCAGTCAATATTATAATTTATCCATATAAATTATTTTGATGAAGAAAATTATTTTTAATTAAAAATTATTGTATTTGAAATGTTCATCGAAATATGAATGTTTTTAGAAAAATATTAACATTTATCTAATGTTTGTTTATATATACAATTTATTAAAAATATTTTTAGGTTTTCATATATATTTTATTAGTGTTTCAAAATATTAATTTAACAGGGGATCTCCATTTGAAGGCTGAAAATTATCATTTTAAAAAATATGGGGTTTTATTCATCAAATGGGGATTATTCATACATTATGAAAAAAATATCCATTGGATAAATATATATAAATTATGTTTATAACCTATAAATTTCAATAATTTCTTTTACTAATAGTAATTCTACTAAAAACATTGATATATATAATTGATTTATATTTTTATAAATTTTTATATGTTACTTATAATTATTCCTGCTAACCTAAAAGCTAGGTTAAAATTATCATTTTATAATAATGGTGTCTCATAGTTACTTAAAACTCATGATTTTCTGAAATTCAAGCTATTGAGTAATTAAAATCATTTAATTTAAATATTCCTAAAAAACAAATTGGTCTTACATTCATCCCCCCTTAAACACAATTATACCAGCAAAATTTGACACATGGATACAAAGAGATGAGGATACCTCTCCATCATCATATCCTCATGTTCCCACATTGCTTCTTCAAATTGGTAGTTCAAAAAAATCATTAACTATGGGAGTGGTCTTGTTTAACATAACATTTTCACTGAGATCCATGTTTTCAATCAAGTGTTCATCATAAAAGAGATCTTGTTCCAGCGGTACAACTTATGAGTTTATACATGTGAAGGATCAAGTTTTTACTTTCTCTAGAGAGGTACATGAAACAGACCATGAACATGGGATAGATTTAGTGGAAGTCGCCATCAGTAAGCTACCTTCCCAACAAGATCTATAATTTCTAATGGACCAATATACCTAAGGCCCACCTTTCTGTTCATTCCAAATATCATTACTCTCTTCTGGGATGATATTCCTAGGAACACCTTATCACACAATTCAATATATTGTTCTTCTCTTTCATTGTCAGTATAGTCATTTTTTTAACAATGTGCTTCTCTTATGTGTTGTTGAATAGATCTAAAAATTTCAACCATTGCATCAAGAAAATCCCGTCCAAATAGATTTCTTTTATTAACTTCATTCTAGAAAGTTGGATTTATGCACATCATTCTATAGAGGGATTCATAAGGAGCCATATTAATACTGGAGTGATAGATATTTTTTAAGAAAATTTCATAAATTGTTGGTTTTTATCCCCACCACCATTATTATCCATAGATAAATCTCCCAAAATTTCTTCCAATGTTTAAATTTTCCTCTCATATAGATAGTCTACCTGAAGAATTTAAGAAGTGTTGAAAATTAACTATGTATCAAGAGCTTTCTAAAGACTTCACAAGAAATTTGAGGTAAATCTAGGATACTGATTAGATATAATGTAATTTTGTACTCCATGGAATCTTACCAATTCTAATACATATATCATACAATCTTTTGAAATATGGAAATCCACACAAATAATAATGATGTGTGTTGACCTCTTAATGAAATCAAAAATAAACCATATAACATTATTCCATTTAAGTGTTTTGGGTTGTACGATGACCAATTCTATTGTGAGGGTTTCCCATTTCCATTCTGGTACGGGTATTGGAAGTAAGATCCCCTTAAACTTCTGTATCTCAACCTTATCTTTCTGAAAAACAAAGCACTGATATACATATTCATCAACATCTCTATTTATTCTATCCCACCAGAAGTACTTTGGTAGGTCCTTGTACATATTTTGGCTTCGAGTTTGAATAATGAATGAATAACTATGAGCCTCATCCAATATCCCTCTCTTTAATTCTGAAATGGGGGGAATAAAAACCTTCTTCAAGAGCCTTTTTATTCCATCATAATCAAGGATGAATTTAGTAACATTTTCACCTTCTTTTTTAGATTTAAATATTCCATCTGTGCCTCCTTATTCATCACTATTATAGATGGTTGATCATTTTTTGGAAAGATTATTTTTATCTAATTCATTTAATGTTTCATTGTCTATCCTTTTAAAATACTTATATATTCGATTTTTGGTGATCCTCATCATGGATAGGATACCATGGTCCTTTCGAATCAAATCATCTTCATCCCTGTTCGCTTTCACATGGTGGTAATGTTTTGAATAGTCATAATATTTAATCAACTCTAACAAACTTCATTAATGAATATTTATATCCTCCAATGTGAAAATATACAGGAAACTTTTATGGTCAGTATATATATGACAACATTCACCATAATGATAATGCCTCAGTATCATTAATATAATGATTACCATAGAAAACTCCAATTAATGAGTTTGGTAATTTTGATCATGGATTTTCATTTTTTTGAGGCCTAAGATATGAAAATATCAGTTTGAATGAGAATATAACGCATACCCCATTTAGATGAATCATTTTATATCACAAAAAATTCTCTACTACAAGGTACTATGAGCATAGGTTCGCTGGATAGCCTTCTTTTTATCTCTTTGAAAATATCTTCAGTTTCCTCCGTCCATATGAACAAAACTTCTTTTAGAGTCAACATGGAAGGTGTATTAGACAATCATGAAAAATATTTTAGAAAACATAAATAATCACCATCCAAAGAAAGAAAACTTCCAATCTCAGTTACTGTTTCTTGTATCGGTGAACATTAAAAAATATCTGCTTTTGCGATCCACAAATATCCCCTCTCTTGAGAAAATGTTTCCCAAAAATGTAAATTTTTGTTTCCAAAATCCACACATCGAAAAAATTTCATAAAACATCACATTTCTCAGGATCTTCATTACAATTCTCAAGTTATATTCATGTTCTTCCATAATATTTGGATTTGAATGAATATCATCTATAATGACTACCAAAAAGCTAATCAAAATAGTCCCTAAAGACTCTATTGATTATAACCATGATGATAATGAGTGCATTAGTAAAACCAAAATGCCTCACTATAAATTCACAATGTTCATACCTTGAATAGAAGGTCATCCTTGGTATATCCTCATTTAGACCCTAAATTGATGATATCCTAAGGAAATATCATTATTGGAAATAATTGATTACAACATAGTTAGTAAAATAATTCATCAACGTGGGGAATATTATATTTTTTCTTGATAGTGGTCTTATTATGTTGTGGATAATCAATTCAAATTCTAATTGATCCATCTTTCTATTATCAAGAAGAATAGGTTCTCCCCAATTTGATTCAATAGGGTGTATGAATCCATTACCATGATTCCATTAGAGTTGTTTCATAAATTACTACAACTCAATTATGACCATTCCATAATGTGTCATTTAAATAGGCATATCACCAATTATGTGATCCATTGAAAACAAATATTCATGATTATGTGAAATACCTAGCAATTATTCTGGAAATTCATCATCAAACTCTCATTAAATTTGTGTTTTTTAATCGTGATTTTCTCACCAAACATTTTTGACAAATCACCTTCATTAATAGGAATCCTTATTCTTAAGATGGATGAAAATTTTACTAGAAGTTTATATTCATCCTTGTTCCGATAGATGAACATAGAATGATCTAGAATATGAACAATGAAATCCCTTCCTTGGAAATTAATATGAGATCCATATAAGGAAGGCCAATCAATTCCATGAGTCACGTCAAATTGAAATATACGAAGGATCATAAGATTTATCAGAATCACATTCCCACAAACATCAATGAGAGATGAATTATAAACTTTTGATTCAACCATTGTTGCATTTGGAGTTAGAACAGCTAACTCAACCTCTATTTTTTATCTAATAGGGAGATTCTCATAGAAAATTATTCAAAAATAAAAGTGTGGGTCAATCCTAAATAAAATAAAACATTCTATACATTAGTGTGAATGGTATGTGTACCTTTCACCACTTCATTATAGCACTCCACATCACCGGTAGTGATCACATCTAATATTCCTTTTTCGTTGGAATTTAGGGTTTGCTGACATCGATCATCATCAAATACTCTTAGATTATGGAATTTATATTCATAATTCCATAATTCCTTACACATGTAACATTGATGTACAAGAGTTTCATTCTATGCAGCCTTCACTCTATTCGCATCATTAAAAATATTTTTCCCATGAATTCAGAATTCAACTACTCAGTGACCTTCTTTTCAACATTTAAATTATTTTCTAGTCCCTTTAAGACTATTTCATCCATGTTTCATTACACACATTGAGCATAAGGGAAATCTCATATTTTTCACAGTATGGAATTCATATTTTCCCTTGAATTCAATTTTTCTCTTCTTATCAAACCTATATGATTGATGTGTTACTCCAATATCCATCTCAATCTTGAGGAAACATTGAACTATTTCTTCATAGTAATTGATGTCACTTATGGATAATTCCCTTTAGTGACTTGGTTGTAAGCCAATAAATAATCGATATATTTTACTATCAGGTTGGATAAAAATTATAGAATCCTACATTACATGTATTGTAAAATATAAATTTTTCACACTAATGTATTCATCAACCTTTTGATTAATTTTTGGGAACAACTTATCTATATTTGTTTGAAGAATATGAGGAAAGTGCCTATTGAAAAGTATGTTCATCAACTCGTCCCAATCCATAGATTCAAATTTCACCTCTTTGCCTCAAATTATTGATAAGGATAGACCATTTATTAGCTCTACCTTCCAAATGATAGACTGATAAGATGACTTTGTCATGTCCTAAACATTGGATAACTAAAAATATCATTTCAGTGGTATTGATCCATTGTTCTACCACTAATGGATTAGAAGACCTGCCGAATGAATGTGGATGTTGCCTCATAACGGACTCAACATAATATTGTTCCCTCAATTTCTTGTTTGGTAGTCTTGTATTATTCATAACATGAGAATTTTATCAGATAATATATACAAGATTTTTCATTCCATCTCCCATAACATTTGTCTTCTCAGAAATAAATTCATGGTATTTTATTTCACATTCAGCATTGATGTGTTTAATTCATGTTCCATACACTGACTAAAACCATGAAGAATAGTGTGAGAAGAACTAATCATAGTGAAAAAAACATAATCAAATATAAACATTCATCTTTGGACTCTTTAGGAGTCGTTCTTGGTTATTCATGATCATTTCTGAAACACCTGAATTATATCCTATACTTCGATATTTCTTTAGGTGCCTTCTTATGGTTTTTAGGTCCTAATTTCCAAATGTTAACTATACCTTTAATAATATACCATATATAATTACCCTTACATTATATAAAATTATATTCATTCAATGTTGAAAAATACTCATTAGAAAATTTTACATACCCCAGAGTGGACAATATAGGTATTGTGTCGTTTGAAAACGGGAAACATAATCAACTAGTTCATAAGTCATATTCATTATCTCTCACTTATTTCATTATAACTAGACTGAATATTTATATATATTACTTAATACACATCCTAATGAACTCGGGAAAAGAAACATAAGAAAGGATGGATTAGATTCTTATATAGGGTAAACTAGGTAGATATCAATCATACCAAAATCATTAATCATAAGAAAATAACATTTGAAAATAATATCCCCCATGTAAAAGATCATGATATCACTCCGGTTGATAAATCATGAATCTTCTTAAATATCAATGAAGATAATCCCAAAAGTCATAACATAATACATACAATTTTTTGGCATACACAGAAGCATATAAATTCTTTTAGTATTAATCAATGATATTTTCCAAGACCATTATTGTAGACAAAGTCCATTACTGAACCCAGTTCACTTCTCGTTCCAGCCATATATTACTGAATCTTGATCAATTCACATTCCAACCACGTATATGTCATGAAATATAAATATTTACCCAATAAATTGGAGGTACATATAGTTCCCACAAACCTAATAATGAAATTTAACATACATGTTCACCCAAAACATATATCATTCATCATAGCATAACCTAAAGAATAAATTGGGTTTCATAAAAATAATTCCATCATAACACAATCCATTTTAAATTTTTTTTAAAAAATAAAATTAATCTCAAACAATATAAAATCATAGGAACAATAACGATATTATACTTGAAACATAACCCTATTAAATAATTCCATCTTAGATGGAATATAATTTGGATATAACACTAGAAATTAATTTCATAAGAAATATCCAATCTTATTAAAAATGTTTTATTCCTTAAAAATCCATTGAAAATTTAAATGAAATGAATTTATTTGAGAATAAAATGAAATAATGTAGTGGAAGCACAATTTAAATAAGGTGTTATAGAACATAAAAATCCAATCATTATGTATATGGTAAAAATACAACGTGATCATACTTTTTTCTGAAATGTCAAAAAGTACATCATATCGAACAACGAAATAAGATTCATTTCATACAATTTAATAAAAATTCACCAATTAATTAAAATAAAATTATATGAATAGAAAAAATATTGCATATTTAGGAAACATGGACGTGGATGATAAATATATCCTAGGAAATAAATACGAATAAATAATCTATGATAATAAGGAGATTGTGAAATTATCAATTACCATAGGTACAATATTCTTCGTATATATCCAAACCTCCTTTAAAATGTTTTAAATACTTTTATTGAATTATTCTTGAATCATAATAATTTTTATAAAATCACAAATGATCATATTATAATTTGTTTCTTAGTAACATTTCCATATTACTCATTTTTTGGATATTAACTACTTTATGTTCTTATGCTTGTTTTATCGAAGAATTTATGATTATATTTATAAGGTATTATTTATATCATTAAAAAATGATATTAACATTATATAAACCATATTTATTCATTCATCACATTTATATAATCATTAATTAATAAAGATCTTGTATAATGAATCATATTGCATTATGGAGAGGATAAGCCCTACGTACACACAAACAACGATATCATTCCAATATTTGATGAATGGTATTAAATTAGATTGTGCATTATATTTTGGAATTAATATATAATAATAATAATAATATATAGTTATTATTTCCATCATTATAACCTTCCATGTATGGTGGTGGTCTAAATCAGATTACTCCATGATATGGAGACAGTAATCTCTATATACCCATGTGTGGTGATTGCATTTTTCACACGATGGATAGAAGGTGGATGATGGTTGTTTTATAATTATAATAATATATCATCCTATAATTGATATTGTATTTATTACATTATAATAAATAAACTCATGATGAGGATGTTGAAGAAGAAAGAACTTTGGAAGTATCGGTAGAGGGGAATACCTCTTCTTTGATGTGCTTCCTCTAAATCTCCTATTATTGAAATAGAGATGGTATTTGAAGAAAACAAGAACCACTATAAAGTTACTAGGTATGTTGAGAATAAAATAGGGTAGGGTATGGCCGAGAATAAAGTATAAATGTAAGGTGAATAGGTGGGGTATGAGGTGCCCTTTTATTAATTGAGGTGATGGCCACTTTTAGGGTCCCCAAAAATATTAATTTAAAATAAAATATAACCCCATCATAAAACTAGAAAAATGTCACAAATTATAATATATGAGGAGATAGGGTTATAATATCATTAAAAATGATATTTTAATCATGGATTTCTTTCAATTTAAACCTTATAATTTTAATTAACATTTAGTTATTCTATTTAATTTTTAACTAGTGCAATAAATATTTCAATATAAATATGGTGCCATATTTAACTATTTTATGTCAATTAGATGATAAATAAATTCCTTAAAACATTTTCAGCCATATTATAATAATTATGTGTTTTTAAAAATGGTTTTGGATGAAGAAATAATTTTATGAAACATTATTTTGATAAATAATCAATAATGTAAAATTTTACATTATTCAATACCTATATTTTTAAAAATGTTAATATAAAAAGAAAACATCTAAACAAATATTTTATAATATTAATAATAGGTCAAGGTACCATAAAAAATTAATTTTAAATATTTATTTTCCCTGATTATATTTATTTTTAATATTTTTAATACCATTTATTTGATATCTCTGTTCATAAAATAATTACTCCATTAATATTTTGTAAATTTTTAATAGAATTATTTGTGGAATAAACATTAGAAATAAAATACAACAATGAATATAAATATAATAATTTATAAAAGAATACATTTTTTATAATTTATCTTCTCAAAAATCCATTATTTAAAATATTTTACGTGTTGAATTATGAAGGAGAAAAATTTTACATCACATTGAATTAAAAAATATAAGTGTCATAATCCCTTCTATAAGGTTTAGAATGGTAAATAAATCGAATCTAGGATGATTATAGTCAAAATATACTCGCCCAATAATATCTGGTCATGTGTTTTAGTATTTTAATTGGTATTATTATTTTAATAAAAACTATATTATTTATATTTCATCAATTAAATAATTTGTGCATCAATAATGAATATGTTATTAAGGTAATTATTTGTTTCAGAAAAATAACAAAGAAATTTCCATTATAAAGGAAAAAATTCAATTTTTAAAATTTGTATTTATAATACAAATTATCTATATTATATCATTATATTAAAAATGATTAAGTTATTAAAATTTGAGTGAGGAAAATTTAACTTTTCTTTAAATAATATTAATTATATGTCCTAGTGTAATCAATGTGGCATGCCAATATGGAGGCCATTTTTTAATTTTCAAAACCCAGAATTCAACATAATTTATTAAAATTAATCTGATTATAGGATTGAGAGAATGTAATCTATAGATATACAAAAATTGCAAAATATTGAAATGGTTTTAAATTTTAATTCAATGTAAAATTAATGATTATGACATAAATCTTACTGAATAAAAAATATATATTCTATTTATATTATAAAACCACTCAATATTATAATTTAACCATATAAATAATTTTATTGAAAAAAAATCAATTAAAATATAGCATATTTTTACATTTCATCAAAATTTAAATGTTATTATAAAAATATAAAAAATTACCTCAATGTTATTTTTTATATATCGCTACCAAATTACAAATTTATGATGTCATAAAAATTATTATTGTGTCAAAATATTAATTTAAAATGGTTTCTTGGTTAAACGGTGCAAAATTACCCCTTTGAATAATATAGTTATTTATACATCAAATTGGATTTATTTATATTGTATGAAAATAATGAGCCTTGTATGAATAAAAAAATTAAATATATAACAAATATTATTATTTAAATTCATTTATTAATAGTAATTCACATTATAAATACACAAATATATAATTGATTTGTATTTTTTATACATTTTAAAATGTTAGTTATATTTATTTTTTCCAACATAATGACAAAGTTATATTGGTCATTTTATATTACTGGCATATCATAGTTTTTTAAACATATGATTGTGTGCAATGAAATATATTTCTGAAACAATTTTTTTAAATGAAAATATTTCATAAAATAATCTCTGTGCGATACATAACAATTCTGTTATAGAATTTTAGTAAAAAATGAAAAGTTTAGTGTGTTCATTATATCCACTATAATTCATTACATTTAAATCATTCAATTAGTTTAAGTAATATAACCCCCCCCAAATTTTCAGTTCCATCAATGTAATAAATTTCATTATATACAATAATTCATGGTATTTCAATTTATAAGCTTGAAATAGGCACTTATAAGGTTCCCTTATCAATGGGGAAATTACCTACACTAGAAATTGACTTTATAAGATAATACATAGACATAGGAGGTGCTTTATTAAATATAAAATTTCTATAGGAGTAGTAAAATCACATTCTATCCTAATAAAAACTCATAAGAGTTCAACATCCTATCACCAACTAAAAAAGTATAAGTGGTAGTATGTAAAGGTGTATAAGTCAATTTAATACGAATAACTCAATTAAAAGATGTTGTGTTGTAAATTCCATTTTGAGACATAGTGTAAATGATATTATAACACAAAATATTTTGTGGGAAAAATGATAGCACCTACCATAGAGTTTTTTTGATTCCACATCTTATAGAGGACTCACATACTATATAGGTTGTGGGAAATTGAAGAAACATTCCAAATCCATGAATATAGGATAAAATAAATTGCATCTAAATAGATCAACGCGTCTGAATAAAAACTGAAATTCGAAGGGGGAGTACATAAGAAAATTCCACTAGAAATGCAACAACTAGAACTGATATCAATTTGGTGTTGGAAGGTGTGAGTTAAAAAGGAACCCTGAATAGAGAAGAAGAAGAGCTACAGGGGAAGGAGGGGCTGCCCAAAAACTGGAATAAGAGGAGAGAAAGGGAGGGTAATTAAAATTTTCTCATTGAGGGATCATTTGAAATTTCACCCCGAAAATAAGCGGCTCATGGTTTGTCTGAACGATTTCCCCAAACCATGCGCAAAACATTTTCAAGCTATAGAAGAGACATATAAGGTTAAGTTTCACAGTTTCCATAACCATGAACCAACCATGATGAGATCTTCATTGAAACCCAGTTCAATTTTTGAATAGTCATGCGCATATAGGTGCATGTTTTTATAGAAGCCTTGGGGCACCTACTGTTCCTCTATTTTACCCCTCATGGTTAATAGAGACAATGTGTGACGAGAAGAATAGTATCTACTAAAAGTGTTGCCTAGTTTTTTTTCATATTCTATGGTTTTCTGTCTTTGAACAAGACCTATAAATCCTCAGGACCTATGTGACTCCATTGGATAGGATTATAAAGGATATTGAAATGAATTTAAAGTAAAAACAAAATATCCAAAACTTTTTTAATAGAAGGGAAATACACATTGCGATGGTATAATACTGTAACAAAGAAAAAGAAAAATGTATCAATGTAATGTCAGGATACTAAAGGATACCTACCTAATTGTATCATCTTATACCTATATTGGAATAACTCTGATAATGTTATAATATAAACATATGGGCAAATATAAGTATATATATACAATTATGTATATATAAACAATATACATTGTGACATTTGTATCTATATATATATATATATACATATAGGTACATGAAATGACCTGAGGCCTAACTCATGCATCCATGAATATTGATAATATCTCATTATATATATAGTTTACTAGACCAAACATTTTATCATGGATTTTTTTCTAATCAAAACTGTCAACCCAAGGAGGATATTAAAACATTACGTCCAACAACTACTAGAAAAATGGGGGACATCATACACACTATTTAATAAATGATATGAGATTTCATTCCCAAAATCAAATTTCAAGGGAGCATGAAGAATCCTATCTAACAATATCCATAACCATGTCTCAATAATAATTATAAATGAGAGAACACAATAATAACAATCTATCATTCATGTAATTTTTTAGTATGATACAAATAGTGACTTACAAGATATTTCATATTAAATTAGCCAATGGTGAGTTGGCTAAATTATTAATGGGCCATGTGACATAGTCATACCCTTCAGTTCAAATATATTTAATTTATAAACATAACGTTAATTATCATGCCAATACTACTTTGATGGTGGGATATACATATATGTAATTCCATAGTCCAGGGTACTTCATAAGAGCACCCAAAAAAGTGTAATTTGTTGAGGTGTGAGAGCATTGATAATAATTAATGGTATACTGAGCATTTGTAGAGTTGAAAACAATTTAATAAATATTTATTCATATATTTAATGAAATTAGAGGATGTTATTGCATTGTGGAAATATAGTGCATGATAAAATATTGAAAATATTTTAGGGTTAAATACTAAACCACCTACATTTTTTTGGTAAATTACTCCTCTACCATCGTCGATGATAAATTCAGGATTGAATTGAAAAAATCAATTATATAATTAAAATACATGAAAATTTTTCTCATACAAGATCCTCAAAATATAATTCATATAGAATAAATAAATTAGTAAAATAATGATGAGGATTGAATATCTTTCTAATATATATCAAATTCAACTCATGATGAATGAATAAAAAACTAAATTAAGAATCTTACTCAATTCCTAGGGTCGAATAAAATGAGTGTTCTTAGAAACTATTGGGGAAAACATTTCATGGATACATAGAGAAAATTGGGTTAAAATGTTTATGGAGTCAGTGTTGAAAATTTAATTCACAAAATATTATGAGATGTATGGTTAACCACAATTTTTAGAGGATCATGGTTTTTTTCACATGGTTTGGAATCATACACCTCCTTATCCTGAAGAACCATTAGTAGAGTAGACACAGGTATAAATTAAATGATTTTTTCTAGCACTTTAATGCAGAGTTGATGAAGAATACTTCTCACTAAGTAGTAGGGGAAAGGCTCTACAAAAAAAATTATTGGTGGAAAATTTTATTGCATTCCCAAAACTCAAATAATATCTGTTTCAGTAGTGTTTCATATGGTCCAGTTACCCACACTAGTGTAAATTCACAAAACTTTCACTATATAAAATCTAACTCGAACTATCCCCCTTAGAATATATAAGGAACCTCTTTGGACCATTAAATGAGAAACTGAAAAACCATGCTACTGAACCACCATGGATCAAACTATTATATTCCCTCAAATTAAACTAATTTATAAGATATTGGATAAAAATATCTAAAATAGATGAAAACTAGAGTACATTTACATGATATTAGATGGTGTACATAATCCCATACTCAAGTCATCTCCCCACAATCAATTTACCCTCACCGATAGATGCTGTGAAACACTAGAGCTCGATGAACTTAGTAGAATACTCAACCATTTAAATAAAACCCTAGTGAATGTGAATAAATTCATTATTGAACATATTTCTATGAGTTATTGAAAAAAAAGTCATATAAATACTTCTTGATGGTCATATACGCCACTTTCTAACATTGACTAGATCATTTGTGTGTTTTCAACCATTTATTGGTGGAATCTCTTGTCTTGTAGGTTGTCAACTTTAACAACATCTCTAGATGAATATAAATGTCCTTGAATATAGAATCCAAGGAAAACAAACATGAAATATTATTCTTGGTTAATCTATCCCATGGAAATATAGGTGGATGTATCTACTATAACACCTCTATAAATTCATCCATAAAATTGAAAATAATGGATATAATTGAATGGACTATAGAAACTTTGGGAAACTCTCATGGAACTAAGAATTAGTTCCCAATTTGGTTATATCTTGTAGTTCTATAAGTTGAATAATATGGGGAAATACTTATATCTCATGGTCCACCACATCTATATAATTTTCATCACCACTTCCTAGTTCTCGACATGAGGGGTTCATGGTGAAGGTTTTATGAAATTTCCAAACAGATGCCTCAAATAGATTTTATTATTGAATAAATCACAAATAATGAAATAGAATATGTAAAAAAGTCCATCATATTAAAAAGTGAAACAACTCTTATGTCTCCTAAATCCATATCTAAGTAATTATATAAGAGAAATAATGTTATAAGTGAAACTCTCTATTACACACTACTAGTATTGGGTTAGGTTCAAGGTCATATATCACTCAACAGAATTCCCAATATAAGGGGGGTCAATTACATGGTATAAAGGAGAAAAACCTTATCGAATAATTGGAATCTCCATTTAAAAATAACTATTATTCAATTCAAATGATCATTCAGATCATATGTGTTACTTATATATATTTATTCACATTAATCTTGTACTAGTTTTATGTATTAAAAATCACAATTTATAGT
This sequence comes from Viscum album, assembly GCA_963277665.1. Lineage (NCBI taxonomy): Eukaryota > Viridiplantae > Streptophyta > Magnoliopsida > Santalales > Viscaceae > Viscum > Viscum album. Next base: position 2,064,943,980 of record OY728121.1, read on the forward strand.
GTACCTTCTTTATAAATTGGAATGGATACATTATATAACTATAAGAAAACTCTATTATGGTTCAACTAAAATAGTTACAATACTCTATTTATAGAGTCTCATACTCTCTATATATTTCAACTTACATATATTAAATTTCTTCCATTAACATTTATACCCTTGTGACCTGTGTTATGTGGGTAAAAAATGCAATAATTGGTCAATTGCAGTTCCACCATCAATTTAAATTGGGAAACACTATTTAATTTGGTGAAGATACATTAACTAACAAAATATTAATGTCATTTCTTGATACATTACTAAAATTTGAATATAACTATCATGCAACATATATAAATCGCAACAAATATAGGTAATGAGAGAAATGATACATAGTTATATGAAATTTGATAATGAATGGAATTTTTATCCTTGAATATTTATAATGATAACTTTTTTATATTATAAATTTCATACTAAGAAAAATGATAACGTAAAATCCGTAATTGTCATGTAATATTATAAAATAATCACCCATTGGTTTAGTCAATATAACGGAAATTATGGAACTACAAAACAATAAATCCCCTAATAAGAAATTTGGATTGTCTAAATACACATGTTGGTTACTCCTAGGAACCATTTCATTACCAAATTACAACACCTATTAATATCATGTTTATCAATTCCTAGTTAGTATGACAAAATGAAAAAAAGAATCTAATTTGAATCCCCCTTTTAGCATCTCGACCTAAGATCCCATAAACAATGTCCCAATTTTTTAAGGCAGATGGTATAAAGAAAGCCTACCTATAACGACCCATACTTTACATACATGGTTATTACTTCAAAATTGAAGCATAATTATTACAACATATAACAAAACCATGATAGGACTGTATAGGTATAGTGTCTTTAGAAACTGGGAAACATAAACAACTGGTTCATAAATCATCTACATTGTATCCCATTTATTTCATCATATCTAGAGTTCCTTTTTGGAATATCATACTTAATACCCTTATTCCTGACCTAGGGAAAAGAAAACATACAAAATGGTGAGATCAAATGATCAGTAATGGTAAAAAAATAAATATCAATCATATCATATTCATTAGAACATAACATTTTGAATATATTAACCTGCACAAGAGATCATAATATCATAACATGGGATAAATCAAAGTGTTGAAATGTAATCCCAATAATCATAGCTTAAAAAATGAAACGTTGTGGCATACACACATAATCATAGAAAATCATTTCATTTTAGTCAAGACTCATTTCCAAGACTATCATAGTGGACAAAGTCCATTACTGAACCGAGTACACTGCTTGTTCCAGTCCTGTATCTCTGTACCAGATTAACTTGTCGTTCCAGCCATGTCTATCTCATGAGATACAAATCATCATCCAATGCATTAGAGGGAGATATAGGTCCCACCAATATCATAATGAAACCATTCTTATGTGTGCCACAAAATCATAAATCATACATCATATCGTAACCCATGTAATAAAAATGGTATTCTTCAACATTATCCCATCATAACATAATCCATATAAGAAAAAAGACAACATAAAATTAATTCCATCATAACATAATCAAATCAATTTAAAATTAGGTATATAAACAGAACCCTATATTATCTTAGATGGAAGATAATTCTGATAAAACACTTGAACTCCATTCTTGAGGAAAATATCCTTTATACTTCAAAAAACATTTTTCCTTTCTTAACATGTCATTCAATTTTAAACTAAAACATGTTGATTAAAAATAAACTTGAAAACTTTTAAAGGATTCTTCATGAAAATAATGTTCTATTAAATCATAAAAATCCATTTATGTCTTATAATTTAAAAAACATTCTTCTCGTACTTTGGTCGAAAAAGTCAAAAAGTACCTCGCACTAAAAACAACAAAAGATTCCGTTCATATCTTTTACTAAAAACTCCCCAATGGGTAAAATTGGATTTAAACAGTTGTAAGAAGATATAAATAATATTACGTATTGAGGAAACTTGTATGTGGATGATAAATATTCCCCAGTAAATTCTGATGTATAAACAATCTCAGATAAAAATGAGATTGTGAGATTTTCCCTTACCTTAGGTCCGATATGCTTTGTACATTTCCAAAAATCCTGTATAAATATTTAAATAATGTCATAGTATTATTCCAGAATCATACTCATTGTTATGATATCATATACGGTCATACTCTTAGCTTCTTATTAGTAATATTTCATTGGTACTTGTTATTCGAGTGTTTATTGCATTATGTTCTTATGTGTGTTTTGTCGAATAAATTAGTATTCATATTTTTAGGTTATAGATAACTCATTTAAAGAATTGTATTAGTGTAATATATATCATATTTAATCATTAAATTCATTTATATAATCATCATTCAACGAAGATCATGTAGAACGAGTTGCATCACATCGTGTAGACGGTAGTCCGTACGTACGCACGAGCGATGATATCATTCCCATGATCATGAAATTGTATGTAAGTGTATGTATACTATTTTATAATCAATATCACTTTACAATAATCATATATAGTTATTCTTTACTCCATTATACCCATCCAAGTAAGGTGGTGGTGGAAAACAGATTACACGACGGCGTGGAGATGATATTCCGTACGTACACACGCGTTGTGATTTCATTTGTCATAGGATGGATAGAAGGTGAAATTGGGTTGTTTAATAACATATCAATATATGAGTTATACTGATGTTATTACTTCATAATGAAACAACTAAAGAAGAAGAATTAGAAGATGAAACAAATTTGAAAGAATCAGTAATGGATATTACCTCTTCATTGACAAGCCTCTTTGAAACCTCCTCTTAGGGCACTATGATTGGTCATTGAAGAAGACCAGGACATCTATTATGTTTCTAGGGAAGTTTAGATGGGAAATGGTCAGGGTTTTTTCGAGTTTGAAGGCTCAATGTGGTGTGAGAAGGAGAGGGAGGAGGTGCCCTTTTATAAAGGAGGAGATGGGCACCTTTGGAATTATAAGAAATATAAATTTATAATAAATTCCAACACCACATAAAAACTTCCAATAATGACTCAAATCCTAATATTAGATGATATAGGGTTGTAATCTCATCATCCAATAAATCTTATACATGTCGGGAATTTATTTTAAACACTATCAACTTGATTTATCCTTATATAATCTATCTAATTTTATTTGTGGTAATATATTCTAAATTTTAAATCATTATAAATAATTACTTAAATATTCTGAATTTTCCATAATTGTATAATTTATTACATTTTAGGCCATATAAATTTTAATTTATAATTTTTTAATATTTTTGTCATTTTTAAACAATTTTATAATATGTAATTTTTATAAAATAACAATAGTGTCAATTTCGACACTATTCATTTATTTGAATTTAAATAAAATATATACACAAGATATGTTCTAACTAAAAGATTTAATATATCCATAACATGTCATTTTTATTTTGAAAATTAGAGGATCACATAAAATAGTTCATATAATATTTATTTTAACACTTTTAAAATCATATATTTGATATTTCAATCAATAAAATAATTTCAACATCACTATTGTGTCATAATTAATGATAAATATTTAATCCCTAAAAATTATAAATAAATTCATATTATGTAGATAATTTTATTAGATTTATAGGGACTATTTATATCCGATGTATTATGATTTTTATCACTTAATTAAAATTATTACACATATAAGATTTAAGGGAGTGACATGTTGTCACTTTCTTTGGTTTTAATAATAATTATATTATTTCATGGATAAAAGTCCATGAAATGAATCTAGTCCGACCCTTAGGTGATATGGGTCGACTTATATTCATCCAATAGGATTTTGGAAAATGTTAGGGTAATTTTATAATCATATTTTTACCCTTAATTACCCGATTTACCTTTAACTGCAGTAAATAAAAATTACCGTAGTAACTATTCATAATATCAAAAAAATAAAATTAACATATGAATATAATTTTTACCCATGGAATCCAAATATTTAATCCATTTTTTAAAATTTAAAACATAGAATTTGCAGTAATTAATTAAAAATTAATCCCATTGTTAAGAAAATGGGTTTTAAAAGTTAAAACATTGCCAAAGATTGAAATATTTGTACCTATGAATTCAATGTAAAATTAAGGGTAATTACATAAATTATATTAAATGGTAATAATATATTATATTTATACTTTAGAAAAATTCAATGTTATAATTTAACCATATAAATTATTGCGATGAAAAAAGTTGTTTTTAAATAATATATCGGTGTTTTTACTATTCATTAAAATATGAAAGTAATCAGAATAATATGAAAAATTTTCCAAAGTTAATTTTTATATCCTGGATCCAAAGAAGAATTTTATTTTATCTAATTGAAATAATAATCTTGTCAAAAATAAGATTTAAAGTGGGTGCGCCATCAAAAGGCGGCAAAACTGCATTTTTTGAAAAATACTTATTTTACCCGAAACATTTATTTTGTTCCCATGCCATGTTCTAGAAAATATGTAAGATTAAAAATTCAGTTAATACACTTTATAATGGATAGTTTATAATATTGTAATAATATATCGTTGTTTAGTGAAACTCAGTATTGCATACTACACACGCAATCGAGGAAGGTCGCGATTGCGTGTAACGCAAGCCAAGCTAGTGTTGTGTGCAGTGAAAGATTCCATTGACGTTGCATATAACATAAGACATAAAAAATTTATTTCTCATAAAATATCAAGTATTTACATTCTATCCCCCTTAAAATGAATTTATCCCTCGAAATTCATCACTTCGTAACAAAAAGATGAGGATACCTCTCCCTCATCATATCCTCAAGCTCCCATGTAGCTTCTTCAAATTAGTGGTTCCTCCATAAAACATTAACCAAATGAGTGGTCTTGTTTCGTATAACATTTTCGCTATGATCTAGAATCTCTATCGGTTGTTCTCCATAAGAATGATCTTTCTCCGACAGTACAACTGCTGAGCTTAGTACATGTGAAGGATCAGGTATGTACTTTCTCAGGAGATATACATGGAATACATCATGAACTTGAGAGAGATTTGGTGGAAGTGCCAATCGGTAAGCTACCTTCCCAACACGATCCAGTATTTAAAAAGGATCGATATACTTTGGGCTCAACTTGCCATCCTTCCAAATCTCTTTAATCTCTTCTAAGGAGATATTCTTAAGAACACATTATCACCCACATCAAACTCTAGGTCTTTTCTTTGGTTATCAGCATAACCTCTTTGTCGACTCTAAGCTCATCTTATTTCTTGTTGAATATATTGGACCTTTTATGCCATCTCATCAATAAGATCAGTTCCTAATATCTTTCTTTCCCCAACTTCATCCCAGTATGTTGGAGTTCAGAATTTCTTTCCATAGAGAGCCTCATTATGAGGCATCTGAATACTGGAGTGAAAGATATTATTATATGAAAATTCCACGAAAGGTAGGTGTTGATCCCAACCAACTTTGAAATCCATAGAGCAAGCTCTCAACATGTCTTCTAGAGTTTGAATTGTTATCTCAGATTGACCATATGTCTGAGGATGATAAGCAGTGCTGAAACTCAACTCTTTATCTAGAGTATGCTAAAGACTTTTCCAGAACATCGAGGTAAACCTTGGATCCCAATTAGATATAATGGAAAGTGGTAATCCATGCAATCTTACCACATCCTTTACATATATCCTGGCAAGCTAATCTAGATAGAAATCTTCCCTAATAGCAATGAAGTGTGCTAACTTCGTAAGACGATCAACTATGACGCAGATAGAAATATTGCCTTTGGATGTTTTAGGATGTCTAGTGACAAAGTCCAGGGTGATGTTTTCCCATTTCCATTCTGGTATGGGTAATGGTTGTAACATCCCCTTAGACATCTGTCTCTCAGCTTTAACATTCTAACAAACCAAGAATCGAGAGGCATATTTAGCAACATCTCTTTTCAATCCATCCCACCATAATTACTCTTTCGGGTCCCTATACATCATCGTGCTTCTAGGATGAATAGAGAATGAAGAACTATAATCCTCATCTAGCAGCTCTTTCTTTAATTATGGCATGGGAGGAACACAACCCCGATTCCCTAAACCTTGTTATCCCATCACAATCAAGGTTGAATTCAGGAACATTTCTCACATTCTTTTTTAACTCTACATTTTCTTTCTATGCCTCTTTAATCCTCACATGAATAGATGGTTGAACATTCATTTGAGAAAGATAATATTTTTCTACTGCCAATATAATTTTAGATCTATCCTTTGTAAATCCATAAATATTTCATCTTTTTTGATCCTCATCATGGATAAGATAGCCTGGTCTTGTCGACATAATACATCCTCCACCTTGTTTTCTTTCCCAGGGTGATGATGAATTGAGCAGTTGTAATCCTTAATCAGCTCCAACCATCTTCTTTGGCGCATATTTTTCTCCTTTTGTGTGAAAATATACTTTAAACTTTTATGATCAGTATAAATATCACACCTTTCACCATAAGGGTAATGCATCCAAATATTTAATGTAAAGATTACCGCAGCTAACTCCAAATCATGAGTCGGGTAATATGGCTCATGGATTTTCAACTGTCATGAGGCATAATCAATCACCATATCATTTTTCATGATAGCACACCCCTATCACTTCTTGGATGCATCACTATAGAACACAAACCATTTTCCACTATAAGCCAGTGTGAGCACAGGTGCACTGGATAACCTTCGTTTTAAGTCCTTGAAATTTTATTCACACTCCACCGTCCAAATGAACTTAACTCCTTTTTGAGTCAACTTGGTGAGTGGATTAGATAACCTTGAAAAATCATTCAAAAAACATTGATAATATATATCCAAGCCAAGAAAACATCAGATCTCAGTTACTGTTGTTGGTCTCAACCATCTTTTGACAACCTCTGTTTTGCTGGATCCACAGATATCCCCTCTTTTGAGATTTTGTGACCCAAAAATGAATCTTTTTGATGAAAAAATTCACACTTGGTAATTTTGGCATAAATATTATCCTTTATTAGGGTCTTTAATACAATTATCAAATGATCTTCATGTTCTTCCTTGCCCTTTGAATTGACAAGAATATCGTCTATAAAGGCTAACACAAACTGATCAAGATAGTGTCTAAAGACTATATTCATTAGATCCATGAATATGGAAGGGGCATTAGTAAGACCAAATGGCATCACTATAAATTCATAGTGTCCTTACCTTGTACGGAAAGCCATATTTAGTATATCCTCTATTTTGACCCTTAATTGATGATACCCTGAATGAAGATCAATCTTTGAAAAGTATTGAGCTCCACGTAGTTGGTCAAATAAATCATCAATCCGTGGGAGAGGATATTTTTTCTTGATAGTGATCTTGTGAAGTTCTGAATAATCAATGCAGAGTCTCATTGATCCATATTTCTTCTCAAAAAATAGAACATGTGCTCCCCAAGGTGACGCACTAGGGCGTATGTATCCTTTATCAAAATTCTCTTGGAGTTACTTCTTCAATTCATGCAGCTCAATTGGGGCCATTATATAAGGTGTCTTTGAAATGGGCATAGAACCCGATATGAGTTCTATTGAAAACTCAACTTTACAATTTTGTGGAAGACCTGGAACTTCCTCCAGAAAGACATCATCAAACTATCGTACAATGGGTGTATTCTTAATCATGAGTTTCTCTCCAACCATTTGAGATAAATAACCTTAATTTATTAGAATCAAGACCCATAAGATGGATGAAATTTCCCCTGGAAGGTTATATTCATCCTTGCATCGATATATGATAGTAGATTGAACATGAATTTTAAATGTGATTTCCCTTATTTGGAAATTTATATGATCTCCTTATAAATAAATCCAATCCATGCCAAGAATCACATAAAATTACACTATAGGAAGGATCACAAGATTTGCAGGATGCACTTTTCCACAATCTTCAATAGGAGAAGAATTGTAAACTTTTGATGCGACTATTGTTCCATTAGGAGTTGTCACAGCTAACTCAACATCTAATTATTGAGCTAGTACAATGATACACATAGAAAATTCTTCAGAAATAAAAGAGTGGGTGGATCCAGAATCAAATAAAACATTTGGTACTTTAGAGTGGATGGTAAAGGTACCTTTCTCCATTTCGTTATCGTACTCCATATCGCCGATAGTAATTGCATGTTACTTTCCTTTGTCTTTAGCCTTAAGTGTTTATTGAGGTCGATCATCATAAAAAACCCATGGATTAGTGCATTGATTGGAATAATGCCCCATCTCCTTGCACTTGAAACATTGAAGTGTAGTTGGTGCATTCTATGTATCCCTTTCTTTGTTCACATCATTAGACATCGTCTTCCCATTATTTAGACATTCAACTACCTGATGACCTTCTATTCCACACTTAAAACATTTGATTGTGCCTTTAAGACAATTCCCTCCATGTTTCTTTCCACAATTTGAGCATAAAATAAAACTCATCTTCTTTTCAGTGTGGTCTTTAGATTTTCCTTTGAATGCCATTTTCCTCTTCTTATCAAACCCATATGACTGATGGGTTACTCCAATCTCTATCTCACCCTTGAGAGCACATTGAAAATTTTCTTCATAGATATTGATGTCCCTTATGGCTAATGACCTTTGAAGACTTTGTTTTAAGCCAATAAAGAATCAATCGATATTACTCTCAGGTTGGATAATAATTCCCGAAGCGTACCTTGCAAGTCTTGTAAAATTTTCTTTGTAGGTACAACAGATTCATCATCCTTTTTATTCAGATCTATAAAATCCTTCTCCATCTTTGTACGAAGAATACGAGGGAAGTACTTATTGAAAAATAATTTCGTGAAATCAACCCATTCCACGGACTCAATTTCATCCCTTTTCCATGTATTCTTGATAAGATTCCACCATTGATCAGCTTCACCTTCCAAACGATATACTGCTAAGATGAATTTATCATGCTCAGAACATTGAAGGACTAAAAATATCATTTCAATGGTAATGATCCATTGCTCAGCCACTAATGGATTAGAAGACCCGCTGAATGAAGGTGGACGCTGCCTCATGAAGGATTCAACAGAATGTTCCACCTTCCTTTTCTTGTTTGGAAGTCCTGCATGATTCATAGTTTGAGAAAGTTGTGTGAGCATGGATACAATATTTTTCATTCAGGCTAAAATAACTTTTGGTTGCTCCAGCATACAATTATTTCATTTTCTGTCCCTATCAGCATTAACATAGTTCCTTCAGGTTCCAGCCATTGACTAAAACCAGGAAGCATAGTGTGAGAAACACTAGTTACAATAGGAAAACCACAAAATTAGTAATAAAATTTCACACTTCAGGTCTTATCATAGGTTATTCATGGCCATTACTAAAACACTAAGATTATGTTCTATGCTTAGACTTATCCTTAGGGTCTTTACTATGGTTTTCATATCCGAGTTTCCAAAGACTAACTATACATTTCATCTAATACCAACTATTACGACCCATATTTACATATATAGTTATTACTTCAAAATTGAAGAATAATTATTACAACATATAAGAAAACCATGATAGTACCGTATAAGTATAGTTTCTTTAAAACTAGGAAACATAAATAACTAGTTCATAAATCATCTACATTGTCTCCCGTTTATTTCATCATATCTAGAGTCCCTATTTGGCATATCCTACATAATACTGTTCTTCCAGACCTGGGGAAAAGAAAACATAAAAAAGGGTGAGCTCAAATGCTTAGTAAGTGTAAAAAAATAAATATCAATCATATCATATTCATAATAACATAACATTTTGAATATCTTAACCTGCACAAGAGATCATAATATCATAACATGGGATAAATCATAGTGGTGAAATGTAATCCCCATAATCATAAATTAAAACATGAAACATTGTGGCATACACACATAATCATAGAAAATCATTTCATTTTATTCAAGAATCATTGCTAAGTCTATCATTGCAGACAAAGTACATTACTGAACTGAGTTCACTCCTCATTCCAGTCCTGTATCGCTAAAACGGATTAACATTCCATTCCAGCAATGTCTATCTCATGAGATATAAATATTTACCCAATGCATTGGAGGGAGATATAATTGCCATCCATCTTATAATGAAATAATTCTTATGTGTGCCACAAAATCATAAATCATACATCATATCATAACCCATGTAATGAAAATGGGATTATTAAACATTATCCCATCATAACATAATCCATATAAGAAAAAAGGAAATCATAAAATTAATTCCATCAAAACATAATCAAATCAATTTAAAAATAGGGATAGGAATAGAACCCTATATTATCTTAGATGGAAAATAATTTTGATAAAACACTTGGACTCCATTCTTGTGGAAAATATCCTTTCTACTTCAATTTTTTTTCCTTTCTTAACATGTCATTCAATTTTAAACTAAAAGAAGTTGATTAAAAATAAACTTGAAAACTTGTAATGTAAGAGTCATGGAAATAATGTTCTATAAAATCATAAAAATCCATTCATTCCATATATGTTAAAAAACATGCTTCTCGTATATTGGATGGAAAAGATAAAAAGTACCTCGTACTAAAAACGAGAAAAGATTCCATTCATATCTTTTACTAAAAAATCACCAATGGGTAAAATTGGATTTAAAAAATTGTAGGAGGATAGAAATAATATTACATATTGAGGAAACATGGATGTGGATGATAAATATGCCCCAGTAAATTCCGAAGTATAAACAATCTCAGATAAAAATGAGATTGTGAGATTTTCCCTTACCTTAGGTCTGATATGCTTTGTACCTGTCCGAAAATATTGTATAAAGATTTAAATAATGCCATTGTCTTATTATAGAATCATACTAATCATTATGATATCATATATGGTCATATTATTATCTTCATATTAGAAATATTTCATTGGTACTTTTTATTCGGGTGTTTATTGCTTTATGTTCTTATGCGTGTTTTGTCGAATAAATTATTATTATTATTTTTAGGTTATATATACCTCATTTACAGAATGGTACTAGTGTAATATATATCATATTGACTCATTAAATTCATTTATATAATCATTATTCAATGAAGATCATGTAGAACGAGTCGCATCACATCGTGGACACGGTAGGCCGTATACACGCACGATCAATGATATCATTCCCATGATGATGGAATTGTATTGATGTGTATGTATACTATTTAAGAATAAATATCACATTACAATAATAATATATAGTTATTATTTACACCATTATACCGAACCAAGTAAGGTGGTGGTGGAAAACAGATTACACCACAGCGTAGAGACGGTATTCCGTATGTACGCACGTGCAGTGATTTCATTTTTTGTAGGACAGATAAAAGGTGAAATATGATTGTTTCATAACATATCAGTATATTAGTGATACTTATTTTATTACTTCATAGTGGAACAAATAAAGATGAAGATGTAGAATAAGAAATAAATTTGATAGAATCGGTAACAGATATTACCTATTCTTCGACATGCTTCTTTGAAACCTCCTCTTAGGGCACTAAAATTGGTCTTTAAAGAAGACCAGGACCTCTAGTATGTTTCTAGGGAAGTAGATAAGGGAAATGGTCCGGGTTTGGCCGAGCATGAAGGCTCAATGTGGTGTGAAGAGTAGAGGGAGGAAGTTCCCTTTTATAAGGGAGGAGAAGGGCACCTTTGGAATTATAAGAAATATTAATTTATAATAAATTCCATTCCCACTTAAACAAATCCAAAAAATGACTCAAATCCAAAGATTAGATGATATAGTGTTGTAGTCTCATCAAAAAATAAAATTTAGACAAGTTGTGAATTTAGTTTAAACATTATCAAATTGATTTTTCCTTATATAATCTATTTAATTTTATTTGAAGTAATATTATTCTAAATTTTAAATCATTATAAATAATTACTTATATGTTGTTAATTTTCCACAATTTTATACTTTATTACATTTTTGGAAATATAAATATAAATTTATAAATTTGAAATTTTTTTGTGATTTTTAATCAATTTTATAATATGTAATTTTTATAAAATAACAATAGTGTCATTTTTGACAGTATTCATTTATTTGAATTTGAAATAAAATATATACAGAAGATATTTTAGAACTAAAAGATTTAATAGATTCATAACATGTCATTTTTATCTAGAAAATTAGTGGAGCACATTAAATAGTTCATATAATATTTATTTTAATACTTTTAAAATCATTTATTTAATATTTCAATCAATAAAATAATTTCAACATTACTATTGTGTCACAATTAATGATAATTATTTAATAATAATTATATTATTACATTGTCAAAAGAACATGAAATGAATCTATTTAGAACCTAAGGTAATATGGGTCAACTTTTATTCATCCAATAGGATTTTTTAAAGTGTTAGTGTAATTTTATATTCTTATTTTTACCCTTAATTACCAGATTTACCTTTAACTACAGTTAATAAAAATTACCATAGTTACTATTCATAATATCAAAAAAATAAAAGTAATCTATTAACATAATTTGGACCCAATGAATCCAAATATGGAATCCATTTTTTAAAATTCAAAACAAAGAAGTTGCAGTAATTAATTTAAAATTAATCCCATTGTTAAGAAAACGGGTTTTAAAAGTTAAAACATTGCCAAAAATTGAAATCATTTTACCTATGAATTAAATGTAAAATTAATGGTAATTACATACATTATATTAAATGATAAAAAAAATATTCCATCTATACTTTAAAGTAAGTCAATTTTATAATTTAACCATATAAATTATTGCAATGAAAAAATTTGTTTTTAATTAAAATAAAGCGTGTTTTTACTATTCATTAAAATATGAAAGTTATCAGAATAATATGAAAAATTTATCCAAAGTTAATTTTTATATCCTGATTCCAAAGGAGAATTTTATTTTGTCAAATTTAACTTAAAATATTTTCAAAAACTATATTTAAAGTGGGTGCACCATCAAAAGGCGCCAAACTGCATCTTTTAAAAAATACTTATTTTACCCAAAAAAATTATTTTGTTCTCATACCATGTTCTTGAAAATATGTAAGATTCAAAAATCAGTTAATACTATTCATAACAGCTAGTTTATAATATTATAATAATATATCGTTGTTTAGTGAAACTCGGTATTGCATACTACACACGCTATCGATGATGGTCATGATTGCGTGTAATGTAAGCCAAGCTAGTGTTGTGTGCAGTGAAAGATTCCGTTGATGTTGCGTATAACATAAGACATTAAAAAAATATATTTCACATAAAATATCAGAGTGTTACAGTACCCATACTCCATAAGATACTAACTAGAACATAGGGTCTCTAGTATATCAGGGTGGTGAATTTGTCCTCTGGTCAGAATTGACACATTCGTATAAAATAATTGTAAATCATTATAATCAAATAAGTAGGAGTAACAAAATAAATACATTTAGATTATAATGAATTAAATAATGAATAACCAAATTCATTTCCAAAAGTATGATCATTCCTTGTTTTTCTTCAAAAGGGAAATGAATATAATTGAGGTAAAATTCATAAACAACATGTTAAACAAAAAAATATCAAAATATCCGTTATAACTCCACTTGCAATGATGAATAAGTTTTTTCCTCTAATACGGTAATCGATTAATGAAGATAATCACTAATCCATACCTAGATCCTTTCACTTGTCCATACCATTAATATAATAATTATTTTTAGGACCAATCAATAGCCCAAATATAGTGCAATATACACACAATAGACTAAAACCAATTATTTCAATAAATACCCATCTAGATCATATAATAATTTAGTTATTTCTTATACTAATTTAAAGCTTAAAAGTAAACTGAAATAATGTGAAGTTAGGTCACCAGAGGAAAACCAAAAACCAATACATTTTTCGATCTATGTTGGAAAACCTATGATCATGTCACAAAATATATAAATTAATAATTTTATTTATATATATATATGTGAAAATATGTAATATATATTCAGTTATATTTATAACCATATAGATAGATACTTTTACTAGTGATGATCCATGTTGTAACTAAATCATAAATTCATAGTCTAATGGTGTTATGTTTTATATTAGGCATTATCCCAATCAATCTATGAGGGATATGTATGTCATCATATCCATGAACCATACGAGCCATGTGAATGATCACATCCGATAACATCCTGAGTAAAATGGGGCAACTTTACAACATTCAATAAAATACTAGATATTTCATTCCCAATTTTTTTATGGAATAATGAATAATTTAGTACAAAAAAATCCATGAATTTATCTCAAAAATCAATATAAATGGAATATGTATAATAATTTTAATAATCCATCATGCATGTTATTCTTTGAAATATTGTATAGGAATATTTCAATTCCATTTAACAAATTACATGCTAATGTCTTATTCCATAATTTATATAACGGAATGTAAAATGGTCATACCATTAACTTATATTTCATTGAATTTATATATTTTAATTTAATTATCATTATAAAACCACATAGAATGTGGGATGGTTATATATGAAAATATATTTTTAGGGCTACTTCATAAGAACAACCAAACGAGTGGCATGTGTCGAGGTGGTTTACCTCTAGCATCAATTAATCATATGTGGGGAAATAAAAACATGGATACTAATTTAATTAAGATAATTTCATATTTTAAAGGAACACACGGGAGGCTTGGAGTTTTAAAAACATGTTCCATTATTAAAAGTGATAAGGCTTTAGGGATAAATAATAGACAAACTACCTTTTAAAAGTAGAGGAATTCTCATCAATTGTCAGCTTTTAATACAGGATACAATTTAGGAAATTGAATAAATAACAAAATTCAATTAAAAATAGGGTATATAATCTCACCTATAAATAAAAATAAATAGTAAATATAAAAATGGAAAATAAGGTAGAGTATTAGAGATATCAAAATTATCTATCTAACACATCTGGAGACCTATGAATGTGAGTCCAAACAGCGATCATAACTAAATTAATAGGTTTTAACAAAAGGTGAGATCCCAAATATAAAAGGACCCTACTGTACATGAAAAGTAATTGAAAATGGGGAGAAAATTTTAATAGAGTAAGGGTTGATAATTAAATTTTACCCCCTTTTATTCGGTGTAAATTTTTCCAACACTATTTTCCAAACCATGTAGCTATGGTTTTTCACCACTGCATTTGAGGAACTAAAAATGAATTTGTGGGTGTATGGTTTAGGAAAATGGTGTGACCCCCTTTAACTAACTACGAAACCTTTAAAAACTATGTTTCCTAATATATATGGTATAAACAGACCATTTAGATATTTTCAATTCATGATTAAACCTTTTTAATAGTTTTACATTGTTAATTTTATATTATAATGTAATATATTTTATATTTCTGTGTTCTATGGGTCTTAGAATTATATATCCACAATGTTCACTTATTAAATTCCCCAATTAAATTTTTCTAAATAGCGCTCTAACAGACATGACCTCATGCATACCTTTGTATATATCTGAGGTTATCGAATAGTGGTGATATTAAATATTAATTTTTTGAATACTATACTCATGGTTCCATCAAAAATAATTATTGGTAAATAATATAATAAAATTACAATATTATATTATGATCATGGAAATAAAATTAATGTGAAACTATGAATATCAATAAAAAAATATACTCTATAGAAATGAGGAAACCTAATATCACGTACCATACTTAATTCCTGGGTCACATATCACATTGATAAGTCAAAATGAATTGATAAAAAATTTCAGGTAGAAACAAATATTAAACCCATGTCCCTCTTCGTATAATTTTCCCAATATCTATCAAACTATTATAGTTGAACCCCAAATACATTATATCAAATGAAATCCAAACATGAGGTCATCACATGATATTGGGTTCCTACGCATGTTGCGAGAATAAATATCAATATTTCACCACAACTAGGTCCCTTATATATTATACAATATTTATTTTCTGTATTTAATGTAAATGAAATTAGCAAGTAACATACTATATAAAATAAAACACTTTAGGTCATAATTAGAAAATTAAGCCATCAATATCCTGAAACAACCATAATTATTCAATACTGATAATGACATATATTATAGACATAATTCATATGAATCCCATAATCAAAATTTAATCTCAGTTTCTGGGATTGGGCATATTAGAAACCCTTTAGGTAATGGAATCTTAACAGTTAATCTTGTGCATATCGGAAACCAATCATGAGTATTACACCAAAAAAGTTAATTTTATGAACTTAGAAAAAAACAAACGTTTTAAAAGAATATATCTAAGGATTAATTATTAATAGCTATTATATCATAAAAGTAAAAAAAATCCACGTAGGGTATTTTTAAACTAACACATCTTATATCAAGGAGTCGTGGAAGGATGCATTCTAAGAAGGATGTCTCTATAGCTAACGTTTTACAAAATTGAAATCAACATCGTCCTTTATGAGAGGTACTATGGATGGTGATGTATCCAAAACTATGAAAAGTTAATAATTATTCAGTGTAACAATACATCTAAATCCCTATGTCATAGGTGTACAACCACATCATCAGTAGAATCAAAATGTGGTTCTAGTGTAATAACAAGCTGACATAGCCCCTGACCCAGACATCAAATATCCATAGATCTATCCTAGCACTAAACAAATGATTGAACGTACAAATCAGCATATACTTCCATAACAATATCTTTTTCAATAACCTATATCCTTACTAAAGTAATATAACAGTTATGATTTACCTTGGACCTTAGTCCTTTCCCTAATCAGCAACCTAACCCATTAGTTTCACTCAAACACCATGAAAAATAATCCATTGTCTCAAGACATTAAAAACAAATAGGGGATCTTATTAACATGTGGACCAACCTTTACTCCACCTAGCATAATACTAAAACCTAAATACCATAAAACATCTCACTACAGTCCAGGATAAATAATTAATAGTTTCAATTTAATACAAATACCTAATACATACAAATAATTACATGAACTACTGATAATAAAATTGAATTCAACACTATCCAAGAATCACCTAGCTTCACAATATATTTCCATAGCCACCCAATTACCCAGTCCCACACCCACGTGAGTTCAACACCAATGAGAAAATTTTTCCCCTTTTTTCAAACATCATTCTCTATAAGGAATTATTAATGTGTGTGGACACGATCTGTAAAATTCAAATATATTAGTTAACCAAAAAATAATAATTACCATTGAAGATAAAACAATATCCACTAATGATATGGTCTAATTTATATGTAAATATTAAATCACATTAGATTAATATTTAATAATAAAATAATATCTAAAACCAAAATGGTTTTGTGTCGTTTGAGATTACATACATAAAAAACATATTTCATGAAAAATATTCAACATGTACACTAAATATTACCTCACATATTACCCATTTTAGTCATTAAATTTTTACAAAAAAAATTATAACCTGAGAAAATGATAATTGAAGTAATGGTGTATTAAAATAATCAGTATATATAAAAAAAAATATATCAATAAATGAACAAATATTATCATTAGATTAGAATTAATGTATAATAACATGATCAGAACCTATGAAATCATACCAAATCATTCAACTATAATTAATCAAATTTTATTGAATAAGGGGTTTTTCTAACAGCTATCATATTTTAAAAGATTATTGAATCATCAATTAACAAACTTGAGACATAAGACACTATAATAAGAATAATACATGTGTTTTTGGAATACACATAATAACAAAAAATAAATTCAATAGTCAAGGATAACATCTCTGAATATTATAGTGGTTAGAGTCCCATAATGGAATGTGTTCACTCCCCATTCCATCATTTACACAGTCAATGATTTCTACCAAGACTATTATAGTGGATATAGTTCATTAGAGAATAGGGATCACTCAACATTCTAGTCCATATTATCTTAGGGTTTATAAATAATTAATGAATGTATTGGATGATATAAAATGATGGGACCACCCATAAATTTATTAAAACAATATATAATTATTCCATAATATCATGAAACCATTCATCATTTTATAACTCATGGAAAAGAAAAGGGGTTAAAAAAATTTCTTCATAACATAATTGACCAATGGAAATGTGATGGGTTATATTGAATCATAATTAATATATAATCATCAGAATCCATACAGGAAAGAAATGATTGTATTATAATTTCTTATCAGCAATGAAGCGTGAAAGTACATTAATGATGTTGAATTAGTTAAAAAAATTATTTTATAAAATCATTTAATATATCTTTTGAAAATATAGAGAATAAAAACCCTTTACATTGGAAATACATTGAAACTGAAATTAATATTAAAATAAGAAGAGTTTAATATTTATGAAACAATCCAAACTATAAAATATTTTATTGGGAAGGAGGAAGTACATGATGATGGAATAATATGTTCATGTCACAAATGTAAATAAATAATAAACATGTCCCAATTTTTAAAAACTAAAAATATTATCATATGAAAAATAGTTAAAAATAATTTTTTAATAAATTTCTAAGAAAATAAAATTTTATTGAATATAAAATTATCAAAGATTCTAATGATGATAAATATTCATGTTTTTTTGAGAAGATATATATATAGGAAAAAAGATAGCCAACCAAAATAAGAAATAAGGATAATTTTTCAGATAAAAAATTATTCACCAATTTAATTTCAAATATGAGGAAAATTTAAGAATACATGAAAAATGAAAAATAAATAGTTTAGAATCAAATATATGGTGAATAATATTTTTGGATAAAAAAATAAAATTTAATAAAAATATAACAGACATAATCCAAAAATGAAATGAGATTGTTACAATAACACTTACTGCTATGAAAATATTTGAATCATAATACCCTAGAAAAAAAATAAAACAAAATAATTCATTAAATATAATTAATATATACATACCATATATATAAAATATTAAAGGTAATTATATACATCATTTGAAAAATAATTGTAAAAGAACATGAAACATTTATCAATGAAACCATGTTGAGATGAATAACCCTTACCTCAAGTCTCATATTTCTTCATACATGCTCCAACTAATGATATAAAAAAATATATTTTATACATATATTAAGGGAATGTATTAAAATATATATTACTAAATATAATTTCATTGTAAAATCAAATTACCTTATTAATAAAATTTTTTCATTAAAATAATTATTCTGGTTAAAACTATTTTATTTTCCATGAATGTTTCTGTTTAATGGATCATGTACTTAAACAATGGTCATATTGTCATAATATCCATAATATTAATAATGTAATAAATATTAAGTACATTCATTATATAAAAATTAATAATCATTCATATTGGGTGCTGATGATAAATTAATTACATCACGTCGTGGTGATGGCAGTCTATACATATACATGAGTAATGTTTCCATATTTATGAAGATGAAACATATGAAAGATAAATATTAAGTAAAATCTCTTGAATTATAATTATATAAATAATTACTTATATATTAATTAAATATATATTTATTACAATCCATGTTATGGGGAAATGAAAAATGAATCATCTTTCTTAATGTATATGGCAGTCCGCACATATGCTTGTGAGATGTTTTCATTTTCCATCAAATGGGAGTGTAAGCAAGTAGATAATATATAATCATCAAAAAATAACTAATATATAATAAAAATAATCAATATAAATCTAATATATCTATATAAACATCCATTAATTATGGTTGTAAAAAAACACATTGCATTG
This sequence comes from Viscum album, assembly GCA_963277665.1. NCBI lineage: Eukaryota > Viridiplantae > Streptophyta > Magnoliopsida > Santalales > Viscaceae > Viscum > Viscum album. The sequence goes on from OY728121.1 coordinate 2,064,963,817, forward strand.
ATGAGGACATAGTCTAAACATTATCATAAATAGTGTTTTCAATTCCTATTTTATGGAAAAGAGATAAAAATGGCATAGATCATAAAAATACAAAATTTTAATAATATTTTTTATAATTATATTATTAATCAAACATTTTAAAGATAGTTTTGAAGGATTTATAATAACAAATACACATGTAAGAACTCCTTTACATGTTATATATCTTCTTTGGAAAATGTCATTTTTCTTTCACCATAAGAATTTTATGTTTTATTATTATGATATGAAGAAATATATGTCATGGGAAGGAATTTTGGGGGGTTGTTAAATTGATCTGGTTCATGAAAAAGGGCTCAAGCTTCTTGGATATGTTAGAAGAGTATGTGACCTTTAATTAGTGAGGTTAGTGGCAGGATTATAAATACATTAAACCTTTTTATATTATATACGTATTACATAATTAACATTTCTCAAAATTTAAAAATATTATAATATAATAAGGATAAGATAGAAATATATTGGAAATATTGATTTAAATAATGTTTATTTGATATTTTAATGCTTATATCATAGTTTACCCCAATTTTACCCTTATCAACCCGTAGTACAGTAATAAGAATTTTCCCTTGGTAAATATTAATTATGTAAAAAAAATATTTGAAAATATTTTTTAATAATAATTATAAATTCTAAAAATATGAATCTAATTTTACATGATTCAATTCGATTATTTCTATCAAAATAGTTCTAGTATCAATGTAAAAAATATTTAAAACACATTTTTATGGAAAATATCTATTCAAGAATTTTTTTTCTCATTCATTTAAATATAAAAACCATTATACGGATGCAATTACATTTTATTAAATATTTTATATATACTTTTCATTAAAATATTATATTAATAGTGATTAGTTAAATTAATTAATATAAAATACATTTCTAGTGATGATATGATTTAAAAAAAATACTTTTTTACCTTCAAATGATTTTATCCATATTAATAAAAAATTGATAATAAAAGAATGAATTTATAATATTTTTTCACATTAAAAAAATACTTCTCATCCCAAAATAATTTATTTTTTTTATTATGATATCTAATATAAGAAAAATAAAACATTTTGAATAATCAGTCTTGTAACAAAAAAATGATTTTATCAATCAAATTTAAAATATAGTTCTAATTTCTTAATAATTTATTAATTCATTATGGAATAGTATTATATATTATCTAAAATTAAATTACTATTATTCATTCTATTTAATCCAATAACTATGCATTAACATTAACATGTAATAATAACAATTTAATATCATATCATTGTTCATTTAAGCAAAATATTTCATATAATGAAATATATCTGACTCTTTTAATTTACTAAAGATAAATATATATTCGAATATATCAAAGGATTAAACTAATCCACATTATAATAATTTTACTTTTTAATGTTTGATTCATTGATAAAATATTTGAGTATACATAATCTTCATCACAAACTTGGGGTTCCACTTATCTTTCTAATATTAATTATTTTTCATGAACTCCTTAACTTGGTGAGTGGTATTATTCTGTCACACATTCTATCTTCAATCAAAAATATACGTCAGTTGTTCCTCATAAATAAGATAATACTCTAGTGTAATAACTACCAAATTTAATTCATTCAATGGATAAGATGTGTAATTTCTAAAAAGTGATAAATGGATGTCACTTTGAACATGAGATATACCTGGTGAAAGTGAGAAGTTTTTGGAAGAATACGAAAAAATAATGAATTTCATTGGGTCCAATATATTTTGGAATTTATTTAGATTATTTCCAAATATCATTTCATTATTTCAATGATATACTAATTTTAGTACACTTCCATACACATAAAAATCTAGTTTCCACTATTTTCTTTGAGAAAAAACTTATATTAACACTGAGAATCCAGGATTTGTTACTGCATGGATCTAATCATGACCTCCATTTCATCAACTATATTATGTACTAATAAATTACAATATCCAACATTATCCTAAAATATTAGAGTTCTGATATTCTTACCACAAAGGTCTTCCAATGGATCCATCATAATCTCATCTGAAACCTATTTAGATAATAAAATAAAAATTCAATAAGGTTTTAATCCCAAACACCTTTTAAATCAATAAAAATGCGCATAAAATATTCAAGAGTTTGAATTTTTCATTAAGGATATACATCTATCTGAGGAAGATATGTTACGGTATAATTTCACTACATATTCAAAACATACAAAAGGGTTCTCAAAATGATTTTTGGTAATCCTAAAATATCGATCATATATAGTTGATAGCAGTAAAATATGAAACCTTATGAGTTCCATAATTTATATGTTGTTCAGTTGACCAAATTTATTTTCTAATTTAAGATTAATGATATTTTCTTATTGTGTTAGACGACCAAATACTTTTAAAATTCAATTATAACCATTATATGTTTTGAGTAGTCTTACAATCAATCCAATGATGATGTTTTATCATTTCCATTATGGAATAATTAATTATATCAGCATAAAATTAGAATTATGTATCTCAACATTAACATGTTGACATACTAGGATTAAAGATTAATATTATGTTACATCCCATTTAATGATATAAATCAAGAAATACTATTTCAGGTCCTTGTACATCTTGTGTCTTTTTGTATATATATATAAAATTATAATCTATGAAAATTTTAAAGAAGTTATTTTTTTTGATTTGGTATTTATGAGAAAAAACCTCATTCATTGACCATATAATTCCATAAAATTTACTTTTAAATTCTATAATATTCCCCACAGTATTCTATTGTTCTACATCCCATTAATTTCCTATTTGATTTTAAAATGGATTGATGGTTGAATATTTATCTAATAAAGATTAGATCATTATCCTTTCACTATGATTTCATGTTCATTATTCTATAAAACCTTATGTGTTGGATCTCTTTCAATCCCCATCATCTATAAACTAGTCTGTACTTTCTATATTATAGCATCAAACAACTTATTCACATTCTTAGGGTTTTAGTGTATTGTGTAGTTATAATAATTAATCATATAAAACAATCTACACTGTATAATATTAAAACATTTCAATGTAAATATTTTTAAAAAATTGGAAAACTATATAAATATATATCACAAATTTAACTAAATTTATAATTCCTCATCATTTTCAATCAAAAAATTTATATCCTCCTGATCCAAATCAAGTGTAAAGTATTTTTTCATATGATCCATTAATTTTAATTCAGAATATTTTACAACCAAATCATTATTCATAATAACACATCATATCTTACTTAATTTTTTTGTCATAAATATTAAAACTTTTCACAACCAAATAGTAATAGGTGTTTAAGATAAATAACTATACTTATTATTATTATATAAAATTTTTCCCACATACCTATGTATAAATGAAATTCTATATCTTTCATGTCAATGTTGTTATTGGATTAGAGAAATGTGATAAATTTATTAAAAATAATCATTATTGTCCATTAAACATGATAAAAGTATAGATATTAGTCATAGATAATGGTACAATCCATTTCTCAATGAATTATTTCATTGAATGATCAAATGATATACCCCCGCCTAAAATTATGTGAAACAATTATTAAAAATAAAATAGTAAAAATCCATAGTTTTAAAATTTGTATTATAACATATCCATTATTAGTCAAATTATTATATTCCTTAAATAATATTAATGTTACTCATTTATCTTCAAATATAACCAATGGAAATATATAATTACTACTTCAAACTGATCTAGGATATCCCTATTGAACAATTCATTATCTCTATATAGATAGAGGGTGAATTGGATTCTCAATATTGAAATATTATAAATTCATAAAATATATACCATGTATAGATGATTTTCTGGTGTATATATTCTTTATTGACCCTAATTGTTTTATATATAAAAAACGATAATTTTAGAAATTAATTGAGCACCATATAGTTGATCAACGATGTCATCAATATGTTGTAGAGGATACTTGTTTTTTATAATTATCATGTTATGTATCAATAAAAATTAAAAAATATGGATGAACTCATATTTCTTTTAAAAACAAAATATGTTAACCCCATGGTGACACACTAAGGAAGCTGTGTACCTTTTCAATATTCTCCAGTAGTTACTTCTTTAATTACTATAACTCAATTGCAGATATTATAATATTTCTCCTTGAAATAGTTGTATCACAAAGTATGATTTGAACTAGAAATTAAACATTATGATTTAGGATAAGTCTAGGAATCTATTATGGAAATAAATTACAGTATTACAAAATAAAATTCATATATTCAATGAGGTGTTTATCCCTAACCATATGATATAAATATCAATAATGAATAGTTTGTTGAAAAACAAATAAAGGATGTAATTTCCATTAGAAGTTCATATTCATCCATGTAACAATAGTGATCATTGGTTTATTCTAAATATCATATGTGACTTCATGTTCCTACTAATTAATATAGGATTTATATACCTAAATCTAATAAATTCTCATAATAACATCAATTTACAAAATATACAGAACAATATGATTTTTATGAATCATATAAAGATAAAATTCTATCATATAGTTGTAATATATATGAAATTTATTCATGATGCAATTAAGTTTTTTAATGCATTTATATAGTCTAATAGTTGAGTATATGAAATAAAACTACTAGAGACCATTTAGAATATTATGGAATTCATATAAAATTACAGAAATCAGATACATTAATATTTGATAATACTTATCACGGAAAAACCATCGTCTTTATATATTGGATCAATTAATAAAAATAAATTGATATATTTCTTATCATATATGGTTATTTCAACTAACATATTTTTTAATAACATGAATCCTTCTAAGGGTTCCATAAATTATGAAACCATCTTATAGACCCATGACACATAAGGTTAATCCTATATAACATTGAATTATCATTGATTTCAATAGGTTATATCCTAAATTTAATATAATGGTTCATAAATAGAATTTCAGATGACCAAATAATATCCCCCATGAGTTTCATATGAGGTGTATAGATAGGAATATTTTTCATACACTAGGACAAGATATAGTTCACACCCAAATGGAATTTTTAGTGTTATATCCAAATGTGCATATGTTACAAAGACAATATCCATGTAATGGTATCTATAAATTAAAAACATTTCTGGAGTATTTATAATATATACCATACCAAAATATTATGATATTATCCTATACATAGTATAATCCTTGGGGTTTTCACCATAGTTTTGTAATTTTTTACAATTTAAATAACTAAACACTTCTATGATGCCAATTGTGGCGACCTATTAATTTCCAACATGAATATTACTTAATTTTTTATTTATATTATATACATGAAACAATAATACAATAAAAAGAACTATAATTTTTTTTTGACTTTATTGAAATGATAAGTAATCAACTTATTTTATGAAGGATCGTCATCATCTCCCAAAAAATTCTTCTCACGTAGCGTCTTTCTTTTACATACGCTATTTAAAACCATTCGTCATAAACCAAGGAAAAAAATATATAAGAAAGGATGATCTCAAAAGAATTGTAAGTATTAACATAATAGATATAAATTATAGATAATAAGCGAGAATAAGGTAGGAATAATGGTACGATAACATGATTATAACTTATAAACGTCATACACAATCAATCCAAGGACATTAATTATGAATCATGACATAATGAATTTTTATAATAAAAGACATACCTCATAGGATAGTGGAATCATTAATAATAAATAAGGGACCGTGAGAATTTTTCAAAAGAAAAACACATGTGTTTTTATCAAACATATATTTATATATAATAATTTCTTTAGACAGAAATCACTATTAATACACACATAATAGACATATTATAATAGTATATTGGTTTCAATCCTCATTCCATTATTTATTGTGTGAAGTCTCACTTCAAAGACTATCATTATGGGTAGAGTCTATTAAATAGATATTTTTATCCCACCTTCATATCTATATGATATCATGAAATATTTATATTTACCAAATACATTGAAGGGATATATAATTTTTGTGTCCACTAATTACATAATAAAAACCATGAATATTTTTTCACTGTGATCATAAAAACATTCACCATAACATAACATTTGTAAATGCAGGTTTGATAATGTCTTCATCATTTCCTAATTAACCCATGGAAAAGAAAAAACAGTCATAAAATCATGATTAAACATCGTAATCTCAATAAATCCTGGAAAAAACAATAGTAACATAAAATTCTATCCCTTGTGAAGTGTAATAATCCATAATTCCTTTTCTATTTATAAAACTAAACTTTTATTAATTCATTTTAAAATTCATTGAAAATTAATAAGAATCACCCCTATTCATTTGGTCATTTTTAAAAAATATATATTTTATAAAAATTGAAATGGGATATTGTATATAAAACCATTGAATATATTGAATGATTTTTTTATAATGTAGTGAATAATAATGGAATGTTAATATCATGATATATATATAATATTATTATTTTAAAATGTTTTTGAAAAGTAAAAAGAGATAAATTTGTTAAAATATAAAATCATTAATTTAAATAAATTTTTAATTAATTCATATGTAGTATAAAATATTGTCCTCAATCAATTTAGTGAAGATAAAAAAATTATAAAATATATTTAAAGATCATGTATATGGGGGAAAATATTCCCAATAAAAATAGAATTATGGTATGATTTTTTTAATAAAAAAATTAACAATCATATAATGTAAACAAAAATGAAATTTTATTGAAAACATGAAACCCCAAAAATTAAAATTAATGGAGAGGAATGTATTTGGGGTTTTAAATATAATTATTATATAATTGTTTCTAATTTGACTTTATCAATAAAAATCTCGACAATAAATGCCATTGAAACATAAAGCCACAATAGTTTGGTAACTTTTGAATCATTACACTAATAAAAAAATTCTAATAAATATGAAATATTTTGAATTTAATGATATTAATGATATTATATATAAAATGTTAACATATAAACAATATAAATGAATTTAGTTTTACAATATCAAACATGTCTGAAAGAATCAAAGTTGAGACGACGAACACTTTTCACAAGTATTGTCTTTCTTTATATGTCCCCAAACCATATTATATATTAAATAATTATTAATTATAAATATATTATATAATAATATTAATATATATATATATATATATATTTCCTTTATAATTTCTAATTAGACTTTGGTTAAAAAAATTTCTTAGAAAAAATTATTCAGGTTAAAACTATTAAGTTTTCATTGAATTTTTTGGTTAAATGAATTTACTTCTCAAACTATGGTCATGAAATTATAATATCCATAATATATTCAATATCATATTTATCATATTTATTATTTATATATTATTTACAAACCAACAATATAGGGTTGTGAGAAAAAAAAATATTTACAACACTTCCTAGAGAAATTTCTCCAAATGTTTGCACGATTGATTATTCTAGTATACAATGGTTATTAAAAAATAAAATAAAATTAAAACTCACAATTAAATTATAATAATTATATCATATATATCATATAAATATTAATTAAATATATTTTTTCTACATACCATATCAAAAAGAAATTTAAAAAATCATATAGTTTCATAGTGGTGGTATTCCACACTTATACAAAATAGATGCTATAATATTCGTACAAATGAGTGAGTAAGAATATATAACATATTTTAAAATTTGGACGAATTATAAGTGTATTAAATTTTTTTAAATATGTCCATTAAACACATCTCTATAACCATCCATGAGAGCTAGTGATAAAAAATGAAACACATTTCTTCATGGAGATTGTAGCCCACATGTATACCTGAATGATGAATTTGTTGCCCATATGATCAAAAAGGAGATGAAAAATATTTTTACAAAATGAAAATAATTTAATAAAATTATAATTTAGATAATTATATTATTAAACATCTTGGTCATTATAGGTTTTTTGGAGGTATAATAATAGATACACATGAATGAACTCCTTAAAGAGTTATACAACATTATTGGAATACTCATTTAGTTTTAATCAGAAGAATTATAGGTTGTATTTTGGTGAAAATTTCACCACTAGTTCATGGGGAATAATTATCCTCATTTATTTGGTATTATATTAGTTGATATAAATTGATAAATTGGTTTTCATAATTGAGATGTTGAGGTTATCCATTATAAGATATTTGGGTGGGATTTTTGTAAATACATGAAATTACTATACTATATATGTCATATTTTATTTCATGCTTCTGAAAATTAATAAATAATAATAATTTATAATTTTATTGGAAAAAATAAAATCACCTAATAAAATTAAATCATGTGATTTTTGGAATAAAATGATTTTATTCTCATTATTTTTCTATAAAAACCCCATTAAATTATTGAGAATATATTTTATTGAATATATTATTTACACCTTTAATTTAAAAAAATTTCAATATTAATTAAATCAATTTCTTAAGAATCATTACATTGATCTTAAATAACAACTATAAGAACAATAACAATCTTTAAAATCAAATGATTTATTCTTCTGATAAAATAAATTCATAACAAATGTATGAATGATTATTTATTTTTAAAATTAAATATAATTTTATTTTCATAAAAATTATAGTTTATCAATTATTATGAGGAATAAGATATCTAAAATATGATTAAATTTAAAAATTGATCGTTTAAAGTCAAAGAAATTTATTTTTAAAAATAAAAATTGAGTACATATTTCCATGGAACAAATTAATGAATTAAGTAATAATTTCATGACTATAATTCATAATTTAGATACCCATTTTCATCGAATCATATACAATGTCTATGAGATTATAGTCACATTTAATAAAAAATTAATAACAATATATCTTCATTTTAATCATCTCAAGTTTAAAAATATAAAAATATATTGAATACATTGAATTTAATTTATATAAAAATATGCATTCTAATATTTATAGTTATTTCAGATATTATCCCACCCCTCACACTTTAGAAGATTTGGGGTCTCAATTAAATTTACATAGTATTTTTATAAACCATGACATAATTTCATTGTCAACTCAAATATCGATACATGTTTCATCCACTTTGGCCCGGTTATTCTTATCACAAATATAAAACCATATTTGTAGAACCCCAAACTGAAATCTATGGGAAATCCATGTGATATACTTGTAGATATTCATATGATTAAAAATTAAGGGTAACACCTACCGCTAAATGTATTTACCATCCCATGAAACACTTTCCAAAACCTTCAACCAAGCCTACACCATACATCACCATATTACAAAGAGTATCATTATAATATATGAAAATAAAAAATATTAATAAGAAGATATAATTCATTCCAATTAATAATTCTATATGGCCTAATAATTGAGATCTCTATGAGTAACATCTGATGACCAAAATATTGAGTAATATCACACTAAAAAACAATGTTATTTACCAAATAATATTAAGTAAAAAATCCATATCATTGGATACGTAATAAATAAACAATTTAAAATAACATTTTTTTAGAAAAATAAGAATAATGAACAATGTGAATGATCAGAACTTTTTTGATAATCATATGAAATTTATCCATTCTCAATGTACTCAAGAATCCATAAAAAAAAGTAGTATAATATGAATCATAACTCACCATGAATTAGTAAAATATTGCATGATCCCGGGAATATAGAATCTAGAAATATGATATGATAATAATAAATAACAATATTATGTTTTTTGAGGAATATTTATCTCCATTTAAAATATAATATTTTGGTAAGCCCACTTAGAATCCATGGAGAAAAGGGAGGTAGTGATGGGGGAACCATTCCTCAATATTTATGACCACAAAAATGGATCCTTCTAGGTTTTTATGAAATAGGGAATGTAGAAATACAATTTTTAAGGTGACATGGGTATAAAGACATATATATTACATTATAATAAATGAACATAAAATATTAATAATAATACTCCACACACCAAAAACTAGTATATTAATTTATTTGAATATTATATGCACAAGAAATTTATTTCACAAAAAAATAATCAATATCATCTACAAAAACCCTTCAAACAACGATTCCTTCTTGTAAAATCCTACATAACACCCTCTAATGGCCTGAAGGCCTTCATTTTTTATTGATTTCTGATAATCCACCTTTCAAGGGGTGAGGTGGAACCCTTAAAAATCCCATAGGCATAAGTATTACATGGCTCGTAGGCCTTAGAGGAATTAATTTCCTGTAGGCTTCAAACATTACTTACAACCCAGACTAACAATTTGGAACTGCTCCTCCCCAGCATCTTCATCATGAAAGCAGCTCTCCAACTTCGCATGGCTGTTCGGCTAGGCATTTTCGTGCATGCATAGGATTGTCCCGATGACAGGTGACATAACCTCTCATTCTTGCAATCTGTTTAGCTTCTACTATGGTGAAATCTCCTTTCTCATCCTCCTTGTAGAGCGTGTTCCTTGTAGGTTGTCGGGTTTATATCTGCACTAAGGTGGCCCGAAGGCCTTGAGGTGGCCCAAAGGCCTTACTGACCCGAAGTCCTGGGTGGTCCAAAGGCCTTACAGGACTCAGGGACCAAATCGGTGGCCCGAAGGCCCAAACGTGGGCATATTCCCGGATGCTACAGTGCCAAACAATGCCTGCTACAGTGCCGCTACAGTACATGCTACAGTACTGCTATAGTCCCACTACAGTACCTGCACAAACATCGTTGATAATGACCAAAGACAATAAGAGAACACATGATGATAGTAATGGCATAAGAAAATAATAAAGGTATATTACCATAATATATGAAAATAAAACCCTGTTTAGGGATCATAAAACATGATTTATGGAATAAGGTTGTTTTATAATTTAATATTAGACTTATAAGATTGAATAAAGTTGATTCATACGAAAATTATCTTAAGACACAATGAAATAAAATAGGAATAAAAACATGGAATAAAATTTTGGATCATTTGTAAGAATATACATTCATTTCATTTTTTAATGAACACTACAACCACCATTATCACATAACGTGAAAAGTCCCCTTGTGAATTTTGTGAACTCTTAATTCAATTTAAGGTAGGTGGATACAATCTCTCATTTTATTGGGATATAAATTCATCTACACATTCACACACACACACACACATATATATCTAATACATATTAAAATATGAATATTCATTAAGTAACAAAATGATCTATTCCAAAATCATATGGTTTTATTTTCTTGATAAACAAGGGTACATAATCAATTGATTTATAAGTGAAATCCATCATATCCCACTATGTTCTTGATAAATAGATACTTTATTATAAAAATAATATATAATAAATTTTTTCATAACGTTAGGAAATGAATCATAAGAAATATAGAGGTTAGATTCCCAGTAAGAGTAAACATAGGAGATATTAATCGATGATCATATGAAAATATTTGATAAACTAAAGGGTTTGATATTATGAAAACAACTTAAAAATTTCAAACCCAATTTTCCAATGTTTTTAAAAATGAATCATAGAATAAATAACTATCAATTAAATATAAATGAATCATAAGAGTGGGAAATATTTTTGGATTAATCCTGAACCATAATTTCATGTAATAATTTTGTGGCATCACCACAAGCATAAACACCATTTCATTAGTCAAGGAAATAAAATGAGGTTATAAAATTATATATTATTATGAATAAAAAACTATTTCTTATTGTTGATCAAGTACATCTACTTTTTTCCCAATGAATATCAGGGACATCTACTAGAATCCCATAATGAACATGGATGATAAATATGTTTCCCAAAATGGATGAAGCACATAGTCATATTTATGATAATTATCACATGATATTTAATGTTTTTACCAAAAAACCAGAGTGATATAGAATTCTCGTCTATATTTCATATATTTGAAGCTATTCAAATATTTTTAATAAGATCATTAAACATTCATCACATCATCACATCATAACACATGTAAAAAAACTAGTTTTATGAAAAATTCATCAATTAATATTTTAATAACCAATGAAAAATTAATGGGTTTCTATCATATCATCATCAAAAACCATAAAAAGAAATAATATGAATTTCATCAATGGATCATATCACCATTAAAATATAATTAATGTCTTAGGATGTTATCATAGTTGAAAATTCTATTAAACGAATCATAAGGATATTTCCTAATGAAAATAACCATTTTTATTTAAAAACACTTATTTGAAATCATTATATCTACTAAATAGTAATGAATATTATTTCTATTAAAATAATATTCAATATATATAATGTATTATTATAATCATTGATTTGTAATTATGAAAATAAATTCCATTCATGTAGTGTAAATTAATAGAAAAACTTTTGTTAACTCTTTTGTAAAAATCTAAACAATAACTCAATCGGAAAGTCATAAAAACATTATTTTTAGTCCATTTTAAAAATAAATTCAGTAATGTGTAAATATTTAATTTAGAAATATTATTATATTTTTAATATAATTATGTAATTTTTTAGAATAAATTTATATAGAAGAAAGAGGATGTTGGATTGAAGAGAGAAATAATACATGTTTTGCCCAAACAAATTAACTTTGTATCCAAGAAAATAAAGCGAGTAAAATGAATTAAAAAAATTCATTCTCAATAAATAAATTTATTAGAATAAAATTTATAACATTTTTGGGAGGTATATCACAATATTTATTCATCAAAAACATAATTATAAACAATTTCGATAAACAACGAGATTGTAACATAAAAATCTTACCACATTATAAATTTATAATAAAAATGAATTGAATGAGATAACATGAATTAGGTATATCAATAAACATAGAATTCATTAATATTATATTAAAATAAATAAATATAATTAGATAAAATATTTAAATGAATCTTTTGGTTTCTATGTGATTTTTCTCACCCAATTAAATGTATGATGAAATTACCTTTCCACTACTTACATATTATTCAAAAATAATATAAACTCATTTATAATAAGTTTAAATTTATTATAAATATATATAATAATTATGTATTTACTTGTAATATATTTAATTTTCCACTTGTATTATTTCAATATCATTTTATTAAAAATTACTTTTTAAAATCACCATATTAAGGTGTTCAATTGATTGATATTTCATGATCGTTTCGGTATAGTATTATGGCCCTCATATATTAATCATCGTTCCATAATATAAATAATTATAATCATTATATACAAATCATATATAATAATTATTTATGTATATATTTATATATATTCTTCTATAAATTGTAGATATAAAAATTTGAAATACATTATTCATGTAGTTAGAAAATCATATGTGTGCTTGAACATTGTTTTCACTTTTCAAGGAATGAAATTAAGGATATGTAAATATTAATTCACCATTAAATACTAATTATTATATCATATATATTATATATAATAATTAAATATATCCTTATTACCATCCACGTAAATTGAAAATGAAAACAATAAATCAAATCTCTTATTGGTGGCGGTAGTCTGCTTGTATGTATGAGCAACGTTATCATTTTCCTGTAGATTTAATGTTAAGAAGGTAGATGTAATATTATGATTTCTAAATAATAATTAAATCATTAAATATAAATAAATATATATATATATATATTAAACCCAACATAATACCCATCGATGAAATATACTTATGAGAAATTATTTGTATGGCTATACAGAGATGATAAGACATACGTATGCATGACTGATACTCTCAAATGCCATTTGATGTAAAATAGGGTGGATAATAATAATAATAAAAAAATTTTGTATATTAATTATATATATATTTTTTATTTTATAAAAAATACAATATATTAAATGTTGGTTACATAGGAAGTACAATAAAATGATCAGTGAAGGAAGTTTCATTATACTTGAATGAACACCTTTATATATCCTTTTAAGGATCATATGGAGGACCTATTTTGAATAAAAATTCCTATATAATGTATATAGGTATGTTTAAAATAAATATTTGTGGTACTTTTAGATATATAAGGCTCACTATTGTGTATAGAAGAGAGAAGATGGGATCCATTTTTAAGTGTGGGGAGGGGAACTATTGGAAATTCCTTGAAAATTGAATTATAAAGATGATATTGTCTTGAAGAAGGATGACAAATATGAAGATACAAAAAAATGTATTATTTAATTTAAATAACATAAACCAATAAAATTTGGATAGGTTTATGAGGTGATTTAACCTTACATTTCTTGTAATACGTAAGGTAACCTGTGTTAACTATTACTATGGTTACAACTGCATAAATATTTAAGAGTCATTAATTTTTCCATAAATATAAAAAAATAAAAAATAGACCATGGTTGATATTTTAAACTATAATATGTTCACCATAATAGAAATATTAGTTTGATTAATTTTTAATCAGTTAACATAATATTATTTATTATAAAATATCATTAAGGTCATTTTTGGATCTATTCAACTAATATGATATTGAAAAAAACAAAAAATAAACGAGAGTATAACATATTCAATTTATACCTTTCTTTAATTTTATATGTATCTAAAATTTCATTGAACCCATTAATAATTTCATATTATATTACTTTTAACATCATTAGTACCATTTATCTTATTTTTCTATTAATTGATGAAATATTCTATCAGAATTGCATAATAAGTTTATGTATTAATATAATTACTAAAAATTGGATATATATTTCAATCATGAAAATATATTTATTATTCTCAGAGTAACCATTAATATTCCATCATATATTTATTTTATCTTAATGTGGTCACATAAAATGAATTTAATATGAATAGTGTGATATTTTGTTTTTTTCATTACATAACATATTTTATAGGAACCATTTATTTAATAGAGTCCCATTAAAAATAATAATTATTCTTTAGGTGATATCGGTCAAACTCCTTCCATTCAATAATATTGAAGATGATAGAAGGGGGTCATGTCTCTTAGTTTTACCCTTGGTTAACAATATTTACCCTTTTACCATGGTGATTTTTTTATTTTTTCTATTCATTTGGACAAAACTTATATTTAAAATATTAAATAATATATATTTTTTAATTTAAAATATGGAATCCATCTTACTATTTCCATTCACTATAATTTGAATGAATTCGTTTTATAAGAATCATAGAATGCACAACCAAAATTGGTTTTCTGAAAAAATGGTCCTTTTATGTGTAAAATATTATTTATACAATGATCATTTATAATGATGATTCAGATGTAATTATTTTTCATTTATATATAAATTATTCATATATTAGTTTTTGATAAAAAATTGGTGGTCATTCAATGAAATGAAATGACCACATCATAAAAAAATTTATTTTCAACTATTTACTAAATCATTAATATTTCAGAAAAATACAGTACATTTTCCTGAATATAATTTTTTTGCTGATGAATTTTAAAAATGTCCTGAATTTTTTCAAATAAAATGTTCTATAATTTGAAAATAAATAATAATGGTAAAATAAGAGTGAAAAATATGATGAGTCTTCATCATTTAGAAAAAAATAGTTTTTAAAATTAAAAATCGATTTATTATTATCTCATTAATATAAACGATATTATATGAAAGATAAAAAATATATTGAATATATTATGTATTAATTTCATTAAACTCATTATACAATAGTTATTAAATAAATTTATTACGTAAAAAATCATTGAGCTACTAAATCAAGGTTTTCAAGAAAAACATTTCTTTTACATTCAATGGATTTTTATTTTAATTTGTAAATAATTTATAACAAAAAAATTTAATCTAGGAATGTTATAAAAATATACATTTAATAATTTTAATATTAATTAAAACAACAAGCAATTTATCAACTAGGTTACAATGGTATTTTATGTTAATGTTCATTCCGATATATGGTTATGTATAATGCATGATTTCTAAAAAATCATATTTCATTCAATAGAAATATATTCAAAAATATCAAGGTGTTACGTTTGGATCTTAAGTCCGTTAAATTTTACCCTATGAGATATAATTCATTACCCAAAGAATTTGTGGATTATATACTTTTGGTACCATCTATTATATATTATATACTATAAATAATTGTGACACAAGAACATTAAGATATTCATTGTACAGTTATTGCTTAATTAGCATATGAGAAATGAAAATGATTCATGAAAATATTCAATAAACATAAAAATACTATATTATTATGATAATTTTGGATAGATTAATTAGATAATATATCCTGTTAATTATATGATACATTAAAGGATTTTGAACAAGATGAGAAAAACTTTTATAAATGAATTAAATATATACATTGGAAACTGAATTATTTACCCATTATTTTGGTAATTTTTAAAATTATTAATTAAATAATAATGTAAATATCATTTTAATTGATGAACAATGAAACATTTTAACAAAAAAATAATAAATGAATATAGAAGGATAATGATTTCAAGTGGTAAACCAAAAATAACTTTTCACAATTTTGAATGAATGTCAAATGTTACACGAATTGAAAGCATTATGAATATCCCTTTAAAGAAATTGTAAATAAAGTAAATTAATTTTGAAAATATTATTTGGATATAATTTTTGTATATATTATAACATTCATGAATTAATATAATTAAAATGGATTTGTATAAAACCAAATTTATTAAAATTAATTTACACTTTTTAGGAAATGATTTCAAATAAAAAACCTTAAAAATGTTGGTAAATTTTGAATAAAAATATCCTAAAAAATATATACATAGATGTATTTTTATAGACCATAAAATTTTCTAAATATTTTATTTAATTATAATCTTATGAACTACATACAACACATAAAAGAAATAAGATGTTGAAAATAATACATATCTCACTTATGAGAAGTTGAGAAGATAAAATATCATACACCACATATCCTCTTGCTCATATATGTTATAAAATCTTGTATAAAATAATTTGATTAATAATTAATCTATATAAAATTAAGTTTTCTTTTTTTCTTTTTTTATCTTCATGTTATTATTTTTTAGCAACCAAATATTGATAATGCTTAGCTAAAATCAATAATGTTTTTCTCTATTCAATTTTCTATGTATATTTCGATTTAGAAGTTCTAGAATATAAACAATATTCATTGTTTAAAAAACTCAAAAGTGTTTGTGAATGATAATTTTATGCTTTTTATATACTTATAGGGTCCCATTGTAATCTCATAGATTATATGGTGATAATATTATAGGAAATCATAGAAATATCCTTTTTAGAAGTTTCAAATCTATAAAACATTATTTAATTAGTGAATAAAAATATGTACATAACCATTATAGAACCATTAAATCAAATTGATATATATATATATATACATATATATTATATTTATATGATATCCCAAAATCATTCGTGGAATGTACATTATAATAGTGTTGTTGTCAGTGGTAAAAACCATTCTAAAAAGGAGCATGCTATAAAGATTTAATGATTAAGAAAATGTCATTTCAAAAAGATAAAATATATTTTACAAAATAATAATGAATAAAAATATATATTATTATATATGTAAATATTATTTAATATTAATTTGATTAGGATGATATGGGGTATATATTAGGTAGAAGATATCTGTTTTGTGGAGTTTTAGAACCTCCTCCTAAACGTGGTCTGCGAAATGATAAAATTATTATTTTTTTGGAAATAAGTTTCAAAAAAATGATAGATTATTTTAATGGATAAGATTTGGGTATGTATTTATGTTTAATTATAAGGATGATTTTTTTGTGGTTGGTATTACTTGGGTCCATTTATATGTTATATGGGTGGATCTTTTAAAATTCGACATAATATTAAATAAAATTAATTTTATCCTCATAGAAAATTGGATCCAAATTTTCAAAATATCAAAGATATGTTTTTAGAGTTTATAATTTCCTCATATAATAAATGAGAACTTTTTTTATATTTTTTTCATTCTCAATTAGTTTTATCAATTTTAAATTATTAACATCAATTATAGTAACTCACTTATACCTAGGTAAAATATTTTATGGATAAAATGAAATTGACCTTTTTACGAAATTTTAACATGATGATTCTAAATATGAAAACCATTATACAATATTAAATTTCTATATGTGATAAAACTTATTTTCAATATAACTTCACATAATTCATAAAAACCATTTTTTTAGATAAATGCAATGTTATATTTAAATATGAATATACTCATTTCCTATTCATTATACTTATTATTTATTTAATTATAATTGATAAAAAAATATATGTTACCAATAAATTTTATTTTAATAATTAATCATTAGTTATTAATTTAATTTTTAAAAATATAAATATACTTTCAATATAATTTTTTTATTTATATATTTATTTTTACCACCAAATGAATTTATAATATTTTCTACCCAATTTACAATAAATATATGATTTCTTTCATTTATTTATATTAATAAATACATATGATTTAATAATTTATTTATTATAAATATGATGGAAATAAGTTAAAATTAAATAATTTAAATGAATCATTTATTTTTGTCATGTATATCGAAAATTGTAATATATTTTGTAAATTAATTTTTCGATGGATGTTACTATAATAATTTCAAAATAATAAGTTGTATTTCATATATAATTTTAATTAATGGAATTGTTAAAAATTTATAAAATTTAATAAAAATTATTTATTTTTAAAATATTCTATTTAAAATAAATTAAATTTCTTATGTGAAATTGGTTAATTTAATTATATAGGAAATATTTTTTTTAATAATTTCTTACTTCTTAAATATCATGTAATGTGTTTCAGTTAACATTATATATAAAATTTTTATCATTATTTTGATGATTTTTCTGTTAAATTTTACCAGACATGCTGATTTTTTTAAAATGGAAAAGACATAATAAAATCATAGGGTGTTACATTCTACCCCATATGAAATAATTTTTCCATCAATTTTCCCTTATATGTATGAAAACATATGATAATTCATCTAACAAATTATATCCATAGTTCCCCCTATTGATTCCTATAACATATGATAGCTCTTGATAAATATAACCAAGTGAGGGGTCTTATTTCATATTACATTATAAATATTATTTAATATTTATTTTAGTTTCAATTTTTAAGACAATTAATGATACTAATATATAACAATTCGTTTTAGTAAATATGAATTGTCAGTTATGTATTTTATTTAATGTGATACATGTAAAACATAATTCTCTTGGGAGAGGTTACATGAAATATGAAAAAAATGATATTCCTCTCACATTGGATCAATGGTCAAAAAATTATATTGTATATTGGGATGAACATTCCCTTTATTAAAAATTTTATACACCTTTTCTAAAGAGATATGTAAAAGAACAACATTTCTGTAAAATTAAAATACAAATTTCATTGATGATTATCAACATTTTTTTATATTTGAATTTTAATGCATCACCGAATGGTTTTATTTTTCTATGACATCCCAAGAAAATGATCTTCTCCCATTATGTTTAACACTCAATCTTTGTCCCTATAATTTGGATTTATTGACATATTCTTATACATAGACTCAAATGGTGACATCTGAAATCCAGAATAGTAACTATTTAAATATGATAAATCTAATATTATAATATTTTGTTCTTAACATCCATCTAAATCCATTAAATATTATCTCAATATATATAGGGTTTGAATTGTCCTTACTGATTAACCATCTATCACTGGTATATGAAGTGACAAAACAAAACATCATATTTAATGAAAACTAATGAATTATTAAGAACACAGAGTTAATCCCCTAATCCTAATAACATTAAATTGAATGTGGTACTCTATTATATGTTATAATGTCATACATATATTTCTTATAATGATTTTCTAGTAATAAATCCTCTATTATCATAATGAAATGGGCATACATCCTTAGGAAATCAAGTACATACTAATCATTATATTGGCCTTTATATGTCTTACAGAGTCATGTGATGAAATAAATATTGATTATTCACATTTATATACATATATGGTTATAAGATTAATCTTTTAATTTTATGTTTTTTATTACATTTTTCTTTTTTGAATACCAATGAATAAGATTTACACTCCAAAATATCCATTTTATTTGTCAACAAAATTTTATCTAGAGACCAATATAAATAATTATGATAATAGGATGGATGGAGAATGTAAATATAATTTAATAATGTAATATCCCAATATTAATTTATTATTGAGGTATCCCAAATATGGGTCATGAATCTTATTATTCCATCTGGGATAAGATTGAAATATATAATGTTACTTACCATATTGGGTAGATTTATATCATCATTCTATTCCATTTTGATCATTTAATTAATTGGAGGCCGTGGGTATATTTGATCCAAATAGTTCTTCTACCATTTTATTATTATTTATATATATATCCATAATAAATTTATGAGTATTTGATATTTTTAAAACCTCGTCATAGAAAATTTTTCCTAATCATCTGAACCTAAATAAGCATCCACTTTGTATTCCTTCTCAGGGCGTTAATGTATTGAGAAATAATAATCACTAATCAAATACAACCCTATACTTTTTATAGTATTCTACTCATTATGTTTTAATATATAATTTTATATATTCAGATCTGTATATATATCACACCATTCTCTAGAGTGGAAATGAAAAATATATTTCTAATGAAAAAATCACTACTAATTGCTCTGAATTATGAGTTGAGAAATGTTTCTCTTGAAACATAAATTAGGTAGAGCCATGTTATACCAACATGAAATTTTTAGGACACATCATAATATATTATTTTATGAATTATTATATACTAGAAACTATTCCCCACTTTAAATAAATTTATGTTAATTTTAAATGACCATCCCTCTATTTAGAGCCTTTAAATTTTGTTTCCATTCACCTATCAAATGAATATAGATCCATTTTGAGATGAAAATATAGATGATTTGTATTTTCATGATAAATTTATCATAATTCATCAATTGTTTCTATGAAATAAAAGAAGATATTGAATCGTGGTCACAGAAGATGTTCTAGCCCATTATTGAATAAATTATGTCTCTGGAGGATCTTTAGATATACCCCAGTTGTGGTTACATTAACCATGATATAGAATTAATATATCCACATTTCATATTTTACATATTTTTATAATACTTAATCTTTAATAATGTATTTAAAAATATATTTAAATGATCATAATTCTCGCACATTCTTGTGAAATATATAAGAATATTATATATAAAAACTAACATGAAAAGATCAATGTAGTCCTTCATGGAATTATTCATAGGATCAATGTAGATAACCAAGTAATCTAGAAGAAATAATGGAATAATAATAAATTCATAGTGTTCTATTACTTCTATGAAAGGTTTTATTGGTTATATCATCCATGTTTTCTATAAATTTATGATATATAGATCAATGTTAAACATTTGAGAGGTATTGGATCCCACAAAGTTTGTCAAATAATCCATACATTTGTGGTGGGGGAAACCAATTCTTGATTTTAATCATTTTAACTTACTTATATTGAATGTAGAGATTCATTTTTCTATATTTATTAATTATAAAAATAATTTCTGCACCACATTGTGATTCGGTAGGTCTTATGAATCCCAAATATAATTTTTTTGGAGTTGATTCATTAATTCCAATAACTTATTTTGATCATTTCAAAAAGTAGTCCCTAAAATAGGCATATAACTAAGTAGTATTATAGTTTAAATTTAATCATATCAATTACATGGTATGATACAACATTACATACAAAACAAATCTATATAAACTTGCACAATAGGCATATCTTTAATGGTAAATTTCACCCAAACCATTTTAGAATGATGCCCAAAATGATTATTCATTAAGACCCATTTAGTTAAATTAATTTAAAATATGAGTTCATAGTAATCCTCCCAATAATATCTGATCATAGTTTAGTCCATGATATAAAATATAACATCATAACTCAATAATTGATATGGAATCTATATAGAGAGATCCAATCCCTGCAAAAAATTGAATCAAATTTGAAAATATGGGGAATAATATGATTAATAGGAAT
Source organism: Viscum album (assembly GCA_963277665.1). Lineage (NCBI taxonomy): Eukaryota > Viridiplantae > Streptophyta > Magnoliopsida > Santalales > Viscaceae > Viscum > Viscum album. Next base: position 2,064,985,993 of record OY728121.1, read on the forward strand.
TATATTCCAAAAAACATTTCTCAAATAACTGTTATATGTTTGAGGTAAAACCATCTAATATTTTATAGGTTTCAAGAAAAATTACACTTCTAATTTTATAAATGGTTATATTACACCCTTAAAATTTGGCATGATATAAAAGAGTGACTATGACCATGATAAATAATGAATTTAAACATCACGATTAAATGATATATATGCCATTCACCACTATGTTTCCATGATGCTCATTAGTGGTTGTGGTTGTATAGGTATTCCATTTTTCCCCTGTATTTAGATGTTCTATTTCTCGATGATTGTCATTACCATTTTGGTTTGTAGACTAGTTGAAAAGACATCAATAATCCATACAAAAAAATAATATCAGTGTATGTAGTTCATTTTTTTGAGGAATTACTCCATTCATTTAATTTTTAGAAACTTTATTTCTCATAAAAATAAATTTTTTAAATATTATTCTTTTCCACAATTTAATAATTTGTCTTTACCCTTAATGAAATTTCCCCCATATATCCTTCCAGATTTTTTTCATGAATGAAGATTTTATATCATTCCTCCATGAATATTATTACCTTAATTACCTCAAAATTAAAATTCTCACTACTTATCCCAAAATCCATGAGAATAATGTGACTTTATAAGCTTTAATTATTACGTGAAACAAATAAAATTATATCTTAATTGCAACCAATGTATATTTTGTCATAGTACATATGTAATAAATATTTTACGACACTAAATCCATGAGAATAATGTATAGATTTCTTGTATTATAATGTTTTTGTTTATAAGAATAGGTAAATTCATAATCCATAATTTTATCCTATAATATTTCTCTCTATATATCAATGTGATGATTAATAGATTCTTTTTTCTGAAAATTACATTTTAAAACTCCTCCTATTTAATGGATTTTTGTCTTCCTCTATACTCATATTGTTGATAAGAGCCAATTTTTATCACCTATACATTCAAAATGATAAATAGATAGAATGTTCATGACTTTAGAATTGTATGATGGAGAATATCTTTTATATTGTAAATATTATTTAATAATAAGTTGTGAGATCAAAATAAATAATAAGGGAAGATGAAATTTGAAAATGAAATAATCATTGGTGAGTTATTCAGGCCTTGACTATTCTATATATTTAGAATGATTCTTCTAATTTTCTGTATATTACGTGATTTTGGGGAACATATCCGTCAGATTTTTCAGTCCAATTCCCTTTTAATTTTCTTCACATAGGTGTAATTATTTAATTTTATATTACATTAATTGCTAACATGATTCCTCTGATTGATAATTACTTTTTATATTAATCATATAATATTGGGGAAAATGAGAGAAACCAGGATTTCAATCACCAAAATATATTACATGTCCATTGAAGGATACATTACGCATACCAAATGGAATATCATTCAACAATATCTAATAAATATAATTTACTTTAGTCTCTAGTTCATTCAAAAGTGGACCATTAAAGTCAAAAGACAATTCTTTTCAATACTATATGTAATCCACAAGGCTGATATTCCTTCTATTGAAACACCACTATGAATCTTTTATTACTTATCAATCAAATAATATATATTCTTATTGAGAGTAACCTCAATGACCTCTCCATCATTATTGTAGGTTCCACTTCAGTGGAATTATGGGCTAGCACTTGTTCAACCACATATTATTCCCAGATCATTAGAAAGTCCAAGGATTGCTCAAATGTATCACCTGAAATCCACTACAGATAATCAATATCAATGTCTGTCTATTTTTCTTCAATATTCTTCACTGAATGTGTGTCTAATTTAGGTGTAATATAAGATTTTTCCTTCCATTCATTATTTATGGTTTTCTAGTTCCATCTCTTCATCGGGTTCAGAGGCATATCACCTCTGACCTCCTACTCTGTCTCCACCACAATGAGCTCTCTCTAGAGGTCCTATTTCTCATTCATAGGACCGACCGAAGAATTCTTAATATTCTAAATCCTCTCATCCGATTATAAGATACCAAAATGAATACCAAACTCTATAAAAACCGCCTCCCATCTAGTAATTTCTAAAATTAAATTGGTACCCACTAACTACTTCCTCAAACAAATATCATTTGTAAAAAACATCCCTGGATTCATTAGGAACCACTTCCAAGACACCTACACCAAGACCACTCACTATACACACTATTATCACTTAATATACAAAAATAGTGGTCTTGAAACCTACTTCAACCATAGTTTGAGATTCTAAAGAAGGAAAAACATCCATCCCCATTTCAGACTCCTCTTTAATGAACGATTCACAATCCTTTGAGGAATATGCATATTCTTCCTAAACTCACTAAAGATGTCAGTGAACAAGAGATTAATATCCCTAGGATAATATTGGACAACCTTATGAATTATAAACCTATCCACATTCTCCAAGATAGAGGTAAAAATATCCACAATAGTCATAAGGTCCTTACTACCGTCAATATTTTCCTAAATAGAATGTAAATTGGAAATCTATACCCACTTCTACAAACTTCCAATGACTGCCACATACACATACACCCCTAATAGAAATCAAACCAATAATCATAGAAATTGTTTTCCTATAATTATACACTTCTCTTATAGTTAAAAAAATCACAAGGAGATCTAAAAGTTCTAATTTCCACACAATCATAATGGTTAATTGTATTGAAATGGGCTTTGGTTTAGTGGTTAGAATAAAATAACCTACCTAAATGATTTCCTAACATCTTAAATATTGAATGATTTTGAAATGATAAGGGTAGATTTGGAAAATTCACCCAAATCAAGACTGAGGAAGAACAACACATTGTGTGGAAGTCATAGGACCATCTGAATAGGAAGAAATTAAAGTTGTTCAGTTGCGGGTAAACAAATACCAATCATTGAAAAAATTCCCTTTTGAAGCCAACCAAATCATGATGTTTCTGTTATCCATAAAAACCATGGTATCCCTATCTTGAAAATACTAGGAATCAAACACAAACTGGTTGGAAGAATCCAAATAGGTTCGTCAAATCAAAAACTAAGAAATCAGAGTACGGTTGAGGGAAGTCAAAGCCACATTGAACTCAGCAAGAAATATCAGATGATTATGGGATACATTAAATAGATTAGGATCATTAGGGTTCAATCAGAACAGAAGAAATAGATAAAGTAACTAAATGTTTTAATTTGGGGAAAATGAAGGTTCCTCTCCTATGATGGATGATGGAGGTCACTCCCCTACCGGAGGGGGATGGACCTTTACATAGGCCACCATCATTGTGAGTCTATGGAAGAATTCGAGAGGTCCCCCTAACCAAGTGAGAAACCTCATCAACATTAAATGAAAAATATAATCCTTTAGGTTATATATAATTACTACAAATAGTCATTGTGATTATCAATCCCTAAAAGTAAGAGAGAGCAATCATATTATTGTGAAAATAATTCCCAATATGTCTTATTTTTTGACACCTTCTTTCATCCCATTAAATTTTATGTTAAACCGATGTCAATTTTATTTTATCATAGTTTTTTAGGTAATAAAATAATATTTTTTATTAATAACACATTAAAATAAATAAATATTTATGTAATAGAAAATCGGTTGATCTAATCATAAAATCCATGTATATTACACCTCTTTATATTAATATTCAACACATTTTATAGTAATTCACACCCCGTAACCTAATATTTATAAATTATTAACAATTAACTATATAATGAATTTATATCATGATGATTCATTGAAATTTTCCTCAAATAATCATTAAAAGGGTATCCTTTTAGACATATCATACATAACACTATTCATCATAACCTAGAGAAACGGAAGAAATAAGGGGTGATCTCACATGCTCACTATGTGTAAATATTATAGATAAAAATAGATGAACCATAGTTAGTATAATATGAACATAATGGTTTGAGAACAAAATTAAGATACATGTTAATAACCTATTAAAATTATACTTGACATGTCTTAGGTAATAAATCCTTATTCATGGAATATATATTTCTAATAACATAATATATGAGTCATAATAACATAAACATTAATTGTTTAAATTGATTTTTTTGTCCGCCTACCTTATTACTCAGGTATTATGTATATGGATTCTTAGTTTGTATAATAAAAACTATAAACATTTGGAAAATGATTATGTTCATATAAATAATGTCTTATGACTCATATACCCTGACATATGATTTTTTCTTATGTTATTCATAAGTTTACTTGTCGATTATAATTTTCATTCTAATAGTCATTTTGCATGAGGATTTGGCATATTATTTCTTATTATTTTATTTATAAAAAAGTAATTTTATAACATAATAAATATAAAAGATTGTAAAATAATATTTTTTTCCAAAAAAAGTCCTATATCATATATAACACGTCATGGAATTAGGCTTCGACATAAAATAAGATATAAGTGAGAAGAACATAAAAAATCATTATAAAATTAAATATTTTTGTTAGGTCTATCATGATTATGAATCATGTAATATGTTATTTATTGGAAAATTTATGATTCATTAATAACATAATATATCAATAAGTTTTCACATCATATTTATAGTTTTAATGTTATTATGAATCAATTATATATTTTTTGATTCATTAATTTGAGAAACCCCATTACTATAGTCATTTTGTTTGTCAGAAACTATAACACCCCAAACATCTATGGTATGTTTCTCTATGAATAATGTAATAACATGCTTTGTACACAACTTCAAATTTGAGAACACCAAGACCAATCAAAATAGCCATTATGAATATTAATACCCACTTTTTGAAATTTTATAAATTTTATTTTATCAAAATTTACTTTATTTTTGGATTTGTAACATCAAATTTTGCTTTGGGAGGTTTTTTTATTATAAAAATTCAATTTTTGATGAATTGTGAAAGACACTACGTTACTATTTAAAACCAAAATTTGATTTATATAATTATTTAATTTACTTAAATTTATTTTAGTTACATATAGATAAATAATACCTATACATGTTCAATGTGATTTAATATATTCATTTTATTCTACAATTTGATGTATAAAATTTTATTGAACATTTTAACACCTTTTACCAACCATCTTGCCACATTTCCAAATTTGCATAAAATATAATTTTTTCACTTCTGTGAGTTGAATTTCCAAAATCTGAGAGACATGGTTGAAATCAATATGTAAAATGTGGCTCAATAGTGTGAAAGTTCTTTTTTGGATAATAGTAACTTTTGAATTTTATTTACTAAGGTTAAAAGTAAATAGGGTGATTAAAGGTAAAAATGATATTGTGATTAACCTAACAGACGTCCTAATTCTATTGTATAAGTTTATTTCAACCAAAATCAGCCCTAAGAATAAATTACATTCCTTTTTGTCCACATGGATTAGATTAGAACATTTATTTTTATTTTATTTAAAGAAGAGTTAAAATTGTTAAATTCAACGTTTAACATCTAAACAATTTTTAATATAGGTTTATATATAGCATGAATTCAACTATAAATATTAATTATAAATATAAAAATATTTCCTAAATATTTTTATTTTATTTATATTTTTTATACATTAAATAATTAAATCTATTTATGAAACAATAATGATGTAGTAATTACCTTATTATTGAATGATTAAAATAATTGATATAATTAATATTAATTTAATTGTAAATTGAGAATTTTTATGTATTACACGAATTTTCTAGGTTAATATGTCATGTTATAGATGACTAAATAAATTTTTTTATAAGTGATAAAGTTGTTTTGACTTTCAAGAAAACCAAATACTAAATAGTGTCAAAGTTGGCATAAATGTGTTTTTTAAAAACAATACTATTTTATTAATTGATATAATATTCCTAAAAATTTAAGGATCAACAAAATAACATAGATATGGTTGTATATATAAATTATTAAACACTTGGGTTTTATTTGCCTTTTTATAGTACGTTTATTAACCATTTATTATAATACTAAAAGATTACATGTTAAAAATTGTACTATTTATCAAAGAGTTAAATCTAAAAGATAAGGATATTTTGGTGAACTAATCTTGTCAAAACATACTTTTTGAGATCTTTTAGACCCATACCCTCCTTAACCTTGAAATAAATAAATCTGGAGCCATTATAAGGCGAATATGATTGTATAATAAAATAATTTATCAAGCTTTTCCTAAAGTGACCCTCACCACTATTATAAAAGGGTATTTCCCCTCCTCTCAAAATCAAACCTCCAAAGACATTTTTCTAGGGAAACCCCTGATCTAATATCCTCCTAACTACTATCAATTAATCATAGATACCATACTTTGATCTGAAGCGACCCTAAGGACCCCTTTTGATCAAATATAAAGGAAGAACCTGAAGAAAATGTAATAATTTCATTAACTATCTCAAATTTTTTTTCTTCTTCCACATCCTCATTCTTTGTTGTTTCCATACCAAATTTATAAATGTAGTACCTAATATATATTTTGATGTTATCATAAATATGGTATAACCATATTTATTATTCTATTCATCCAATGAATGAGAAAGTCACCATACATGTGTATGTACGGTTTACCGTATTCACGTCGTTGTGTAGTTTGTTATTCAAAACTTCCTTATTTTGATTGGTATAATAATGATTATAATGGATGTATATAATAAATATAACATGTTAAGGATTTTTTTTATATTTAATATATCATCAAATTACAAATTAATTCACCATCAATAGAATTATATTGTCGCTCTTTCGTGTGTACAGATTATCACCTCCACAAATGTGTTGAGATTCATTCTCCATTATAAAAATTAAAGAATAAAATTAATTTTATGATTAAAAATAATGTATAAGAAATTAATATCATTATTTATAAGAAATAAATACATCTCATCCATAACAAACATAACCTACGTAACAAAACATACAAAGGAAAATGAATCTGTTAACAACCGAAACAATGACACTATAGAAATATTATTAACAATGAAAAATTAGAAGATTGTATATGATATCATATTTATGTATATGGTTCATGTATACTTTAATAAAGTGGATTAAACTATTATACATGAGTTTATAAAACCTTCAATCAAGGAAAATTACAAGGTAAAGTTTAATTTTAAAATCTCTTCATTATTCGAGATTGATTATACGTGAGTATCTACTGGGACTTGTTTATCATCCCCATATGTGTTTCTTAAAAATGTATTTCAAAACAATATTAATATTTTTTAAACAATGGTTTAAATTCATTTATAAAATTGTTTTAATTTTTAAAATGTTTATAAAGTATTCTTTATGTCATTTTCTAGACAAGGCCTTTTACGACCTTTTCGACAAAATTAAGGAAAGAATGTTCTTTAACTTATACAGTGAGTGTAGATATTTTCTTGTGTTATAACACCTTTAAATCTTACCTTACAAAAATAAATGAATATTTTCAAAATATATTTTTTCTTTTATAATAATTTTAATTTTAAATGATTTCAAAATTAAAAGAGATATTTCTCCCAAATAGTTTTGATTTCATCTATGTCAACGTCTTATGATGGATTTTACACTTGTTTGAAGTTGATTTATTATGTTACAATATTCTATATAATATTGAAGGTTTGGTGATATGATTGATGATGGATGGGTTATTTTTATACCATTCATGGTTTATGGTTAAAGTATTGACATTTTGTATGCTAGTTTTAATACGAATGTTCATGTTATGGTTTAACCTTTTCCTATAAGGAATGCATTGGACTTAGTAAGTGATAGGTGGAGCCTGCTATAGAACCTCGATGGATTGGTAGGTCTCATGAGACAAAATTGTGTCTTGGTATAATGCCGAGACAAAATATTATTTGCAGTCCTGGAACGAGTCCATGACTATATGGTTATGATGTCCAAAATTATGTATTACATCATTATTAAATTGGATATTGTTATTACATGCGATTATTCCACTAGTATAATTTTTATTTCAATATGTAAATTAAATTATTAGATTTATCATTTCCATATTATCTTGAATTTTATGTTTAGAAGGATTGTGTTTTAGTCTTATACATTACCTTAAATGTTTATGTTTATTTATGATAGTTTCCACTATATTGTTATCATTACTGAGCCTCTGACCTCACCCATTTCTATGTTTCATTTCTCTCAAGATGCGAACAAGTATATTACAATTAACCTCCAGGAATAGGCTAAGGTATATGAGTGTGTTCAAGGGGAAACATTGTTTTTGTTGTTTTCTTTTTCTTGATGTAATTTAAAACTGATGTTTTTACCTACCACTTCTAAGGCTACTAAACTAGTCGGCCTTTTGGTACATGATTCCTTGTATCATTCCAATGTTTTGTAATAATGAACCAACTTAGGGTAACTAGGGTTGGGGCATTATATTTGGTATCAATGGAAGTTTATTAAATTCCTTGGAAGCTATATTTAGAAAAACTCTGATTAGAACACAATACCCTAAGATAGACTTTGAGGATTAATATAGAATAAAATCCAAGAATTTTAGTAATATAAAGATTTTGTTTATTTTCCGTTAAATAAATACCTATCTGGATACGAGAAGGTAGATTCAGCTCTGGTATATATGTAACTAGGATTGAAAACTCTGAAAAAGAGTTTCTGGCTTGACCCGGGGTATCCTGGTACACGACAATAGAACTTATTGCACTATTGGTTACGACACTACCAGGAGATATTATGACTATAATCCACATATTCTTTACAAAAAATTATGAAGTATTTTTATGTAAATAACTCTTCAATGGAAGATTTTAGTTATGATTATTAATTACATTCATAAACCATTCAATTTATGTATGTTGTTATTATTAGTTTGTAATTGGGTATTGAAATTCATAAACTAATCTAGTGTATTCCATTGTTTAGAAATGGATCATAGTGTAAGGAATGGATAATGTATCAATGCACATAATTCATGTAGGGATCCACCTTTTACTCAAAATAATTATTGTGGAGTCGGTGATGCAGCTGTTACTGAACATCTTTTAACTATACTGGGACAAATCACTCAGGTTATGAATAATAACATTACCTGTATGGAGCACCCTAATCCAAAACAATGAGTAATGTTAGACCACTTCATGAACAAATTACCACCAACATTCAATGAGACTACAAATACATTTTTATCTGAGAAATGGATAAGTTCCTTAGGGACAATATTTCATCCCTTTGGGATTAAGGAATTAGAAAAAGTTGTAATGGAAATTTATTGCCTCATGGGAGATGCAGATAAATGGTGGTCATTAATTCAAAAAAAAAATAGAGGAGAAGAAGTATAAAATGTTGAATGGGATGATTTTAATGATCGTTTCTTCGAAAAATATATTCCTTGTGACTATCGAGCAGATATGGAATGAAAATTTCTGAGCCTGAGGAAAAAGGAATATGAGAATGTCGCTAGGTATGAGGCTAACATTACAAGGTTAGAAAGTAATGTGACATATTATATAAGTAACCAAAAGAATAATATTGATCAATTATTTAATGGCTTAAAACCATTTCTCCAATGATCATTAGTCACACAATCCTTCTCTTCATATGGAGATATTGTCTAACGTGTTATCAATACAAAAAAGGAATTCTCTAAGTCATACGAAATTAATGAAAATTTGGAGGAGAAGAGATTAGTTGAACACTAAGGAAATGGAAATAATGGGAATATGGAAAATGAAGAATTTCCATACTACATTAAATGTATGAAGAAACTCCCCGATACATGCCTGAAGGGAACATGAGTCAGTTTCATGTGTGGTGAAAAAGGCCCCCATGATCCTGATTGCAAGGGAAAGAAAGTGGCTGCCAATGAGGAATGATAAAATTGTATAGAAATGGGGAATTATGCAAACAAATTTCCTTATATCAAAGGAAACATACCTCAAAATAGGCCAAGGGATCAAGTCTATGCTTATACAATCACTCCTACTGAGGATGAAGCTATGTATTATGTGGTGGCAAGTAATTAAATTGATTCCTCAAATTTAACCAATACTTTATTTTATTCTGGATTATCGCATTGTTCTGTATCATCCCAATTTTCTAATAAAATTAGTTATTTTCAATTTTATTTAACAAGGGAGTTTCCAGTCAAAAAACATACGGGAAGTATCCTTACAACATTGTTTTGGGAATCACTTCCCATTAGGGTATATAAAGGTGCTTTATCTGTGGATCTCATCATTATACCCACGATTGAATTTGATATATTCCTCATTATGGATTGGATTTTGGACCATATTGTGAACATATATTTTAAGAATAATGAGGTTACAATTTTCGATGATGATAATGAGTATCTCATATTTAGAGAAGAAACGTCACCATCTGATTCTTACTAAAATCAACCACCAATAGCTCTAATAAATTCAATTATTATGGAGGAAGAGAGTTAAATAACTATAGTTGAGGAATAGAATGTTCAAATTGTGGATGTTTTTATTGTGCAAGAATATGTTGATTTATTTCAAGAGGATTTACATGGACATCCTCTATATTGATAAAATGAGTTTTCCAATGATTTAATTCTTGGTTCAAGGCCCATATCAAAGACACCTTAAAGAATGCACTATGGAATTAGTGGAACTAAAGAAACAGATACATTAATTTAGTAATAGAGTATTAATTTTCCATATTGTTTCCACATGGGGAGCCCCTATTCATTTATTAGAAATAAATATGGATCTATGAGGTAATGAATTTAATATAGGGAGATCAATAATATAACAATAAATAACAAGTATCTCATACCTCTCATTGATGATTTATTTTATCAACTTCATGGAGCTCATTATTATTCAATGTATGACCTTCCATCTTGATATCATAAGTTATATGTGATGAAGGAAGAAATTCCAAAGACATCATTTCGTAATAGGTATAGGCATTATGAGTTTACCATAATGCCTTTTGGACTAATTTACTGGCCCTATGTTGTCATGGATATGATGAATAGAGTTTTCATGGAATATCTTGATGAAATTATAGTGTTATTTATTGATATTATCTGGGTTTAATAAAAAAGAAATGATGATCATGAAAATCAATTTCACATTATTCTAAAGGATCATAGAAGAAATGAATAATATGGGATGTATATCAAGTGTGAATTCTGGATTTAGGAGAATTATTTTCTTGGCCATATTTCTTCCAATGATGGAATCTCTGTTGATCGGTATATGAAAATAGAAATACAAGAATGGCTAGCACCGACGAGTATAACTGAGGTACACAATTTTATTAATTTTGTGGGTTATTATCAACATTTAATGAATGATTTTTCCATATTGGATAACCCATTAACCAAGATCCCACATAAAGGGGTTAAATTCATTGGATAAAAAGAGTGTGATGAAATTTATTAAGAACTTAATAGAAGATTATTCATTACTTCTATGTTGAATATACCACTGAGGAATGATGGATTTGATATTTATAGTGATGCTTCGAAGAAAGGACATGGTTGTGTCCTTATGTAGAATGATATAGTTATTGCCTATGAATCACGATAGCTAAAAATTCATGAACAAAACTATCCCACTCATGATATTCTGATAGCAGCTGTAATCTTTTCTTTGATGATATGGAGACACTATCTCTATGGTGAAATGTGAGATATATACTGATCACAAGAATTTGAAGTATATTTTCTACCAAAAATAACTCAACATGAGGAAAATATGATGGCCTGAACAAATTAGGGATTACTATTGCATTAAAAACTACCACCTAGTGAAGAGAAATTTTGTGGAAGATTCTTTGAACAGAAATGCTCATGGAGATTTGAACAAGATTAGAGATAAAAGGTATCTTATGTTCATGGATCTAGTAAATATGGATATGGGAATATTCATGGAAGGTGAAACATCAATTCTTTTTCAAATGATTACTAAACCATATTTACAAGTAAGGAAAAAAAGTTCTCAGAATAATGATGGTGAGTTTCAAATGAAAATTAAATATGTGAATGATGGGAGATTGATCGACTTTATATATGAATATAGAATTGTTAAATTTGGGAATAGACTTTGTGTTCCTGACATACTGTTTCTCACGGAATCCGGGGATGACCTCCTGGACGGGAGATTCAAACGTTCCGATCGGTTTCTAACGGGTTTGTTCGTAGAACCGGAAACATCCAATGATTCCACATCCGTTTGGACCTACTTTCGAAAGGCAGGCGCTCATTAGCTTGTGGACTAATGAGGCTTAGGAATTTTCATTGGTCGAGAGGATGGGAGGTCGGACTCATCACACCTTTTTTAGGGGAATTATTGTCTACTCCAGGACTCTCTTTATAGATTTAAGTTATGTTCGTGAATCCTTATTACATTACCAAGTATAAAATGTGCTTTCCTTTAGTTTTAACAATCAATGACTAAATATGCAAGAAATTTAGAGAATCTTTTATATGTATTCAAGGTTCTTAATCAATAGAGAATCATCTATATTTGTTTAGAGATTCTTGGTCAATGGTATCCTTCAAAACATTTATATAAAAAGTCTCTTGGTCATTATGATGACCAGACTGGTTTTAAAGCCACTCAGTGGGGCACTTGAAGTTTATCGTCATTCAGAAGGATAGAGATTCTTTCAAAGTTGGGATCGAACCAATAAATGGGCTACCTACGTATCCTTTGTTTTGGAAAAGGAATCAGAACCCACGTAGTTCGAGAAATGGAATATGATGTTTATGATTGATGGCCCAAAGATGAAATGTCATAATTACTTTTACACTCTAAGCTCACGTGAGTCATGCTCGGTGTGAGAAACAAGAGGTATTGGTAAAAATTAGACAATTGTGCCATGAAAGATGCAATCATAAGAATTTGTTTGGGGTTTATGTATGGATGACTGCCCAGATAGATGAAGGTTTAGGATTTACTTTTAGGGAGAAAATCCATGAACAGGGTCCATAAAGTCATATGTGCTTCATGGAGATTCGAATACTCTAATCTTGGGGCTTACTCCTAAGGAGGATGCCCAAGTTAGGAGGGGAATTATGATTGGGTTTTACTCCTGAAAAGGAAACCCAAGGTTATGACTGGGACTTACTCCTAAAAAGGAGGCCCAGGTTATGACTGGGACTTACTCCTAAAAAGGAGGCCCAGGTTAGGGGACTTGGGGCTTACTCCTGAAAAGGAAACCCAAGGTTATGACTGGGACTTACTCCTAAAAAGGCGGCCCTGATTAGAGGATTAAGGTTTGGGGCTTACTCCTGAGGAGGATGCCCATATTATGACTGAGTCTTATTCCTGAAAAGGAGACCCAGGTTAGGGGTTAAGGTTTGGGGCTTACTCCTGAGGAGGATGCCCATATTTGAGGTTGGGGCTTATTCTTAAGGAAGATGCCCAAGATTAAAGGACTTGATTGGGGCTTACTCCTGAGGAGGATGCCCAAGATTGGGAACTTTAAGAATTTGGGGCTTACTCCTGAGGAAGATGACCAGATTAAAGGACTTATAACTGGGGATTATTCCTGAAAAGGAGACCCAGGTTAGGATTCTCTCATCTTAAAGGATGAGGTTGAATGAATGAACTCTCAATCTTTGGTGATATAAGGATATTTAAATCACTAGGTTTTGAGAGATATTCCACAGAATTCCTTTCAGATAAGGAAGTCAAATCAAGAAATCATGCCATAAATGGCTTTGAAGAGTGTCTTGAAGACTGAATCTAGAAAAGGAAAGGTGAAATGACTTAAGGGGGGTAAAAATGGGCATGATGGGCACCCAAAAAGATAGGGGCGCGCAAGTCTTGCAAGGCGCGCATGTCTTCCGTGGGCGCGCATGTATTGGTCGCGCAGGTATACCTGCGCGACACATGGTGTACTTGCGCGATTTTCAACCAGCATTGAAATACTTGAGCGACTCTTTTTTAAACCCTTTAGAATTTTCTTGAGGTTCTTCCAGAAAAGGGACGCGCAAGTTATATTGAAGGAAATAAGTCGGCGCGCAAGTGTTTGTTGAGTTTCAACAATTAGGCCTTCCTTCTTCTCTTTAGATCTTCCGTTCTAGGTAAGAAATTACCCTAGAAGTGTTCTGGAAGCTTTGAGAAGAGACTTGGGCGTCGGGAGCTTCAATCCGAGTTTCTGGAAAAAAGATCCTCCCGAATGGGGGGCCCACAGGGTCTATTTATAGGCAAAAGAAGACCCTGGGTGGTTACCGGGCGGTTACCGGGCGGTTATCACTTAGGTCGCGCAAGTCACTTGCACGACCATAAGGCGTCGCGCAAGTACTTGCACGACCATAAGGCGGCGCGCAAGTGTACCTGCGCTACCATGAGGTAACTTGCACGACCTATGGGAAATGTTCTCCTTGTTCATCCCTTTGTCGATTTTTGATGTTTCTTCAAAGGATGAATCACTTTAGGCTCAGATATTCCCCTTTTCCGATCTTTAGATTCTGTGACGAAAGGAGCGTCAACAAAAGTCCCCCCTCAGAGTTGGATCCGGAAAGAAATGAGGATTTGAATCTGAGGAAATTGAATCCATTCAAAGGAAAAGGGGGCGTGAAAGTCTTTAGGGCACAGAAGGCAGTGCGCAAGTGTGCTGGAACTTGACTTTTATTCAGAGTTCCTTTGTCTTTTGTGGGCAGTTTAAAGTCATGCATGCTGGACATAAAGGGGCTAATGTTTAAGGTCGAAATAGCTTTGACCGAAATGGATTAAAATGGATTCAATTCCTTGACAATTTATCTGAAAACATATTACCATACTCAAGTATGAGGGGAGAAAAAAAAATGTAAACTATGACTTAAGAATATTTGAATCTGAGGAATGATATGAAAAAAAGAGCTAAAAGGCATTAGAAGAAGTAGTTTCCAAGAATGAAGTTACTATTATTTAACAAAACCCGTTCGGGGGTTGAAATATGCAGGGCCACCTATGGGCATTGGCTGCATAGTCAAATAAAATAGCATCTTTTGGATGACAAGTCTGTTATGTGGACTGTTTATGCAAGGCCACCTATGGGCACGTGTTGCATAGTCAGGCAAAAGAACTCCCAGAAATTTACTTTCCAAGTGCTAAAAGCCAGTGAAAGTTTATGGAGATTCAAATTTTCTAAAGCATAGAGTTTGTTGCATGGAAAGAGGTACTTGAATATGGAGAAGATATTTCCGAACAAGAACATCGAAGAACTGGATGAATATCACTCCTACGAAGGTCTGACCCAAACGTAGGGAAGAAGAATAAACCATAGACTTGAATAATTTCAGATCATGAAAAAGGATATGGGACAAATATGTTAAGGATGGCTATTTTTTGTGGATCCCTACATACTGTCGTTTTAGGACAAATAAGGACAAAAGAGGCATTCTTCCCAAGAATGAAGTTACTATTATTTAACAAAACCCGTTAGGGGGGTTGAAATATGCATGGCCACCTATGGGCATTGGCTGCATGGTTAAATGAATAGCATCTTTTGGCTGACAAGTCTATTATGTGGACTGTTTATGCAAGGCCACCTATGGGCACGTGTGCATAGTCAGGCAAAAGAATTCTCAGAAGTTTGACATTTTTTTGATTAGAAGTCATGAAAAGGGTTATGAAGATCTGAAAATATTAAAGGTTAGGATTATAACACATAAAGATGGGTATTGTCCAATGTATATAGAGATACATAGGTCAATGAAAACATAATCATGTTGTGGCTGGGTCCTAAATTGAAATTTTGGACTTCACTACGTATCTCATAAGAATGAGAATCAAGCCATACGTAGTTCTTGAAATGCAGTTTAACGTCGTGCAGGACGAAAGTATGAGTGATCTTAGTTTAGGGTCATAGAATTCGGACCATAATAATGAATACACAGTGTGTGTTTTCATGAGGACTTTTCAGCCAAGGGACTGAAAGTGAAATTTGGGGTTAGGCCCAAAAGACTTGGGACTGGATTCGAGGAACACTCGAATGTTCCTACGTATCCCATAAGGATGGGAATCAAGTCCACGTAGTTCTTGAATTACCCTTAGTTCAAATTTGGTTCGTACATGTGAAGGGTGAAAGGGGACTTTAGTACAATGATGGTTTAACCTAAGATAAAAAGTTTTAGGCATTACCATGTATGCACGTAGTCTTTTGAAAAAATGAAACATGATTGAAAAATCAATGTCAATAATGGTTCCTTCTCAAATGAGGAAATCAAAGAATATTGTAGTTTATTGTCGTACCGGACAAAAGTGTTGTATAGTTTAACGTCATATAACAAGGACGAAAGTGAATCAATGTAAAGATATTGATTCCAGGGGCAGTTTCACAAATCAACATCATATGAGATGGTGGTGAACCGATGTGATGAGATTGTTTTTTTTGGGGCTTGAACCCTGGGAGGTTGCCTACATACCCAGCCTGGAGGGCAAGGATCAAAGTCTGTGTAGTTCAATTAAAGAATGAATTAATGATCAAGTTGTTCTTGGGGACAACGATCTAATTAAAATGTTGTTGGGACTTACACATGGTTAGCGGCCCAAAGGGAGTGTTATGGTTGATGTTCACTCTAAGCTCACGTGAGTCATACTCGGTGTGAGAAACAAGAGGTAATAACAACCTAAACGATGCATAGTTTAATGTCATGTAGGACATAAAATAAAAGGGGCTATGCAGTTTAAAGTCTTGCAGTTAGGACTATTGGTGCTGCACAGTTTAGTGTCATGTAGCAGGGACAAAATACAGTTTAATGTCATGTAGGACCTATCAAGGATTTTCTGTACAGTTTAACGTCATGTAGTTAGGACGATGGGGACAATACAGTTTAACGTCATATTGGACGAAAGGGGGATTGTGTAGTTTAATGTCATGCTGGACTTTTGATGATTATATAGTTTAACGTCTTTTCGGACATGAGGGACTTTTATATAGTTTAACGTCATGTAGTTTAGGACGTCACAGTTTAGCGTCTTGCTGGACATAAGGGATTCGCAAATAGTTTATGGTCATATACATGGACCAGGGATGATGTAGTTTAAGGTCATACGGGACCATTGCTGTATAGTTTAACATCATATAGCAAGGACGAACTGGTGATGTACAGTTTAAAGTCATGTAGCTAAGACTAAGGTGAACCAATATGAGGATATCAGTTATGGGGACTTTTTACAGTTTAATGTCATGCTGGACGAATTAGTAACCAATGTGACAGTTTAACGTCATGTTGGACGATAAGGGAAATGACACAGTTTAACGTCATGTTGGATGAAGTTGCAGTTTAAGGTCATACTGGACCATTGCTGATGCAGTTTAAGGTCATGCTGTATGAACCAATTGTAAGTCTTGGTTCTGGGGACCATACTTTGTGTTTATACAAAATACTTCTTCAGAAATCTGGCATTGGTTGGAGTCGTGATGAGTTCTCCATCCATTGAGATCAGAGAATACGCTCCATTGGAATAGACCTTATGTATTGAATAAGGTCCTTCCCATTTTGGTTCAAGCTTGGGAGGCTTCTTTCCTGGTATCATTGGTGTTCTGAGAACCAATACCAATTCTCCCTGAATGAATGAACGAAGACGAACTTTTTTGTTAAAAGCTCGTGCTATCCGATTCTGATAGATTTCCAAGTGGTGCAATGTGCACAATCTTTTCTCATCTAACCGTTCCAATTCATTCAACCGCTTTTGGGATTGCTCATCTGTAGATAACTGATCACAAATGGCTATTCTGAGTGAGGGCAGTTGAACTTCAATTGGCAAGACTGCTTCTGTTCCATATACCAATGAATATGGAGTTGACCGCGTCGCATTGCGAGTGGTAGTCCGATAAGCCCATAAAGCATGAAAGAGTTTATCAGGCCATGACCTCTTATCTTTATCCACCATCTTTTGCAGTATATTTGAAAGAGTCTTGTTGAAGGCCTCTATCTGGCCATTAGCCGCTGCATGATATCGAGATGAATGGCTGGACTTAATGTTGTATTCTTGATACAATTTCTTTACCTCAGAAGAACAGAAGTTGGTGCCGTTGTCCGTCAATATGGTATGAGGGACACCAAATCTAGTAATGATGTTAGACTTGATGAAGCTAACAATTCATTTAGAACTGACTTCTTTGAGAGGTACTGCCTCTGCCCATTTGGAAAAGAAATCAGTAGCAGTAAGAATGTACATAAACTGCTTGGCCGTAGCTGAAGGGTAAGGTCCCACCACATCCATTCCCCATGTGGAAAATGGCCATGAGTATTTAGCTGTATGAAGCACTCTGGAGGTTGATGAATGAAGTTGGCATATACTTGGCATGAATGACACTTCTTTGTAAAATTAACACAATCTTGTATCATTGAAGGCCAGAATTATCCAAGCCTTCGAATTTGATCAGACAATCTATGTCCACACTGGTGGGCACCACAGACTCCTGCATGTACTTCTTTTATGACAGCCATTGTCTCTTCACCATCAATACATCTGAAGAGAACTCCATCAAAACCACGTTTGTAGAGAATTTTCTCGAGGTGGTTTGGACCATCAGAAAGAGTAAAATTGACCACACGTCGCCGAATTTGTTCTTTCTCGGCTCTATCAGGTGGAAGTGTTCCATTTTGAAGGTATTCCTTGATAGGTGACATCCATCCTGTGGTATGACCATACGGTTCAGGAATGGGACTAATTTCATTAATTTCCTCTGTTCTGACTTGAACATAAGGTGAAATTGCACGACGGTGGGCAATACAGATGGTTGTCTCATCCTGATTTGGATCTGCTAAAGCTGTGGATATATTAGCCAGTGCATCAGCTTCAGCATTTTGTGATCTTGGGACATAAGAAAACATCGGTTCTGAAGGGAATTCCGACATTAACTCTCTGACATAATCATACAAAGGGATTAATTCTTCTTTTCTGGTGGCATAATCCCCATTGACTTGTTTGATTACCAGGTCTGAATCACCTTTCACCTTTAAGTGATTCACTTGTGCTTGAAGCGCTAACTCCAAGCCTGCAATGAGAGCTTGGTATTCAGCTTCATTATTGGTACCACCTTCCCATAATAAAAAGGAATAAGCTAACACTACCTTATCTAGAGAAATGAGCACAATTCCTAAACCAACTTTGTTGAATTTATGATTTTCCATTTTCTTTCCTGTTGGACTTCTAGAAGCACCATCAAAATACATTTCCCATGTTTGAGGACTCTCTTGAATAGAAAAAACGTCCTCATCAGGGAGTTCGATATCTGAATACGTGTCTTCCACTGAAGGGTGTTCAGCCAGGAAATCAGCCAGAGCTTGGCCCTTAATTGCCTTTTGAGACACATACTGGATGTCGAACTGCTGTAGAATAACCGCCCACCTTGCCAGACGTCCTGTAAGCATTGGACGACTAAGGATGAATTTGAGTGGATTATTACGAGATACCAATTGGACCTCGTGATGTTGCAGGTAGTGTCTCAGTTTCTGAACTGCAAAGATTAATGCTAGGCAGCACTTTTCAATACTCGAATATCGGGTTTCTGCTTCAAGCATAGTTCTACTGAGATAGTAGAGACTATTTTCATTCCCAGCATCATTCTTTTGAGTGAGAAAGGCACCTAATGACCGCTCTAAAGCTGTCACATAGAGGATAATAGGCCTACCTTCAACAGGTGGCATGAGTACTGGTGGACTCAAGAGGTATTTCTTGAGAACATCAAATGATTCTTGACATTCTTCAGTCCACTGGTAAGTGACTCCTTTCTTCAATAATTTGGTAAAGGGTAAACTTTTTCCTGCCAAATTGGCGATGAAACGCCGAATATAGGATAAGTGTCCTTGAAGTCCTCTTAATTCTTTCAAATTCTGAGGAGGTGACATACCAAGGATTGATTTGGTCTTCTCAGGATCGACTTCAATACCACGATGGCATACAACAAAGCCGAGGAATTTTCCTGAGGTTACCCCAAAAGCACATTTTAAGGGGTTCATCTTAAAATTATGTTGTCGAAGCTTGTGGAATACGACTTCCAAATCAGCCAAGTGAACAAAACGTTGTTTGGATTTAACCACCAGATCATCTACATAGCATTCAACAAATTTCCCTAGAAAAGGTTTGAAGATACGATGCATGGCGCGTTGATATGTTGCACCTGCATTCTTTAAACCAAAGGGAATCACCCGGTAACAAAACACACCTTGAGGAGCTCTGAAGGCTGTATATTCCTCATCTTCTGGGGCCATTCATATCTGATTATATCCAGAATATCCATCCATGAAAGAAAGTACTTCATGGCCAGCCGTCGCATCAATTAAGAGTTCTGTAATCGGAACTGGAAAATCATCTTTGGGACAATACCGATTAAGATCTCTAAAATCGATGGAAACCCTAATTTGTCCGTTCTTCTTCTTTACAGGGACAATATTAGCCAACCACTTGGGATATTGAACTTCTCTGACGAAGTTAGCTTTGATAAGCTTATCCACTTCGGCTTCGATTTTGGAATCATAGGTTGGGTGTGTTCTTCTCGCGGCTTGCTTGAATCCTCGATGTTCTTTGGGAAAACCCAAATGATGGGTGGCAACATTAGGATCAAGGCCAGGCATCTCTGTATAATTCCAAGCAAAAATATCTTTATTTTGCTTTAGAAAAGAAATATACATCTCTTGTTCTTCAAGGGTCATGGCCGCACTAATTAAAGTGGGGCGTGGATCTTTCTCTGTACCCAGATTTACTTCTCTCAGTTCATCCACAGTGGTAGAGATACCCTCTTCAAATGCTGGAGGAGCATCTCTAAGATCTTCCTCTTCCTCTTCATCATGTGTTATTTCTTCCATTTCTACTTGCAAAGTAGATGAAAAAACGAAATTCTCATGACCATAAGAGATGTCAAAATTTTCACATTTTGAAGAAGAAGCATCCATTTCCGACCCTATTGATGAAAAAGGGTCTTCTTTGGGAAATAAAGTGGAGATGATGGATTGAGAATCGACATCAATATTCACCTCTGGTGTTGTTATAACTTCTTCTTGCCTGATTAGCGAAGTATAGACTTGTTGGATTTCAGCAGATGAAATGAAAACGTCACCACTTATGCTTTCATCACTGCTTGGTAAGTTACCAATTTCTCCCATGTTGTCTGGCTCGATTGCCGTAATTGACATTATGGATCTTTCCATAAGAGTATTTTGATTTGGGCCTATTTTGTCAATTTGACTGATAGGTAACACATAATCTGTACTCACATGTGAAAATGGATTTATTAGAATTTTTTCCAAACCATATGGAGCATTAACTTTGGTAATTTCCTTCATTGTAGATTTTTCTCTTCCCTTCATGTGATAAAATTCCGCCTCAATGTATTGAGACTCACATGTCTTGAACGGGGCCTTATCACCATACAATGTTCCAACTTGACCATCGAAACAGTATTTGAGACATTGATGGTATGATGACAGAATAGCTGCATGCTGATGTAGCCAGGGTCTTCCAAGCCAGATATTGAAAGCTGAGTCTTGATCAACAATCATGAAATCCGAATTGGAAACAAGATCTCCAAACTGAGTTATGAGCGTAACTTCTCTCAGTGGTTCTTGTTCATTTTTATCATATCCTTGCAACATCATGGTATAAGGAGATAAATCAGATTCCGTGAGGCCCAATCGACGAAGTGTGCGAATGGGCATGAGGTTGACTCCTGAACCATTGTCAATAAAAGCTCTTCGAACATCTATACCATTGACTTTTCCAGATAAGTACAAAGGTTTTATGTGCCCATGCACAACATCATCTTCATCTTTATCAGTAAAAGATATCACTGCATGACATTCTGCAGGATTATTCTCTATGTGATAAATTTCAGCTGCAGCAATTTCAGCTTCAAACTCCTGAGGACTTGACAAAGCTTCGATGAGTGCTTCCCGAAGATCTCTTGATAGATTCAAAGCATCCAAAATTGATAATTTGGCTGGTACTTGGGCCAAGTGTTTCAATATATCATACTTTTGATCTAGAGGCCTGCGTTTCCCAATAGGAATATGCGGTTTAGCAGGTACCTTTGAAGCAGATGCTTTGGAAGCTGATGCATCTTGTATTGAAGTTGGCAACATCTTTGGTTTTGGAAAATTAGATTGATTAGATTCATTTACTTGCTGAGATAAAGAAGATGGAAGCTTTAATCGATCTTCCAAAATAATTGTGCCAAAGCTGAGTTGGCCATTGGCAGAAGAACTTGCTTGTTTTTTTTGAGCTCGCTGAAGGGCTCTACCACGAGTTTCTGCTACATATACAGTACTAGCAGGGGTAGAATTAGAGTAGTGGCTTCGGAAAGATCCACGTCTTCCCCTATATCTTGAACCTCTAGAACTTCCTCGGGTTCCCTTATTTGATACAGGGAATTCAGGCTCATCAAGACTGGAATATGAATCTGTTAATTGAATCATATTAACAGAACCAAAGACTAACTCTTCGTCTGATAAAGACTCTGCCTGGTTAGCCTGTTTAGGCTGTGCCGTTTGGTGGGACGGTGCCCGTGGCTTTGAAGTAGATGGCATGAAATCTGCTAGAGTCAAAGATAATTTAGGCTTTGATGCATACTCATCTTCTACTGATTCCTCTTTCTTCTTTGAATTGCGCTGCCCTTTTGAGGATTTGTCCTTTGATGGAGGCTTTACTGCAGCTTTTGTAGAAGACACAATTGGCTTCTTCAATTGTGTTCACAAAATGGAATGGGTCCGATTGATTGTCTTTCTGACCATCCAATCATCATATTTTTTCGCAGTTTTGCTTTTGACTTCCTACCACTCGCCTTCTTCTTCTGGATCTGTAGCGGTAATACACGCTACATGAGCTGAAGAACCCTTCAATTTGACTTGTCCTAAGTCGACCATCTTTTGCAGGAGGTCTTTAAAGACAAACACTCCTGGATGGGATGCCCCAACATTTGATGAAAGGGACAATAATTGGGACGGTCTTCATCTCCTTCCTTGTTTGGCCTCTTCGGCACTGGTAATTGAACCAAATTATTTTCCAGAGCTGAAATGAAGTAACCAGGAACTTTCTCACTTCGGAAAGAGTATGTTTTACTCTTCATATCCTCAAATTGTTTTCGTCGTTGATCTTTTTGATCATTTGGACGAAACAGCCTTTGTTGATGGCATTCAGGAGGTGGAGCCCTTCGAGAAGATGAAGGTTTTGAAGTAGAAATAGGTACAGGTGCCTGTTTAAGCATAACTGTAGCAGTTTCTGCTTTACCCATTCTTCTTCCTGGAGCTGATGGAATTAAACGAGATTTAACCTTAGCCTGTATAAGGGAATCTTCAATCTGTTGAGCGATTGAAGTAAGGTCTCGAAACCCTCCTGTGTATTTCACAGGGATCAATGGCGTGCGTAATTCGTCACGCAAATTTGCCACACAGATTGGAAACAATTCCTCCTGAGGGAGTGATAAACTCAAGGAATACGTTAATCCCTTCCAACGAGCAATGAAATCAGAGACTCTTTCATTCTCCCTTTGCTTGCAGTTTGTAAGATCGAAAACTGTCGTTTTTGGCAAAGTTGAGCTAAACTGAAGAAGGAATTTTTGACGAAGATCCTCCCATCCGATGACTGACCGTGATTGCAAGCTCGTATACCAGACAAAAGCTGGTCCTTGCAAGGTTCGCACGAAGCATCTGAGTTTCACTGCTTCTTGCTGCTCTGGAGTTCCCATCATAGGATCACAACAAGACACGTAATGCGTCAAATGTTGTTCAGGGTCGCCTGATCCATTGAATGTAGGAAAAATAGGGTTTCCAACACTGGATGGAGGAGAAATTGAATCTACCCATTCTGGGTAAACTTTCTTTTCAGGTTGAACTTGCGCCCGTTTCCCTTCCATAGTTTCTAACCGAGCTGTTAATGACTCAATAGTAGTTATTAACTTTTGAGAAACATCAGGTTGAACTTGGTTTTGGGTGGGTGTAATGAATGGAGCTTGGACAGACGTGGTGGTTGGTGCTACAACTGATGGTAGTGTTGCCAACCGTTGTTGCGTTTGACCCGTAGGATTAGACCTCTGTGGGTGTACTGATAAAGGAGGATATTCCTGATCCATTTCAGTAGTTACAACAAATTCTTTCGGCTGTCTGACTTCAGCATTCTTAAGAAGAAGACTACTCTGAAGTAGTTCTGCATTCAACCTTCTTAATTCTTTCATTTCATCCTCCTGTTGTGCAAACCTTTGCTCTAATGAGAGTGATTGACCTCCTTCAGAGGAAGGGTGAGAAGTAACCTGATTCTTTCCTTTCCCCTTATTGAATCCTTTTCGGAGAGGGGGAAGTGGGTTACTTGAAGGAATACCCAGATTTTGGGTAATCCTTTGATTACGTGTGCGCACACCTTCTCCATTTAGGTCTGTGTGCGCAACTTCTTGAGCAGGAACCTCTTCGTCTGATCCCTCTGATTGAGCCTCATCTGGTGAATCAGTATCAACGGCATTGATGACATTAATGGATGCATATTGAATGGAATCCTTTCTATCAGCATTTCTGTGATATTGTCTCTTTCTATGTCCATGATGAGACATGGCATTCCGTTGACTTGATCCCTCAGGAATTTCTTGGAGAACCGTCACTTGGAGAGAATCTCCTCACAGCTTGGCTCTTCGTTCCTCTTGAGGCTTATTCCCTAATCGAGAGAATACTGACTTTCTCTGAGGGAAGGATTGAAGATTTGAAAAAGTCCCCAGTCCGGTGGACTGGGGGTGTTCCTGCTGCTTCCGCTCAACTCGTCGAATCCCATTTGTTGACTCTGAGGGTTGGGTTAGAGAAATCCCCAGTCTGGCAAGCTGGGGTGTCTCTTGACATGCTATGTTTGAGATCTTCTTGAAATCTCTCTTGATCTTGCGAATCTTAGTTCGGAAATTAGCTGGATGCATTAACCTGTATCCACTTTTATCACCTGGTTCAACAGACCGTTGGATGATTTCCGAAACTTCCGTCATTTGATGACGTGTTTGCTCCAGACGAGAGGCTTGTGCAATATTCTCGCCTGCTTGACGTAGGAGCAATTCAACAACCTGTTCTCTATATACTTGATTTTGCGAGGAACTAGTTGAAGCTTGTTCTCGAGAAAGCTTTTTATTATGAACAAAGCCCATTGACTGTGGCCGGCCATGGGCAATAACATTGCATGAGACCATTTTCGGCGGGCTTTGCTGACCGGAAAGCACTGTGAAATGTAGTGCTCCATGAACACCCCATCCTCTGATATGAACATTAGACGGAGCATTGGAAATTAACTGATGCAATCTTCTTAGTGCGCCAAGGCATGAACGTTGAAGGGTTCTCTGTTGCTTTTCAGCCTTCGGATACCGAGATACTGATAGAGATGACAAATCAATATGGCGTTGTAACCATTTTATTATCTTAAGATGATTTTTATATTCATCGTAAGATAATATCTTCTTCTTTAATTGAGAAAGAGTTTTCCATATGTTGAGACGAATATCATGGATTCCATCATCCGTCAACATCTTTGGAATGTCGTATTGGGAATCAGCCAAAGGCCAAAACATGACTGGTACTTCACCTTTTTCCAGTTTTTTCCTCATGTTTAACATTTCCTCTTTATCATTAAATGAAGATTCTTCTACCTGTTTAGACCAGAGTTGGTGTTTCCTTATTGCTTCATCGGATTCAACAAGATTGGTAGAGAAATCACTATTCATGCTGGAAGATGAATGACCCAGGGAAGGTTCGGAGAATAACCTGAACCCCATGCTATCTTCTGATGGAGAAAGAGTTTCACCTGCCGATAGTAAAGCATCAGACATGACTGGTTTTACGTTTGCAAGTGCCTCGAGATAGGAGGGATTTCTCGTCACTACATTGCCTTCTGAAGAATTTTCGAGACAATGTGAATCACTACTGCGGAGAGGACTTTCGCAGTGAAGTTCATCACCATGAGGAGGACCGTCATGATGAGTTACAGCAAAAGATGAAATCTCTTTCTCCTTGGTCTTCTGACCACACAGAGGGTTCTTGTGGCTCTCATCTGAAGAAGAAACTTCAAGATTGACCGAATTTTCATGAAGCAAGTCTTCATGAGGAAGTGTGTGTTGAAGACCTTCAGAATTAATGTTCCCGTTATTGGGAACTGAGGGAGTAGAATCTTGAATTCCGATAGATAAATGTCTGAGGGCTTCAAGAACTCCAGCATCGAGCAAGGCCTTGTTGCAGATTAGCCTTTGATCTCCTGACTGTGCTGGGCGGATCTTTTTCTTAGATGCCTTCTTACTCACTTTAGAAACAACATGATGATGAAAGTGATTGCTCTGAGCAGGTGTATGTGCCTGATCAGGAAAGATGGTCAGGTTAGGCTGACGATCTCCACTCAAATCAGGTGTATGTGCCTGACTTGGTTGTCCGTATGATATGGGGGAGTATGCCCCATAACCCTCTTGGACTAGAACAGATGTGTGTGTCTGTTCCGGAGTGAATTGTTGATGTGTCACTCCACTGCTAGGGATAGATTTATGTGTCTATCCCTGAGATGATGCTGAAGTTGTTATGATATCCTGGCAAGCATCCAGAATATGAGCAGAATTTGCTTCTGCTCTTTCACCATTGACAAAATATGTTTGGTGACTTCAGCCGCCAGAACGGGGATATACGTCCATTCCGAGTTTGGAGTAGGTGTATGTGCCTGCTCCTGTCCTCCTTTTCCTGTCAGTGAATCCTGACAGTACTCAAGTGTGGAGGCAGAGAGTTGAGTCTGCCTCTTGTTTGTCGTCGGGACTTTCCGACTGACTTCTCCGGGCGCTACCAAGCGAGACTGTTGGTAGGCCTGATTAGTATTAGCAGGTGTATGTGCCTGCTGATTACACTTCGACAAACGCGGTTGACGAGATCCATCATATGTAGTCAGACGAGCCTGCTAACTAACTAGTGATGTATAAGCAGGTGTATGTTCCTGCCTATGGTACTCCGCCGGAATTGCCTGGCGGGATCGGCTTGATGCTGCCAGACGAGTCTGCTGGACAGCTGAATTAAAACGAACAGGTGTGTATGCCTGCTCGTTTTCCACCAAGTTAGGTTGGTGGACTTCTCAGGAGATGGCAGGGATGACAACCTGCTTATTATTAACCGGATTCCGTCTCTGGCGGTTCATCTTGCCTGCTCGGGTTCGAGGAACCTGAGCTGAATGCCTGGAGTCGGTACCCTCATCATGTTGAGGGCGCACTACCGCACGAGTCTGGCGGCGATTGTTGATGGGAGCCCTTGAGAAGGACTCCTGTCTCTTTGAATTAAGGCCCTACGGGACCTGCTCATTCACTTCCTCAGAGTAAGGGAGTGAATGGAAATTGCGTTCCGGGGATAACGACCCGAAACGGTTGGAGATGGTAGTCAGCACCGCCTGCTTCTTGATTGCTGGCCGCCGTTGTCCGGACGACCAGGTGGAGTTGTTAACTTGGAGGGCTTGACGAGCGGCCTCCAGAGTTGGGATAGTACCGTTGCGACGGTACTCCTTAACCAGTGCATTAGAAACCCAGCGTTGAAGATGCTGAGTTGGTGATGTCATCCTCAGAGCGGATGACGTTCCAGCAGGAGTTGTAGCATTGGTTTTCACAGCAGCAGACCTCACAGTAGAGGTGTTCACAACAGCAGTATTCACAGGGGTGAATTTAAGGAAAGCCATTTTTGCAGAAGATCTTGAGAAAAGAGTGCCTGTTCCATGTAACAGACATAATCAAGATGAATCTGGCCACTGAATCTTTTGGATGAGCATATTTCAATGATTTTTTTGTTGGCCCAAGGGGCCTAACAAATAAGAAGAAAATCACTTTCACTTGGTTAAGGATTCACGTCGGGTTCACCATTTTTGTTTCGCACGGAATCCGGGGATGACCTCCTGGACGGGAGATTCAAACGTTCCGATCGGTTTCTAACGGGTTTGTTCGTAGAACCGGAAACATCCAATGATTCCACATCCGTTTGGACCTACTTTCCAAAGGCAGGCGCTCATTAGCTTGTGGACTAATGAGGCTTAGGAATTTGCATTGGTCGAGAGGATGGGAGGTCGGACTCATCACACCTTTTTGAGGGGAATTATTTTCTACTCCGGGACTCTCTTTATAGATTTAAGTTATGTTCGTGAATCCTTATTACATTACCAAGTATAAAATGTGCTTTCCTTTAGTTTTAACAATCAATGACTAAATATGCAAGAAATTTAGAGAATCTTTTATATGTATTCGAGGTTCTTCATCAATAGAGAACCATCTATATTTGTTTAGAGATTCTTGGTCAATGGTATCCTTCAAAACATTTATATAAAAAGTCTCTTGGTCATTATGATGACCAGACTGGTTTTAAAGCCACTCAGTGGGGCACTTGAAGTTTATCGTCATTCAGAAGGACATGGATTCTTTCAAAGTTGGGATCGAACCCATAAATGGGCTACCTACGTATCCTTTGTTTTGGAAAAGGAATCAGAACCCACGTAGTTCGAGAAATGGAATATGATGTTTATGATTGATGGCCCAAAGATGAAATGTCATAATTACTTTTACACTCTAAGCTCACGTGAGTCATGCTCGGTGTGAGAAACAAGAGGTATTGGTAAAAATTAGACAATTGTGCCATGAAAGATGCAATCATAAGAATTTGTTTGGGGCTTATGTAGGGATGACTGCCCAGATAGATGAAGGTTTAGGATTTACTTTTAGGGAGAAAATCCATGAATAGGGTCCATAAAGTCATATGTGCTTCATGGAGATTCGAATACTCTAATCTTGGGGCTTACTCCTAAAGAGGATGCCCAAGTTAGGAGGGGAATTATGATTGAGTTTTACTCCTGAAAAGGAAACCCAAGGTTATGACTGGGACTTACTCCTAAAAAGGAGGCCCAGGTTATGACTGGGACTTACTCCTAAAAAGGAGGCCCAGGTTAGGGGACTTGGGGCTTACTCCTGAAAAGGATACCCAAGGTTATGACTGGGACTTACTCTTAAAAAGGCGGCCCAGATTAGAGGATTAAGGTTTGGGGCTTACTCCTGAGGAGGATGCCCATATTATGACTGAGTCTTATTCCTGAAAAGGAGACCCAGGTTAGGGATTAAGGTTTGTGGCTTACTCCTGAGGAGGATGCCCATATTTGAGGTTGGGGCTTATTCTTAAGGAAGATGCCCAAGATTAAAGGACTTGATTGGGGCTTACTCCTGAGGAGGATGCCCAAGATTGGGAACTTTAAGAATTTGGTGCTTACTCCTGAGGAAGATGCCCAGATTAAAGGACTTATAACTGGGGTTTATTCCTGAAAAGGATACCTAGGTTAGGATTCTCTCATCTTAAAGGATGAGGTTGAATGAATGAACTCTCAATCTTTGGTGATATAAGGATATTTAAATCACTAGGTTTTGAGAGATATTCCACAGAATTCCTTTCAGATAAGGATGTCAAATCAAGAAATCATGCCATAAATGGCTTTGAAGAGTGTCTTGAAGACTGAATCTGGAAAAGGAAAGGTGAAATGACTTAAGAGGGGTAAAAATGGGCAAGATGGGCACCCAAAAAGATAGGGGCGTGCAAGTCTTGCAAGGCGCACAAGTCTTCTGTGGGCGCGCAAGTATTGGTCGCGCAGGTATACCTGCGCGACACATGGTGTACTTGCGCGATTTTCAACCAGCATTGAAATACTTAAGCAACTCTTTTTTAAACCCTTTAGAATTTTCTTGAGGTTCTTCCAGAAAAGGGACGCGCAAGTTATATTGAAGGAAATAAGTCGGCGCGCAAGTGTTTGTTGAGTTTCAACACTTAGGCCTTCCTTCTTCTCTTTAGATCTTCCGTTCTAGGTAAGAAATTACCTTAGAAGTGTTCCGGAAGCTTTGAGAAGAGACTTGGGCGTCGGGAGCT
This sequence comes from Viscum album, assembly GCA_963277665.1. Taxonomy (NCBI): domain Eukaryota; kingdom Viridiplantae; phylum Streptophyta; class Magnoliopsida; order Santalales; family Viscaceae; genus Viscum; species Viscum album. The sequence goes on from OY728121.1 coordinate 2,065,015,823, forward strand.
TCAATCCGAGTTTCTGGAAAAAAGATCCTCCCGAATGGGGGGCCCACAGGGTCTATTTATAGGCAAAAGAAGACCCTGGGTGGTTACCGGGCGGTTACCGGGCGGTTATCACTTAGGTCGCGCAAGTCACTTGCACGACCATAAGGCGTCGCGCAAGTACTTGCACGACCATAAGGCGGCGCGCAAGTGTACTTGCGCGACCATGAGGGAACTTGCGCGACCTATGGGAAATGTTCTCCTTGTTCATCCCTTTGTCGATTTTTGATGTTTCTTCAAAGGATGAATCACTTTAGGCTCAGATATTCCCCTTTTCTGATCTTTAGATTCTGTGACGAAAGGAGCGTCAACACATACCAGCTCTATAAAGAGAATTGTTGGATGATTCTAATAGCCCCAATTTTTCTATACAATATAGTAGAACTAATATGTATAGAGATTTGATGGAACATTATTTGTGGGACCACCTGAAGAGGGAGATTTCTGATTATGTTTCAAGATGTATGGTTTGAAAATAGGTTAAGGATAGAAGACAATATCCTAGGGGCGTCATGAACCATCTTCCCATACCTGAGTGGAAATGTGATGATATGATGATGGAATTTTTCATGGGGATTCCAAAGACTCTTAGATGGAATGATGCAATTTGGGTCGTTGTTGATCGTATTACCATGTCAGCACATTTTCATCACATAAGAGAAGATTTAACACTTGAATGATTAGAAAGACTATATATTAATGGATTTTTATGACCTCATGGAGTACCCCAATCGATTGTTTCTGATCATGATCCCCATTTTACATCAATATTCAAGAAATGTCATCAGAAGGCCCTAGATACTGAAATACATTTGAGCACATCCAACCACCCACAAACTAATGGGAAATCCAAATGGACTATTCAAACATTAGAAGTCATGTTGAGTTATCTCTTTCTTGACTTTCAAGGTATGTGGGATCAATATTTACCTTTGGTTGAATTTTATTATAGCAATATCTTCCATTAATGTATTCAGATGGATCCATACAAAGCCTTATATGGAAAGAGATGTCACACACCAACTTGTAGGGAGGATGTTATTGAAAGAAAACTCATTGGGCCAGAACATGTTAAGGAAACAATGCAAAAGATGATGATTATCCAAACCTATATTGAATATGCTCAAAGTAGGAAAAACAGTTATGCCAAATTACCGAAGTAAAGATATGCAATTTTAAGTAGGAGATCATGTTTTATTGATGGTTTCCTCATTGAAGGTTGTTATACGATTCAGTAAGAAGGGTAAATTATGTCACATGTAAATTAGACCATTAAAAATTCTAGAATGAATAGGAGTTGTAGCTTACCAATTGGAAATACCTCTAAGTCTCTTGAATGTTCATGATGTGTTCCGTGTTTCATTGTTCAAAAAATACATGTCTTAGACAATGCATATACTCACCTATGATGAAATATAACTAGAACCCTATCTATCTTATTTTGAAGATCCGATCATATTTCATTATACCAGAGAACAAGTGTGGAGAAACCATACGACTCATCTAGTAAAAGTTAATATGGGGAAAGCATCAAATGGAAGAGGCAATGTGGGATCCTGATGAACTAGTGATGATGAACTAGACAAATCATTTTATATAGTAATATTTTATTAATTTTGAGGACGAAATTATTTAAATGAAGGAAGAATGTATCACATCTATCATGAACGACATGCTTCTCATTAAATTATCAATTGTTTGCGTTGTAGGAAACATCGAGTTCTTACACTCAAAAACCAATGAAACTAGCCATTATGAATTGTAATAAAAACTTTCTGAATATTTATGAATTTTATGTTTGAAAATGAACTTAATTTTTGGATTCGAAATATCAAAATTATCTTATAGTTATTTTTGGCCATTTTTATGAAAACATTCAATTTTCGATGAATACAGAAAAACACTCCATTATTGTTTAAAACCAAATTTTTATTTAAATAATTATTTATTTTATATAAAATTTTTAGGTAAAAATAGATACATAATACCTATATAAGTTCAATGTAATTTATTGGATTCTATTTATAATAAAATTAGATGTGTAAAATATTATTGAACATTTCAACGCCTTTTACCCACCTTATAGTCACATTTTCAAATTCATATAAAACATATTTTTACTACTTTTGTGAATTGAATTTCAAAAATTTGAGAGACCCGGTTGACATAATTACGTAAAATGTGTCAATAGGACAAAAATAATTTTTCAAGAATAGTAACATTTGAATTTTATTTACCACTATTAAATGTAAATAGGGTAATTAAAAGTAAAAATGATATTATATTTACCATAACACATGTCCTAATTATAGTAGATAAGTGTATTTCGACCAAAATCAACCATCAGAATAAAATATGATTCTTTTGGTCCACTTGGATTAGATTTGGAAATTTATTATTATTTTTTTTAAATAAGAGTTAAAATTGTTAAATTCAATGTTTAATAACTAAACCATTTTTAATATTGGTTTATTCATAAGATAAAATTGACTATAAATATTCATTATAAATATAAAATATTTCCTAAATAATGGTACTCTATTTATTATTTTTATTTATTAAATAATTAAATTTATATATGACACAATGATAATGCAGTAATTACCTTATTATTGAAGGATTAAAATAATTAATATCATAAATATTTATATAATTTTAAATTGATACATTTTACATATTCCAAGAATTTTATAAGTCCATATGAAATTTTAGGTTATATTAAATATTTTTTCTCGAAGAGATAATGTTGTTAGGACTTTCACAAAAACCAAATACTAAATAGTGTCAAAATTGGCAGAAATGAGTTTTTAATGAAAATACTATATTATTAATTGATATTATATTCTTAAAAATATATGGTTTAGACAGAGGAATTAGATAAATATATATATATAAATAATAAACCACTTGGTGATTTATTGGATTTTTATTGTATGTTTATTAAATATATATTATAATAATACAAGAATACTTGTTAAAATATAAACTATTTAACTAAGAGTTAAATCAAAATGATAAGGTTTATATTGAAACCTAGACTTGTATAAAACCTATATATTGAGATATTTTTCACATGACCCCACCTTAGACTTTAAATAAATCCTTTTTGATCCATTATAAACCGAATATGATTGTATAGTAAAATAATATTTCAAGATTTTCCTAATGTGACCCTCACCTCTATTATAAAAGGGGACTTCCCCTTATCCAAAAATCACATCTCCAAAGCCATATGGCTAGGAAAAACCTGTATCAAATATCCTCAAAACTACCATCAATTAAACCTAGAGACCTCACTTGGATCAGATTCCAGCCTAAGGATCCCTTTTGATCAAATAAAAAGGAATCACCCGAAGAACATGTAATAATTTCATCACCTATTACAATGTTCTTTTCATCATCCACATCTTCTTTTGTTGTTGTTTCCATATCAAAATAATAAATACAGTACCATATATATACAGTGATGTTATTATAAATATGGTTAATATTCATTATTCCATCAATCCAATTAATGAAAATTCCATCGTATGTGCTTATATACGACTTACCATCTCCACATCATGGTGTATTTTTTTATTCAAAACATCATTATTTGGATGGGTATTATAAGGAGTATTATTTATGTAAATAATAAATATATCATGGTTATGATTCGTTATATGTAATATAACATCCAATTACAAACAGGTTCACTATCTATTGAAAGATATTTCCGCTCGTGCGTACGTATGGATTTCCACCACCACGAACACGATGAGATTCATTCACCATCATAACCATTAACGAATAATTTTAATTTGATGATTAAAAATAATTTCTAAGAAAATAATTTCATTCTTTATATGTACCAAATACATCCAACCTGTAATAACATGACTTACATAACAAAACATATAACAGAAAATGAATCAGTAAACACCTGAAACAAAGATATTACTAAAGTATACTTAACAAAGCAATAATAGAAGATCATATATAATATCATATTTATGTATATGGTTCTTGTATAATTTAATAACAATTATTTCACTATTATAGAGGAGGTAAATGTACCCCCAATCAAGGAAAAGCACTAGGTAAGGGTTATTTCTAAAATCTAATCATTATCCACAGTTGTTTATACGGGAGTATCTACTAGGACCTCTTTATCATCTGCATTTGTGTCTCATAAAAATGTATTTCAAAACATTTTTACTATTTTCTAGAATATTTGTTAATATAATTTATACCCTTGTTTTACTTTTTGTATATTTTTAATAATGGAATCATTCCATCATATTCCAAACAAGGCTCTTTATGACCATTTCAAAAAAATTATGGAAAAAAACTTATTTTTTCACTTATACAGATAGTGCTACTATTTTCCACCATTATAACAAATTATAAGCATCCCATACAAGATTATAGGAATATTTTCAAAATAAATGTTTTCTTTTATAATTATTTGAAGAATAAATGATTTCAAAATAGAAAGATATTTTTCTCTCAAATAGTTTTGATTTCATGTTTGCCAATATCCTTTGATGGATTTTAAACTTGTATGAAGTTGATTTATTATGATTAAATCATCCATATTGTCTTGATGGTTTTGTGATATGTTTGAATGTGGACGTGTTGTTTTTATTCCATTCATAGTTGATTGTTAATTTATTATCATTTCGTATGCTTGTTTTAATACAAATGTTTATGTTATGTTTCTACCTCTTCATATGAGGAATGAATTGGACTTAGTAAGTGACGGGTGGAGCCTGCTATAACTCCTCGATGAATTTTTAGGTTTAATCGGACAAAATATTGTTTGGCACCAGGCCATGAAAAAATATTATTTTTTGTCTTGGCATGAGGCCTTGACTATGTGGTTATGATCTCTGGCATTATTCATCCCCCCATTATGAAATTGGTTGTTAAAATTACATGTGATTATTCAACTAGTAGAATAACCATGTAAATATTTAAATGGAATAATTTGATTTATCTTTTCCTTATTATTCTGAATTTTTTGTTAAAAAGGATTGTTTTTTAGTCTTATACATTTCCTTAAATGTTTATCCTTATTTATGATAGTTTCTACTATATTGTGATCCTTACTGAGAATCTGAGATCACCCCAATCTATGTTTAATTTTTCCTAGGACGAAAAGATGTGTATTACGATTAACCAACAAGAATAGGCTAAGGGATATGACTCTGTTAAAAGGACACACAATGTTGTTATTTATTTTTCATTTCATGATGTAATGTAAAAATTATGTATGTATCTACCACTTCTAAGGAAACTAAACTGATTGGTATTTCAGGACATGATTCCTTGTATCATGCCATTGTTTTGTAATAACACACTTACATTTAGTAACTGGGTTCGGGGACTTAAAAGAATACATTAATATTATTTGTAATATTAAAATATTTAATATAAATATTTATTAAAACCATATTTATAATTGTAACTTGATACTATCCACATAGTACATATTGTCACACTATTAGTAGTATTTCATTGTAAAAATAAATTTTTTTGTTAACTATTTAGTTCTCTATGGATATTTTGATTCAGTGGTTTAGGCAGTAAAAAATGTCAATGTTTTATATATGACATAATGTTCATTAATTTGGAAAATGTTTAATTATTATATTTTTAGAGTCTCATAGGAATTTTATAAAACCCATATAGTCAATTTTCATGGAAGTATCAAAATTATCATTTTTAGAAATTTCTATCAAATAAAAATTGATTTTATCAGTGAATAATAATATCTATATATCTATTTAATATTTATTAAGAAATTTAAAATTCACAAGTATTAAATAATATTGCATGTATCTAATATTAAATAATAATTAATGACCAAAATATAGTAGCATCATTTTTGTATGTGGTAAAACAAAAAAATATAGTTTTAAGATGACTGAATGTGTTCGAAAATTCCAATTTATAGTGATAATATCAAATAATTATATGGTTAAATATTTTAAAAAATTATAAAAATGAAAAATGGTATTTAAAAAGAGGTATATGATTAATATGTAGAAGAAAACACAATAAGAATATATAACTAATGTAAAGAGACAGAAAATACTGATGAAGGACCTCTTCAAAATGAGAGGTTGAATACATATTCATTAGAAAATAGGTTCTAGAAATTCAGAATTAATTATTATGGATATAATAATATAAATTATTCATGATAAACTAAGGAATATAGTATTTGGGATGTGGAGATGGTGTGCCCTTTTATAATTGAGAAGGGTGGTACTTTTTTAAATACTCTCAATATTTAAAAAAATCACAGTATGATGCAGGTGGAACCTAAATATAAATATTTTGATCCTAAGATAGGGAATTCAATAAAAGTCATATTGAATGTATTAATTCTTTTTTTATTTTTCTATCATTATCATATCTTTATAACAATTTAAACATTTTTTACCTTCCCCGTGGTGACGAACCTCTACCAAGGTAGCATTTTTTCTAAATAATAATAAAATCAATCGTATTACAAAATTAAAATTATATTATTTGAAAAATTAAAATCATTATAAAAGATATAATTTTTATTGGTGATAATATTTAATTTTATTAGAATCACACTTAACGTGTAAAACTCAATTTGTAGAAAAATTTATCATTAAGGTAAAAAATAATTTAATCGTATTCAATTCCATTTAATAATCATAAAAAAAATGAAAATATATATACTAGTATATATTATAAATAAATGAAAATAAAATAAATGATAAGAAATGATTAATTTAATTTATAATGAAAAAAATAAACAACATATATTAAATTAGTTTAGTGAAATACATTTTTTTTACGATGAAATTATTTTATCTTTTTTTATGACCAAGTGATATTCAATTTATGAATTATTATTCACACACATATACATATATATATATATATGTGTGTGTGTATAAAAAATAAATTTATATCAATTTAATACTTCAATGAATATATATTTATTTTTAAAATAAAAATAATGTTTTAAAAAAATTTCAATTTAGTCATGCATATTTAAATTAGTAATATTTTTGGTCACATAATAATTTTATTAAGGTTTCAAAATCATTTAAAAAATAATTGAATTTTTTCAAAAAAATTATTTTTATTTTCTATAAATTTGTATGTTTATCAGAAATTCATAATTAATAATTTTTACACCAACATTATTTTTAATTACTCAGGGAAATATAATGATTTAATTATAAAATAATCATTCATTTTGGTAATTATATTTTATATAAATTAATTATTTTGATCATTTTGTAACATATAATAATGTATTTTTTTAGTTTTGTGTTTCATGTTTCAAATATATTAAACCCATTGAATTTATTATATTTCTATATACATATAATATAATGGGCCACAAAAATTATTTCCACATTAAAAAACTCATTACCATGAAAACTACTTGCCTAGTCAGCCTGTACTAGGTAAAAATGTCTTCACCATACCCATAAACCTCCTAACAGCATGAATGGTGGGGATCCCCAGGTTACGTAATCCTGTAATGTTCACTAGGTAATTGGCACAATGTCGTCAGGCTCCAAAATTATCATTCCTACTATGAAAAGTTATGGCCCCCAAACTATCTCAAAATCCCCCTCCCAAACCAAAAAACATCATACTCATATATAAAAACGTCATAGAGGATATATAAACATTATTATTCCAAAAAAAATCTCTATAATAAAAAAAAATCCATATATCAAACACCAAAATTTATATTTTTTAAATAAATTAATAACTCATAATGGTAAATGTTATTACACAATCCCCACTATGTGGATTTTCAACCCCATGTTGAATATATAAAAGTCCCAGAATACTGAATTTGACATTCAGAATCTGATAACAATTCTAATTAAATTTTATTTTTTCATGAATCCTCGATATAGGATTCCAATAAATTATAATTCAATTTTCACCATAATTGTTGGACTGATATTATACTTGAATCAATCTTTTTAGAATAATATATTCAATTCCTTAACTATATCATTTTAGAAATTTTATAATATTTATGCTAATTGGATCTCCATTGTAAAATTTCTTAAAAAATAACATCCCACCGTGATACCAACTCCCAATAAATTAAACAATCCCTCCCCTGAAAAAGATCATGAATCACATAATCCCAAACTTTTACATTTATCAAAACATAACCCTTATAATGTTATAAATTCTGAAAAATTATGAAAAAACCAATGAATCCAAACATCTATTTTCATCATCATACTATAAAATAACCATCGTTCTTTTATCCTAGTAATCATCAAATCCATCGGCAAAAACTTTTTCCTAAAAAAAATCAATATGCCTTGAAATACACTTTTTAGTAATAAAATGGGGTTTAAATGTTTTGTACAATAATAATAAAATTAAAATTTTCACACATGAAAATTTTCTTTGATAAAATGATATAAATATTTTTAATTAGATTTTTGGAATTTTATAAATTTGTTAATTTTATTTTAAGCATAAATATAAGTTACCAAGGAATGATTTTTGTTCTTGTGGTAAAAATTAATAACGGAAAAATTAAAAACTAAATATCAATGACCTAAAATTACCCAAATAGGATCCCAAAATATAATTGTATGGTTGTTTTTAAACAGATACTAACAAGAAGAACATTATTTTTCAATTTTGGAATCACATACGTTGAAAAATTTCTTGTCTTTTTATATTATTACAAATAATATCAGTCCTCTAACTTATAAAAGGAGACATACACTACCCCTTTACATAAGATCATATAATTAAAATTTATACTAATTAACATACTAATTTATATCCCACGTAGATAAATTAATAATGTTTATTCAACACTATGATCCAAGAAAAACTACTAAGTCTCCTACTTCCATGATGTCCTCCAAGAAAAGGTTTTTATTTTAAATGTGAGAATAAATCACATATAAACCATTTTATTCCCTATATATAGATCTATAATATACATTCTAATTTAATAAATTTGTATTAATACAACTCATAAATTTTTTTATGTAAATATTTTTGACATTATCTACAACTCCCTTAAAAATGGAAAAATTGTTATTGAATATGTGCGGGATACCACATCAACAATGAAATGTATTTTTTTCAAAACAAAAATTTATGTATTTTTTCAAAAATATATTAAACATATAAATTTGATACTTATAAAAATATTTTGATTTTAAAATGAAAATGAATTTCTATCTTTACTATATTATACGGAAAACCATAAAATCATCCATTTGTCTTCTTAGACTACCACCTCTATAAAAAAACATATTTAATTTTTCACTACATAAATATTTAAATGAATCTAAAAATGTATGAAAATTTTAAAAATATATATAAGTTATAATAACATGAAAATGTTAATTAATATACAAATTTTTTTCATAAAAAATGTTCTGAAACCAGTTCTTCTCTAATGCAATCATTGAAAATAACTACCATAATTCTCAGGGAGATAATTTCATACAATATGATTCATTATAAATAATACATTCCAGTTACATGTGTATTATATTAATTATTAACATGGAATGATATAAGGGGAATAAACATCCACATTTTAATACATGTATGAATCAATAAAAAACTAACATTCAATGATGAACATAAATTAGAAATAAATAATTAATGTATAATAAATTATTGTATTTGAAGATTATATATGTAAATACATATGAATATGTTTATAAATAAGGTTATGATTATGGTTATGTTTACTATAGATGGGTTTAAAGTGGTTTCCTGAATGTTAAGAGTTATGGTACGGGTTTCCTCATCTTTCATTTCTTTATTTAACACATATTTCATATTCTTCACTTGTTTTAAATTATGTTGTGTATATACCTCCAAATGGATTTATTTATCTTACATTCATGAAAAATTAGAGATTTTATAATTGATCTAATGTTTAATAGTTCATGGGAATTTTATTGAGGAGTTACGAAATTTATAAGGGCTCCTGATATCTTATACCTCCTTTCTATGAGATTTTATTCTTTTCCTTGAAATTATTTTCTATATTTGTTTTTTATTCCAAAAAATTGATCAGTTATATTTTCCACACAAATTATCTATAGGGAAGATTATATTTTTAATTCCACGACACTCCCATGATGAACATATTTCAAATATTAGTATAACACTTTTTTGAATAATTTACAATTTTTAGGAATATTTTCCATCATCATTTTATTATTTTAATATAAAATGATATCATTCATTATTTTCCAGAATTAATATGTATTATTTATTATTCTATTAAAAATTATATTAACCCAATTTTAATATTATGTTTTATCAACCTTTTTTCACAATCAGAGTCTCTTTAAATTTATTTCTGAATGATATGAAACAAATTTTCATTTATAATTTCGAATTTTTATATTCAAATCCACATTTGTTGTAGATATAAATTGAATATTATTTACATATCATATATTTATATTTATTTCAATTTTTTTTTTGAAAATTTCATCATTTCAAATTATAAAAAAATTATCATTCTAATGGAGAATCTTAACATCATGTTTTTTGTGATATTATTGAAAATGTATTATAGAGTCTCAAATTTTGAATTAACTTCCATTTTACTCTTTTTCTTAATAATATCCATGACCTATTTTGTTGTGTTTTATGAATCTCACTCCTAATAATTTTTTAAATACATATTCCGATGATTTAATTTTTAGTATGAATCAATCCAATTCATTAACCAATTTTATGTTATACAAATGGGAATCATTTAAAAATCCATTTTCTTTTCATTTATTAATAATTATATGATATTGGATTTTTTGTGTGTGGAATACATGTTTATTTTTTACAATTACGGGATGATTTTTTATAATATATTTAATATAAGTTTTCTTGTTAATTTTTTCATATAGGTATAGTATATTAAATTCCTAACACTGGATATGAATGTAATATCCCATAGGTGTATAGGTTTCATTAATTCATCATGATCGGTTGAATTTTTATAAATCCATATAACATATTAGGTCCATTATATATCTCCAATGCATTAGTTAATGTTTTATATCACATGAGATAATAATATTTTGAGTGAAAATGATTGTCGGAAGTTATTTTCACGTTGTAATATTAACATATAACTACTCCTATTCCACATTTTTATGTGAAATTCCAATATTATGTTCTATAGTATGTAACTATAGTTAATTTTTTCAATCTTATAATTTAGTATGTGTTTTTTTTGAGTTTTTACATAATTCAACCCTATATTGTTAACAAATATTAATAAACCATGTTATGTTTTAATAATATATTTATCCCATGATCAAGTATATCTTATTTTATATTATATCACACGGTTAATGTTAATAAGTTATTTGCATAATTATTGATTTATCTTTCCATTTTTAATACCATTCTACTACTTATGAAGATGAGATCAAACTAGGGGATTTATATACTTAGATATAATATTTTGTGATAATAGAGAAATGTTTGCAATAATATTTTAATGTATCTAGTCTTTAAAACCCTAAACCAATAGGTTCAAAAATTAACTGTTTATTTTGACACCAAATATATCAATTATGGATTTACAAGTGTGTTTCATTAGAGTTGTATCATATGGTATCGAATACACTGTTTCAATAATATCTTTTAGCACAAAACCTTTGCATGAGGGTCTTGGGAACCTCAGTTTGTAGCAGAGTAGGTTATAGTGTTTGTTTATATTAATTTAGTTATATGTGGGAATTAGTTTTGTCAGATTTTATATTAAGAATAGATAATAATAGTTAAATTCAAATGGATAAATATAGTATGAATAATAAAAAATATTTGTTATTTGCATATTTGTTGCATCATAAAAAAATTATCCTTTTCTAGATATAAATAGTTATATGTGGGATCTAGAAGAGATGAACCATAGTGTAATAACACTAAAATGAAGGTTGGTTAATAACTCGATATTCACTAAGTACATGAATAGTAGTTATAACATCACACATGGATTGAAACTATTGAGGGATATTCATTTGTTTATTCACATGATTATTAAGAAGCATTATTGTGGATTTAAATGATTTTTGAGGGTGTAATATATCACTATTTAGGTTAGAGATTATAATATTAATACCAATATGGGTAACTATGAATGAATTCCAGAAATTCAATAGTTAGGTTAAGTGTTTAATTGGATTGGGAAATTTATTATTTATTTTCTATCCTGGAAACTAATTGTATATATGATTCATTTTATCTATATATCTCATTGGAGGAAATAATAACATTTTGAAAAAACTCTATCCTAGTAGTTCTATAGTGTTGATATTTTTTTAAATGGTTTGAGGTTTTTGGGAAAGGTTTGTTGTCAAAGGAGGCATGAAGAGAGAGCATGAATGTATGAAAATATATTTTAGAGAATGAATTTCTGATTACATGGAGAATGAAATGTACAATATCAGAGAGAACGAATGATTGAATTGAACTCACAAAGAATGATTATTTTAACATAACTCACAGGGAACAAATATAATAACTGATCACACAGAGTGAAAATGTTTTAACGGATCACATAGAGGGAGAATTCCATAATAGATCATGTGAAGCACCATATGATTATTAGATGATATTTTAGAGAAATAATGAATAGAACCTAATTATATCTCATAATTGTTAAAGACTCTCAAAGAGAGAATTTGTGGTTCACTTAAATATATCACATGATATTTGTAGGATCACATTGAGATTTCATGTGAAGTGCATAATATTTAAATATCATTAAATGATGAGGATATCACATCTTCAATAGAAATCACGTGTCGTGAATGATTTTTTGTTGATCACTTTATGTTATCACATGAAGGGAATAATTAAAATAAAATTTGATATTATGGAAATGTCATAAAGTCATTCACAATCACACACAAACATGAATTTATATGGTTCACATGATAATATCATACCACTAAAAAAGGATAATGTCACTAACCACATGATTATCATTAGATATAATGATTGGATCACATGAAGTTCTGATTATTATCTTTATATAATTAGAATATATCACCATATGTGTGGGAAGAAAATGATGCTAACCAATATAAGCATGTTTTTGGATCTTGATATGGGGTAACATAAGTGTGTGATGGGGATGTATGATTTGGTGTAATGGCTAATTGACTATTATTTATGGAGTTATGGTGCCATAATGTCCTAAATAAACACCCAATGACCTATCATTAATATGAGAGAAATATTTTTTATATATATTCATCTGATTCAATGTTTTGAGAAGGATTTTCCCACGAATCAAATGGGTATATGAAATATCACTTATTGTAAGTGTTTATCATTTGAAGAATAAATATTTCACAAGAATGGTATGATCCATGAAATTGGAATGATGCCTTTATAAGGAGACGCATGATAGAATCCTTTCATGACAATGTATAGGAAGGGTGGTTTATTTCATAGGAAGACCCATCAGTATCACATGATCTATATAACCTAAATAATATATCGTGTAAGAGTCTCAGGTTTTACAGGAAAAAAGAATTGTATTGAGGTCCGCAAGAATATAACAATGTTTTTTATCCACATAAATAAAATTGAGACTTTAAATCATCATAATTGTAATAATGTAACATGATCTCTGACATATTATGAAATTAGTGTGAGGGGTTCATGTGATCTGTGTGATCTGAAGGCAATCTTGCAGGATAGAAATCATAGAGGAGTCTCTCCAGGATCATCTATAAGGGTTACATGCTAGGATCTCATACATGGGATACACAATAAGCTATCATACATTGATAATAATCCAGGGTCTTGAGTTATAATATTTTTAAAACAATTTAAATAAAATTTTTAAATTCATCACATTGTATCATGACTTAGTTAATTTTTCATTTTTCCACACCGATAAGATACATTATAACTGAAGAAAAACATTCATTAACTATATATATATATATCTTCTACAAATGGGCAATTAAGTAGTTTTTTATGATTCCAAGGATCTATGAGTGAAAGTAAAAAAAATTACTACATGTGGTGTCCGCAAAATAAAGATTAATTAGATATCATTATTTTTCTCAATAAATCATATTATTGATTTATATTACTCCATATTAATGGTTTTTCAAAGAGATGCCTTGAAATGAAGTCTATGAGATATATCCTTATCTTACATGGGAGTCTTATGAATAATTGATGGAATTCAGGCTTCTATAATAAATGGAAGTAAATGTATGATAAGGAAAAAATTGGAATTTATTGGCTTCAAATAATATTTCCTATAATGATTTCTAAATTAATAGACTTATATTATCTATCAAGGACTCATTTCTATTTTGAAAATTAAAATGCTAAAAATAATTCAGTAGTGTGCATCTATAATGATAAATATGAATCTAATTTAGAAAAAATATAAAAGAATCAATGTTTCAATATTATTTTTCTACATTTATTTAAATGTGAAATCAAAAATAACTGACTTAGCCAGTTTTTATTTGGATGTCATCCAATGATGTGTCATGGGATTTGAATAAGTGGACAATTGATGTTGGAGATTAATATCTCTTTATCTATATTTTAGGAGATAAAATAATAATGTGTTCCCCCAATGAATTTTTAGAATTGATGCTATGATATAATTGACTTACAGGAGTGAATGAATAAATAATGTAACCCCTAATGTATTCTACGAGAAAGGGGGATATCAAAGTAATTTATATGATTTGTTTCCATTGTGAAAAATTCTATAAAACATAAAAAAATTGTCCATGTTTTAATAATTTTTTTTGAAATTTATTATCACTTCATCTTGAATAATGTAGAGTGTGGTCGTTACAAGATGAATTATGTTCCTAATAAAATATAGATTGCACGAATCTTTGTAAATCCCTTACACAAAGATTAATTTTAATGGAATCAAACAACTTTTCAAGTTTATTCATATCCCCACACATTAATAGTGTGTTTATATGGAACAACCTCTCCCCAAGACCGTAAGGAGGAGAACGTTGGGTTCATTGGAAAGGGGGGAAAATGTATTAATCATGAGTTGGGGGAACCTGATAGGGAGAATAGTGAAAAAAAGGGTGTGTTAAATTTCATGATCCTAAAAATGGTATATAAACAAATAAGAAACTAGAAAATGAGTTCCCTATGGGTTCATGATGAAATATTTAAACATGTTTGGGTTTTGATATAAACATAAAGTCTGATCATGTTATCTCATTTGGTGTCTTCATTATTTATAGTATAATGTTTTAGAATGAATTCATCCATCTATGAACATTTCATAACACACTTTTTTCTCACACCAATCATGACTCTTGTTGTCTTAGATTACCTATAACAGAATTCCATGATCCTTATCTAAGAAACATAATTGTAAATGGTTACATATGTCTTTGAATTTTCAACATACTTGTTCTTCGTGATTATAAGTGATGTCAAAACCCCAAAGGTAGATATTTATGAAAAAATTAGTCATGGGGGAGGATTTGTGTTGATTTTGTTTGATGAAAAGGGTTTAGGTTGTCGATGAAGGATGGCCATTAAAGTATGCATTAGGATGGACTATGAACATATTTACTGATCTTGTGAAGATAAAATATCTTATCTCACAGAGAATGAAACATTTTATCTCTCAGAGAATGAATATTTGAATTGGTCGTTTGTAGTGAAAATATATATACTGATATTATTAAGCATGGATTTTATAACTAATCATGGGGATTTCAATTTTCATAACTAATCACGTTGAGAATGAATTTTAGAAGAGATCAGGTGAAGAACCACTTTATATTCATAGGTTCATATAGAGAGATCATGAGATGAACCAAAATACATTGAAGGACTTATAGTGGAATTCATTGAGAGATAATTCAATGATTGTGAATACATCACCTGATTTCTATATAATCTCATAGAGAGATCAATTAAAGCGTATGAATGAAAAATAACATGTGATGATAACGAAATCTAATGATCATTTGATATCACAAAATGTCATGGAGTTTTAGTGTATCTCATAGTGATTTCATTTGAATGTTATAATGGAAAATAAAAATGAAATTATGGATATATCACATGGTAATTCAAAACAAAGTGACCACGTTATTGTATTTGGATCATACGATAGGTTCTCAAAATGTAGTGGAAGAAAATTTAACTGACCACATGATTTTCATTAGATTTTAAAATGTGATCACACAAAGCTCTCATGATTGGATTTGTATCGCATGATTATATCACATACTTTTAGTGACGGAAATGATGTTAACCACCAAGACAATGTATTTGGAACTTGTGAAGGAATCATGTGAAGTTCAGTATAGTTATTTCTAAGGGGTGTAATTTATGGATTACCATGTTTTTTGTGTTATGTTTGTAGAATTTTACATAGAAATACCCATCGACCCACCCTTATGATTTGACAATATTTTTATTAATACATCGATCTAAATAAATTTTGGTAGAAGGGGTTTCATAGGATGTGAAGGTTTATACAGGAATAAAATCATGAATGTTTTTTTCTTATAAAAAATGAATCCTTTAATGGGATTCATTGGATAAACATTAGTAGAAGAAAAATTATTAAGTAGGGGTATCATAATAGTATCTTATAGAGAGATTTATGTGAAGAGTGTTTTCTAGAATTTACAGGGCAGTATATATCAAACGATAGACAAGGGTTATGCGCTAGGATATTGTACAAGGGTTACATGTCCATGTCTCATGAATGTGTAATAAGAAAGTTTCTGAATGAAATATATACACACTATAATTACCATGTGAAAAATATCATTGTAAAATGGAAATTCATAAGATGAAGAAGACGATGGATCTATGACATTTTAAAATATATCCAAAAGGAATTTATCCACAACTAAATCAAGGGAAGTTTAAAAAGGACATAGATTCTCTTAATGGTTTTCAAAAGGTGAGGAGGTGTTTCCATGGTCTTTATAGGAAATATTATTCTAGAAATTATGTTCACATCTATAATTTATAGGAGAAAACAATGTTCATAGGCACAAATCATAAATTTGGTTCAAATATAAATAATAGAATAAATGGTATTTTTCTTGCATGCCAATTTTTTATTTCATTCTGAAGCCATGAGAATAATAGAAAATTGTTTGGGATTTGATACTGAGGAGATAATATTCCATGATCCCCTCTTGTAAATGTGTACCCCTCCTGGGATGACAAAGGGGGATGAGAGAAAATGGGTCATGATTCCCACCTCCTATAGGCCTCGAGATATAGACTAGCACAAAGGGTATAGAAAACAAAGAGATGAGAGGCATTACCCTATAATAGAACACATGATGAAGTGATAGAAAATATAGATTCCCACAAACTCATTCTCATAACATATTGTAAAAGTAACCTATGTGAATTTATGTAATATCATGTATGAACTACTACAATAGAATGAGAAAACTACATGTACCAAAATAAACTAAAATGGAACTGACCACGAAGCCCAAACAGCTCCATGAAAACCCCATGATTTTAGTAACCAACCTGATCTCCCTGAGATTCCATCGGACCATAAAAAATATTTTATTTAAATGTAGTGTGAATATAACTATATACTCACTATGATCCTCCCAAGATCCTCTCATGAAAATGTACGAAAATCTTGCTAATGTATATTGAACAACAAGAAGATGTACCTCATCACAAAAACTTATATACTATGTTCCCAACCTCACCATGTCTACTCTCACCAAATAGATCATAAAATAGTAAATAATATACTAAACAATATCAGGGGTACCCTACTACCACTTCCCCATTATTTTATACACTCTTCCCCAATGTCAATTCCATGTGCATCTCAATCTGAAAATACTTTCCTGATGACACCTAGGATAATCACCACAAAATGAGCCTCGTTCATCACCCCACCACATCCACATAATCATATGTAACCAGGTAGTTTTTGGGAGACACAATATCTTGTATAATATGTCTCATAAATTGATTATTATACCTCATGATATCAAATCCCATTCAATGAGTAAGGATCATCAAGGCATCACAACCTATAAACCTCATACTTATAGTAGTCCATAAGAAACTATATCCAAAATATATGTGTCTAAAATAACCAAAATCAATTACATACCTCTACAAACATATACGGGGATAACTAACAAGTGTACACAGAAACACATGTAACTACCAAGAGTAGAGTGTGGAGTCAATAGGGGTTATCAGCAATCCATACTCCCACAGAGACGTTGTGGAAAACACCCCCCAGGGCTTAAAAACCTTGTTGTGTTAGTTTCCCTAACCTACAAGGTCGAGTATAATATATAAACTCAAAAGAATAAAATACATTATATCTGAAAACCACACTATATGTACATCCAAGTCTCAATATCTACTATAACTTATGCCGTTTGGACACCCAACATCTTCTATTGTGTCTAGATATTCTATAAGAACACAACCATTTAAATAGATACATTAGGTTACCTTATCCATTTTTATCAGTTACACATTACATTAATTAATTAATTAACCATTAATTAACCATTATAAATTTCCATGTTACATTTCTTATGAATTTAAATAAGATCTATTCCTACAAGGAATAACCAAACTGATTTCACAGTTTATAAGAAATACCACCTTATGATTACATCCTAGAAAGATCCATCCCCAAGAGTAATACATAATTTATTAATTTAGATTACATAGTCACCAATTTACACATTTCTAGGTATTCTAAGAGATCATTTGAAGCTACCAAACACTAGGGGATCATCACGATCAGTAGATTATTTTCCTTCCGAATCATTTCCACCTGTAGTAGGAACGTTGTCCCCTCTATCATCGAGAAGATAAACATGGAAAGCATGTGGAATACCCCATGTGTTCTTGACTATTTTAGAAGGAGTGTATGAAAAAACATCTACCTCAAGTAGTGGGGAATGTAAACAAGGTAATAAAATAATAGATTCAAAAAGAATCTATCTTCCACATTAACTAGTAGGCCCATCTTCAAACCACTTCATCATCTTCATTATCCTCCCCGACACCCACATGCATAGAATGATGAATCACTTTTCTCTAGGTGTCAAATACAAACCCAAAAACTTGGCCTCCTTACCCCACATACCACAATAGCCCTCCATGATTTTCTATCTTAGGCTCACTTCACATTTGGTCCTCCTTGCACCCACTACCACATGTCTCATATCCATAGCACATCACTAACACTAGAACCAATAAAAGTAACAGTCTCTCAGAGAAAAAAAGGAAATCATTCATCACGAACAATGAGCTCTCCAGAATACAAAACATAAGGAACATGGCCATTTTAAGTAGGCATGTAACTCAACCCTTATAAGGAGTAAAATTTTTATCAAAAAACTAGTTCTTATTCCACCTTGAATTAACTGATTCATTATTCATAGGTTCCAACAATGGGACACCTAAGTAAAAATCTATCACACCAATCAAAATTAATTAAAAAATTAATTTAACATTACATCAATAATTTATCGACAGTAATTAACATGATATTGTTTTATTAACCAATTCCATTATACATGAATAATGACATCAATTTGATCATCATAGAATTATAGAATCATAAATGGATTATTTATCATTTTTTATTAATCATTTGAGAAATAAATTTATAATTAATATCTTATTTATGTTGATTTCTAGTTTCCATAAAGAACAAAAATCTAAATAATCAATTCATAGATACCATACTAACTATAAAATCAAAAGGCAACTCGTTATCCTGGTCGAAATAAACAATACACGATCGATACCAAATTCCCAATATAATTCAAATATTTAGTATGTCAAATTCATTATGATCTAAGGGATAAATCATATAATCCTTATGATTTCACATAAGTAATTAAATAACCAATTAATCCACTACCAAAAAGTATTTTTGATGTCCTATGTATGATAATATGTTAATATAATGGATCATGATTTCCTTTCAAGCAACGACTACATTCGCCCAAGAATGTCGTGGCTCATCTACATCAACAAACACACAAGAATGATCCATTAAAAACATGGAGACCAAATTCTATCATGTACAAAGGAAAAATTGACGGAAATTGGTTTGGGATCTTAGAAAAGATGTGGTAGAATATAACATATATCGAATATGGATCAACACATCCTAGTTGCACAAAAATATTGGGTTCCTATATAGTTGAAATAACTGAAAGTGGAACATGATCCAAGCCTTCATCATATTTCATGCCTCATATAGAAAGAAAAAACATTAGAAATTCCATACGTTGGGAAAACATAAAGATGAACAAGAGTTAACGATTAGAAAATTTTAATAGATGAGTTATTTAGATACATTTTATATTTGACCTTAATGGAATATCACATCAAGATTATGTGTTTTGACTGATTAACGGTACCATGAACCATAGAAAAAATTAAATATGAGTTATGGTCTTTGAATCTTATATAAATCCAATAAAACATGGTCTTTAAAGAATTTTATATCAATGAAGATGTCAATGTGGTGAAATTGTAGAAAAATGTAAAACTAGAGAAAATAGAAATTTTTACAAACATCTAGAAATGACTCACTATTAAGAGAGTCCCCATTGCACATCACTGGTGGATAAGCTACCGATGGATGAGTCACCTTTGGGTGAATCATTGTTGGACGAGATACCACTCAATGAATCACCGTCACAAGTCACTGGTGGATGTGATACTGGTGGATGAGTCACCATTGGGGGACTCTTAAATGGATGATCTACTTCTAGATGACTCACAATCGCGAGTCACTGGTTGATGAGTCATAATGGGTGGGCTACTAGTGGGGGTCAACATTGGAGAGATATCGGTTTGATTCTCCATTAGGGAGTTACCAGTGTGTGTCACCATTGGATAGCTATCAGTGTGAGTCACCATTGGCGAGACACCTAAGCGTGGCACCATTGGCAAGCTACCAGTACGAGCCACAATTGGAAGGAAAATAGTGAGAGTCATTGATGGAGACCTACCATCAGGACTCACCATTGCGACCTATAATCAGAGGCCTACTTTTCATGATGCACCAATGGAAATTTTTTTTTTAAAACACTGGAAATGAATCACTACTGTAGCCCAAAACACCTCAACCACCATATTTCAATAGAGAAATGATTATAAGAATTCATTTCCCTTACATTAGATAACACTCAAACTATTATCATCCCCGATAATAAAAAACCAACCTAGAGAGAAAATAGAAAAATGTGTTCGAACAAACACCCTGAGAGATACTTGTAAATGTTCTTTCCACTACAAGAGCACAATCACCTCAAAAAAGAAACAATGAAAAACCACTCGATAGCCAATCATCGTTCTTAAAAACTCTCTCGATGGATATACCTCTAAACAATGAGAAATTTTCAACATGAAACAAGATAAATCTATCTATCAAACAAAAAAGGCCTACAAACTCCAAATGAACAACGTTACAAGAGCTAAACATCAAAAAACTATGGGTACTAAAAACATAATTGAAACTCGCATTCCCTTGTACTCCCCTCCATTCCACCAGGCTGTAATAACACATGATCCAATGGAATTGAATACCCATGAAACTACTTTTCCTTGCCATCCTAGATCTCTACATGTCACTCCTAAAAGATCACACATCATCAATGTCAATATCACCAAATTGATGTCGTAAGAGATTTCATAAAGGTAATGATTGAGCTATGACATGTGATAAAATTGTGTATATGGATCATATATGGTGGAATAAATACCGTATATTCCATGGATTAATCATGATCCAATACTTCGAAAGACCCGAAAAACTAAAAAGAAAGCATACTACCACAACCAATCCATTGTTTCCCATGATTATGAGTCACATTAAAAACATGTTATCCCAAAATCAAACTCTAGAGGTCCCACCATATGATAGGAATAGAACTTATGATGATCCTTATTTTCCTTCATCCTCTCACAAATCACCTGAACCATCACAGTAAAATTCATTTGTAGTTCTAGCCGGAGATATAATGAATCTCAATCCCTAGTCCAGAACAATGGAGAATTGATTGGATTTCCATACAAGGATTCAAATGGATCCATTCCAATGTTGCTGTGAAAAATATTATTGTAAGGGAACTCTACCAAAGGAAGGTGCCTCATCTAAGAACCTCCAAAATCCCAGAAACAATTTTTTAACATGTCTTCAAGAGTCCAGATGGTTTGTTATGTATGACCATCCATCAGTAGATGAGGAGTAGTGCAATGGAAAATATGAGAAACAAAAAAAATGCTTATGACCACTCCACACCATGGAGGTATAAAGGGGATCTAAATCAGATATGATCATCCTCAATTGAGCTCCATTAATTGATTTCAATTGAGAATGTGAGACTCCATGGAGTCTCACATTATCCTCTAGATATTTCCGTGTCAAAACCTCCATTGAGCTCCACTAATTGATTTCTATGAAGTGGGATGATTTCTCAAAACATTCCAATACCACAAATATAGCTTCATACACTCCATTATCAAATGGAAAATGGGTAACAAAACCTATTTAGATGTCCTCACACTTCCACTAAGGAACATGTAATTGATAGGGACCACCAAGAAAATGATGCTTATCTATTACCTTCTAGAAGTTAAAATATAAATACACAAACTATGAAACTTCACACTTCAAACCATGCCGCCTAAAAATTCCAATAAATTCATGGTACATATTTTTCACTCCATGATGCACCACTATGGGTGAAATCTTGAAATCTCTAAGAACAATCTCATGCATCACCAGTGTATTGAAAATATTTTCATGAAATAACACCCAATGTTTCTCATCCACATTCTAACAATCAGGGCCTCGCTACAAACAACTTGGTCTCTCTCCAGATCACAAACTCAATATCCCCAAATAGGGACTCTTCTACCTACTACTCCATAGATAACTTCCCCTTTATCTAATATAGAGAACCTCTTCCTCAATTTTTTATGTCCATATGTAATGCTGAGTTTTCTTTCATTACACCCTATTATTCACCTGATTTTTACAATACAACACTATGTTATATCCTTCTCAATTCATCATCGACAATATACCGATTTACAGGTGTATAAAAAGTTTAAAAGTTGTAATCTTGTAAGAACTCAATCCATCGATGTTGTTGTTTGATCATGTCATATATGGAGAAAATGTACCCCATGTTCTTATGATTTATGGAGACCACAAAACACTCACAAATGAAGTATTGTATCAAAAAATTTAGGGAAAACAACAAATCCACCAACTCAAGATCATGGGAGAAATAATTATTTTCTTGGGGATGCATATTTATTGACCCATAAGAAACAACTAATATATGATTCATCAGAATACATCCCAACCCCAGACAAAAAGTATCAAAGAATCCTAAAACTAAACACCTTCTGCTCGTACACAAATAATTGGAACACTGACAAAATTATCCTTCAGATAATCAAAATCTACAAGACACTAATCATTCTACAAGAACAAATATTCTTTTCTATCCAACACTATTAGATTACATTCTTCCTGAGATAAATCTGCTACGAGCCTTCTAGAATACCCTATAAGCTCAAGGAAACATCGCACATCTCCCACTATCTTGGAGGATTATTAAAAAAATTATTATATATTCCATGGATCCATAGATACTCCATTCTAGAATAAAAAATTCCACATGAAACATACTTCTATAGCCCAAAACTCACACTTCATCAACATCCCAAATAGCTTCTCATGACAATGAACACCCCAAACAAAACATAGATTTATTGTACGCTCCTCCTCAGACATGGAAGAAACAAGGATTTCATCGAATAAAGCCACAAAAATCATATCCAAGAACATAGAAATCATATAATTCATTAACACAGTGGGCCCAGATAAAGAATTCATCACAGTGAATACCATCACAACAAACTCATAATGATGATGAAGACAACAGAAAGTAGAACTCATGATATCCTCATCCTTCATATGCATATAATGATATCCCGACCATAAATAGATATTTGAGAACCTATTTTCACCCATTAGTTGATCAGAGAACACATTATTCATGGATACAGATAGTAGTTCTACAATGTCACTCGGTTCAAGGGACGATAATTGAAACACAACAGCAAACTACAATCATCCATATTCAGTAACAAAACTCGTCCACCGCACGATGAAAAACATGGCCGAATGAAACTTCACTATAACAAACCATCGATATGTATACACATCTATCAAAACATTGAAGTAACCATCCTACACAAAGAAATAGAGATAGGATACACACATAGTTTTAGCTCGATCTCATACTCAATCTCCAGTTGAGGGGGTAATGCTACAACCTCTTCTAGAATGAAATCACTGTACTCTTACATAACCATAGGAAACACTAACTACCGATCCTTGGATAAAAACATCATTAGATCACTCAAAAAAAGATGATTATTGTGGTTTGTTCCTTATACCCATACAAGTGTCTTGCTCAGCAATAAACCATGTTGTCTCTCCACCCGCATTTTTGAAAACCCCTGTCTCCAAAAGAAATCTGTGATAGCCTTCACATATTAAAAACACCACAATTCCATGATGACAAAATATGGTTCTGTTCATAAAAATAAGAAACCACCCCAAGAGTGGTTCTTCCCCATCACCTTCTCACAGTCTCTAGATAAGTCAAACAAGTCTGCTCGACCTCCATCTGGCATAGTCAATTCTAAGGAACTGAAATAATCTCAACCTCAAGTCCAAAGGCATGGACAAAGGAAGGTGATACGATGGATTTTGTCTCTCCCTAGTCAATCAAGGAATCCACCCAAGTAGAAAACAATAAAATTTTACCTCTAATGACATCTGGATCCCCTAGTGCTGACAATTCTAATGGATGAATATTACTACGACCATCATTATAGCCTCTCTGATCCATATGAAAACCACTTCCATGTCCTCTCTATGCTCTCTACAGATGGGGAGTGTCCTAGGGATATCCTCTAATATCCCCATATGATGTACATTGATCCAAATCTAGTGTAACCTGTTACTACATCCTCGACTGAAATTCCCTCAACGGAGGAACTTTTATTGGAACAGTTGATGCACACTGACTTCTAAAAATGTCCAGACACTCATGACGATGAGGACCTCATACTACATAAGAAAAAGAAGTTCATAATCACATTTAATAGGTCTAACAGCCACTCCCATAGAGAAACAAAACATTGACAAACATAACATACCCCTGGCCCAACGAAAACCCTTTTTCCTTGAAAACCAGGAACCTTTAACCACGTACATTCTTTTGTGGAATTCCTACAGAAGTCCCTATTTTAATGATAGTGTTATCTATAATATTATATAGGATACCTCTTCCCTCTCAATCAACTCATGATATGTCTTCAGTATAAATAGTGTTACGTGGCACTAGATCTCTTTATGAAATGCTTCCATGATACATCATCACATCCAATGAAACCTAGTAATCCTTTAGAGAATGGATCAAACTGAAATCTACCTTATCATCTTGAATGTGTTCTTATTGAAATGTATCTAAAAGGGATCTAACATAATTACACATAATCTAACACTAAATGTCTCACAATGTCCTCCTCTAACTTTCATGGTTGTTAACCTCAACTCTATGATGATTTTTGGCACAACTTCCTAAACATATTCTATGGAAACCTAGTTAGGAAGTAGACCTACAGACATACCAACAAATGGAAAAATATTTATATCTCCTAAATATGGAATATGTATGTCTTTACCATTTATTGATTTTTTTATCTTATTAATTTTTTGCTACCCTATGATAAGGTCTACATATTCAAACACTTGTTCAATAAAGAATGATGCTTGATCCTATTCTAGATCTCAAAACTGAAACAAGTATCACCTTAGTTATTAGCCACTATAATATTTATGGTTTGTACATGAGATCATAGGGGGTCCTAAAATAAAATGTCTCATCCAGTCTCCTGGGTTTACAACTCATGTTAAACATGGATAAAATTGTTTCCCTCCCAACATATGCATCTCACTTATGGATAACTCCCAACTCCTTATCAATCAACAAGAGAAATGATACCACTCTTTCATGACTGCTCCCATAAATGTGGAACCCACCTAGGCCAAAAATGGGGGATGATAGATAATGACCCTCGATTCCCACCTTCGGTAGGATCCTTGTTGGCTACTATCAACAAAGGTATAGCAAACACACTAATGGGAGGCTTTATCCTATAAGAAAATAAAAGTGTAAGAGAGAGATAATATTTATACAAAGTAACTTTTAATCAGATAACAATGTATATGAATCCAATGTTTAAATATGTAATGTCAAAAAAGAACTACTACAACTGAAAAGGAAAAAGGAATGTAGGAAAATAATGTAAAACGACACTAACCACAAAGCAAAAAAATCATCTAAAAAACCAATAGATAGCAGTAACCCATGTGATAGCCAGTGTACCCCAACTAACTGAAAAACAGTTTATATAAGCACATGGTAATTAAATTAATATAATCTATAAGATCCTCCCCATATCCTCTAATGAAATGTAATGAATTCAGGATAATTAATATTCAACGAAAATTGAAACTAACTTGTCACCTAAATAGGTATATGATTTTCTTAGAATCACCATAGCTACTATCACAGAATATCACATATAAGAGTATATAATATTATAATGAAATTCAAGGTTACCCAAGTACCAATTTCCCACTCGTTTGCTTCTTTCCTCCAACATCGCAAATCCCAAACATCTCTCTCCAAAGTGGCTAGCCCGATGACACAAATGCAAAGTACTACAACATGCAGCTCGTGAACCATGCCACCATTTCTACATTAAAAAAGTAATTGGGTAGTTTATGGGATCCACCTTAGATTGTATAATGTGTATCATGCATCTGATATTATACCTCAAGCAATTAAATACAATACAACGAGTAAGGACCATCAATACATCACAACCTATACACGTCATACATATAGTAGTTAATAAGAAACTATATCCAAATTTATGTGCATGAAATAAAATAATACCTTAATGCCCATTACAAACATTTATGTGGAAACCTGACTCTTGTACATACCATCACATGTTACTAACAATAGATGAGTCTGGGGTCTATGGGGTTTTTTACCCATCCATCCTCCCACCATGATTTTTAGTTAAACACCCCCAGGGATTCAAATGCCCAGGGTGTCAGTTGCCTTAATCAACATGAAGGAGTATAATATAGATACATAATAAGTATAATATATATTATTTCTCAATACCAAACTATAGAGAATAACCAATTTTTAGGATCAACTATAGCTAACTTCTCTTGGACTCCCGGTTTCCATTGCTAAGACTAGATATCCTATAAGCACAAAACCATTTAAAGTGCTACATTATGTTACCTCAACACATTTTATCTATTTTAATTTAATTTACTTAATTCATTAACCATTAAACGAAAATTATCAAATTTCGCGTTACATTTCATTATAATTGGGATAAGATCCACTCCCACCATGAATAATAAAATCGAATCTATAGTTTATAAAAAATAACACCTCAGCATTGCATCCTATCAATATCCAACCCCAAGAGTTAAACATCATTTACTCATTTATTTTTCATCATTACCACTTTACACTTATCCATGTATTCAATAATTTTATTCTAAACTAACAAACACAAGGGGATATACATAGTGAGTAGATTACATACACATCATGTCATTGAAACATATAGAAGAAGCGTAGACCAACCCATCCTCAAGAAGAAAAATATGGAATGAATGTGGAATACCCCATGCATATTGACCAATATCAGAAGGAGAGTATAAAAAATGATCTACCTCATGTTGTGTGGAGCATAATGTAGGTAAAAAATTATAGATTCCACCAGAATCAAATATACACATCAATATGTAACCCAATATCAAGCGGTTCCATCATCTTCAGTGTTCCCGTGACACCCATATCCATATATCAGTGAAACTCGCTGCTCTAAGAATACAGTACTACCAAAACCACTGGGCCTGACTACCCCACATTCAAAAAATATTCCTTTGGGCACAACCATCCTAGGTTCACATCACATATGGGACTCCCTCCCCTAACAACTATAAATTTTGTATCCAGAGAACATCACAAGAAGCTAGAACAAATATTGTAATGGTCTCTCAGCCCCATAGAAATGAATTCAGCCGTTACAGACAATGAGGTCTCATGGATCCAAAACATAAGTCACATGGCCATCAATTTTAGACAGTTAACTCTTACCCTATAAGGAATTATATTTTTATCACTCAACCGGTTCTTATTCCACATTTAATACACTAAGTCAAAATTCACTAGTTCCCACTATAGGTAGGAAAATAAATAAGCTATCAGACCTATAAAAATTAATTAAATAATTAATTTAATAAGAAATCAATAATTTTTTAGAATGAAACAACATGCATCAGGTTTATTAACCATTTCCATTATACAAGCATAACCTTATCAATTCAATCAACATCAAATTATAATAAAAACACCCACATTCATTAACATTTCACTTTAATCCATTATCAAATTAGATTAAAATTAATATCAGTTTTAAATTAATTAAAAATTTCAGATAATAATGAATTTATGAACATGACTATCATAGTAATCATACTATATATGAAATCAAGAGGCATCCCATTATAATAGTATAAAACAACAACATATGATCGATACCAATTCCTAAATCTCGATAAATTATTTACTATATCAATTTAATTTTTATACATGGGGTAAATAATTCTATATCTATGACTACATGTAATTAAATAGGGAAAAATCTATTCCACTTCATTAATTGGTTTCTGACATTTATTGCCACATAATTGTTAAACACAACAGATACAATCACCACTCTCGCAACAATTGCATCAACTTGGGGACGCCATGACACAACTGCCTCAACCAAAACCCATGATAGATCCATTAAAAACCTGGAGATCCAATGACATTACATGGGAAGGTGAAATGAGAGAAAATAGATACAAGATCCCAGAAAAATGGCGTATATACAATCCTTATATCGATGACGGATCGAAACATCATAGTTGTACAAATATAATTGAAGTACATACAGTAGGAAAAACTCCACAGGAACATGATCCAAGGCTATAACACAACACACAACTCCAATGAAAGGAAGAATCTTAGGTGTCCTATAATTGGGAAAAAATAAGAACATGTATTTTCCATTGTAATATTTAAATAGACCAATGGGATAGATTTGGTATTTTTTTCCATTAATGGTGGATCTCATCAAGATTGTGTTTTTTGAACACGAAAACAAACCTGAGACCATAGGAAAACATATATAGTGGTTATGGGATTTGAATTTGACTTAAATCACAAAAAATGGTTTTAAAATATTTTTACATCAAAGAATACTTCATGGTGGTGAAATTGTAGAAAACTGGAAAATTGGAGAAAACTGAAATTTTGACAAAAATTTGGAAATTACTCAAAGTTGAGTGAGTCACCATTGAGAGTCACTGGTGGATGAGATACCCATCAAAGAGTCACTATCGGGTGACATAATACTCAAAGATCTAAAATTGGGTGACTCACAATCATGACTCACCATAGGATGACTCACCATTAAGTGACTCACTGTTGGAAGAGATTCCACTGGTCAATTCACCTTCACATGTCACTGGTGGATGGGCTACTAGTGGGTGAGACATCATTGATGAGCTACCGATACAAGTCACCATTGGGGATTTACCAGTGTGAGTCACCATTGAAGAGATATTGGGGTGAGTCACCATTGGCGAACTACCATTTGGAGTTACAATTGGTGAGATATCGAATTGAGTCACAGTTGGAGAGCTACCAGTGAGAGCCACTATTGGAAAGATACAATGAGGAATCACAGTCGCGAACACTCGTTCCTAACTCACTATAAGAGTCATTGATTTTTGGTTGACTCTTGAAATGAGTCACTGGTGCCTCCCAGAATACCCAACCACTAGATTTCATTAGAGGAATGGAGCAGAGCGGTCCATTCCATTACATAATTCATCGTCCCCAATCATTTTCTGGTAGGTGAGTCTAATAGTTAATGATCTAGTAGAAACCAACAAGCAGTGAGCATAGTGATTTTGGTGCACCCTCAAAATGTTGATTCATGCTACCCGGGCTATCTATTTATGGTTAACGAAGTAAAAACTAATTTTTCACTATGCTTCTTATCATGATTCACTTTTTATGCATCATCATTAAATGACAAGGGTAGCGATATGATTAATATAAAAGACAAAGAGAGAAATAAGTGAACCTAATAAAAAATAGGTCATGATCTGGTTTTCATGAAGAACTTTGTAAATAATATTGATACCTTGATTTACCCAATTGAGGTATTTAAGCCCATTTTATGACAATAATAACCATTATTATTATTATATTTGGTTAAAAACTATTACATCTCATGTTCTAAAAAAGAATCTCTTTTATTAGCTTAATAATTAACTAAATATTAATAAATAAAATTTGAAATGAATATGAAATTATTAATTAATGGATGCAAATAAATGAAAAAATTACATTTTTCAAGTATTCTGTAATAATATATTTATATAAATTATTATTTTCATTAAATAATATATTAATTCAAATTAAACTCATTATTAATTTTTTTTAATATGGTAAATAATTTTTGAAACAAAGAATATAATCCTTAATTGGTTAGAATTTAAATTTATAAAAGTATATATTTTTCATGGAATAATTTTTTTAATGAATATTTCGTTTTTTATTAGGAATACATATATTATAAGAATTTTAATTTAAAAAATACAATAAAAAATTATTTATAGTTATAAAAAATAAATATATTGTAACAAGTAGTCAAAGATAAATGTATATTTAAAATTTTAAAATTATTTAATTATAATAAGTCTATAATTTTATATTTAGTAAAATTATTTTATATAATAATAATTAATGATTCAAAATATTTTTATTATTATTATTCATGTAATATATTTTATTATAGGTATATTATCAAAATAACTATTATTAAAAAATGTGAGTATAAATAATTTATAAAAACTATAATTTTATTTTATTAATAATTATGATATATTTTATTAATAATTATGATATATTTTATTTGTCACATAAAATAAAGAATGTTATTTTAAATAAAAATAAAAAAATGATGATGATATTGGTTTTGAGAAAATCAAATAAGCAATCCATACAAGAAGCCTTATTTCAAAGGGAGTAGTTGAGTAGTGGTGTAGTGATTGAGTACGTAAATGGTTGAAAACAAAAGGGAACTTTGACACTAATTTCGGCTTCAAACCATGTTGAAGTAGATTGAATTCAAGAACTGTAGATCTGAATGAGGATTTGGATGTCGAAAATGAATTAAGCCATTCATAATGTCGGCCATCGGAGAATTAGTCACACATGTGTTTCTCTTTTCATTAATTTTCATACAACTCTGAGAGATTTTGGAACTCAAACAATGAATGATAGAGATCCCATCATTTTACTTCTACAATCCATTAGGAATTTATTTTATTTTTAGGTATCTGGAACATTAAAAAGATGCTATCTCTTGGATAATTTTGATGTATTAAATAAATGTTTGTCGAGTTTCAAGTTTTTTCTTCCCCAATCATTATGTTTTTTCCCTATTAGTCACAATAATACTTTTTCAGTATAAATATAAATTGTTTGACAGTTATTTTGAGGATCCTTGGATCATGAAGAAACTAGATGTATTGTTTATTATAAAGTCTAAATCGAATAAAAAAACATTGGATCAAAAATAGAAAAGTTCTAAATAAGGTCCAGATTGATACAACTATATTTATTTCCCAAATAGAATATATAAATATATTTCATCTAATAATATTGAAAATTGATTGTTTGAAATTTATGTTCACCAAATTATTCAGCACACCAAGCTCTTTATATAAAATTTGCATAATTATTTTAATTATTTTCAATTAAAATATATATATGCACACATATATTTATATATAATATTTATTATGGTTGTAAAATAAATGAAAACACCATTTTAAATGTTCTGAAACTGTTGTTGTAAGGTGATTCATTCAAATAAATATTTTTTATCAGATAAGGATTTGGTATGATATATATATATATAAATAACTATATTTATATATTATATTTAACGTTATATATATAGGAGGTTTACATTGTGATTCTCATTGTGAGAAATATTTTTTGTAAATTTGGAGAAGAATATAGATAGGGAAGATAGAGAGAGATGGTATTAATATAGAAAATAAAACAGGACTATCATTTTTCATTATTAACATAATACAAAGGTGGAGTACTTTTTAAATTTGTTTTTTCAAATAAATAAATTTCCAAATAAAACATGTTTTTTTGTTTAAAAATATAATTTTTCATGTTTAAAATTAATTTAAATGATATTATTTTGTTTCGAAAATATGGTTTTCAAATTAGTCTATATGGATTTTATCTTCTAATTGATTTTCTACTTTAGTATATTTTTAAATATTTGTTTATAACAATATATTATAAAAAATATTTTTAAAAGAAAATATTTATTCTAAATGGGAATTTTATCTTTTCCAAATTAATCTTCCATGACAGATTCTGCTTTCAATAATTTATATTTTAAAAAATTCTACCATATAAAAAAATCATTTTTAATTTACATATTTTAGGATTTCTGGTCGAAATAATGTTAATTTTTATTAAAAATTATTTTAAAGTGAATGTGATTTTATTAAATTTAATAAATATTTACAATGATAAAAATATAAATTTTTTTGGATAATAATATATGTAAGATTCGTGTATATCATTAGATATGGAAATATTCTATTATTATTTATCATAATTCATGCATAATTTTATTTTGGAATCTATTTAATTGTAATTCATTTATATCAAATGGATTTATTCGAATTCTTTTCCAAAAAGTGATACTCTCCCAACGATAAAAGTTATAATATTATATTATTTTCTAAAAATAATTTAACTAAGTTTTTTAAAATTAATTAATGGTTTATTTATAAGGAAGAAATATCTTTAGAAATATTTTCATAAAACAAAATTTGGAATGTGCATATCAAATGATATAAGAAGGAATATGGAGGATTCCCAGAACCACAATAGGACTTTGTCCCATAAGTGATATTATTATGTTTCTGAACAAGTTTTATATGATCTTCCAAGTAATATTTTTGTCCCAAATAGTATTTTAACATTCAATGGATTTTCAAAAAGAAATATAATTTGTTTTCAATAAATATTTTCTAAAGAAAATATCAAAATTATAAGTATTTTTAAAATTTTATGAAAATTATATTTTTATATGAAATATATAAATATATATAATATTAATTCTTTTAAATAGTATTAAAATAAATATTGTTAAATGTGTTTTTAGTGGTTTTTATTTACTTATTGGGAAATTATATTCTCATTACATGTTTTTAAAAGGGTTTTAATTGGTATCATAGAAGTTCTAAAATGGATATCTTCACATAATGTGTTAGAACACACAATGAGAATTATTAATTTAAATTATTTTTTGTTTACTCTGATAAATTTTAAAAATTTCATAATTCCATAGAACCTTGACAAGTAAAGGTCATCAATTGTATAAATCGCTATGTATTTTTCAAATATTATTAAATAAAATATTAAATAGAATTATTTTAAACCTGAACTGGAATCATTAGTCTCGTCTCTTTATATTTTATGTCATATTAATGGAATAGAATACATTGGAAATAAGGAATTTTTTTTAGTGGAAAACAAAATCAACCTAATAAAACATTATTCTAAATATCTATGTAGATAATGGCCTTAAGAATATAAAATTTTAGCTGATCTTTTATGTCTTAATTCTATTGATGGATATTTATAATTTTCATAATATCTGATGAATGAGTTGTGAGGGAATAATTCAATTGAAGGTGTTGAAAGCGAAATCTATAGTTTCAAATAAAAATGTTCTTATTTATTACTTTATATAATAACATAGTATTAGATAAAAAATATTATTATTAATTTAATTAATATGAAATTAACAATTAATAATGTAAATAATTGAAAGAGTAATGGTTTTCTAATCTTATGTTATAATATTTTTAAATAAATTATTATTTTTGACAGATAATAATTTAATTCAAAATTATAAATAAGTAATTTTCTCCTTAAAAATGTTGTAAATTTCTTTTCTAGAAGATTATTTTATGATACATATAGTTATTTGATTATTTTGTATAAAAAATTCAAAAGTTTATTTAAAAAAATATTTAATTATTAAAAATGATTATATCGAACAAAATCTTAAATTAAAATCAATTAAAATATGTTTTAATTTCATAAATAATGTTTGAAACTATAATGATTATCATAAAATGGTTAATATGTAAATAAATAAATTAATTGTTCATGAAAAGATAACTATAATTAATATGAATTTTTTTAATGAGAATATATAAATTATAATATTTATGTAATTATAATAAAATAATTTAATTTTAACGGGTAATCTTATAAAAATTTATATTTAAAATTTGATAATTATGAAATTATGATTAAGTAGTTAATATGGAATTTAAATGTAATGAAACTAATAATCAATATCAATGATAACACATATTTTTTTATTTTCAAAGAAATGTATTTCATTATCAATATATTAAAATACATAAATTATGATAATTATGAAATATGAGTATTAATAATTTAAATAAAATATAAATATTAATTTATTAATAATGATAAAATAATATTTAAATAATATGAAAAAAAATTATATAAAATTAAAATGATAAAAAATGATGACGATAAGGGTTTCAAAAAATAGAAATATGGGAAATCATAACCAAATTCTCATTTTGGAAGGAGGGGTTTTGTAACACCCCAGGTAAATAAAGAATATGACATTTTCAAATTTATCCATATTATTGAATAAAATATTAATATTACTTTAAAGGGGACGCTATTCTCGATGGCGTACCCAATATGCAAAAACGAGTTTCTTGGGAATCTTACGTTGCACTCTAATAATAAAATAATATTATTTTAAATGGTAGATAAAGCCTAGAAGTTGTAATGGAGGGAATGAACAGAACTAACAACAAAATGATAATATATGTTTGTAAAATATTTTTACTTTTTACAATGAATGTTAGAGGATTAAAAATGCGAATGAATCCAATTTTAAGCGTAAACATTATAATATTTTTTTAATGGTCGATTAACCACATTTTGATGGTGAACCTCATTTAATTCCACTTTTTTACAATTTTATGTGTTACATTTGACAAAATAAAATTCTTCTTTAGAATTGGGACATTAAAATTTACTTTGTGTAAATTTTTGGTATTTTTCCGATAATGTTCATTTTTTAATGAATAGTGAAAAATATTGTATTTTAATTCAAAACCTCCTTTTAGTCTAATTTATTTATATGATTAGTTTATCTTTTTAATTATTTTTAAAGATAAATTAGAATATATTTTTACCATTTAATCCAATAGTGGTCATTGGAATTGATTTCACTTTGAAATTGGACTTAAACTAGTGTCAATCTTTTAATAGTTATTGTTTCTTAAAAACATGCTATTTGTTTTGACAGCGGGAATTAATTATTAAATTAATTAATGAAACTTATATTTATTTAATTTTGTAAAATATAAATCATTTTTTAATTCAGAATATCAAATATATCTTAGGGTGAATTTTTGTTATTTTTCTGAAAACTCCAATTTTTGATGATTAGTGAAACCACTAAGTGGTAGTTTAAAAACAGTTTTTTCGTTTAAATGAAAATTTACCAATTCTGTGGTTTGAATTTCAAAAATCCGACATACATAGTTCTAATTATGATATAAAATGTTGTTCAATGGGATTAAAATAATTTTTTTGGTGAATAGTAACTCTTTTGTTTTTAATCGCGATTAGAGGTAATTAGTGTAATTTAATGTAAAGATAATGGTATAATAAAATGAAATGACCTTGACACATGTTCTACCCTTATTGGATGAGTCATGGCCGACCAAAACAATCCATGGATCAACTTGGGGACCCCATAGAGCCACTTTGGATTGAAAATGACATTAATTCCTTTTTATTTAAAGTTAAAATTAAAATGTCACAAACATGTGTTGTTTTACTAAAACAATTTTTACATGGGGTTATATAAGTCATATTTTTGACTATAAATATTCATTAGAATGATAAACATATTTCCTAAATCTTGATATTTTTTTATGATTTTTAGACATTAAATAAATTAATTTGTTTATGACACTATGATGATGCAGTGATTACCTCATAAATGAATGATTTAAATAAAATGAGAAGATAGTGTGAAATATAAGTCTTACACTTGTCATAAACCTATTGGATGGGTTTATTTAGAAACATTATCACCTTATACTCGAAATATATCCTTTTGGTACCTTTAAAATCGTAATATCTTTTTATAATAAAGTAATATTTTATAACATTCCAAGAGTTCCCCTCCTCTCCTCTTATAAATGGCCCCCACCTGTACCACCTTACACGCACCTCTCAAGACTTTGTCTCGACCAACCCCTACCCATTTCATCTCTCCACATCCCTCTATTCATCATTTAAGCCTCACTTTAGGTATAATCCTTTCCAAGGAAGCCTTTGAGCTCAAATCATTGAGAGTTACCCGATTTAAAGGTAATGTTTTCCCTTGTGTTCTTTTGTTTTATTTTGATTCTCCAAACCCCTAAACTATTTTTATTAATTTTTTTATAACAACACCAGTATCTTAAATATACTATAATGTTTTTATAAGAAGGATTCTAGATACACTTTCACACACCTCCGTCTAATGGTTAAAGAACACACTATTTCTGTGGATGGCGAATTACTGCCTCACGAAACGATGATTGTTCAATATTCTTTTAACATCTTTAAAGGTGGCCATTAAGATGTCACTATATTTATATATGATATATAATATGTTTATGTTTTCCTTAATCTTATGTATTTTTCATTTATGGCATAGCTTTATGGTTTCCATTATGGGTAAACGCGATATCTTCATTTTAAGAAGCACGGACTACCGCCCCCTCAAAGTGATTTGATTCGTTAATGCCATATGTGGGACGTATAAAGGATGGAATTAATTGTATTACATATGATATCCTACTGGAATTATAATTTACCTTTATATAATTATTATTTCATTCCATTGAATACAAAAAAAAAGAAATGAAAGTAGCGTTCATGCATACGTACGACTTAACGTCTCCATGAATGGTACTTTTCATTTCTTATCACCAAATGTTATGTACTATTAAGAGTCTATATATATAATGGATATATATGTAATATATTAAATATAAATTATGGATATAATTCTGGAATTATAATATATTTATCTCTCAATTTGTTTTAATTCCATTAATATGACAAAAAATGAAAGTAGCGTTCATGCGTACGTACGGCCTACCGTCTCTATGAACGGTGCTTTTAATTTTTTATCTCCAAATGATATGGAATAGTATAAAATGAATATATACTGGATATATATTATATTTAAAACATCAATAATATTCTGGATATGATGTACCTATAACTACATGGAAAATTCTTTTCCAACAAGTTCAATTTTTACTCATGTACCGAACATCGACAAAAGCGTCTGATATGAACTCAGTTTATTAACCAATTATTATAACATTATAATATGTGATATGAAATTAATAATAATCTTTAAATGAGGTCCTAAAGAAATTATAAATTTAACAAATTTTATTATTTAGTAGATTATAGAACGATCGAGTCATGTCGTACACGAGGTAAGGGATCCTACCCCTCTCTTTCTTTTTAAGTACACTCTTTTATGTCATTCCTTTTAAGCTCATCTTTCTTATGATTGTGATGTTATTTTATATTAATCTTACTATATGTTTTATTTTAATATGATGAGATACCCTACTTTCTCTCATCAATCAATTTTGTATGTTTTGAGTGGTGCCGTTAGGCTGCCGAATTTTTGTGAGAGATCCAACCTCTCTCTTTCTTTTTAAGTACTCTCCTTTATGTAACTTATTTTAAGCTCATCTTTGTTATGTTTGGGGATGTTCTTTTATATTACTCTTGATGTAAATTTTATGTTATTATGATGAGAGACCCTATTTTATCTCATAAATCCATTTTTGGATGTTTTATGTGGCGCCGTTAGGCTGTCGAGCTTTTGTAAGGGATTTTTCATCTCACTTTTATTCCCATGAGATTTATGCTACATTTTCCACCATTTCTGATGAGTGGTATATATACATCCTATTATTATAATCTTTTTGTAATATAATTTTGTTTATGAGTATTTACATAAATGATGTATTGTCCTTCTTTCATGGGGTGTATGCTTCGAAAGATACCCAAGTCGGTAAGGGATCCTTTTACACACCACTATTTAAAAGACTTATTTTGTTTGGACTTTTAATTTACATATTTTTATGTTGGGATATGTTTTTATATATGCTTATTGATGTAAATTTTATGTCCACATGATGAGATACCCTTTTTATCTCTCACCAACTCACTTTCTGAATTTTGAAGTGACGCCGTTAGGCTGTCGAATTTTTGCAAGGGAACTTCTGAACTTAATTTTGATTCTTTGGGATAAACTTGCACTCCTTGAAATTGTCGGTTTATGAATATGTGTGAATAACCTCTGATTGTTTCACACTCAATATCCACTTATATTTGGTGTATTCGTTTTTCACACATAATTATGTAATTGATTTATCCTTAATATAAGGATACCGTCTTTGTATGGGACTTCATCTCAATCTCCTTTCATTGAGGCATATTTTGTTTTATAAACAACCTTCTTTTATATGGTGTATAAAACCCTTTGAAATTTATGTTTATCCAAAATGAATTTTTTTATAAGAAGCATTTTACTAAATGACAAAAGGGAATGTTTTTGTCGTACGTATGGGACGACAACAAATTCTCTGCCACCATGACCATTATTTAAGATTCGGCTTCCTCTACAAGCCATACATTTTTTTAAATGAAAAATAAATGCCATGTTTTACTTTTCTTTTATTTTTGTATTTAAAATGGTTTTCATAATGTTTTTATTTCAATGTGATGTATTGATATCTTCTGATTGAAAATTGGAAATGTTATGTTTCCTTTATGCATGATTTATGTGATAAGATTATGTTATGGTTCTTGGGAATTATTATGAAGATAGGTGGTTCTGTGATAAATTAAGGGCGGGTGATCCCGATATAGCTCACAATGCATTGGGTAACGTGAAGGGGTTAAATGTTAAGGTTTCTTTGAAGAGATTTAGGGAATATATTGTGATGGGTATTCCAAACATAACCAAGAGGGTTACTCCCTACATAACAATGTTATGAATTCCTCAAGTTACCTTTATGCCTTATTATTTCAATGATATATTCATGATTTGATGAGGTATGTTAAAATGATTATGTTTAATGAGTAAAGTATGATTTCATACATGGACTAATGTTTTCTTTTCGTACTTTTATATCCCTGACAAATCTTTTTATGCTCATCCCATGTTTTTAAAATTTTTTCACAGGTCAAGGGAAAGATTCATGATATGATGATAGTGTCAAGGATGTGTCAAGAAAGAATTCATGTTTTATTTTAAAAATGTTTCCGTTGATGGAAAAAAACGAATACTATCTTTTATGTAACCACTTCATTTAAATGTGGAATGTAATTCATGATGTATGATCTAATTCTCCAAAACTATAAACCTCAAAAGATCCTCAATGTGAATTATTCATTTAATTCAATATTAAGTAAGGTTTAAGGTCGGGGCCTTATAGTTGGTATCAGAGGGAGGTTAATATAACTTTAGATGTTAGGGTATTCTCTAAGAATAAGTGACATTACCATAATGGTTAGGATTTTAGAAAGAGTCCTAGTTTTAGATAAAGTGAATGAGTAAATATATCATAGTGTTTATCTTATTCATTAGTACATAATGGTTTTGTTGATATACTCACACTGACATTTCTGTTTTTAGTGAATGGATGGATCTAGTAGGAACAAAAGTGACAACAGGTTTGAAGGAAACTGTGGTGGTTCTTTGATTAAGAGACTGGATGAAATGGGGGATTCAATAAGGAAACTCGTGGTTGTTATAAACCAACTATCAAGGAGTCATTATCAACCCCTTTAACCATGGAATGTTCTGTAATGCATCATGTATGATATGACCAATCGATGTGGAAGTTCAGGTAATAATTATAAAAGTAACCATTAGAGTTTATATCCTTACTTTTGAGGTAATTATGGGTTATTATATGTTATGATGGAAAATGAAAGGCATGAGATAAAATTGAGGTTAAAATATGTTATGATTATTTTTGAAGATTTTATCTCATTTTGGGGAATGTTTTACGAATTATATAGTTTTGGAAAAAGGACAACACCCAGACCGTGTGACAACCCGTCGCGTCGGACAAAGCTGCGGGAATCGAACCCACAACCAAAGTGCGACTGATATTTATCGCCTACCACTGGACTATGTGAAGTCCCTGGTTAGTTTTACTGATTCTTTTTAGTTAGATGAATTTAGGAATCAAGATTATATTTATTTTGGGTTATCTATGGAAAGGATTAAGTTATCATGGAAGATATGTGATTAGGTTAATTACGTTTCAATATGAGAATTTAAGAGCAATTGACGTTATATGGAGATAAAAGTTAATTTGTACCTTGGAAGACTATGTGATTAAATCCTTCAAATATTTGGTTTTAATCTTAGTTTGGTTTACTTTGAAGAATTTAACGGAAATTTGTTTATCGAATGGTCTTCATTGAACTTTGGGTTTTTTGGGACAAATTTTGGAGATTAAGAATTGATTTTTCATTTTACAAAGGATTATACTTTTGTGGATTATCTGATCTCATACTAAAAATTTTGGTTTTGGTTTTTGTCTAAAGGCATGGGAAATATATAGTTCTATTTTATGGATTAGGTGATTCTCATGAAGCTGAATATAATACTCTTAATGCGAACAAGTCTTCCTAAATACTCGTCTTTTGGAGAAAATATGAGTTTGATTAACGAATATAGTAAAAGTTGAAAGTCTATGTGACAATTAAGTATGTTTCATTATGATTTAGTTTATCTCAATAATAAATTCTTCAATGTAGAGTATCTTAAAACCAAAATGTTTTCAGTTAACTTTTCATACTGGGGAATCGAATACCATTTTACCCATCACAAGTTTCTGATTTTATTATGGATAACATTCTCCTAGACAAGTTTACTATCACTCTCACAAAAACATGACCCTTTGTATTTTCATCCATATCCATGTTTTCGTACATGGAATCCTAGTATGGGTTAACTCGGGTGACCTTTGTACTTATCTTTGTTTATTTTAATGTGATTGTTTTACTGACTCTTGTTCTGATGTGGGATTTTCAATGATGTTTCCAAGCCCAATTTTAAAATTGCGATGATGCAATTCCCAAAATGGGGGAAGGATGTAACACCCAAGGTAAATAATGAATATTACATTTTCACATTTATCCATATTTTTGAATAAAATATTAATATTACTTTAAAGGGGATGTTATGCTCGATGGCGTACCCAATATGCAACAACGAGTTTCTTGGGAATCTTACGTTGCACTCTAATAATAAAATAATATTATTTTAATTTTTAGTTAACTCCTAGCTGTTGTAATGGAGGGAATGAACAGAAATAACAAAAAAATGATTATATATGTTTGTCAAATATTTTTACTTTTTACAATAAATGTTAGAGGATTAAAAATTCGAATGAATCCAATTTTAAGCGTAAACATTCTAATATTCTTTAAAAGGTCGATTAACCGCCTTTTGATGGAGAACCTCTTTTAAATACAATTTTTGACAATTTTATGTTTCATATTTGACAAAATAAAATTCTTCTTTAGAATTAGGACATCAAAATTTACTTTGTGTAAATTTTGGGTATTTTTCCGATAAAGTTCATTTTTTAATGAATAGTGGAAAATGTTGTATTTTAATTCAAAACCTCCTTTTAATCTAATTTGTTTATATGATTATATTATCTTTTGAATTGTTTTTAAAGTAAAATTAGAATATATTTTTACCATTTAATCCAATAGTGGTCATTGTAATTATTTTCACTTTGAAATTGGACTTAAACTACTGTCAATCTTTTAATAGATATTGTTTCGTAAAAACACACTATTTTTTGACAGCGGGAATTAATTATTAAATTAATTAATGCAACTTATATTTTTTGAAGTTTTGAAAAAATAAATCAATTTTGAATTTGGAATATCAAATATTGGTTAGGGAGAATTTTTTATATTTTTTTGAAAAACTCAAATTTTTGATGAATAGTGAAACCACTAAGTGGTAGTTTAAAAACTTTTTTTTTGTTTAAATGAAACTTTACCACTTCTGTGGTTTGAATTTCAAAAATCTGACATAAATGGTTTTCATTAATATGTAAAATTTTGTTTAATGGGATTGAAATAATTTTTTTGGTGAATAGTAACTCTTACGTGTTTAATCACGATTAGAGGTAATTAGTGTAATTTAAGGTAAAGATAAAGTTATAATAAAATTAAATGACCATGAAACATGTTATAACCTTATTGGATGAGTCATGGGAGACCAACACAATAAATGGGTCAACTTGGGGACCCCATGGAGCCACTGTGGTAGGAAAATGACATTAATAACTTTTTATTTGAAGTTAAAATTAAAATGTCACAAACATGTGTTGTTTTACTAAAACAATTTTTACATGGGGTTATATAAGTCATATTTTTTACTATAAATATTAATTATAAATATATAAATATTTCCTACATCATGATATTTTTTATATAATTTTTAGACATTAAATAAATTAATTTATTTTTGATACCGTGATGATGTAGTGATTACCTCATAAATGAACGATTTAAATAAAATTAGAAGATAAGGTGAAATATAAGTCTTACACTTTTCAAAAACATATTTTATATGTTTATTTAGAAACCCTATCACCTTATCCTCGAAATATATTATTTTGGTACCATTAAAATCCGAAAATCATTTTATAATAAAGTAATACTTTATAACATCCCAAGAGTGCCCCTCCTCTCCTCTTATAAAAGGCCCCCACCTCTACCACCTTGCACAAACCTCTCAAGCCTTTGGCTTGGCCAAACCCAGCCCATTTCTTCTCTCCACATCCCTATCTTCTTCATTTAAGCCTCACATTCGGCATAATCCTTTCCAAGGAGGCCTTTGAACTCAAATTAAAGAGAGTTACCTGATTTAAAGGTAATGTCTTCCCTTGTTTTCTTTTGTTTTATTTTGCTTCTCCAAACCCCTAAAATCTTATTATTACTTTTTTTTGTAACAAAAATAGTGTATTAAATATAATAGTATTTTGTTATAAGAAGGATTCGAGCTACACATTCACACACATCCGTATAAGGGTTAAAGAACATACTATTTCTGTGGATGGTGAATTACTGCCTCACAAAACGATGATTGTTCAATATTCTTTTAACATCTTCCAAGGTGTCCATTATGATGTCACTATATTTATATATGATATATAATATGTTTATTTTTTCCTTAAGCTTCTGTATTTTTCATTTATGGCATACCATTATGGTTTCCATTATCAGAAAACACGATATCATGATTTTAGGAAGCGCGGACTACCACCCCCTCAAAGTGATTTTATTCGTCAATGCCATATGTGGGACGTATAAAGGATGAAATTAATGGTATTAAATATGATATCTTACTTTAATTATAATTTACCTGTATATAATTATTATTTAATTCCCTTGAATACAAAAAAATGAAATGAAAGTAGCGTTCATGCGTACGTACGACTTACCATATCCATGAACTGTACATTTCATTTCTTATCTCCAAATGTTATGTACTATTATAAGTACATATATATAATGGATATATATGTAATATATTACATCTAAATTATGGATATCATTCTGGAATTATAATATATATCTCTTATTTTGTTTTAATTCCATTAATATGACAAAAAATGAAAGTAGCGTTCATGCATACGTACGACCTACCGTCTCCATGAACGGTGCTTTTAATTTTTTATCTCCAAATGCTATGGAATAGTATAAAATGAATATATACTAGTTATATATGATAATTAAAACATAAATACTATTCTTGATATGATGTACCTATAATTACCAGGAAAAGTATTTTCCAACAAGTTCAATTTTTACTCATGTACCGAACATCGACAAAAACGTCTGATATGAACTCACTTTATTAACCAATTATTATAACATTATAATATGTGATATGAAATGAATAATAATATTTAATGGATGTCCTT
Organism: Viscum album; assembly: GCA_963277665.1. Lineage (NCBI taxonomy): Eukaryota > Viridiplantae > Streptophyta > Magnoliopsida > Santalales > Viscaceae > Viscum > Viscum album. The sequence goes on from OY728121.1 coordinate 2,065,060,278, forward strand.
AAGAAATTATAAATTGAACAAATTTTATTATTTAGTAGATTAAAGAACAATTGAGTCATGTCAGACACGAGGTAAGGGATCCTACCCCTCTCTTTCTTTTTAAGTACACTCTTTTATGTCATTCCTTTTAAGCTCATCGTTCTTATGATTGGGATGTTATTTTATATTACTATTACTGTAATTTTTATGTTCATATTATGAGAGACTCTACTTTCCCTCATCAATCTATTTTGGACGTTTTGAGTGGCGTCGTTAGGCTGCCGAATTTTCGTGAGAGATCCAACCTCTCTCTTTATTTTTAAGTACTCTCATTTATGTCACTTCTTTTAAGCTCCTCTTTGTTATGTTGGGGGGTGTTATTTTAAATTATTATTAATGTAATTTTTTTTAATATGATGTGAGACCCTATTTGATCTCATCAATCCATTTTTGGATGTTTTAAGTAGCGTCGTTAGGCTGCTGAGTTTTCGTAAGGGATTTTTCATCTCACATTTATTCCCGTGAGATTTATGCTAAATTTGACACCATTTCTGATGAGTGGTATATATAATGCCCATTATTATAAAATTTTTGTAATATAATTTCGTTTATGAGTATTTATATCAATTATGTATTGTCTTTATTTCATGGGGTGTAATTTTCGAAAGATACCCAAGTCGGTAAGGGAACCTTTGACCCTCTTCTTTTTAAAAGAATTATTTTGTTGGGTAATTTAATTTACTTATTGTTATGTTGGGATATGTTCTTATATATCCTTATTGATGTAAATTTTATTTCCAAGTGATGAGATACCCTTTTTATCTCTCATCAACTCATTTTCTGAATTTTGAAGTGACGCCGTTAGGCTGTTGATTTTTTGTAAGGGAACTTCTTAACCCAATTTTTATTCATTGGGATAAACTTGCACTCCTTGAATATGTCGTTCTTTGAATATGTGTGAATATCCTCTGATTGTTTCACACTTAATATCCACTTATATTTGATGTATTCATTTTTCACACATAATTATGTAATTTATTTATCCTTAATCCAAGGATACCATCTTTATATGGGACTTCGTCTTAATCTCCTTTCATTGAGGCATATTTTGTTTTATACACAACCTTCTTTTATAAGGTGTATAAACCCCTTTTTCTTTTACTTTAATCCAGAAGGAATATTTTTATATGAATCATTTTACTAAATGATAAAAGGGAATGTTTTTGTCGTATGTATGCGGCGACAACAAATTCTCCGCCGCCGTGACCATTATTTGAGTTTCGGCTTCCTCTACAGGCGATAACTTTTTTTAAAATGAAAAATAAATGCCATGTTTTAGTTTTATTTTATTTTGGTATTGAAAATGGGTTTCATAATGTTTTTATATCATTGTGTTGTATTGATATATTGTGATTGAAAAGTGGAAATTTTATGTTTCCTTTATGCATGTTTTATGTGATACGATTATGTTATGGTTCTTGGGATTTATTATGAAGATGGGTGGTTCCGTGATAAACTAAGGGGGGGGGGGGTGCCCGATATAGATCTCCAATTCATTGGGTAATGCGAAGGGGTTAAACGTTAAGATTTCTATAAAGAGATTTAGGGAATATATTGTGATGGTTATTCCAAACGTAACAAAGAGGGTTACTCTCTACGTAAAAATGTTATGAATGGCTCACGTTACCTTTATGTCTTATTATTTCTATGATTTATTCATGACTTGATGAGGTATGTTAAAATTCCTATGTTTTATGAGTAATGTATGATTTCATACATGAATAATGTTTTCTTTTCGTACTTTTATATCCCTTACTGAGCTTTTTATGCTCATCCCAAGTTTTTGAAATGTTTTTTACAGGTCAAGGGAAAAGTGCATGATATGATCGTAGTGTCAAGGAAGTGTCACGAAAGAATCCATGTTTTATTTTAAATTTGTTTCTGTTGATGGGAAAAAATGAATACTATCTTTTATGTAACTACTTTTTCTAAATATGGAATGTAATTCATGATTTATGATCTAATTCTCTAAAACTCTAAACCTGAAAAGATCCTCAATGTTAATTACTCATTTAATTCAATATTAAGTAAGGTTTAAGGTCGGGGCCTTATAGGTTGACCATTGGTATTTGTTTAAATTGATTATGGGATAAAAATGAAAGGGATTTTTCAACATGGATGAGGGTTCAATTCAAGAAGGAGGTGATCAGATACTGGAAAGGGAGATCTGAGTGAGGATCATGACATTAGATGTAAAAGAAGTTGTTCTTCATGCCAGCCTTTAGATTGTCTGTAAGGAATGTGTTTTCATAGTATCAGATACCATTCTGAGAGGGTTGATAACACAGACATTTAGTGATAGGGATCCCATAATTTTCATTTTCTAATCCATATGTTATGTATTTATTTTTTTAGGTATCAGAATGTTTATGAAGATCCTATATGTATGATCCTTTTTAATGTATTCAATAATTATTTTTTACGTTTCTATATTTTTTATCCTAATTCAATATATATTATCACTTTTAGTCACAATATTTATTTTTAATATTAAATGGAAATTGTTTTTCAATGAATTCTATGATCATTTATTTAAGAAGAAGCTCGATGATATGTTTTTTATATACAAAATAAAATTAATATCTAGTGAATCAAATCAGAAAAAATCTAAACAATGTTTAGATTGAAACATTACAATTTATTTTCCTAAATATAATATATATGTCTATATTTCTATTAATAAAATTGATAATGGATAGTTTAAAATTAATTTCTACTGAATTAGTCACCTGAACATGTACATGATATAAATTTTTCCTCATCATTTTCATTATTAAGATAATCCAATTGAATATATATATATATATAGTATTTATTCTTATTCCATAATCCATGTAACAACTCATTAAATCCTTACCAAACTGTCGTTGTATGAAGAGGCATCCAAATCCATATTTTTCCTCAAATAATGATTTTAGAACAGATGTATATATTTATCATGGTACATATATAGTAAATTAATGTTATATATATAATAGTTTTAATTTCGTTTTATCACCATGGGAATAATATTTTATAAAACTATGGAGAATCATATAGATAGACAAGAGAGAAGGGGAGAGAGGGAACGAGGTTCCGAAGATAAAAAATAAAAGAAGACTCCCTATATCACTTCATCATTAAATAAGAGGTAAGGAACATTTTTGAGATTTCAATTTTCAAATAATGATATTTAAACAAAAAACATTTTTATAGTTTTTAGTTTCATCTTTAAAAGTCTATATTTATGTTAAGTGATATTAATTTTTAATGGAAATACTATTTCAATATTCGTCAACCTCTCTTTTATCGTCTAATTGAGGAGATGAGTTTTAATTTTTTTAAAAATATTTAAAGACAAATATTTATTTTGAAATGACTATTTTATAATAATGATATTGGTTCAATAAGGGAAATTAATTTTTTCAATTTTCTTCTAGCAAGTCAGATTCTGATATCAAACATGTATGTTTAATAAAATTATATTATTTGAGAAATTTGATTTTAAAAATAAAAATTTTCTAATTTTAGGTTTAATTATTTTTTATTTTCCATTATTTATACAATTATTTTTAAAATAATTGGATTTAATTAAATTTTCAATATAATGTAAAATGATAAAAATATATCATTATATGTATTTTGATATTTGAAATTTTCATGGATATTATTATATGTGAAAAAATTTATAATTTCTCAAGATAATTCTGGGATTTAAATTTATACAATTGATTTTATGATAATGTTTTTATGTCTAAGATAATTCTCTTAATTATTATCTACAAAATTATGCACTACAAATAATTAATATTATATACTTAATTTATTTATTAAAAATATTTTACGTATTATTTTTAAATTTTTTTAATGATTTCTTCATGACAAGATGGATCTTCAGAAAAATGATATCTTATAATTAAATGTTGTGATTAAAATCAATTTATATGATGTGGAATTTGGAGTGAACCAATATCCTCAATAGGATGATATCCCACTAGTGATACTGCTATGTGGACACACTTGTTTTAAAAGATATACCAGGTACCATTTTAAACCATAATAGTATTATTATTTTAATCTGAATTTCAAGGAAAGTCAAATTATTTTCCAAAGAATAATTCGAAATATAATTTCCAAATGATTCATATTTTTAATTTTTTTTGAAAATTTTATATATATATCAAATATATATATATTTAAATAGATTTATTAAAATATTTCTAAAATAAATATTCTTGAAATTAATTTTCCATAGTTTTGAAACCCTTATTGGAACAAATTTAAACCCAACCCATGTTTTTAAAATGGGTTTCATAGGTATCTTCGATGTTCTAAAATGGATGTCATTACTTAATAAGTTAGTGCACGAGACAAAAATTAGTTATTTCAATTTCTTTAAACTGATAAATTTTATTTTTCTCTAATTCTAACAAACCAAGACTGAAAATATTCCTATGTTGTATAATGCATTTTTTATTTTTTAGATAAATTTTAAATAAGAAATACACATTATTTTTTTACACCGGATCCAAAATTGCTTGTCCCAAGTATTTATAGATATTGGATCACATAAATGATGTTCTGAATGTTTTCCTTTTATAATTTCATTTCTTTTATAATAAAATTGAGAAGACCATTTTTAAAATATGTTTTAACAAAACCAAATATTAAAAAAAAGTTGTGAACTATAGTCTTACCAAGGATAATTAGAGTAATATTACATCTTGATCCTATATTTCCATTTGAATACCATTAGAGATTTTCATTATAAGTTAATAATTTCAATTGAGATTACACAATTTATTTAATTAGGATAATGTAACAAAATGATATTTTGGAATATATATCCCTCTAAAAAATATTATTTTGAATAAAAAACTCCAAATGAAACACAAGAAAAACAATCCTTTAAAACTTTTGTTGCACTTAAATAATATCATTCAATATATAAATTAATAAATTTATAGAATGAAATATTGAACCAATTTTATATTTTTTAATTGATATATTTAATTGGTATATTCTACATTTATATAATTAAATGATAAATTTTAATAACATTTAAAATGTAAAGTTATATATTGGGAACATGGAAATTAAATTTTATTATATTTGGTGAATGTTATTAAAGTTAATATTATAATCTTTCACTAATGTAAATAAATAAAATGTTTGGTTTTATTAAATAATTTTAAAAAAATTATTAATTTTATTAATTTTTTGATTATATTAGGAAAACAAATTACCCTTCATTTAATTGTTATTACTATCCATATACAAATGATAAATTTATTTCAAGAAAAAAACTATTTTACTAAAAATTTCCTCTTATGAGATATGTATTTTAATATTAGAAATATAATAATATTATTCATAAATGATGGTAATGTATTATTTTATAAATAGTTCATTAAAAAATTATTTTTAATTTATATGAAATAAGAGAAAGAATATTTAATAATTTAAAAAATTAATTTAATTATTAATGTAGTTGTTTATTTTATTTTATGTTTTCATTGTAATGGTAAATTTCAATATTTTATGATTTGATTATGATAAAATGAATAATATTTTGAAATTCATAATATTAAAATTAGAATAATATACATGTCTGAGATTTTTAGAGAATGAATACTTTTAATTTGAATACTATAGTTTTTTATAATAAGTACAATGATTTTAGGATATCATTAGGATATAATAATGAGTTAAAAATTTTTAAACATTCATTTTATTTGAAAAATATTGTTTATATTTTAAAAAAAGGATTTTATGATAGTATTTTTAAATTATAAAGGAATTTTTATCGTATTGAAAATAAATAAACATTTTGTTGCATTAAACACTTTTTTAATACGATTATTTAAATAAGATATTGACATGGAATGTTTATGTTTTGGTTTTTTTGAAAACCACATAACTATAATTTTTTATTAACAGAATAATAAATGTTATTAAAATCCTCAACATTGAATATTTTACCCAGAACATATTTGTATTAAGTACACTTTTCCTAACATAGGTTTTTTAAAAATTTTGTGCACTAATATAGAATTAAATAATAATAACCATTGAAAAATATTATTATAAATTTTTATTTAGATATTTAATATCAAAATATAGAAATTTGATATTAATATAAATATTATTTTGAAGCGTCAAAACGATACTAAGGTAAAAAATGATGTTATCGAGGTACTATTGAATAATAATAAATGTTAAAACTAAGAGGATAAGACATATAATTCATCAAATTTTATCTCTAAATTTGTGGTGAATAGAATTAATGCCTCAATCCTCATAGAAAACCCATTATGGTCAAATTATTTATTCACATTCCGTGAATAATGACATGTACTTTTTATATTATTTAAAAAATTCTATTATATCCCTTATAAAAAGTGGGATCCACAACCCCTTAACAAACACAATAAATATTCAAATTCCCCTTGGAAATATAACAATTTTATTTAACTGAAATTCATCAAAAACATCGAAATCCCCTTGATCCATGGGAAATACCTAGGTCTTTCATTTTTTAATGGTATGATGAGAGCATTCCCAAAAAAAGCATATATCCTTTATTAAAAAAATAGTATACATTACAGGAGTCTTTTAATGGGAGATTTACCGTGATCTCTGTTAGGAAGGGGTAGAATCTCATCTAGAACATTATCAGACCATATAAAATCAGCATCATTGATTCCTCTATTCACATGACTATCATTCACTAAGTTTCCTTCTGGATAAATATGAATGGTGAGATGATCCATTGAGAAAAAATAGTCCAAACAATTTATCTAATAGTTAGTAAGCTTATAGGATAAATGAGACAATCCCATCATGATGGGAGAAACAATAGTGATAGGATAACTCTTAATCCAAATATTATCGTATCCCCAATTCATGGCTTGTCCCCCCACAATAATAATTACATGTATCGTTTCCTAGTGTGAAGAGGAAAAAATAGGAATCATAAAAGTAGCCAAGATCCCACCCATAATACTCCATGAAAATTGAACCATAACCTGAGATCCACAAATTGCCTCTAGCAGCTCCATCATAATTAATTTCTATCAATCCGCCAAATGGTTCTTTCCATATTACATCAAATGTGCCATGGGGTGGACGAAAAAATCCTTTGACACCAATCTGATTAAGAACCTACATGTCATGAACCAAATTGAAGAAGAAATGATTTTTTAGTGTGAAGGCCCCAGGAAATGTAGTAAGGATCGACGATAGAGCAACACCAACTATGAAAGAGAATCCATCATGAATTTATATTTTTCCCCAAATCCTTCATTTCTATTAGGTCCTCAAACAGGATGACTAAATTCTCAACGTGAGTATTAATTAATTTTTATTTATTTCATCTTAATCTTTATCAACTAAATATATATTAAAAATTATATTTAAATTAAATGAATATTATTATTACACTAAAATGTAATTGTGTTAATGATATGGGAATTACCTAGAGTTACCCTCATCATAATAAAATTTGAATTTTTTCTTGGGTAGATGGAGGCTACCACCTCTACGAAGCCACATATTTTGTTTTTAATAAATTTTATAATCAATTGGTTATAAAAATAAATTTAATGAATAGATAATATCTTTTTATATTGATTAATATTTAAAAAATATAAATCATTGTTTTCCTTCGCTTCGTTCTATATAAATTTAAAATTTACTGACCACATGATCAATAAAATGAAATATATTACATTTTTTACCAACATTTTTAGTTGATTATAAGAATTTATTAAATGTATTCAAATTATTTTAATGAAATTTCTATTATTATAGAGAATTTATAATAATATTTAAATATCTAGTAAGATACAATCTTTAATTTCAAAAAATTAATGAAACATGTTCATCACCAATTTCTTATTCAGAAATCATTTTCTAAAAGAGTCATGAAATGAATGAAACACAATAAAAAATTATAAAATATCATTTTTGATACCTTTTATGATATATGAAGGATGTCATTCATATAAGAAAACTTGAATTGATTGTGAAATTTTAAACCACAAGGGAAGAAATCAACTAATTATTATCTAATGATAAAAATAAACTATTACTAAAGAGTAAATATTTAATAAATTATTATTATTTAAATGTATATATTGTATTAGGTATGAATAGGGTTATATAAATGGGTTTTTACTATATTAAGTTTTATTATAAAATAAGATAAATTGATTTATTGGTAGTCGATTGTTATGGTAATAATCTTCTCGTATCACTATTCTTTTTTTGATATATATTCCCTTTAAACAACTAGTTTTTATATTATAGTTTTTATTTATCGCAAGGTAAATTGATATTTTAATTTCCAATCATAATTCTAAATGAGTTTAATTAATTTAAAATCATAACATTGTGACAAATTATGTCCATCAGCCTTATGATTTTTCTACACCATAACCATTCTCATTCATTATACCAAAGACATCCATCATAGCATAGGAATTTAAAAATCTAATATTTCACATAAAATACATATTTTTATTTACCATTTTTATATAACTAATTATTCGGATTATTATGATTTAAGATTCTAAAATTTATTTTCAAAATATTTTAATGGTATTTTCGTCTTGCAAATGTATATTTTTTCTTCCACTCCATTTTCCACTGTATGACCCTTATGAATGCATAACATATCCTATAAATTTTTAATTCAACATATTTTTTGAAAATTGTTTCATTTTAATTTCTAATAAAGGATATTTTTTAATAAGTCTCATAACTTCATTGTTTATGTTATTATTAAAAAATATTTACAAAATAAATATTCAAGTATTTTCGCCCATTTTAATACTAAAATCTGATATATCTATCTCTTGTGGAGTTTTGTTTTATGAATTTACTTCAAAATGATTTTGGGATGATTTAAATTTGTTATGAAATGATACATTTCATGAATTCATTTAATGTGATACAATTTTGAAATGATATGAAACCCATTTTCAAATTATGGGATCTTCAAGATTTGATATTATGTTGATATTTTTGTGGGGAACACTTCTGTTTGGATTTTATATTTGATATGTATTTTTTTGTATTCTTGATATAGGTTCAGTCTTTTAAATACCTACAAAATGTTTATTTATTAACTTCCTAAGATAGGTTAGGCATGTTAAATAATTTTGATGGGTTTGGCACATTAAATCCCTATGATGAATTGGGTCTGTTAAATACATGATATTTGTCAAGTCCATCGAATCAAACCAACTCATTGATTTTTATTTTATTTCACATAAAATAAGGATATTGTGCATTAAAATTATTGTGGGTAAAGATGTTCAAAATTTAATGTTCTTCTATTATTACATTTATTCCACATTTCATTGTGATATAACCATGTTATGTTCGATAAATGATGATTATTTTTATTTTTTCCACATTCAATATACCATAGTATAAGTTTCTTCCTATAAAAAAACATTAAATTCATTTTTTACTTATGGGTAAATATTATTATTTTACATTTTTTTATATTATACTTCTCCCATGTTTGTTTGTATCATATTTTATGAACTAAACCATGATTAAATGTTGATATGTTTTTACCTTAATGATCATTTTTGTTCACCCTTATCCTCATGATTTACATTCTTTAGGTTATAAAGATGTGTATAAAATATTATATGCCATGATGTGGATTTAGAATGGGGTAATTATAGAGAATTGATCACAATAAGAGTTTTTATGTTTTTAATGTCCAATGAAAAATAAACTTTGGGTTTTTATATTCTGTGATTATTATGAGATGCAATTATATAATTATGTTAATCTGTTTAATTTTTATTTTTTTAATATCAATTGCTTCTAATGAATATGGTTTATGATTGTTTTTCTAGAACCGGATCTGATATTTTTGGTTTATGCTTGCTAAATTCCTACTAAATAAGGAATTTCATGACCATATATAAATAAATATTAGGTCACATGTCAGTGGACTACTAGGATACCCTCACCAGGGGACTACCTATAGATGTTTTAAACTAACATACCATTTTACATAAAAATATATTCCCCAAGGACCATCACATAATATAAACCAATCAAATCCCATCATCAAAGCCCCCAACTATACTCTTGGGTCATGTAATATCAAGATATCCCCAAATAACACCCTCAAGTCCTCTAAAACACTTGGTCATAACCAATAGGTAAAAACACCTTAATCATATTGGAAAAAAACAACACCTATGAAACCAAATAATACCCTTAATACTTTTTTCTAGCTACAACATCACTTTTCACAAGATCAATAAGTGTTAAACACAATTTAATCAATATGAGGAGCAATAATACTTTCCATCATAATTGGTCAAAATAATTTGAAGTAAAATTTATCCATCATAATCTTTCAGTAATCCATCACATGAATAATTTAATTAAATGTTTTAACCATCACCGAATCATGTACAACATAGTAAAATGGCCATCGTGATCATTTATTTACCTAAAAACCACTATGGAAATCAAATGATTCTATCAGAACCTAAAAATATTTACCTGTGACCCAAAAATTAAACCACCATAACTCTCTTCATTAACCCATAATAGAGTATGTTGAATATTCATAGTATACACTCCCTATGATATATTAATTGTGAACAATCCATATATTATATTTTCATAACTACAATAAATATTTTAAAAGCCACTAAAGACATAGTATTTCCCATTTATAGCAATATACCAAAGTGATGGTCATTTTCTAATGACACATCCATATATGTTTGACTCTAATGCATTCAAATACGCTATTCTCCACATAAAAATAATATTAAAAACCCATTTCCATAAATAAATGATTTTCAATAATGTTATATCTTCATAGTACTGACGCACCAAGGTTTACATGATTTTTTACATACCAAGTTGTTGCTACAATCTTCTACCAAATCTAAAACTCAACATTAGCCCCCAAACTGAACCTATATGGATTTGACCTACACCAAAACATTACATCATTTGTAATATATCCTCAGTAATCCATTATGATAAATTAAAGATTAATGCAACCTCACTGAAGAATTTTTCTTATTCTAGGGAATATAATCATTCTGATTTCATCCAATGTCATGTCCCCAGGCACCTAGATCTGTTGTGAAATCAATAGAATTCACCCTAATGTGAATGAGGATTAAAAAATTTCTACTATTAAACTATATCTAATGAAAATAATATACATAACTAATAACCAAACCCCAAAATCCACAACACTAGTCACTCTAGAGAGTGGAATATAAAAAACCTATAATAGAAACATCATAAACATATCATAAAACCCAAGGATTTCTCATCATTCTAAAGCTCTTATACTATCTAAACTGTTAACATCCCAGTAATATTTATTCCCAATATATGTAATATAAAATCTGTAACTACACATTATATAATTATCACTCAACAAGAGAATAATGAAGGCGTACAAATGTTTATATAATAATAAAAACCACTACACACATTTAACATTATTATTATTCAAAAAAATAAGTTATTGGTAAAAAACTGAACAATTTATTTTTGATACTTCAAATAATAGAAATTTATTTCTATATTAATTCCCAAAAAATTTGATTTATAGTCATTTTATAAAATGATTACCCTTTTTGTAAACCATTTCCTAACAACAATTATTCGACAAAATATCCAAGATACCTCCATTCATAAAATGGTTCATGAATTCATGCTCTCTCACAATCCATGAACAGTAGTAAATTCATTAATAATGTCTACCCATAGAAATTCATAAATAAATAAATGTATTTATTGTAATAAAAAACGAATTGAAAAAAATATCTATTTCATGGTAACTCGTACAATCCTTATGTGTGGGTTAGGTATTATGAGGAATATTTTCAACCCCATGCTACTATAAAACCATAAATTTTACTATTAATACCAAATAATATGTAATAAAATCAATTATAAGATAAAATTTTGTAATTAATTAGATAAAATCACAAATATGACACCCTACCTAGAGTGTCATAAAACCTCAAGTATACTCTCTAATAAATATAGGCTAGTGTCTAGAGACATGATAAAATAAGTAGAATAAAGATAATACACTCCGAATACCATCTCAATTAATAATTGATAAATAATAGAATGAAATAACATTATAATAATACAAGGAAGGAATTAGATCTTATATAAAACTATTAATACCAATAAAAAAATATAACAATAATTTAACCCATGCTTTGAACACACACATATATCTCGACATCCCTACCATGATGAACGATAGAAATAAGTTGATATAAAATATAAGAGACATTAAACTATTCAACTTGAGTCCCTCCTTAGACTAGTTTCACAATATTCATAATTTTACACTTTCATGATCTTATATACAACATTTTACATTATATTTAAACATAATGAAAAAATATTCCCTATGATACCTATACAGATTATTGTCATAAAAATAAACAAGGAACCACCAAAATATTTCTAATATATTACATAATGTAAGTGTATTAATTAATTATGGAATATGTTTTGTAAAAACATACAAAATGAAACCATCTAATCTACTACAATGGGTTCTAACCATTCTTTCATGATACCTTATTACACATTCTTCTACTTACACTGGTAATCACGTTAGTCTAATCAACATTTCATTGGATGTTTGTGAAGAAAAGGATATATTAAGATATAGTATCTAGAATATAAGTAACCCTTAATGGATAGGATTCTAATTTTTTATAATCAGGAATACAGGAAAACTATCATGGGAATATAGAAAAACCAAAATGTTAAATAAGGAAGTGATATCTCATGGTAATATTTATGTAAAAATTATCACAAAGGAAAATTTATTCCATTAGGGTATGTTCACATAGCTAGGTATCAAATATACTACTCAAGGTAGGAAGTAGTTTGAGTAGGTAATCTCTAGAGCCAAACTCCCACACAAGACAAACCAACACCCTCCTCTGCATGAATTATTAATTTTGATAACCTATTCATAACTCAAATAAGTGTGTACTTGGTAAATGCGTCTCTACACATACATTCCTCTCTATCCATGTCACAACATAATTGGATGTTTTATTTTTTGGTATACATAAATCCTTTATGTATATTGTGTTTTTTACTGCTGTGGAGAATTATGTGTTAAACATATAATATTTTACAAGTAATTGAATTAAATATATTTTGAATGAAATAAAAATTTATCAATTAATTTATAAGTAATTTATTATTTAAATGAGGATTTCATTATTAAATTTATTATAAGTTACATATATTAGTTTTATGGAATAATTTAAATAATATACATTATAAAATTTAAGGAAGTTATATGTAAATTTTTTTAAAAAGTAATAAATACTTTCTAAGTAATAAATAATAATAATTATTTGTGTAATTTATGAACGAGAATATTTTATTTAAAATAACTATTTCTGTTATATATTATTTTTGATTATATAGAAGATAGATTTATTATATATTACGTATAAAATATAGTGAAATATGGTTTTTTGAATTCAACCAAAGGATTTTATATTCATCTAATTGTTATTACATATTATGTATTTAAAATAAAATCACATATATATATGAAAGTCAGTGTTCCAAAAAAATTTATGTGTTTTCTATTTTAAATTTATTTTACATTCTTTAAAAAAATGAATTCCTGAAAATGAATTTCATTTTTGTAATCCAAATATTGATATTATAAAATAATCTGGATTTGTATATTTTTTTTCAAAAATATCACGAAGAAAAATGAGTTACCATGTTAAAGTTATAATAAATTAGAAGGGATAAATTAAGTGGTTGTTGAAAAAATACATATATATTGATTGCATGATGGAATTTTTGAACGGTATTTATTATTTTTTCACTATTTATCAACTTTATATATATACTAACAACCTTACACCCTATAAAATAACTATTCATGAAAAATACACAAAAAATCACCTACGAATTGTCCCATCCTCTACAGACTAAAAACATAACCATAAATTTATATTTATCATCAATCCCTTCCTAAATACTCTCTATAAAAATCCATACCTATTTTTGGGAACCACTTCTCAAAATAAATTTTGATGTCCAATCTAAAACATACTGACATTTTATATCATAACTCATGAATATTCCACACATATTATAATAATCAGACACTAGAAACTGTAGTATTGGTATCAATGGAGATTATATTCCTAACAAAATTATTTAAAAAACATTATTTGACATCATTCACAAATAAATATAACATGATATAACCTTATAAATATATTAAAAATAATACTGATCATAATTTATTGAGGAATGAAAACATTAGAATCGGTGAGCTCACACACTCATTAAGGGGTTAATGTGGGAGATTAAAAACTGAGATCATATGTAATCACAAGATGAATACATGGATATGACATCATTATATAGAAACATATTAATAAAATAATAAAATCATACCCAACAAAAAATATCATAATTGTAGAATCATTCAATAAGGTTTTCATCAAAAAATATTAAAAGAGGCATATATAGGAATATTGAATTATGATATAATTATCATAATCAATGGAAAAATAACACAATAATGTGGAATACACTATAAATTTTTCAATATAATTTCAAACATAAATAATAATTTAAAAATATTATTATATAATGGAACACTACCAATACCACTATTTCATGGAGGATAGTGTTCCATAACATATTGGGTTTGGTTCACACCCAATTAACATAAATAATGATTAAAAAATATCGAGGTAGACTAGGTTCACTCCCCATTCACTTAAATTTAATATAGAGAGATATAAATAACTACCCAATTAATTGGAGGGCTGTATAAGTAATGGGAGACCCACCACATAATGAAAACCCATACATATGTTTTTGATAAGAACATATTCATAATTTCTTGATAACATAAAAAAATTAAAAAGAAATGATTTTTAAAAAAATATTCAAGTGATGTGATCATAATACATCTAGATAAGGAATTCAAATTTTATGAAAAATATAAATCCATTTTTAATCATAAGCAACATTAAAATATATTAATATAGATGAAACATTTATTGGAAGAATGTTAGAAAAAAATTGGAAAATAATAATATGTATAGATTAAATTATTAACACCAGTAATTTAAAAAATAAATAACATGTAAAAATGTAATGTTGTTATAATAGTTATAAGGTAAATATAAATTACTTTGATTAATTATGAAAACATTAAAAGTGATATTTGTATATAAAATTCAAGAAAATTAATAGAGAAATTGATCATGGTGGAAATTTATTAAAAAAATAATTAAATAATATTAAAAATAAATTTAAATGTTAATATAAATTTCTGTTGAAAAAACATAAAATTATGGTTAAGGGAAAACATAGTATTATATAAAAACAAATTATTAAGGAGAAGTATTTCTTAAAAAGTGGTAAGGTAAAATCTAATTTCACGAATCTATTCCGATGAATTATGAAATATTTAACAAATTGATACACACTAAAAATAAATATAGCTAGATAAATATATTGGTTTTTATAGATTAATAACATATAATTTCTTCAATTGATTTTTTTTGAAACTAATATTGATTTCCAAGTGATATTGGAAATGAAAAACATACAAGTAATTTCTTATTAGTTAGAAGATCTCTCACCCAATATATAATAAATTTATATACATTATTTATTTGTATATGAACCTTATTAATATATATTATTCTTAATTTCATTCATTTCTTATTTTTTATTACCATCATAAAAATATTTTATAGTTCATGTTAATATCTAATTGTTAATTATTCCATTTTCAATAAATGATACAGTTTATTGGTTCCCTACCTTACTCCTTCATCATGTGTTTTTTGCCTAATTATAATTTATAAAGATTAACTATCTGTGTTTTATATGGCTATAGAGTTATATATTAATTTCAATAAACATATTTGAACTATTCGAACAATAATATTCATAAAATCTTTTTTAGTCATAATTGAATTAATAAAATAATTTAAGTTAGTGGTGAATATAAATTGAAATATTACAATTACATATAATAGAAGTAATATATATTACTATGAATTTATCATGATAGAATTTTATAATATCATTCATATAGGCGGTAAAAATGTGCTAGACCAAAACATGTTATAATAACTAACTATGTATAAACATATTATTATGAAAAAATAATACCAATTAAATATTAGTTAAATTATTTAAAAAAATTAATTTTATTAAATATATTTTAGTATAGGTGGATGAAAAATATAAAGAATAATTACAATGGAGTGAATAAAACAGACATTGTTGTCTATAGTATTTTCATTGAAAACTACACGAAAATTAATGGTTGAGGACTCCTTCTTCATACCATTAGTACCTAATATGGGAGTGTATTTTTTGAGATATAATTATTTTATGTATTTATGAGAAAGATTATGGAATGGTTGTGTTGAACTGGTTTGATGAGGGGTCCTCATATAGATGGGATTGAGTGGCATTTTAAAAAATACACAATCCAGAATTTATAAGAAATACAATTCTATATTGAAAGCTAATTCAAAGAGAAAAAATATTAGAAAATCAATGATTATAGGTATCTAACAACCTCAAACACTCATTAAATAATTTATTTATGTTATGTTTTTAATTTTCCGATTACTTTAACTCATTTATATCATTTTAGCATTACAATAGTAAATAAATTTTAACATGGAAGATGAATTTTAATGATTATAAATAATGAATAACTTTATATCAAATTAAGAATTTAAATTAAAATTTTTAACTCCATTTAATCACACCAAAATTCAATATATAAGGAACATTAATATTATTTGAAATCATAAAACATATAAATTTTTTTGAAAATTGGATTTTTTTTAAACGTTAACTATTTGTAATAGTATTTCATGTTGATTAATTATTAATTGTATGTTAAAATATTAATATATAACTTCAAACAATTCATATTATCATAATACTTATTAACAATAGTCAGTTTAATTTATTAATATAAAAATAAACCAAATATAGTGAAAACAAATTCTTTAAACAATTTCAATTTTTAACTTGAATTGAATTTGATGAAGTCCTATGAAACTTTATTATTTATATGATGAAAATTCCATTTTATGAATCTAGTGCTTTTAAAATATTTATTATAATTATATAAACCATCCATGTTCTTAATTAATAATTATATGTATACTTAATAAATACAAAAAAATATTTTTTAATAAAGAATTTTTAGTTAATTATTTTGTTTATATGTCATTCTGGAAATATATATAATTTTTCAATTATTTTTTTAAATTTTTTCTAATATATATGAATCCTCAGTTTAGTAATTATATTCAATTATATCAAATTCCAATATATCCAATATTAATATTTTTATGAACCATAAATAAAAAAGTAATGTTACATTCCAATATACATCCTTACATATATCTATAATATTATACATCTTATTCTTGAATTCCATTTCATTATATTTATCATATTAATAATGAGTTTCATTCATTATATAGTTTTTATTTGTGGTATGGTTTTAATATAATATTATTATTATTGTAATTTCAACTTAATTTTATTTTTATTGTATTATGGATTCATTATATTATAAATTTTAATATTTATATTCCCATTATTTATCTCTTAATATATTAATTTCTTAGCATAATAAATAATTGTACACATTTTTCATTATTTAATGAATCATAATACAATAAACCTACTGTATTTATTTAGAGATAAATATATACTACAACAATTCAGTTTAACATTATACCCCTATAAAATAATTTTTCCACTAATTATTCATTAAAATATTGAATGAATTATGGTTTTTATTCCTATTTATATATTTGGGTTCCAACATTGCTTTTTTGGATATAATAAATCTCATATTAACATTATCATTAGTTTTTTTATTTTTTCACAATAAGGTATTTATATGATCCAATATTTTTTTGGTATTACATCATAATAGAGATCATGTTCTAGTTTTACTAATTCTGAGTTTAGTACATGTGAATGTTTATATACAAACTTCCACAGAAGTCATGCATGGAACACATAATAATTATGATAGTTGTTTATTTAATATTAAAGGAGATAAGATAGTGTCCCCATATAATCAATGTTATCATATGGGAAATTGAGTATTCAGAAAAAAAAATTTCACATCACAAATCACATATGGCTCGTTCATTTGGATATTAAAAAAATAAGTTCACTTATACTTGAAACTCTGAATCATGGAAATGGTTTCCAACACAGCTATTTTGTAGAATTTTTATTATCCAAATGGGATAAATAATGGTGTCAATAATCTATATCCTTCACTAAGAAAAATATCATATCAAAAGACTAAGCTCACTAGTGTCCTAGTAAAATAATTTGGTTGTACTTCTATTCCAAAATATATCATCTATACTGTCATTTGAATTCTAAAAAAATATTATTTTACAGGAGAGCCCTATGAATGGATGGTGTTGATCTAGAACTCAAATGGAGTCTATCCTATATGATATCATAATAATTTCTAGGGTTTTGATGGTCCTTTTAAATTGACTATATGTTTCATAAAGGCAATAATACCAAATATATACTCCAAATTCAATTATTATTTAATAATTCTACATAACATTAAGGCAATCATGATACATTGATAAAAAACAATTGAGGTAGGTCATAAATGAATCCTGACCACTTCATTATATATATCTTGGGAATTTGATCGAATTAAAAATCATCTCGAATAAAAATGAAATTATATTCCTTTTTTATATTGATATCAATCACATGAAATTGATATTTTTATATTTTCAAAAGTCCTATAAAAAATCAGTGGTCATGTTCTCTCATTTCTATATAGGAATGGGTATTGGTTTTATCAACCCCTTGGCTTCAATAATTATTCATTAACTATTTTTAAATTTAATCTTTATGATATATAATTTTAAATTTCCTTCATCAATATTTCCACAATAATTTATCATTGATATCACAGTGAATAATTTTTCATCCAGGAATGATTGAGAATGATGAGATATGTGAATAACTCAACATATCCTTCCTTAAATATGGTATTCATGAGAACCATTTTTTCAACTTATAAATCATATAATTATATTATTCTTATGGTTTAATATTTGATTATTTATGACCATATTATGTTTTCCCAAGCCATCATCCACTTCATGCTAAATCATTACAGAAATGGATGTTGGTAAATCACATAGGGATGGTAAAATTTTTCTTATTAATTTTTTTAACATTAAATTAATTTCTAATCCCTAAGTAGTATATCTATTTCACTAATAAACATGGATAATATAGGATGATCCTTCCTTCCTAGATCATAAAACACTATCTCATCCATGTTGGGGTGGAAATTTATTGAAAATTCAATGACCTTTATCTAATCTAAATATCTCTTATATCATTCTGTGTGAATGTATAAATTTAATTATTATGATCATTATATATTTCATAGTTTTCACTCATGAGATAATTCCTCTATATCCTTAATGAATGTATTATGGCTACTAACTCCATATCACGAATCATGTAAAATTACTCATGAACCTAAAAATTATTTGAGGCATTAGATACCACCATGTAGTTTTCCATTAGGAGATATATAAATATATTTTTGATTCATCCCTATATATTAAAAACCCTTCCCCACTCTAGGGTAGTGTGAGTATAGGTATATTGAGTTACTTTTACATGATATCAATAATTTTTTTTTCACATTCAACATTCATGAAGAACATAATTACATATTGTGCTAGCTTGGTTAGTTGTTTGGACATTCGAGAGAAATGTTTCAAAAATAATTGATAGTATCCAACTAAAAAAATAAAATGGTGGATCATTTATAAAGTTTCTATTTTATAAAATTTATCAATTACTTATATCTTTTAGGAATACATAGATATTATATTTAATTAATTACATGACCCAATAGTGATATATTCAATAATAATAATTCATACTTGCTATAAGTTTTACTTATTATTTCTTCATTTTTTTTAGTAATAATATTTATTATCTTCATGGTATTCTATTTTCATAAAAATAATTAGAATATCATCTATAATTATAAAAAAAAATTATTCAAGGTAATCACTAAAGTCTAGATTTATCAGACCCTTGAATATTATAGGAGAATTTGTATGTCTGAATGTCATCACAATGAATTGTCAATTTTCATTTATTTTAAAATGGTTTTATGTGTATCCACTTTTTTAAAATTTATTTGATAATATATAGATTAATTATCAATATACAAGGGACCTTTATTTTCTTTCAAAGTATTATAATATTTTGATTATATTATAAGGTGTGTTAAAGTGAACCTTTTTATATTGTTTATATATGTGTGTGTGTGTGTTATAAATTTAAGAATTAAATGTAATTAGGTGTCACAAATTAAAATTTGATGTCATATTTTTTATTATATATAATGAAAGGAGAATTTTGTATTGTGTTGAGAAGGGTTTACATCTATATTGTAGAGGGGATAAATCATGGAATCAAAGGATCTATAGGTGGCCATAATGAACACAAAATATTTTCCATGGTGTGACAACCACAGAAGTTACTTCTATGGATCATACTTCATAGGTTTATTTTTAAATAATTAATGATATTATTAATCATTTTTATGTTCTCTTATACTCTAGATCTCGATATTTACTTTTCTAGAACCTTTATTTGTAATAATTCATCTACATAAAACCTAGATTGAGAGTTTGATGGGTAGTATGAGATAGAAGGAGATTATAAGGTTTGTGGAACCCTAGAATGATATTCCATATTATAATATTTAGAAACAAATACTGGGGATGAAATCACCCCCACCAAATAGATTCAATGATTTTATTATTTGTTATGTTGAATTTTTTATTTGTTCATCACAATTCATGCTGACTTGATTTTTTTGAAACCCATTAATGGGTTCAAAAAAATATTTTATGATTCATACCAATCCACTTACAATGAAATCCCTAGGATTAATAATTTTATAGGAAAAATTATTCTATTTTCACAAATTCATGATGTAATATTAATGGAATTGGTTTATTGTTTCTTCTTACCTCTTATATAAACTCTTTGGTGAAAGTAGTTCTGGGGGATCACCCATATGAGTATGGTGAATAATTGATCCAATTATCCCATATGATATTAAAATATTTGATTGTGATACTTGAGGAGGATAATGAGACATCCAGATGTAATAGTGGAGAAAGGCCTTGTGCCACCCTATATGTGGAAACACAAAGGAACAATAGTATTGTGATGATAGTGGGGATGTAAATAAATATCTGTATTACAAAAATATAATGATAAGAGTCTATATGTTTTAGTGAGTAAAATATTTGAGTGTTACACTTTCTCCTTGGGTCATCACAATGTGATGGTTAAAGTAGATAAATGGGTTTGTCTCATTCACAATGGTCACGAGTTCAATGATTCACCCTTATGTATTATCATGGTGTGTTCAAAGATGCTAAATTATGAGGAATGGGTGAATTCCATGTGGCCAAGGAATGGAAAATATGTGTAATGGAATGAAACATGGGTAACATATGGGATCACATGGTGTAGGGGAATAAGTCGTACAATGATACCCAAATCGTATTGGGCTATCCTGGCATGACCAAAATTGAAATGCTATGATGTTGTACTTCATGTTTATACATGTGGAATTATTATGATTTCTACACATAACTGAATATTTAAATTATCCTCAATTTATGGGGTTATATACAAAATGATACATGTGTTTTAGTCTCCATTTCTCCCATGAACCAAGGATAATGATATGAAGTGTCAAATGTGGTATTCCCTGGGTTATGTACACCATCATCTATTTTTTTCTTCTCTCTTCATATGTGTACTACTCAATGAGGGGAGGGGATCATATATTTTTAGTAGGTTTTGGTCTAATATCTTTTATAATAAGAAACATTTTTCAACAATTCACTTCATGATGTAGAACATGTACCTTCATTTTTTTCTATATAGGTGTCACAGGTTGGAAGATTTGGGATGTTTGGATTCATGAAAAATCATGTCAATTTCTATTATATAATATATTAGAAGGGGAATAAATTCTCCAATATTCAATGTCCATGAATTTATATAATATACAGGTTATGTTCTTCGATGGAATATTCATTGCTTTCTGCCTTATGAGTTGGATAATAATATATTATCATTATTTTTATTGTTTTTTATGGTTTCCTATTAGGTTTGTATATAGACACCCCATCAAGGGGATATCATCCCTCATATTTGATGTATTATATAGCTGACATAATGTTTGGTGGTGACTATGGTGTACACAGATTTGGTGGATATTAAAAGGATATGACTATCTCTATATATTGTTCATCATATGGATGGACTTACCACAATTATTTAGGAATTTTCCCTATTTTTGTTTCCAGGTGGTTGTATTTCCCTTTTTTCAGTATATATATCATCATATTTCAACTATTCATATCATAGAAGTTTTTTCATAAATTATATATTTTTTAATTTTTATTTATCATTTTTCTATAATTACAATATTTTTAGTGTTTTAAATTTTTGTAGGTACACATGGCCATGTAATACCAATATTTTTTTTTCCATATCTAATATTTGTTGGATTCGAACTATCATATTGTCACAGTTAAGGATTGTATCGATGGGTTGGGTTTTCTCAATGTTCTATCAATGTAGATCGATCATTGGGATGATGAATGGGGCTAAATATCCAATGAAAATTTGTTATCTAATGTAGAGAAATAATGTTAAGGTGTTTTATGTTCATCTTTTAGTCCATGGATCCTTATGTTGGTATAATGATCAATATATCCAATCACCATGACTCAAATACCCATAATATTAACATGGTATGCTGATATGTCCGTTTTAGGGAATACACATTGGTTCTTGTATCATATTGGATTGATTCATTTTTACCATGTCCTTCTTGAGTCAATGCCCCGTATATTCATTAATCATAGTGAATGGTTATAGTAAACTATTGTATTTCCCTATAAATGTGGCCATATTGGATCCCATTGTATGTTTATGAGTTTCCAACTCCAACAATTTAGCCTTTTTGTTATATACTGCTGAGAGACATGACATCCATCCATGGGATTAATCAAGAGTTGTTTCCAAAGAGAATACTAGGATTAACACTTCTTACTATTATATAGTGACAAAACCATTTTCCTGTAGTGTATGAAAATGTTATTACACTTATTTTAGTTCTAAGAGTTTTCATGGAATAAAATGAGGCTGCAAAGATTTTGTGTTCATTTCGATATTTCTAGTGTCAGAACCCATTAATGTTATATGAAAATACTATACCTGGGAAATTCAAGGAATAAATTTCAATGCTTTTTTTGGTATGATATCTATTTTAGAGGCCTAAATATAAGATGGTAGCTCAATAATTACACATTTTTGATTGTTCAGTGGGTTACTAGTGAACATTTATCATTGATCCCCAAAATGAGGAAATGCATTCATACATAAAGATTAAATTTTTTCAATTACTAGAGTACAACAAGGATTTATTCAATTAAATTAAAATAATTAATGGGCTAGATTTATCATTTGGTACCCTATCTATTATAGACTATGAAAAATGATTTTTTTATCTCATGAGGTACACCTATAAAATTAATATTATTGTATTATAATAATGATTGAATTTTTAGTTTTCCCACTACATAGTTATATGACCAGTTGTTATTCCTCAGAATATACCTACATATGTTGGCTTTATTCAATAATCCATATAAGTGTATATATTATTGAAATATAGGAAACATGTTGATACTATTTATTGATTTCATCCTATAGTAGTTTATTCATCCACAACTAGTCGATATCATTCACTCGGGTCATCACATATGGTAAATTTCTATAAGTAGTCTCATACAAGAGAATAAAAATCCCATAAATCATGTATAGAATCTACTAAACTAGATTCTTGTATTTATTATATATATAAAGGATAAGATATAATATAATGTTACTACCAAACCCAGCATGCATTAGAGGGAATTTAGTTAGGTTATACACATTTGTTTTTGAGGTAGATTCATGATCAAGGGCCTTAGTGATAAAGAATGGGTACTCTCCATCTTATGGAAGAGTTATAGGAGGAGGATTAAACATCCCATTTCACCACCACACCCCCTAGTAGTCCGCACCATGCATATAGTGGTGTAGGTTAGGGATATATCTAGATGAAATATATAGAGGATTATAAGTAGATAGTTCCCAAGAAGATATATGAAACAATTTTTATCTACTATACAATAGCTTCCATATTCAAAGACAGAATGAAGCATAATTCTTTTATTACCCCATCCCCAATATTTTGGATATTGTTTAGGTGGATCCATGAGAACATCCAATTAAGTAATTTACTATTAATTGCTTTGACCATATAATCATCTACATAATTTAACCATGTGATCAAGAACATATGGGATATAGGTTTTCTTGGGACCGTCTATGGTTCTGTTGCAACCTTAATATAATATCATTGTAATATAATTTTTTACTATTTTACCTCCCTTGATATATTTCATCGATGAGAGAGTGATGAGGTTATGAGATAATTAATCAATATCCTACATTCTGGGTGAGATGGACCATTTACGGATATGATTATTTCATATACAAGATAAGTTGATGATGATCAGCCATTGATTGGAATTTTTTCAAATTGTGAACAATATGCCTTAAATGACCAATTTACTATTAAAGAGGGGATTTAATTTATATTGTTCCATATGATGTGGTTGGGTTCCCCAATTATTTAGAGGTTAACTTTTACATCAATATAGCACAAAATTTTTCTTATTTATATACCATAGGATATTTAATTTCCCTAAATAAGCTTATGTAGAGGAGGTTTCTATTATAGTGACTTATACAGAATGGTTTCATTAAACTCAATGTGTCCATATGGAATCCCAAGTGTATTTATCTTAGGAGTTTGAAAGGGGTTAATTTTTTTATAATTATCTCTTATTGAATTGGGTGAAAATTATAATGAGTAGCATCATTCAAGGTTCTATCTCTGATTCTTCATGATAGAGGTTCTTATGTGGTTCATGATGATTTTTCTCAAATTCAGTTGTTATCAACCTTTTGTTCAAGGTGATGATAGGTAAAATATGAAATTAATATGACTCTAGGTATATTATAAGGTTTTGGTTGTTCCCATAAACATAATAAATGCCCTAAATGTGTTTGTGGGCCTTATGAATTGTATATTTTGTCTCCTCATAGATAATTTCCTTGCACTCTTCGTCAAAACCATAATTTTATATTAATCCTTAAATGATGATTATGTTAAATTCTGTTTGATCTTTCTGAACCTACATCATGATGAAAAACTATACAAAAATCAATGTAAGTGTCTGTTTTGGATTTGATCGGTCCACATCCTAGGATATGTTATATATAATGGTGTAGTAGCTATAGTATAGGAAAATATATATTCTATATAGATTGGGAGGAACATATGGTTGTGTTTTAGCTACGATGTTTTCATGGTTTTGCGGTGCACTCCAAAATATTCATTGAATATTTCTCTTGGTCGTTTACCCCAATGACACTAATTACCTTTATTATATAACCATTAATTTTAACTTCATTACATGAGATATGTTTTAAAGTTATAAGTTAGCAGATGATGAGTTCTCTTTTCATGATTTTTCTAGATTATTGTTTTTAATTAATGTTCTTTAGTGACACCTCTAGAAATAGAATCATTTAAATTAAAATAGATTTATATTCATTAATTAAATATAGGTAAATATAATTGATAATATATAAGAAGAACAATGTGACCCCAAATTGGAAGATGATAATGGTAGTATTCACATAGAATAATTAGAAACATTTTCTTCATGGAAAGTAGTTCATGGTCTTTGGAGAACAAAATAATTTTTGTTAAATCATTACGTAGAGATATATTAACCTAGGATACATTTTATGTATATAGTTCACAGAGGACTATGAAATTAATATTTTATATAAACTAAAAATTGGAAATGTGCTCCATGATAACCTTAAAAGTATGTCTAATTATAAGTTATTAGAGGCGGATTCTATGATGTTTTACTCATGAGAGATATCTATTTTAGATGAGGGAGAAGTGGAATACCTTAAAATTATGGTGGTATCCCCTCCACATCACTATAACATGAGGCATAACTGTCATGGGGATATAAATTTTAATGGTTTTCATTACTATATATCTTCAAATGATTTATCAAATAGATATTTGTTTGTGGGATTAATAATAACCTATTCTGAATAAGGTTGATGATTCATGTCAATCTATATGGGAAGGTTATAATGGAGTTAAATACATTACATATGGTGGGACATCTAGGAGTGGGTAATATATACCATGAATAATGGAGATAGTTTTGGGGTCTATGTATGAAGGGTTATACTATTTATTTTGGCAAATGATGCATATCCTATCAGTAGATAAAGGACGTCCATCAATCCTTGAATGTTTTTTACATCAACTTATTGACATAAAGTAGATATGATATGGAATATATATGGATAGTGTGAAGTTATATCCCTTATCAGAGAGAGAAGACAATTTAATTTGATTGTTATTTTACATAATTACCATGTATGAAAACATCCTTATTGATCTGTAGTAGAACTCATTGGATTGCATGAGATACTTGTAAGGGGTAGAGATATTCTAAATTTATTTGTAACCCTTAAAGTTAATGTCTAATCAACATTATTTTTTTTTCATATTTGTGATGATTTTTATTCGAGGCATTCTAAACTATCTTGGAGATGATAAAATTGTTCCTCTATAGACCAATAGTCAGATAATGTAATCCATTGATTTTTATAATGATATTATACAAACATATGTGTTAGATTAAATACATAATTTATATGTTTAAAATATTTTAAGTTATTTCCAAAACCATAAAATTACCATTCTATAATTGGAATGTCACTATTTGATATCCAATATTGGAGGCCCATTATGTCAATCATGTGTTGGAATGATGTGGGAGATTCCACACTAGTGGGACTAACATTTGTAATGGTGATAATGTATATGGTGCAGGTGATCCAAATAATGTGGATCAACACATTGAGATTTAAAATTTTTATACAGCCAAACCATAGAGGCCATAGGTGTTTTAGAAAAATTATTTTATGTTCTTGAAGTAATTTCCATAATACAGTTTTAAATTATTTTTCTAGGAATGTAAATTATCCCTAACATTACCCAATCCATTCTATATCTATCATTGGGTGGATGTAGTTTCATACTACCAATAAATTTTCTAGTAGTGGGATTGGATATACAATGACATCAACTAAACATACTTAGATTGATTTATGATTAAAATTTCATAGGCCAATGATAGTGATGAGATGAATATTGATTATGGCACCACCTTCTCAAAGTATCTTCTTTTGACTGAGGATAAGTGTGAGGGGAGAAATTGTGAGCGCAGTATTATGATAAATCATATCCATTATAATAATTGCATGATGCCGTATTTTTTTAGGATTTTTTAGAACTATATTATGGATTTATAACCTTCTATTTTTTTAGTACTTTTCAATTTCTATCATGAATAAATTAAAGGTGTATAGGATGTTGTTTCCCATATTTTTATACACGATCTTTTATAATATTTTGGATTCCATTTCCGGGTGGGTAACACAGCGGTATCCTTATTTCATATATATATATATATATATATATATATATATCTGTGTGTGTGTGTGAGAGAGTGTTCATTATAAACTATAAATCATCGGTATGGAGGCATCATAATGTTAACTTTCATTTCAAAACATGAGTTCTATTCCATTAGAGAAGGGTGTTGATATATTTTTTGAAGGAATTATAGAAATGGTAATGGGTTATATTGTGGATTGAAATGACGTATGTATATACATCATAATTTCACTAGTATTATTATAATATGATCCATGGGATGTTTGATCTATAGTTTTTCGATTTTTTTTGAATTTTTAATTTTTTTCACTAATTAATTGATTCAAAATCTATTTTGATAAACCCTATAATATTTTATATAATCATAATAATTATAAATCACTAATTTTAGTCTCCATGAAGCCTGTTATAAAATAGGTATGTAGATCAGGGGATTGAGGGACACCAACAGGTCCACAGAATTAGGGAATCAAATTTCTTTGAATCTCCAATAAAACTAGACAGAAGAACTATGTTGAAAAAATCATCAAAATAGAGATAGGAATATTTATTTAGATTTGTTTCTATTTTTATAATAAACCATTTTGAAATGAATATGTTGAATCTAATTCATTGTTTCTAAAAAACATTCTTTATATTAACATGTCAACTATATTTCGAACACATTGGTTAGTTATTTAAATCTCTATCTATCTTCAATATTAATGGGTCATTTATAGAAAATTGATGACTATGGTTCTATATTATATCATACCATATATTTAATTATTTATCATTACACATGGATCTATGAGTCAACACATTTTGATGATGTATAGTGGTGGTGTGAGGTATAATTCAATGAAGGTGGGGCTATACTAGTGCGGCTGAAATTGAAAGGGAGAATATCATGTTTTCTAAGGATTGGTTCTAGGAGTGGAACTCTATGTAGTATTATGGAGACATGATTTTGAAAAAAAATTAGTAGTGTGGTTTAATTGTATATGTGTAACTTTCAATGATTTTTAGAGTCCCGTCATAATGGTTTGGATAATCGTCATGGATCACACTGTGTCATATGGACACCATGTTGGGATGGTTGCAGTTTCAAATTGGAAATATGTCACACAGAAGGGGTCAGTATCATATGGATTTATCGTTACATTTTCTCATAAATTGTGAACGTTTTTGTGGTGTAATGAATTCATAAATTCCATATTACCCTAAAATTTAAATTATTCCCCAAAACATAATGGATAAGTAATGGAGAAGATGAAAAATAATAGGGGAGATGTATTTTTTCGAGATTTACCACATACAAGTCCATTATAGTATGACAAAAAAACAAAATGACATCATATTACCATTTTTACTTTGTGAAAAATATATCTTTTCTCAAAGATACTCAATGTTCCACTTCTTTTTAACATGTGCATTGATACAGGAACTGAAATATTTGATATACATCATTAACTCAATAGCTTTAAAATGGGGATCATAGATGATATTTAGATCCATCATAGGATCAAAACACCCCCATATATTTTATAATATATTCTTATATTTCTTTATACTCAATGGGGAATAGGTTCTTCATTTTATATGTGATTTAATATCAACCTCATTTGATGTGTGTTACTAGAATCTAAAATATTCTACTCGATGAGGCATGTGTTTATTTTATTTTTTTCTATATATGTTATGTTAGTTATATAAGTTTTGTTGTTCATATTCATGAATCAATGTATCAATTTCTATTATAGATAGGCTAACAATAGTGTTACGTTCTATTATCCTTCGATTCCTCTCATTTAAATCATAATAATGATATTGTCTTATATGATTTATTAGATTCATCTCAGCATGTGATATTGATTTATCTTATTTTCTAATTAATTTCTTTTATGGTTTTGGGGTTCCCTACTAGGAATTTATATACTCACCTTGATGTGTATTTTTTTCCAGAACATTTAGTTTCCTATGAAGATGAAATATATTTCAATGGAATACATTATTGGAATGGTGTTTGGGGTGCTTTTTGGTACCTACAGGTGTTGATAGTTTAAAATTTTTTTGTGTGTATATTTTAAAATGAAAAAATCATTCCCCATATCTTTTTTTATTGGTTATACAATTTTAGTTGTTTGGTGAGTATGTAAACCCTTTTCATTTTGTTTGATGTATTTGTTTACATTTTTATATATTTTTGTTTTTTGCGTTATTTTTTTATATTTTTTATAGTTTTAATTATTTATTCCATATAATTATATTAATTTTAATGTATCCTATTATTATCATGTGCATTAGGATAATGAATCCTATTGTATATGAAATAACTAATTTGTGATAATAAACAAACACATGTATATTGGAGAGGTCTTTTTCTGGAACAATTTGTTTACCTCTATGAAGAAGGGTTTATAGTGGGTAAAATAAATTTTTATCTTTGAGAAGCTTCGAGACTCATGTAGTTGATTGAACAAGTCATCAATGAGGGGTAGAGGATATATTTTCTTAATTGCGATCATGTTACATCCATGATAATAAATTAATATATTCCGTGATCAATAATTATTCTCCTAAATGAAATATGTAGATACAATATTGAATAAGGGGTGAATATGAAACCCTTATCTATATTCACATTGAGTTTTTTATTTAACTAATCTTGACACATTATATAGAGATCCATTATTTTATGAATAACACAATCTATGAGTTATATATAATACTCAAACTCAACATCTAGAGGAACATAAGGATACACTTCATAAGAAACATAAATCTATTCATTCAAAACCATCAAATTATAAATATTAAGACTCCCACTAACCACTTGATAAAAGTACCCCAAATAATTTTTTTGAGACCCATATAAGAGATGTAATTCAAATTGGGATTTAAATGTCACCCATTAAATTATAGATGATTACTCATTGATTTTAAATATTAAATATGACTTCACAATAAAAGAATTATCATATATCAATGAAAGGGTGACTAGTAAGTCCTAATTTTAAACTATGACATTTTAGGTTCAAATTTTAAATAACATGGTTATCAAATAGAACATTAAGTTCATCATATAATTTCAGGTTTTATCATGTTATTATTTATAAACAAATTCAAAAAATCTAATAAACCCTTTTATGAAACCAACTATGATGACCGAATTAAAACATAAAGTCATTTAGAATCATTTCACATGAATTATAATTATATATAACAATAAATCAGACCATTGATACAATATGATTAGATTCATTGGAGATTAGATACCTAGGAATAATTTTCTAAAAACATTCATAGAAATAACACATGAATTAGAATAAAACATAATTCCCTTATAGACATATTACACATAATAATCCTTAGTATTTTCAAGGGAATGTGGACATAATAAAGGTTGACCTCATTTGTTAAAAAGGGGTGATCATTAGATATATCAATCAATGATCATAAGTTATCATAATATTAACCTGTGGATATGAGAATATAAGAACGGTATATGAAAATAAAATACTGAAATCAAACCTTTTGAAAAAGGAACATAAATACCACATCCTGACTGATGGCCTTCAATGTAACACAAAAAAGTAATTCAAAATTTAATTGAATCATGAGAAAACTATAAAAATCCAAAAAAAATTACATTTGAATTTTGATTGAAATTTATGTTTAGAATGTTAATTTTTTTCCTTAAGTTATAATATAAAATTAATTACAATATCATGGATCACTACAAAGATCATAATTAAATTATAGATAAAATCCCATAACATGATATATTTGATTCACTTGAAATTCCTAGGAACATAGTTTATATGATTCAATAATTAACACGGATTAATCAATATTACCTTAAATTTCAATTCCTGATATATAAATATTTAGAAATTTCATTGGAAGGATATATAATTCCATTCTCACCCACCACAAAATTTAAACTGATACATATGTGTTGCACATGAAAACATTCATAAGTCCATCATATTTTATATATCCAAGGATAATGAGATAGTTTTAACCCAAATCATAATAAGTATTTATCAATATACATCCATAGAAACAAGGTGGATTGTATCATTAAAGAATATCTATCATGAATTATTAGAAAAATTAAATTATTTTGACATAGATGAAAACCCATTTTGAAGAAAAATAGAAAAATTTAAGGTAAATAAGAATATATTTACTTTACACGGTTATAAAATTAATTTAAAAATAACATAATTAATAAAAATATATTTTTACAAAAATATGAAAAATAATATATATATTTAAATTAATAATATGGTAATCTTGGAATATAAATTTTATAATTAAAATAATTAAAAATGATGTGAGAAAGTTATTATGAGAAAAATTCTTGAAAAAAATTCGTTGAAAAATTTGTAAATAAATTAAAATTAAACAGAACGTGAAATTAAGAAATTATTTATTTATGGATATAGAAATCCATAAATTCATATGAAAAAATTATACATGGGGAATAATTATTCATAAGTAAAAAAGAAAAGAAACATTTGACTCTAATGACATGATTAATTTTGATTGAATTTTGATCAAAAGGGAGGTAAAATTTTATACAGTAACGTAAAAACCATCAATTACTAGAGTATTAGAAAAGAAATATAATTTTTTAGATACATAAAACAGATTTCCCTCTAATGTAAATTTGTCCATACAAATCATGATTTTAAAAAGATATTGTAATAGGAACCCTTACATCATATTATGGCTTCATTGGGCATTCTCTAACTCTGATTATAATAAATTTAGGCAATTTATATATAAGAATAATAAACAGATTCAAAAATTTTATCTAATATAAACCATTTATAATTATTTAATAAACTGAAATTAATTATTTAATGGTAAATTTATTATTTTGTGTCTCAGCTGTTCTTCTTTACCATTCTGAAATAAGTTTAAATATTTTAATAATTTCATCATAATCATGGATTTTTGTTGTAAATATATTTTCTATTGATTATTTATATGTTTTTCATTATTTTTATTGAATACCATATTCATTTAATATATTTTATGGTGATGATTAAAATGTGATGCTTTAAAATATCCATTTTGTTGATTATTAACCGATCAAAAGATTCGAATTTATTTTTGAATATATTTTTGGACGAAATAATTAAACAAATATGAAAAGAATATTAATTACTAATTATTAAATCATATGACAAGAATTTTTGATTTCATAGTAATTCATGATGTTATAATTTTTATGTTTTAGTATAGTTTTTAAAACCAATTAAAATTAAAACACATGATTACAAAATAATGTGTAATTGAAGACAAATATTATTACTTTTTGAGAAAATAAAAAATTGAAAACATTATAAATATGATATATAATATTTATAAAGAATATAATGAAGAAGATAAATATGATTTATTAAGGACATGAAAACCTCTATGTTTAAGACATGAATACCCATTTAGAGATCCTCTTTTAAATAATGGATTTTGGACTCATTCTTATGACTAGAGGTTACGAAAAGATAAAGCTATTTTTTAGATATAATATTTTTGTTAATATTAAAGAGTAAAAAATGAAATTTGTGGGTAGGTGTTGGTTTTAGAGGGTTCCACTTATAAATTAATTATAATGGAATATTCATAAATATAATCCCTTTATGTGGATAAAATATAATATTAAAAGGAATGTGGATTAAAAAAGGGAAAATTACTGAAAAGGAAAGAGGGGTGTCAATAATTCCTTCATCAATTGATTTATAGAATATTTTTTTATATTTATTACTTTTCAGATTAATTTAAATAGTTTACGTCATTTTACATTACCTTTGGAAAAACATATTCACCATGGTAACTTATTTATTTGAATAGAAAAGAAACTTGAATTATTAACTAATATTAAATTTTTGTTAAAACAATTTTACACCATTTTATATAACTCTATTACTAAATTTAAAAAAATTTACTATAAAATGAAATAATAAAATATAAAAAACTATTTATTAATAGTATATATATATATATTAACATTATGTTTTTAATCTAATCTTATATGAATTTAAAATTGTATGACTATTATATATTATTTTATATATTAAACCATTTTAATTTATTTTAATCACTCATTAAGAGTGATCTATTTAAATTTTTAATAAAAACATAGAATACACTCAAAAATTATTTGAAAAATATCACTGATTAATAGTAAATGATTTAAATAAGATAATATTAAATTAAAATATTTATTTTTTAATCATTCCATTTTAACAATTAGTTGGTATTAGAATCATATACTAAATTTAATAAACACCTAAAATTAATATTGAATTATAATAATAGTAATATTAAATGAATAAAAATAAACAATTTACAATAATGTGTTATAATTTGTTAATATATCTTTATATTGTTTATAAAATTATTTTTATTAATTGAATAATATAATTTTAATTTTTTTTAAAATATTAGAAAACATTAGTGTAGCTATTAGAGACACTAATATCTAGTAATCATATATCCATAATCAACATACCCAACAACTATATAACAAAATACCATATATAAAATTGTTGTATGAGATTCCTATATTGATACTTGGAAATATCTCTTAAATTATTAATTGTACTATTTAATTTATTTTTTTATCATTTTTTTAACATATTTTATTCTATTTATAGTTTACATTAGAGGAATGATCACTATTTCTGTTCATGTGGATAAAAATTCCCAATATATAATAGTTTTATTTAATTTTTATTTCTTATATTAGTTATATATATAATTATGTTCCATTAGTTTATCTCTCAATGTATTACATTTCATATTATAATAAATCATTTTTCAAATTACATTGGTGTTTCGCGTATTACAAGATACAAAATAAACAATATTTAGTTAAAGGGAACTACAAACTAAAATCAATAAGTTTTAAAGAATAAGTCCCAATTCCCTTATTTCCAAGACACTATCTAGTAGAACATTCAAGTTTTCATTATAACTGTTATCAACTATTTAATGGTTCTTCTCTATCTATATCATTCATATATAATTAAATATATCTTGTCAAATTAGTTAAGTGTTTTCAGAATCTTATAACTTTAGAAAACGTTTAATTGGTAAGATACATTAACATATTCTTATACAAATAATCATCATAATGCACTTATTGAAAAAAAAATAGAATAACAATGTTATGAAACCATTGGTATTGGTCCCAAAACTATTGTTATTGGATATAATAATATTTTTGGTTGTTTTTGGATTGTATGAATTTAGTATAGTACTCTACCAATGGTTTTTGCATTCTAGTGGAAAAGGTGGGCTATACCAACAATTTCGAAGCCATTGTTATAGGTAGTATGAAATAAATATACCCATAGTATTGAAAATCCCAGGTATAGGTAATTAAAAAAACTACCCCTAGTTTGGATCAGCAGACCTCTAATATTTATCGCAATTAACTACTCGCTATGTAAAAATTTCTTTTTGAAAAATAATATGATAATTATGTTTATGTATATTTATAAGTAAATTTAATAATGATATATTAAATATTATTTGATAAAATAATTTGTTAAAAATGATAATAAATATGCCAATGGTTTGGAAAATGGTGGGTTTTTATATTTTTAATTAGGGTAGTTATACAGATGGATTCCGAAAAACTGTTAGTATAGGGTCATTCAATAGATTATATACCAACTATTTTAGAAAAACCATTTGTATAGGGAAATTTAATTGAATCTATACCAAAGGATTTTCCAGAAATATTGTCAAAGAGTCATTTAATGATACCTCTAACAAAGGTTTTTTCAATCCATCACAATAGAGTCATTTTATGGTACATATACCAAATATTTGGCCAAAACCATTTGTATTGGTCAATTTTCTTGTAGTGATGTGTAGTTGTTTGGGTTGGGATTACAAAAAATATTAAAAATGTTAACATATTTAGAATGTGGATGACTATTAAAACATAAATAATTTTATTATATATTTAATTATGCATAATATATGTTGTTATCATTATTGTATAATGGTAATGTGATGAAAAATATCCAACTATAAAATCAAATCTTTTATTTATTAAATAATAACATAAAATAAAATTTTTAATGTTCCTGGTGAATTGTCACTATAAGATCCAGTAAATGTCCATAGAAATATATAATTAAATAAAAAATATTAACCTAAATATTTAATCAAATTAAAAATTTGATGAAATAATTATCAATGACAAAGGACAGGGACCACCAAAGTGAAACATGTGTTGAAAATTGTGCAATGGACACCCAAATATTAATTTTTTTACTATGAAAAATAAATCTGATATTGATAAGAAATTTTTTTCAATAAAATAAATCTTAAATACGTTATTATATATATGATTAGAGATACTAAAATTTGAATAAATGGAGTTATAGTTCATCCAAATAAGAATAAATCAATGGTAAGGGATTTTATTTCAATCTCAATTGGAAAAAGAGATTGTCTATTATTAAATTTATATTGGGGGAAGTTATATGTTCTTTCACTGAAAACCCCAATAAATATTTTCCCCAAATATTATTTATAGGGTTGAAATTCCATTAAAATTATTTCCCACTAGTTAAAAATTCAATATAAATGATATATGTTACTGTGATTTTCTTTTTCTCTACTATTTCAAATGGACTAATTAGCCTTTATTTCTTTATTAGTTATAATATATATATGTACATACATTTACTAACATATTTCATTAATATATTTTTAAAATGGTTTTCATTTCACTAATATGTTATCAAATAAAAGTTTTTATCTTTCCTATATTATTTTTCTTGCTCTGTCACTTTCTCCCAGTACTTTCATTGGTAGTTTTTATATAGCCCCATTACGGGGTTTTATATTTTTTAAAAGTAATTTTTAATTAAATTATCATTATTTTCGAAAAATAGTATAGTATATGTTATTTAAATTAATAAAATGTTCTTAAAAATATAAATTTTGTTCTTTTATTGTTTTCAAACAAAAATTATAATGTTCATCCATAATTGTTTTTCAATTATGCCATAGTCCATTAATATTTACTATACATAACTTAGGATAATAACTAATGACATTATACACCTTAATTATATGGACGTAATATGATCATTTATTATATAATTTTTTAGCCATCATGTTTCTTTCTTGATTGTCAATTAAGAAATGACAGAATTGTTAATCTTTACATGTCCTCGTGGCACACATTTGTTTTTTTGGATGTGATGGTGGGGTATAAATTTTGTATAATACTAATTAATTGAGTGATGTTTTATATATGTTAAAATAAAATGTATGGTATTGTGTAGTGAATAAAATATACTATTGTTGGTGTAGTGTGATAAAATGGAAAATTTGTTATTTTTCAATTATTTTTTATTTTAATTGTGAACTCTTTATATTCTTATTTTAAGAAAAATATCTAAATTTAAAAAGAATCATAACATAATAGGAATTTATTTTTATCATTTAAAAGTTGTATAAGTTTATATTTATAATTAGTACACTTAAAATGGGGCATTCATGGATTTTAATGTGTAATTAGGGAATATGTGATATTTTATTAGTCAATATGATCTCTACATGAAATTAAATTCTATCGTAATTTTTTTTGGTATAGGATGGAGGATATATATTATTTTCACCCATAAATATGAATATTCAATTAAGTGTATGATTTTATTTCCCAAAATACATGAAATGAGAATTTACAAAGGATATAAGCTTACATATGGATAGTATGAATACATAATCTTATTAATGAAATCATAATATGTATTATTCATAAATAAAATTGTGTAATCTTAATATGTATGGTTTTTTGGAGGCGCATAGAGAATTTA
This sequence comes from Viscum album, assembly GCA_963277665.1. Classification (NCBI taxonomy): domain Eukaryota; kingdom Viridiplantae; phylum Streptophyta; class Magnoliopsida; order Santalales; family Viscaceae; genus Viscum; species Viscum album. The sequence goes on from OY728121.1 coordinate 2,065,097,937, forward strand.
TTTTCTCTAAAACGAAAATTTTTATACTTTTCTGCTAGTGTTGAAGTTTCTATTACCTCTATGATATGTTAAAGTTTCTATATACGTCCATTTTTAATTATTTAAATATTATTATCTTGCCTATCAAGGAGGTAGAAAAGGTTCTATGTCCAAATATATATATATATATATATGAAATATCACATTATCATTATGAAATATATAATTATTTGTAAGATGATCGGGGTATTAAAAATTTATAAATCTATAGTTATCAGATCTACATTAGTTATTAAAATTGTTTTTGAAGATCCCATATAGTAACTATCGATAAATATAGTTATATAGTAACCCTATAATAAATTTTTAATAGATTTATAATCTTGATTGTACATACACTGATGAAATTTAACTATTTAGCAGTATATGTGGAGGTGAACTGTTTTGAGTGGGGTCGAGATTGAATTTCATGAGGGAAAAGGTAATGACCCATTAATTTGGATTTATTTTTATCCTTTTAAAAATTAAAATGGTTTCAAACATGGCCCATTGGCATATCATGGATTTTAATATAACATGAAATACATTTTAAAATTATAATATATTGTTTAAATTTATTAATTTTTGTTGATTTGTTTTATTTTTTATTTATACTATTAAATTCTCAACTACTATGATGTACACTCTATATCATGCATTTTCATTATGATGATATAAACAATTATGTGTGTACCATGGGGGATTAATTGTGATGATTCAAAATTAATATTATAATTTCAGAATCATAATTCTAAATTCTAATAGGGAAGATGTGGTTACATATATCGCAGTTGAACCTCACTCTATGTTGCCACTCTATTTTTTTAGTTATTATCTATAGTAATAGAAAATCATCCCACCTATCTATTAACTCATCCTACTATAATAGTTGTACATACTTAGTGTCTCAAAGGAATCTGAACTCTACAATGTGGTGTATTTAGAACTCTATATTGATTAAGAAGTATTTCTTTCCCCTCAATATAATGGATAAATTACTCAATATTGTGCTTGATAATCCTTTAAAATTGTCATATTAAAATATATACAAATGATTAAGATGAAAATAGGTTAAATATATTGAGACTCTTTACCAAATTGGATGATTTTCAATTTAAAAAAATAATGTGACTCGGTAGAAATTTCCTCTGGAAATTGTTTTCTTCTTTATAAATTAATAAATAGTTTTCATTTGAATAAATTTTATAAAATAAAAAACATCTAAAATACTTCATTTATTTCACATAAATAAAAAATAAAAAATATTATTATTAATAATTTGAATGAAAAATAAATATTTAGGTTCTATATTTATCAGAAACCCCCAAGGAAATCTTTCCTATATACATTTATAATGGGTTATTATACTTATATTTGTCAGATAAAATTCATTACAAATACACTAGAACTTTGAAATTTTGTAACATTACGGTGGAGAAATGAACTATTCATTTCATATTATTACATTTTTAATGGTTTTATTTAATATCTATTTTTATTTACTTTCTTTAATCTTTGAGTATGGTCCTCAAATTCCAAATTACTTTTCCTAAAATTTTAGATGAATAATTATTTTCATTAGAAAATTATCAATTAATGGGAAAATTTCTAACATTAATTTACATTACTAATGAATAAGTTTTCCATGTTAATTAGTGTAATATCCTGCCACTATAGAAAATTGTCTATGGATTGGACCATTTGAACAAATATCTATATATGGATTATCGCCATATATTCTATATGATTCTATCTAGCGACATGTGGGAAAGGTTGTATGATTGGGTAATTGTAGTTAGAATAAATCTCATAACAAAATCATTATATATTGAGGATACCATTTATTTATGAAATAAATTAATAAGGAAATAATGGGGAGTGAAGAAGTAGAATATTGGAAAGGAACTTTAGAGAAGGTGCTGCCTCTTAAAATGGGTAACTCCCTTCGATTTGATACAAAATGTTTTCTTGAATTTAATTCTACCTAAGGTATGGAATCCATGAGGATGAATGTTTTTCGGAATCTTATTGGAGAAGAGTCTTGATAATGAAATAGGCTTGAGAGGTATGGGTAAGGGGTAAGTGGTTGTGGCCTTTTATAAGAGGGATGAGGGGGTACTTTAAGAATGTCATGAATATTTATATTATTATAAAATTAATTCCAATTTTAAAACGTCCACAACAGATTTAATTAGAATATAAGATGAGTGTTTTTAGAAATCAACTTTTACAATTTCTTTAAGATATGTTTTTTTCTTTAAATTTAACACTATCATCTTTCTTTAACACTTTGTTAATTAATTTAACTATTACATTGTTTTTTTGTACATTCATACTATATGGTTAATATTTTTATCATAAAATAAATATAGAAGCTCAATAGGTTCACTAATGATATTTCCAACATTATCATAGTAATTTGGAAGAATCATTGATTTTAAGTATTGTTACATCATTTAATAAATTAGTTTTTATTTTAAAAACTGATTTTTTTCAATTTGTATACTATTCATATAATGACTTTTTAGAAATCCATAAAAATTTATTCATTCGAAAAAACATCATAAATGTAATTATAACAAGTCATAATCATCCCTAATATACGTTTATTGGACAAAAATATTCAAAATAAATTTATTTTAGTATTTATAATCTCATTTATTTAAATCTTACATTAATAAGATAATCACAACATCATTATTGTATCATAGATATATTAATTTATATGAAATATAAAAATTATAAATAAAATACCATGATGTAGAAAATATTTTTATATTTTTAATGACTACATATAGTCGAAAATATAACTTATATTACCCCATATAACAAATAGATTAATAAAATATATAGGTTTAGGTTATATTTTCCTTAACATAGAATTAAAACTAATTAAATGTCATTTTCACACACAAGTGGCTACATGGGGTCCTAAAATAGAACCAATGATGCCCATGGTCAGATATATCTCATAAAATAGGGTTAAGATATTTTTTTTTGTAATTTAATATTACTAAAATATTATTGTTTTACCCTTATTTAGTAGATTTACCATTAAACCATGGTAAATAAAATATTTATTAAAATTAATATTCAAAATTTTAAAAAATAAAAGAAACCTATTAAAAAAATTATGACCTCCTAATTAAAAATATGGAATAAATTTTTCCAAATTCAAATCATAGAATATATAGAAATTAATTTAAAATTAATTTCCATTGTAAAAACCAAAAAGTGTCTTTTTAAGAAGTAAAAACCACCAAAAGATTGACATGCATTTATGTCCAATTTCAATGTGAAAATAAATACAATGAACTAAATTTGATTAAATGATAAAAATATAATATAATTACACATTAAAACCAATTAAAACTAAAATCTTACTATATAAATAAATTAGATTAAAATATTGTTTTGAAATAAAATGCAGCATTTTTCAATATTCATTAAAAAATGAACTTTAGCAGAAAAATAGAAAATTTTCATCCAATGTAAATTTTGATGTTCAAATTATAAAGAAGAATTATATTTTTTAAAATAAATCATATAATGTAGTCAAAAAATATATTTTAAATGGGTTTTAAATCAAAATGTGGTAAAACTACATTTTTAGAAAAATACTTCTTTTATCCAAAAAATTAATTTATTATTATATCATATCTAGAAAAACATACATGAAAAATTTAGAACATTAAATGGATTACATGTCATGTATTATCCATTAAATAAATATCCATAATGAGTGATATGAAAACAAAAATATTCTTATTTAAATTTGTTTTCATAAAAACACATCCATTATATTCAATTCGTTTTTATTTCCATTTATAATAAAATTGGTAATAAATGAACCATAATTTAAACTTTTGTAAATCACATTTCAAAATTAATTTGATACTAATATTTCCCTCTGTTCAAATGTCTATGCGTTAAATACTATTTAAAATATTATTATTATTACTACATTATTTTTCTGTATAACTCAATGTTGTGTACAATGTTTGATTTCATAAGTATTAATATAAATAAAAAAGTATTACTCTATAAATTCATGGGTGATTATATTTTCCTTTTTCATTTAAGGGGTTCAAGAAAATTCATAGGGATTTTAGGGAGAAATATTTATGGAATCTATCACAAATGTAATGTTTTTAATATTTCTACTAGTGGTGAAGAGTAGATCACCTCTCTGATCATTAAATCTGGTTAATTTATAATATTTTTATTTTAATATAAATTATTTTTTCATTTCCAAATATTTATAAGGATTCCAATAAACATTGACATATATAACATTAAATATTATATATGGGATGAATCTCAAGATTCATAAGATGTTAATTAAATAATATTTTGAATAAATACACAATCAAAATATCTAGAAACATTTAGTAAATATAATTCATAGAAACCATTTGGCATAAATCTAAAAAATTTTGTACATAGTAATCTTATGATGGATTTCAGTTCATGGATGAATTTTTTCTACTCATTATGGCAATAAATCACTCCCTTTTACTATACACATGGAGAAAGTCAAAAGGGGGGAGCATGGATTTGACAATAGGGAGGATAAAAATTATTTTCCCAAGTGTGTATAAATATTTTTCATATTAATTATTATTAGTAATTATATTTTTTAACCATCAAATTATCTCAAATATAAGTTGGATACTAATTTTTTTTGATTTTACATAAATTTAGTTTTTTAATATATTTTTTTCATTGACATTCGCTCTAATTTTCTTCTTCTATTGTGTTTCCCAATGAGAATATTTTAGTATTAAAATTAATACAGAGCATTATGATGAACTCACCAATCCATGGTGGTTTATGCGGGAATCAAAGGGATTTCATTGAATTTTTTTCATTTATTATAAATTTTATTTTCAAATTATAATTGAGTAGTGGTTTAGTGATTTAAAGTGGGTGGTCATTATTATATGATTGATCCCCATTGAGTAAAAATTTCACTCTATGAACAATAAATAATATCCCTAATGGATTAATTTACTTTTCCAATATTGTTGTGTGGAATTATTCGTTTATTGGAAAGTTATCAACACTAATTTTCTTAGAAGGTCCCTATATATAATTAACTATTGTTACATTACACTTATCATGGAGGCTCAATGAATTACTTATATACTGATAGATTCTTAATTATATTAAACTAATAATACAGAAGAAACAATGTAGTGACAAAGATGAATTTTATTTAATATTTTTGTTGAATATAAAGGTTTAAAAAATTAAAATTGATGATAAGCCTCATTGTAATTATTTGACGAATCATCCATAATTTTTATTAACTTCTTAGGTTTTCTATTCTATTTTAATTTCATAAAATAAGAAAATAAATGTATCTAACATAATTAAATTTAATTTAAATTTACATAAAAACAAAAAACAATACAAAAGTATAATGATTTATAGGTATTTATCATTTCTATTTGTAAGGTATGTTCATTTTCTATATTTTTAGTTCTCCATACAACTGTTGTATGTAAAGACCTAGAAATATCAAAAAAAAATTATTTCTTAAATACTTTTGAATTTTACGAGTCTTCAATTTTTTACGACACTTGATTCTGAGGCCCGGCGTACCTGGAATTAATTTCTGAAGTTTTGTTCGGGTACATTCAGTGAACGTACGAGCAGGTTTTTCTATCTTTTGATCTGGTTCTCAGAATTGAAATTTGAGGGCACTGATGAACTAGTAGTGCCAACATCCACTTAAGGGGACCTTTACCGCAGTTGCGTTTTATGCGGGTTGAAAGTTAATTTTGGGGAAATAGAATAAAATAAATAATATTGTGGAACACACTTTTATTTTATATCTGGTAGTTATTTCCTACCAAGGGGAGTTATAAGTGGGCCCCACACCCACCTAACCTCCCTTGAGTGGATTCAGTGTGGTGGGACCCACATGTGCCATAAAACTTTCATCTCCCCATAACTCCCCTTAAACCCCCCATTAACTATTCCTCTGTGGGTTCGACAGCGACGACAACTATACTGGAATCCTCTGTGTGTTCGGCAGCGACAACAACTGTATCAGAATCCTATGTGGGGACGACAGTGACAACAACTGTACTAAAATCCTTTGTGGGTTCGGCAGTGACAACAACTATACTAGAATCCTATGTGGGTTCGGCAGCGATGACAACTGTACTAGAATCCTATGTGGGTTCGGCAGCGATGACAACTATACAAGAATCCTCCATGGGTTCAGAAACGACGATGAATCAGTGACTACACATGATTATATCATTCTCTTTACGAAAGATGTATACCTATGTGAGCTGAGTATTGACTTTCAATCATTATCATCGATGTGATTGACTTTACTTCCTGTGTGGACTGGGTTGTGATTGGGCTTGAGAGTTAGAGCCGAACAGGGATTGATGACTTAGGTATATGTATGGGCAAATACCTAAGTAGAGTTGGTTGATACTTCATGATTGTGTCATCCCATTGTGGTTTATCCTTCGTGGATTATGGGAGACCTTTGGGGGTCTCTTGGTCCCTATTTAGTATCGTATACTCACACCTTCACGGTCTTTTCCCACTCTACATTGTGTTGGATACAAATGACGGACATCACTTATCGAGATGGAGACATGAGGAGCTGGATGGTACCCGGAGGTGGACCACTTGGCGAGACATACACGGAGAAGACAGACGGACCTGAGGTGACGAGGAAACCATTTGTACCCACCCTTTAGGTGGGATACCCAGAGGAAGACTCAGTGGTTGTTGTTTTAATTTACTGTAGTTGTTCTAGTTATACTGTACTTTTCAGTTGGGTTTTTATTCTGGCCCATTTACCTTTCATCACTAACTTTATATTTAGTATTACTTTTTTCTAACTTCTGTTGCGTACTCTATTGTTTTTTTTAATTTTATAAATGCAATGACTTAACTTTTTATCGGGATTTACGTCTTTGGTGCTAGTCTTCATCCCCTGGAATATGGAAAGTAGGCTTGGGGTAGTCACGATACGGGCCCCGAGGATGGGGTCATGACATTATAAGACATATATTTTAAATAATAAATCATTTAAAAACATTTAACAGCATCCAAAAAATTATGATGGTCATTGTAGTGATAAAAGTAATAATAGGTTACTTCATATTCTTATGTTTTGGCCACATTTTTACGTTATTCCATATTACCACATATTTTTATCATGTCCAATTATAATTGAATCATGTTTACACACTCATACAATAAATTTCATATGATTGTTCAAAAACATTTTATTATGATTCATGATTTATTGTTCCTATTTTATTTTATAGTTTTTAGGATATATTGATGATCCTTAATTATTTCATGTTTCCCAAATATTCTTCATTGATATCATATATTCATCAATTAACATATCATATGATTAAAATTATTAGTAATTTTACGACATCATTTCTTTAGTTTCAAATCTATAGATAATAATAAATATTACTATATATTTTGTTTATAAGTAATTATTGTATGTTTCTATTATATGAGGGAAATTTTAATGAATGTTATGTATTTATTTTGGTTTTTATGAAATCAAAAAAACACCATGTGTTATTTAATATTATATTTAATGAATATTTATATAAAAGTATGATATATGTATGTATTATATGATGATATGAAGTCATTTTATGTAAGAGTAGAGTGAAGTTATTCTTGTCCATTATGCCACATAAAATATGAAAATATAACAAAAAGAAAACAAGTATGTGTCAAAATATTTATAGGATGATCCAAGAGATTCATAAGTTATTCCTATTTTTTATTGAGTAAAATGAATGAATCATAATTTAATAAATCCTATGATTGATTTTAAATATAATATGATATATAAAATGGATATTATTGGTAAATATAACATTTTTGGTTTTAGTAAATGGCTTAAATCTAGATGAGATTATTAAGAAACATTTTTAATGGATATAGAAATAATTTCCCCAATTAGATTGAAAATATGTTAGGAGATGCAGTGAAAAATATCATTTCTATTCTCACCCATCATTCTCAATATTTTAATTACAATACAAACTATGATGTTATACCAAAAATTCCCTATAATGTATAACGACATATTGAAATGTTTGAGTATCAATATCCACCCTCCATTAGTGTGTCTTTTTAAAAAATAATAACTAGGTAATTTATCTATTTAAAACCATGTTGAACATAAATTATGTTTACATAATTTGTATATTATCAAAATTAAATATCAAAAAATAATATCAAAATCCCAAAATCCTATGGTTTTTTGTCTTTGTTGGAAATCTATATATGAAATTTATTTAATAATAATTTAAAAAAATATCATCTTAATTGAGAAACAAAAACTACTTATATATTTATCGTAAACCATAATTTTCTTATTCTCATATGGATATAGAAATGTCAGAAATGGATGTGCTAAAATTCTATATAAGGGTTGATATAAGAGATGAAAATAAAATATCCTTAGTGAGGATAACATTAACATATAGGTATTATAAATTCAAACATGAAATTTATAACATTAAACCATTGATAATAAATAATGGAATTGGGGACAATATAAAAAATACTTGAATCAATTGAGATTGAAAATTTTATTTAATATTCATGATCCATGAGAGAATAACAGAATAAGGGGAAGTAGTATAAAAGTGTAAATTATTTCAAATATAGAACAAACATTTCTATAGGGAACTATTAATTTAATGAGAAACACCATCAGTTACAATTATTATGAGAAACAAAAATTTAATCCAGAATATATAACTCCTGAGATATAAACAAGCAAACAATGCATTGACGGGTGATATACGATCCCATCCATCATCTCCTATGCTTATGAGTTCCAATTGAAATTAAATTAATTTTCAATTCAAAAAAGGTAACATGGAAATAAAATTTGTTCCATTTCAATTACAAAAAGAGTCAAATAAAAAATAATTATTATTCATAATAAAAAAACCCATGGAAAATAAATAAGAATCAAATGATATTAAATAACATTCCAGGTGGATTTAAATACAAAAATATAATAATAAATATGGTATTTAAATCATATAAGAAAAAGGTTATATGGTAATGTTAATAGTTTTCTATTTCCATAAACATATTTAATTTAGGTGAATTACCTTTGATTATAGGAGTGAAATGATGATTGTTCATAAAGGAAAAAACATACGAAGAGAGATTATATTTATAAACATTGTATCACTTGGTAAAAAAATGTAGTTATTATTCATTCCTCTAAAGAATAATGAAATTAAAAATAAATCCATAGAAATAATGAGTATGGTATCATTTGAAATTATTCCTTAACAAATATTAATAATTGGTAAAGGATAATGACAATGTAGGAAAAAAATAGGAGTTAAAAAATCCACTTTGGTAATAAGAAATACCCTTAATCTATTGATCTAATTTAAAATAAATAATTTATACACATTATTGAAATACTATGTCTCATAAAAACATAAAATTGTACAAATAATGTTTCATATAAAATAATAATGAAACTAGACATATTTAATAAAATTGAAATAAAAAATTGAAGTAGTTTTTTAAAAGAAGAATTGACAAATAACTTTCAAAAGAATTTATAAAAAATTTAAGATAAAAACTGAAATAATATATTAGAAAAATACATATAAATAATCAATCCTTGAATTGAAAAACATTATCTTCAACTAAATATGTGTTATCCTTTTAAACATTTCATTTGAAAGTATAGAGAATTATATTTTATGTTTTCAAATATCATTCTTGGAAGCCCCTATATAAAATGGAAAAAACCCTCCATTTTCAATGTTTGGATTGAAAATATTGTGTTTACAGGAGATAAAAAATATTTAGGTATCCAATTATAATGGAAAACATTTTTTGTATTAAAAATTTTATACATGGAAGAGAAACTGTCATTAATGAGGGTGGGGATTATTCTCAACAATGATATAATTTTTAGGAAACAAAATTATCAAGGTAAAAGATTTGAATTAATAGTATGTTTTTATGAATGATTTAAAACATGTACCACGAATGAAACTGTTATTTTTGATGAAAACAATCAAGAAATAATTTTTTTTCATATGAAATATTAAAACTCACTAGAGGGAGTTGTGTTAACAAAAACCCCTTCAATCCTATTAATCATTTAAATCAATATTCATTTAAGGATAAAAAATATATTGGCTCTTCGAACCACATGAATTAAATTAATTTGGTCAAATAAATTCAATACCTATTATATATTACATCCCAATGAAAGCATTGTGTATAAGTGGAAATATGTTCAATGGGGTGACCTTTTGATAAAAGAAACTCATACATTAGTTTCAGACTTCCACTAAATCACTTCAATATCCAATGTAACAAAAATGGAAACCTATTAATCAATTTTATTAACTAATTCATATCCATTATAGTTTATTAAATATATTTATATGTATTCTTTATATGTATTCTTCATATGTATATTTGGTTTTTCTGATCTATTTTAATTACAAGGTTTGGGTAATCATAATTATTTTGAACTAGTTTTATAATACTATGTGAATTCATCAATATTCCAAAAAATTTCCTCATTCTATGATCATAAAATATACATGAAGTAATTAGTTATAATTATTTATAGTATTATAATATAATTATATAGTACTTTACATTACAATCATTAATGATGAAATAAAAAATGAGCATGTTTTAGTGATTATTAACGAATGAATGTCATTATCTAATTAATGAGGTTATTATAAAATTTTAAATTCAAGAATATGAATAAAATAATTATTTAAATAGTATTATATTTTAATTTTAGGGTTTTATAGTAATATCTACAATTCATCCTCATATTTTATCATCATATTCTAATGACTAAACTATTGTACATATTATATTAGTTAATTGTATCATTGGATAATGAGTTTAAATTTACCATTACCACATTCAATGTTGGACATAAATCTATTATTATGGAAAAATTAGATAATAATAAATATATTCATACTTATATAATGTCAGGTAATTATTATATTGAATGAATGATAAATAATTAGTTCACGATGGTTGGTAAAACCACTAAATTAAAGTAACCATATAACAGTAAGATTTTTTTTCTAATTTGGTCATCCATGTATTAGAACAAACCATTAATTTGGGAAAAAGTAAATTTTGTGAAATAAATAAATTTAATTTCATTCAATTTTTTTTCTTTATTGTTTGAATATAAGAATAAATAATTAAAATATGTGATCCAACCATGAATCCATGACATAAACACTCTCAAAAAAACAATGTTGATCATTTTATACCATTAAAATACTTATAAATAAATAAAATAAAAATATAATGAATAAAATAAAAATAGGAAATGTTATATATTATGTAATTAATGAATTAACATTTTCAATTAAAGACATTAAGTTCATGTGCAGAATGAATTTGGAATCCAATGTTAGGGATCTTTCTAAACCATCCTATTTCAATTTGGCGGTATTTGATTCTCAATATTACCTCACATTCACAAATATATATTATTATATTAGTTATTTTATATTCTTTATATATTTTCCAATAAATTTTAAGTAATTGAGAAAAAAATTTCATTTTATTAAATTACATGTTTTCAAATTTTTCATTATCAATTCCTCTTTATAACTCACACTGGTTAAAGGGATCTTCCCAATTTTTTACAACATATTAAATACACACCAAAAAGATTCTATTACACCAATAATATCTAAAATTACTCATTTTTTCATGTACGACTACCTTTGATAATTTTCTTGGTTTATGAAAATTATTATTCACTTAACATATTTAAATACATGATAATAAACATCAATAATTATTCATATGTTATCCAACCATCAAATGAATTCTTTATGAAAAACAAAAGTGAACATCATATATCTTCAAATAGATATAAATAAATTTTATTAAATTATATTAAATAATATATAAATATAAAATTTTAAAAATTATGAAATTAATGAATTGAACTTGGTTATTCATGATTTTAAGGAGTTGTATAGAAATATTTTGGATCATAATGTTAGTGGTCCTTCTAAACCACCCTATTTTCTTTTGGGTTATTTTATCTGCCTATTTCCTCACTTTATATGTAAAATTGTATTATATTATTTCTTATATATTCATTATATAAGTTCCACACATATATAAATATCTTAAATCATATTTATATTATAGGGAAATACATATTTTTAAAAGGTATATTCTCAATGCCTCCTAATAACCAATCCTAGTTAAAGAGAACTTTTATGTTTCGAACCCATTATTAAATACAACCTAAAGAATTTTTTAAGACACTTATATAATCTAATACCAATTATTTTGTCGGGGAAAACTATTTTTTATCATTTTATGGTTTTCGGGAAATTATTATGCATATTCCCTTTTTAAAGACTCATTACACATTTTCATAAATCCCCACATAAGAAGTACATTTCTCATGTTATTCATCATGTATTTTCTTAATATGTTTACATAATTTGGATATATGTTATCCTGAAAAATACTTATTTTCCCTTTATTAATGTTTAATAAATATGAGATTCCTTCTTTCTTGTAAACCATTATTAAACCCCATTTTATTTTCCATATGACATGAATATGAAACCCATTTCATTATATGGGTAATCCTTAGGAATATTAATTTTTCATGATTTATTTAAGTGGAATTTTTAGTCATGAACATGTTACAATTGGTTTTCCCAAATCATGCTCTAGTTTTTTGGGTAATGTTTTGTCCCATGAAGAGATATGTATGATATTAGTGAGTAAACATAATCCATAATGCTATTATGTTTACCATATGATGTTTTTATGGTATTCAGATGATGTGTGTATGATTTTCAAATATTAATTGTTCAATGGTCATATACTCTTCTATTTTATATTGCGGACCACAGGCTAAATCCTCATCAGTGGTAGTTTTTTTATAGTTAATTTATTTTTGTTTTTTATTTTGTAAAGGGGTATTTGATTGTGTAAATTATCTGAAATGAATTATTTATGTATTTGGGGTAAAAATATTCTAATTATTGGCATGAGTTCATAATTATGGAGTAAATATTGTGATATCCTTGAGATTTTCTATATATTTCATTAAATTGACACACACTTCACTATGATGATTTTTGATCAGAATTCCAAACTTTTTTGGTGTTAATCTAAACCTAAACTTATATAATATTATTAAGATAGACATGCATAAAAATTAAAATTAAAATTAAACCATCATACACGATTACAATTGAAAATAAGTGAAGTGAATAAAAATAAATCACAAAATAATTGTTTATAAAGTATAAAAATAAGCTCATAAACTCCTATTTAGAATTTGGTAGTTATTTGTTCATGAAAATGCATCCTTAATTTTTGGGAAGTGAAAATCCATTACAGGGAGAAGATGGGGATATATTTACATCCCATGGTAGTGGGCTATTTTACTTCAAAAAATACACCTCATGTTGACTTGACCATTTTAACCATTCGAAAGATAAATATGGAGATATATTCTTTCTTAATATATTATATATGGTTGAGTAATATTTACTCTCCAAATTTTTTCACAATGTACTTTTTTATCAAATATTATAGATATTTTCCCAAATCATGTGTTGTTTACCATTTTTTAGTCATGTTTTTCAATTATAAAAATATAAACACATTTATGTCTATGAATATTCCCTCAAATAAGTTCCATTTAATATAAAAATTTGGAATCCTATATTTTATTAACATTAAAATTTAATCTAATTAGGTATATTGGATTGTCAGAAAACTCAAGAATACTGGGACGTTTTTAGGTCTCACAAATAATTGTAGAAAAATTTCAAACAATAAGATGAGGAAGTTTTTCTGTATTTGGCTCTTAAAATTTTTACCCAAAATTTTTGTGGACATTTGAGAACATATTATGTAGTTTCATAAAAAAAATCTTTTGGATCGAGTCTATAAATTCTATCTTCATAGAGTTTCTAGTTTTCATCATATATTATTAGGACTTCTTATGTGGTCAATATGTACCTTTATATTGCTAAGCTAGCCAAATATCATTTTCAATGACATGTATAAAATTTAATTGGTAACTATAAAAAGATAATCACAAAAGTTTTATAATTAGGGTGAGTTTTCTTATTGAGATAGTAATCTAAATTGAATCTATTATATTTAAAATGATTCTCAAAAAATATATTTAGTATTAAAACATGGTCATTTCACACGAATTATGAAATCATAATTGAAAATTAATAAATGGAGTATATAAAATTTTATGAATAAATAAAAAGCACAAACTCCTTGACACATATTCATGTGAATTTCATCATGTAAAACAAATAAAAAACCATAAAAAATAATTTTCACTCATTAAAAAGTATTAAAAAAACTAATATGGGGGTCTATAATAGATCACTCGTCCATAAATAACAGAACCATAAATTTTTACATAAATTTATGTGTTGAAGAAAATTCATTTTTCATACTAATATTTGGAATTGGAAAATATGGTCACTCATAACACACTCCTCTCAAGATGGTAAAAAATTATTTATGGATTTTCAATCAATAACCATCCAAAAGTGAATATCATAGTGTTTTTATGGGATATCCACTTCCATTCCATATCATAAAGTGAACATGAATCAATATGTATTTTATGTGTTTTTTATTTGATATGGAATTATAGGAATATATTTTTCAAAAGAGAGTAAAATAGCAGTAAAACACAAAAATGGAAAAAAGTAATGACCAATTTTTTAAATGAGTAATGTAAAGTTAGGAAAAAAAATTATTTAAAAGAAAAGAATTGTGTGAACGAAGACACAAAAGAGATAAAAATTATAAGACAATAAAAAAATGAAATATTTAAACTATACACAACTTCACAAATGAAACAAGAAAATATGAATAAATTATTCTTTTTTGAATTGTTTTTTATTTTTCAGAATTTTCTATTGTAAAATCCTAACACACCTAACCAAAACCATTTTTTGATCTCCTAGTGAAACTAATTTTAATTGTTATAAAAAAATTTATGGTTGAGTAAGAGTTAGTTTTGACCATCCCATAAAAGTACCATTTTTATCATTTTTTCAATTTTTCAAACTTTTTGATGAAAAGTAAAAAATTTATTAAAATAAAAATCCATTCCAATAAATCACCAAATTAAAACCTCTAACTCACAAATAAATATATTATTTTACTCAAACAATGGATGAAAAATTGAAAATCAAGTAAATGATACCAAAAATAAAATCCATTCACTCACACTAAAATTTCAATAAATTATGCAATGGAAATCCATGTTGATGTTGGGTGGGACATGGTTTTGACCCTATAATGTGGATATAAAAAAGGTTTTTATATTCATTATAGGAATTTGAAAAGGATGATTTGTGAAATGGAAATGGGAGGATGCATGGATATTTTGAGTCTCATGTGGATCCTACAGTTATTCTATCATATTAATATATTCTAAATTAATAAATTCAAATTTAGTGTCCAAAATCACAATACTCATGATTGGTGATGAAGACAAAAAATATCAAAATATGGTCCTAGGTGACTTTGTAATGAGTTTTAAAGTTGTTCCTCATGCTTGGAGATGACACATTTTCCAAATCAATAATCAACCTTTCAGTATTTATTTTCCTTGACCAAATTTGTTATCCAAATTTATAATGAAAATAAAAATATTTTTAGATTAAAATATGTCAGTGAACTCACCACAATGTTTGTAAAATTTTATTACCTTTAATACTGACTATGTATAAATATTTATTTATTTATTTATTTATTTATTGTTTTTTAGTTTGTTAATAAAATAAATAAACACAATAAATTATAACTTTTAAAAAATATTGTTTGATGATGAAAGTGAAAAAAAGTGGCAATGTGATAGGAAGAAGAGAGATATAGAGTGAGAGATAGATAGAAAGAATGTGTGTCTGTGTGTGTGTGTTTGTAGGATTATATTTGGGAGTGGGAGTTAAATGGAAAAAGGTGCCCCCGGTTTATATTTGGGGGGTCGTTATCTCCATATAATGGTGGGTCCTCTACAGTAGTCAGGTATTAGGTAAAAGTCAATTTGGTTTCAATGAAATGTGTCCTATCATGGTGATTATATAATTGATGTTGATAACCATGAATTTCCTTTTGCAAGAGTGGTCTTGTAATTGAACTAAACCAAATGGTAAAACATTTGTAATAATAAAGGACCTCACCAACAAGAATTAAACATACACGGTTGAAGACAAAATAAATATTTGAATAGAATTACTTTTTCTCCATCATGGAATACCTTTTATTGTATGTTCTTGTCCTAGAGTTCCATAGAAATTTAGATTTAGATTTTTGAATTCTCATAATAATATTGCTTAATTCCCTCTAATCCTATATGAACAACAATATATCTTCAATATATTTTTCACAACAAAAATTACATTAATTTTAAGAGACCATAATGAGTTGTTTTGGATTTCAACTGATAAATTACACACATTACCAAAAAGGTACAAAATATGACATATCCTAATAGGTATTTCATAGGATGGCTGATAAGACTAATGAGATTCCCCAATCCATCCAAAATATTATTATCTTATGTGATTAACAATTCCCTCAAGAACGTTTTTTACATCTCTATAAGAATGTTCAACCATTCCATTTATATGGAAGGGATATTCAGTTTATATTTTATCTATAACCCCATTCTTTTAAAAATGTTTTCCATGGTCTAATTATTAAAATGGCTTCCAAAGTCACTAATCAAGGAACGAGGTGTTCCAAATTGATGGAAGATGTCTATTATGGGGAACTCACTAAAATATTGTAAATAATATTTCCTAGTTATTTTGGCATGGACCCAGTTAGAAAAATTGTCGACCAAGAGAATAATGTAGTAGCATCCATTGGAACAATGAAATGGTACCACAAAATTAGTTCCCCAAAAATAAAATATCTCACATTATATTAATGTATATTGGGAGATTTCATATCATTTGAATAAAAAATCATACTTTGGGAAAGTGGGTCATGATTGATAGAACCCATGTGAGTCCTTTAGTAGTGAAGGCTATAATGATCTAGAGTCAAGGACCTTTATATAAAAATATTGTGTTCCAATTTTTCCACTGCCATGTATTGAGTGGTATAATTCCATGATTGAGGAATATTCATCTTTCTGAACACATTTCTTAATCACCATGTTATCACTTGTTTTCCAAAATTTATTATTATCCCAAAAAATGTATTTTTATTTACCTTTCAACTTCATTATTTTATCCTTTTTTAAAAATTTCTGTAAAAACACCAGCAAGAAATTAATTTACAGCTGGATCATTCCTTGGTAACGTGGGAGTGAGAGGTGGAGGGTGTTAAGTGAAAAAATCTGGAGTAATGAATTATGAACGAGATGATTTTTATATTATACTCATGTGCTCAGAAACTATGTTGTCTTCCCCATGTCTTTCTTTGATCTCTTTGTAAAACTCGTGGAGCATTACGATCCATCTTATTAGCCTCATTTTGGAATAAATATTTCTTGAGTAAGAAAATTAAAGTTCAATATTATGTAAATATGGTTATTTTTTCACATAAGAGATATGGATGAAATTTATCTAAGAAAAACCCATAGGTAGATGTTAATTTTCAATGATAATGTCATGAAACTAAGTTCCATCTCATTATTTTGAGGTATAATAGATGACTTGAGAATTTTTTTACCATATCTAACCAACAATAGCCCTGATGGCCATATCATGAGAATCCCAAATCAATTTGAAGGGTAAAAACCAATATGAAGGATGTATTATCAGGGTATATGTTAGAATAGATATGGGATCAGTGAATTCTCTCTTAAAATCCTCATCAAAATGTAATTTAACATTATTATAGAGTAAAAAAGTGAGTAATAGAGAAATCATATAGTTTTCCTAGATGAATAGCTGATAAAAACTGGCATGACAAAGGAATTAACAAATTTCATGAACTAATGTGGGTTTAGGAAGTGATTGGATCAAGTCAATTTTGGACAAAATGACATGAATTGCCTATTGTGAAATTATGTTCCATAGGAAAACCCTCTTTGTAACCATGAATGGATGGTTTTTAAAATTCACCATATGGTTACATTGGACACACATTTTTTAAGAAAAAGTTATTCAATTAATATTGAATTAAAATAAATCACAATAAATGGTAGAGTCATACATGGATACCTCTATGAAAGGATCTATGAGTTTCGAAAAGACACTCATCACACACCTCTGGAATTTTGTAGGAGCATTGTAATGAAAAAAGGCATTATCCACTGTGCATAGTTTCAATAGGATGAAGTATATGTTGTATTTTCTTTTTTCTTTGCTAGGATTGATATTTCTAAGTTGCCAATATATCAATCAAGAAATCAGTAATTTTATATTATAGATAATATTTCTATAATTTGATCAATAAAATGAAAAGTGTATTGATATTTTCATGTTTCTACATTAAATATTTTCTAATAAATGCACACAAAACATTTGTTTCTCCCTCATGTTTTGAACAACTATTTTTGTTCATTTTTTATAGCAGTTATACCACCCTT
This sequence comes from Viscum album, assembly GCA_963277665.1. NCBI lineage: Eukaryota > Viridiplantae > Streptophyta > Magnoliopsida > Santalales > Viscaceae > Viscum > Viscum album. The sequence continues at coordinate 2,065,116,568 of OY728121.1, forward strand.
TATATGTACCCTATTACTTTAACTAACCCATTCACTATTAAAAATTGGCTAGATAATAGCATCATGAATATTCATGGTAATATATTCCCAAACAATATCATGTATGAGTGGAGTAAGACTTACTTGTTATTGTATTATTTTTTGAATTATTCCATTAAATGGATTGATTCCATGAAAAATTAATGTTTGATTCCATTTATGTAATCTAGGGTCTATCATAATGATTTTTTACCCTATCTCTTAAAAAACGGTTAGACTCATCACTCTCAGTAAATGGATAAAATATAATGATGATGTAATATTGATCATTGAAAATTAATAAATATTTAAGGATTATTGGAAGAAGTTTCATATATGTTTCATCCTCTATTTGTGTGCTGGATAGCTTTTGAACATATGATGGGATTTTAGTTGATTTTGATTCATTTTCCTCAATAAATTTCTTTATGGAACAATAGATACTCGAGTTGATATGGGATTCAAGAGAGTTCTCAAGATCCTATAGTTTTTTTATTTTATAAAGGAAATTTCAATAATCAATTCCCCATTTATGACTAGGTTAATTGTGGTGTAAATTTAAAAACTCTTCTCTAGTTAGAAAATATGAAACTGATGTAATGGAGGTTAATCAACACTAAAAATATTCCTCATAAGTATAGATATAAAATTCAGAGTGATTATGTGATGGGTATCTCATGGATTGAGAAATGTCAAACTTGACTAGTCGGTCACAAAATTATATGGAAATGATGCCTACATGAACCCTTAATCATCGTTCGAGATTTCATAAGGAATGGAATTCCAAGAATTAGGGGAGATCGATAATAAGCTATCTTAACACCCAAGTATGGGAAATAGAAATCGTGTGGGATGACAAGCTTTTTAACACCGACTAAGACATCCTCAATTATACACATTTCACTATAAGTGCTTTGATTAGTTAACATTATGACTACACTTGTTGGGTGATAGATACCTAGACCAAGGTTGGAAAAGATATATTTGGGAATGAAATATACCAGTGATCTTAGGTCTATGAGTGAATCATCAAAGATGGAATTCTATATTTTCCATGGAACTGTAAATTTTTCATGAAAATTTCACTTAATGTGAATGAAATGTTTGGTTTAAACACATTCATTGTCATGTGTTATCACTTATTGTTGAAAAATTAGCGAAACAAATTTTCATATGTATGATTTTCTGAAGGGATCTAACAAGGGAATGTTGACCTCAACACTTCTATACATGTTTAGAATTTTAGAATTAGGCTCAAATTGATTATTGGTCATAGAGACAACTTGGGAAAATGGTATTTGGTTCAATATATGAATGTAGAAAGTTGAGGGAGTTTGTCAATGTTCCTTATCTTGTATATTTTTCATTTCATTTTCAAGATCATAATTTAAAAGGGAGTTAGATTATACATAATGAGGAATAAAAATTTTAATTCCATTAATAATTTATATTCCACATACATTTACATTGGGATGGGAAAATTATTATTCTTGAATGTGGGAAGAATTATTTTTTTGTCACAAATTCAGGTGAGATGCAAGTTAACAAATTTGAGATTCAGTGTTTTTAATTTTATAATGGGTGAAATAATAATGATGATCCACCACACCCTCCCATGTATTCATTTAAGAAGTGACATGTCCAAAATTGTTATTTCCTAGAGCATAGTTATTGGAATTTCAATAATATTGGGTAGGAAATTTTTAAGGCTCACTAAGATTGTGGAATCTAATATGAATAATATTAGTATTTATCCTTTCATGTTGAAAAAAATTGACAAGTAGTTTGGATGTTTCCACCGCCATAAAAATATTGTAAATGGTTTGTATTATGATAACGTAACTGTGGTGGATTAGATGAGTAATTGGTAAAACTCAATCATGGGTTATAGGTAGAAGAGAGGGGCTCCGAGTGGGGATTCATGGAGTTTTTAATGAATTGACCTGAATGTTAAGGGTTGGTGTACTACAGATCATATGCTATATTGATCTCCATTAGTCCACATAAATATTATTAATCATCTTGAAATATTGTATATGTGTAGTTTGAGGAGATTTGGGACATTTTTTTCCATAATGCTTTCTAAGTATAGGAAATATGGATTGTGAAGAAGATGAGTTTCGATATTTGGAAACAATATCTAGATGATACACAAGAACTATAAGTTCACTCATCCACTTAATCATCTTTTTAGTCTCTATTTAATTATTCTCTTGGAGTTTTTTTGACATGAGAACTTTCTTGAGTATGAAATTGTTTCATGTTGGCAGCCAAAGTTCCTTTGATATCTCATGGAACAGTCATAATTTTTTCAATAATAGAAGCACCACATATGGAATCTATGATAGGTCCTTATATAAGAAATTACCCATCAAATATGTATTGAATTAGGAGTTGGATGAGGATTGGATAGTTTCAGAATTATCATTCATGATTTTTTATCATATCACAATACACATTGAGTGATTCATTATGGACTTGATGAATGATAATTACTTCCAATCAAAATGAAGTGGTTCAATAGGTGGGTATGTATTTACATAAGAAGAGTCATTTACTATAATTACATGTGGTTATAGATCATGTGGGTACTATATCCATGACATGGATGATTCCCCAATGAAAAAAGTGAATACTCAGTTTTTTATTTGATCTGAAGAACACATTAAGTCTTCATTGAACAGAACACAACCTGGAACCTGTGGTGGTGAGTATTAAGATCATTATTGGAAAGCCTGTGGAAATTATGTAGAAGATGATCCAAACACTATTTGAGTTTTAAATATGACTCAATGTTATCATATTGAATACTAGGGGTAGGAAATTCATATTAGGGCTATAAATTTATTTATGAATTTATTCTAAATGATTAGCAATAACTAGTTCAATGTGATGGGAAATTAATTGCTCAATGGTGATTTGACTATTCCTGATGTTCCTACTATATTGGAGATAGGTTCACATGACTACTAGGTCAATGAAATATGTGGAATTCTTTAGTAGGCTCTTGGGAATTAAGAGAAAACTTGGAATGATGAGGAATGAAGGTTTCTCTTTGTGTTATTTTTTTCTTTCTATTTCCTTTTGAAGGATAGTTATTCATTGTTTTATTCTAATTTATTTTATTTTAAATTAATACAAATATATAATTCTAGTCTAACCATCCACAGAAATGGCTCTGTAATGACTGATTATCACCTATCAATAATTCAATGTCCCATTATTTTGATAATGTCTATAACAACAGTCAGGACAAATCCTATTTGAAGGTACATTTTAAGAGTCTATTGTTTTTGTTTTTTATTTTGAAATTCGTATATTGGTATAAATTATGTTAAATGAATTATTAATATATTTTTATTAACAATAAAATAATTATTCAGGTGAGTTAATAAATTTTTAATTATGATTTTTATTTCATATATCGTTTATATATATTTCATTACATTAATACACAGGTGACATGTAGTTTTTTTGGAATTCCCTAATGTGTTGGATTTCATCCAAGCCAAAATATGGAACTGATCTTAATAAATTCTTATTATTTGATGTTTTAATATTATATGAACCCATGTGTCATTATGGTTCATATAATCCATTTATTCCATATTTTAGATAAAATGTATTATTATTCCACAAAATTTTATGTTCAAAACAAATGATATCAATTTAATGAATATTAATCGAACATGATCCCAAAATCCAATTACATCCCCAAATTATGACTCACCCAAATGGTATACTAAAACATTAATTGATATAGTATGTAATTAGGTTTAATGTCTTTATGGAAATAGATTATAAATATAATGAATTGGATGAGATATAAAAAGAGTTTTGTTCCCAACACAGAAACCAATGATTTATATAGTAAAAAAACTCTTTTGATTGAATATGAATGAAAAATAAGGAATTGGATTTGAAATATATTTTAAAAATTTTAAGAATAATTATATTAAGAAATAGAGGGTGGATGATTATATTATATTATTATGATGAAACATGCATTGAAGTTAAAATAACATTGAATACAATATAAACAAGTACAATTGAAAAAAAATCAATGTACATGAAAATAAAGCATGTAGAAATGGTAAATAATGTAGAAAATGAATTTGTAAGGTACTCAAAAGGCTTTTACAATGATTTGGTAATTCTAATGTATCCTTATATGTGCAGAAGTGCCACTCACTAGCAATGAGAAAAGGGGGATGTATTTATAGCTCAAGGTGGTGGTCTGTTTTCCACTAAAAACATACCCTCATGTAGGTTCGGCCATTTAACACTTTTAAAAATTGAATCTAGGGATATATTCATCATTAACGTTTTATATATGGATTTTTCAATTTCACCATCTAATATTAGTGGAAAATGGGAATTTTTTCTAATGATATGGCTATATTCCAAAACCATGTGCCAATGTAAAATTTTGAGTTGTATTTTTTTTCATGGTCTCAATGAGAATTCATCGATATCAATGAATATTCCCCCAAATTTTTTGGTTCCTAAATATAGGGTTTTAACTAGAAAAAAATTCATCCCAATTAGTCAATTTTGTTGATAGAAATGTCAACAATGTTTTCTATTTTTAATTCCATGACAAAATTGTGGATGGAGTTCAATGAATCACCTGGTCCCATTTTTGTGGATTTTAGACTTCAAATTTTTATCCATGATGTGTATAGATATTCATGAAAAAATATATGTTTTCATCAAATTTAGGGCTTTTCATTGAACAAAAAAATTATATCATCATGGATGGTCTAGTTTTCATCATAGATTTAGTGGGACTTCATGGGTGGTCCATATGTCCCCTTATATGATAGAAATATCCAAGGATCGAAATGGAGGATTTATAGATCATTGTATTGGGAACCATAAAAATAATAATCGAACAATGTGAATATCTATAGTGAGGGTTATGATTAAACTAACAAACTAAATTGAATATCGATTAATTCAAATAATGATCAGATGTTATATTTAATATTAAAATATGGGTATTTCACATCAATTATTCACATTTACTATAAAATTATTAAAGGCATTTGAAAAAAATTATGAATAAATGTTTTACATCATCATCCTTCAAATATAAATATGTTCTATTTTGTGTTACTTCCCCATTCAGTTGATACCATTAAATGTTCTTTATGTTATTCATCTATAAGATTATTCATGATCCATGAATTTTATGTAATCATGATACACCTTATGTATCATAAAAAATGCATTATTTCTAGGATTATTCTACAACCAATATTTCTTTCTCACCATTTTTGTTGATAAATTCCTAATGTTATCCTATGATGTTTTATGATACCGAAGAATGATAATATATCATTTTAAAGATTAAGATAAAGATGTTTAATATTAGTGTCTTGTTTCCTATTTTTATACATAGTCCTACAAAAGAACTATGATTTTCAATACTCGGTCATTAATTAATCTAAATCTATGCAATAAATCATATAACAAAATTGGTAATATGAATGGGTCACTATAATTGCTATTAGGTAACAATTTAGTTATTTTTTAGGATTTGTACTATAATACATTAGGGTTAATACTAGGTACAAGTAAATTTATAAGAAAAATTACCATGGATAATCGTGATTGAAACATATGGAATCAGAAGACTGGATATACTATTCATTTATACACTATTCTTTCTATAGACATTTTTCCCACTTTATATCTTAAACTACTAAAAATTCAAAACCCTAGTTATTTTTACAAAAATTTGGTATTGGTTGTATATATGAGTTCCCATTACAAAACCCAATGTTATGGAGAATGTGATGAATCCATTAATTATATAACGACCCTAGTTGTAAGGGAGATGAGATATTCATGATAGTACTTGACAAAATGGCTCAATTTGTGAATAGTGACTTATATAATGTGGAAACCCCTCTTAATCCCAAAAACAACATGTTGTGGTTGGATCCATATTGTGACAATGGACACCTAACATTAATTTATCTTATGATCCTCATGTCATGGAATAATTGATTAACACAATTGAGAATATATTCACTATCCTCTAATTCTTGGAAGAAGGGAAGTTAAAGTTTGAGATCTATAATTTTGATACGGAAGCTGATCAATGATGCACACAAATAAATAATATGATGTATAAAGATGAAAATGATTCATTGGAATGAAAAGGATGCATGAAATTTGTTTTATGAAATTTTCCTTGAAATGCTCATTCTAAAATATAGAGGGAATTCCTTAGACTGACAAAATTTATGTTTTCTCTATTGTATAATGTGTGGAAAACATCACAAGAATATCATGGAACACCTCCTGTTTTATATTGAACATTGAATGAAAGATAGATAATTCTATTGCTTGATTGTTGAAAAGTCTATAAAAAGTATTAATAATGATTTAATTAGACAATGGTAAATAGATATTTTATTGTTCCCTCAGGGTTATAATAAATATTGGATATTTTTAACAGTCTCATGGACATGTTGATAATGGTCATAATATGGGGTTTTTTGGGTGGATTTGTGGGTAAATCCCAAAACGGAAAGAAAAACCAACTTCTCACATGAATATTTTTTTGTATAGAAGCATCCTAGCCCTGCTTTTTTTAAAACATGATGATGTAATATTATGCATGAATTTTCTATCCTTGTATAATTCAAACATTGACTTTCACGAGTGGGTCACACTTCAAAGCATGACATCATATGATTTTATATAGGTGTAAATAGGTGGATGAGTGTTTTGAGTAATCATCATATCATGTGTGGATATTATTACCTTATGTGAAATATTATCTAGATGAAATAATTGTGGAATAGGAGAGAATCATGATTGATCAAATTGTAATTATGAGGGAATTTACGTATGTTTTCTTAGTTAAATTTATCATCCTTCCACTTGAACAATAGGATGATTTCCCAGTATAAAATGTACATAGATATAATTACCTTTAAAATAATCCCTAATGATTGGAAAATAATAATTTTGAATAACTATGAAAGAATAATAAATCACATGAGAATCTAGAAAGTGGTTTTATAAACACTTGATTTCCACACAATGAGGACTGAAGTCCTATTTGTCATGAATAATGATGGATCTATGTTCCTATACATTTATTATTAAAAACAATTAAAATTAGAATAATGAAATAGTATATGAAAGATTGGATAGATCATTTTTTATCAGATTCACTTGTATTTCTCTACGGTTGACCCTAGGTCAAGATATTAACAACTAATTTTGATGAAGGAAGAAATTATGAATACTACCTTTAGAAAGATGTATGGACACAATGAGTTCATAGTGATTCCCTTTTGAATATCTAATGCTTCTACAATATTTATCAAATTGATGAATATAGTCATTATAGATTACATAAAAAAATCTTTGTTATTAGTTATAGATGATGTTTTGATATAGTTTATAATTAAGGAATAGTAATACAAGTATTTGAATACAATTATAATGACTATATGAATGGGTAAAATATATGAAATGAATAGTAAGTGTGATTTCTAGATGGAGGATTTATCGTTATTAGAGAATTCTATAACCAAAAAAGGGATATCTCTAGAACCTTCAATGATAAATGCAATTTGGGAGTTTCCTAAGCTAGAAATTATGATGGATATTCACAGTTTCATTATATTAACTTGCAATTAAAAATGATTAGTTAGAAACTGTTGATTGTTTTCAAACGCAATAATGACTATGACTTATATGGGAGAAATATTTATCAAGACTAGGGAATGAATAGATGGATCCAAGGTGTAAAAAAGTGACTTATCACTTAACTAGTATTTACACTAACTCACTGTGGGGAAATCATCATTCTACACAAGGATGATTCAAATAATGGGTTTGTTTATGTAGTAATGATTAATTATATAGATATTCCTTATTAATCATGGAAGTTGAATGTTCTTATGAATAATTATTCCAATAAGATCTGGATTTGGAATCAGTAGCCATCAAGATAAAATTCTGGTAGCATTATCTCTCTAGGGACATGTGTATGATATATATGGACTATAAGACCCTCAAATATATAATCATAGAGAATGATATTTTTTATGAGATAGTGAATATAGTGAGAGCTAAAAGAATTATTAATCATTCAACTACCTTCTTTGGGGTAGAAAATAAACATGCAAATCCTCAATGTGGAATGTATCCTATGAAATTATCAATTATGGTCATTTTTAATAATCCTAAATTCAAAGATTTTCAAAATAATACATGGAAATAATAAAGTAAGGAACACCATAATTCCATTATGAAATTATTATGTTGGAATACATTATAAAAAATATAATTTATACAAATTGAGATGTTGTAGATGTATAGAAAAACATGGAAAATATAAATGATGGGACAACCATAGAGTGCCAAATTGGCCAGGAAGTTGTTATAATATTTGGGTAATGAATATGTACCATATAAAATTCCAAGGTGAAGAATTATATTTTTAATGATTCACATTTCTAGAGCATATCCAACCATTAAGGGATAATGGAAATGTATTGAGATCTTTAAGACAACTATTGATGGAAAAATATGACGTAAGTGATCATAAAATTAACATCTATGTGCCTGTTATTTCAATTGGTGATGGATGAATGGGAAAACGTATATGGGGATGTTGATAACATAATACATTCCCAAATAAAAATAGGAAAACAACACCCTATCCATGTTCATTGGTATTCTGAGGATATCTAGTGGAAATAATTATATATATGTTATTTTTGGATAATCATTCAATGAGAACTCACTTCATTAAATTTTTTAGGACATCCCACTTGATCTAATTTACTGGATATATACATTCGATAAGTGGTGAGGCTTTAGGGAATAAATTTGTTAATATTATCGGATCGAGATATGAGATTTACCACTGTGTTTTATAAGAGTCTCAAATATTATATAAACACTGAGTTAAAATTTTGTACTAATTATGACCCCCAAATAGATGGCCAATATGAGTGGACTAATCATACAATGGATGACATTTTGAGAGAAAGCAAGATGGACATCAAAGGATAATGGGACCAACATCATCCTCTATACGAATTATCTAATAACAACTGTTTCTACTCAAGAATCTAAATGGTTCCATATGAATCTATTTATGGTAAAAGATATGTAAAACTAGTATATGGGGATGATTTTAGTGAACAATAGATTTTTGGATGTGAAATAGTCATGTAAATGGTTCAAATTCTTTAGAACATTTAGTATCACATCAGGGATGATTAGAGTCAACGGAAGAACTATAATGACTATAATAACCTTGACCCTAGTAACCGGGAGACTATATCTACTTTATTACATAATAATAAGATACAATTAATAATATCATGATGGAATAAATAGTTTATTTTTCTTGATAATCAATATACATACATCATTACCTTATTACATTTACAATATTTTGTTCCAAGAATATATTAATTGCCACTATAATATCCATTGACATCATTCATATTACCCATCATGGATTCATGGGGAGTGATAAAAAATAAGGGTAAGATCAAATTCCTAGTATGATTTACCTAAAGGGGAATCCATTGTGTATAAATGAAGAATAACCAAAATGGTAAAATATTTATGGAAAGTTGAATATCTGCACTTATATTCCATTTAATTAATAATGGGAATATCATGGTTAAATATGGAATAATAAATTTGGAAAGGTAAATAATTATACACATATGGAATTTGAATATCTTAACTCTCACTAATATCTAGGTAATGATCAATTTATAATGTCAAATAACATAACACATATTCCATATAAATAACAAGACAAAATTCAACAGATAAAGAGTAATAAATATACAATGGTAAATAAATAAACACACATTCCATTATAGTAAAATATCTATCAAGAACATATAATGAATAATCAATAAAAAATGGTATATAATGGAATACATATTATATTTGAATAAATTTTCTATCATTAACATATAATTCCATATAATTATGGAGAGTTTGATAACATAAAACACATTCCATTTAATCAATATATGAGAATGAAATTAATACATAGATAATATCATTCTTGAAAATATTAGGGATCCAAAAATATATTTTTTAATTATGGAAATTAAAATTGTTTAGATGTCAAGATCTTAATAATCATTAAAACTATACTATAATAACCTTTCATAAGGTTTTTTAAATTGTTAGGTAAAAAATTATTTATTGAAAAATTATTGATTTTCTTCGTGAGACTACTAATTCCAAAAGAGGATATAGATCTCCATTCCCAATAATTCACTAAATTTCAAATTCATTCCTTATTTTTGAAGAAATTAATTTTACTCATGAACAATGTTACTTATCATCAAATATCCATATTGATAAGAGAATAAATGTTTATCAATATTTCACTAGATAAAAAATAAATTTAAATTTAGAAATTTTTTTGTGGAAATGAAATAATTTTTAAGAGATAAACAAATCCTGGATATATATTTTGGATAATTTGGGGAAATTTAATGTTTAATAATCAAAGGAACATTGATAATTCTAGGGAAAGTTAATTACTACTAAAATTAATCAATATAGTGAATTCAAATATATTTATTGGTCAAATTGATTGAAAAATATAAATATAAATACAAGTAATGGTATCTATATAACACAACCCCACTAGATAATTTGTAAAAAAATGTGTTTTTTTCATTGTTTAATAGAAATAATATAAAAATATAATTAGAAATATTATTGAGGAATATATCAATTTCACATTGAAAATAATATTTTAAAAAAAAAATGCTCGAAAAATATTTTTAAAATACATTGCATTTAAAATAAAATTTCAATCATATTAAGGAATATTGGAAACATCTATTTCTCATCAAGACTGAAAATTCAATACATTCCACGCATGATAAACCATATATTAGATTCTGGTTTTTTGAAAAACTCATTGTGGTGTTTTCTGTAAAAATATATGAATATTCCTTAGATTTTTTTGTAAAATGTTAAACATTGGTATTAATGTAATACATAAATAATTTTTAAAAACATTAAAAATTTTAAAAAAAAAATTAAAAACATGTTTTTGGATTACAAAATATGTATGACAGAAGAGAGAAATGAAGTTGGAATTTATTAAATTCATATTCTAAAAAAAAGTGGAAAAAATACTCTTAGTTGAAAAAATCATGTATCAAAAGATAAAAATAAATTGAAATATTTTTATTATAAATTGTTCAAATAATTTTTCTCAATGTAAATTCAATAAAAAATAATCCAGAATAAAATAAAATTTTGAAATAAAGCCTTAAAATGATTGTAACATTTTTTTCATAATAAACCAATGAATCTATTATGTGTATAAAATTTAAATCCACAGAAATCATGTTGTAACATAAAATAATAAATTTAATATTCAATTTACAAATAGTCATGCAATATCAAAGAAAATGGTAAATTAATATTACCCACTGACAAAAAATTATGTTATCAAATTCATGAGAACCTTGTAAATCTTAATTCAAATTCCCATGGATGAAATAATTAAAATTTAAACATAAAAATCAATAAATTTTTTATGAATCATGATATTATGTGTTAATGGGTTTTTATATACACCATATAATTGAAATTGTTTCTCATTACATTATAATATGCCTTATTGATGGGAAATTGAGATGATGTCTTGTACGTCATGCTTCATTCTAGTTTAATATTCCAAAACCTCTTATATAATGGTTTTATTAATTTGATTAATATATAATATAATCATATAAATATTTTAAATATCATATATGACACTTTTACAACATATTTTAACACATTCATTAATAAAATTTCATTATTACTATTATTCTGGGTGTTAACTACCTTTTTCTCTTAAGCATATTTTACTAATAAATTTAAATATCTTAAAAATGTAATGTTAATACATAAATTTAGTAATTATATTATTTATATAAATATCATATATATTCATTATAAATATATTTATAATCATTCTTTATGTTTGGATGTAGAAACTGAAGCACATCGTTATGTGGAACCTCTAGATAGTATTTGAAACCGATAAAAGATATCATTCCATTGACTAGTGAAAATATAAGAAAATGAAAAACCACTTATTCCATGTGAACCGCGTGAGAACGTGAATAAATTATTTACATACATCATTAAGGTTTTCATGAAACCAGACGAAGTTGACATGAATATATAAATAATTAACATAATTATAATACCAAATTATGTAAAGAATATAATTGATATAGGAAATTTAAATGAACCATGCATGTACTGAGTTAAGAATTAAATAAGAGAAGATTATGAGTTTGTGGAAAAAAAATTCATGCATGAATTGATATTGAAGATTTTGTTTCAATCATTTTCATTAAATATTGGTTTCACAAAGGAAAAACATAAGTGAATCAATAAAACATGAATTGATATTTATAATTAAATAAATTGAATTTGAATGTCCTTCATAATTACATATTATTGTGTATCAAGGACTAATGGAGTGTTCACATGTAATGATTGATTATTATTTAGGGTTAAATAATTATGTTGATTCTATGTTGATCTGACCATTCACTATTTCATTAATGATAACGGACATTTATTATTCTAGAAATATTGGGAGAAGGTTATTCATTTATGTATTTTAATAAATAATGTGAATATTAATTTAGACGCTAATATAAATAATTAAATCTTACTATTTGTCAATGACCAGAATATTAATAATAAGTGACTGACCAATGAATATAATTTTCTAATAATTTGGGTTAGTGAAATTTTATATTATCATTCCACAAGCAATTCATGTCATTAATACTAATATAAAAAGAATAAATTGAAGCATACTATATTCTGATGCTTTGATGAATAATTTTTTCTTACATTCTATTATTCATTTAACCAATGTTATGAATATAATTTATCATGATCTATGTAGCAATGTAACATTCAAAAAAAGTATCATCATATGGATTTCATTCGTTGTGGTAAAAATTACTAAAAATATATGGATAAGAATGTCTTTAGAGGTAGTATAATTTAACATAATGGAGATTATTGTTAGAATATTTTATAACTAGATTAGGGAAGAAGAATTTTTTCATTTCTAGATATTAAATAGCATGTATATAACCTTGTATAAGGGTTTCTCACGGGACATGCCACTATAACAGATACTATATTATAGTGGAGAATTCATGTACTGGTCATATACAAACATGGTTAGGACTATATAATCATATTTATTACTGAATCTTTTAAAAATACCATATTACATATTTTAATTCTTGTATATTATTACTTGTGATAGGTAAAATAGAATAAGATAATCATGATCATAATATGTTAAAGAGGTAATGGAATAAAATTTATAATAGGATTTAAATGAACCCAACACTAATTCATCCCCCTCTTATTGTTAGTCATATCCCAAATAGTTCCTTTCAAATGGTATAAGAGTGTATGTTCACCTCTTTTGGATTCATTATAGTGAAACCACTCTCTTTTGAAGATTTATGTTTCATCCCTGAGTGAACAATTAAATGATGTTTTGTTAAAGATTCAGTTTTCTCTGAGCATAATTCTATATATTCCAAGACCATAATAACCAGGAAAATAATTATAATATAATGTAAAATAATAATTCTTTCTTAAAAATTTAAGAGAAAGTATCTAGTAATCCATACCTTGTTAACAACGATGATATATCAAGCCTAAAAAGTAAAGAGTAGGTGGGTCATGTTTTTACCAAGGAAAATTACCATGAAGATGATGATTTGAGTACAAGTGGCGATGATCGATCTAAAAATAATGATGATATATATGTTTATATATTAATAGATATTATGTATTACATTAGTATAATTTTTTTCCCTTGATTGAGAGTCCTTCTATTTATGAAAGATGAAAAACCCACTTGTAATAAGGAGCATAAATATTGGTTAATGTTTTATAAGGAAATAGTTTAGAATGATTAATTCTCTAGAGATAGGTTGGAATCTTTGAATACAAAAATTAGAAACATGAATTATGTTTCTAAAAATGAATCAAATTTTTTGGAAACAAAATGTAATAAAAATACTCTAGAATAAAAAACAATCCAATGGATGTGAAATTGAGAAACAACATTGATGTTAGAAATCTGAAATTTGATGAAATGTTTAATAAGATCATTGAATGTGACTCGTTGTTAAAAATATGTTATGCTTCAGGAAGTAGAAGCTTAATTAATTAATAATGTATATTAATATAATATTTTTATGATTGAAGAATATAAAATTATCACCAATTTAAAATTTACCAAATTTGACGTTCAGTTGGCCAATCATAAGATGACACATATTAACACATTAAATAAGAAGGAAATTTAATATGTTACAAATAAATTATCAATATAGGATTTTACTACAATAAGACCTCCATAATTTGATAATAATTTCATTACTCTATTCTATGAACTATCATAATCAGTGTATAAGAAAAAGGTACCTTCAATTATATCTAGTCATAATTTTTCAATATATGTTGTCAAAAATAATCCAGATTATAAAATAAAACCTAAACATATATGGACGAAGAATGGATAGAAAAATCAAACCACAGTGTCATTGGTGTATGGGAAAAAGTGTTTGAAATCTGGGGCCTAATAAAGAGAAAAAAACTCACGATGAAGACCCCAAAAAAATATAAAATATATAGGATTAAATAATGATTTTTGGGTCAATGTTGTTGTTATAATATATTTGGTCATTGTGAATCCAATTATCAGAATAATCCTAAAAAATAAATAATCAAACAAAAATCCAATTACATGGTGAGAAATCTTGAGAGTAAAAAGTTACGTCCATAGGTATAGAAATTCATGTATAATAAAAAATATTTGGAAGTATTGAAATCATATCTGATGTATTCGATGGATGTGTTCATATGGATGATATATTCTTATCTCAACAGGTTTTCAAAATGAAAATAAATCATCACCACAAAGGGTGGTGAAGAAAGTTGAATCACCCTTGAGATGAATGTACATGCATATTGTAGAAAACAACAAAGATGATTTCAAGTTTGAAAGAAAAGTAATCATTGGATTTGAAATCCAGTAATATTAAAATATTTTCATCCAAATTTGATGAAAAAAAAGAATACGACTCAGTATGTGTGATGCCCAACATGGTGGGCCATTCAGTTTGAGATTATCTTTCAATTATAACATTACAAGATGAATTATTTAAGATTGAATTACCAGATTGCAAATCACTGAAATATCTTTCAATAATAAGTCACTCCCATAAATAAATTTATGGATGGATATGTTCAACACATCCTCAATCATAATTGAAGATCATATTTTTTTTTTGTGAAGATAAGATGAATTGGAGAAAAATTGGTTGAGAAAACTATCTCAACCTTACTATTCAATTTCAGATGAAATAAATGATCCAACATATTCACAAAACCATTGTATATTTTTTTAATGATTATAATTCATGTAATTGAAGCTGAAGCATGATTCAATGGGGAGAACCTCATAAGAAATTTGTACTGTCAATTCCTGATAGCAAAGTGGAAGAATTCACTATCCTTGAATGATTCCATATTTAATTTTAAAATATAAATATGAAGGAGGATCATTTTTTCATATTTTGAAAAATGTGATTACGTATTTTGGATATCCAAAATATGATAGATACCTAATTTGTTTGATCTTATATTTGGTATCCTGGAGAACATGTATTGAATATGATAACTATGGGTGATTTTTAGAATGTTATCCAATATGGAATGTCAAATGTCTAATATCCATACATGTCTATTTTCAATACATAGAACACATTAAAATTTATTATTAAATAGATCTATAATTTTTATGATGTTTTAAGTGTTTCTATTGAGGGGGGATGAATAATGTTAAAGCTTCCAGAATCATCATTTCAGTTGATATCAAATTTAATCATCCTATAAATTTCTGGATGAACACATCATTATAAGTGTTATTTTATTATCTTAATACTTCCTCATTTGATAGTAAATATGAATATACTTTTACAAATATAAATTCATTGAATTAAAAAATTTCATAAGATATATTAATGTTCCCAAAGGAAACATATCATGCTTGTTTAACTTGAATTATTTTGATCTATTTATTAACATATGTGTAGGTTATTTGGGTATATTTTTCATAATAAATATTCATATATTATTTATGTTTCATAATCCTGAAATAAAATTTTAAACACATGAATAAAAATATAAGAGTTCTCATTTCTTTTGGTATCATGATTACTTGGTAGTGGATATATTTTTTGAATAAATATAATCTACTTTTTTCTACACCGAGCACTTCTCAAGGTGACATAGCATGAAATGGTGGATAGAATATTGCATGAGTATGGAATGATACCATCTTCCCAAGAACGATGTATTTATTTTCAATAAAGATGGTAGATAGGGAAATGAATTTCTAGAAATCTAAAGGGTTGAGATAAGATAATGATCCAGATATTGAAAACTTCATTTGGAATGATTGTTGAAGATGCTTAAAATAAATATGAAGGGGCAGATTAAATATCTCACATTGTGTTTGAGATAAATTTTTTTTATTCATTTTCACTGGATTGAATGTTGATTAATGAAATAGAATGATTTCATTAAAATCAATATGTGAATGAATTTAAAATTTTAATGTACCTTTGGGGAAGTGATATGTATAATGAGCTGAAGAAACATATAAATTGTTTTAAGACTTTGATTATCATTGGTGAATCTTGGAAAATTGTTCTGGGTTCATTAAGTGAAATTGCATGTCATGGATGAAAAAATCAACTTGTAACTATGATGATTTGTTGATCTAGTACTAGGTTAAAAATAAATATGTCAGGGTTCCACCATTTCTACAATAATAAAGAAGGATTATTTGAATGACGTCAAGAAATATTTCACTGTTTCATGAGAACCATGCAAGATCTATTTTGAAGACAATAAATAATATTAGTCATCAAGAAGGGGAACCATGAAATATAAAAATTATTACTTGATGGGTTATTCGATGTTGAAGATGAGGTGACCATAAATTTATTGGATTGTATTACATATTTATTATTTTAATAAGTTAATTTTTATAGGGCAATGTTAAAAATGTGTGCCCATTCACCATGTGGCCAAGAGAACCTCAACTATTGTACTTATTGGACCCTAAGGACTACCAATCCATAGGGAGGTATGCTCGAGTCCCCAAGAAGGGGGATGGGGAAAGAAGGAATAGTTCTTGGGAGGCCTTATATAAGTCCCTATGAGCACATAGCCAACGTGGCACATATCTTGTGCAAAGGACAATATGGATGCCTATGGATCATGTGTGTCACGGTACCTATAGTCGTGATATGAAGTCTTGTCTAGGTTCCAACCCTGGTGTCAGATCAAATAGTGAGTGTTCACCACTTAGTTGATATACTGAATATAAGACAATATGGGAGTTATATGTGGGGTAGATTTTCATGGATACTGATCCCATGATTAAAACCATGCATACATAATATTGTTATTCAATTCATGGTGATACAATGATCAGCCAACCTCCATACATTAAAACCCTGCCTCTCAAAACATGATCTTTATATTATGGTAGTTTTAAAATACACCCCCACTAGTGATGAAACTAGGTTTTTATTATCAATTCTAGGGATTGAACAAGAAATAATGATCATATGATCAAAAATCATTCATGCTTTGTATTCCATGTATACAGATGAAGGAAGATGAAGCTTCGACTGAATGAAAATGAAATTTTAGGATGTTATTTGGTTATTTGAACATTATGGATGACTTAATGTTGTTTCATGTGTTTATTATCCCATGTACATGATCATTATCTAATTCATGTGAGGATATCATAGTAATAGATAAGCTGATATTGTGAAGTAAAATCCATAATATCTAGCGTCCATTTTAACTAATTTTAAAGAATTCAAACCCTAAATAATATTTTATTGAAAACCAATGATACAAATGACATTTTTATGGTATTTAAAGTCCATATATTATTGATGTATGTTAGATCATTCTATCCTATAAAATGTGACCACCAATGGTTGTAGTTGTTTATGGCCTTCTCATATTTCACTGAAGCTCTTGTTTTTATGAAAAAAATAGCCTCTTTGTTCTTCTATTACACGATTGTGAAATAGATCCATAAGAATTTAAGGATACTAAAATAATGGGTGATATATATACTCTACTTTGTAAAGAGAAATAGATGCATAGAATTTTTCATACACAATGGAGAAAACTCATGTGATAATTATTCATGAATGTGGAGGCCCCACTAAAATGTTATCAGAAAAAAAACTATCTTCATAATTATCAAAGACAAAAAGACCCCCCATTTTGTTCATCATATGTTATACAACTTGAATGACCTCATGTATAATATGTTCCTTGAATATCATGTTATTTCATGAAGTTTTTTTAAGTCATGTGGGGTAGCACTATGAAATCCCAAATATTATCTATGTTCATGATGGAATAGAACACCACTTTTTGGCCTACATGAAAGAAGGTGTCGGTCAGAAATAAACCATTTCACCAAGAAATTACCTAATAGAGGATAAAGTGAGGTTATTATAACATGAAATAGTAAAAAAATAATGTATGTGTGTAATTATATGTGTTTAAATAGGAATTACAGATCATGCATGAATTCATTGATTGGCGAATACATAAACACTCAGGTGAAGTGAAATGATGTAGAAGGTGCCGAAAATATATACATACTCCCCCAATGATTTCATTAAACATTTAGTTGTAACCATGAATACATTGAGGATTATCTAAATAATAACACATAAAATGATAATTATGGTAATGGGTATGGGAAATGCACATGCATGATGCTTTTATTGAGTTAAGAATTCAAGAATAGGATAATCTATGTCTCTAAAATATCATTGTTTCATGAATTGTTACTGAATGTTTGGTTGAATCAGTTACATTAAATACTGGTTCTACTATTGTTGAAAATAATTTAACTAATAGACTTGTGTTTATTATTAATTACTGAATAAATAAAAATTTTCACTTTTACACAATTCATTATAATTTTGTTTTCACGAAGAATTGATTGTACTTGGATAATTATTGATTATTATTCAGGAAATTATAATTATTATGATTCCAAGTTGAGATGATATTTCATTGTTTTAATAATCCAAAATGTTGTTTGTTATTCTAGAAAAATTACAAGAATGTGACTTAGTGGAATATGTTATGCATTGAAAATGAAACAAATAATTACCTAGATATACAAAATTTAAGAATATTGTGTACCAAAGGACATCGAAAAAAGAAAAAGTGATAAACTAATGCATATAAATTGATTATAATTTCTATTATAGAGATATATTCCTGTTGATACTCAATCTACTAATAATAGTATAAATGATAGAATGAGAAGAGAGAACAACATACTATTTTCTTCTATGAATTAGAAGAAGGGTTTCCTTCCAGCATATGTTCAACTAACCAGAGGGAAGAAGGTCTTTGTGTAAGAACATGGAGTAATGTGACATATAAGAGAAATATCATCTCGTGAAATTCAATATTTGTATTTATATATATCCTTGAAAATAAAGGCAGAGACTGACTTTGGAGGCAGTATAAAGAAATATCTAGGAGCTGTATATTGGACCAGGTTATATCCAGTCTGGGAGAGAATAATTATATCATTTCCCCCACATAATGTATTGGGACATACATATTTCTAAGGGTTGTTCCATATCGACCCCACTATAACCAATACAATATTATTGTGAACAATCTTTACTGGTCATATCCAAATATTTCAATGTCTAGCTACTCTTATTGATTAGTGAGACTTGTAAAAAATACAATTTGTTATTGATTAATTATTTCATATTATTTCACATGATAAGGAAAATAATATAAGAAAATTATGATTTAAATTGTTTAAATAGGTATCTTGATAAATATTTTAATTTGATTAAAAACTCACCAACACGGATTCACCTCATATCTCAATGTATGGCATTCCCAATTTATTTTTTAATGATTTTGAGAAAATATAAAAATATGACCATATGATAATTTTAATATATTAATTTTAAAAATGACATATATTTCATCAAATAAAATTTCAAAATTTTATACAATGAATTTTTTTATCCACTAATAAATAAGTAAAAAAATAATTATTAAAGGAATGATATTTGAAAAATATAAAATTACATTAATAGAAATTTAATTCATATTAATTTAGTTTACAAATCCATTTTTATTGAGTAAGATATTTTTATATATTTAATAATTTTGTTATTCCAATTCATATATAATAATTTATCATATTATATTTAATAGTCATTTGAAAATTATAATATCGTGTTGTGCATTTGAGCTTTGATATTCATATCATATATGATATCAAATATAATATTTTTCTAACAAAATAATGGTGTTTTATAAAAGTCTTACGAATTGGAAAAATTAAAAATCAGAAAATCTCTAACAAATTACATTCTAGAATACATCAATTTTGTACAATGTATTTCAGATAGAAATATATGAATTCATTAAGATAATTTTTCTCCAATATATATTAAGAAAATTTTTTGTATAAATATCATTAGATAGAGGTTGGTGATTTAAGGAAATGAAAGGAGAGTTTTAATGCAAGTCATTAGACATAGAAAAGGTTTGGAGATGTCTTTCAAAAATATCCATTAATGTTTGTAAAGAAGGAATCAGACAAATATTATTTAAATTAATGATTTGTTATGACTTTTTACAAGAAATTTTTGCACTTGTTTAATTTTTACAAGACCAATACTTCTATAAGAATTATTTGTATTGATATTAAAAGAAACATTTCAATTTTTATCAATAAATTTTAAAAATAAAAAGGAAGGAAAATCTATTATTGGAACGAAGAATGAAGGAATTTTGTGAAGAAGTTGGTGATTTGGTATTTGAGATGATTTAGGAATTCTAGGTAAGAATAAATAATCACCCAAGAGAAGGGTGCCATGTAGAATATTTGAATTAAAAGGTAATCATTGGAAAATAAATTAAATTTAAAATAATTACAATTATCATTGTTATAGTCCTATAAAAAGGGTAAAATTATATTACAGAGGTGTGTATTGTTTCCACATGGAAATGCGCTAATGCTGATGAAATTGTTTCATATAGAGATACTAGATGAAATCATAAATCTATTATTCAAATATGGATATTTGAATCCAAGGAATGTATTGGTTGGAGAAGAATAATATTTTAGTGTCCATATATGGGTTTCTAATATGAGGAAACATACATACATCTTTATGAAGTAATATATTTTTGGTGGAATCTAGAGTTTGATGTAAACGTGATAAGAAAAATAGATACTAAGGAAGTTTTTATATTTATCCAAAAGAATCTTGTAGACATCTCTAGATAGAAAAATATGATAGTGAAATTTTATGAATAGGGAATAGATGGATATTTGTTTACTAATTTTTATGGATATTGTTCTTTTCAAAAAATTAGAAATAAATTTAAGAAGAAAATTTTGCAACAAGAGAAATAATGTTGAATTACAAAAAACATAGTGTTAAAATATTGAGAATAAATATTAACATTTCTGAAATTTTATATAAAACCATTATTACATATTATTTTTAAAAAATAGCATTCACAATAATATTGTTAACAACGAAATGTATGTCAAAGGATAATCCATTTATAATGTAATCACCTAAATATAATTTTTCTAGTGGAATTTTGGGTATTGGATTATATAAAAACAATTTTATAGACTACCTACTCATTTTTTAAAGAGATGATGCCTTGGTCAAAGACCACGACACAAAATATAATAATAAAAAGATGAGGATTACAAAAGAATAAACGAAGGGATATTTTTAAAATCATTATCATGATATGGGAGAAGATCATCAGGAAGGATAACCTTCTAGGTATTATTCCTGTTAACACCCTTATTAGCATGGTCGTCTGCCATCCTTTTGGATAATCAAATTCTATTAAATATAAGGGGATTCATATTTTAAATTTATATAATTATGATATTTTAAAATATAGAATTTTCAATTATCTTATGACCCTTAGTAATTATGATTTCTATGTTGATATAAATTGTTCCCACCTATTACAGAGTGAGTTCCCCTAATTTCTGCAAAAAATAGGAATTTGGATAATGATGGGATTTACAAACAATTATATAGTTTCCTCAATATCGGAAAATTAGTTTCTTCGAGTTAATGTTGTTTTTCTGTCTAATGGAATCTTGAAAATTAAAGAAAACAAAAATGAAGAAAATATAAATGTGAATAAGGATGAGATACAAATATATATACCGAATTTGGAAGATCATATGATGGGTGATATTTAGTCCATGTGAGATTTTAATACATGGCTGAATAACATTCTGAGAACCAGAATATGTCTTGGTGTGAATTTTAATTATTAATGCACTGTTTAAAAGATTTTATGAATTATTTCAGATAAATTCCAAAAGAAAGTATCATCATTGGAATAGAGATATTATGAAGCTCTATCTTAAGATATTCAATATAGAATAATCATTACATATTTTTTTAAGAAAATATTTATGTAGAATAAAGAATACATGTATGTATAAATTTCCGTGAAATCATGTAATAATTAAAAATAATAGAAATTCATCATAGAAGAAGAATTTGATTGAATTTAACACAAAACTAAGATTAATACATGTTTTATTAAATATATGTTTTATTTCTAAAATGGATAAATGTGGAAAAGAATGTACAATGGAAATATACAATTGAATTGTTTTGGATGTTGATCTATTGATAATTGTATGTAAATTTTCATCAATGTTTGGAATATGATGAAAGTGATGATGATGTACATAAAGAAAAAAAGTTATGAATGTAATGTATTTTTATAAAAAAATTATAAAAGCTTGATGTTTATAAGTTACTATATATTGAAAAATATGACTACTAAATTGGATTATATTTTTTATTGTAATAAATATAATCAAAATATTAAAAAATCATGAGAAAACTAAAACATTTTTTGTGAACATTTACCAATTTGGATGCTTTTGAAGTTAATGAAAAGCAGAAACATGACATTGAGTAGTGTCCCCATTAAATAGGGAGATGTGATTTCTATGGTTAAGAATAATGATTGTGGTGTATTTTTGGGATACATCGTATATTAATTGGATTAATCATAAACAATACTGAGGATCATGGATATGCTATATGAAATGTTTTAGGAGGAGTCAACCCAATCAAAAGAAAAAAAACTAATAATTTTTGTATGAAGAGAAAAAATATATTCCAATCATGGAATTTATTTATGAACAATTTGATAAACATATAAATCAGGAAAAATGATTTCATGTTATGATTTTAACATGAAAAATATAATACCACAAAACATATATGTTCTGTAAGGTTAAATTAAAAGAAATGTAAAACCAATTAGTTTTTGAAAATTATCCATAATTTATAAAAGGTAAAATAACTCAAATCATAGATAGTATATTCTCTCCACATATGAAATAAGGCAACATTTATTAGAGAATTATTAGTTTTAAAAGATGTTACATTGACCTATGGAAAAAATGAAACACTAATAATTAAAGGTGTCAAATATTCATTTATTATGGAATAAAATTTTAAATCCAAATGGAGCATTATTAATTGAAGGCTTAAGGAATACATTTTTTTTACAGTATTCTGATAATGGTTAAAAAATTAGAATTTTTTTAAAATATATATATATATATACATAACTTGGTAATTGTTTATGAAATTATATCAATTAAAAGAAAAATTATTTCATGTTGGTTACATAAATCACTTTATGATATATGAGTATGATGAAAGAAAATTAGTTGTGGCATAAATGAATGAGGAATATGTGTCAAATTAAAATGAGAAATATCAATATGGGTTTTTTTTTCTAGGATATTCCTAATATACTAATATGTGGGTATTGTTTTTGATATTTTTTCAAGAATGTGTAGATTATAAAATCAATGCATAAAAAAGTGAAGATACATTGAAAATATCCATTATAGATAATAATATTTTCTATTTCTGGTCTAATGAGTAAAAAAAATAGACATTGATATAAACAATTCATTACTTTTATGTTATACTTTTCTCTATATTATAGGTATTATGTTATTAAAACATTAATTTGAGGTTCTAAAAATGTTTCATTGATTTAGAAAAATTCTTTAAATTAATATTCATATTCTATATACAGATTAAAACATATAATAGTGGAGAATATTCAAGTTATGTGTTCAAATATTATCTTGGAAATCATGAAATATATTATGAGTTTAGTGCACCATACACACCATTCCTTAATGATTACTAAATGAATAAATATAGGTTTGGTGGTTATGTGATTGACAATATTGATAAAATATGATTCCGTTAACTATTTTTAGATAAATCAATATGGGTAGAAGTTTGAATTATGAATCAATATATATACTTTATAAACTATCATATTAATCCTTATGATATTTATTACAATTATTTCCCAGGTTTTAATAACCTTATGGTATCCAGTAGTCTTAGTGTTATAAAAGTGATGGTAGAAAACCATGATATGTTTTACTAGAGGGGTTTTGATAGAAAATTTTATGTATACCCATTAATGGTAGATGATATATATGATGTATTAATGAACTATAAAAGATCGTTATTTCATCAATAAATAATATTGATTTATAATTTATTATGAATGTTTAACTACCAATTTCAACCATGGAATAAATGTAACATGATTTAATTGCAAATAAACAACATGAAAAATGTTAATAATTATAATAAAAATATTGAAACTACACAAGATGGGGATTCTAAAAAGAAAATATAAATTAATCAAAGAAAATAAATTTTATCTCATCATAAGTTGAGAAAGAAAGTTCAATTAAATAACATCATTGGTGATTAGTGAAAATAGGTTGAAACTAGAATACCATCAATGTTAGTATCACAAAAATAAATATATTTAGAATTTGAACTAATTATGTTCCTTATGATAGGGTTTAACCAATGTGGATTAGTGTTATAAATTAAGAGTAATAATTGATAAAGAAGATTGATACATGGAAACCTGTAACAAACTAGAATAATAGAAATGTGATTGATAAAAAAATCTTGTTCTGAACCAAGTTGACTGAAAAATGAGATGTTTTAGGAAACATGGAATTACTTCTTTAAAAAAGTTACTCAAAAATTTGTGTCATTGATTTTGATACAAAAACTTATCGATTTAAAATATTGTAACCTATTGAAATATTTTTTGATAGTTTTGTAATGACAATATAAAATATTATATATATGGTCTCCAAGACATCCTATCATAATAGAGATTTTGATGAAGTAGTTTATATTGACAAAACATGTGGCTTCATGAATGGGAATGATAAAAATTATGTACTCAATTATAAAAGGTATTATCTGGTCTGAAAAAATATCTGAGATCCTAATATTCTAATTTGGATACTTTTTTGTTGATGTTAATCATCATAATATAATATTTGACAGTAACCAATACATTAATGAAAACCATGAGGTCTATTTAATTATGTTTTAGTATATTGCAGACATCATATTCAAATAGAATGATGAAGATAATTTTGAAATGTTTTCTGAGGATATTATGAATTTTTATAGATGGTCATGTTTTTAGAAATTATATTTTTTATTGGCATAAAAATATCACAAATGAAGAAATGTATGTTTCTTTTTTATGATAATAATTCTATGGATATTCTACGGTTTAATAAAATTGAAGATGCTAACCCATTTCCACAATGATTTTAGTGGTAAAAATTAACAAATGTGTCTGAAGTAAAGTGTGTAGATCATAAAGTATTTATAATGATTTTTGGAATTAAATTATATCTAGTGAAATCAATTATTGGTATTGTTTATGAAGTTATAAAAATTTGAATATAAAAATTTCAACATAAATAATCTCATTAATTTAATGTAAAATTAATTCATAGATATATTAGTGGAAGAAATTATTTTTCATTAATAGAATTATTCATATTAATGATTGATTTGTTTGGTTATATGAATCTAGACTTGGTAGGAAGTGTTGATGATTTAAAAACAACTTCTAGTGTAGTGGTTTACATTGGTAAACGATGTTTCATCTTGAATTCAAAGAAACAAAACTCAGGACCCCTTCCTACAGTAGATACCATGTATTCTACTACAACTTATGATTTATAAATACATAATTTGATTAATACAAACTTTTATGTCTTCTTTATTGGTATAAAGTTTCTCATTACCTTGGATATGATTATAAGAGTGCTATAAATGTCACAAATAATATATTGAAATGTTCTTGTTCGAAGAACAATAATATAAAATATCACTTTATAAATGATCATGTTAAGAAAAACGAGTTTATGTAGGTGTTTGTTCTTATAAAAACACATGTAACAGATATTTTCAGAAAACTATTTCTAAAAGAGTTATATAAAAGTATGAGTTTGATAATTAGTTTTTAACCTCTCTCCCCTACAAGGATATGGATTTATTTATATGTTCCAAAATCATCTAGTCTTTATATAGAGTTGTATAAGGGGATAAAAATGTTTATAACATTAATCTATCCATTGATATGTGATTAACCTTTTATGGAAGTGAAATTATTTAAGGTGAGTTTTTTAAATTGGTGTGATAGGATATCAGCATGTTTGAACTAGTTTAACATCTTATTGATGTTGATGTAGTAATTTTGATCATGGTAGTAATTTTTTTTAAGAAACACTCATCTTTAAGAAGATGTATAAGTAAAAGTGTTATTAATCAGTCATTATAGAAGGAAGTGTTTTATTTATCAATAATTCTTGTTCCCTAACACAATATAATTAATATGGGGTTTGAATTTATCAATAAATTAACTATATCATGACATTAAATGTGTCTGGTAATTATGATCCTTGGATGAAAAAAATGGTGAATATTGTTGGGACGTGGAGGTCTAAAAGAATTTTAAAAATACTATATCTTGCTAAAGAAGTTGTTAAGTATGATTTGACTTTATTTTAAAAATCATAAATCATCAATGTTTTTAAAAAATAAATGATAAAGGAACAATGAATTATAAAAAATCTATTCCATAAAATACCTATTATATGAAAATTTTTCATGAATACATCATCTCATAAGCGTTATGCTGAATATATATATTTTTTCCAACAAAGTAATCAAATAAATTTTTAACTAAAAATTAAATCTGGTGAGGATATATTATTTTCAATTTTCATAACATCATTTTTCGTTAAATATATCATTATAAAATTCTATGAATAATTTTTTGGAAATTCGTTTGTATGTATAAAATTCATACTATGATGTTATTGAGAATCACATAGAAAAAATCTAATTGAATGAGTTTTGGCTAAATTTTCATCCATTTTTTATGGTTTAGAAGTTTGGATTTTATGAATGTTTATAATTTTTGATGGTAAAATATTATTAAGGAATAGATAATAGTGGAAATATTCTTATGTGTAATGTTAAGATGTTAAATAATTTCATCGAATGAAGTCCCCATTCGAATATTTCACAATCAGATGTATTCCTAATCATTTGAAGTCCAAGATTGATAAAGTCTAACTAGATGAATTCTAACAGATGCTCTTTTTGTACAATGTCTTTTTGACATGTATATAATGTAGCATCATAGACCTGGTTTTCTCATAAGTAACTGATCACAATTGGTCACATGGCCTCAAGGGTTCCACCCCAAATGCCAAAGGAATCTAACAAGAAGAAAGTGTCTATAATGGTATAGTGGTGAGAATATACCTTAATGATTAGAGTGTATCACAATTCAATATAATAATAATATGAATCCAGAATAAGAATAATTATCCAGATGATGAATAATAAACCATCTAGATATAAATAATTGGAATAAAATGAATAAAACCGACTTACCAGAATGATAATCATGTAATGATTCTATAAAATATGTGATTTACAAGGGATTCATGTTACGTGCATATGTAGATTTCGATAAAAAACACAATGAAACATAAATCTATCTCCACTAACATGATGAGAATATGATCAATACTCTTCTCCCATACTCCTACATAGGGAATTATATCTTGGAAGAAAATATGAATGTTTCCCTCTATCATATATGTTTCCAAATGGTCTGTTTGTGTACCATCTAGTGGTCCGAGAAATGTGTGAGATATACTAAGTAGGACACCACCAATGGTGTCCAAAACCATCACATCATTGAATATATACTGATTAGTGTACATGTAACAAAACTGTATTCTAGTAACTAACTCAATAATATCGGGCTATGTTCCTCCTGAGATACCTGGATGATATTACCTTCTATGGAATAAGACGTATGTCTCTTAATAGACTTCACAGTATATGAATATTTTTGTATATCTAGGTATAAAATTTTATGTACATATATTTTCCCCATAAATGTTTGAATAATATATGTGCATATATTTATATATATTTAACAATATATTGGAGCTGATTCGTATTCCCAAGGCATCCATGCCTTGTTATATTTGATTCTATGATTACCATGTCAATTAATATTGGGAGGATTGTATAATAATTACATCATTTATGTATGTAATTGGTCAGATAAAGGTTTGATCATTGAGATGGAGATTCTTAAATTAATTTAATTAATTTACATCTTGATCCCATGCATTGATATCCATTTACGGTGCCCAGGTATCGCTTTATGCATGTATTATGAAAACACATCACCATAGAATTCAATCAATTGATTCCATATAAATAACCAATTATCACTGACGGTATTGATTCAATAGATACCCTTCATGTCTATCCGCAATATATCACATTGGTAATGATTTATTTTTCATCCCATGGTATAATAACTATTCATACTAAGACCACCAAAGTTTATCCACTTGGTAACCTTGTATCACTCATTCAGACGAATAAATAAATCTACCATGTGATCCCATCCGTGGTAATCTATAATGAACCCATGTATCACTCACAGTGTTCTATAATTCCATTATACATGTTTTTACCATTATTATAAATGAGTTTTTCCTTGGATTTCTAAATTGTATCCTTTATTTCACACTCAGAATTTCATTTCGGATGGTCATGTATAATATTTTACCCATACCATCCAATGATTGAATAATTTGAAATGTATCTATATAAAATAATAATATTTAATTAAATTATAATAAGAATAATTGGAGCATGATTACATGTACTACCATTCCATTTTAGTTTAATTAAATTTATATTTCAATTTCAAAATTCAACTGAACACACCAAAAGTGTGGGTATGAATCCAATTTAAAGCATAAATCTTAAAATCTGTTTGGAAGGTCCCTTCTAAAGGGGTTGCCTATATCATGGTGGGAATCAATAGAAATTGAATTTTGTTTTCTAGAGCTATCTAGAATAAAGGGAAATAACTATATTTAACAAATAATATATTTTCAAGGCATCATATGAATGTTTCTGTGCATGGGAAAATTCTGCACAATATAAAGCGTCAAGAATTTAGTGAAAAAGAACTAGAGATTATATCTATGGTTGGTAGAATTAAAATCATCCATTATTTAGAAAATATTTAATTTATACTAATGGAGATCATCAATATAGAACAATTCCGTGAAAATAGGTCATATTATCTATCAAAAAAAATTCCTTGAATATGCTAATAATAATGATGATATAAAAGAGATAGATTAAGGCACATAAATGTATGCTTCCAATGTGACTGATGGTGATAAAAACAAAAATTATATTAGATATGGTATATTAATCCTATAGAATATGGGGGATAATGTTCCCGTATTTTCTAGTTATAGGGGAAAACAATGAGGGAATATGGTTTTTGATTATTTAGGGTGTAAATATAAAAATTTTATTTTTCCGAATTTTTTTAGGGATCATAGTTTGGCTTCTATTTTTACAAAATCATAAGAAAAAACATTAAACTATACTATTTATGTAGAACAAAGTGTGTGGACCTATGCATGTAGTTTGTACATACCATGTGTCCACATCCACGCCACTGGATATCCCCACATAGTCAAGTAGTCTGAGGTTCATGGATAAATCTAAATACGTTTCATATAAAAAATATATCATCCCATGCATGGTTGAGCCAGATGGATATTACTATCCATGTAGTAACCATGCATCTTATTATTCCTCTCCATAAGTTTGATCTCCAAACTATGAATAGTCCTTAGAAAATTTTGAACCATTCCATAGTGAATATAGGGAATTACTTGTATAAAAATGAGCCATTTCTTGTAAATTAAGTGTCTATTACTATTAAAAAAAGTATGTCACAGACTCCCCTCCATAAAATAAATCATCCTCATGTTTCCCATTTTAGGTTGGTAAATCATTATTTTAGAAAATTTTAATGAACTAATAACATATACTATCCAAATAGTCCCATGTATCATCTAATACATAGTCGTTGTTCCATAGCACTCATACAAGAGTAATTAACCTTCCTTGAAGAGACTTCATGCTCTACTCAATTATTGTTGGGGAAGATCCTTAAGGGATACATCCACCACCATGCATATAACCATAGGATCAAATGAAAAATATAGGTTAAGATAATAATGGTGAATCTTTTATAAATTAAATATTTTATTCACCTCCTAATACCATTGATGTAAATCCAACCAATATACTACCTATACAAATCACTCTATCATATCAAAAGGAAAACCATAATGATATGATAGCATACCATGTCTAGAGATCTGTAAAAGACACAATCTAGGAGATTATGAAAAGACCTCATGTCTCATTTTAAACTCTAATGGATTTTGATAAAAATTAGAATAATACGATTTCCTAAAATGAGATGTATCTGTAGACCTTTGAATAATCTACACTGGTTCTAAAGTCTACTAAATTAGGTGGTGTTTCAATAACACTACATTACCTTCTTCTAACCATCATATGGATTAATGGAATGTCCTACCCTAAATGTTTATATAGTGATCCATATGAATAGTTTTGTAAAAACTTTTATTGTTGGAAAATAAATATTTTGAAGGTGTTTTCAATAGAACAACAATAATCTAGGATTAATTCTAGGATCATGTCCTATAAAAACTATATTGTATTGTCAAACGGAACATCGGTTTGAGGTTTTTTTGATGATCATCGATGATTCTGTGATCCGAGTGACTTCTACAAAACCAACAAGAAATTTTAAGTAAACCATGAATCTAATTATGATATAAAATAAGGGGGAACACCGTGATGGTGTAAAATATCCCAAATATAAATCCTTCTATGATAATTAATTGGAAATGATTCATTGGTAGAAATAAATTGTGGAACATTGGTCTACTAGTCAATGATCATCCCTAATTTATTTCTACCTTGAGGGGAACTTCGGTAACCTGTTGTAAAATAAATGGTTGAATAATCCAATTTACGATATGGAATAGAAAAAATCTAATGAATTTTATAATTATTGTAGTATTCTTCTTGTACATGATGGCAGGAGGAACACCATGTTGTTAAATATTCCATATGACTCTTTAGTCCTGGACACCAATTCTAATGATGGATGTCTTGATATGTCTAGGTAATGATAGGATCTAATACCCAAACAGTGGAATGAAATTTATGAATCAATTAATTATATATTTCTTATGAAACCAAAAAAAATTATTGATACTGTTGGATCTAAATCTCATTGATAACCCAACTAGGTGGTTGGTGATAACCTGTGACACTCTCCACAGAGTATTGGAAGTTGGAATAATTAAGAGTCAATATACTTATCCATTACATAAGGGATTAGATCATTAAAAAATCAATTAAATTCATCTAACCATGATATATATGATCCTCTATGATCATCTAAAAATTAGTTCCCTCAACATCCACTCACTATGATCATTTAGGATGGCCTATGTATGTGTTTTTGGGATCCAAGCCTCTGCTACAAAATATCATTTTATGGGTGTACATATGAGGTCCATATCGGATGACTAAATGTAATCTACCCATCTAAATTGAAGTAAATTCAAGTAAAACACTATGTAAATTTACATAAAACTATTTTTTTCTTTGTAAATGATGGATCTCTCCCCTAATAGTTAATTTAGCCAATAGTGTTATTCATGAACCAAAACTACCAGATTGAGATAATTTGTAGGGTAATTATTCTTGTGAGGTATCAGTTGTGAAGAATGATAAAATATAACTCCATATCCATGCATTATAATATAATTTATCATAATTCCTAAAACATCATAACAAAATACATACATTTTTCACGGTTCTAGCAATATCAGGATTAACATTGATATAAATCGTCCTTTCAACTCTTAAACATTCTCTCACATTTTTTGACCATATGAACTTGAAATTTTTTTAACCCAAACCATGATAGAATACTCTAGATATGATTATTCAAAAATGAAATCATTTTGATATCCCACCATCCCCTAGAATGATCAAATTAAACCAATGTTCTTGATATTATCCTTGATAATTAGTTCCATCACTATCTCTAGGTCAACAGAAACTCCATCCTCTAAGATGTTATAACCATGGAAGTGAACATTATAGATAAAAACATAAATTTGGTTATCCTAAAATAAAACTGGTTACCTCATAGTTAATTCAACATAATCTCGAGATTTTAGGAATAGTCGGGTCAAGTATGAGAATACCCAAAGAACTCAACCCTGTAGACTACCTAAAATGAGTCATGACATTCTTGGAAAACCATGATCATTTTATCCATAAAAATAGAATATAATTTATTTCATATTGAATAGCATAACTAGGTATTCATATATTATATATGTCAATTTTAAAATTGTACATGGTATGTCTATTGGTTCAATATGTTCCTGGTGATAGCCTGACCTGAAATTAATATTGGAGAAAATTATCAGTCCTTGAATATAATTAAATTAGTCATATATATGGGGAAGTGGATACTGGATCATAACATTATTCAAGTATAATAGGTTATAACCTATGAAAATAATTAAGGTACCATCCCCCTAATATGAGAATAGAATAGGTGAACCACATAGAGATGTAATGGTCATACAATCCCATATATTCCAAATCCTCTAGCTACTTCTTATATTTATAAAGCTCTATTGGTGTCATCCTATATGGAGGAATGGAAACGGATACACCTTCCTGCACTGGATCAATGGTGAACTCTAAATTTCTCACATGAGGTATTCGTGAGATGTAATTTATGAATTAATCAAAAAATAAACATCATCTGAATGTATTTTTAAAATTTTCAATCCCTGATAGCTTATACAAAACTGGAGATATGGGTTTTCACACCAATGTTCTGATTATGATCCTCCAATGCTTAACATTACTATACATCACATTCAAACTTATGAGTATATGTACCACTATCATGTGATGTGACGTTGACCCTTCAATTATAGAAATAACCATTATCATGATAGGGTACCAACAATTCCATCCCGAGTATGAGGTCCAAACCCATAATCTCATGGAAAAAGAAGCTCTATAAGAATCTATACCCACCATTCTCATTGGGGAATCCATTAGATCAGAAAACACTCTCAACATAGATTCACATTGGTGTTTAGAGAGTGATCACTCCATAGAAGTATTTTATATCATGACTAGGGTTCCCCTAATTTATAATGTTATAAAAGAGTATAAAGGAACTATATACAATAAGGTAGATACCAATTTAGAGGACACTAGATTAGTACTGAAGACAATAGAGGGAAATTCACCATACTACCTGAGAGTAGGTTGCACTGCAGAAATATGGCCCAATATGGGGCCATGGGATACAACATGACTACCCTATTCAGACCCAATCTACAAGTAATGCATCTCACATAACAATCTTCGAGGGACACGTCCACCACGTCAGCCTAATCCGATGGTATAATTTCATCCATCTACTTGATGTGGAGTTATTGAAACCTATATTAAATGGGTACTTTGTGAAGATCCATTCTAATTAGGAAATGGAGAGAAATATCTACAAAATGATTAAGGTTCCCTATCCTATTATAATTTTTGAAGTCAATAGGGATCTCCATGAATTGGATCATCTTATGGAATGTCCAACGGAACTATTGGGACCCACATAAATATCACAGTAGGTAATATGGATTTTTTTCTCCAATGGGAAGACATAAAGAGACATTTCCTACTACTCTAGGAACCACTCTCAAGAATTAGTGTATAATTATTGTGACCTACAATATCATATACCCACAATTGATGGTGGGTTAAGTGGTTCTAGTTCATCATCTCAAAAAATGACTTCAATTAAAATATATTTAGTTATGATTGCATGGAATAAAAAATCTAC
Source organism: Viscum album (assembly GCA_963277665.1). NCBI lineage: Eukaryota > Viridiplantae > Streptophyta > Magnoliopsida > Santalales > Viscaceae > Viscum > Viscum album. Next base: position 2,065,151,011 of record OY728121.1, read on the forward strand.
TCATCCAAGGTGGTAAAAATTTACCACATGTCACTTGAAAGGGTTTGTGTTAAGAGGTGAAGTAAGGTCACCTGAGTTGTATACTCCATAACAGACATATTTCCATTTCATTAGTGCATAAACTCTATATAATGGTCTTATGTAAGTGTTATAGAGAAATTTTTTTCATTAAAATCAATCTGAAAGTCCTCCCAGACCAAATTCAGATGGTGACCTGCCTATGGGATCATGTACAACCAACCTATGGCATAATCATGTACCATATAGTTCATGAGCGTGACACTCCTCTACATAGGCATCTCTATATTATCAAATATGGATAATATTTCTTCTATCAATGATTCAACATCCTGAGGACCACCATCCCTATAAAAAGTAGAAGGATAATGATGCAAAAATTATCACATCAACACTTCCATAGTGGGTCAAGATCCCAGAACACGTTATATATATTGAAAATTTGATATGAATCTCTCTCATAACTTATCATCAACATCCATAAGAGAAACATGAATTATTACAATATGTACTAAAGGATGAAATATGAGTGTATCGGGGCCGACGACCTATATATAATGATAATTTCCATCCACATGGAACATGAATTAATGATGTTGTGGTGGAATAACATCACAAATTATAATCACATACCTCAGATAGGGTCCACTAATATAAATGATCATAGATAATAGAATAAGATTGGAACATAGCGTTCGTATATTAGAGAAAACCCATCTACATTCTACTATATCCATGTCTATGTTACATAGAAGATAAAAAATTATCATAACATACATTGAATTCTACCCACATCTATGGTTGGGTTAGGGTCAAGATTTCACATTATGAAGTAGACGCCTCAATATATGTATTGTTAATTACAATTCCTATATGAAACAACCCTTTACATTGAAATTTTAATCCCTACTAGATGATAAGAATTATTATTTATTAATTTTAATTTCATTATGTTCATACTCATTTATATGCATATATATATAATTCATGGTCCACTTACATATATCACTATTCCAAATTCATTTGGGCATAAGCTTTATAATTTTCTTTTATAAGTCATGTAACTATGGCCAGACCCTTAAATTTGGTATTAGGATGTAACAAGTCATACAAAATTATTTCATTAAATGAATTTCTATTCCACATTTTTAGATTTACATAATTCTTAAATCAAAATTGACTTTCTTGTAATCAAAATCATCTTTCATTTCATACTATGGAACCAAAGTTCCATGGATCAAACATGGAATAATTAGTTAATAAATATATATTAATTAATACTGTATATATTATCCCTATAATAAACATTGTCAAATTTTCAATTACAATAACCAGTGAATGAATAATAGTCACAATAAATATAGGCAATGAAAGTGATGATATACACATATGTGGAAAGACATAATTCATGACATGTGAATCCATAGGTGCCTATTATGATACATGAGATGATACCCAATTTCCTCATATTTCCTTGTTTATTTGAATCATAATCGTAATGTAAAACATAAAAACTTAAGTGTATCAACCAATAGAGAACTATTATCAATTTTATCATTTACAATCCAAAACCATAATATCCCAACATAGTTAATTCCAAATTACTATGTATGTGGGTTAGCTACTCCCATGGACATGATCATATAAAAATTATGAAATGTTCCTAGTCTCACTTCTAATTCCCAATTAGTAAGACTAAAGGAATCCTTACATTTACTCCACATTGTGGCACCCCAGACCTAGTTCACTAATACATAACCAAACATGTGTTTACATTTGGCCTCAACCATGCCACCCTATTCCCTAGAGGATTCTGACTACTAGAATTGGAAAATGATGTTACATTGGGGAGACTATACCTTCAGTATCATTATATAGAAATTAAATATACATTAAAAGATGTAATCAAAATAATTATAAAAAACATCAAACGAAAAATAATCCACAAATATATAATAAATAGGTGGATAATGAATCAATATCACATACAAAAATGACCAAAATGTCCTAATGCTATACAAAAGTGGAAGCTCGTTGGATATATTGTATCATCACATACCATTTTTTATACAAAAAAATTATAAATCACCACTAGAATCAGGAGCATGGGATTTCTCCTCTACTCTCAAAATTTATTGTAAGACAATATATTTGGAATCCAAATTTGTATCCTCCCATTTTTCATTACCTGCATTCATAATGATTGTTCAGGTACAAACAAGTGGACCAAACAGGGATTAAGATATACTCAGAAAGACACAACCAATTATGGATAAAACTATCCAGTCCTTTCATATAATATGAGAAGTTTGTATGTAATAATTGTTTTAATATATTTAATAAAAAAATTACATTGGACCGGGTTCCCCATGGGATACCTGAACGACACTACCTTCTTTGGACTAATCATGATGTCTATAAAAACATGTCACCCTATATAATGATATATATCTTCATACATAAGGGTATATATATATTCCTCAAATTTATTGAAAATTATATATATATATATATATATATATATATATATATTTGTGTATCATCATCCCAAGATTCACTACCTAGGTGTCCATGCCTAGTCATATTGGTTCCATTATTCTCATGTAATTTATGAATAAGAGTATTGAATTATGAGGACATCATAAATGTAATCCATTGGGCAACTCCAGGTATATTCTTTGGAATAAAAAACACATAAATTTGTTTAATTAATGTTCATCTTAATACCTTGTAAGTATTTTTGTATATGTAACCTAGGTATCAATCCAGGTATGTTCTGTTAAAACCGTTCATTATTGGAGTCCATTCAAGGAATTTGTACACAGTCCCAAGTATCACTCATTACAAGGTATAAGACATAACTATCTGGATCTGTGCATAGTATACCACATTGTTAATTATGTATCTTATATTTCATAGAATGGTGATAGTACCTATTGAGTCCCTCTAAGGAAACATAATTGGGATTCTAGTTTCCCTCATGAGAGTAAAAAAAAATCCACCCGATGAACCCCTCCATGGTGTTATATAATAAACTAGTGTATTGCTTTGGTAATATTATAGTTTACTTACAAAATATTTTTTCCTAATTCTTCATGATTCTATCTATGTAATTCAGAATCTAAACACTTTTATCAACCCCGTCTTGAAAATGGATATAGTAATGGATAGTATTTAACTAATACCATAAAATTAATAAATGTCTTCATGAAAAGCTAATTCAATTCAAATGATTTACTTAAATTATAACAAAAAAATTATGGACTATGTACACAGACTGAAATTCTCCATTTGTGTACACTACTAAAAATATGGCCTTTATCATCACTAGAAAAGACAATTTACTGCACTAAAAAATAGTTGTTAATCTCAGCAAATATATTGGGAGTCCCTTTTATCAATGCTAAAAAACAGTTATAAAGACACCTTTTATAATCCCCAAAAAACTAAAAAAAGATAAAAACAAATTTTCTACAATTTGAGGAGGGCATTAAATAGCGCAGGAACCCCCCCACCCCACCCCATCCTTGACGCCCGAGCCACCCCCAGCCTTTAAGAGTGCCCCACCCTTTAACAGTGGTAACCCTTATTCCACCAGCACCGGTGACCTGCCTTCCAATGGATTCGAACTTCGGGCATGTTTCCTACATGCCTAAGCTTTCACCACCACACCATATTGGTTTTATATTGATTTATTATTATATCTATTTATATATAGTTATATTTACTCTTATATTAATATATATTTATACTAACATATATATATTTATATTAACATATATATTTATATTAATATATATATTTAGTTATATAATTATATATATATATTAATATATATATATATATAGTTGTATTTATATATTTATTTTTATATTAATATATATTTATAAGATCAGTTTTAAATACATTTATAAAACATGCTTTCATGTGTGTGTTTATAAATATATAAATACATATATACAGTATACACACAATAATATATATATATATATATATATTATGTCTTTCTGTCTGAATAATTATACATATTTATATATATTTTTAAATATTATATATTAATATGTTTATATATATGTTTATAATATATTGATAATATATATGTGTTTATGAGTATAGACACAGACCCATATATATATACAAGTACACATTAAATAGGTATAAAAATATTCATATATTTTTATTTTAAATAAAATATATATTATTTTTTTATTTAGATAAGGATTATATATTGAGAAATATATTTTATATGTAAATATGTTTTATTATTTAATTATAATATAAAATATTTATGTATGAATATATATAAAAAATATGTATATATTGTTATATATTTGATTATATATAATTGAACAATATAAAAAATGATAACATGCCTTGAAAACCAGAAAAAACAGGTAAAAAATTAGAAACCCCCAAAACCGGTAAATATAGTTAGAAAGACAAAAAACCCCTAATCTCCCGATAATGACATAAAAAATCTAATCAAAGATTCTATTCCATATCACATAAATTTAAAATATAAGATAATAAATTGATATTAGATGTCATATGTGGTGGTGTCTGATTGGATTGGCTGGTCATTGGTTATAGTTGTTTGAAAAAACATCAGACATGACAAAAGTGCGAGAAATGGTGTTTGAAAAACAATACAACTATAGAGTCACTGAAACATGCATAAATTCTGATATCGGTGTCCATTTCAGCTTCATTACAAGTCAAAAAAAATATCATGGAACAAAATATGGTATAATGGGTGGTGAAGTCCAAAAAAACATACAGATTGAGAGTTATTACTGTTTTAAGAAATATTTGGCAGGGCATCGGACAGAGAAACATGGATTTAGAAGCCTTCTGATGGATTTGTGGGGTTTTAGGTTCTATGACGTGACTAGAAATTAGTTTTAGTCATCCTATTGCATAGATATCTTCACTTCTATTGATTTGATATGTGGTAGATCCCAAACGGACACTCAGAGCGAATGTTATGGTCGTATGATGTTGGATTATTTTTATATATGTATAACTAGAATATCTTTGGTTTCATTAATCTTATCATGATTTTCATTGAATGTGATCCTCACTCATCTAATGACCATTGTTTTTAATAGTCGTGACACTCAAAAGGACACCTGGAATAGATGTTATGAAGGTTTTTGTGAGTTACCAGATTCATAGGTTTTTAGGTGCTACGAGGGGTTCTCAATTTCAATCCATCATAACTTCATCTCTATGGGTCCATTTTTTTTCTACCACAAATCAAATCTAATATTGAGAATATAACTGCACTCTAGTGACCACTAGAACCCCTTATGACATTCTTAAAGGTGAAAAAATCCCATAATTCCCCCCTACTGGCCTAATTTCTACTCTCGGAGTCCGTTTTCTCATAACATCTGCTCCAGGTGTTCGTTTTGCTCTACCAAATATCAAATCAAATATTGTGAATAAAACTACACTCTTTTGACCACTAGAACACCTCTCCATATTCTTTAAGGGAAAAAATGTCCTTAATCCTCCCAAATGGCCATAACATTAATTATAGGTGTCTTTTTTTAATATACTACATATCAAATTGATCTAAAACATATATAAAAAATATATTTAATATTTATATCAAGTTAAATAGATATTATAAATTAATATATTATTTTTTAGGATTTTTTTTTGAAATATTCAATTTTTCAACATTAGGAAAAAAAGAACTAATAATCCCCCCCCCCAACTCGCACTACAATAAACGCACTGATAAACAGGGCCCCTTTAATAGTGCTTAAAAAGAGCTAATAACAGCACCCCCAATATCATCACTTTTTTTAGTGCTGTTAAATGGGGGCACAAAGGAATCCAAATTTTTTTAGTGGTAATTTAAATTAATTTTTAATTACAAATGATATCTCAACACCAATTAATTATCAGATTAGTCCCCAATTTAGGCACAAGGGACATAAGCTACTAAGAAGGGATTAACCTATTATTGATGACTTATATGGAGGTGTACATCATATACTATTGAATTAATCTTTATATTGATACCCTAAGACAGTGGTATACATAAATTTAATTAATTTGAAATTTAATAAGGGTTTCATTTAATGTTTGGCATGAGGCATAATGATTCACAATATTAACAATGATGATTTTTGGAAATAGAACTACACCAACTACCTTATTTTGGTAGATGAACCCCCATATGATATTGAGTACATATTCTAAGTAAAACATTGATTCACACCTTTCATTGGGTGTGGGAAATTCATATTTTTATGTTTTCTTAATGTAGCATTGAGGATCTATAGGGTCATCTTACTTTAAGAGCATTCTCAGTTGTTGAATCATTTAAACAAAGTCACCTAAACTAATTCTTTTTGTTGTTTTTATTATTTCTATGGATGATATTGAATTTCTGGAAATAAATGATATGAAAAAAATTCAATTATAATTAATATTAAATGCTAAAAATGAAAATAGTTAAGAAATGATGTTCTACTGAGAGAACATTCATGGAGAAACTTCATTGACTTGCTTCAAATTTTCATAGTGATCACACTCCGTCATATGTGTGCACACCATATTCTACCCTAATTATGGATGAAAAGTCCACTTATCGATCTCCAAAACCATCGTCTATCCACCTCCTCAATAGATGTAAAATGTTTTTAGATTAAGAAGTTATGCTTTAGAAAACTACATTGAGGATTAGAACCACAATAAATTATCCTTATAATTAACTCAACGAATATTAAATACATGGTCTTTGGTTTGATAAATTGATTAATCCCTCGGGATATTCCTTAGATTAGTAAGTCATGATCTTGAGTATTGTAGTTCACAATGGAAAGATGAGATGAATAAAAGAGGGTGGATGGGTGGACAGAGAAATAAAAACAATTCATGAATTTATTAGAAATTTATATAAATATTGGAAACAAAAACAAAAAAAAATGAAAATATCTAAATGAAAAATAAAGGTGGATGAATTGCAGACATCCTCCCTTGGTATAGATATATTCTTCAGTTTCTTGAAGGAATGGGTTGGAAAATTTGATGATTTGAGAGGGAGGAGCTCCCCTCCTTTTATAGTCATCATTTCCACCCAGGAAGTTACCATTTTTTATCCCCCAAAATGACCTCTTAACAAATTTGACACTTAATTAATGTTTTTATATATATCATATTAGTATCTCCTCTAAATTTATGTGTATTTGGACTTTTATTTGGAGGGTTATTCATGTTTTAGTCAAACAATTTATTATGTCCAGTCAGACTATCCAAATTGAAATCCTCTGGATTAGAATGCCTTAATGGCCATGAAAATGGAACATTCACACATCCTAGCCAACATGATTGATGGTCAAAACCATCATGTGGATTCAAACTCCTAATTTCCCAGTAATTGTGGCCACCATTAACATGTTAGGGACCCACCATAAAAAATGTACATATCTATAAACAATTTTCATGGCCCAAACTATGAGCTTCTTTTGATCTTTCATCTGGTCGATTCTGTTTATGGTCAAAAAGGATGAAATAAGTACCTGGTTGTGTATAATAATAATATTGATGAATTGAGAAATTTATAATAATAATAAAAATGTTATAGACATCATACAAAAATAATGTGCCACTTTAAAAAATACAAAATGGGTGATTTTAACTATTATGCTCAAAATACCACCAATATCATAAAAATTGGAAATTTATCTTAAAGTAACACATTGGTGGGATTTAAAAAAATTAAATTAGTTTTAAAATATTTGAAAATATTTTCTCAATAAATTCCCCACCAATTTAGCTATTCTTATCCTCAATCATAAAATCTCAACATAGAATTCAAAGGGCACCAATATTACCAATATTTCAATTCCAATGTAATAAAATCAAACAATTTTCAATGTCAAATTAAATTTTCAAAAATCCACATAATATATCAATTTATTTTTTAAAATTTTTAAGATATATTTAATTCTAATATATTAATTTCCCCCTTTGAAAATGATATAACTTCTTTCATCATTCAATCATGCTTCTTAATTAATTATTATTAAGCATGCCACATCATGATTTACCTCATATTTTAAATTTTCCTCTAACATCTCATGATAAAATTCATGTAGAGTTCTGATAATATCATGATAACATGAATCCTATATATAATAATTTAAAATATCTACTTTGTTTACTTTATAGAGACAAAATGTCTATAAAATCATGAGGACGTTTCGATAATTTTTCAAATTAATATGAGGCTTACGGTTAGAATAATTTTAAGAATTAAAAATTAAGGCTCAATGAGGAGGTTTATATCTTAAGTAATATTCATGATATGAAATTATTCACTTCAAATTAGCAACACCCACTTCCCCCTAAACTCAATGTAATGTCATGATAATAATAAAGCATAATGAATGATTAATTCACCAACTTGAATTTTTGAAAAAAATTTGTAATTTTTTCTACTTTTAGAATGTTTTTATTTGATAAAATATAAAATTCATCACCTAAATACATATGATTATATTTTTGTTGGTTTGAAAAATGTTGATTTTTTTCCTTCCAAATTACAACCCATTTTCCCTTTTTTGTTATTTTTGTCAATTTCTTCCAATAGGATTAAATAATGAAGTTAAATGAATGATTCCATAAATTTTTACAATTCCCACAATATAGTCCCAATACATTTAATATACTAATTAAATCATCCCTTACACCATGAATTCCTTCACCCCCACACTACATATTTAAAATATGATGAAAATATAAAGAGTAGTGTAGGAATGGATAAAAATGGATTGAAACATGGATCATCCATATAAATTTCATTCATGGTCTCTATGGGATAAAATCAGGATTGATGTAAGAGTTATATTTACAAATAAGGGATTTTCAAAATATGTTTCAATAATTTCTAACGTGTTTTTTATATTCTACTATTAATCAAGTCTAAATGCATGTTATAGAATGTCGCATGTCCCAAAATCATTCAATAAATATGTGCAAGATAAAATCGGAAGTACATGGTCTAGAGATCCTCTGTGGAATGAGGCATATGTTATTGGAAAATCCCTCATGGGATTTTTTATAATAAAAAATCAAAGTACATTAATTTATGAAATTTAAAGCATGTAAAATGGTAGGGAAATCTCATTTCCATAAATCAACTAATTCCCTTTAAATCATGAGTCATCCTTTCAATATCCATTCATTACATTAATTTTTTTTCAATATAACACGTTTAGACATATTAACATTATAGTAAAAATCATGGCATCCCTGGATTCCTATGAAACTCGTGTCTCCTAGAAAATTCATGTAAATAATTAATTCAAATGTGTGCATAATGTTTTCAGTAGAAATCTCAAAACATGAATTGAAAAAAAATGTAAAGATTAAAAAATCTAGAAAATGAAAATGAACTCCCTTTTCCATAATTAGTAGTCCTTATCTTCCATTTCTTGAGGCCACCATCATCAGTAATGAATCAATAAAATAAAACTACTCAATTTGGCATAAGGATACTTTAATTAAATCACATAATGATCAATGGGAGGGGGCTTCATAATTGACTAATTTCAAAGAGTGAATTTTAAGTAGAAATTAAAAATAATGGAAATAAAATTAATATAATTAAGGTAAAGGATAAATATTGGTACAATCCCCCAATTGGGCCTTGTAATATTTTTCTGCCTCCAGTGGGTAGTACCATATCTTATCCAAAATATGTTAGTGTGTTTATTTTCTAGGACTTGAACAACCACAAGTGGTCCCTTCAAGCTTGTACTTTTTTTATTTATTTAGGTGGAATCTGGGGATATAGTTCACTAAATCCACCCCATTCACAATTTGGTATAGCTTTCATTGTGATAGAATGATGATTTATAGAAACTCCTCATTCATTTCTAATTGTGCAAAATCTTATTTAAATTCATGTGGTCACTCGAGAGATGCTCCTTAAATATAATAATCAAAGGGATATTCAAAATATAAATTTGAGTATTTAATTTCAAAATCATCCATTTTAATGTGGGAAGATTTTATAATTGGTTCTTTAAGAATAGCCACTACGATATCTTCTCTTACTCTCTTCGGGAAATGGTCAACTTCTCCATTGTCCTCCAGGTGTTCTTCAATCGGTTCATGTCTAGGTTCTTTTTCATCCTCAATGGAATAGAAAATATTGTTTGATTATATAAAATCAATATATGTGCAAGTGATATATATTTCATATTTAATAAAATTAGAATACACAAATTCAAATAAAGGTTTAACTACCCGAGTCAGTTCAACATTAATCTTTTCCTCAGTGGGAAGTGCCTCTTGAAGTATACTCTTTGAATATTGAGGATGGTAGTTGGGATACTACATCTTGACATCAAATTACAACACTCTAGTGGTTTATTCCTTCAGTGGTGAGGGATCTTCTTCATTTCAAGGCATGAGAAGATCAACTAGTTCCTCACATTCACACAAGAAATCATCAAAATCCTGCTGATCACCCACATTTGTCTTAGTAGTCCATTAATCCTCCCTTTCCTCACCATGTTATTCAATTTAAATGAAGTGTGGTGAAATTTTATCCACCACTAACTTTGGTTTATTCTCTAGCTCACGATCGTGTTGATGTTGTGTAATATTAGTATATTCTCTTTGCCTTTCTATTAGAGTCATTTGTTATTCTATGGAATCTTTATGTTTATATATTTGAGCACTATTTTACTCTAAAATAGCTAACTCTTTTTTTCCTTTGAGTATTAATTACATGCATAGTAATTATAGCTCATATACATCATGGATGTTCTTTATTTTTTTTGGATTTTTGATTATTTTTAACGAAAATGACAATCTATGTACAATGTGAAAATAGAAAAATAAGATTAAAATACTAATGGTATCCACATCAACATTTCCAGTATTTATACATTCCTATCATAAGATATGGAAAAAGCTTATTTTTAGGTTTTCCTAGTGTATCATAGAGGCTAACCATGGTCATCTCACATGAGGAGTGTTATTAGTTGTTCACTCACTTACAAAAAATCACCAAAACAAAATCTATTTATTGTTATTATTATTTTTATATATGTAATGAAGTATATGGAATGAAAATAAATGCAAAAATTAAATTCTAATTAATATGAAATCATAATGAAAATAGATTTAGTGAAAAAAGGAAGTTCTCCCAAGAGAACATTCAGGGAGAACCTTTATTGTCCAGTTTTAAATAGTTGTAGGGAAAAAATACCATCATATGTGTTCACACCTTAGTGTACCCCAGTTTTGAATGAAAATTCCTCATAGAAATCTCCTAGCACACCATCCATCCACCTCCTCAATCGAGGGAAATGGTTGTATATTAAGAAGTTAAACTTTATACAACAATAGTGAAGATAACATCAACTATAAATTATCCTTCGAAGTTGCTAAAATAATTTTAAAAAAATTGAATAAATAGGTTACTCCCTTGTGATACTCCTTGGATCAGTGACTCGTGATCATGAGTATTACAGTTCACGAGGGTAAGATGTCAAGAAGAAAAGTGGGTGAATTACTGGACATAGAAATGAAAACAGTGCATGAATTTATTAGTAATCTAAATTAAAATTGAAAACTAATATGAAAATAATGAAAATAAATAAATTAAATATAAAGAGGAAATATTTTCAGTAGGAATACATCGGTTTACATCTTCTCCTTGGTTCATTGAAGGAACTCGATGAAAATAGGATGATTTGAGAGGGAGGCGCTCCACTCCTTTTATAGTCCGCATTTATCCACCAAAGTATCACACCTTTTATGAAAAATAACTAACCCCTTCAAGATTTCACCCTTAATTAATGTTGTTTATATATATTTTTTATATCTCTCCTCAATTATTTTCATATTTGGATAAGTATTCTAAGAGTTAATCCAATTTTTCTCTGATAAATTTTTCTGTCCAATCCGATTCTACAAATTGAAATCCCATGGATTAGAATGCCTTAATATCCATGAAAACAGAATTTTCTTGCATTCAAGACTTAATTAATTATGTTAAAAAACCTCATCTACATTAAAACACCAAATTTTATAGTAATTATTCCAACCATGATCGATTTAGTGACCTGATATAAAAAATAGACAGATCTATAGACAGTTTTCATGGTCCAACTTGTGAGCTTATTTTAAGCTTCCATATGTTCAATTGTACTTATGGTAAAAAAGAATGAAATGAAGCCCTAGATGTGTAGAATACTGAAAAAATAATTGAACTACTAATGTTAATAAAAAATATTTTATAGACATAATACAAATATAATATTAAATTGTTAAAAATCCAAAATTTTCCATTTTTAAGATTAAGCTCAGAATACCACCAAAAACATAAAATGTGAAAATTTATTTTAAAGAAAAAAATTGATGGGATTTAAGACATTTAAATTAAATTTATATTTACTAAAAATATTTGATCTATAAATTCCCCATATGTAAATTGTTATTATCCTCAAGCATAAAATCTAGTCATTGAATTCAGAGGACACCAATGTTACCAATATTCAAATTCCAAAGTAATAGAATAATAAAAATTTCAATGTCAAATAAAATTTTCGAAAATCCAAATAATATATCAATTTAATTAGATAATTTTTAAGGTAACAATTAATTCATATATTTTCCTTATCCTATTTGAAAAATGATAGAACATCATCTTTCAATCCTTAAAGCTTCTTAATTCATTGTTATTAAGCATGACACAACATGATTTACCTCACCTTTGAGTTGTTTCATCCCATATCTCATTATAAAAATTGTGTAGAGTTATGTTAGTATCATAAGAACATGAACCTTATCCATAATATTGTAAAAGAACTATTTTCACAATTTTTTAAAGTCAAAAGGTTCATAAAATCATGTGAACATTTCAATGAAGGATCAAATGACTCTTAAGCTTATGTTTGGTGGGATTTCTGGTTTTAAAAATTAAGTCTCAAGGAGGAGTTTTTCCTCTTAAGTACAATTCAGGGATTGAAAAGTGTAATTAAATTCTCCCCTTCAAGGTTGAAACACCCACTTCCCACAAAACACAATGTATGTTTATGAGAAATGTAATTCATAATGAATGATTAAGGAACCCTCTTGATTTTTTTAAACATATTTGAATATTTTTAATTTTTTTTTGAATTAATTAATTAGATAAAACCTAAAATCCATAACCTAACCCCATATAATTATTTGATCATTGGTCTGAAAAATGTATATTTTTTGTTTTCCCAAATCAAATCCCATTTTTCTCTTTTTTTTAGTTCTTTTGAAATTTTTTTATATTTTTTATTTCACGAGGGGTAAATAATGATGTAAAATGAATGATTCCACAACATTTTACAATACCCACAAAATCACCCCCACATATTTTACTTTAATATAAAATAATACATTCCACAATTAATCTATTCACCCCTACAATTCATCATCAAAATATCATGCATGTACCAAGAGTAGGGTATGAAAGAATAAAAATAGCTTCAAACATTTCTCATACCTGCAAATATCACTCATTGTCTCTTTGAGATAAATTAAGGATTGATGTAATGGTAATATTTAAGGATAGGTATTTTAGAAAGCTACATAAACATTATATATGTTTTTTTGTACAGTTATTTCTTTGACAAGTTCAAATAAAAGTTCTAGAAAGTGACATGTCCCAAGATCACTCATGAAATATTCAAAAAATAAATAGAAAGTACATTTTAAATAAATCCACTTAGAAATGATATATATGATATTAGAAAATCACTCAAGACATGATTTATTATATGAAATCAATTCACATGAATTTCAGAAATTTATGTTATGAAAAATTGTAGGGAAATTTAATTTACATAAATGACCTAAATACCTTAAATCTTGAGTCATTATTTCAATACCCATGCATCACATTACACATTAAATCTTGAATTTTACTCTCTCAATATTATTAAAATTGAACTCTAAAACATAGAATCCATGGATTCTTAATAAACTCATGTCTTCTAGATAAGTCTTGGCAAGAATTAATTCATGTTTGGGCATGCAGTTTGCAGTTGAAAGCTCAAAACATGGGTTGGAAAAAAATTAGGATTAAAAAAGATAGAAAATGAAAATAAACTCCCTTTTCAATGAATCATATTCCTTAACTTCAATTTTTTTATTCCACCCTCAGACATCCTGAACCTATAAAATAAAAAACCCAATTAAGAATGAGGATCGCTTCATTAAAGATTATAATGATATAAGGGAGGGGGATGCCTGATAGACCAATTCATTAAAATAAATTCTATATCTAAATTTGTAAAATTGGAAATTAATGTACTAGAATGAATATAAAGTATAAATCCTAGTGAAATACCCCAAGTGGGACCTATAATATTATACTACCTCCATAGGGTAGTAACCTATTTTATACATAATCTATTGGTGGAGGGATTTTCTAGGATTTGAAGCACCACATGTTGTCCCTTCCATATTATATGTCATCACATTTATTTCGGAGGAATCTATGGATAGTGGACACTAGATCCCCCCCCCCCTTGACAATTTGGTACAACGTCCATGGTTGGGGTGGGATGAAGTGTGGAACCACCTCCTTTTTTGTTGCTACTTGTGAAATGTCTTATAAACAATCTAGCGGTCCATCCAGATATGCTACTTGTATACAATAATCAAAGGGAGATTAATAATTTAAATTTGAAGTATTAATTTCAAAATCATCCATTTTATTGTGGGAATGTTTTAGATTTTGTTCATTATGAAAATCCATGGGATCTTTTCTTATACTCCCTCTGGTAAATGTTCACATTCTCAAATAATTTCCATGTGTTCCTCAAGAGGTTAACATATATTTTTTCTTCATCAACCAAGGCATATAAAATATTATATTATTCGGTATAATGAAAATCAGATAGATTGATGTACAATTTATATCAATAAAATCAGAAGATATAGAGTCAAATAAAGGATTAACACCCTGAGTTAGATCAACTTCAATCTTTCCTTCAGTGGTAGCTTATTGAAGTTGGTAGGAGGGATCCTACATCATGACATCAAATTCCTACAGTTGGGTGGTTTCTTCCTTCAAGGGTTTTGGCTCTTATTCTTTTCAAGCCATGAGGTGATTAACCAGTTCCTCACATTCAATCCATAATTAAGCCAATCCAAAATTATCTCCCACATGTGGATTAGTAGGAAAGTCATCCTTTATTTTCTCCTCGTTTTTATCTATTTCAATTATGAGTGCTGATATTTATTCCTCCATTACCTCATGTTCTTACTCTAGCTCAGGGTCGGGTTGCTTCGCGGTAGTATGGGAATATTTTGTTAGCGTTTTATTTTAATCCCTAGTCCTTATATGTCCTCTTTATTTTAATTCACTTTATATTTTTTTACTCCAAATTTGCTTCCTATTTTTATTCTCGTTAATGTGAGTATTCACTCTTTTCATAGTAAATATAGTTCGAATACATCATGGAATTTTTTTTATTTTTAATGAAAATTGAATGTCAATCTACAAAGTGAAAATAGAAAAGGACAAGTAATCTACTGATCAGATCCCTAGAAATGGAAATAGTTTTGAGGCACACCTGTTGTATGGTTTGGAAAAGCGTAATTTTATGTTTTCCTATTTCATTACAGAGGCTGACCAGGGTCATCTCACTTGAGGAGCATACTTAGTTTTTCAATCACATAAAAAATTTCTTATAAAATAATTATTTTTATTTCTCATATTATTTATTTGAATTATAGATATTTATGAAAATAAATTATATTAAAAAATTCATTACAAATTAATATTAAATGATAAAAAATTGAATTAGTGATGAAGGGAAGTTCTCCTGAGAGAACATTTTGAAAGAACCTACTTTTAATGGCTTCAATGTTTTATAGTGAACAAACTCCATCGCATGTGTGGAAACCTTAGTCTTCCTCGATTATGAGTGAAATGATCACATAGTGATCCAAAATCACACCCTCCATCCACTGCCTTAATCGAGGTAAAATTGATGTAGATCAAGAAGTTATTATTTAGGAAACCATATAGATGATTACACCCACAATAAATTATACTTATAATTAACTCAAATAAAATTGAAAACATGGTCTTGTGATCCATCCATCCATTGGACCAAAGGCCTTTATTTTTTACTGATTTTCGATAATCCACCTATCAAGGGGTGTGGTGGAACCCTTATAAGGCCCGTAAGTGTTTGTAGTACATGGCCCGTAGGCCTTAGAGGAATTATTTTTTCCATAGGCTTGAAACATTATATACAACATAGACTAACTATTTGGAATTGCTCCTCCCTAGCATCTTCATCGTGAAATCAACTCTCCACCTTCACATAGTTGTTCGACTAGGCATTCCTGTGCATGCATAGGCTTGTCCCAATGGCAGGTGTTGTACCAAATCATTCTTGCAATCTGTTTAGATTCTGCTATAGTGTAATCTCCTTGTCCATACTCCTTTTAGATCTTGTTCCTCATAGGTTTTCTGGTTTGTATCTGCACTGAAGGAGTCCCCAAGTCCTTGAGGTGGCCTGAAGGCCTTACTAACCCATTGGTCTTGGTGCCCTGAATGCCTTAATGGACTCGGGGACCAAATTGGTGGCCCGAAGGCCCAAACAGGGGAATATTCCTAGTTTCAATAGTGCCAAACATTAACTGCTAAAGTTCCCACTACAGTACTGATACTGTACTCTGAAATAATGTATCTGGATGAATTTGATCATGGGACTCCTACATGCACTTACAGAGTCCTTACCAACTGGGCTAAGTCTCATGTGCACATGGTCCTGGGATCAAAAATTTGATTACTCCCTTAGTATATTCCTTAGATATGTTACTTGTCATCATAAATTTTATAGATCATGATTGTAAGATTAGAAGAATAAAAGAGGGTGAATGGGTGGACCCAGAAACAAAAACAAGGCATGAATTTATTAGAAATCTAAATTACAATTCAAATCTAAAAAAAATTAATAAAATAAATAAATTAAAAACTAATGTGTAATACATTCATTTTGCCTCACTCTTTAGAGATCGTCTACATGGTGACTTGATGGAATGGGATGGAAAATGGGGTTATTTGAGATGGAGGAGCACCCATCCTTTTATTTTCATCATTTCAACACCCCATAAAATTTGGCACATTTCATCCCCAATAACTAAACTTTTAACATGTTTCATCCTTAAATAATGTTGTTAATAAATACCTTTTCCATATCTCATCATATGTTCATCATATTTGGACTTTAATTTTGATAATTATTACCATTTTACTCTGGCATTGTACTCTATCCAGTCTAACTGTACAAATTCAAAACCTCCAGATTAGAGAGACATAATTACCATGAAAAAGGAAATGGAATGTATATTATCCTTCATTAATTATGTTCCAAAACATTTTTCATGTTGAAAAACAAATTACCATAGTAATTGGGACCTCCATGAACATTTTAGAGACACAACATAAAAAATAGATTGATCTGTAAACATTTTTCATGGTCCAACTAGTGAGCTTCTATTGAGATTCCATATGGACGCTTCAACATATAGTAAAAACAGATGAACTGAATACCTACCTATGTAGTACACTAAAAATAAATAATTGATCAATTTAGATTAATATACAAATTTATATGGACATAATAAAAAAATTATATATAATTGCTAAAAATCGAAAATGGGACATTTTTATGATTAAGCTCAAAATTACACCAATATCATAAAATATGGAAATTTCTATAAATGTAACACTTTGTTGGGATATAAAATAATTAAAATTAATTTTAATTTATTTAAAATTATATCTCTATAAAAAATTTTAAATTGATCAAATAATAAAATTCACAAAAAATATGGAATATTTGCTCACACCAAAATATCGCTGAAGATGTTGAGGTAAAGAAATTATTGATTGTAAAAAATGTAGGATCTTACTGATACAATTATAATTAGATAGATAATAATTAAATCATATCATAGATGAGCCAGTTTCTTAAAATCTTAAGTAATTGGGGCGGAAGAATCTCCCACATGGTAAGCTTTTGGAAATAACAATTGGGGAAGATGGGTTTTGATTTTTACGGTGAATGTGTAAAAATACTGATTTTACATAATTTTGAAAGGGGTTCATGATTTGGAATGATTTTTTTCAAAACCACATGCCTATCCATGTTCCAATTCTTGTAATCAGGTTATAAGGGTGGATCCCTAGATGCATGGTATGAAAAATCCATGGAGGCCATTCCTATCACCTGGAGAGATGGGAATAATCAAGAAACCTAAGGTGAATTAATATGTCTACCCTTTTTCCCTATATATTTTAATATATAACCCTCATATTCGAGTAAAATAATTATCACTAACCATGCAACTCAGTCTACCTCTCTAAAATTTGAAGCCCCATTCTTTGTATGAGCCATGTATACTCTCAAACCAATTTTTATCCACTTAAGGACATTTATATGATAAAATTAGATATTTAATATATTAAAATATGTTTCCATACATATTCAAATAATATAGGGTTTCATATATGGGATGTAGTGAGGTTTAATTTTTTACCATATTATTAGAGTAAATTTTATTATATTGAACGTCATTCATTTGTAAGTGATTGAAGGAAATGAATATATGATATTGTTTCAATTCATCAGATGAATGAATAGTTATATAAATTGTTTCATTATTTTTTTATATTAATTTTAGTGGAAAAAATTAGGCAGATATTCTGTCAACAAAATATTTGATTAAATTTATTTCTCAAAAAAATTAGTTATATAATTTTCGGCTTATTTAAAATTTAATTATGATCATTTCCCAAAGATATTATATGTAAAAATCCAATTTTTCTAGTTAAAATTTCCATGTATCATTACAGTATGGTCATCAATTCGTTTAGAGGATTATTGATATTTTTGGAATTAGTGGGACCTTATGCTTAACAGATTCCATAACAATTATATATAATATTTGTGAAGAAACCATGCGAATTCGACAGAGTTGGAGATTTCGAATTTGAGTTTTATATTCAGTAGAAAATTCAATGGGAAATATGGAATATCCTAATTACCATTATTCTATAATATTGATAATGTATATTACAGATGTGTCTTCTATTCATTCATGAAAAAGATGAAGTGCTAAAAACATTATTCATATATAAATACCTGATAAAATTTTAAAGAAAAAGTATAAACCAAGAAGTTTCTAACAATGGAATCTCTTAGTTTAAGAATATGATTATGTTGGTATCAATTATATGTATTTTATTAGAGGGAATAGAAAACATCCCCAGATTAACACATATATCATGTGGAATTAGGACTTCCTATATAGAGGTGATCAGACAAAGAGATATTAATTAAGTTATCACATTTATCAAAAGCAATTGAATCAACCTTTCCATCATGAAGAATCGTTTGGATAAATCAGACGAATAGTGAACATATAGATGTATTATACTATAATCTAAAAAGGAAGTTTTTCCCATTGCTAGGAAATAATTTGATCTATATGAAATTTAAATAATATTAAAATTTAAAAAGTAAAATGATCATAGTGACAATATTTTCATACTATTAGTGGATATTTCTATAATTTTTTATAAAATAAGTGTTACATATTATCTATATAGAATACACATACACTATAGTTTCAGTAATAATTAAATTAAAATTTATAAATATTCCACTCATATTATAACTACATTAATGGATCATTTTCTATTGGATCATCTGATAAATAGATTATTTCCAAAACATTTCAAGGAAAAGGTACTCTTACTATGTATGGAACATTTTGAATTATTTTTAGTATAAGGAATTTTATTGTCTGACAGTTTTTAGAAAATTTATATCCCTTTAAAATGAGGTTAAGATTTTCTCAAATTTGAGAGTGTATAAAAAGAAAGGACCACATATTGAACCCTCCCACACATAGTGATCACAAAATCTGGTTGGGTGCATCCAATGTGACCTTCATTTTCTCCTTAAACTCTTATCAAGAGGATATTTTATTACATTTATTATGATGTGTCATATCAACCAATTAATTATAAAATAAGAAAATAGTCATCCTTCCACTATTCATTATATTTTATTCCACTCAAAATTTTTTGGATAATCTATATTTTTTTTCAAGTATTGATTATTAAATGTACATGTTTAATTAAATGTTAATATAAAATTTAGTTCACAATTTTTTAAATTAAATTTGATGGTGACCCATAAATTCATTATTTTACATTACTGTTAAAATTTTCTAAAAAATATATTTATATTTTTTTTATTTGGTATAAAACAAAATATTTTCACCAATATGATCACTCCTTCTATTGATTTTTCCTTTATATATTATAAAATATTTTCCAAAATAATCCAATTATTAATTATTTAAAAATAAAAAATAGTTAATTAATTTTATTTTTCAATGTGATTTACCAAATTCTCTTGAAAATGTATTTCCTTTCCATTACAACATACTCTTTTAATTCCTATGATATTAACTAATGATATCATCTTCCTTTTTACTCTAGTTTTCTTAAGTTGATTTTGTGTATTATAACGTTTCAAATTTCCATATTTTATTAATTATAATAAGGTTTAATTATATTATATTCCCATACATGGAACACATTTGGTAAGTCATTTTAATGGTTCACTACTATTACACATTAATACATTTTTTTAAATAATTAATATCTACAAATGACCAGATTAGGATATGATGGTATCATTAGATTGAAATATTTATTGATATCTTAGTGATAAAACATTTTAATAAGATGGGTGAACCCTTATAGTGCCCAAATGATTTGGGAAATGATTTAATATCAGTAGATTACATGAAAATCATACCTAGGTCATATGCCTTAGTACTGTCTTATGATACCTTGTGGAACAAACATGGTAATGTTCTTTTGTGAAACCATAGTGGTGAACTTTGATTATATACTAGTCAATATCTAATCTTAATATTTTATCGGAATTTCTATTTATTATTCATTAATATGTGATCATGTTATTCTTAACATTAATTTCTTATTTTTTTATGTTGAATTTTTATGTTTACATTTTAATGTTTGAGTTTTTATGTTATACACCATGTATTTCATGTAATATGTGTTATTTATTTGTTTATCCCTCAATGTTGTTCTAAGACCACCACATTATTATGATTCAATTTCCCAATGTTTAGAAGAAAATAAATATGTATGATGTTTCTAGAAGAGTATATTGTTTTAAGGATTTCAGGGACATGATGAAATCATTTTATTGCTTATAAAATTAATTATATATTGTAATATTTACATTTATTAGATAAATACAAGGGACTTATTAGTTTATTTTTTCCAAAAATCTGTAAAAATATTATCCCAATATATATTTTTACTTAATGTAACGAGATATTTACATTATGTCATGTATTTATGAAATGTTCACATCCTTGTAGAATCATAAATTGAATGTAAAAAGTATTTTATCTCACTAACGATTACATCGTGAAAAGGTAATTATAATTATTTATCTTTTAAAAGGTGAAGCTAATAAATGGAGGAATCCATTAAAAATATATGAAATAGAGATGACATTAAAACCATTGAATGGGAGGAGTTTGTGAAAATATTTTTTACAAAAATAGTTTATTGAACTCATAACATTCAATGGGAGAGATAACTTCGTAAAAATAATATAAAAGAGGATGAATCCATTAGTACCAATAATGTAATGCTCATGAGACTCAAAAGTTATGCATTAGGCTTTATCATTATCCCTGAAAGTGAAATAAATAATTTCTTTTGTGTCTTAAAAATATTTTTTTGAAAAATTTTATTTATAGGTGATTTTTCTAGTTATAATGAATTTTTTTATGTTCCCATTTGAATGAAATAGAAAATAGGAACTCCCATTTCCATTGAGGTTTTGGATACAAAAATAGAAAATAATTTTTTTCTAGAAACATAAATGATAAAACCCATGGAAGAATGAATATTCATATTTACATATTCCAAAAACATTAGAAGAATAATGGTGTTAACCTCCTCAATTAAAATAAGACATACTTTGAGTTTGAAATAATATTCCACCAACCACATAAATTAAAAGTAGATATCAGGATTCAAAAAAGGGAATAGAAGACATTTTATCATCCTAATTCACTACACACATATAAATGTTTAAATTATAGGGATTATATAAATTTCTCCAACCATTTCACTAATATTAGGTTTAAAATTATAATTTATAGTATAAACCTCCAAATAGAAGGGATAATGGAAAATCCAATGCAATCAGGACTACTAATTATGGCCATGAAAACAAAGTGGTAAAATATACACTCTTAATCGATATAATAACAACAAATTTCATATTTAATTTTAGATTGAAAGTCCCTATTATATATATAATTTCGATAAGTGCATCATGTCACCCCAATAAATAATATTTATGGAATTGTCAATGAAAAATCATATTGGTTAATTTCTATATCCTAAGTCTATAACTATTTTCATATTTAGGATTTTGTAAATCTACTAACTATAAATCTTTTTATTCTCCACCTCATCTAATTTAATATCACCTTGTGCATGGATTGTAATTCTCAAAAAATACCAATTATCAATTTATTTGGATATAGAAATCCAATTTCTTATCATAAGTTAACCAATGACTATCTATAACTGCAAGGTTGTCTATGAACACCAAATATAATTTACTTCCTTTATATGAGTAATAATAAATAATAGTGAGCTATATTTAGGTAAAATGATATGGGGAAACATTATAGATGATATTCCCGGTTTATAAATAATGCCTATATATTTTTAGATGATTTTCTTCATCTTATCATAGATTGTGATGTTTAGTTTTCAATAGAACACAAACATGGTTATATAAGAAAACCAAATAATCTTTATAGAATAAACCCTATTTAATCAAAGGAATTAAATAAATAACTACAAAAAAATATAGATAAGGTTATTATATGACCATGGTATTAATTGTGGGGTACACTAGTCTTATTTGATAAGATTATGGATGGATCAATTTGTTTTTATGGTGATTATTTTCAAATAAACAAGGTAATGATCAAGAAAAATAATTATCTACCATATATAGATGATTTTTTCAATAAAATAAGGAGGGAAATAAATTTAGAATGACAGAACATAGGTATATATATCATTAATTACATTTGAAAGATGGTAAATATCAATGACATATGTTCAAAAAAATTCATGTAAACAATTAATATATAGTGATTCCTTTTAGACATAAAATACCCACATATTTTATTTGTGGATATAATGAAAATAAAACATGATGATTACACCAAAAATTTATGATTGTAATAAAATTTACATTATTATATCATCCATGAATAAAACACTATTTTAATATGATTTTTGGATTGTGTTGATGACCATAATAAGTGATAACCCATTTAAGTAATTTAAAAATGTGAATTCATGGAACAAAAAGTTCAATTATTATTTCAAATATTACAAAAATATAGTATATCAATTTATCATAATAATAGTGAGTTTATTATACAATGTATTAGTCCAACAAGCTGGGAATTAAAATAATAAAATTGGGATTGACTTTAACCTCATAACCCAAATAGCCATCACATCAAACCCTCTTAAAAATATATTATGACCCACCCATATTTTTGACAACCTAAGTAATTAAATAAGTAGTTTATAATATCAAAATACAAACAGATAGTGCATAACATAATATAATTAATATAAACACTAAAAAACACCATAAAAAAGTTAAATAATGTAAATAACATCCAAAAAATACAATATACATACAGGGATTTAGTGGGTGATAGAACACATCCTCACACATACTCCATGATCCCAAAATTCTAAATATAATATTCAATCTCTATGGGAAAACCAATCAAAACCACTAGTAAACCGTGAAGTAACAAAAACTGTCATAGAGAGCCTTCAAACATCATTAAAACCTTACTATAAATATTCCCCACAAAACCCTATTTGAATATATTTAATGGGTATATATAGGGTGTGACGAATAGTAAATTTATATACCACAATTAATGTTATTTTTATATTTCACCATTCAACACCTTAATTCTAGTTTGAAAATATTATTTGGAAAATTGTTCCCTTCAAAACATTTTTAATATACCTTGATTTATATAAAATATGTAATGTTTTATTAAATAAAAAAATAAAAAAACCATAATGTAAATTTTGGGATAAATTATATGAATTATTTACATGTCCAAATAGATCACTGGGTGTTATCTAGTAAAAAACATATATCAAAAAACCACTCAAGTACCTTTCTGTTAACTTTTGAGATTAAGGAAACTAGGAATCACAACAAGAACACTAAATAATATATTTGAGCCTGTTATCATATTTGTATCCCAACATGAAAAAATTCTCCACATAATTAAAAAATAATAGAAAATATAAACCATAAAATTATCTTACATGGTCTAATAATGAAAAATTATATATCTAATCCACAATCTATACCAGGGATGTTATATTCTAGTTATATAAACACTGTAGGTCTTCCATGTGGCTCCAAAAAAAATTACCAATAAATATAAATAAAAATAAAACCATAAAATTTAAAATTTTCTATAAAACATCAGGAGAACATAAATCCAAATTGAAAAAAATACATTTGAGGAAATAATATTTCATAAAAAAATATGAAACATTTTTTATGTGTAAAAATATTTTAATGAAAAATTCACATGAAAACAATATTTAAATGAAGAAAAACTAATAATCATGATAAGAACACATATAAAATACCTAAATTAATCATACTAATAAATATTAAAAAAAATTAAATTAATTACAATCCAAGAATATATGGGGTGTTAAGGAAGAACCCATTATGTAGATACACCATCATGAAATTCAATGAAACCTTATCCCCATCATCCTAATCCATTAAAATGAGAATAAAGAGATCCTTAACAAACTAAATTAAAACATAATTCATTAAAAAAACATTCTAAACCATTCGATCGTCTCCTATATTCTACATATCTTCCAATCCTATATGGGAATTGTAAAACAAGGGAAGAGGTAAGGAATATAAATGAAATAATGGTTTCTCATAAGAAAACCCCCCATGACTAAAGTAAAATCACCAAAGAGGTAGAGGGAATACGTTTCTATGGATTGATAGACCAAAAAAGTGTATTAATTAATACTGGTGGAGGAATGATTAAAACCAATGAGGAAAAGATAGGTATATTAATTTTTTTAGAAAACTAGCTATGTTGCACAGTTTGGATCAGAGGGTTGGATGAACAATGTTATAAACCAACTAGATCCCCTAAAACATACCCACCTATTTTTGGACTATATACCTAGTTTGATCAAATAATTTTTAATATGATTTCACCATATATGGGAGTCATTATTATTAATAATTCATGTACCCATGGTATCATATATATCCCACATTGTATGGGAAACTATTTAGTGTATGTGAAAAATAACATTAGTTACTCCATTTACTCCCTTGAAGCACTTAATAAATTGTTATTACTTACTATTAGCTGAAAAATTCTTTAGGCATAATCCCCAATTTTTATTCTTCTGAATTCTATCTTTTGTAAAATTACCAAAATAACTGAAAAACTAATAGTAAAAAATAAAAAAAATACATTTTGGTTATCTAGTTATTTTAAAAATTATTTCCACCTTTCTACATTCAAAACCAATTATCTCATAAATATATGATATCATAAAGATTTTGATCCCACTTCTCCCTCACCAATGAATCATGCTCAAATGTCTCATAGTTTTTTTAAAAAATTACCAAAGAACCTAAAACAAAATAATCTTCTTACCATGAAACACATATTTCTAATAATCCATTGTATGAATGAGATTCCGAAAAAAAGAGGTATTACGATCCAACAAAAATTTGTCCCATTAAATTATGTGGGTTATGTGTGGAAGGTAATTCATTAACTGGGAGAAATAGAAATCGCAAAAAAATGGGAATAATATCAGATGGTAAGACTGACTAGTATTCCACCTTAATGGGATGCACTATGATCAAGAACGATGCAATATGATACAGTCTTTTCTTACCCTGTATCCCAAGAGGATGATTCCCTAATTATGAGAGTGACTAAAAAAATAATCCCCCACTTCATAATCAAATAGAGGATATTATTTATTGGTATAAAATTTCTCTTTTCTCTAGTTTTACATTAACATACTCAGAATGTAAAAAATTCTCTCTTTTATCATAATTGATTCTTTTCCATAGTATCAATCATTCAATGAATTCTTCCCAATAGAGATTAGATGAACATGGTCACCTATAGAGAGAATAAAATGCATCAATCTTAATAAATTCGTGATAATTATTATTAATATAAGAAAAATAAAAAATTGAATTATATTTCACATAAGAAAAATAAAAAATAAATAATCATTCTTGAATATTATCCTTATTGATTTGGATGGTGCACTCAGTATGAAAATCCATATAATTTTGATATGTAGTGATAAACATTAAGCTAAGAATATGTTAGTCCCGTAATGTCACTTCAAAAACCATGAGGTGAAACAAGTGTCTCAATAATAAAAGGTTTAATTTATTCCTTGAGGCTTGATGATCACAAAAATATATATGTTTTTGTGATCCTCCTACTTTATCAAATCATTGATAAGGAGTAAGTGGTATAATTTAGTTAACTTTTAGAAAACTACCAGAGAGGTATCCTACACACATAGATATTGAGTTATGGTGATCAAGAAATATATAAAAATATCATCCCATATCCATATTGGAGTATGAATAGGGTACAATAAACCGACTGGTCACTGATTCCCTCTATAAATCATCAAATTTCTAAGGAGCTTAGAGAAGGCATCAGAAACAAGAAACCTCATCCTGAGGCACAAATCCTATTATTTAAATCTTAAAACATATTGGTAGCCTTGATTTGAACAACCCAACAAGACTCATTCCCACCCATAATTAACTCAAACCACCAAGCTATGGGGACAAAAAGACACATTGGAAAATGAGAAACACCTTTTGGTGACAAATACCATTTAATAAATATCCTTATACTATTTAAACTAAACTAATAAAGTGAAAATAATTGATTTCTACCTTCCTAGGATAAATATTTATATACATGGAAGATGTAACATAATCCTATATCATGAATATCCACTCGTCTTCCTCTTTAACATACTAAATTATATCAATAAACATATCCATTAGGTTCAATTCATCATAATATTCCCTCACTAACTTGGCTGGTAGTTTCATACAATAAAGATCATCATCCACATTCCAATTTCTAATGGTATACTATATTTCAATTTACATATTATAGAGATCCTTAGACTGATGCCACTATAAAATATTTGGGCCCTTTATTTTATATTACACATCATACACTAATAGTCTTGTTATATTATTATGTTCTACAAAAAAATAATTGTGGCATAACATCATTGTGTCATGCATCAATATTTCTAACATGAGGTCTTCATTTGGGTAATTGTTCTATTGAGGGAATAACTATGGATCTCCATACACAAACACATTAAAATACCACATAAGTATAAACCCCAATACAAACCAAAAACCAAAAAAACATGACATATCCTTTACCATACATATAAATAATTTGACCTAGGGCTGAATTGAAAATTAATTTAGAGTCTTTAAAGGGTATCTAACAAATATTATTCCAATCAATATTAACCACTTTTAAAGTCAAGGCTATCTTGAGTGAGTTTATCCCAGAAAACCCTTAAAGGAATATCCTATTATATCATAGTAATCTAAGGAATATCCTATTCACTAATAGATTCATGATATTTTTCATGACATCGCCATTAGGACAATCTCCACTTCAAATAATATTTCTTTCTCTAAAATTACACAGACTAAGAATATCACATCCAAAATATATAACAAATTATTGATAATATATTTTATAGGTTATTCTGTTTCTAGGTTCTATGTATAATAACTAGATAGTCCATGACATCCAAAAAATAAATTTAGTACAAGACAATATTTTCCAAATAGACACTCTATGGGACTAAAGATAGTGTTGGAAACTATTTTTAATCATGGTCAAAAAAAATTGGAGGGTTACTATTCCCAAATGGAATAACTAATTATTTGTATCCCACATATCTTCTCTTAAAAATTGACTCAGGAATAACCAATTCCAAATACATTAATAAGGATACCCCCAATTCATTTTTTTTAAAACCAATCCTCATCCCCTGGGTTGTTCCATTAAATTTTATATCCAAGTAAAAGGATATTTATTCATTTCAATAACATAATTGACTTTCTACTCGTAGATTTTATGTTGATGGGTTTAGTCAACCATAATGAAAAATAGATTGGATAACACCAATGGTAAAATAATCAGTTGAAAAAATAACTTATATTTAAGAATAAAAAATAAAAAAATTTCATTTTCAGATCAGTTAGATACATCATGTATGAAGAAAATGAAATAGGTTTTAAATTTTATGTAAATAAGATATTAACTCGACCTCATGATTGGTGGTAAACCCCAAAAAAAATCTGAAAATTCCATCAGATACATGTATACCTCCATTAAAATATGATGAATTAAATGATTATCAACCACCAACTGAAAACTAATCAAATGGATTGAGATCCATCCATCATCTAATGTAATAGATCCTTCCCTTACAAACATGATGTCCCACCCCAAAATGAATATAAAATTTATTAAATTAGAATAAAATAACTAACAAATATAATGATAAAATTTATTTTTTACATAAAATTTATCATCCATTTCATTCCAATAATGATATCAAAAAAATATTTCTAGGGGCATAGAATCCCATACAATCTCAAAATAGGAAATCACAACCTAATACTATGGAAACATTATTTTATGGATAGTACACATTCATAATGATGTGGGAAGATTCATTCTAAATGTCATAATCTCCAAACGCAATCCCAAATAATCAATAAAAATTTGGGAGATTGAAATAATTACATGTTCCTATATTGAAAAACTATAATGAAATAGATGAAGAAATAAATATTGTACCTCTAATAGAATTTGTTCCAGCATATAAATCCTTTAGAACATGATCGGTTGTATAAAGACAACCAAATACGGTCTAAATCTATATTTATTTAGTCACATGAGAAGCCCTTTTTTACAAAATGGGGCCTCATCCTTAGAAGGATCAGATAGAACCAAATTTCTTTTTGTGATAGAATATTTGAACTCTCATCCATAAGGGGTTTCTCTACAAAATAACTAAATGTATTCCATATGAATATACTAGTCAAATTTCTTGGCTGATTCCTATCACTCCATCAGATTGTTCAAAACATTTAAAAATTGTATGTTAGTGTTTAAAATGTCTCTCATGATTCCTCTAGTATATAATTTGTTGAATGATTGGTTCCCTTAAAACCATGTGGATGGAACATCTCTTATATCCTCTTCTACCCAAAATAGAAACTTCAACAACCAAAAAACACAAACGTTAAAATTATGAAACTAGTAAAAACCACTAAATTTATTACCTATATATTCACTTTATCAACCACCTACACGTATGATTTGAAATGAGGAATAATAACCCTCATCTAGAAAATTGTATTCAATTATAATTAAAATTTTCAATATATAAAAATATTATCCAGTATCAGTATGTAGAGAGATAAAAAAACTGATAAAAGTTTGTATCATTCCCCATTATTGAATAGATACATTATTACATGGTAATGAATTCATGGTCCTTCATATTCATAGATGTTTTATTGTTAAAATATTTAATGAACATATTTTTAAAAGTATCCTAGTTGTGTACCTCATGTAAAATTTATTTCACTATATACCCACAAAAATATTGACTATGTCCATACAATACATATGTAGTGAATTCATATTTATAATATATAAGGGATTTAGTAATTTTAAATATATGATAAATCATTTCCACAAACTCCTTGGTAAACCCAGTTCCTTAAGCACCACACAATATTGGGGGTGGTTTCTTATAAAATTTTTGATCATCATCCACTATTATTTTCTAACCTCTACCACCCTAATGGACCAAATATTGGATGGTTTGGATAAAAAATTAAATTTGATCATGATCCATGGGAGATTTAGGTGGAAATACATCCTCCACAGCTCCATATATTCATATAAAATGAGAATGTTTTGGAATTATTACCTATAGAACATAAGTCATAATTAATAATAATATAAATTTCATTTCAAATGTCGTAAATATAATCAGAAACCCCATTCAAATTATCATAAATAATTAAGAACATAAATAAAAACAATTCAATACACCTATGTTGTAATGTCCCAAAAAATATAACATTTCCAAACTATACACAGTTTTGATATAAAGTTATAAAAACCATGTTCCAATTAATTAAGTGAAACTATAATGGTTTCATGAGATGGATTCACAGCTTACACATGGTTTCCCCAAAATATTTCCCACTTGTTTCCTCTGTTTTTACACTTTAAATCGAATATAACAAAAAAAAACAATTGGATTATCCATAAAAATAATAACCCATCATATAAAATATAAAATTAAAAGAGAGGCCCAAAATCTTAAAAAACTCAATGAAACAGTTATAAATCACCCATGTTATATCAAAGAACATAACAAAGGGGTGTTGGACATGAACTCCATCTCACCTACGTATCATGATCTAGTGGACTTATACATATAATCCCTTCAAACCCCCTATAATAATATGTATTTTTTATCATTATATCATGAACTAGATAGATTCAAGCTAACTAGACACCTGCTTTGGCTCACCACAATGACTAATGAATTTTATTTATATCCATGAGTTGGAAAACATCCATTTGGAATAAAAAGATAATATTTCTAAATCTGATAATCCTTTGAATCCAAATAATTATCTAACAGATTCATTCATAAAATATGGAATGAACCATCAATAACATTAAGTACAATGAAAATAAATGAACAGTTTTCAAAATATAATAATGAATAAACAATGTATAATATATTATTATTAACTATATAACCTTATAAAAATACTACATATGAAAAATAATGTTTACAACGCCCATATAAAATATGATCTAAAATATATCTAAGGTATATAATGCCAATAAAAAGATCATTATACATCTCCAAGGATCCCAATACACTACACAGTTACTCAACTCTCCCCGTGACCACCAGTCTACATCACCACATTGCCAATGGGAGAAAATCGACATCAATGAGAGCCTCTAAACTTCATATAACCCTTTACCTTACAAGTATCCCAAATAATCATGTCTTGAATTTTTAATTGGTAAATGTAGTGTGTGGGGAAAATCCTAGTAGATTAACACCATGAATCAATATAATGATATTCACCATTCCAACTATTATTTCTATTTTTTGAAAAAATGTAATGAAAATAATCCATTGAAACATTTATAAATCATATTGTTTCTTTAAAATAATGTATATTTTAATAAACTATAAAAAACATTAAATAATAATGTAAGAAAAGGGTAAAATAATAGACTAATGTAAATTTCAAATTTGATAAATGTGTAGTATCTAATAGAATATCAAAATCAAAATACACATAATCATCATGGGCTCATGCATATGATTTAATGGAATCAATACACTTGGAAGGAATAGTAATTGATATATGTGAACCCTTTTACCATCCAATTTTATTTATTGGATGAACCAATTCACATAATTATACCAGTTTAAGAAATATAAACCATCCCATTAGGCCACTCGATCTAATTTGACAACATCGCCATTCCAAAACCCAATATATTCTGGGGATACAATAGATTAGTCCCCACTCAGTGAAGTACTCTTATATTCCACCAATACTTAATTAATAATAAAAATAATTTAATTATATTCTAAAAAATCCCTTTATTAATATAGGTTAATGAAAAGTTTATCCAAATTTAGAAAAAAAATTAATTAATTTAAAACTAAAGTCTTCATTGAATTTTATTATTAAAAAATAGGCCAAAGACCAATTTGAATGAAAATTCTTTTAGAAATGAAATTTCACCCAATAAAAAAATAATGATAATAAACCAAAAAATACCCATTAATAGATCATATAAATAATAATTATTTATTTTAATCCAATGAAATTCCAATAACCTATGTTGTACCAAGGGGAACAAACTTTAGGTATACAGACTCATATTAAATTCATTGAAACCACATCTCATTCATCCTATACCACTATAAATGGATGAAAGGGATCTAATGAAAAGAAAAATATTATAGTTTAATTAATTAAACCACAACCCTAATCCCTAGTATAGAACACCATGCTCATATAAGGTTTCAAAACTCAAAGAGAAAGGATTAATAAGAGAAGTACTAATGGATATGGTATGAATATTAAAATAATCAAGTATCAACCTAAGAAAATCAAACAATATAAAACATTAAACACCTAGGAGACAAGGTAGAATTATTTTCCATGTATAAAGATATCATTTAAACAACAATATAGTTAATAATAGTGGTGAAATGTTTAAAATTGATTTTGAAATGTGGTAAATTTACAATTATAAAAAAATAGGTATAAAGTAAAATTTAGGATATAAGGATAGGAAATAAATTTTCTAAATTTGTTAGATTCATTAAACAGAAATCCTCTAGATAAAGTTCATATAAATGGATTTCCCACATGATTTATAATAATAGTTTTCCAACCATGTGATTCATCCATATTAATTAAAAAGAGTCACAAGGTTTCCAAGATTTATTATATGATCTGGAAATGTATTCCCTAACCATGAAAAAAACAGGTTTTATCCCCCCCCCCACACATTTCATTACATTGTTTGTGGTTTGTAATAAATATTTATTGGGTTCCAAACAGATACTGAGTTCTATTCCAATAATGTTTTTTCAAAATTACATATTCAACTCTTCAAAAAATAAAAAATAATACAAAATAAATACAAAACTAATATAAATACATACGATTTACCATTTGGGTGTCATAAGCAACTATTAAATATATATTATTTTCATGGGTTGGATAGAAAATTTTGATTATTTGTGAATAATTTCTCTATATTGTAAAATACCTCATAGTAGGTAACCCACTAGGGAGTCATGTTGCTTTAGATAGATGAATTTAAAAACAGTTTTAGGAGCATGAGACAAGATTGGTAACTAAACTTATTCTCATAATACTATTCGACATATAATTTCTTGTCATATAATATTATACGTCAAATAATATATTGAGATGTTTCAATATGGAAAATGAAAAGGTGGTAGCTTATTCCACTCATCAATTAATGGTCTCTGAGAAAAAATACGTAACATATGATTTAGAGCTACTAGTTGTAAAATATTCATTAAATATATATATTAATTTTATCAACAAGGAATATTGTAATATATATATATATATATATTGGTCAGAATAACATAATGTTTATATCAACATAGAAGTATTCGAATAAGAAAAAAGAGATTGTTTTATTAGTTATTTAGATCTATGAACCCTTAATAAATTCTCACCATAGGAAGCCTACCATGGAAGGTGATACTCTATGTAGTAAGGATTATATTATGTTGTCCATGATGAGGATTAACTGTGACCAACTAATCAGGTATTTTCAATGGATGGACAAGGAAATCATAAGGGATGTTGAGAAGTGATATCATTCCCGAGTGAAGGCTCAATCATAAATAAATATAATGCTCATGGAGGTACTGAATAGAGATGTGGAGCTCTAATTTTTTTCATCAAATATTACATTGTTTATTCTTGATAGTAATGGAATTATAAAATTTAGGAAATAAATATTTTCCCATTAAATACCATAATTTAATACAGATATTTTCATTGATGTACATATCTCATTGTTCACCATCAATTCAAGAATCAACAAATTTTTTTGATATATCAATAAAAAATTTATATGGTACAAAATAATGAGATTTTATTCAAAAATTATATCCCAATATTGGGTCATAAAACATGATAATGTTAAATTTCACATGTTTAATGGACGATGCATCCGTTACCCATACCTATATAGAAATGGGATAAATTAAATATATATTGTGCCATAGGAAATCCTAAGAGGTCAAAAGATGATAATTCCTTTTTCATTAAAAATAATCTCCTTTTGAAATATTTTAATTTAATTCCTATTTCATAAGATTCCCTACATGTTTAGCTTTCTGGGATATACAAAAAGTATGTTTTAAGGTAGTTGAAAATACTGTTATGAAATGTATTGGATTGAGATTTGAGGATTACATTTATGTTTCATAGAATCATTAAATAACAATTTGATGATTTTTGGGTTTTAACACTTACTATCATCCTCATACTGATGGTCAACCTAAAAGTACCATTAATATTCTAGATTATATGATAAGATCATATTCAACAGTTTTCAATAAAGTTTAGT
The DNA here is from genome assembly GCA_963277665.1 of Viscum album. Classification (NCBI taxonomy): domain Eukaryota; kingdom Viridiplantae; phylum Streptophyta; class Magnoliopsida; order Santalales; family Viscaceae; genus Viscum; species Viscum album. Next base: position 2,065,185,523 of record OY728121.1, read on the forward strand.
ATCATTATCTTCTTCTACATGAGTTATTATATAATAGTAGTGTCCATTACATAATTCAAAAGTCACCATGTGTGTCTATATATGAAAAAGGATAACATATTTGTCATGTTCAGTTGAGATTTTAGGGATAAAGAAACTATGAACACATCATTCCAAGGATTTGCTAAAGAAGATTATAACCCATTAGTGACATTTTAAAATGATCAAATAAAATTGACAAGTTATACTTATAATCATTTGAGTTATCAGAATTTTGATTTTGGAGATAAGGTAATCATTTTAATATCATTATAAAATTGGGTTACCAGATTCTGGATTAAGGTAATGTTTTTTCCAAGATACAATGTCCCTTTGAAATCAAAATTAAAATGGGGATTGTAGCTTATCTCCTTACACATCAACTTGTCCTCCCACACATTATTAATGTATTACATGTGTCACATTTATGGAATTAAATACTAAAACAATCACAAGACATATACTTTATGCTAAAATAATTACAACATAACCTCTATTGTTAGAAACAATCGGAATAGATCTTGGATTATAGAGATAATTTGTTGTGGCATATGATCTCTGACCATTTAAATGTTCTTAAAATGATTCTAAAGATTAACGATGTGATGTGGGAGCTCAAGGATGTTATAAAAATCACCCTCATTTATTTTCATCTCAGTAATAAATATTGTTTGTGTGAAATTTATTATAATATAAATATATTGTAATAACCCATGATTTTAATACATATATCCATTCAAATAAATCATTTGGGTCTCACATCCTTCGATATACACCAATAAAAACTAAAATTAATGATACCTTACTTCATTATGGTGTAATATTAAAATTAAAAATTAATTTTATTACGAGATATCTAAATGAAATATAAATAGTAAAATTTCTAAACGAATTAAACCATTAGTAAATAGAAATAATTTATGTATAATAATGTTAGTCTTCATGATCTTCTAAAAAATGGTTTACACTAATAATATCTAAATAATGAAATAAATATATATGAAAAATGATGGACATATAGACAATGAAATTAGATAATAGGTTAAATGAATTTAGGTAAGTATGCAATTATTTATATACAAATTTTATATGACCATTATATATACAGAAGTTGGTTATACGTCTATTGGACATATGAACATTCGATATATGGTCATTAAGGATATGAATATTTAGAATTCATGTTTCTAATATGTATTCTTCTAATTTTATTATCTCATGTTAACACATTTTTACTTTTACAAAATTTCACAAGAAACTTCCAAAAAAATAATTCGAAAAAATAAAAATATTATAAATTATTTCAAAATTTAAATTAAATTTTTGAATTTTTCATAATGAATATTATATTTTCAACTAAATTTATTAAATTTTACAAATAATTATTCTACAATTTATTTAAAATATTAAATGAATTATTGGAAATCTATTATATTGACATATAATAAATAAATGATGTGTTATAATGAATAATAATTTAACTATTCATGGAAAATAGAAAATGATTTATTTAAAAATTTGATTCAGTTATATGTTAAATATGTATATATATATATATAATAAATAAAATATATTTTTTGTATAAAATTTAATTATATTTTGTGAGTATATATCCAAAAAAAATTATTTTACATTCATGAAAATATAATTACTATTAAATAAACCTAAATAGTAACTTTTTCGAAGAAAATATAGTTTCTATAAATTATTTATTATGTGTTTATTAAATAAAATTAATATTGATCAATTATATAAGATTTATTTAATGAAATAGATTTAATTTTTTTCGATTATTTTCATTTAAATTAGTTTATAATTTAAAAATCATTTTTCGGAAAAAATATGTTACCGACGTACAAATTAACTAATCAATGTAAAGGTAAAAATGGTAAAAATTGTTAAATTAAGAGGAAAGTTAATAAAATATGCCAAAATAGACCTTTAATTAATTTTTTGAGGGTATTTTATACTCTAATAAATTATTTTCACTCATTCAATCCTCTTTCCATATAAAAAACATTATAGTTTGTGGAATGAATATTTGTGAAAAAACAACCTAAAAAGTCTTATAAATGGACCCATCATATACCGATGTCAAACCTGTCATTCCCTTCAGTTTCCTATTGAATACATACCCAATAAATCATTCTATTACTACTCTTCTACATTGTGTAACATTAAATCATAATAACGAGTCTCAAATCAATTATTTTGAGGAGTCCCTCAAAGAGAATATTCTATTCATCGATGTATGCATTATCATGTCTTCAATCATTCTCATTTTTAATCATCATGTAATAATTATTTAATATAATTTATCAATTTTATAAATTAGTTTTTAAAATTATTATTATCCATTAAAATAGAAATTAATATTATATAATAATATTGTCTTGACTCATTTAATCATTATAACAAGTTCTTTATTGGGGTATTATTAAAATATACATGAACGAAGTTAAACTGTTTACACAATGAAGTAAAAATAAAAATTATATATTGATATTTTTTTAATAATTATTAATTTAATTTTTTTGAAAATTATTTATTATAGATATTTTAATTTATATTTAGCACATATATTTTAATTTTTTTAACAACATATTTAATGAAAATGATGTTTTTATGTTTTCCATGTGTACCATCTCTAAAAATTTCAAGAAATAACAGTTGGAATTAAAATATATATAAAACACCTACAATAAATCTCAAAGATCATTTTAGATGTGATTAATACATGATTAATGAGAGTGGATCAGACTTTCCAAAAATCATGCATAGAAAAACAGAAAAATTATTTTATGGAAATTAAATATTATAATAACATTTTATGATGTAATAAATAATTAATAAAAAATGTATATTAATAAGAAACATTAATATAACTATTATATATATGTGTGTTTAATTAAACTAAATCATTTATAAATGGAGTTATATTGTGTGAGACCAAGTATAAATATAGCATAAGGTTTTTTTAAAATCTACCTTCGATAACTATATTATATATATCTAAACATCCATTTGGTGAAATTGTAGTGATTTTATCCCTAGAAATCTTCCATTTTCATATCTATTTGTTATTTAATGTGTTTTCATTCCACTTAACCATTTCTCGTATCTTTGAAATATAATTCGACTGAAATTATTCATGTAACTTGAATTGTCAATATCTCTGTTTTGTATTTGATAATATTTCACCCATAATATCCAAATTCAATATATTGTTTTATTTATGTCCCTATTTAAACTTATATGATTTTATAATGAATCATTCGAATTATTATGACTTATTTAAAAAGATCCAAAATGATATTCTGTTTGTCTCTCCTATATCATTTTTCTTGCTTCGTCACATTATCCAACAATTTTATTTTCTTTTCATTACAATGAATCCATTATATGTGTTCAGGGTTCATCAAATTAATTTTTAAAGTCATTATTTTTTAAACCCATTGATTAATAAGTCATTTTTTCTTCGAATAAAATCTATTAAACATATACATGATATTTTATATTATTTTTTAAAATTATTTTAATAATTCTTCGAAAACAGTATCATCCATGTTAAAATCCGTTGATATTTTTTATGATTCACTATTGATATACATTTATACAATATAAAACCTATTTCAATACTAATTATGATCTTTACTAGGGTAATTTTTCATAACAAGCATTACATTCTCATTGGTTAATTATGCTATGATGGAATTATGAATCCTTTCATTATCTTGTGCCCCAAAAATATTTTTTTTTTCATTATGTGAATGGTGGAAATGAAATTTTACTTCCAAATAATTCATTATGTAATTGTTTTTGTATCATTAGACGACATCTATGTGACTGGGGAGTTAACCCATTCCTCTATTCTTATTGCAAAGATCAGTGAACCACATCCACCGTGTTATGGAAATTTATATTATATTTGATAATTTTCTATATAGTGATCCTATAGATAATAAATGTGATTAAATTTTAATAAATTTTAATCATTTATATTCTATTCCATATTCCTATTTTATATTTTCAAGGACCACGATTATTGACTCATGGTTACAAAATCCATTAAATTAGTTATTCTGATTAATCAAAATTCATTATGTTATGATTCATGATTCATGATTAAGGTAATATTTGGTATGGTATCTTTATGATATATGGATGTACCTTTTTTTGGTTCTCATACAAATATGTTCATCTCTTAACCAAATATGTTTTTTGATTTATTCCACTTTCATTTTATTTTACTGATCATCTACACTCTCTAATTCTAAAATTTAAATTCCAAAAGTATTGAAGATGAATATTTTGTATAATATTTAATTCAAGGTTTCATTTAAAGATATTATTTTAAGGAAATGTTGAAAAAAAAATTAAAATATGATTTCTAACTGTAAATGATACAATGACTATAAAACTATTTGTTTCAAAGTGAAATTTTTTATAATGTGATATGACTAGTAATTTAAAATGATTTAACATGTACAAATATTAATCCCGGTTCATTATTGATTCACTTAATCTTGAAGGTCACACTTTTCCATGGAATGGTACACATCATAAGTGATTTAATGATCATGATGAATAATTTCATATGCTCATGATGGTTGGGATGTGTGCATTGTTTATTAAAAATGAGGGTGTTTAATTATTATTATTATTATCATGTGTTAAAAAAATAATTATTACATTGAATAATATAAAAAAAATTAAATGGGAATTATTATTTTATTCAAATAGGTTAATATTGTGTGAAGGTAAAAAATATAATGCCACATAGGGTCTCCTTCAACCTCATGATTCTAGGGATTTCGTTCACCTGTTATGGCTTGAATGGATATCGTGCATTATCTTGAGTTGATGAAATTGTGTGTGTTGGAACTCCTCAAGCTCGAACCACCATATTTATTGATATTGTAGGTAGATCAAACCACATTGCAAGCCATATCCTCTGCATTGATGATCATAAAGAGGGAACTAATTAATCCAACACCATATATGATACAGATTCAGAAAATGAGATTCGTCAAGTATAATATATCTTCACTCTTCATAATTTACATTTTTCTCAACACATCCAACGTCACGTGTAAGGAAATGATGAATCCCATATTTTATCTTGGAATCGTGAACACAACACATTTCATGCAGATAGACATATGATAACAGCGTAGCTCTGGAAAACTCAAAGCATATTGAACATTACCATCACATGAAGTTGATTCTATTCACAAACATCCCCAGTTAATAGAAAATTATAGCGATGAATGGTGGAATGGATTTAGTAGATTTTCTAGGTTTCTTAGGAATGAAAGGGAATCATGAAACTTAATCAATAAATATTGAAGAGAAACCAATATTTGATAGTCGCTACCATTCCCAAAATGAGAGATCCTGTTATACATGTAAAGACGAGTTTTATGATCTAGATTAGAGGTTTGGCAAAGAAGCTCATGCAGGAATGAATTCTTGGGATCTCACATTCTTCCGATCACATGAAGATTCTAAGGCACAACATAATTTCTATCATAGAGAGTTTGAAATCAAGTGATTTTTTAAGAGAATTAGCTACTATTTAGATGAATGAGATCTTGTTTTCAATGCAAAAGAGTACATCAGGAAATGAAAAAAGGGTTATGTGAATGAAATTTCAAAACCTCACATAAGGGTTATAAGATGCAGATCATGTGAACATGAGACTGTATATTCTCCTTCACATGAATCAGCCATGGTAGTGCATAAATAATAAAGCACCATATACATTGACTTGTGAAGAGGATGTGACCCCTGTGTCTATGTTCCATCATGAAATCATAGAACCATGATCATATAACCAACATGACTCCACCTAAAATGAGAGTGAATTACAACTAACTAGGTATTGTGAAGAATTTTTAACAGTGATTGGGTGTTTGATTAAAATCTTGTACTCAATAATTTATTTTACATTCCAAAAAGGATGAAAATGTATAAAATTCAACTCTCGATGCTCCATGATGATCAAATTAAATTCCACACCAAAAAAATGAAATATTCATGTGGTATTAAGAATCTCCATTTCCCACGTGATATATTCACATGAGAAGGTTAAATAGACCATTCATAATGACGTTTCCCATTATAGGTGATCAATGTGACTGCACATGAAAATGTCTACATGCCATCACGAGTTCCTCTAATAAACCTATGTTGTATCAAAGCCATGCAGATAAAATATCCCTAAAACATTTGGAAATCATCGTACGATCCAAAACTAATCATGCGACGTGCAATAGGCGAACAGGAAGACTGTCCAAGAGGATTGTTCGCCAACTTAATGTCCCATATTGATCATTCATCCCACTCAACGACAATCTGTGTGTGCATTCCACATAACTAATTTGATAATAAAGAGGAATTATATCAAAAGTGAGTGACCCCCTAGATGACATAATCCTCAAGGGTCATATCATCATTTCAGTTGGTAAATTTCCTTGATGATATCAATTTAAAATCACAAGACCATTGATCCTTGGTAGAATAAATCAAAAGTGATAAAGGGGAGGAGGTGAGATGTACTCATAGGCCCTAAAAGACATGTGAAGAAGATATTATGATCTGTAAGCCACTGTGAGTCCCTAAAAACATGTCTGCCTAATCTTACAGAAGAAATTTAGATTTTATGCCTTTCCAAATGAACATCCTTGAGCACTTCTAGGAAACCCATCAGTTCGCCTTCAGCGCTCTGAGGAAAAATTGGTTGATTTTTCCACAACATGTTCATGCACACCCATTTGACCTATATTAGTCTTGAGAGGAATCATTAAAAAAAGATAAAATATAGTAAAAAATACTCTTAAAAACACACATAATCCAATAACATTTCAAAATAAATCAAAGGGGATAGAAAGGGAATAGGTTAGAGCTCTCACAATCACTGAAATATATGTGACACACCCGAGATGTCCACAATGTTTCCCCACAAGACCAACTTAACAAGACACACATGAATCACAAATACCCAAGGAAAGGAATAATAATCTCACAAAGTCCCTTGGACATGGCCATAGACAAGATTAATGGTTTATTGAAATTCATGAAATATAAAAAAAGTCATCATAAATCTACAATAATCTGATAAAAGAGGCATTGACAGAAGATACTCACAATCGCAGAGATTTAGGAGATTCACATAGAAGGACCCACAACCAAGACTCACAAAAATGCATGGCTCTATCCCACATCATTGACTCCAGCCTAGATCTATGCTTGTTATGCCATACAAATTGCCTAGAATCATAGGGGGTGAGGCATATAAAAACTTGACCCCATCACGAAAAATCCACTTTCTACAGTGTGAAGAAAACACTTGAGCATTAAAGAACCATGAATCAATGCCGAAAAGATAGGGAAACCGATAATGGGATAAAAAAGTCTTCTATAAGGTAATATACAAGAATACATCTAGAGAAATCATGATCTAGACATAAGTAACTTCGTTTAACTGACTGAAAATTACATTTTTATATTCAAACACTTTTAAGATAATGTGGGATCCCAAAGAGTACAAACATCACGTACCATATGAGACGAATAAACCATTAATTTTTTTTTTCAGCCTATTCGACCCACAATCCATAAATAATTTCTAATAAAGGTAACTTACCGCAGTAGCTAGATCATCCATGATGGGATCTTAGATCAAAACATCCATTTTTCCTCGTGTTTTAATGTACTCTTCCATATTCATTTGTAATGTAGTATAACATCTTACTAGTGTAATGTCCTCCTTGTTAATTCACTCTTTCTAGTCTTTATTGGTATCCACCAGAAGAAGTCTCTAAGACATCCTTTCAGCATACTCCTCTGAGGTATTAATTGTAAGTGAATCTTCCAAATGAAACTCCTTGGAGTTCACAATAATGTACTTGTTTGGGACCTCATTGGATGTCTCCTACTGATTGACATTGTTACCACTATGATCGACATGATCATAGGTGCTCTCAGAGCAAGCGCGCTCAACCACAATCGGTATATCTTGAGACCCATTAGTATCTCCCATTATAACATCTATCATATTTGTATTAATTTAAAATTTAACTTCGCATGGGACCTCCTCCAATGCACTATTAAGTTCAGTGATCTTCTCCCCCGGTGTATCATTCTTAGTAGATATACACTCGATGGGTTTTAGTATAAAGGAATAGACATTTTTACTTTTGTGTTTGAGTTTTTATTTAAGAATGTTGCTTCCAGAATCTTTACTGAATTTACTCCCCATCTCCCTCAACTAAATATGAGGCCCTCTTTCAAAACTCACCACCACACTAACATCTCATTCTGGGCAGGATGTCTCATCTCTTTCGTCTTCCCCTGAGAAACCTTTCCATTCATAATAATCCTCACCCGGTGTTAAGGTAGATAGTCCCTAAACCAATCCTATTGTGCACATACCTTCAAATTCATTACTGATCGTAATTCTTAGCATGAACTTTCCATGACCAATCCAATTTTTTTCAACCTCAATATCCCAAAGGTCCTAATTTCCGTGGGTTAAATCATCCACAACACCATTTTCAATAGGTTACTGGATAGCCACATCCAGAACTGAGCCAGTTCTAACTACCCTAACTCATGTAACCCCTCTATTGAAAAGATGTGCAATGAACATACCACAAGTCTTCTAGATCATGTGAGACTCAAAATATTCTAATACTGAACAAACCCCAGGAATTTACAATGAAAGTTCTAATTCCAAGATCAAAATTATAAGACATATTAAATAGACATGATCATTGACCCTCATGCACTTCACGTGAGGAATCCAAGGATGTGTGATGGTGCTAGCACATGTCTCCTGGATCTCATAACATTTCTTCCACTTATTATATAGGGACATGTTTCATCCTCTTAGCATGTCAACGCGGGTCATATGGTTCCGATAATGCAATACCTTTGTAGTCTATCACTGGAGCCTTGTGATTTCTGTCACATACATCACCTGACTCATATAAATGGTGTTCTCTCAATATCAGTCATGTCACAATGATGCATCGAGATATGACAACTAAGATCTCAAAACACCCTATGGGAAAGACAGTTGAGACCCATGATGACCAATATACATGGTGATCAGGTATCGCGATGAATTTTAGAGATGTTAGAAAAGACATGTGACCTCCTTCAAGCCATGTCTCATTAATTCTTAAAACACCCTCTTATGTGTCCAGACAGGTCATGTGAGGACTTCCCGAAAAATAAAACTGGGTCATGCAGTGTCCCCACGAAAATTCAACCAGATAATGTGAGACCCCCTTTAATGAGGCATCATGATCCTGCGATAGCTCCCATGAAATCCCAACTGTGTCTTGCAATACTCTCTATGAAAGAAGCATTTGAATCCTAAGATTGTAATAACAGATCAAGAGGGAAACCACAGAGTGTAAGAACTGATCTATAGGGAAACATTGGTGTATAAGAATTTATCAATAGAGAAACAGCAGTGCGTAAGACCTGATCAATAGGGAAACCTTAGAGATTAATACCTAATCAAAAGGGAAACCTCAGAGTGTAGTCCATGATCAATAAGTTAAGAACATTATATAATATCTGATAAATATTTGTAACCACCTAGTGTAAGCCCTAGTTAGAAGAGAAAGAACAATGTTTAAGCCTAGATTAATAGGGAATCCTCAATGCGTACTCCCCAATATTAATGGAAGAATGAAAAATCCGATTCATTACATAATTAGGATATGTAGTCCGCCTTTTCAAGGTTTGAGCTCCATATTAATAATCAATGATGATCCCAATATGTATCCTCTTATTAAGATAAATAAAACAGATCAATTTATAACACATGTTTCTCACAATGAAAATAGCTCCCATTAGTATAGGGAGTTTCATTGATCATTTCATCTACACTATACACTCCATGGTTAAAGGATTTCCTCATCTCATAATCCACAATTACAAAAATAATCTAGTGTTTCCACAATAAATAGGTAATCTATCTTGGTATAAGTCCATATCAATCTTGAAACCTCGATGATGGTCAAAATTTCCTCAATTGTGATCATCCACCTTAGAATATCAGTAGGATAAGAGATATGTGAACAAAAAAAACTCTGATTACATCCAAACTATTGATATGTTGGACACCTTATAATTCCCTGAGATCTATACAAAGTACCCCAAGGATTATCCTAATATAGATTCATGTGTCTACAAGTCGAGAGGTAGATGATCTATTACCCCTTGTTTCTCACATAGATCATAGTTCACATGGGATTAGGGTGATACAAGAACACCTCATTAGGTATCATGAATTTCCCCTAAATAGGGTGATCCCAATATGTACTCCTCGATGAGTGGTATGGTGTGAACACCCCAAATTATAGGGAATATACCCTGGGCCTAGTCCCAAGGGCATGGTCGGACTATGAGGAATCAAAATCATTCCATAACTAGGATACATAGACATCTCCCTGAGACCCGTGGTCAAATATTTAATGTCTGAGTACCCAAACATATTTCCTCTCTACATGATTCTAAACTACACAAGATTAACGATCAACATGGTGTTTTCACCCTATAATAAATAAGATATATATGATTCCCAATAATGGCTCAATTCCCTCTTTAGAATATTAACTGCATCCTTACATGGAAGTAAATTCAGAAGTAGTTGATCATATGGATTCATAATATAATGTGGTTATTCATAGTTAAGAAAATGTATGAAGAACCTTAGATACATATATATGGATTCACTGATGATACTAAACTCCCCTTAGTTCATCAGTGAAACTTCCTTTCATTATTTAATATGATTTTTAAGAAAAGATTAATTTTTTAAGGGTAACAAGTCCTTTATTAACATTAGGAAGAGATGCACTAAATATCATAAATCTATAATAGGGTCCCAGGTTAGGAAATAATAACTCCTAGGGTGAGATGATCCCAAAATTATAACCTCTATACCAATGCGAGTCCCCAAGAGTCACTGGGAATGAAAACCTAGATGATCACCAACCCTTGTACATGAAGTCTGTACCCAACTACATATGGGGGAAACATTTTGAGTTTCTAGGAAAAGTGAAAATGGTAGCCCGATGAGAAAACCTCATTTCATACCTCTATATCCCAATGAAACAATAATGGTGAACCCAACGTGAATCTCTCCAATTATAAAATTTTGGGTTATTATGAATATGAACATTTCATTTTCCCCCATACAGAAATAAAATGATGAAACTGATGGGAATATCTCTAATAATAGAATGATTGTGTAATATTGTGTCATTCCACTTTGATTTGAAAAACATATTCCAAAAATGACGTATGAATGGAATTATCTTATAGATTATTCTCTATAACCAGGGTTCACATGAAATTAGTCCATAATCACTTCGATGAGTCCAAACGAGCAAAATGGCCAAATCATGTAATTCTGGGACAATTGTATAAACCATACATATTTGATTTAGCACATTATGCTGATGATATTGTATTACATGGTAACATTATTCCATTTTTTCTACCTGAAGGATGATATTGACAACATCCTGATTCGAGACAATGCCTTAATCATCCATCATTTCCACCAAAAAACAATCCATAATGGCAGAGATTGTGAGCCGAAAGATAATTACACATGCTTGAAACATCCAATGATAGGTAGAAAATATGATCATCGGGGAATCAACTGAAATTGTACAATCCTGAAAATGGAAGAATCTCATGATGTTCTCCATGAACAATGACTGAAAATTCCAAATCTCCATTGAAAGGATACTACTAAGAGAATGGCCCGTATTGTTTTGTCTGAATGATTTGGTAGGTTATCCCAAGAGTGTGAAAAATTCCACCTTCTATATCTGATGAAGGTGGTCTAGGAGGCCAAATATGGATCCCTTAATATTCATGTGCCACTATGGAGGCCACCCACCAACAATCGTCACGAACACCATCCTGCTGTTACCAATTAATTGTCTCCCAAGGGTACTATCTAACACACAACTGCCTCTGAGACCCAATCAGGGTCTACTAGAATGACTCATCAAAGGAGAAAGATGTTTGATATCAAAAATAGGGATCTTATTCTCACTCCTATCGATAATGTATGACAATATATTCAAGTAGGAACCAACAAGAAGTTTCATGTCCCTACTCATTCAGAATATTCCTATGGGCATCTCCCCACAATGTGAAATGGGAAGGCTCATACTCTCACCCTCACACACAAAGGCCATTGATATATTCTGGTTCCAAAAGTAGGGATGAAGTGGGTAAATATCCCCACTTGAATTGAAGACATATTCCCATTTATCATGGAGATAGAAAATGTACAGTCTCATATCCCTCAACATACATTCGTAAATTGCCAATATATTTTAGAAACCACCAAATAACTCTAACATCGTATTATCAAACTATTAAAGATGAATGGATAGGCACATACTCACATCCTTATATCAAGGATATCTCAACACTCTGATCATTGCGAATAAGGGGTTATGATGGAGAAATCAGACATTGTTCCTCCCTCCTATGATGATTATCAATATATTCTAATGAAGTGTTAGGCATTGAAGGAGGTTCATATAGCCATTCCAACTGGTGATCAACTGGTGAGAGCGACACATACCCTAGGATATGGGAACATTCCTATCAAAAAAGTCTCACGACATATTCCAAAGGCCCAAGATTAGGATCATATCCATTTTCTGTTTGAGTTTCACCATGTGAGAGGGGCATAAGCCTTCGGATATGATAATATTCATATTGATGATGTCATGCGGTATACTCCAAAGGCCCGGGATTGTGAATATATCCCCATTCTAACCAAGGATGACCAAGTGAGAATGGAAAAAAGCCTGTTGACATGCTCCTATTCTTTTCAGTTAATTTTCATGGTAAAATATTGTCGATCACGAATGAAAGGTTCAAATTCCTACTTCTGCCAAAGAAAGACTATGAGAATATCATTCCTAGGAAATACATGGGGATGCTCATATCTATTCTCCCATTGTGGGGGTCTATCGTCCAATTTCAAAGGGGAATTCATATTCATACTAGGATTATATTACTTATCCCATTACGTACCTCCATGTGATGGCCTCACACACCTCAAGGTAGGATCATATTCCTACAATGAATGACTATCGAAATATTCCAATTTAGTAGGATCTGGCCCATATCCCCATCATGAATGATGGTCACCATGTGAGAATGGAAAATTCGATTGGACATACTCACATTTCAATCAATAGTGAGCTAGATCATCTGCATATTCTGATAACTTATCAGTAGCAGGCTCAGTCTCCTATATCACGAGGATGTTACATACATGATTTGATAACTATCACATAAGAGATTTGTGTCCCTAAACAATTACAAATGGTCTGTTTTCATATCCTGAAAACGATGAAAAACATGGACCATACTCTTGATATAGTAATTGATTGTTTCTTTGAGGTCATTCTAGAAATATTATCAACACTACAAGTTTCAATTGACATTTCTATCAATGTGGATGTAGATGGAATTTTTTACCATTATAGTCCACCTTGTGGTAGTGTAATGATAGTTTTCATGGACTCTATTACTAAATTGAACCATATAAAACCTCCTGATGGTGATATCTACCATGGATGAGGCTTTCCTCCCCTTTCCTAGACACCTCCATATAGTGAGGTGAACCAAACTCCAACACCTTCATATAGAGTGGTTCTCGAATCATCAAGGTAAACTATATATATTTTCCTATCAACTTCCAGCAGCATCCCACTCCCCTCAATAGGTGTCCAACAGAACTATCATCTATGGAATGAATTGATGGAGGCATATATGTCTAATGAGGAGGAGTCCAACATTTTTATATGGAGAGAATTATTCATAAACCACCTCCCCATAAATGGTTATCCCATCTCTACTTCTTACAAAGAGATCTTAGATGAGCTATAAATGAGTGCATTCCTTACCTATATGAAAATATGTGGGCTACTCATCAATGACTGAAGGATAAATATCTCCCTTATATGGGATATTAGTATCCCATGCATAAAATTAGTTTACACTATTTTCATCTACACCTAGCACCTATCTCTATGGAATGGGATCCATAACAAGAAAATAAAAGCGAAAATCTGGAAAACGCTTATTACATTACATTACAGTTCTTTGTATATTATTCTCTAAATCCAGGTCATTCATATATATTTCGGGATGGGGACAGTATAGAGTATTACACTTTATCTGTCTAATTGAATAGAAAATATGATCACATGCAACATCCTCTAATGTTATAGCCTTCGATGAGATCATAGGACCAGGTAATGGTTGGTCCAGTTGTTCACTGTAATAGAATTACCCAACTCCAATAGTTCCATGACACCACAGATGTGGAGAGAGGATAAACAAAAAGATTTCAAATTGGGCCCCTCAACACAATATAAGGACATTCCAAACATGGAGACTAGAGTTATAATCCCTCGGATAACATCCAGAATGGAATAGTTCTCACCATGGGCAACCATTTCACCCATCTCCAAAGAAAGAACAAATACGCCACATCATGTGGACTGTGGAAATAGATACCAATGCATGATTCCATTAGTAGGCAAATCCCCATAGGTTGGAATAATATCTAGAACTCGTATTTTCCTAAGAGTATTTAGGATATTCCATCAGTAGCCATAAGTGAAACCCATCTTGTTGAGCAGGGGGAATATATATCTCAATCATCATAACCATGTTCATTTTTCCCTAATAGGACCCTAGATACATTAATAGTTATTCTAGTTCACCCTCACCCCATTGGGAATAGGGAATTTATACCTTCATGTCCATCCCAAGAATCATTTTGTCTTCACCTGGAGTCATTGGATGCTTAAAAATGTCACCAATATATGCCAATTATTTCCACAAATGTCCCCACCCTACAGGTCTAGGGTAATTTTCATCATTGGTACAACTGCATAGGGTATCCGGGTTCTCCTTGTTGGGACGAATCAATCAATGTTCATCATTCCACCTACTCCTCGTATCACAAGACAAACCCATACTGGTTGGGGAATGATTGAAAAACATGACTAGAAACTCCCTCAGAGTGTCTATTCATAGACCAAATTTGGAGGTATTTATGGGGAATAGAATCAGACCAGACGATGGTGGCCTGAAAAAATTAACTAACATGGATAAAGAATTTGAATAATGACCCAAAAAAGGTAGTGTAGAATAACCCTACTACATAGAGGATAATGGTGTAACAGCCATTTCTAAATAATCTACTATAAAAGAAATCACTATCAACATGGAAAATATTTGTTATGATTAAAGTATAGAAGGAAACAATAGAGAAAACAGACCTCCATTAGTGAGTTCCTTGGATGAATAAAATGTGGTTGCACACACCCAGAACAAAGGATGGTTCCAGAACATGCCACCAACCAATATTGAGATTCCATATCCTCGACTGAATAATACTAAAGGGAAGGTCAAATACACATCTAGATAACCTAGTAGATGTATAAGGATTCATTCCCCATAGTAACTATTTTCCCAGTTTGAGAAAGAAATAAAAACACTTTGAAAACTCAATGTTGATACAATAAGAGAGAAATATTCCCGTTCGGAATCATCTTCTGACAGAGATGAATGTTCTCCATCCATGGTTGATACTCCATCAAGAGTAGAATCTGATCATAATGTTGCTTCTAGATATAGAAAAAAAATCCACATAAATGAGGATGTTGAAAATGGTTGTGACATCCCTCCATTGCGACAACCACCTGTTCCTCTTAAGACAACCATTCAATCTTGGAATGTGTCATAAATCCAGATAAGATAAAAATTTGGTCCACCTCATTTACCCCCACTGGAACCAAATATATTGGAGAAGACTTAGGAAATAGTGCACATGAGGATTCGTAACCTCATCAATACCAAAATACTCAAATCATTTCCTTGGAAGGCAGACACACACCAATGACATCCAAGAAGAATCCAAATACTGACTAGGTTCCAGACACATTGCCTCCACCCAATTTTTTAAATCATTCATTCTCAACATGTGATGGTGTGGCATGCCCTGAAAAAAATCTGAAACACAATGTATCTTAATTTGGTCTTATGATGGCCCATTGAGATCAATAAGATGAAACAAAGGTGAGGTTCATGGAATGGCCTCTAATAAGGACAACCATTGTTTGGTATAGTAGTCATCTGACATGATCTTTATTAGGAAGGTAAGTCTTTCATTATGAACTCCTTTATTAATACAGTTCTATAGTAAGAAACAGGAAAAACATCGACCAGAAAAAATGAAAAGTACTTTAAATTGAGTAAATGTATAATTTCATAGAATGGTGGAAGGATTTGAACTACACACATAGCATCCCTATATAACAAGATAAACTATTATAACTCTATGATTAAAATATTATGGTTTAGTTTTAGATTACTCTAATTCCACTGATATGACCAGGTGGATTCCGCAAGTTTTCTGAAATGACGTAATATTTTCAATAATCCATCTAGAAGACCCATTCCAAAACTAATCTCATGTAAGCTAAATTGGAAATAAGTACATCCATTGATGATGATACAATTGTTACTCTCAATCCATCGAATGTACCTGACCAAATATCAAGGTAGGTCCCAAACCTCTCAGCAACTCTTGTCGAGTGGCGACACCCAGAAAATCTCCCTCGTCTAGAAGCATAGAGGAATTATGGACCTTTGGTATTAGAATAAAGGATGAATAAAGTGTACTACATCTGGAATGAATTGGGCCCCTGATATTCATTGGTATCCAGGGATAATAACATCCTCACACTTGTGAAACCCCCAAATCCTGATGAGTTCGGCCTCACCGACTGTCCTGATTATTGCCCCATCTATTGAAGGCTGGATAATAATATCCAGAATTCCTTTTTCTTCAAATACATCCTTCATGGCATGATCGATTTTGGAAAAGTGGGGCTAGATAACTCCCACGAGCATGAGTATTGCATAACCGTGATCCAACAATAAGAAGAGGTTGATTATTCATAATTATCGGTTGTGAATGCACAAAAATTTGACAACTACATGACTTGTAAGTTCATTGATCAATCCCTCACCACTCCAAAAATAATCTGTGCAGACCCATGATATCATTATCACCCAAGTAGATGGAGACTACAAATTCAACACATAAAGGTGGGTGTGACCATCATAAAATTTTTGAAATATATGATGAAGAGTCATATTTTCCCCTAAAGAGAGAATTACTTGTCACTGATTAAACCCCCACAGAATCTGAGACACGGACATCACCCTACCAAATAGAACCCTCATCCAATGAAGAATGCATTTTGGGTTATTTAAACATAATACAAATTTCAAAAAACTTAATCAATGATGATTTTTCCCTATATCATGAGTTTCAGAAACATCACTAGGTAACATGAGGTCACAGGTGTTGGAACCGAGGGTACATATGATAGTGTGGGTGTGGTTGGACACAATAATCTGGTCATGTACCAATGGAAAATGCATATGCAGCTAAGGCTCATGGGTAAATGATCCATCTGGCCCAAAAAGGGTTGGGATATATCTTATAACCCTTCAATAGTTATCTGCACCCAATGGTTATACATGAATAATTAGTAAGGGTCTAATCTGATCAACCTTATAAAAGGGGATAGTGGGTTTCGCCTACTCTATTAAAAGATGATACTCTCACAACCCCTTCACAAGCATCGGGTTTATCCATCCCAAATTCCTATAATACTCATCCACACATCTAGGAGCAACCCCATATTAGGAAGTGCTATCCTATGGGAAAAAACATAATTATTTGAAATAACTCGTAGAAGTCCCAGCCAAGCTCTCTATTCTGGATGCAATACATATTTCTAACGAACTCAGGAACACAATTGTTGAAGCCCTTAAAAGTTGACAATAGTTAGAAACAATATTTTATATATTTTAGGTCTGTTAAGTGGATATAATGCCTTTGGAATGTCAAGCCCCCATCTAAATAATTGATCATGATCATGAATCAATCCCTTCAAGGACCCATCACACACCTATACGTCTCAGGAAGATTGAATAAAATAATCTTCCAAACATTTGTAATTTTCAATATTTTGGGATCAATTTTACCCACTCTTAACCCTATAAATTATTGGATATGGTGAAGGGGATTTTTTTCAAAATATACTAACAATATAGGGATTTAGTGATCATGAGAAATGATCACTTGGGAAGATAAATATTGAAGCCCAATTTAGGGATCATACATCAGATGCTGTGTTTATGGTTATCCAATAAAACACTATGTATAACATCCTTCTCAAAAATCCCAAGCTCCATTACTATCTGGTGATACCCCCAACCATCCACCAATGTCTGATGTATCACATTAATGGAAAAGTCACCATAGTACATGGTGATAGTGCTCCCTATGAAACATGTGTGGCCATATATGCTAACAGAAATTTCAATAGAATTGGTGGAAAATAACCAATTTATGATGATCATATATATGTAGTTGCTCCCAATGGATTGGGGAATGCCCCTGTGAATCCATGGAGTATTCTCGATGGTGACTATGTATTCCCCATAAACGTAGTTGAGGTTATATATATAAACTAAGAGGTCCTATCCCTTCATGTCCCCATTGAAAGCAACAACGACTATCAACCCCAACATCTCTCCCCAAAGACTTAGTGAAAAGGGGATTATAATGTATTTTCTCAGGGCCTCTCTCACTGTAATATTGAATGTTGTCCCCCATGATTTATATATTCATTTTAAAATGTCTCCACTGATTCCGAGTTAGAAGGAGACATGGTCAACCTCCGGAACACCCCACCTGCATTCGTGGAAGGTGACTCCCCCACCATCAATGAACTCAAGGAAATAAATATTGGATAGAGGAAGGCATGAGTCCTACAAATATTAGTGCTTCCATTCCCCTTGAATAAAAATAGATGTAGATCACATTTCTAAGGAATCCCTAAAAAAATGTCCATAAGGAACTAAACAGAAATGGCCAAACTAATTCCTGATGTGGCTACACATAGTCTCAAACAAATAAATGAGCATCAGGGCTTCAAGAAGCCAACCTAGAGGATGAAACCCTCTCATTACATCAATATAGAAGATGATCCCGACATGTTGATCGATGTTAACAAAGTTAATGAAGTGAAACACCTAATATCGACTTACAACATCATCCTTAAGTATAACAATAATGGACCTACTAGGGGATGCATTGAACTAAGATATATTAATTATAATTTACTAAATGACTATTTCCCCTATCTGATCATAGAACTCTTAATCTATGAAATTTCAAGTTTCCAAGCCCTTTCTTTAATTGATGGGAACTTATTGTACAATCAGATAATGATTTTCAATGAACATGATGAATATTCCCCCTTCATAGTACTCATTCAATCATTTTCTACCAAGTCAAACATTTGGTTTGAAATATTTTGGCAACACATATCAATGCTCCCTAGTACATATCATTAATATATTCATCATAATGAGAGATGAATGTTATTTTGGTGAACTTATTGTTAAATCTCAACAGTGGTGTGATCACTACACCAACATTGAAACAATTTTATACAAACTATATGAGAAAAGTCTTAAGATGAATCCAGAAAAATGTTCTTTTGAGATAAAATTAGGTAAATTCCATAGCATGGTGGTACAAAACCTTGGAATTATATTCAACCTAAATAAATACTAGTTCTATTACAGAAATGGAACCTTCAAGAAATATCATTTAATAGAGAGGAATCCAAGGTATCCATGCATACATTCGACGGTTCATTGCTACCCTATCCGGAAAATCTCCCTATTTCACTAGGCTAATGAAGTATTGATTCATTTACTAATGGGAAGATTATTGAATGAAATACATTAATAGGCTCATGCAGTACCTGATGCACCCACATGCCCTTATGCCTCCAATGCAAAGAAGGACTATCATTATATACGTGGCCACCATGGAAGATTCATTTAGATCCCTCCATAAAAAAAGGATTATTTAGGGAGAGGGAATAGTCTCTATTACCTAATCAAGACTATCCATGGAACTAAGACCCAATACTATAATGTTGAGAAGAAATACCTCACCATCATCTAAATTGTGAAAAATATGATTTATTATTTGAAACACCACGATGTCAAATTTGTCTCTCATAATGATCATCTCATGTGCATCATTGGTTTTCTGATGATGAATGGTACATTGACATGTTGGGTGTTTATTCTTCGGTAATATGAAATTTAATTTTTGTCATATAATTTAGTGAAAGGAAAATCCCTATCGGATTTCCTCGCATCACATCCTACCCCGATGAATTTTTCCAATGACACTGATATTCTAGATTAATAGTTAATCTATTACCATGACACTCCCTAGATGTGGGAAGTTTATTTTGATGGTGCCTCATGAAGCCCTATCAGAACAATGATGGAATACCGGAATCTAAATTGGGTGGGCCTATGGATTGTATTTTTCTCTCTAGACAAAGAGGGGGTCACCTACTGTTTCTCACAATCTAATGGTTTCACAAATAATGGGTAAAATACCAGGCCATCATTTTTGGAGAGAATAAATCACTAAATATATAAATATCCATCCTAAACATCAAAGGGGATTCATATTTAGTGATAAAATAGGTGAATGGTGAATATTACATAAAAAATGAAGATTTGGACCTTCTCTCTAGCTATATTAGGGGACTAATTGGAGTGTTCTCTTTCAATTCCACATTGCATCATGTTCCTCGATCTCAGTATTCTTATACTGATGCATTGTTCAATGTGGACCCCATATTTCCCAATTTAGATCTAGATGAAATAACATTCAACATCACACATCGTTGGATTATCCCAAAAATAATCATCAATGACATGAATTAGATAAATTCGATTAATATTACCCTAGGGAGGGATGTGTCAATACTCATCCCTTCGCCGATGGATCCCATAATCAGCTATCTACAAAATGGGACTCTCCCAATGAATAGATCTTGTAGGGAACTTATTCGGCTCTATGTAGTGAACATTACCCAACATGATTTCCCAAATGAGATGAAAACATTTTAAAAGCATGGATTAAATGGGGTCCTCATCATATGCATAAAAGAAAGTGAAATTTATCAATAATGAAATAATTCATGGGTGTTCTTTTGGATCCCATAAGTCTGAGACTAGGCTCTCCAACCACATCATGTGTTAAGGATATTACATGAAATCTAGGATACATGGCTTGGTGTAATTCACCATGAAATAGAAAGCATTCCAAATCCATGAAAACTTCATCCATCAACCACAAAAATTTCTACATACATCAAAATATTCTTGTTTACTTTCTGTTTTTTGGATGGGTGTCATGGGGCCATATCCCCTATCGAAATCTTAGCCCTTCAAGTACATCCTTGATAAGACAATTTTTTTACAAATAGGATTACTCTTTACCCTTAAAGGATTTTGGGACGAAGAATTTCATCAACTGTATAAATTTCCATATCAACACCATGTTTAGGGTCCCTGAAAAGATATTGACGGACAATGAAATTGTTTTATGTTCCATGGAATTGAAGAAGTATCACTAGGAGTGAAATATCAAGTCCAATCACTCATATTGCTATAATGCAATAGAAAATGGATAGATATATTCCTTCAATAAGACATTATCAAATATACTCCAAAATATAGTGAACAAGGATAATAATTCATGGATAGAAAAACTCCACCATGCTTTATGTGATTTCTGTACTACCACATGTACTGCTACATAAGCATATTTATACTAACTAGTCAAAGTAAACCAGGTAGTATTACCCATGGAGGTCACGTTACCCTCACTCTAAGTATCCATTTCTGTGAAACTCTCAGATGATGATAAATTGAAAAAGTGTAATGATGAATTGGAACATCTGGTTGAGAATAGTTTTCCACACTAGACAACCTTATGGTCAATGTAACACCCTGAGATTTTATGAAAAATATTCTTTTTTATTTCATTAATGTCTTGTGTTGTATGCTACACCAAAAGGGACTTACACAACACGCATCCTTGACTTTCCTTGCATTACATGCAATCACGACCATCCTCGATAGCATGTGTAGTACGAAATACCGAGTTTCACTAAACAATGATATACTATTAAAATATTATTAAAACTAGCCGTTATGAATAGTAATAATCACTTTTTAAAATTTTGTAAATTTTATTTTTCAAAATGGGCTTCATTTTTGGATTCGGAATATCGAAATTAGCTTAGGGTGAAATTTTGGTGCTTTTCAGATAACTTTCATTTTCAGATGAATAGTGAAAATTACTAAATTTTAATTAAAAACAACATTTTTAATCGAAATAATTAATAGTGATAAATTATTAATTTGAGTGGTTTTAAAGTATATTTAGAATATATTTTTACAATTTAATTAAATGTTGTTCATTGGATGTAATTTCACATTTAAACCAGACATAAACAAGTGTCATTCTTTTGATAGTTATTATCTTTTAAAAACACGCTATTTGTTTTGACGATGAAAATTAATTTTTAAATTAGTTAATGTAACTAATATGTTTTGAATTTGGTAAAATAGACAAAATTTTTGAATTCATAATATCAAATATATCTTAGGCCTAATTTTTGGTATTTTTCTGGAAACTTTCATTTTTTGATGAATAGTGAAACCACTAAGTGGTAGTTAAAAAAAATGAATTTTTTATAAAACATAATTTTACCACTTTTGTGAGTATAATTTCAAAAATCCGAGAGACACGGTTAATATCAAGGAATAAAATGTGGTTCAATGAGATGAAAATAATTTTTGGTGAATTGTAACTTTTTACTTTTTTTTCCACGGTTAAAAGTAAATAGGCTACTTAAGGGTAAAAATAATATTATTATTACCCTAACACATGTCCTAAATCTATTGGATAAGTTTAATTAGACCAAAAACAACCTTAGGAATAAACGATGACCATTTAGGCCCACTTGGATTAGATTAGGACATTTATTATCAATTTATTTAAAGAAGGGTTAAAATAGTTAAAATCAATGTTTAATAACTAAAGAATTTTTAATATAGGGTTATACATAAGATAAATTACACTATAAATATTCATTAGAAATATAAAAATATTTCCTACATAATGATATTTTATTTGTAATTTTTAGACTTTAAATAAGTTAATTTATTTATTACACAACGATGATGCAGTAATTATCTTATTAATGAAATATTGACATAATTGATGTTATAAATACCCAAATAAATGTAAATAGAGACTTTTTATGAATTCCACTAATTTTATAGGTTAATATGACATTTTAGTATTGATATAAGTAATTTTCTAGAACAAATAATTCTGTTATGATTTTGACAAAAATCAATTACTAAATACTGTCAAAATTGACAAAAAATAGTTGTTAAAACAAATATTATATTATTAATTGTTATTTTATTCATAAAAATCAAAAGTTCTTCCAAATGACTTATATATGGTTATATATATTAATAATAAACATATTGGGGTTCTTTTGGCTTGTTATAGTATGTTTATTAACCTTATATGTAAGAACACAAAAAGACACGGTAAAAGTAAAATTATCTAACTTAAAGTTAAAACTAAATGATAAGGTTAAAATAGTAAAATAAACATGTCCAAATTCTGTTGAATGAGAGTATTTCGAACCTTCCCCACCTTAGCTTCTAAATAACCCAATTTGGATCTATTAAAAACTGAATATATCTTTATAATAAAATAATACTTTTAGTTATTCCAAAGGTGCCCCTCTCCTCCCTTATAAATGGGCACCTCCTCCCTCTCTTCCTCACACCACTTTGAGCTTTCATGTTCGGCCAACCACTGTCAAATTCTCTTCTCCACTTTTCTAGAAACATCCTAGAGGTCCTGGTCTTCTTCAAAGACCAATTTTAGTTCCCTAAGATGAGGACTCAAAGAGGCGCTTCAAAGAAGAGGTAATGTCCGTTACCGATTCTTGCAACTTTATTTCTTCTTCCACTTCGTTTTCTTAGGTTGTTTCATTATTATGTAATAACATCAGTATCAATAATATACTGATATGTTATTATAATTATGAAACTAACCTATTTCACCATCTATCCATCCTACGGAAAATGAAATCACCACGCGTGCGTACGTACGGAATACCGTCTCCACGTCGTGGTGTAATCTATTTTCCACCACCACATTACTTGGATGGGTATAATGGTGTACATAATAACTATATATGATTATCTTAAGTTATATTGATTCTGAAATAGTATACATACACTCCAATACAATTCAATGATCATGAGAACGATATCATCGCTCGTGCGTACGTACGGACTACCGTCTCCACGAAGCGATGAGATTCATTCTCCACGTTAACCATTCATGAATGATTATAAAGTATATATAATAATTAATCATGAAATATATGAGATAATAATGATACTGGATTTATGTGTATATATATGTATGTCATCTACTTAATTCCATTCAACTCAATAAGTAAAGGAAAACAACGTTCATGCATACGTACGACCTACCGTCTCTATGAACGGTGTATTTCATTCCATTTATTGATTTATTATATATATGTATATTCTGAATATATATTATATATAAATCATGTTTTATAGTCTGTAATTAATTAATAATTATCTAAGTAATCATATGAATAATTACAAGTAAAAACACGGATGACAAATGAAACGATTTTACCCAAAATGCTCTTTAACATGTAATTTAAAAAAGAACAGGTAATATAAAGTCAAAAGTGAACCATATATGATATCATAACAATTATTATGATCCTGGAATAAGTCAATGACATTATTTAAATCATTATACACGAGGTTCAGACACTTACGAAGCAAATCAGACCTAAGGTAATGGAAATATCACAATCTCATTTTTATCCGAGATTGTTTATACTTTGGTATTTACTGGGGTGTATTTTATCATCCACATACAAGTTTACTCAATATGTAATATTATTTCCATCCACCTACAACTGTTTAAATCCAATTTTACCCATCAGTGAGTTTTTAGTAAATGATATGAAGGGAATCTTTTGTCATTTTTCGTACGAGGTACTTTTTGACTTTTCTGAAAATAGTACATGAAGAATGTTTTTTTAACTTATACGGCATGAATGGATTTCTAAAACATTATTTCCAAGTAGATTCCATTAAAATTTTTCAAGTTTATTTTTTAATCAACTTCTTTTAGTTTAGAATTGTATGACATTTTATGAAAGGAAAAGTGTTTTTGAAGTAGAAAGGATATTTTCCTCAAGAATGGAGTTCAAGTGATTTATCAAAATTATTTTACATCTAAGATAATATAGGGTTATGTTTCTATACCTATTATTACATTGATTTTATTATGTTGTGATGGAATTATTTTCATGAATTTCTTTATCTTATATAAATTGTTTTATGATGTCATGATGTTTTAGAATCCCATTTTTATTACATGGGTTATGCAATGATGTATGATTTATGATTGTGTGTCACACATAAGAATGGTATCATTTTAAGATGGGTGGGACATATATCTCCCTCCAATGCATTGGGTAAATATTTTATATCTCATGAGAAAGACATGGTTGGAATGACAGGTTAAACCGGTTCAGTGAAACAGGAATGAAACGAGGAATTAACTCAGTTCAAGAAATGGACTTTGTCCACTAAGATAGTCTTGCCAATGAGTCTTGACTAATAAGAAATGATTATGTGTGATTATGTGTGAATGCCACAATGTTTCATGTTTTATGTTATGATTATTGGGATTACATTTAACTACTATGATTTATCCCATGTTATGAAATTAGGATCACTTTTGCAGGTTATGATTTTCAAAATATATGTTCTTATGAATATGATGTGATTGATATTTCTTTTGTTTACCCTTACTGAGAATTTGAGATCACCCTTTGATGTTTTATTTTCCCCAGGATATAATGAAAGGTTTTAGGTAAAAAAAGGAAGATCTTTATGGGAGATGTTGAAGATCTTTCACCACGATTAGAAGATTATATTCCGAGTTTCCAAAGACACTAAACTATTACGGTCCTTGTTTGTGTGTTTTTGTTATGTACTAAGTATTCCACAAAAGTAATGTAATGTCCATGTACGTTAACATTCGGGTCTCTACAGTTGGTATCAGAGGAAAGGTTTAGTCAACCTTTGGAAACTAGGATGCGAAAACGTTAGTGAGATCCCTAGAGATATTTCTAAGGTATGTCTGGGGATGTCCCTAAGGATAAGTATACATATAGGATATAGTCCTAGAACTATGGTAACGATCATAGAATTTATCCTAAGATGTTAGATATTTACGGTACTCTCCCTTTATTATATTTTTTTCATAGTGTGATTTTTGCCTCTCACACTATTGTTTTTGGGTTTTAGACGATGGCTGGAACCCGAAGGAACCGTGTTGATCAATGTAATGGAAAATGCAATGATTGTACTCCTGAACAAACAAATGTTATGGGAGTTGGAGTGAAAAATCTTATTGCTATACTAACACAAGCTATGAATCATTCTGGACTTCCAAATGAGCAGAGAAGGGAACAATTATCCATAGAGTCCTTCATGAGGCAACGTCCACCTTTTTTCGGTGGGTCTTCTGATCCACTTGTTGCTGAACAATGGATCAGTACTACTGAAAATATATTTTCAGTTCCTCAATGTTATGAACATGATAATGTCATCTTAGCAGTGTATCTTTTGGAAGGTGATGTTGATCGATGGTGGAATCTTATCAAGAATAAGAGGCCAAGAGATGAAATTGAGTCCATGGAATGGGACGAGTTCAAGAACTTATTTTTAATAAGTACTTCCCTCGTATTCTTCTAACAAAGATGGAGAATGAGTTTCTTGAACTAATGGAAAAGGATGATGAATCTTTTGGTATATAAGAAGATAATTTTACAAGGCTTTCAATGTATGCATCTGGAATTATCATCCAACTTGAAAGTAAAATTGATCGATTCTTCAGTGGATTAAAACCAAATCATCGTAGGGCATTAGCTATAAGAGACTTCAGTAGCTAGGAAGAAATTGTGTGTTGTGCTATCAAGGTAGAAATGGAAGTTGGTGTTACTTATCCATCTCATAGTTTGGACAAGAAACGAATGATGGAGTAAAGGAGAAATCTCAGAATAATAGTGAAAAGAATATGAATGTTTCCTTTTTCTCAATGTGTGGAAAGAAGCATGGTGGAGATTGTCTTACAGGGACTAGAAAATGTTTTAAGTGTGGAAAAGAAGGTCATCGAGCATCTTAGTGTCGAAGTAATGGAAAAAGGTTTTCTAATGATGTGAATAAATAAAAGACTGCAGAGAACGCACCACCAACACTTTAATGCTTCAAGTGCAAGGAAATGGGGCATTATGCTAATAAATGCCCTAATCCAAGGGTTAGTGATGATCGACATGAGAAACCACTTAAGGCAAAGGACAAAGGTAAATCACATACAATCACTACTGGTGGTGTTGAATATGACAACGATGAAGTGAAATGATTATGTTTTTATGTAATGGGATTCCAAAATAATGATGTATATAGTATCGTGGAATATTGGAATATTTATGTATTGGTCAATTGTGGTTTTCAATAATTTTATGGTACCGGTAACCATGGTAAGTGATTGAGAAGTTTTGGTAAGCA
The DNA here is from genome assembly GCA_963277665.1 of Viscum album. Lineage (NCBI taxonomy): Eukaryota > Viridiplantae > Streptophyta > Magnoliopsida > Santalales > Viscaceae > Viscum > Viscum album. The sequence goes on from OY728121.1 coordinate 2,065,213,243, forward strand.
GATGATATGCGCATAATGAAGGGATAAGAAGATAATGAGATGTTCGATTTTATTCATGAGCTCATGATTGATATAAGGACTAAGTGATATCATGGTTTGAGTATAATGAATTGTGAGGATTTTGGTATGTGGAAAGTGTTAACTTTTAACTGCATTCATGTTTTCACTAAGGTTCAATGGGTATTCAATTTTCAAGAGAATACATGAATAAGGTATTCACATGTTTGTAATTTGACCAACAAGATATATCATATGATATATGGCAGAAAAATGATGGCATTAATGTGATTATTATGTGACATTTCAAGTAATCATTTTCTTAATACTATGAGCTTGGACCGAAGAATTTTAAATAAACCTAAATATTAGAATGGATTATGTTGGACATAAGTTAGTATTATTTAAGGATAGAAGTTTTTTCGATATTATTTATGGGATGTTATAGTAATGTAGTTTTAGAAAAAGGACAACCTGCAGGATGGACGACAGCCCATCGCGTCGGACAAGGTTGTGGGAATCGAACCCACAACTGAAGTACGACTGGCCTTTATCTCCTACCACTGGTCTACAGGAAGTCCTTGTTTAGTATAAACTAGTTTTATTATATTAAGTAGTATGATATAAGAAGTATAAGTCCATTTTAGGAACCATATATGATTAATCTCACTATATATAGACTTATGTATTTTTTGATAACTTTTCTAACCTTTTGTTTGAGACCGATGGAATGACCCATCATTCTATCACATGATCTGCTAACACATCATGAATGGAAAATTCAACTTCTTTTCTTTAAGAGATGAAGTGGAAATTGTTCAAGGCATGAACAATGGTGAGATTGTACAAAAATCAAGTAAGTATTTATTTGATTCAAAAATTCTTCAACACTAGAAGAATGATCCTGAAAACCAAAAATGTTGTCCTAGTGCTCTTATATCCGATGAATCAGATGGTACCTTAGATCATCAAAAATCTATGGCTTTGTGATTGATGGCTTTTTCATATCCATGTTCTCTACCACTCTCCATCAGAACTTGATGGTTAGATTTTTCTTCCATATCCATATTTTCACCTATGTTCTCCTACATGGAAACACATTAATGAGTTAATTTGGGTAACCATTACATTTCATAATTTAATTTTTAAAGCCAAGTTTTGGTATTCCTTTTTACTATGTGGGTTTCTATTAAACAAACATTCGATTAGTAAACCATTTATAACCCTGACGAATTTCGAGGGCGAAATTCATTTTATGGGGGGTAGAATGTTACACCCCGCGATTTTAGGAAAAATATTCTTTTAATTTCATTAATGTTTTGTGTTGTACGCTACACCAAGAGGAGCTTGCACAACAAGCATCCTTGACTTTCCTTGCATTATATGCAGTCGCAACCTTCCTCGATAGCGTGTGTAGTACGCAATACCGAGTTTCACTAAACAACGATATACTATTAAAATATTATTAAAACTATCCATTATGAATAGTAAAAACCACTTTTTGAAATTTTGTAAAGTCTATTTTTCAAAATGGACTTCATTTTTGGATTAGGTTTATCGAAATTAGCTTAGGGTGAAATTTTGGTACTTTTCAGATAACTTTCATTTTCTGATAAATAGTGAAAATTACTTAATTTTAATTAAAAACAACCTTTTTAAACGAAATAATTATTAGTGATAAATTATTAATTTGAGTGGTTTTAAGGTATATTTAGAATATATTTTTACAATTTAATACAAAGTTGTTTGTTGGATGTAATTTCACATTTAAACCAGATTCTCTTCTATACTTCATGCTCGGCCAACCTCTGCCAAATTCTCTTCTCCACTTCCAAAGCAACATCTTAGAGGTCATGGTCTTCTTCAAAGACCAATTTTAGTTCCCTAATAGGAGTACTCAAAGTCGTGCTTCAAAGAAGAGGTAATGTCCCTTTCCGATTCATTCAACTTTATTTCTTCTTCAACATCTTCTTCTTAGGATGTTTCATTATGAAGTAATAACATAAATATCACTCATATACTGATATGTTATTATAAGTATGAAACAACCCTATTTAACCGTCTATCCATCCTACGGAAAATGAAATCACGATGCGTGCGTGCGTACAGAATACCGTCACCACGCCGTGGTGTAATCTATTTTCCACCACCACCTTACTTGGATGGGTATAATGGTGTACATAATAATTATATATTATTATTGTAAAGTGATATTGATTCTATAATAGTATACATACACTCCAATAAAATTTCACGATCATGAGAACGATATCATCGCTCGTGCGTACGTACGGACTACAGTCTCCACGACGCGATGAGATTCATTCTCCACGTTAACCATTCATGAATGATTATAAATTATTTATAATAAGTAATCATAAAATATATGACATAATAATGATACTGGATCTATTTGTATATATATGTATGTCATCTAATTAATTCCATTCAACTCAATAAGGAAACGAAAACAGTGTTCATGCGTTCATACGACCTCCCGTCTCCATGAACGGTGTATTTCTTTCCATTTACTGATTTATTATATATATGTATATTCTGAATATATATTATATATAAATCATGTTTTATATTCTGTAATTAATTAATCATGATCTAAGTAATCATATGAATAATTACAAGTCAATGCACGGAAGACAAATGAAACGATTTTACCCAAAACGCTCTTTAACATGGAATTTAAAAAAGGACGGGTAATATAAAGTCATAACTGAACCATATATGATATCATAACAATGAGTATGATTCTGGAATAAGTCAATGACATTATTTAAATCATTACACAGGAGGTTCGGCCACTTACGAAGCAAATCAGACCTAAGGTAAGGTAAATATCACAATCTCATTTTTATTCGAGATTGTTTATACTTTGGTATTTACTGGGGTGTATTTTATCATCCACATCCATGTTTCCTCAATATGTAATATTATTTCAATCCACCTACAATTTTTTAAATAAAATTTTACCCTTAGATGAGTTTTTAGTAAAAGATATGAAAGGAATCTTTTGTTGTTTTTCGTATGAGGTACTTTTTGACTTTTCCGACAATAGTACGAGAAGAATGTTTTTTTAAATTATACGGCATGAATGGATTTCTAAAACATTATTTCCAAGAAGCTTCCTTTACATGTTTTCAAGTTTATTTTTTAATCAACTTCTTTTAGTTTAGAATTTTATGACATGTTAAGAAAGGAAAAGTGTTTTTGAAGTAGAAAGGATATTTTTCTCAAGAATGGAGTTTAAGTGATTTATCAAAATTATTTTCCATCTAAGATAATATAGGGTTATGTTTACATCCCTACTATTACATTGATTTGATTATTTTGTGATTGAATTATTTTTATGAATTCCTTTATCTTATATGAATTGTTTTATGATGTCATGATGTTTAAGAATCCCATTTTTATTACATCGGTTATGCAATGATGTATGATTTATGAATTTGTGGCACACATAATAATGGTATCATTATGAGATGGGTGGGACCAATATCTCCGTCCATTTCATTGGGTAAAGATTTTATATCTCATGAGATAGATATGGCTGGAACGGCAGGTCAAACTGGTTCAATGAAACAGGACTGAAACGAGGAATGAACTCAGTTCCGAAATTGACTTTGTCCACTAAGATAGTCCTGGAAATGAGTCTTGACTAATAAGAAATGATTATATAAGATTATGTGTGTATGCGACAATGTTTCATGTTTTATGTTATGATTATTGGGATTACATGTCACTACTATGATTTATCCCATGTTATGAAATTATGATTTCTTTTGCAGGTTAAGATTTCTACAAGATATGTTCTTATGAATATGATGCGATTGATATTTCTTTTGTTTACCCTTACTGAGCATTTGTGCTCACCCTTTGATGTTTTCTTTTCCCCAGGATATAAAGAAAGGTTTTACGTAAAAAAAGAAGATATTTATGGGAGATGTTGAAGATCTTTCACCACGATTAGAAGATTATATTCCGAGTTTCCAAAGACACTAAACTATTATGGTCCTTGTGTGTGTGTTTTTTGTTATGTACTAAGTATTCCAAAAAAAGTAATGTAATGTCCATGTACGTTAAAGTTCGGGTCTCTACAGTCAACCAGAATCATATTCCATGAGGTCAAATAAAATGGTTTATGTAAACCCATTATTCCATTTAGAACAAGTGTTGTTCCTCGGAACAAAAAATGATACTATGCTTGAAGCCCGCAAATTGGAGGGAGATTTTTTCATACATAAGTTCTGTCACATTGGGGATTACCCATTGAGAAAAATATATTGGGACTGTTCCACACCTATAACCAATGCAAGATTACTTAAGGAGTACTTTGCATAACTACCATTATAAGGGAGTCCACATCGATGTATGTCCCATATCTCATCCGAAATTCATGAATTAATTCATCCTAACACATCACCATTAAACCGTACAAAATTCACCCTTATTGTAAGACATTAAAAAGAACAACCAATGTCCTCATAGAATGACATAACACTACACAGATCCATGATATCCATCTCTATTCATGTCGAGTCACCTACATCCTAGAGACATGACATTAAACTACTTGGTTCTTATATATTTATGTATACAATGATTTTTATATTCAGTGAGACACATTGGGACTCCATGATCCTATATCATGGTCCATCCACTACATGATTGAAATGCTCTTGTTGTACCCTCATCTATCTATGTATTGTAGGAAAATGCTTTCCATTCCTTGTTTCTGACATCGGTCATATCTCATGTGAGATTATGAATCAAAGTGGGAACATACCTATACAATCAATGCATAAATGTAAAAAATATGTACATTGTTGTACAATATTAAAGACCATCAAAGGTATACCATGAGTCCTCACCAAATAAAAATAAACTACACAATAAATGTACTTACCGAATGACATTATACTATATTGTTCTTTACTTATACACATTGTCTAATACTTATTATCATGAAATATGAATTGATTCCAATAATTCAATCATTGGACCCAACTGAAATGTTTCAATTTATCAATGTCACATGTCCCTTTTCATCATTGCATGATGTTAAACTACATGGAACATCGGGAACTATGTGTGGATTTATTCCAATCATCATAGGATATAATGTGATGCCTTGATATCCAATCATGAAGCCCGACTGCAATGGTCAATAGAAACAGTGACCACCTCCATGTATGGGATAAACAAGAATATAATGTTTCCCATTAAGAAACTATGATTGACATGATTCCTTCCCTTGCATGATATATTGTTATGCCTGAATATCAATGTCTAAGCCCAATCACAACATCCTAATATATAATTAAACCCTCTAGAAAATGGGCTTCACTTGAATATGATACATAATTAAAAACTACAAGTGGATTGATTATCATCCTCATCTTGTATGCAGTGATGCCTGACTCTCTATCTTTGGGCCCAGCAACAATATTTCCACACTTTCACATCAGTTCCCACGTCCTTACTTCATGACATTAAAATACATGAATGTACGTCCTTAATTCATGACATTAACCATCATGGGAATAAAACCATGCCAGATTAAGTTTATCTTCATAAAAGTATATCCTTAATGCATTAAATTAAACTAAATGGATGAACGTCCATATCACATAAAATTAAACAATGTTGAAGTATGTCTTTATTGCATGAAATTAAACTGCCCGGAAGTGCATCATTACTAAATGACATTAAACATTATGTATGCACATCCTTACCGAGTGACATTAAACTATACATAGGTAACTACGTCCTCACTACATGATGTTAAAATGGGAAAATAATATACCATTTTTCATTCCTTGTCAAATAAATATTGGAGAATTACCTAGGTCAAAATTGATTATAGAGTTATTCAACCATATTTTTAAATCACCACCATCATTATCCCTCACTACATGCCTTAGGGGTCTAAGATTTCCCAATATTCCATGGACCTTGGAATAGATATCCATCTTCATGACTATTTTATTAACTATTCATTTATTCATATGGTCCAACGTTTTCCATTATGTTCATCAACACATTTAATCACTCTATAAAATGGCGATTTTGATACCTGTGAGCCTTGTCATCACTATGAAATAAATCAATAACTCAATTACTTGAACTACTCCAAGTATTACTGTCCCGTATCATCACTCATGCTCTAAGAACCTTGATCCATGATTTAAAACACTTTCAACTCTCACTCAACAGGATGTTAGAGTACTTTTGACCCTGGGAATCCTAACCTGGCTATTGTGTATCATCCTCAATAACAGCTACATCTGTTTTCTCATTATAATCATCAAATGTGTTGGTCAAAGATATTCCTACTTGAAAATATATCCAATAATAGTACAACATTCAAAACATTAAACTGTTGTGGAAATATACACAAAAACATGTCCGGAAAAATCCCACAATGGGAGACCTGAGCTAAATTTGTGTCTCCACCTGCTAAACTCCTTATTATCAGATATTATGGAAACAATTAGGGTATAAATAAGTTATAAATATCATAGGGTCTACCACCTTTCCCTTGTAGAAGATTATATATGCTCTCTAGAACCCCTACCCTAGGAAAAAGTAAGTGTAATGGTTTTTCACATCTCATCACCATACGAATATGTTTATTAAGCGGTGGCACAATAGTTAGGGTACTCAATACCACATTTTATTTTACACTTCCAACATATCAAACATCAGGATTTCGTGTGTATTGGATCATAATAACATTCCATGGCCCTTGGAATGGATATTTTACTTCAAGGTTCCTTTTATTGACTATTCATACATGCTTATGGCTCCTACATATGCACCTATGGGCATACACCTAATGTGTTTCTATTTAATAGGATATTACAATCCTCGTGATCCCTATAATTTTTATAGTAGCACTCAACACCTCAATGTGTTAGATATACTCCTTTTATGACGGTCCCATGTCATTTTCATGACATGAGCATTTTGGGTCATGACAAACATTCCTTTTAAAAAACAATCCAAGAGGAATACTTTTCCTCAATGGTACACAAACATGTTTCGTACCGTTTCTCATGGATTCACTACAACACTTCATTCCCTTTACATTGATACTACACACCTCACAATTTGAAACATCGTGGCATAGGGATCTGGATTTATGATTTAAGAGATGATTGTTAAATGATTCTATAACCCTGGTTGGATATCATTCATTCCATACACAACTTCATCATCAAGATTCGTGAGCCTTACCAAAACATTCTGGCCCCTTAGAGAGAGGTGGAGATCATCTTTCAAATTTTATGCTGCTAATGCATAAGGTCCATGACCAAAAAACTAAATGCATTGTATCTTGGTGAGAAAAGAGCTTCAATCCTTGTGAGCCTTAGCAACACTGCAGCAGAACCTAGCATCTCATAATATCAAGAGGCATACCCATCATTCCTACACCATCTTATATTCATGGAAATTGAATTTCGAATTATGATTTACATCACCCATGTTCCATCAATCTAAGAGGATCTAGATTCCCTAATATTTATCCCTCAACCAATATCTCCTCCATAAAACTTATGTAGCCCCTTGAACTTATACCCAGCTTCATGGATCCTTTTCTTAATCATGAATTCATTCATATGGCTTCGGTCTATACACCTATGGTCATTAATTAAATTTGTTAGCCTGAATAAATGACTTTCTGCACCTTGTAAGCCTTGGAAAAAACATGGAAAAACCCAATCATATTGGTGTGTTTGAGTTCATTCTTGGAATTTGTTCACCATATTGCATGATCCAAAATAATTTCTGATCTAAAATACCCTAACTATAGAAATAGAAGCCACGTACTAAAATACCTTGAACTAAAAAAATAAATGATCTGGTCTGAAAGACCTTAAAATACAGAAATAAAATTTATGAGCTAAAAGTCCCTAAACTAAAAAAACATTAGTTAAAATATAAAATACATTATAATAATGAATTACTTGGTCCAAGAAAAAAAATCTTAACCTAAATAAACATTAGGTCCTTGATAATAGACCCTAAACAATAAGCAAAATTAGGTCCAATCAAAATGTCCATAAAATAATAAATATCAGGTTTGAGATAAAGGACCTTAAAAACAGAAATATCAAGTCCAAGATAAAATATGTAAAAAAAACATTATTATAGTCTATAAGATCTTTTATGGTTTGACATGTGGACATAGGAAAATAAATTTATTATCATCATGCTTATAATTTTTCGAAAAATAATGGAGCACTCTCTCTATTTGACATTTATCCTACCCTGATGATCCTTCTGCCAATTGGGTGATCTAATGATAGATGGAATATATATATCCGTAAGGGAATCCATGTTAGTGGTAATTCATTATCTCTTCTAAAAAGGATTCTATTATGATCCAAATCTCTAGATCCAAGTATTATGGTTTTCATGATTTTTATGTAATGGATGGGTATCGTTGGACATTATCATAATATTAGAGTAAGGAATTATCATGAACATCATGAATGATATAAAATTGGATGAAAATTTTTAATGTTTAGAATATACATCCTCTGATATAATACTAAAGGAAGAATCCATCACTATTTAAATATGCTGCAATGTTCTCCACATTTACCTTATAACTAGATTATTTTCATTCCAAATGAATAAAATTCTATAGGGGGAATTTATTGATTCCAATAATCATGTGGAATAGAATGTTCCATGGAAGGGAACATGTCCTTATTCACTAAATGATCATGATATTTAGTGACATATTATCATGATGTTTGGGATATCCTATTTTTTTCTCACAATTGAATGACGATTAATGGTGTTATTATGTGGTAAAAATTATAATAATGATAATACATAAAATAAAATTAATAAAATGGGAATGATTATTTTGATCATGTTGGTGCATATTACATAAATGAAAAATAGATGTCTCTCTATTTGGTTTCCTTAATCCTCATCATGCTTGAGATTTTGTTTGAATGTAGTGATTGGAATGGAGATCACACATCATCTTGGTTGGGTGATCATGCTTGCATTGGAACTCGTCATGCTTGGAACATCATATGGATTTCATTCATTGGGAGATAAATACAATTCCATGCCTTATACACTACAATGGGTGATCTGGAGGAGTGCATAAATTGCTCCAACACAATATGTACTACACAATTATTGATTTGAATGCATCTAGTATAATTCATCTTTACCATCTCATGTTTTCCATTTGTCTGAACTCATTAAAAGATCCTCATAAGGAAATGAGGAGTCCCATCATCGCTCTCGAACTCATGAATACTTCTCAGTTCATGGATATGGAAATATTAAAATAGAGGATCTCTTGAGAACATGAATCATTAAAAACCTCAGCATCACATGAGGATGATTCAATACACAGAAATCCCCAGATCTGAGTAATTTATTGCGATGAATTAAGGAATGGATTTTGGGGATGTGACCCCTTTCATAGAAAAGAAATGGAATGATGAGAATTCATCTATAATTACTGATTAGAGATCAACATTCCATACCCACTTCTATTATGAAAAGAATATCCCCTGAATTCCATGTAATGAAAAACATCATGATCATGTGTAGGGATTACGTGATGAAGAAATCACATTACTGTGTTCTTAGGATCTATCATAATTGCAATGAAATGAATAAGATTATGTACTATTTAATATTTAACATTGAGGGATGTTCATCACCTAATTTTTTACTAGAATATACAACCATTTTGATGGAAGATATCCTCTTTTATATGAAAAGAAGATAATGGTGAGCCCAGCAAAGGGATAAACAAATGCCCTTTCACAACCCCGCAAAATTTTTGTCTGAAGAATCTCATGTCCACATGAGACTTCATGTTAAATTTAACACGAATTACCCATGTATGAACGTAATGTTTTTTGTGAAATGATACAACACCACAGACCCTAACATGTGGAGACTGGATTCACCTTGTGTATTTGTTCCATCAAGAAAATAAGAAACTGGGCACATATCATTGCCTCACCTCTACCTAAAAGGATATTAAATTTATTCATAGAACATAATGTGTGTAATTGTTGAAAGTAATTTAGGGTTTAGTTATAATCAAATGATATGTAATTTATTTGATGTTCCACAAAGGCCGAACATGAAAAAATTCAAGGATCGATGCATAGTTCTGATCAAATGGAAGTCCACACCACAAACATTGAATATTCATATATGAATAAAAATCTACAAGTATCCCATGATATCTTCATATTATGAGGATAAATATACCATCCTTGAACACACGACCTATTAGAGGTTATCAAAATGGATTTCCTTGGAAATTTTTGAATGTCATCGATATATCCTTCAATGAACCCAAGTTGTGTCAAAGTAAAACTCATAAACAATCTAAGATTACTTCTAAATGTCATCATATGATCCAGTACCAATCATGCGATGTGACATAAGAAAACATGATGTCTAAACATGAAAAGGCATGTGCACTATTGCATGGTCCGATATTGTACATGCAAAGCACAAAAGGTCAATTAGTGGGAGGAGACTAAAAACCCATTTGAAATATAATGATGAATTGTATCCAAAGGGAAAGACCCCCTGTGGTAATAAGTATTATCCTCTATATCATCATTTGAAATGGTGAATTTCCTGGGTGATATCCAAGTAATATCAAAATTCCCCCGAACCATTGTAGATTAAAACAAAGTAGATAAAGGGGACTATGTGAGAGGAAATGTTTTTATCTAAAGGACATGTGATGTGCCATTGGTGATTTTCAAGGAACCACTCGTCGCGTAAATATGTCTAAATCATATCCCAAAAAATATTTTCGTGTCATCCTTACTAAAAGAAAATCCTCAAGTATGTCCGGGTAAATCGGTTCTTCCCCATTAACACTCTAGGGTAAAACAAATATATTTTTCCACAACATGATCATGCAACCCCATACGACCCATATTGGACACTTCAAGAATCATAAAAAATTCACGTAAATATACAAGACATTACTCCTCAAATCTCACTAAGTGTTGATCCACTATCAAATAAAGAAATGGGGATAAAAAGGGAGTTGGATAAAGAACTTGTAGCTACATTATGATATGTGATGATGTTGAGACATCCACAGCATGGCCCCTTGATACCTCCTTCTCAAGACATAATTTCCTCAAAACATTTCCTTAAAAAGGAATTGAGCTCCCATAAAGGCCCATGGACATGTCCATGGATAGAATAAAATGGCCATTCACATGACCTCCAAATCAAAAAATTCTTCATCAATAATAAATTAACTGATAAAAGTTTTATTGATGGAAGAGACTCATGATCATTGAAAATTAGGCGATGCACTTAGAATGGCCTACGAAAATCTATTGTGAAATCGTGTGGTGACAGCCCACATCATTGACTCCATCCTTGATCTAGAGTAAAATCTTCAAGAAAATTGGTTAGAATCTAGGGTGGTAAGAACAATATATTTTCCAACCCATAATGAAAAATGAAACAGATACTATTCTAAGGAATATCATGAGCTCAAATTAACCATGAATCAAAGAATACATCTTAGAGGAAATGATAACGTATCCAACAAGCCTTTCATTTGGTAACATGGCGGTAAACTTCTAGATAAATCATGCACCATACATATGGTACATCATGTGATGCTTCATAGGTTCTGTGAAGGGTTGTTTGAAATTCATTCAAAGAACATAACACATGACTTCTAGAACAACTGAGACTAAAATCAAATTGATACTTATCAAACCCAATGAATTCACAATATAAGGGCTAGAACCACGATCAAAAGTGGTAGACTTTAGAAAAATAAATTCTCACAAACCCTTAAGAGTTTCACATATGTCATCCAAGGATATGATTTAGCTTTAGGACCAGTTTCCTAGATCTCAAGAAATTAATTCATCATGTTATTTTGGGACACATGATGTCCTATGAACATGTCAATGTAATTCACACGGTCCATGTCTTGTGAAACCTTAATGGTCTATCACCAGGTCTATGCGGCATACTTTAGATACATTATCTGACTCATATAAATAGTGTTTTCTCATATCTATCACATTTCACTATCTCATCTATGCATGAAAACAAATCTCTCACAACACCCTTCTGAAAACCGAATTATGACCCATGACACCCTCTAGATATGGCGGCCAGATATCGTGATGACTATTGGGGATTTTAGCCAAGACACACAACATCCTTTGGACCATGTCACACTGACTCTTAAAAAAATCATATGTTTCCAGATAGGACATTAATAGATTTCTAGGATAAGAAAATCTATTCATGCAATGTCCCCCAGAAAAGTCAACTAGATCATGAGACACCCCCTTAAATTAGACATCTAGGACATCTGATGGCTCACGTGACAAGCCAAATGGGTCATGGAGGACCTTCTAGGCAAGAATAATTAGAATCCTCCTAGTTTTATCCCAAAAAAAGTGGAAAACAATGATATTGATCCCCAATCAATATGTAAAGCTATGTGAATAAGCCTCGATCAATAGGGAATCCTTAGTATGTATGCCCAGATCAATAGAGAAACATCAATGTTTAGAGCTTGATCAAAAGGGAATATTTAGAGTGTATTCCCAAATATATAGTGATACTTCCATGTGTAAGCCCCGATCAATAGGGAAATGCATATTGGGACAATACTTGGGGCATTTGGTATAGATATTGGGCCTTGAGATGGTGTCCTACATATCGTAATTATAGATTGAATTAGATTCTTTATAGTTCACTTATCCCTAAAAATTCTAATAGGTTAAAGAGGATGATTACCCTCGAGGATATTATGACCATCCTCGAGGTTTCAGTAGTACTAGGGAGATACAATAAACACCTCATTAGGCATCATGAATTTCCAAAAACTAGGTAGATACCAATATGTAAGCCACAAAAAATAGTATGATGTGAACGCCCATCATAGTGGGACATATACATTGGGACCAGTCCCAAGGGGGTGGTTAAACTATGATGTCTTTGATTCATTCCATTACCAGGATATGTAAGACGTATCTGGGATACTCATGCTCAATGATTTTTTGTATCCATACCACACATATGTCCTCTCCACTTGAAACTAATGTCATGATGATTAATGTACTACATGGGTTTTTATTTCCATAATAATCAAAAGTCATAGGACAACTAATAATGGTGTGATCCCCTACATAGAATATTAACTGCCTTATCCCATTGAAACACATTTGGAAGAATATGGCCATACGAATTCAGCATATAATGAAGATATTAACTGTTATATAGATGGATGAGAGAACATGGATATATACATATGGATTCATAAATGAGACCATACTAACCTAATTTCATTATTGATACTTCATTTCATGGTTTAATGATTGAATTAACCAATGATGCATTTTGTCATGGTAACCGATATTGTATTTGGATTACGAATAGATACACAAACATATCTTCTAACTATAAGATTGTATGGGAGTAAGAAATAATTCCCCCCAAAAGAGTGTGAGGAGCCCAACCTCCCATCCTCTGGACCAATGTGAGTCCCAAAGAGTCGTCTTTCCTGAAAACCCATATGACCACTGACCACTGGAAAGATGGTATGTACCCTGCTACAGATGAGGGAACAATTGGGAGTTTCTAAGAAAAGTGATAATCGTATCCAGATGATCGAAACCCATTACAATCCTCTAAAACATCTTGAAATAGTCATATAAATTGGTATCAAAGTTGTTTATAATTATTTTAGGATATAATTTATAAAAAAAATCATATAATACATCAAGAAACCTATTTTTAAAAAAATATATTATAGTATCACATAATGGTTTCATATGACAAACATAATATGATATATATTAACATAAATGTTCCAAAATTTAAGACATATTAGGATTGATTTTTATTACAATTTTTTTATTTGATGATGGATATTATTGTTTTCACTACACTTTGTGGTTTTAGACAATGACTAGAACTCATGTTAACTAAGTGAACAATGACTGTGATGGACAATAGATAGATTCTCCCAATATGTAACCAAAAAAATTAGTTCATGAGATGAAAAAATATTTTCTATACCCACAAAACATTATCAATCTTTAAATGATTACAAAAACCATGTAAAACTCCAAAAAAATTCATATAAGAAGAAAATTTACAATAAATAGACTATATTTAAATGTCAACCCTTTTGTGGGTAATTTTATACAATAATTTCCTTCAAGTTAATCATCACAATATTAATGATATATTACATTATCTATTTCTAGGTGGGTGAAGATGTTATTTTTTATAATTTTAATTTAGATGGTAACGATAATAAATAGTGGAATATCACATAAAATATGGGGGAAAAGGGATAAATTAACACCATAGAATTGTATGATTTTAGGAAAATATTATTTACTAAATAAAATTCATATAATGATTCTAATAATATGTATATATATATATATATAATTCCTTAACCTAGAAAAAAGGGAAGATGAATCTATTGATACCTACAAAGAAAACATAAAAATACTCAGATGTTGTGTTTCATTATGTATCAATTACCATAAAAGAATATTTTTCTATTCTATTATTTTCTTAATTCTAATTATCTAAAATTTTTATGTTATATAGTAATTTTATAGCTTATGTGGATGTTATTTTTTTTAAATCGAAATGAAAATAGTGATTGGATACTCATGTTATTTTCATGGATTTATCAGATATAAGAGGTAAATAGATATTCATGGAAACTGTAATGATAAAACCCATAATGAATATAAAATTTAAAATCCAATATTTGGAATGTTATAGAATTAGCAAGGATTAAATTGAATTAATGGAATAGGGAAATACATCAAATGTAGAAGGGAATGCCATAAAGCACGTGAATCTTGAAGAGATTGAAAATGTTCAATCAATGAAGTGGATAAAAATAATGAATAAAATAATGAATAACCCACACATCAATTCATAAATTATAATTAGTATTTACATTAGGCCAACTGGTACACCAATATAATGGTTATTCATGAAAATAGACCATCACAACCTCTAAATTCAATAGAGAATGTGAAGTATGATGTAATCACCAATTCTAAACCAGGTCTTGAAAATGACGTGATAAAAGGTACACTCATTATCTAATAAATAACAATAAACATTCTCTTTGGTTTAGGTTCAATTTACTTTGTTATATCTAAAACATTTTTTACGAGATAATAATCAATACCCAAACAATTAGACAATTAGTTTTCCTTAAATATTCATAACAAAAAACTATTTCATAAGATTATATGAGACATAATTTTTTAATATTTTTTGGTAATTTTCTCCTGATAAAACATTATGTTAACCATATGGTCGAATTTGATGGCATTTTAGGTGTCAATTCATTCATTGTGCATAGGTAACTTTTCTATAGTTTCTATAGGAAAATAACATTTCTTATAAAAAATATATCCATGGACATATATTCATTCAAGGATAACTATTAATTCACAATATAAACTATCAATTCTATTATATGGGTCTTAATACCCAGTCATGAGTGGTATTTTTATCAAATGGTTTGGAATATAATAAATCTTTATAGTATTATGATTATAGAGGATTATGTCAATGTATTTTTAGAGGAGCTGCCAATTCATCCCTATTATTATGAGGATGAGTTAACAAAAGAATTCCTAATGATGTTGATGCTAGTATTAAAGTCACCCCAAAAATGGATCTCATTAATTTAGTTGAATTGATCAAATAACTCCAATAGAACTCAAATAAGTGTTTTATATACAAATTTTTTCACAATGTTGCATACCGTAAATATTTTTTAATATGATTGATGGATAAATTTAACCTCCTATTGATTGTAATGAACTAAATAAGACCGCAATATAGAAAAATTATCTTTTACCTCATGTTAATATCTTTTTTAATCAATAGAGAGGGGCTCAATACATATCATTGTTAGACCCTCTAACAAAATATAATTTCATTACTATGAAAAAAGGATATACCCAAGAGAACCCATTGTACGTGATATATAAATTATGAATTCATAATGATTCCTTTCATAATAAAATACCTTTCTATGGTTAGATACATAATGAATAGAATATTTTGACCGCATTATGATCAATTTATATTTTTACATTGTGATAAAATTATCATATATTCCATGAATAATGATGTGTATGATGTGAGTTTGGTGATTTCACTGAATATCATAATGTTAGAGAAATATTATGATGAATATAAATTTTCTGAATTCTAACTACCTAATTTATCATTCATTTTTAATGTAATCATTATGAAGGTTTTATTTATAGATCCATCAGTGATAGATATGATTAAATAAAATACTCGACCTATCATTGTAATATCCATCCATTTTATTATTGTATTTGATGGAGATTTTAAATTATTGGGGTGAAATTTATGATTCTTTTCAAATTCACTAAAAAAGATTTCTGAAAATGTAGTCATGCTTAATTGGAAGAATAAATATAAAGAAAATTTCATGTAGCATAAATAATGTTTTAATGAATATGTACTCATATTTAATTGTAATAAATACAGGTATTTAGATTTATTGATGTTAAAACATGGGATTTGGATTTTTCATTATGAAAAATGGAATAGTGGTAACTTATATCTCACATCACTTAATTGTAAAAAATTAACTATAATTTATTCATGTTTTAGACCTAGTCGGGTAATATTATATTTATATATATTGGGGGTTTATAGAAATTGTAAAGTTTTTGATATATATAATTTTCATGAAAAAATAAAATATATATTCAACGATTTTTAGTTTGAAATTATACAATGAATTTAGTTGTAGTCAACCAAAGAATATTATAACTTAACAAATTACCACTCTTGGATGGTGAACATGGTGTATGATTGAATAATATAGAAATATCATGTTACCTTACCCATGGATAGGAAATTTAAGTGTCTCGATGCACAAGGATTTGTAATGTATGGTCCTAGAAATTATAAGGGAAGGGGAGATGTCTTTTTCTCCTGGTTTTATTCTTCAACCATCCATCCATGTGTAGATATAGGGGAAATAGATATAGTATATGCAAATATAAAATATGGTATATAATATTCTAGAATTCATCATTGTTTTTTATTGAATTAACATATTTATTAAAATAATATGGCCCCCTTTAATAGAATATTAAAGATCCATCTTCTAGAAGAGGCACAATTACCATTATTCTCTATCAACCATAAAAGAAAAAAGATGCATAGAGATCTCATGTATCACTTATGGTAGAAAATAAATAAGAGGGAGAATAAAGGGTAAGTATATATATGATTGGTCTTGAAATAAGTTTTGAATCTAAGTCAGATGTCTATGGTAATCATATTACCATTAACCTTTCATATATTAAATTATAGAACATAATAATGGATTTAAAAAATTGTATAACTAATTCATATAAAATATATACTTCCATTGGGTTTTAGTTTTACCTTTTTCTGAATTCATCAAATTTCACTAATATATGAGAATATTTCCCAATTGATCATGTTTCTATGACACACATAAGGAAATTTTATGTATGTAGACGAACCTTCATTTGTATGTGATTGTTATTTTTGGCTTATATAAAATTTTTAAAGGATCATTTAATATAAAATTGATATGGAGATTACATTTAGAAATAATTATGATAATCAAAAGGATGATCAATAATATAGGATAATTGAAACACTAGATGATATGTAAATATAATTTTAAATGGATTTCATATATGTTTGATCATCATATTTCCCCCATAACAGTTTCTATATTAAAACATTTTTCATTTTAGATTTTAAATGAAGCCATTTGAGGATTGGAATTGGAAAATTTCTAAATGTTTCAAATGTTTGGATGAAAATAGGGAGTAAAAACTATATTGAAAACATATTCCCTGAGATTTATCACAAAATATTCAAACCATCTAGTAACATATAAAAAAATAAATGAGACTAGAGTTATTTAAAATATGTAATTATTAGGGATATTTGGAAATTGATTTTGAATACGTTGTACTGGTTACAATATCACAACAGAGAAGGGTTATAAAATTCGGGAAGAATGGAATGTTGAGATGAACATATATTTTCCCTTTCAATAGCCATGATCTTTTGGTGATGGTAACATATCATCACACACATACATCAATCATATCAATATATTTCAATGTGTTCCATGTATCCTTTTTTTGTACACTCAGGATCTATCACATGTACAGAAATGCAGTCATTGCACTATAAGAATGTGATCAATATTATAAAGAACAAGTAGTAGAGAACCTAGATCATAGAGATAAAAAAATATGAAGTAATAATAATCTACCAGATTATTTTCAATGGAGGAATCAAAGTTGTAAGGATCTAAAATCGGACCTTAAAGATGCATCGAGACAAATGTGTCACCATTAGTTTTAATCAATGTAATGAAATTTTAGGATTAAAATATATATAAATGGGGTCGAGTATAATAGAAAAAAAATTAGTATATGGGTTTCAACAAATAAATAACATATGATCGATATATTTTGATACATGAATCATCAAAAAAATTAACAATTATTTATTTCATTATATTAGAATATTATAATAAAAACTACAATATGTTACATAATAAGTGAGTGAAATATAATTATTTTAATTACTAAAGGAATGAGACAAGTTTTAAATTAATATCATTACAATTTAATACATTCATCACCATTATCTACAATGAAGATAATACCAATGATAACAAATATAAAAAGTATAAAACATACTAGAAATATGACAGACATCTTGAAAATGAGATTACAAAATTAAAAAATTTAATTTTATGCTATATTGAGGAATGTATTATGAATAATATATATATTTTTGATATACATATAATAATTTTACATATATATATATATTAGAAATATTATCATCGAGTATAAAAGAACCAATTTTCTTTATTAAGGATTTAAT
Organism: Viscum album; assembly: GCA_963277665.1. NCBI lineage: Eukaryota > Viridiplantae > Streptophyta > Magnoliopsida > Santalales > Viscaceae > Viscum > Viscum album. The sequence continues at coordinate 2,065,232,227 of OY728121.1, forward strand.
TGTTGGAACTAAATATTGTGTCACTCATATAATATTTTACATGTAATTCAAATATATAATTGAAAAATAAAATAAATAGATACTAAATAATTTTTAATGGATATATTACTTGAATTAAATTGTTTCTTACGTAATGTTTTCTAAATTACATATATTTTTTAGAAATAATATTTTTTAAAAAGATATGAGAAAACATAAGGGGTAATTAAAATTATTATTGAATAATATATAATTAATAAATAATGTGTCATAAAAAATAAAAAATTAATGAATCATTATCAATGAAAAATGGTCAAATTTAATACATTATTTTTGTGAGATATTTCAAATGTTATTTAAAAGATTAAATTAACTTATATTGATTATAAAATTTATAAAAAATGGTTTTTCTTTATTTAATGTAGTCAGTTATAATTAATGTAATGAATATTATTTATGAAGGAAGAAGAATAATTTCACTATTATGTCTAGAATATGTTTTTTCTAAAAATTATTTTCTTTTTGTTTATTATATAAAATTAGATTTAATATGTTTAATATGTTTATTTTTAAATAATGGATTTATTTTGTGGAATATAGTTGTTGATATACGACAATGTGATAAATATCACTTTTTGGGAAAAAAGACCACATGGTAAAAGTTGAGTTATCAAGGAAAATATAAAATGAGTTAATGTGTTAAACTACATGGTAAATCAAATTAATACCTCTATATATATATATTGGGTGTATGAAAATATTATAATGAAATTTATCTTTTTTCCAAATTGGATCCACTTTCAATGTAATGTGACAAGCATACATCATTGGGAATGAGTATTTTTTGAAATTACACAAAACAAAATCTATAAAAGGACCCTTCCTATACCCACTTCAAACCTAACCTTCCCTTAGGTATGATATTGAATTAATTTCTATATTATATCCATAAAAATCATATCCCTCATTTAGGAACCTTATTTAACAAGACTGAGTCCAAAATCCATCATTTTTAAGACGATATCTAAGAGAATATTCAATGTTTTATAGTAACTATTATCCTCTCCTTAATGATTCTACATCATACAATCAATAAAACTCATCTTCGATATAAATTATGTGTTTAATTACTTTATTTTAAAATAACTATAATTCTATAAATGTGATTTTATTAAAATAAATTATCATGTTCTTAAAAATTTCATTGTTATAATAAGTTCCTATTTTGTTCATTTTTATGAACTACATCAATGATTTTGTTCGGTAATATACATAAATGAATAATAAAACATAATTTTTTTAGTTTTTTATATAATAAATAATTTCTTTTCTTTTTATAATTTTTTAATGTCAATAAATAATTTTGTATTAAAAAATCAATTATCTTTTTAATTCCATAATCAACAAAAATGAGATCTTTATCAGTTCCTTGTAAATCATCTAAATAAATTTCATGAAATGACCATGTGTAATGAACTGACCATAGATATCCTACAAAAATATGATCCTACCTTATCTTCCATATACATTATGGTCATTCCCAACATCCATAGGGATAAGATTAGCACTGGGTATTCAAGAACAACTAGAGGAAATGTATTTTCCCAACTTGAACAAGATTAAATAGAATATAAAACATTGATGTAGTAAAAAATATAAGAAAACTAGAAGAAATATATGAAATATTAGAAAGAAAATTTCATATGGGATACAATTCAATGTATTTAAAACAAATTCCATGGTACATTCACAATAGAAATGGACAACCAAAACTAAACCAACTAATCCAAGTGATGTTTGGGAAATGCCCCACTATGTTGCCACAAACATCCAATACCCAACTGATAGAAACCATGTCACCTCACTACTACGTCTTTCCTTTTCCTATATCAAAAGAAATTATGATGACTTCACAACGTCAATGCCATGTGTAGGGTGTGAGATAAACAAGCTCAATAGGATCCCCCCATGGTTCTCTATATCAATTATCTATAAAAATTGTCAATGTATAATCTTTTAAAAAACATGGAGTAATACTATGTTGTATATTTTTATATAAAATTCTGGTCAAAAACATCCCTTTTCCACAATTCAAAAAAATGTTTGTTAAAAATAGTTCCACAATATAGTTTCCCTAATCAATTATAAATAGTAAAAATCTGAGAACAATAGTACACAATTAATGGATTACTATACGTTATAATAATAGGCTAATCCTACCATAATATATGACTATTACACAAACAAGCCATTTGAACATAGTCCTATGTACAGAGGAACACCCCATGAGACCCCCCCCCACAAAACAATATTGAACCAAGTCCTTAAAGGTATATGGATACAAATCATATAGACACACCAAGAGTAACCCCTATAATACAATTGATGATGGCCCCACGCAATGACTCTCACCTATGTGCCAAATTCATCCATTGTTCATTATTTCATAAATCATTTCAAAGGATTTCATATTTCTAAAACAATTTTTCAACCCTTTTATCAACCAATACATAGAATCAAAATACCGTTTTTATTTAACACAAACCATGGGGAATCCATATTTTATTAAAATCCAATTATGCATGCAATTAAATCATTTCCATTCATTAATATTTAAATTTATAGGCATGAAAAATATTTTTCATCAAACATATTCATGATTCAACACAACCGACTTCAACTATGTTCACACACACTTACAATGAGATCCACCATCACTAGAAAAAGTGAAAAGACAACAATAGAGGCCTTGTAATTTATTTACACATATTATAATCACATTCCACATATATACCTCTATGAACATGCACATGCCTCTCCACATCCAAAAAAGAACCATCCCAAATATGAATATTATACAATAAATCTAAGAGAATCAAAAAAAAATATGTATAGGGTTAGAGGATTGATAATGAAATGAAATATTGTTTCCACATCCAATGGATATAAAAATTAAAAAATATCCCTTTCTATGGTGAAGAATCCCAACCACCACCCATATAAAATGATGAATAGGGGACACATAATGGAGTGGATACCAGACACATTACACCTGGAACTTCATACTATTTAAGGAATGGATGAGAAAACCAAATGAAAGAAGACTCAATCGTACCCCAACTTTAAACCTACAATTAAAAATAATCTAGTATTTAAATACATATATTATATTTTCAAAAAAACATAAATCATATAAACCAAAAAAACAAAAAACATAGAGTAAAACATTCAGAGATCATTGATTTTATAACATAAAAGTAAATCCCATAGACTAAAATTAATTTTCATAATAACATTTGATTTTAAATCATTCCTGATTCCTCTATCATAAACTGCCTTATGGATTTTACCGAATAAAGGAAAAACACTATAATCTAATCCTTATGAAATAAATGTTTCTCAAAATATTTCTTCCCTAATGGATTTATAATCACTAAAAAAAACTATAATTCTCCCTAAACCAGATATACAATCCCTTATTAATGAAAAAATCCATTCCCTTATATCCAATATTTTATAATCTTTCCAATTTTAGTCATTCTATCCCGGAGAATTTATGTGGAATAACGGTTCTATAGAATGAGATGAGGACACTAATCAATAACCAAAAACTCGTATACCCATATCTGATGAGATTCTGATCCATGTTTTTTTGATACACTAACAAAAATGATATACTTCTAAGGAAAGAAATTCTACTAAGAATCAGTGAATTCTTATTGATACTCTACAACAAAGACCTTTTACTATCTCAATATAATCCAAACATAGAATATGGTGGATACTATTATGGTACTTCTTATGATAAGTAATTTGAAAACAATCATGGATAACTCTCACCTAAGATGTTAATATTAACCAATACACGGGCATTGAAATCCATATAGTGACTTATAATGGTCCAATGTATCATGGAACCAACAATCCATATTTCCCTATTTTATGTTGAGTCAGTGGATTAGAAAATTGAAAGAAAAAATCATCACTAATAGAGAAATACAAAGGATGAAATTGATGATCCACATACGAATTCTACCAATTATATATTGTTACCTCAAGATGTTACATTCCTTGAATCCTTTCTGATGTCTCTTAAATGAGACTCAATCCCCCATGAGAGGCCTCACCTGCTACTTCCAAAAAAGTATTTCGTTTATATATGAATATATAAAAATACTTAATGGGGGATATTATAATAAATGAATGATATACATTGTTATACACAATCAAAACTAGTATGATAAATATATCAAACAATCTACCGAAATATAGGTCATCAGCACCTGGAATATCCTACATGATTTTAATAACACATATCATATATCTATTTTTCTTGTGGATGGTAATATTTATTTAATAAAAAATGAGTCCCTATCAACTCCTGAATACTCATCTAGAACTGGTAGTAATCTAAGTATCCATGTCCCAAAAAACATTTTATGGAACCCCATGTATCCTCCCATCCTCCTTCATATATATCTTATAATGATTTTCAACCATAGTGGTGTACCTGAATAGAGTAAAATGGGTTGATTTAATGAACTTGTCAATAAAAACCTATATAGTATTATTCCCTTAGTTATTTTTTGTTAAATATAATATTCATGTTTATGGACACATCATTCTATTTACAAACTAGCACCCTTAGTTTCTAGAAAAATACATTAGGTTTTATGTTATCTGTATTTATCTACTAGAAGTATTAATAGTAGGAAAAATATTGTGAAATTATATACTTACAAACAACAATGATAGTTATTGCCTCATTTCTTACAACTTCACCCCAGTGACACGATGAATTTCCATTAATAGATATGATATTAAAAAAACTAAAATCCACATAGATATTAGGATGATAACAGGATTCCCAATGTGGATAAAAACATTTTAATGGAGAGACTAAGTATAAATAGTATACCCACTATAAAGGGTTTTTATGATTTCTTTAATCCCAACAATCAAAAAATGACTCTGTAGAGTTGACTCAAGGTGAGACGATTATAGAAAAAATTAGTCATATCCATTCCCAAATAATCCTCATTATAATAAAGATATAACTAATTATAGAGACACATTAGGTTCCACTCTTCCTTCGATTACAAGACAACTCGTGGTCGTACTTTATAATTGTGGCTATCTGGGATGAAATTACCCTTCCACATGATATAGGACTTGTCAAAATTCATTGTATGAATGAATTCCACCCACTGCCTATGTATTATAATCATTTACATATTAGAAAATATATAACTAAGGATATTATATTAAAAAACAATTAGAATTTCTACCCAAAAAAAGACTCTTTTTCAAATATTTAAATGAACGAATAATTGTGACATGTTGTAAATTGTGAGAGGTGTAGTTTTTCTAAAGTGGATGAAGCTGGTGAGAGACATAAGACACCGTATGATCATTAATCATAAGAAAACTTCCCAATAAAAAACCATAATAACCAAATTACACTATGTAACCATTATAAGGCTCAGGTAATATCATGATAGATGTCAATTTCATATTTCATTTCAAATATTCCATATAATTCTAAAACATTTTATCCCAAATGAATTTAATCACCTACCGATTAAGTTATTTCAATGTTGACTTTAACCTCATGATGTCCATGTTAAACAGTAGATATTTTTAGTAAGAACCTGGATACTCTGTGTATTTGTTATTTTACATTTCTACTATAATTAAATCACCCACATCACTAACATATGATTTATTTATAATCCACATTCTAAAATTACATTCTCTAAGATAATCACCTCATAGAACTAGAAAATAAATTTCTAAAGACATGTATTAGAAAAGTGACTCCTCATGTTTGGAAAACTAGAATCAAATTTTGATCATGCACGAACTCAAACCTCTAACGAATGACAATATAATCCATGAACATTACAAAAATAGTTTCAAGATACTAATTGATCATTAGATTCATCAGATATAGAAAAAATAAAGGAGTTTTAGTTATAATAATTTTCATCACAATAGATTCATTTGTCCCATACCTGCTCCTAAAATCAATCTATGGTATATCAGACTCTAGAACTCTAATCCAATGAAAATATATCAAAAGATAAATCTTCAAAAACTACTTTTACCCTTTTAATTGATAAAATAAATCATCTATATAGGATAATAGATACAAATTATTAACTATCACATGGTTCATCCTCTTATTGACAATGAACAATCAATGTGAACAATTAGCCTTCTTGGAATAGAGTATAGTGGTATCCCAAAATGAAATGCTAGGGTAGGGAAAAATCTTATCTATCATATCATCCAACTAGATCATGAACTCTTTCAAAAAAAAATTTCCATATGATTGGATGGTATCAAAATCAGCTATGTACTCAACAATAGATCAGTAATAAACCCAACGTTCCTCTATGGAGTAAGGCCACTGTAGTCATCTCTAAAAACATTTGTAATATCCAAAAAACTATGGGATAATCAATGAGAGAAGTAACCTCATCGAAAACGATGATAGAAAATCACAGTAAAACACTAATCTCTAGGTTGGACAGACTTGAACGACCATACTAGTGATACCACTCTCCCTAAAACAGCGAAGAGATCCAATTGGTAGTAAGGAGTGTTATAAGATAATGATACTAATCTGGAAAATAATGATGAGAATTAATCTAGTCCATTCAAATGATGATGTATAATTGAACCAGGTTGTGAATTTGGAAATATCATGGAAAATTTGCATTAACTATCAAAATATAACAAGACAGACATCGATGCCCCTAAAATTTTCTCCTTCAAAATAGTTTTTATCAAATATTTGAAAATTAAAATGACCTTGGTTGGTTGTTTTAAAACATCAGAAAAACTAGAATTTATATATGATTATGAGAGTGAAATTTCCAATAAAGAAGTCACTATATAAGATTCCACAGTGATGGTATCACTCACTATCATAGAAATCGAGTCAAAATAAAAAAGAAAATAATACCTAATTTCAAATTGATTCACTCCATAGGCTTCTGGGAGGATGCATATGGATATTAATGTGTCAAACTACATTATAGTGTCCTTTAGAGTTGATGATCCATATCCATAACTAGAAATTATCATATCCTATCAAAAATTCTATACATTTTGGTAGTTTAAACAAAATTTTCACATCGTTCCTTGAGAGGGACACAGGTATCAGTTATTCCCAACCTTTCCGCACTGGTCACATGTCCAGGAAATTGTGTTGTCTATTAATAATGGTGTAGAGGAGTTTCACTATTGGCATCCACTGACACCACTCATGCATTGTCTATAACACTTCTAATTCTATCTATATGTTCCACCAAATCTTGTACTTGGAGGAATATAAGGTGATGAGTATTAAACCATTAATTACATATCCATATCTACCTTAATTTCAATGTTTATCATTTCATCGTAGTTATAATCATTCAGTATAAACACCTATGATTTGGTACCCTTTCCCAAAAACTGTAGTCACTTATGAGTTTTTAACCAAATATTCCATAAAATTTTTAGTGAATCATGAACGAAATAATTGATTAAATTGGAGTAATATTATATAAATAACTCCCATTATTACATGGAGGAAAAAATACAAATATTTTGTCATTATTAGAGACTATAGATAAAACTACTAAAAGATCAGTGTCTTGAAACCCTTTAATTATAAGTCCTCATATCTATACTTTTGTACCATAGAATAAAACCATCACCTGATGGGTACCTGAATCCCGAATTACAAACAAATCACATTCAAATTATCTTATGTTTCTAGAATTTCAAAATATCTCATGGCTCTTATCTAGCTAGTACCCCACCACTTGGGGGTCATTCATTACATTAACGAACTATGGTTTCTCAGCTATGATATCCTGAGATCGATCTCTTTCTCATAAATCTCACAGTTATACCTCATAAATTTTATCTCTTACTTGTGGTTCATTTTTCTCTATAGAATTAACTAATCACATGATATCATCTAAAAAATTCTTCATTAGAGGCAGATTCAATTGAGGACCATCAGTTGGACCTTCCTGTTGAACCCATGGACGATGTCCTAGTGGCATATAACTACCCAAAATAAACATAACAAATGATATGAAAACCAGATTAATATAATTAAAAACAAGTAAAACATAAGGAAAATATGATAGTAAGACTGATGAATAAATAAATGGGACACGCATCCCAACATACCTAGGTATCTTTACTCTTATCACGACAAGAGATGGTCATGTACTTGCCACTAGATAACTATAATTTTATGAATATTGTATATAATTTTTAAAAACAACCCAATACTAAGCATAAGCATCCTATGATACAAAATTGAAATGAACTAACCATATATCCCCACAAATATTGGGATCCAACCAGATCTTCCACATTCTTGAAGGTTTTTACTGATCCCCACAGGCTGACGACTAGCACCCATGCATCAATGAAATGAAAAGAAAATAATTTATAAGAAACTAAACATGATTTGAAGAAATAAATATATAAATATTAAAAAAAATTAGATAAAAAATAATATATAATATATAACTCAGTGATAGCAATAGAAGTGATATAACTTAATGCGGTTAAACCAAGCTCCTTGGTACAAAATCAAAAACTATGGCCCGAAAAATCAAAACCATCTACTCCATGTGATATATGATAAACATCCCACCATGTCCCCAACAACTACGCGTTACCATCTAATAGAAACCTCACCACCATATTATGACACCTTTTCCCTTCCCTTCATTAATAGAAAAAACTAGGTCTACACACCACCGAAGTTATACGTAGATTGTGATCAAAAACAATTTAGTAGGATAACACCAATGTGTTCCATAAAAATTCCTAATGAAAATTATACAAATATTCTCATTTAATGGAATATGTGGAATGATAACCAATATTAAAGTTTTATATTAAAATCAGGGAAAATTTTATTCACTTTACACAATTATAATAAATTTCAGGCAAAAAAAATATAGGGTCTAGTTTCCATAATCATATCAAAATAGTATAAAGCCAAGAACAATTGTAAATAATTGAATAATAAAAACCAGTTATACTTAATTTCTAGTGATTCCATAATAAATAAATACTAGGATTCCATGTCCATAGAACATATTCCCATAGAGTATATGAACAACCTAGAGTGAACCCATCCCCACCCCACAATGTCTAACCATTTCTCTAAAAAATATTCTTAGGGAGTAGAGAAACACCCCATGAGTGAACATCATGAAAATAAAGTGGAAGTAATACCTAATTATGCCTCCCACCAAATATCCTAAGGGTTCAAATGTGTTTTATGTAATAAATAATTTCAAAGGATACAAAATTTCACAAAAAAACCCATGAACAATTATTCTACAAAAAATTTCATTAAAACATTATTTTCTCTATTCCAAAACCTAGGGAAGAACCTAATTTTATCAAAATCCATTTATGAACGAAAATAAATCATTCCAATTCATTTATATCTTAATTTATAAAACATGATCAATAAATTTTTTCCAATACATGAAATATATAATACCACATACCTTAACTCAGGTAACATGGAGAAACGACACGATCCACAAATACTAGAAGGAACCGAAAGACCACAAAGTTGTCCCTAGAATTGTCTCCCACATCAAACTACACATTCCAAAAAAACACATATGTTGGGGAGTGTAGATAAAAAATTACCACAAAAAACATGAAACATCTACACCACAACAAAAAATGTACTCACCCACAGATAATGATCACACAACAGATCAATAGAAATAAACTAGTGTCACCATAGGGTGAAAAAAAACCAAAAATAAGTGCCACACTATTTCCATTACAAGTAGACTTGAATATTTATAAATGTAACATACCCTTGGGTTGTGAATTAATCACTCTAAGGATCAATCATTAAATGGATGAACTTAGAAGAAGAATTTATCTCCCAAATTGCGCCTAGAACTATCTTTTGATTGAGGTTAAGAGAAAAAATTAAATGAAATAAAGGTTAGGAATATAGAAAAATAGAACCTACTATGAATAATTTATAATGGTGTAAAAAAAATTTATTTTTAAATACCACATTTTTCATATAAACAGAAAATCAAATCACTTCATGATCAAATTACTCTAATTGAAAAATTTACAATGTAAAATTAAATCAAATGGAATAAAATTAACTTACGTGTAAGAATTGATTTTATGGATTGAAATATTTTATAAATGTAAACTATCTTAGAGTCTATTACCATTGATGTTAATACCTCTTTAGCAAGAATATATGATTTAAATATTTTTAGAAAGAACTCTTCAGCCCGAGTTTTACAATAACTACCAAAAACAATTCTTATACCTTGGAAACCAAGAAACATACCTTCAGAGAAGAAAAGTATCATACACATTTATCCAAGAAGTTACACTATGTTCTATTAGAAAAATATAATTCTCATAAAATAAGTCATCATGAAAATTTTGTAAGTTATGAACATAGGATCAAGGAGTACTAATTTAAAAATCTAAATTGAATATTTTACGGTAAAATAGAAAAATTAACACGATAATATTAATTTTAATGGTAAAAAATTAATATGTTGGAAATAAATAATTATAAATAAATGATAATACATAAATTAGATATGAATATAGTTCTTATATGTTTAGTAAAACCCCTAATTGCATTATACGGTGAGTTGTAGAATTTATAACCATGAAAAAAAATATTGTACGTGTTTCTCTTCAAGTTTACCTTGAAAAACAAGATTATCTATGCCAGAATTTCAAATTTGAGAAATTTTATGTCTATTGTTTATAAAGACCTATACATTCTCCCTAGGTGACAAGTACATAACATGGTAATGAACCCCATCATTTGACATAATGTGAATGAGAATTTAATATGGTCCATTATATTATGGGACACAATTCATTATGTTACACTCATCTTGGTAGTGACCCTTGATATAGGAAATGACTTTTTATAATTATGTTTGTGAAATATTTGTATATCATTATGTAATAAAATATTTTTATTCTATTTTCATGATTATTTTCATAGTTTGTCACCCTCATGTTACTAATTTCCTATGATTATTCCAAAATACTCATTTAATTATTCTTTATTATTTATCCATGTTTTAGTGGGTTTTATTTTCTATGATATATTCACTTACAATAATTATGTTTTCAAAAAAATAAATGTTCATATTATTATAACTTATTGTCTTTAAATAGTGAAGAGTATATTTCATAATTTATCATGAAAAAAAATTGATTTTTGATGACTATGTATCTGGAATATTGATTATTGTTTTGATAAATACATTTTTTATGTATCAAATCACCAAAGAAAAAAATCTTAAGGTTTTGGGGTTTGATTTTTTTGAATGGTGTTGAATATTTAGGATAAATGGTGTAATATGTATATGTGTTATTCTAGGAATATATCAGTGATTATTAGTGTATGGATTAGTTTTTTAGGGATTTAGTTAGAATGAAGAAGTGGATAAACACAATTGAAAACAAGCTTAGAGAAAACATGTCACATGATTATACAGTAGTGTCTAAAGATGATAAGAATGGGTTATATATTGAAATAAAAGAGTTATAATTTAATATATATATATATATAGACACATTGATTTTCATAGTCATATAAATTTTTCCCTATAGATATTATGTTTCACACTAAAAATTATTGTATTTAATCATGTTCTTTAAAATTGAGGAATGGTGTGAAGAAAGAGTTGGATGGAAAATGAAATTATTGTCCCAATGAGAAAAAAATGGAATGACATAAAGATTTAATACTACCTTCACTATTATCAACAAACATTATCATGATACAATGAATAATATAAATAGTTTCAATCACCAAAAACTACCAAGTAATGAAAAAATATACTTTATGTCCTTTATGAGAGAATTTTCATGCAAAATTACTTGTAATTCTGATCCACTAATTACCAGGTAGTAGAAAAACACCATCGAAAAGATAACTTTCATTCACTACTACCTAAAGTATGAAAATATTGTCTTAGTTGACTACAATTTTGCTAATAAATATTAAAAATAATGTAATTTCATCAATAAATTGTGTCAAAGGATGAAATAGACTGTACAAAACTATATAAGATTGGAAATTTATTTTTCAGAAAACTTCTTCCACCAACACATCACATTAAAATTTGGTGATAATTCCGTAATATGAATAAAAGGGAGGTTGAATATGTTATTACCTATAAAGAAAACATCATTAAACATGCATGTAATGATTTTTGGTATTACCAATTATAATGAAAAAGGTAAATTATTTCATTATTATCTTTATACCATGTCTATAAATATTGTTTTCCATAATAGAAATTTGTATCATTGGGGAAATGTTCCTGGTTATATCTTTATGTATTGGAAATTAAAGTCACTAGTTATTCTTGGTGGATTTGAGGAAAATCATAAAATATTGATTTGTTAAAACATAAATGATAAAACCCATTGAGGATTGAAGATCCAAAATTTTACTTTTAAAAAAATGTTGTAAGATGTATAGAGAGAATTTTATTATATTAATGAGAGAAATGATTAAAATTTAGTAGGAAATTTCATAGAATACATGTATTATAAAGAGATATAAATAGGTAATCCAATGAAATTGATGATAATAAATTAAAAATAAATCATCAAATACAATTAAATGATTTAATAATAAGGGACATAAACATTACACAAAAAAGTGAACTAATATAATGGTTACTAATGACAATCAATGTCATCAACCTGAAAAGCTAATAGAAAAATGGATAGACATTGAAATTACAATATATGAATTTTGTAATAAAGTAGAAGTGGTCGAAGGTTAACTCATAATATACAAAATAAATGTAAATGAAATATTTTATTTTAAATCTACAAAACCAATAATATCTATATATTTTTCTTATATATTCAAATATCCACCCCAATGTCAGATATAGAATTATTGGTGAAAAATCCAATTTTTAAAACTTTTTCATCCATTGAATAATATATTCATTAATTGAGCTCTTAGGGAATGTATAACCTCAAAATATGTTTATTCTCCCATTTTTATAATATCTTCTAGTTTTGATCATTGATTATCTCATCACGAGGATAATATCAATTTTGGTGATAAAGAACTAAATTTCACATCCAAAATCAATTAATTATTGTCTATCTATCCATGGGTGACTATGAACTCACAATAGAGATTAATTCCATTATATAGTTCATAATACACAGTAATGGGTCTATTTATGTCAAATAGTATGGGTGAAACTCAATATTAAATATATTCCCATTATGTGGAAATTTTTTGATGTATTTCATTATGAGTTTCCTAGTCTTCCCATATATAATGTGTTTCAGTTATCAATTGAACTCATTCCTTTTACTATAACAATAAAAAAAATATCCATGGTATTTCTGTGATTTAATTGAAGGATAGAAGAAATAACTTCAATATAATTTGGATAAGGGTTTTATATGCATATGTTCTATAACATGAGGTATAATAGAACTCTTTATTCATGAAAAGGATAGATTAATGTGTTTATACATTGACAATCATAGGAAATCAAGATCCTAATCCAGAACATTTATAATATACCTAGAATTGATGTTTTTTATCAATATAGTGGGGATCAATACTTCACAATTATATAATTTTTGTACATATTTCATCAATTATGAGTAAAAAGGGTTGATAAAACTAGAAAAACCATTCGTATATGATATGGAAAATATGAATCCATATTTATTAATTTTGGACTTTATAATCCCCCAAGGTGTATATGGTATATATGACTAGAATATTATGAGATTACCTCAATAAATTTTTTGTAGTCTTTATAGGAAATATTATCATATTTTTAGAAGTAATAAAGTTCATGAGGATCCTTTGAGTATTGTTCTAAACTATTTATTAAAGTTGATTTTTGTCCTAATAAATAAAATATGAATTATAAATTTATAAACTATTATCCATTGGTAATATAATTAAATGTGAGAATATATCTAGGGATCTATAGAATACTTATCTTTGTGAATAAAGTCATAAATCAATCACTCATATATATATATATATCCAATGTTTTATTAGATTTTTTCTATACAATCCATTCATATTCATATATTTCACATAATTTTCAATTCAAAAAACCTGGTTAACATAGAAACATTTCATACTATTTCAAACACATGAGTGGGAAGAAAATTATTAGGATATTAAGAGAAGGTTGTTTACTAAAAAAGTTCTCACATGATGTTTCAATAGAGAACGATTCTTTTTTTATGGTTATGCATCGAAGAATGTAACACCCTGAGATTTTATGAAAAATATTCTTTATAATTTCATTGATATTATGTGTTGTACTCTACACCAGAAGGAGATTTCACTACATGCATCCCTGACTTGGCTAGCCTTACATGGAATCTCGACCTTCCACGATAGCGTGAGTTGTACATAATACCGAGTTTCGCGAAACAACGATATGTTATATAAACTCGACAATATGAATAGTGATACCCACTTTTTCAAATTTTATAAATTTTATCTATCAAAATGGACTTCATTTTTGGATTCAGAATATCGAAATTAGCCAAGGGTGATTTTTTGGTATTTTTTTGAAAATATTCAATTTTTGATGAATAGTGAAAACACTGGGTTTCTATTTAAGAACAAAATTTTTATTTAAATAATTATTTATTTTATGTAAATTTATTTTAGTTAAAAATTGATACATAATACCTATACAAGTTCAATTAATTCCTTGGAGTCATTTAAAAATAATTTTATACATATAAAAATTTTATTGAATTTTCTCTATCGTTTACCAACCTCATAGGAGAATTTAAAATTTTAAATAAAACATAATTTTACCGCTTCTGTGAGTGGAATTTCGAAAATCCAAGAGACACGATTTATATCATGGAGTGAAATGTGGTTCAATTAGTTAAAAATAATTTTTGGTGAATAATAACCTTTTACTTTTATTTAACATGGTTAAAAGTAAATAGGGTAATTAAGGGTAAACATGATATTTCTATTAGCCTAACACATGTCTTAATTCAATTAGATAATTGTAATTCGACCAAAAACAACCTTAGGAATAAAATATTACCCTTTAGGTCCACATGGATTGGATTAGGACATTTATTATTATTTAATTTAACGAAGAGTTAAAATTGTTAAAATCAATGTTTAATAACTAAAACATTATTAATATCAGGATATACATAAGATAAATTCGACTATAAATATTAATTAGAAAGATTAAATTATTTCATAACAAATGGTATTTTATTTATAATTTTTAGACATTAAATAATTTATGTTATTTATGAAACAGTGGTGATGCAGTAATTACCTAAATAATGAAATATTAAAATAATTGATATTACAAATACCCAAATAAATGTAATTTTAGACTTCTTATGAATTCCACTAATAAGATAATATGACATGTTAGTATTCATTAAATTAAATTTCTTTGAACTAATTATGTGGTTATGATTTTCACAAAAATCAATTACTAAATAGTGTCAAAATTGACATAAAATAGTTTTTAAAACAAATATTATATTATTAATTGTTATTATATTCCTAAAAATCAATATTTCGTCCAAATTACTTATATAAGGATATATATATTAATAATAATCCACTTGGGGTTCATTTGACTTGTTATAGTATGTTTATAAACCATATAGTGTAAGAAAAAAAGATATGGTAAAAGTTAAATTATTTAACTTAGAGTTAAATCTAAATGATAAGGTTAAAATAGTTACCTAAATATGTATAAAACCTTTTGGTTAAGAGTATTTCGACCCATACCCACTTTATATTCTAAATAAATCAATTTGGGGCTATTATGAACCGAATATGACTTTATTATAAAATAATATTTTAAGTTTTTCCAAAGGTGCCCCTCTCCTACCTTATAAAAAGGGCACCCCTTCCCTCTTCTCTTCACACCATTTTGATCCTTGATTATCGGCCAACCCCAGACCATTTCCCTTCTCCACTTCCCTAGAAACATTTTGGAGGTTTTGGTCTTCTCAAAAGACCAACTCTACTTCCTTAAGAGGAAGCTTAAAGGAGGTGCGTCAAAGAAGTGATAATCTTTTCTTCCGATTCTTTCAAGTTTCATTCTTCTTAAACTTCTACTTATTTAGATTTTTCATTATAAAGTAATAAAATCAGTATTACATATATACTGATATGTTATTATAAATATGAAACAACCCTATTTCACCTTCTATCAATCCTATGGAAAATTAAATCACCGTGCGTGCGTACTTACGGAATATCGTCTCCACGCTGTGGTTTAATCGATTTTTCCACCACCACCTTACATGGATGGGTATAATGGTTTAAAAAATAACTATATAAAATTATTATAATATCATACTGATTCTAAGATATTATATCTTCCACTCCAATTCCATTCAATAAATATGGGAACGATATTATCGCGCGTGCGTATGTACGGATTACCGTCTCCATGACGTGATGAGATTCATTTTCCATGTTAACAATTCAAGAATGATTTTAAAGAATATATAATCGGTAATAATGTAATATATGACATAAATATTCTACTATATTTATGTATATATATATTTATGTCATCTACTTAATTCCATTCATGTCAACAAGGAAACGAAAAACATTGTTCATGCATATGTACGGCCCACTGTCTCCATGAACGGTGTATTTATTTCCATTTATCAATTTATTATATATATTTATATTCTGAATATATATTATATATAAATCATGTTTTATATTCTGTAATTAAGTAATCATGATCTAAGTAATCATATTATTAATTACAAGTCAAAACACGGATGATAAATACTACGATTTTACCCAAAAAGTTGCATTAACATGGAATTTATAAAAGAACGGGTAATATAAAGTGATAAGTGAACCATATATGATTATCATTACAATGAATATGATTCTTTAATAAGTAAATGACATTATTTAAATAATTATACAGGATACGTATGAAGCATATCGGTCCTAAGGTAAGGGATAATTTAACAATCTCATTTTTATCTCAGATTTCTTATTCATAATTATTTACTGGGGTTATGTTTATCATCCATGTCCATATGTTTTCCAAATGTTTTCATAAAATGTTTACCTTTCTTACATGTATGTTTCAAGTCATTTTTACCCTTTTTTACTTTTACCACATCATATGGAAGGAATATTTGTTTTGATTAACATATGAGGTACTGTTTGACTTTTCCGAAAAAAGTACAAGAAGAATGTTTTTTTAAATTATACAGAATGAACAGATTTTTACAGTTTCATAAAGCCTTATTTTCATGAATTTTAATCTACATGATTTTATGGTTCTTTTCAATAAAATACTTTTCTTTTAAAATTGTGTGCCATTTCGTGAACATAAAATGATTTTTAAAAAGAAATGATATTTTCCTCAAGAATTCATTTCAAGTGTTTTATCAAAACCATTTTCTATATAAGATGACATTATTTCATATGTATAAGTTTCAAGTATAATGTCTATATCATTTTCATGGTTTAACTTTTCTTATGATGAAATATCCATTAGTTTTATATGGATTATGAGATGATGGGATGATGTTTATGAAACCCATTTTATTCATTGGGGTATGATGAATGTTTTATGTTTATTTTGTGGAACTAGTAAGAATGTTTTTATTATAAGATGGATGGGACCTATATCTCCCTCCAATGCATTGGTTAAAGATTTATATCTCATGTTATATAGATGGATGGAACGACAAGTAAATCTGGTTTAGTAATACAGGGCCGGAACGGAAAATATACACGGTTCATTAAGGGACTTTGTCCCCTAAGATGGTCTTTGCAGCAATGCCCTGTCTACTATGGAAATCATAACATGTACTTGATGGTTTCCACAATTACATGTTTTATTCCCATTCTATTTTATCATGATTGATTATCCATTATGATCTATGCCTTATGTACCGCCATGTTTTATGTCATTGCTCAAGATTTTGATGTTTAAACATTATGTTCATGTATTTAAGTTCAAATGTATTTGGTTTGTTTTATTCTCTCCATGCTTACCCTTATTGAGAATTTGAGATCATCCTTTATAAGTTTTATTTTCCCCAGGATATAAAGAAAGTTTTTAGGTAAAAAAATGAAGATCTTTAAGGGAGATTTTGAAGATCTTTTACCATGATTAGAATGTTATATTCTGTGTTTCCAAAGACACTAAACTAATACGGTAATTTGGTATCTGTTTTTGTTATGTATTAGATATTATGAAAAAGTAATGTAATTTATATGTACGTCATGATTTGGGCCTCTACAGTTGGTATCAGAGGAAAGGTTTAGCTACACTTTGGAAAATAGGATGTGAAAACTTTAGTGAGACCCCTAGAGATATTTCAAAGGTATGTCTAGGGATGTCCCTAAGGTTAAGTATAATTATAGGTTATAGTCCTAGAATTATGGTTACAATATTAGAATTAACCCTAAGTTGTTATATATTGAATGTAGTTCCCCTTTATTATGTTGTATCCCTAGCATGATTTTTTCCTCTCACACTATTCTTTTTGGGTTTTAGAAGATGGCTGGAACCCGATGGAACTGTATTGATCAATGTAATGGACAATGCATTGATTGTCCCCCTGTACAATCTAACGTGATGGGAGATAGAGTGAAAAATATTATTTCTACACTTACACAAGAAATGAATCATTCTAGATTTCCAAATGATCAGAGAAGGGAACAATATTCTATTGAGTCCTTCATGAGGCAACGTCCACCTATTTTCAATGGGTCTTCTGATCCACTTGTTGTTGAACAATGTATCAGTACCATTGAAAAGATATTTTCCATTCTTCTTTATTCAGAACGTGACAAAGTCATTCTAGATATTTACCATTTTGAAGGTGAAGAAAACAAGTGGTGGACTCTAATTAATAATACAAGGCCCCAAGATGAAATTAAATCCATGGAATGGGACGATTTCAAGAACAAGTTTTTCAGTAAGTACTTCCCTCGTATTATTCGAACAAAGATGGAAAAAGTGTTCCATGAGCTTAACTAAAAGGATGATGAATCTATTGGTATATACAAAGAGAATTTTACAAGACTTACAAGGTATTCATCTGGTTTATCATCCAACCTGAAAGTCAAGTTGATCGATTTTTCAGTGGCTTAAAACCAAGTCTTCGAAGGGCATTAGCTATAAGAGACTTCAGTAGCTATGAAAACATTGTGTGTTGTGCTATCAAGGTAGAACTAAATGTTGTTGTAACATATCTATCTCATGGTTTTTATAAGAAATGAATGATGGAGTTCAAGGAGAAATCTCATAATATTGGTGAAAAGAAGATGAATGTTTCTTTATGCTCAAAGTGTGGAAGGAAGCTTGGTGGAGATTGTTTTAAAGGGACTAGAAAATGTTTTAATTGTGGAAAAGTAGTTCATCGAGCTGTAGAGTGTTGAAGTAGTGGGAAAAGGGTTGCTAATTATGTGAATAATAAAAATACTGCATAGAATGCACCACCAACAATTCAATGCTTCAAGTGTAATGAAATGGGGAATTATGCTAATCAATGCCCTAATCCAAGGGTTAATGATGATCAACGTGAGAAACCACTTAAGGCAAAGGATAAAGGGAATTCACATGAGATCACAATTTGTGATGTTGAATATGACAATGATGTTTTGTAATTATTAAGTGTTTATGTAATGGGATTTCAAAATAGTATCATGGAATCCCATTTATGGCATCATGGAATTTTGGAATATCTATTTATTGGTTTTCAATAATTATATGCTACTGGTAACCACGAAAAGTGATTTTAATATTTTTGAAAAGTAAATGATATGTGCATAATGAAGGGATAAGGATATAATGATATGATTGATAGTATTATTGATCTCATGACTGATGTTCGGACAACATGATATCATGGTTTGAGTATATAGAATTTTGGGGATTTTGGTATGGGGAAATAGTTACCTTTTGACAACATTCATGATTTCACTATGGTTCAATGATAATTTATGTTTCAAGGGAATACATGATTAATGTATTCACATGTTTTGAATTTTATCAACAATATATGTATTATGATATATGGGGGATAAATGATGGTATTCACGTTCTTGTTATGTGACATTTCAAGTAATCGTTTTCATTATACTATGAGGTTGAACAGATGTATTTTGAGTAAGCCTAAATATTGGAATGAATTAAGTTAGACATAAGATTATATTGTTTAAGGATAGAATTTTTTTCAATATTATTTATGGAATGTTATAATAGTGTAGTTTAAGAAAAGGGACAACATGCAGAATGGGTGACAATCCATCACGTCAGATGAGGCTGTGAGAATCGAACCCACAACTGAAGTGCGACATGCCTTTATCTCCTACCACTGGCCTACAGGATGTCCCTGGTTAGTATAATCTAGTTCTATTATATTAAGTGGTATGATATATAAAGCATATGTCCATTTTAAGAACCATATATGATTAATCTCACTATATATGGACTTATGTAAATTTAATAACATTTTCTATCCTTTTGTTTGAGACAACTGAAATGACCTATCATTCTATCACATGATCTGCTAACACTTCATAGAAGACAAATTCAACTTCATTTCATTAAGATATGATGTGGAAATTGTTCAAGGCATAAAAAACAGTAAGATTGTACCAAAATCAAGTAAGTATTTCTTTTTATTCAACAATTCATCAACATTAGGGAAATGATCTTGAATACAAAAAAAATGTTGTTCTAGTGTCCTTATATCCGATTAATCAGATGGTACCTTAAATCATCACAAATTTATGGCTTTTTGATTGTTGGATTTTTCATAGCCATGTTCTCTACCACTCTCCATCAGAACATTATGGTTAGATTTCATTTCAATATCCACATTTTCACCTATGTTCTCTAATGTGGAAAACCATTGATTAGTTAATTTGGGTAACCGTTATGTTTCATACGTTAGTTTTTGAAGATAAGTTTTGGTATTCCCTTTTACGATGTGGGTTTTTATTAAAAAACATTCAAGTAGTAAACCATTTATAACCCTGACGAATTTCAATGGAGAAATTCATTTTAAGGGGGGTAGAATGTAACACCTCGATATTTTATGAAATATATTCTTTTTAATTTAATTGAATTCTTGTGTTGTACGCTACACCAAAATTTTCTTACACTACACGCATCCCTGACTTGGCTTGCATTACACACAATCGTAACCATACACGATAGCGTGTGTTGTACGCAATACCGAGTTTCTCTAAACAACGATCTGTTATATAAACTAGCCGTTATGAATAGTAATACCCTATTTTTGAAATTTTATAAATTTTATATTTTTAAATGGACTTCATTTTTGGATTCAAAATATCGAAATTAATCTAGGGTGAATTTTTTTGTATTTTTCTGAAAACATTCAATTTTTGATGAATAGTGAAAACACTCGGTTACTATTTAAAAACCGACTTTTTTATTAAATAAATATTTATTTTATTTAAATTTATTTTAGGTCAAAATTGAGACATAAAACATATACATATTCAATGTAATTCATTGGATTCATTTTATAATAATTTTAGATATATAAAAATTTTATTGAACTTTTCTCCGTCTTTTACACACCTACTAGGAGAATTTGAAATTTTACATAATAATTAATTTTACCGCTTCTATGAGTGGAATTTAGAAAATTTGAGAGACACGATTAATATAAAGGAGTAAAATGTGGTTCAATAAAATAAAAATAATTTTTGGTGAATAGTAACTTTATACTTTTATTTAACATAGTTAAAAGTAAATAGGGTAATTAAGGGTAAAAATGATATTACTATTACCCTAACACATGTACTAATTCTGTTGGATAAGTGTAATTCGGCCAAAAAACCTTAGGAATAAAATATTACCCTTTAGGTCCACTTGGATTGGATTAGGAAATTTATTATTTTTTTATTTAATGAAGTGTTAAAATGGTTAAAATCAATTTTTAATAACTAAAACATTTTTAATATAAAGTTATACTTAAGATAAATTAGACTAAAAATATTCATTATAAAGATAAAACGATTTCCTACATAATTTAAATTTATTTATAATTTTTAGACATTAAATAATATATGTTACTTAGGCCAGAGTAGTGATGCAGTATTTAATAAAATAATTAAATATTAAAAAATTGATATTATAAATACCCAAATAAATGTAATTTGACACTTTTTATGAATTAAAATAATTTTCCAGGTTAATATGACATGTTAGTATTTATTCAAGTAAACCTTTTCGGACTAATCATGTGGTTATGATTTTTACAAAAATCAATTACTAAATAGTGTCAAAATTGACATAAAATAGTTTTTAAGACAAATATTATATTATAAATTGTTATTTTATTCCTAAAAATCTAATGGTTGAAAAAATGACTTATATAAGGATATATATATTAATAATGATCCAATTGGGGTTCGTTTGGCTTGTTATAGTATGTTTATTAACCATATAGTGTAAGAAAACAAAAAGACACGGTAAAAGTTAAATTATATAACTTAAAGATAAATCTAAATGATAAGTTTAATATATTTACTAAAACTTGTCTAAAACATATTGTTTGAGATGATTTCAACCCATCCCCACTTTAGATTCAAAATAAATCAATTTGGA
The DNA here is from genome assembly GCA_963277665.1 of Viscum album. Taxonomy (NCBI): domain Eukaryota; kingdom Viridiplantae; phylum Streptophyta; class Magnoliopsida; order Santalales; family Viscaceae; genus Viscum; species Viscum album. Next base: position 2,065,254,900 of record OY728121.1, read on the forward strand.
GCGATTATAAACCGAATATGACTTTATTATAAAATATTATTTTATGTTTTTCCAAAGGTGCCCCTCTCCTCCCTTATAAAAAAGGCACCCCTTCCCTCTTCTCTTCACACCATTTGATCCTTGACGCTCAGACAACCCCATAACATTTCTCTTCTCCACTTCCATAGAAACATTCTCGATGTTATGGTCTTCTCAAATGTCTAACTTTACTTCCCTAAGAGGAAGATTGAAGGAGGTGCGTCAAAGAAGAGGTAATCTTTTCTACCGATTCTTTCAAGTTTATTTCTTCTTCAACATCATCTTCTTTAGTTGTTTCATTATAAAGTAATAAAATCAGTATTAAATATATACAGATATGTTATTATAAATATGATGAAACCCTATTTCACCTTCTATCCATCCTACGAAAAACGAAATCACCGTGCGTGTGTAAGTATAGAATACTGTCTCTACGCCGTGGTGTAAACAGTTTTTCCACCAACACCTTACTTGGATAGGTATAATGGTGTAAAGAATAACTATATATGATTATTATAACATCATACTTATTCTAAGATATTATTTCATCCACTACAATTCGATTCAATAAATATGGGAATGATATCATCGCTCGTGCGTACGTACGGATTACCGTATCCATGACGCGATGAGATTCATTTTCCATGTTAACAATTCAAGAATGATTATAATGTATATATAAGAGGTAATCATCAAATATATAAAATAATAATTATAATGGATTTATGTATATGTATATATATATATGTATGTCATCTACTTAATTCCATTCAAGTCAACAAGGAAACGAAAAACAGCGTTCATGCGTATGTACGACCTACCGTCTCCATGAATGGTGTATTTATTTCCATTTATCGATCAATTATATATATGTATATTCTGAATATATATTATATATAAATCATGTTTTATATTCTGGAATTAATTAATCATGATCTAAGTAATCATATTAATAATTACAAGTCAAAACACGGATGACAAATAAAACGAGTTTACCCAAAACTCTGCTTTAACATGGAATTTACAAAAGAACGGGTAATATAAAGTCATAAGGGAAACATATATGATTATCATTACAATGAATATGATTCTGTAATAAGTAAATTACATTATTTAAATCATTATATAGGTTTTTCGGATACGTACGAAGAATATCAGACCTAAGGTAAGGGATAATTTAACAATCTCATTTTTATCTGAGATTGTTTATTCATAATTATTTACTGGGGTTATGTTTATCATCAATGATCATATGTTCTCAAAATGTTTTCATAAAATGTTTAATTTTCTTCCGTGTATGTTTAACGTCATTTTTGCCATTTTTTACTTTTACCACATCATATAGATGTAATCTTTCTTTTGTTTACCATACGAGGTACTTTTTGACTTTTCCGGAAAAAGTACAAGAAGAATGTTATTCTATCTTATACAGCATGAATGAAATTTTACAGGTCTATAACACCTTATTTTTATGATGTTTAATCTACATTATTTCATGGTTATTTTCAATAAAATCCTTTTATTTTAAAATTTCATGGCATTTTGTGAAAAGAAAATGATTTTTAAGAAGAAAGGATATTTTCCTCAAGAATTCATTTAAAGTGTTTTATCAAAACCATTTTCCATCTAAGATGACATTATTTCATATGTGAATGTTTCAAGTATAATGTCTCTATGATTTACATGGTTTCAAATTTCTTATGATGAAATATCCATTTGTTTTATATGGACTATGTGATGATGGGATGATGTTTATGAATCCCATTTTATTCATTGGGTTATAATGAATGTTTTAAGTTTATTTTGTGGCACAATTAAGAAAGATTTCATTATGATATGGTTAGAACCTATATGTTATGACTCGTCCCAGTGGGGCCCGAGCCGCAACTCCCCAAGCCCACCTCCAATAGGCCAGGGGCTGGTGACTAGCTCCGAGTAGGCATACTACTAGCATGGGAGGCATTACCTATAAACCTGTACACAAGCACCCACACCTACAAGCTCACAAAGCTGAAAAGTAAAGAACATACTAAAAATGGAAAAGATGCATGCATACACTAAAACCCAAACACAGAGTACGACCAGAATGTAATGTTCAATAAAGTAAACACTTGGCCAAAAGTAAAAGCCCACTAGAAAGAAAGACTGTAAAAAATTCCAACCTATAATGAAAAGTGAGGGGATTATAGTCTGTATCCATAGGAAAACACCTCGGCCTGTCTGATCTCACTGTGTACCATCCGGTCCTGGTCCTCCAAGAATTTTGTCGAAGGCTCGCTCATCTGCAAAAGACACGACACGTGTGGGAAAAGCCCATGCAGGGGTGAGTATAAAAATACCCAGTAGGACACCCCAAAAACACAAAGGAATACAACAGGGGAAATGCCACAACAGAAAGGTACAGTCATCTCTACACAGTATATGTCTAACGAACTTATAACAAGAATATCCAGATATACTCCTACACAAATGACCCTCGCGATATCTCCACTAGGATCTAGCTCGAATATTCCACATAGTTTACCATCGGGAAAACACAGTCCAAGGTATGAAGAGAGAGATAAGAATTAATCGTTCTGGGATAACACACTCCACACATACCTTGGGAACATGATGCTCAGATGAGAATCACAGCAAAGTCATGGGGTGATTCTGACAACTCAATCTGAGATAATCCACTAATAAGAGGATCAGCGCCCGGGTAAAGATGGTCACGTCAATACCAAGAACTCTACCTAAGGTTCCAGGAATGAATAGAGGATCTAGCTCTAAGTCTCACAGAGGGTATTCCAACAACTCTATTCAGGGAGTTCTACCGAAGGGATCATACTCCTCTGTAAAGAAAATGATACCATAACCTTTAGGGAAAAGACCAAGGGTACGAACCCTAAGAGGACTAGTCCAAGTCATAGAATACAAGTGGAACAAGTCATGAAGAAAATGTTATACGGCATGTAGTTTGGTTACACACCGTGTTCCTTGACCCCGAGTACTGCCCGTGTAACCGGCCAGTGTCATTCATTCAAACTGAGTAATACTGAACGACACGAGGTGTAGAAAAGGTACACGTCGTGTTCCTCGACCCTAGGTACTGCCCATGTAAACGGCCCGTGTCATTTGGATTGTTGTGTAGAAAGAAACTACATGGCGTGTAGACGAGTTACACGCCGCGTCCGAGCTCATGGGATCGCTCTGTGTACACGAGCCATGTGCCCGTACATGGTCTCTGCCCGTGTCCATGTCGCCTGCCCGTGTTCCAGTACACGGGGTATCCCGTGTATCTGGATGGGTCTGGCCGGGTATGGGTATACATGACTTGTCCATGGTCGTGTACTATGCCCATGTCTGTGTACTCCTGGAGTGCACATTATGTAATCCAGCTGACGAACACACACCGTGTAGCCCATAATACACAGCGTGTAGTCTGAATTTCCCTAGAAACACCGTCTTCCTCCGCACGCCTCGGCTGATCCTCCATATCTTGATCCAACCATTTGATAATCACGAAACATCAAATTTGGGGTCCTTCCACCCCTATGAAACTGATTCAGTCGGTTTCGGGCTTCCGTTCAGCCTTGGAAATGCATCCCAAAAAATCCAGACAAAAACGTTCGAAGAACATGAACTTCTAAACAACGTTGATTTGTCTGCCACCATCATCTTCGCACATCCGTTAGGTCGTCTCGATGTTGGATCTTCAATTTTAGATCATTGTGCCAAAAAACGAGCGCCCAACGATCGAATTTCCCCAAGAACGCGAAGAACACACACGAAGAACATGTCGGAATTGGGAGAGAAAAACACAGCAATCAAGAGGGAAGAACCTCGATTGATGTTCGTGTCGATCTTGGTTTGTTACCATTATAAGGGTTGAACGAAGACCAAAACAACTCAAGAATAAAAAATCCCATGATTCCTTCAAATATCCCATCCTGCAAGAACGATCGATCCATGGGCTAATCTATTCATGGATTAGTCCGCTTTTGTCGTGAAAATCAAAAACAGGGAAGAAAAATGACAAACAAAATCCGTCCTGGATCCGTCGCATTCGTTGGTGATGATCTGGTCGCCGTGTCATCGTCGCCGGCGAAAATCATCAAGAACCGTCGTCGCCGCGTCAGGGGGGTCTTCTCCAGAGCTCTCTAGAGAAAATCAGGGTCATGGGAAATTGTAACCCTTACCCTCCCTGCAAAATCTCTATTTAAAAGTATAAATGATTTCGTTGCAACAAGGGTTTAAAAAAAATAATTTAATTAATATTTTATTATGGATACATCCATATGCCATATTACACCACTGACATGCATCGACCGATGTTAGGCCTCACCTAAGGTAAAATCACTGTTCTGAACGCAACGGTGCCCTCAGATTTCTGATCCGAGCACTCATTCAGGAGTTAGTCAATTTTTTTCAGGAAAACCGCACATGCACATTATTTAATTATTAAATTAAATTCAAACATTTGTTCCGGGCTCACCTGACCTCAGAACTGCACATCGTCTCAGAGCTTGGTCTCAAATTAATTCCCATATAATATAAAAATAATAAATTAAAAAATTCAGGACATTACAATATATCTCTCTCTAATGCATTGGGTAATGATTTATATCTCATGAGATAGACATGGCTGGAATGAAAAGTTAATATTGTTCAGTAATACAGGGCTGGAACGACAGGTACACCCAGTTATGTAAGGGACTTTGTCCACTAAGATGGTCTTGGCATCAATTCCTTGGCTACTATGGAAATCATAACATGTGCTTAATGGTTTCCACAATTACATGTTTCATTCCCATTCTATTTTATCATCATTGATGTTCCATTATGATCTATGCCTTATATACTGGCATGTTTTATGTCATTGTTCAATCTTTTGATGTTTAAACATTATGTTCATGGTTTTAAGTTCAAATATATATGGTTTGTTTTATTCTCTCCATGGATACCCTTACTAAGAATTTGAGCTCACCCATTATATGTTTTCTTTTCCCCAGGATATAAAGAAAGGTTTTAGGTAAAAAAAGAGAAGATCTTTATGGGAGATGTTGAAGATCTTTCACCAAGATAAGAAGATTATTTTCTGAGTTTCCAAAGACACTAAAATATTAAGGTCCTTTAGTGTATGTTTTTGTTATGTATTTGATATTCCTCAATAGTAATGTAATTTCTATGTTTGTCAAGCTTTGGGCCACTACAGTTGGTATCAGAGGAAAGGCTTAGTTATCCTTTGGAAACTAGGATGCGAAATCGTTAGTGAGATCCCTAGAGATATTTATAAGGCATGTCTAGGGATGTCCCTAAGGTTAAGTATAAGTATAGATTATAGTCCTAGAATTATGGTCACAATCTTATAATTAACCCTAAGATGTTATATATTGAAGGTAATCCACCTTTATTATGTTTTTTCCCTAGCATGATTTTTGCCACTTACACTATTATTTTTGGGTTTTAGATGATGGATGGAACCTGATGGAACCCTGCTGATCAATGTAATGGACAATGCAATGATTGTCCTCCTGAACAACCAAATTTGATGGGAGATAGAGTGAAAAATCATATTGCTATACTTACAAAATCTATGAATCATTCTAGATTTCCAAATGATCAGAGAAGGGAACAATATTATATTGAGTCCTTCATAGGGAAACAGTCACCTTCTTTAAATGGGTACTTTGATCCACATGTTTCTGAAAAATGGTTCAGTACCATTGAAAATATATTTTCAATACTTCGGTGTTCAGAACATGATAAATTCATTCTAGCTATTTGTATTTAGAAGGTGAAGCAAACCAGTGGTGGAATCTATTTTAGAATACAAGGCCTCAAAATGAAATTGACTCCATGGAATGGGACAAGTTCAAGAACTTGTTTTTTAGTAATTACTTCCCATGTATTCTTAGAACAAAGATGGAAAATGAGTTCTTTGAGATTAAGCAGAAGCATGATGAATCTGTTGGTATATACGAAGTGAATTTTACATGACATCCAAGGTATGCATCTGGTTTTATCATCCAACCTGAAAGTAAAGTTCATTGATTTTTAAGTGGTTTAAAACCAAGTCTTCGAAGGGCATTAGCTTTAAGAGACTTTAGTAGCTATGAAGAAATTGTGCGTTGTGCTATTGAAGTAGAACTGGAAGTCAGTGTAACATATCCATCTCAAGGTTTTGACAAGAAAAGAAAGATAGAGTTCAAGGGGAAATCTTAGAATAATGGGGAAAAGAATATTAATGTTTCTTTATGCTCAAAGTGTGGAAAGAATCATGGAGGAGATTGTCTTACAGGGATTAGAAAATGTTTTAAGAGTGGAAAAGAAGGCCATCGAGTAGCTAAGTGTCAAAGTAATGGAAAAAGGGTTGCTAATGATGTGAATAAAGAAAATACTATAGAGAATGCACCACCAACACTTCAATGCTTCAAGTGAAATGAAATGGGCATTATGCTAATCAATGCCCTGATCCAAGGGTTAATGATGATCAACGTGAGAAACCACTTAAGGAAAATGATAAAGGGAAGTTACATGCGATCACTATTTGTGATGTTGAATATGACAATGATTCTGTGTAATGATTAAGTGTTTATTTAATGGGATTTCAAAATAATATATTGGAATCTAATTTATGGAATTGTGGAATTTTGGAATATCTATGTATTGGTTTTTAATAATTATATGGTACCGGTAACCATGAAAATTGATTATAATATTTTTTGAAGGTAGATGATATGAGAATACTGAAGGGATAAGGATATAATGTGATGTTTGATATTATTATTGATCTCATGACTGATGTAAGGACAATGTGATATCATGGTTTGAGTATATAGAATTTTTGGGATTTTTGTATGTGGAAAGAGTTACCTTTTGACAGCATTCATGTTTCACTATGGTTGTATGATAATTTATGATTCATTAGAATACATGATTAAGGTATTCACATGTTTGGAATGTGATCAATAAGATATATCTTCTGATATATGGGTGATAAATGATTGTATTCACGTTCTTGTTATATGAAATTTCAAGTAATCGTTTTCTTTATACTATGAGATTGGACAGATGTATTTTGAATAAACCAAAATATTGGAATGAATTAAGTTAGACATAAGATAGTATTGTTTAAGGCTACAATTTTTTTTTCGATATTATTGATGGAATGTTATAATACTGTAGTTTAAGAAAAGGGAAAACATGCTTAATGGGCGGCAACCCGTCATGTCGGACAAGGTTGTGGGAATCGAACCCACAGCTGAAGTGTGACATGCCTTTATCGCCTACCATTGGCCTACAGTAAGTCCCTGGTTAGTAGAATCTAGTTTTATTATATTATTCGGTATGATATATGAAGGATAAGTCCATTTTAGGAACCATATACAATTAATCTCACTATAGATGGACTTATGTATATTTAATAACTTTTACTATCCTTTTGTTTGAGATAGATGGAATGACCTATCATTCTATCGCATGATCTGCTAACACTTCATGGAAGACAAGTTCAACTTCATTTCTTTAAGAGATGATGTGGAAATTGTTCAAGTTAGAAACAACTGTAATATTGTTCCAAAATCAAGTAAGTATTTCATTTTATTCAACAATTCTTCAACTTTACAGAAATGATCTTGAATACAAAAAAATGTTGTCCAAGTGCCCTTATATCCGATGAAGCAGATAGCACCTTAAATCAACACAAATTTATGGCTTTGTGATTTTTGGATTTTTCATATCCATTTTCTCTACCACTCTCCATCAGAACATGATGGTTAGATTTCTCTTCCTTATCCACATTTTCACATATGTTCTCCTATGTGGATACCCAATGATTAGTTAATTTGGGGAACCATTATGTTTCAAACATTAGTTTTTAAAGATAAGTTTTGGTATTCTTTTTATGATGTTGGTTTATATTATTGAAACATTCAAGTAGTAAACCATTTATAACCCCGACGAATTTCGAGGGAGAAATTCATTTTAAGGGGGGTAGAATGTAACACCCCGATATTTTATGAAAAGTATTCTTTTTAATTTCATTGATGTATTGTGTTTTATGCTACACCAAATGGATCTTTCACTACATTCATCCCTGACTTGTCTTTCATTACACACAATTATGACGTTCCATGATAGTGTGTGTTGTACACAATATCTAGTTTCACTAAACAATGATATCTTTTATAAACTAGTCGTTATGAATAGTACTACCCAATTTTTGAAATTTTATAAATTTTATCTTTTGAAATGGACTTCATTTTTGGATTCGGAATATCAAAATTAGCCTAGGGTGAATTTTTTGTATTTTTTTTGAAAACCTTCAATTTTTGATAAATATTGAAAACAATAGGTTACTATTTAAAAACAGATTTTTTAATTAAATAATTATTTATTTTATTTAAATTAATTTTAGGTCAAAATTGATACATAATACCTATTAATGTTTAATTTAATTCATTGGATTCATTTTATAATAATTTTAGATATATAAAAATTTTATTGTACTTTTAACCGTCTTTTACCCACCTCCTAGTGAATTTGAAATTTTACATAAAACATAATTTTACTGCTTCTGTGAGTGGAATTTAGAAAATCCGAGAGACATGATTAATATCAAAGAGTAAAATGTGGTTCAATAAGATAAAAATAATTTTTTTTGAATCGTAACTTTTTACTTTTATTTAACACGGTTTAATGTAAGTAGAGTAATTAAGGGTAAAAATGATATTACTATTACCCTAACACATGTCCTAATTCTATTGTATAAGTGTAATTCGACCAAAAACATCATTAGGAATACAAAACTACCCTCAATTACACATGTATTGGATTAGGACATTTATTTTTTTTAATAAAGTATTAAAATGGTTAAAATTAATGTTTAATAACTAAAACATTTTTAATATTGGGTTATTCATAAGATAAATTCTACTATATATATTTATTAAAAAGATAAAAATATTTCCTACCTAATGGTATTTTATTTATAATTTATAGACATTAAATAATTTAAGTAACTTATGACACAATGGTTATACAGTAATTACCAAAATAATGAAATATTAAAATAAATGATATTATAAATACCCAAATAAATATAATTTGAGACTTTTTATGAATTACAATAATTTTATAGGTTAATATGACATTTTAGTATTTATTCAATTAACTTTTTTGAACTAATAATGTGGTTATGATTTCCACAAAAAAAAATTAATAAATAGTGTAAAAATGACATAAAATATGTTTTAAAACAAATATTATATTATTAATTGTTATTATATTCCTAAAAATCTATTATTCATCCAAATGACATATATAAGGCTATATATATTAATAATGAACCACTTTGGGTTCGTTTGTCTTATTATATAAGTTTATTGACCATATAGTGTAAGAAAACCAAAAGACATGGTAAAAATTAAATTATTTAACATATAGTTAAATATAAATGATAAGGTTAAAATAGTAACCTAATCTTTCCTAAAACCTATTTCGTGAAGGTATTGCAACCCATCCCAAATTTAACATAGAAATAAATCAATTTTGAGCTATTATAAACCGAATATGACTTTATTATAAAATAATATATTATGTTTTTCCAAATGTGCCCCTCTCCTCCCTTATTAAAAGGGCACCCCTTACCTCTTCTCTTCACACCCTTTTGATTGTTGAACCTAGGCCAACCCCTGACCATTTGTCTTCTAAACTTTCCTAGAAACATTCTGGAGGTTCTGGTATTTTCAAAATATCAACTCTACTTCCTTAAGAAGAATCATAAAGGAGGTGCGTCAAAGAAGAGGTAATCTCTTCTTCCGATTCTATCAAGTTTCATTCTTCTTCAACTTATTATTCTTTAGTTGTTTCATTATAAATTAATAAAACAAGTATTAAATATATACTGATATGTTATTATAAATATGAAACAACCCTATTTCACCTTCTATCCATCCTACGGAAAATGAAATCACCAAGCGTGCGTAAGTACGGAATACCGTCTCCACGCCGTGGTGTAATCAGTTTTTCCACCACCACCTTACTTGGATGGGTATAGTGGTGTAAATAATAAATATATATGATTATTATAACATCATACTGATTCTATGATATTATATCATCCACTCCAATTCCATTCAATAAATATGGTAACAAAATCATCGCTTGTGCTTACGTACGGATTACCGTCTCCACGACGCGTTGTGATTCATTTTCCATGTTAACAATTCTATAATGATTATAAAGTATATATAAGAGGTAATCATGAAATATATGACATAATATTTCAACTGGATTTATGTATATATATTTGTGTGTCATCTACTTAATTCCATTCAATTCAATAAGGAAACGAAAAATAGCATTCATGCGTACGTACGACATGCCGTCTCCTTGAACGGTGTATTTATTTCCATTTATTGATCTATTATATATATGTATATTATGAATATATATTATATATTAATCATGTTTTATATTCTTGAATTATGTAATCATGATCTAGTAATCAAATTAATAATTACAAGTCAAAACACTGACGATAAATAAAACGAGTTTACCCAAAACGCTGCTTTGAAATGGAATTTATAAAAGAACAGGTAATATAAAGTCATAAGTGAACCATATATGATTGTCTTTACAATGAATATGATTCTGTAATAAGTAAATGATATTATTTAAATCATTATACAGGTGGTTCAGATATGGACGAAACATATCAGACCTAAGGTAAGGGATAATTTAACAATCTCATTTTTATCCGAGATTGCTTTCTCATAATTATTTACTAGGGTTATGTTTATCATCCATGTCCATTTGTTCTCAAATTTTATTCATAAAATGTTTACTTTTATTTAATGTATGTTTAAAGTCATTTTTACCCTTTTTTACTTTTACCACATAATATGGATGGAATCCTTCTTTTGTTTACCATACGAGGTAGTTTTTGACTTTTCTGGAAAAGGCACAAGAAAAATATTTTTTAACTTATATGGCATGAATGGAATTTTATGATTTCATAACGCCTTATTTTATTGAATTTTAATGTACATGATTTCATGGTTATTTTCAATAAAATACTTTTCATTAAAAATTGCGTGGCATTTTGTGAAAAGAAAATGATTTTTAAGAAAAAAGGATATTTTCCTCAAGAATTCATTTCAAGTGTTTTATCAAAACCATTTTCCATCTAAGATGAAATTATTTCATATGTGTATGTTTCAAGTATAATGTCTCTATTATTTTCATGGTTTCACATTTCTTATGATGAAATATCCATTTGTTTTATGTGGATTATGTGATGGTGGGAGGATGTTTATGAATCCCATTTTATTCATTGGGTTATGATGAATGTTTTAAGATTATTTTATGGAATAAGTAAGAATGATTTCATTATTTGATGGGTGGGACCAATATCTCCCTCCAATGAATTGGGTAATGATTTATATCTCATGAGATACACATGGCTGGGATGACAAGTAAATCCAGTTCAGTAATATATAGCTGGAATGGAAAGTAAACCCAGTTCAGTAAGGGAATTTTTCCACTAAGATGGTCTTGGCAGCAAGGCCTTGGATACTATAGAAATCATAACATTTTCTTAATGGTTTCCACAATTACATGTTTTATTACCGTGAAATGTTATGAGGATTTATGTTCCATTATGATCTATGCCTTATGTAATGCCATGTTTTATGTTAGTGCTCAAGCTTTTGATGTTTAAACATTATGTTCATCTTTTTATGTTCAAATGTATATGGTTTGTTTTATTCTCTCCATGCATACCCTTAATGAGAATTTGAGCTCACCCTTTATATATTTTCTTTTCCCCATGATATAAAGAAATGTTTTAGGTAAAAAAAGAATGATCTTTATGGGATATTTTGATGATCTTTCAAGAAGATTAGAAGATTGTAGTACGAGTTTCCAAAGACACTAAAATATTACGGTCCTTTGTTGTATGTTTTTGTTATGTATTAGATATTCCGAAAAATTAATGTAATGTCTATGTACGTCAAGCTTTGTGCCTCTATAGTTGGTATCAGAGGAAAGGTTTAGTTAACCTTTGAAAGCTAGGATGCGAAAACTTTAGTGAGATCCCTAGAGATATTTCTAAGGTATGTCTAGGGATGTCTCTAATGTTAAGTATAAGTATAGGTTATAGTCCTATAATTATGGTCATAATCTTAGAATTAACCCTAAGATGTTATATATTGAAGGTACTCCCCCTTTATTATGTTGTTTCACTAGCATGATTTTTTCCTCTAACACTATTCTTTTTGGGTTTTAGACGATGGCAGGAACCTGATGGAACCGTGTTGATCAATGTAATGGACAATGCAATGATTGTCCTCCTGAACAACCAAATTTGTTGGGAGATGGAGTGAAAAATTTTATTGATATACTTACACAAGCTATGAATCATTCTAGTTTTCCAAATGATCAGAGAAGGGAACAATATTTTATTGATTCCTTCATGGGGCAACGTCCACATTCTTTCAATGGGTCCTCTGATCCACTTGTTGCTGAATAATGTATTAGTACCATTGAAAAGATACTTTCCATACTTTGATGTTCGGAACATGATAAAACCATTCTATCTTTTTACCGTTTAGAAGGTGCAGCAGACCAGTGGTGGACTCTAATTTAGAATACAAGGGCCAAAGATGAAATTGAATCCATGGAATGGGACGAGTTCAAGAACTTGTTTTTTAGTAAGTACTTCCCTCGTATTCTTTGAACCAAGATGGAAAAGGAGTTCCTTGAGGTTAAGAAGAAGGATTATGAACTTGTTGGCATATACGAAGAGAATTTTAAAATACTTCCAAGGTATGAATTGTGTTTTATCGTCCAACCTGAATGTAAAGTTGATCGATTTTTCAGTCGCTTAAAACCAAGTCTTTGAAGGGAATTAGCTATAAGAGACTTCAGTATCTATGAAGAAACTGTGAGTTGTGCTATCAAGGTAGAACTAGAAGTTGGTGTAATAGATCCATCTCATGGTTTTGACAAGAAACGAAAGATGGTGTTCAAGGATAAATCTCAGAATAATGGCGAAAAGAAGATGGATGTTTCTTTATGCTCAAAGGGTGGAAATATGCATGGTAAAGATTGTCTTAAAGGGACTAGAAAATTTCTTAAGTGTGGAAAAGAAGGTCATCAAACAATTGAGTGTAAAAGTAATGATAAAAGGGTTTCTAATGTTGTGAATAATGAAAAGACTACAGAGAACGCACCACCAACAGTACAATGCTTCAAGTGCAATGAAATGGGGCATTATGCTAATCAATGCCCTAATCCAAGGGTTAATGATGATCAACCTGAGCAACCAATTAAAAAAAAGGATAAAGGGAAGTCACATACGATCACTATTTGGGATGTTGAATATGTAAATGATGGTGTGTAATGATTAAGTGTTTATGTAATGGGATTTCCAAATAGTATCTTGGAATCTCATTTATGGCAACGTGGAAATTTGGAATATCTATGTATTGGTTTTCAATAATTATGTGGTACCGGTAACCATGAAAAGTGATTGTAATATTTTTGGAAAGTAGATGATATGTGCATAATGAAGGGATAAGGAGATAATGAGATGTTTGATACTATTATTGAGCTCATGACTAATTTAAGGACAATGTGATATCATGGTTTGAGTATATAGAATTTTTGGGATTTTGGTATGTGGAAAGAGTTACCTTTGGACAGCATTCATAATTTCACTATGGATTTATGATAATTTATGTTTCAAGAGAATATATGATTAAGTTATTCACATTTTTGGAATGTGATCAACAAGATATATCTTATTATATATGGGCGATAAATGATGGTATTCACGTGCTTGTTATGTGACATTTCAGGTAATCGTTTTCTTTATACTATGAGATTGGACAGATGTATTTTGAATAAGCCTAAAGATTGGAATGAATTATGTCAGACATAAGATAGTATTGTTTAAGGCTAGAATTTTTTTCCAATATCATTGATGGAATGTTATAATAGTGTATTTTATGAAAAGGGACAACATGCAGAATGGGAGAAAACTCGTCACGTCGGACGAGGTTGTGGGAATCGAACCCACAACCGAAGTACGATAGAACTTTATCGCCTACCACTGGCCTACAGGAATTCCCTAGTTATTAGAAACTCATTTTATTATATTAAGCGGTATGATATATGAAGGTTATGTCCATTTTAGGAACCATATACAATTAATCTCACTATATATGGACTTATGTATATTTCATAACATTTATTATCTTTTTGTTTGAGACAGATGGAATGACCTATCATTCTATCGCATGATCTTCTAACACTTCACAGAAGACAAATTCAACATCATTTCATTAAGAGATGATGTGGAAATTGTTCAAGGCACAAACAACAGTAATATTATACCAAAATCAAGTAAGTCTTTCTTTTAATTCAATAATTCTTCAACTTTAGGGAAATGATCTTCAATACATAAAAATGTTTTCCTTGTGTCCTTATATCAAATTAATCATATGGTACCTTAAATCAACACAAATTTATGGCTAGGTGATTTTTGGATTTTTCATAGCCATGTTCTCTACCAATCTCCAACGGAACATGATGGTGGGATTTCTCTTCCATATCCACATTTTCACCTATGTTCTCCTACGTGGAAGCCCAGTGATTAGTTAATTTGGGTAACCATTATGTTTCAAACATTAGTTTTTTAAGATTAGTTTTGGAATTCCTTTTTAAAATGTGGGTTTCTATTAAAGAAACTTTCAAGTATTAAAGAATTTATAACCCCAACAAATTTCTAGGGTGAAATACATTTTAAGGGGGGTAGAATGTAACACCCCATGATTTTATGAAAAATATTATTTTTAAATTCTATGATGTCTTGTGTTGTATGCTACACCAAAATAATCTTTCACTACACACATCCCTGACTTGTCTTGCATTACACGCAATCACGACCTTCCACGAGAGCGTGTGTTGTACGCGATATCGAGTTTCTCTTAACAACGATATTTTATATAAACTAACTGTTATGAATATTAATACCCACTTTTTGAAATTTTATAAATTTTATCTTTTGAAATGGACTTCATTTTTTGGATTTGGAATATGGAAATTAGCATAGGGTGAATTTTTCGTATTTTTCTGAAAACATTCAATTTTTGATGAATAGTGAAAACAGTAGGTTACTATTTAAAAACAGACTTTTTATTTAAATAATTATTTATTTTATTTAAATTTGTTTTAGGTCAAAATTGATACACAATACCTATACATGTTCAATGTAATTCATTGGAATCATTTTATAATAAATTTATATATATAAAAATTTTATTGAACTTTTGACCGTCTATTACCCACCACCTAGGAGAATTTAAAAATTTACATAAATCATAATTTTACCTCTTCTATGAGTGGAATTTCGAAAATCTGAGAGACACGATTAATATCACGGAGTAATATTTTTTTCAATAAGATAAAAATAATTTTTGGTGAATAGTAACTTTTTACTTTTACTTACCTTGGTTAAAAGTTAATAGGGTAATAAAGGGTAAAAATGATATTACCATTACCCTAACACATTTACTAATTCTATTTGATAAGTTTAATTCCACCAAAAACAAGCTTAGGAATAAAATAGTACCTTTTAGGTCCACTTGGATTGGATTAAGACATTTATTATTATTTTATTTGAAAAAGAGTAAAAATGGTTAAAATGAACGTTTAATAACTAAAACATTTTTAATGTAGGGTTATACATAAGATAAATCCGACAATAAATATTCATCAAAAAGATAAAAGGATTTCCTACCTAATGGAATATTATTTATAATTTTTAGTCTCTATATAATTTATGTTATTTGTGACGCAATGGTGATGCAGTAATTACCAAAATAATGAAATATTAAAATAATTGATATTATAAATACCCAAATAAATGTAATTTGAGACTTTTTATAAATTCCACTAATTTTATAAGTTAATATTACATGTTATTAATTATTAAATTAACTGTTTTCTAACTAATAATGTGTTTATGATTTTCACAAAAATCAATTACTAAATAGTGTTAAAATTTACATAAAATAGTTTTTAAAACCAATATTATATTATTAATTGTTATTATATTCCAAAAAATATAAGGATCGACAAAATGACTTAGATAAGGCTATATATATTAATAATGAACCACTTAGGGTTCGTTTGTCTTGTTATGATATGTTTATTAACCATATAGTGTAAGAAAACAAAAAGACACGGTAAAAGTTAAATTATTTAACTAATAGTTGAATCTAAATGATAAGTTTAAAATAGTAACTTAAACTTTTATAAAACCTATTTTTTGAAGGTATTTCGACCATCCCTACTTCAAAATCTAAATAAATCAATTTAGAGCTATTATAAACCGAATATGACTTTATTATAAAATAATATTTTATGTTTTTCCAAAGGTGCCCCTCAAGGGAACCCCTTCCCTCTTCTGTTTACACCCTTTTTATCCTTGAAGCTCGGCAAAACCCTGAAAATTTCTCTTCTCCACATCCCTAGAAACATTCTGGAGGTTCTGGTCTTCTCAAAAGGCCAACTCTACTTCCTTAAAAGGAATCTCAAAGAAGGTGCGTCAAAGAAGAGGTAATCACCTCTTCCGATTCTTTCAAGTTTCTTTCATCTTCAACTTCTTCTTCTTTAGTTATTTCATTATAAAGTAATAAAATCAGTATTACATATATACTGATATGTTATTATAAATATTAAACAACCCTATTTCACCTTCTATCCATCCTATGGAAAACAAAATCACCAGGCATGCCTACGTATGGAATACGGTAACCACGCCGTGGTGTAATCTGTTTTTCCACCACCACCTTACTTGGATGGGTATAATGGTGTAAAGAATAACTATATATGATTATTATAACATCATAATGATTATATGATATTATATCATCCAATCCAATTCCATTCAATAAATATGGGAATGATATCATCGCTCGTGCATACGTATGGATTACTGTCTCCACGACGCGATGAGATTCATTTTCCATGTTAACAATTAAAGAATGATTATAAAGTATATATAAGAGGTAATCATGAAATATATGACATAATAATTCTACTGGATTTATGTATCTATATATTTATGTCATCTACTTGATTCCATTCAAGTCAATAATGAATCGAAAAATAACATTCATGCATACGTACTGCCTACCGTCTCTATGAACGGTATATTTATTTCCATTTTTAGATCTATTATATATATGTATATTCTGAATATATATTATATATAAAACATTTTTTATATTTTTGAATTAAGTAATCATGATCTATGTAATCATATTAATAATTACAAGTCAAAACACGGATGATAAATAAAATTATTTTACCTAAAACACTGCTTTAACATGGAATTTACAAAAGAACATATAGTATAGAGTTATAAGTGAACCATATATGATAATCATTACAATGAATATGATTTTGTAATAAGTAAATGATATTATTTAAATCATTATACATGAGGTTCGGATACGTACGAAGCATATCAGACCTAAGGTAAGGGATAATTTAACAATCTTATTTTTATCTCAGATTGCTTATTCGTAATTATTTACTAGGGTTATGTTTATCATCCATGTCCATATGTTCTCAAAATGTTTTCATAAAATTTTTAATTTTCTTCCATGTATTATTAATTTCTTTTTTACTATTTTTTACTTTTACCACATCATATGAAAGGAATCATTCTTTAGTTTACCATACGAGGTACTTTTTGACTTTTCCGACAAAAGTACAAGAAGAATGTTTTTTAACTTATATGGCATGAAAGGAATTTTACAGTTTCATAATTCCTTATTTTCATGAAGTTTCATCTACATGATTTCCTGGTTATTTTCAATAAAAATTTTTTATTTTAAAATTGCTTATCATTTTGTGAAAAGAAAATGATTTTTAAGAAGAAAGGATATTTTCTTCAAGAATTCATTTCTAGTGTTTTATCAAAACCAATTTCCATCTAAGATGACATTATTTTATATGTGTATATTTGAAGTATAATTTCTCTATGATTTAAATGGTTTCACATTTCTTATAATGAAATATCCATTTGTTTTATATGGATTATGTGATGATGGGTTGATGTTTATGAAACCCATTTTATTCATTGGTTTATGATGCATGTTTTAAGTATATTTTGCGGCATAAGTAAGAATGATTTCATTATGAGATGGTTGGGACCTATATCTCCATCTAATGCATTGGGTAAAGATTTATATCTCATGAGATAGACATGACTGGAATGGAAAGTAAATATGGTTCAGTAATATAGGGCTGGAATGGCAAGTAATCCTGGTTCAGTAAGGGATTTGTCCACTAAGATATTCTTGGAAGCAATGCCTTGGATACTATGGAAATCATAAGATGTGCTTAATGGTTTCCACAATTACATGTTTTATTCCCTTGCAATTTTATCATGATTGATGTTCCATTATGATCTATTCCTTATGTACTGCCATGTTTTGTGTCATTGCTCAATCTTTTGATGTTTAAACATTATGTTCATGTTTTTAATTTCAAATGTATATGGTTTGTCTTATTCTCTCCATGTATACCCTTACTGAGAATTTGAGCTCACCCTTTATTTGGATTCTATTCCCCAGGATATAAAGAAAGGTTTTATGTAAAAAAGGAAGATCTTTGTGGGAGAGGTTGAAGATCTTTCACCAAGATTAGAAGATTATATTATGAGTTTCCAAAGACACTAAACTATTACAGTCCTTTGGTGTATGTTTTTGTTATGTATTAGATATTCCAAAAATTAAATATAATGTCTATGTATGTCAAGCTTTGGGCCTCTACAGTTGGTATCATAGGAAAGGTTTAGTTAACCTTTGGAAACTAGGATGTTAAAACATTATTGAGAACTCTAGAGATATTTGTAAGGTATGTCTAGGGACGTCCCTAAGGTTAAGTATTAGTATAGGTTATAGTCCTAGAATTATGGTCACAATCATAGAATTAAAACTATGATTTTATATATTGAAGGTACTCCCTCTTTATTATGTTGTTTCCCATGCATGATTTTTTCCTCTCACACTATTCTTTTTGGGTTTTAGACGATGGATAGAACCTGATGGAACCGTGTTGATCAATGTAATGGAAAATGAAATGATTTTCCTTCGGGACAACCAAATGTGATTGGATATAGAGTGAAAAATCTTATTGTTATACATACACAAGCTATGAATCATTCTATATTTCCAAATGATCAGAGAATAGAACAATATTCTATTGAGTCCATCATGAGGCAACATCCTCCGTCTTTCAATGGGTCCTCTGATCCACTTCTTGATGAACTATGGATCAGTACCATTGAAAGGATAATTTACATACATCACTTTTCAGAACATGATAAAGTCATTCTAGTTGTTTACCATTTAGAAGGTGCAGTAGACCTGTGGTTGACTCTAATTAAGAATACAAGTCCCCAAGATGAAATAGAATCCATGGAATGGGACGAGTTCAAGAACATGTATTTCAGTAAGTACTTCCCTTGTATTATTTGAACAAAGGTGGAAAAGGAGTTACTTGAGCTTAAGAAGAAGGATGATGAATATGTTGGTATATACGAAGAGAATTTTACAAGAAAATCAAGGTATGCATCTGGTTTTATCATCCAACCTAAAAGTAAAGTTGATAAATTTTTCAGTTTCTCAAAACCACGTCTTCAAAGGGAATTAGCTATAAGAGACTTAAGTAGCTATGAAGAAATTGTGTGTTGTGCTATCACGGTAGAACTGGAAGTTAGTGTAACATATCCATCTCATGGTTTTGACAAGAAACGAAAAATGGAGTTCAAGGAGAAATCTCAGAATAATAGTGAAAAGAAGATGAATGTTTCTTTATGCTCAAAGTGTGGAAAGAAGCATGGTGGAGATTGTCTTAAAGGGACTAAAAAATGTTTTAAGTGTGGGAAAAAAAGGTCATCGAGCAGCTGATTGTCAATGTAATGGAAAAAGGTTTGCTAATGATGTGAATAAAGAAGAGACTGTAGAGAATGCACCACCAACACTTCAATGCATCAAGTGCAATGAAAAGGGTCATTGTGCTAATCAATGCCCTAATAAAGGGTTAATGATGATCAAATTGAGAAACCACTTAAGGAAAAGTATAATAGGAAGTCACATGCAATCACTATTTATGATGTAGAATAATAAAATGATGTTGTGTAATGATTAAGTGTTTATGTAATGGGATTTCAAAATAGTATCTTAGAATCTCATTTATGGCATCGTGGAATTTTGGATATCAATGTATTGGTTTTCAATAATTATATGGTATCGGTAACAATGAAAAGTGATTGTAATATTTTCTGAAAGTAGATGATATGCCCATAATTAAGGGATAAGGAGATAATGAGATATTTGATAGTATTATTGATCTCATTACTGATGTAAGGACAATGTGATATCATGGTTTGTATGGAATTTTTGGGATTTTGGAATGTGGAAAGAGTTACATTTTGACAGCATTCATGATTTCACTATGGTTCTATGATAATTTATGTTTCAATAGAATACATGATTAAGGTATTCACATGTTTAGAATGTGATCAACAAGAAATATCTTATGATATATTGGGGATAAATGATGGTATTCACGTGCTTGTTTTGTGACATTTCAAGTAATCGTTTTCTTTATACTATGAGATAGGACATATGTATTTTAAATAAACCTAAAGATTGGAAAGAATTAAGTTAGACATAATATAGTATTATTTAAGGATAGAATTTTTTTCGATATTATTGATGGAATGTTATAATAGTGTAGTTTAAGAAAAGGGAAAACATGCAGAACGGGCGACAACCCATCACGTTGGATGATGCTATGGGAATCGAACTCACAACCGAAGTGCGAAAGGCCTTTATCGCCTACCACTGGACTACAGGAAGTCCCTGGTTAGTAGAAGAAAGTTTTATTATATTAAGTGGTATGATATATGAAGGATAGGTCCATTTTAGGAACCATATATGATTAATCTCAGCATAGATGGACTTATGTATATTAAATAACTTTACTATGCTTTTGTTTGAGACTGATGGAATGACCTATCATTCTATTGCATGATCTGCTCACACATCACGGAAGACAAATTCAACATCATTTCTTTAAGAGATGATGTGGAAATTGTTCAAGGCACAAACAACAGTAAGATTTTTCCAAAATCAAGTATGTATTTCTTTTAATTCAAAAATTCTCCAACATTAGGGAAATGATATTGAATACAAAAAAATGTTGTCCTAGTGTCCTTATATCCGATGAATCAGATGGTACCTTAAATCATCACAAATTTATGGTTTTGTGATTTTTGGATTTTTCATAGCCATGTTCTCTACCACTCTCCATCTAAACATGGTAGTTTGATTTTTCTTCCATATCCACATTTTCACCTATGTTCTCCTATGTGGAAACCCAGTGATTAGTTAATTTGGGTAACCGTTATGTTTCATACTTTAGGATTTAAATATAAGTTTTGGTATTCCTTTTTATGAAGTGGATTTCTATTAAAGAAACATTCTAGTAGTGAAAAATTTATAACCCCGAAGAATTTCGAGGGAGAAATTCATTTTTAGGGGGGTAGAATGTAACACCTCGAGATTTTATGAAAATTATTATTTTTAATTTCATTGATGTCTTGTGTTGTATGCTACAAAAAAAGGATATTTCACTACATGCATCCTTGACTTGGCTTTCATTACACGCAATCACGACCTTCCACGATAGCATGTGTTGTGCGCAATACCGAGTTTCGCTAAACAACGATATGTTATATAAACTAGCCGTTATGAATAGTAATACCCAATTTTTAAAATTTTATAAATTTTATCTTCCGAAATGGACTTCATTTTTGGATTCGGAATATCATAACTAGCCTAGGGTGAATTTTTGGTATTTTTCTGCAAACTTTTAATTTTTGATGAATTGTGAAAACACTAGGTTACTATTTAAAAACTGACTTTTTATTTAATTAATTATTTATTTTATTTAAATTTATTTAAATTCAAAATTGATACATAATACCTATACAAGTACAATGTAATTCATTGAAGTCATTTTATAAGAATTTTAGATATATAAAAAATTTATTGAACTTTTCAACGTCTTTTACCGACCTCCTAGGAGAATTTGAAAATTTACATAAAACATAATTTTACCATTTCTGTGAGTGGAATTTAGAAAATCCAAGAGACACGATTAATATCAAGGAGTAAAATGTGGTTCAATAAGATAAAAATAATTTTTGGTGAATAGTAACTTTTTAATTTTATTTACCGTGATTAAAATTAAATAGGGTAATTAAGGGTAAAAAATGATATCACTATTACCCTAACACATTTCAAAATTCAATTGGATAAGTGTAATTTGACCAAAAAAACATTAGAAATAAAATATTACACTTTAGGTTCACTTGGATTGAATTAGGACATTTATTATTATTTTATTTAAAGAAGAGTTAAAATGGTTTAAATCAAACATTAATAACTAAACCATTTTTAATATTGGTTATAAATAAGAAAAATTCGACTATAAATATTCATTAGAATGATATAAATATTTCCTACCTAATGGTATTTTATTTATAATTTTTTGAAATTAAATAATTTATGTTATTTATGACACAATAGTGATGTAGTAATTCCATAAATAATGAAATATTAAAATAATTGATATTATAAATACCCAAAAAATGTAATTTGAGACTTTTTATGAATTACCATATTTTTATAGGTTAATATGACATGTTTTTATTTATTCAATTAACTTTTTTCAAACTAATCATGTGGTTATGAGTTTCACAAAAATCAATTACTATATAGTGTCAAAATTGACATTAAATAGTTTTTAAAACAAATATTGTATTATTAATTATTATTATACTTTTAAAAATCTAAGGTTATGCCAAATGATATATATTAGGCTATATATATTAATAATGAACCACTTGGGGTTCTTTTGGCTTGTTATAGTACGTTTATTAACCTTATAGTGTAAGAAAAAAAAGACTCGGTAAAAGTTAAATTATTTAACTTAGAGTTAAATCTAAATTATAAGGTTAAAATATTAACCTAAATATGTCTAAAACCTATTGGTTGAGATTATTGCGACCCATCCCCACTTTATCTTTGAAATAAATCAATTTGGAGCTATTATAAACCGAATATGACTTTATTATAAAATAATATTTTATGTTTTTTCAAAGGTGCCCCTCTCCTCCCTTATAAAAAGGGCACCCCTTCCCTCTTCTCTTCACACCCTTATTATCCTTGAAGCTCGAACAGACCCGGACCATTTCTCTTCTCCACTTCCCTAGAAACATTCTAGAGGTTCTGGTATTCTCAAAACACCAACTCTACTTCCTTAAAAGGAAGCTTAAAGGAGGTGCGTCCAAAAAGAGGCAATCTCTTCTTCCGATTCATTCAAGTTTCTTTCTTCTTCATCTTCTTCTTAATTAGATGTTTCATTATAAAGTAATAAAATAAGAATTAAATATATACTGATATGTTATTATAAATATGAAACAACCCCCTTTTACATTCTATCCATCCTACGGAAAATGATATCACCGCGTGTGAGTACGTACGGAATACCATCTCCATGTCGTGGTGTAATCAGTGTTTCCATCACCACCTTAATTGGATGGGAATAATGGTGTAAATAATTACTATATACTATTATTATGACTTCATACTGATTATAATATATTATATCATCCACTACAATTAAATTCAATAAATATGGGAAGGATATCATCGCTCGTGCGTAAGTACGGATTACCGTCTCCACGACGCGATGAGATTAATTTTCCATGTTAACAATTCAAGAATGATTATAAAGTATATATAATAGGTAATCATGAAATATATGACATAATAATTCTACTGTATATATGTATATATATATGTATGTCATCTAATTAATTCCATTCAAGTAAATAAGGAAATGAAAAACAATGTTCATGCTTACGTACGACCTACAGTCTCCATGAACAGTGTATTTATTTCCATTTATCGATCTATTATATATTTCTATATTCTGAATATATATTATATATATAGTGTTTTATATTCTGGAATTATGTAATCACAATCTATTTAATCATATTAATAATTATAAGTCAAAACACGGACGATAAATAAAACTATTTTACCCAAAACGTTGCTTTAACATGGAATTTACAAAAGAAAGGGTAATATAAAGTCATAAGTGAACCATATATAATTATAATTACAATGAATATGATTCTGTAATAAGTAAATGACATTATTTAAATCATTACACAAGAGGTTCAGATACGTACGATGCATATCAGACAAAAGTATGAGATAATTTAACAATCCCATTTTTATTCGAGATTGTTTATTCGTATTATTTACTAGGGTTATGTTTATCATCCATGTCCATATGTTCTCAAAATGATTTCATTAAATGTTTACATTTCTACCATTTATGTTTATAGTCATTTTTAACCTTTTTTACTTTTACCATATCACATGGAAGGAATCATTCTTTTGTTTACCATACGAGGTACTTTTTGAATTTTCCAACAAAAGTACAAGAAGAATGTTTTTTAACTTATATGGCATGAACAGATTTTTACGGTTTTATAACACCTAATTTTTATGAAGTTTAGTCTACATGATTTCATGGTTATTTTCAATAAAATCCTTTTCTTTTAAAATTGTGTGGAATTTTGTGAAAATAAAATGATTTTTAAGAAGAAGTGATATTTTCCTCAAGAAATCATTTCATGTGTTTTATCAAAACCATTTTACATCTCAGATGACATTATTTCATCTGTGTATGCTTCAAGTATAATGTTTCTATGATTTAAATGGTTTCACTTTTCTTATGATGAAATATCAATTTGTTTTATATGGATTATGTGATGATGGGATGATGTTTATGAAACCCATTTTATTCATTGGGTTATGATGAATGTTTTAAGTTTATTTTGTGGCACAATTAAGAATGATTTCATTATGAGATGGGTGGGAACTATATCTCCCTCCAATGCATTGGGTAAATATTTATATCTAATGAGATAGACATGGATGGAACAACAAGTAAATCTGGTTCAGTAATACATGGCTGGAACAGCAGGTAAACCTGGTTCAGTAAGGGACTTTGTCCACTAAGATGGTCATGGAAGCAATGACTTGGCTACTATAGAAATCATAACATGTTCTTAATGGTTTCCACAATTACATGTTTTATTCCCATGCTATTTTATCAATATTGATGTTCCATTATGATATATGCCTTATGTACTGCCATGTTTTATGTCATTGCTCAAGCTTTTGATGTTTAAACATTATGTTCATGTTTTTTAGTTCAAATGTATATGGTTTGTTTTATTCACTCCATGCTTACCCTTACTGAGAATTTTACCTCACCCTTTATATTTTTTATTTTCCCCAGGATATAAAGAATGGTTTTAGGTAACAAAAAGGAGGATCTTTATGGGAGATGTTGAAGATCTTTTAACAAGATTATAAGATTATATTCTGAGTTTCTAAAGACACTAAACTATTACGATCCTTTAGTGTCTATTTTTGTTATGTATTAGATATTCCACAAAAGTAATGTAATATCTATGTACATCAAGATTTGGGCCTCTAAAAAGAATGAAAAATGACTTAAATTTATAAAACAACAAAATAATATCTTGTGACAGATGTTAATTAATGGTACTTGATAATAACTATGAGGAACAAAATTTATATATTAAATATGAAATATCATAATTAAATTTATATATACATAAAACAAATATATAAATGTGTGATTTATATTATGATCATAATATCTAAATATATATATTAAAATTGATGGACTTGGGGATGCCCGAAATTAGATGTTTGTAGTTGGTAAATGTTTTTGAATGATCGATAAATTACCACTCAGGGATGAAGAACAGTTTAGTTGATGATCTATGTGGAAAGTGTTATCAAACCATGTCCATAATGTGTACTGAAATACTCCCAATACACATAGATTTTCAATGGATGGATTTGGAAAGTATATGTTATGGGGTTAATTCCTATCAATCCTAAGTGACTACCAGACAATACATTGATTTTGTGACTATGGATGCACATATAAAGGATATATATCTAAAAATAGAAATATGGAATACTAATAAATTTATCCTTTGTTGTGGTGGAAATATAGAATTCCAAAAAATAATATACATGCATTTAATTATATAAATGAGAAATTATATTTTGGACGATTCAAAAAACACATCATTATATAACTATCATAAAAGAATAAATAATTATAGATATATAAATGAAAACTCATGGCGAGATAATATTACAACGGATGTGGTGGAGTATATATCTTGATTTTGGTCTACAAACAAGTTATTGATAAACAATATAAGTCATAGGATATGATGGCACCATTTCCCATATCATCATTAAAATGGGATAACATGACCTTGAATTTCATTATAAGACTTAACAAGAAAACTAAAAGATATAATTTTATTAATTTTGTAGTTCATCACCATAATAAGTCATTAAACTTATTTTATAACTTGGATGACTTTCTGTGTGATAAAAATTCCATGATATATATAAAAGAAGATGTAAGGAATCAAGAAGTAACATAGTCAATTGTATTTCATAGAGATTCATAGTTTACCTCAATGTTTAGGATAAGTATTTTACAAGAATTGGATAATGTGTTTATATTTATAAATTCTTATGTTACTCAGCCGGATGATCAATTCGAGAGGACCACTAAAACTCTATAAGGCATGTTTTTATTTTATTCAATAGGTTTCAAAGTAGGTTTAGACAAAAGTCTTACTCTAGTAGAGTTGTTATAATTTTTAATTATCTATTCATGCATTATAATGGAACCATATAAGGATATGAATGGGAAAATATTCTGTAGTCCAACATGATTGATAATGTTAGTGAGAGGATGAATCATGGACAATATCACTCTCAACGTATTCTATATATGATTTAAACCATTCAAGGATTTATAAATGAAGCACAATTTCATACGAAGAACTACACACATAATTGTTGGTATGTTTCATACTTTCAATGTGACAACCGGGTCCCGGTGACAGCACAGATACCCCGCCTTAACATGGCCGTCGGGTCCTGGCCCACCAGGTACCCCCAGTTGCCACGCAGACACGTGGGGCCCACCCCAGGGTCCACCCACGTGCCCGAACGGGTTATCTGACTAATGACAGTCCCCACAGGCCAACACATGTCCTTTCCAGTGTGCTTTGTCCTCACTCACTCACATCCTAGGAAACTTCCCAGGAGGTCACCCATCCTGATCACTACTCCAGGCCAAGCACGCTTAACTGTAGAGTTCTAACCAGGTAGGCTCCCGAAAAGGAAGGTGCACCTTGTTGACATGAGTCATATCATTTAGTCATTTAACCCTTTATCATTTGGGGATGTTACAGTCACCCCCTATTTAGGGCACAACGCCCTCGTTGTGGGCCCTACATCTCAACCCAGGTAGTGCACCGCACTTAAGGCTGGGTTCCTCCTCTGATACCAAATGTGACAACCGGGTCCCGGTGACAGCACAGATACCCCGCCTTAACATGGCCGTCGGGTCCTGGCCCACCAGGTACCCCCAGTTGCCCCGCAGACACGTGGGGCCCACCCTAGGGTCCACCCACGTGCCCGAACGGGTTATCTGACTAATGACAGTCCCCACAGGCCAACACATGTCCTTTCTAGTGTGCTTTGTCCTCACTCACACACATCCTGGGAAACTTCCAAGGAGGTCACCCATCCTGATCACTACTCCAGGCCAAGCACGCTTAACTGTGGTGTTCTAACCAGGTAGGCTCCCGAAAAGGAAGGTGCACCTTGTTGACATGAGTCATATCATTTAGTCATTTAACCCTTTATCATTTGGGGATGTTACATTCAAGTTAGAGGAATATATTTCAATTGAATATCACCATAGTGTAGGGTTATGAAAATCAGTAATAATGAAAATTTGATCCCCAAATATGTCAGCCCCTCTCAAATACTTAATGTTACGAGAATGTTTGGTAATCTCATTTTAATACTATTGAAAGACTCACAAGTTCATGATTTGTTTTGTAGATAACTTTTTGAGTATGTATATAGTTGATCAATAACATTTTTAGAACTCACAGAAAATGTAATTACTATGTAATGTATCATATGATAAAAATTAATAGAAATTATTAAAATAGAGATAAATTGTTACAAAAAATAACTCACCTAGTTAACGTTATGTAGTTAAATTATATATTTAAAGGATGGATTGGGGTACCTAAAGTAGAAATGAAACAAAATTACACTAATGTGTTTTGACTATGTAAAACATTTCTAGGGGAATTTATTTTATGTGTGGTAAAGTGTGACTCCCCTTTATTTTAGATTGTATTTCCCACTGGATAAATCATGTGTATCTCAAAAATTATTCTACAGAAAAAATAAAAATAAATGAAAAATTCCATTTCAATATTTGTTTAAAGAATTAAAATAATGAAATTCATTTATATTAATCTAAATTTAATATAATTAGTAAAATTACTAATGTAATTAAATCTCATGTAAATGAATGTAAAATAAGGATAACATTATAATAATCATGTTCTTCCTTGAAAATAATGCATATGATGATAACTATAGAATGAATGAAAAACATTAGAAACATGATGATCCTATGCAATCAAATTTCATATAATATAATGAATGATTTTAATGAATTTTGTAAGTCTATGTATAGTAATTTAACAATAACATTATATAAATTATCATGGTCATATGGATGTTTGACATATTGTTATTAGATATATGATTGTTAGAAATCTAGTTATTGAGTATACATGTATTTGATTAGTGTATTAATAATTATATTGTTATAAATAAATATTTTCTAACACATAAAATATTTTATATGAGACTGAAACAATTAATTTTTAATATAATAAATTTATATGTATTTATTTTCCAATTGTAGTTATTATAAAATCATTATTCTTATGTCCATATTATATTTTAAAAAAAATAATATTATTTAAAATAATTATTTAAATAGAATATATTGTTAACATTCATGTAATGATTGCTAAAAAATGTAAATACCATTAAATAAATAACAATCAATTTATGCATAATATTAATTTGATGACTCATTTTGAAAAAATAATAAATTTTAACCAAAAAAAGTTTTTTTATATATTATAATTTTTCAAAAAAATTATTCTCTTGATATTATTAAATTTCATCTATTTTTCAATTTTTATATTTAAAAAATATAATTAATATTCATCTAATTATTATTAATTAATATGGAATAAAAGGAATACTTTTTTATTTTTTTAAAAATATTTTAAAAAAAATATTTTTATGTGTTTCCATTTAATACTATCATTCATTAATTTTCTGAAATAAACCTTATAAAATGGATTAAATTTTTAGATTCAATTATTTCTAATGTGTTAAAATGCATAATTTCATTTTTTTTGTAAAAATATAGTTACTACGGTAAATAGGAAGTTACCAGAGTAATGATAAAATGAGATATATGTGTTAATATAAGGGTAATGGAATAAAATATATATAAACTAGACTATAATATGTGTGGATGTGGGTAATTCTAACCCATTTATATTATTCTTCCCCCCTTGGATTCACATTGGATGTAAAATGAAAACCTTACTTCTTATGGAATGAGTATTTATAAAAATTCCCCAACAAACAAAACAAATGAAGTTCCCCCATCTACCCACAGAAAACATATACTTATATATATTTTTTTCTTTAATACCTTCCCAAATGATAACCCTAACAATAGTCTTCAACATGTGGGGCCCTCTAGTCATAAAAAAGAGTCACAAATACCTAATTTACATTGGTATCACTAACATATAATTCATGTCTTCAATGGATGTGTTCTCCACTCATTAATAAATATTATTTATATTATTAATCTAATAACTATTAAATAAAATTCATCATTTTAACATCAATTTTTTTGAAATCATTATGAATTTTTAAACGTAAAATATTTATTATATAATGATAAGTTACAATTCATTCAATCATTGTTACATTTTTTTATTTGGGTCAGCATTACCACCTACATGAAAAAAGTTATAAGAATGAATGAGAAAACATAAATACTAAAAATATTTGGTAATAATGTTAAAATTATCATATTTAATGATATTTTAATGGAAAATTACTTGAACATACTACACAATGTGTGTGTGCATAAAATATAATATTTTTACAAAGGTTTTAATTTTAATAAGAAAAATTAAAATGTATGTAATAATAAATTGAATTTAATTATAAATATTTAAATGTGTGAAAACTAAATATGGATAATTTTCATATAATTATGGATAATAAACATAATTTCATTATATTAGGAGGTAAATTTTAACGCCCCTAGAAGACTCACTATGAAAAATAAAAATACAAGACATACAAGTGGCCTCAAGAGAAACACCCCATAATCCATAGGCTTCCGACTATCATTGAGGTCTAAGGTAGTTCAGTAGGGATATTATGCTTCCTATATCCAATTTTATACTAGATATAATAGAACCAATCATTATATAAGACTGATTATGTTCAAATAATAAATAAATTTATTGTTCAATAGAAAATAAAATTCTTACGTAAGAGAAAACAAGTCTAATTTCCCACTAGGAAAATTAAATGAGAAGAAATGAAAAAATGAATAAAATATAAGGTCTCCACTGAAACTATGAGATAGAAATCAGCCAAAACAAATAATTATAATATGAGATATCCCACTCAGTCCTACAAATATTGGTTATCGTCTGATTCTATTCCTTCAATAAGTGTAAATTTTATTGAGTACTGAAGTTACATGGATGCCGAGAAAGTGGTGATTAAAAAACATTGTTTGGAACAACCATTATTTCTCAATAAATAATTACTAATGGAGTGATATGTGTATTTCACATTATCTAAAATTTAAATATTTATTTAAAATCAATACTTAATAACACCCAAAATACCTCTTTAGGCCCTACATCATAATGTATCTATGCTTATGGTCATGATGGATCTGAATAGATTATCTCAAACTATTCAATTGAAAATATATGTAACATGACCTAATACTACTAAAAATATTTAATCCTTAAGTATCTTAAGCCAATCAAACATTCAATATTTTTCTTGTGTTGATTTGTCTTTGTACATGAGGATCACTTCACGGGAACCTAAATCCACACCCTTGAAATCCCATCCTCAATCCTCCATCATGAGAGGTAGTGATCCCTAGTGAATCAATTAGAATCCATCATCATAAATACCTCATGATGAAAATCATGGAAGAACGAGTTTGTTCACCATTTCTAGGTTATTATCTAATTTTTAATAAATGTAATGAACAAGGAAACTCAATATCTCCATTGGAGAATGATTCTTAGGGGACCTATGTGATCAAATAGAATAAAATCCTTGATCCCGTAGTTACTCATCCAGGAATGTATGTTCTATGGTTCCTTAGCAAAACCATCATTGGTAAATCCACTGTATCCAAGAGGATTTATTATTCCTTGATTGAGAGGATCTAATTGTATCCCCTGAGATATCTAATATCATTTCATGGGTATATAATACCACCAAATACAACATATCCCCTTTAAAATCCTAGGATTATCCAGAGATTTTAATGGTATCATGGTACCACCTTTTGAATCCCAGGCTTCCTATGAATCCTCAATGTTCTCTAAATGATAGAGGAGTCCCATGCCTCCATGTATTCCATCATGCACACAATCCCATGGTCTCACAAAACATATATCTTGAAACTTCTCTATGGATCAATATCTATTGAAACCAATTTCACTAGATGAACATAATCCAATAATTTTTTGAAAAAAAATTTGTGAGACCTGATCCTAGACTTTCAATGAATTTGAGTTCTCATCAATCTCAATAATTTGATTCTTAATCATCCTAGGAAATCCCAAAAATAGTAGGCTCAATGGTTGATTACTAGACGTCTATGGTGATAAAAAAATTATATAATAAAATAAAGAAGATAAATCATAAAAATGGTTGGACAAATTCCCATTCCTAAAAATATGGATATGGAATCTTTGGGATTACCAATCATTTTAGGTTGTAGGGTGACACCTGCAATTATCACTACTCAAAAACATACAACCACTCATGGATTATCTATAAATAGGAAACCAAAAGTGGTCCCTAGGTTAGTATTTAATTAGATGAATCTCTCATTGGATTAGTTGAGCTCTATAATATTGTAGATCAAGACCAGATACTTGGAATATATCCCATCCTTCAGCACAGTCAAAATAATCATACATATTTATAGGCTTTTGGGGTACACCTCAGAGGAAACAGTATCCCAATATGGATCATGGAATATCAAAACATAAAATTTCTTATTATGTTGGTTCAATATCCAAACAAAATCCCAATTTTTCAATGGTCTATCCACTAAGGCTAAGAACATCTCAAGGGTCCTCAAGTGGCCTAGTAGTTCCACCAATTTCAGGACATGTCACACACCCACATTGAGGTGTCCAGTTGTTAAAGAATATTCTTACACAAGGCCATGTCCATTGGAATTTGTCGCATCCATCTACTGTAAAAGGTATTAAATGGCCTTGTAACATTACTCATTTCAATCAAGGAATCATACATTGGATAAGAAATTTAAATTAAATTTTTACATATATAAATTATTCGAAAAACTTAATTTAAAAAATAATTTAAGCTAACCAAGACACCACCCATGCTAGTATGGATATATATCACATCCATGCTAAAGGATATAAAATAATTTTATAGGGTATGAATTGTGTAAACACTTCCATTTTAGATAATTTCCCATAAGTTTTATTGTCCGAAAACTCCCTAAAAGTATCATCTAAGTCCAACCAAGACTATCCCTGCACCATTGGCAACAACTCAAATTAATATGGTCCTAACTCAAGACAAATATCCATAAAATATTAATTATAATTAACTATAAATAATTATACAGTTATATTCAAAATAGTCATAAAGTATAAATCCACATCGTGTGCTTGATGGTTTCCCTGAGTGCGACCAACCACATGCGGATGGTCAGTGTCAATTCACCAACACCATTGTTGGAAATTGTTCTATAAAAAATATGGAACAGTCACAAGTTAATACCAATTTAATCATGAATAATCAATAAATGTGGCTCTATAATGTATTTTCATTGAAATGACAACTGACATATAAAATACATATTCTAGGGACATTCAAGAAATAGGAAGAATAACATCACCATTTTACATTGGTTATTTCACCATTAAAAGGAAAAATTTCAATTAAAACTCTACAACAAACAATTATGAATTATTTACAAAGAAAAAATAATGAATTAGGGGGAATTATAATACATCCAAGACATGATCAATAGAAGAAAATTCACTAGAAAATGAACCTAAAATAAGATGTAATGGAGAATATAGAGGAGAGAAGGGACAAGGGATTAGGTTTTCTATTTAACATTGATTCTTATTATCCCCTAAATACTATTTTACAATAGTACCCTGGGTTTATCAAATGACTCATCCCTTAAAAACACTCTTCATCTCATTTTTTGATATATATTTTTAATGTTTTTCCATATGTATTCTATACAAGGATATACATATTATAATATTTATTAACAATCAGAAATTGAAATCTGAGAATGAGAATTGTAGTATGAGAACAAAATAAGATTATTGGTGTCAACCGAATGAAAATACTTTCTAAATTCATTGATTCTCATAGTGAATTATTTCATTATTTCAAATATATATATTTTTTCAAGTAACTCTATTGATATAGATTTTAGGTTCAAAACATATGCATCTTATCCAATTAAAACGTGTCAAATCAAGAACTAAGATTTTATATAATGATTTATATATAGTTGAAGTCAATAAATTTGTTCAAAATTGAATAATAATAATTTCATATATAACAACATATTTTACTCAAAATCATTGATCAAGGATTGAAAATTTAAAATAAAGATAATCAACATAATGTCTTACTATGACTAGATTAACAAGTCTCATTAATTAATCAACACAATAATATGGGCTTCATAACAGAATAATGGGGATTGAATTAATTATAGAATAAAAAACAATGAAAATAAATAAAAATAAAATATTTAATAATAAATAAGGAAATATATTATTTAATTGAAATAATGAAATGATACGAAGGAATTAAAAAACATATCTATTCAAGTAAAAAATATTAGAATCCAATGCATATTCTTCTAGTCCAAACCCATCTCCTAATCACTATAGGGGACACCATCACTCTTTTTCCTCCCTTCAATGTGAGTCCTGAAATAATCATATAACATAATGTTTGTAACCTCCCATATTCCGTGATTTTACATTTACTCTATTGAATCTTGTGGCCATGTCCCCTTTGATTAAATAATTTTCATCCTTATACAAGAATAGTTCTATAAGCCTCATAGAGACTCCTCAACTTGGGTGAGATTCATCCCCTATGTGCATGTTTTTTATTCCTATAATTTCGTTATTCATGTGGAATTAGAAATTTCAATATTTAAATATAATACATGAAAAAAAGAGATGTGATTCGGTAGATTTTGAATTAATATATATATCCACTTTTAATTGAGGATGTAGTTATAAGGTCATCATACACATTTTTATACATATCTAATTTAGAATCAATATTTTAGCTAAAAGTAATTTCGTCATTCTATATTCGATAATGTAGAGACTTTGGGTTTGTGAATTTGGATACCGAAAACCTGACCTAAATGAATTAAACTATATTTAAATCAATTAGAATGTTTCTCAAGCCATCAATTCTAGTATGTACCTTGTTAAAAATTTATTATGTCAAAATTAAACAATGCCTAAAACACTTATAAATATATTTCAATTAAAAAAGTGAAAATAAATGATCCAAAATGAAAAAAAACTAAAAATATAGCATAAAAATAATTTAAATATCAATTTATATCCCAGCATTTAAAAAATGTAATATAAAAGAATTTGATCCCAAAAGATGAAAACATTAATATTTATGAAAAAAATTCATTTTTATATTATTATGAAACAATTTACAGTTTTGAAAACAAAATAATGAACATTAATAATTCTTCCATTATGTGGATTTTAACATTAAATTTATCGATAAATAATATAAAAATGCATGGAAACATAAATTGAAAGAATAAAACATGAGTTAGACCATCATTTTTGGCTATGTCAAATGAGGAGAGGAAGAGGTTTCCCCCTATTCACCATTAATGGGGTAAAAAGTTATTTTCCCCCTTAAAGGAACCATCGGGTGGGTAGTGGCAGTTGGAAACATCACCTTCTACAACCAGACATCACCAGCCATATAGTGGTCTACCATAGTGTTTGGATTATACTACCATTTTAAAACTCTCATTTATCCATCAAACCCCTATGATGCATCCATAGAATTATTCCATAAGCAATATACTAGTTCTAATGAATTTATACCTTTCTCATTCCTTTGAGAATAATGGTTCAAAATTTGACCATTCCTCCATACTCAAAATAAAAATCCTCATGAACCTCAAAAATACATTAGTACACATAAGGTATTTTAATCTCCATCAATATAAAATTTCATTCCTAAGAAATTTCTATCAATATCCAATTAAAAACACAAATATAGATAGATAATTAATTCCATGTCCAATGACTTGGATCTATATCAAAAATAAATTTTCAAATCTGTTACATCATTCCAACATAATGAAATAGACCTGTTAAAATATGAGACACTACTCGAATCAATGACCAAAACATTGAGATAGTGTGTTATTTATTTTCTATATCCCAATACAGTAGAGGTGTATTCAACTAATTAATTGTCCATTTTATTATGATCCACACCTTAAGGAAAAGCACTCAAGGAAAATTTTTAACCTCAGTGCATCTAACATATGAATCCAGAATAAAAATAGCCATATCACATTCTAGTGACATTCCTAGTGTGGTCACAAACATTCTACACAAAAATGTATGAAAGAACATAAGTGAAATTCTGGTATTCCACTTCATTGTGAATTTATAAATTAAATGGAAGAGAATTGATCATCTGAGAATAATAAAATAACACTGAAATTATTTCAAAAATCATTGACCAATTATAAAACATAACCTTCATATACATAAATGACTTTTCAGATGTACTCTCCTACCCACCATATCTAATTACATGAAAACCACCATTCAAACTTCCACATGAAGTCTTATTTTAAAGACACTCACCTATAGTTATCAATGCACATATAAATCATAGTATCATGATGCCTTCATCAATGAAGGTATCTGATTATAATTTGAATAAACCTACCAATTCTGTATCCATTTTCTTTTGAAAAAATTCTATTGAACCATCAATTATTCAATAAAAGTTATTATGTTATTCCATAACTTGAGCACCGACATGCCGCTAATCCAGTCACACATAGATCACCTTATTTTATCACATTACGGGCATCAATGATAGGAAAACATATAGTATAACATCATTATTATCCATGAAATTATCCATAAAATATAGATCAACATGGATCAATTTTCACACTAGTATCCTAAATCACTAAGCAATCAACTAACTATCTGTCTCAATTCACCAACTATACTTCATATTTTGCATTCAATTATGGACAATACCCTCAAATGATTTATGGTTTAATCACCACCATATGGAAATAATTATATCATTCCACAAGTGAAAACCTCAGTAGATTCAATCAACATCATATTCATACCACTCCTCCTCAACCCCTCTCATCGGGTTCCTGGTCTACTTGGACCCTAAGAATATCATTAAACATCATTGGTCTATTGCTCTCCCTCAATAATAACTGATTTAAAAATTATTAGGTTAAAAAAATGAACAATTGGTGTCACCTCAATATTTATAATCCCTAATGGGAATACATCCCTATACCCCTAGATTATAAAACCCAACTCATGCTCTCATGAGTTTCACATTACCAGACAAGGATTAACATGCTCCAAAACATGTCAAATCTGCAATAAATGATAATTACATATTATATTATCAACAGTAATAATATAACATCCATGTTGATGCCATCAATATTCTTTGTTTCCATTAAGAATAATTCCATGCCTCAAGAATCTACCCATACTCTCTCCACAATACTAAAGTAAATCTAAATGAAATAGGGTTGGGTGCTTGGATGTACCATCCCTTCGAACCAATATTGATTTAACGATACTCTAAGAGACTCAAAAACCAAGGTTATAGAATAAAAAATAATATTACAATAAAACTCTAATAAATAATTTTCCCCATAGAATACACCTTGAATAACCTCCTATGCACTAGTCACAACTAATGAAATCTACACTTGAATGTTTGCCTCTAAATCACTAACCAGAATAAGAAAACCTCTGTCAAGGGTTTCTAGTGATCATATAAGTTACTAATTCAATATAAAAATGAACCTAGTTTCAATGTTCATTAGGTATCACACATATCATAGAATTCATTCATCATATAAGATCAAAAATCATTTACATTTCCCCTGATTTTACCTTTACCAAACGATTACCTCAATCAGTCCCAACAACTGACTCATGGTAAAATAAATATATATATAGAATAACAAGAAAACACTATCATACAAATATGATATAATCCTGACTGGAATCCACCAATGATACTGATACATCAAGGTTCACCACACATTGATCACAACTGCCACAACTGATGACTTCATCCAATATGATATCAACCATAGGAAACTATAGTTACTGGTTTCTTTATGTAGGGTGATATTCCAAAATATATTATGAAAATAGTATAGGACGTTATTGGAACATTAAATTACCAAAACAATAGGTAATAACCCATATTAGGTCTAAATCTAATGAAAACAGTTCTTGTACAGACCCACTCCAAGTAAAACCACACTCTTTGACCATCTGCACATCAGACTACTCCACGCAGGATTTAAGAACACTACATATTAATTCACATTCAATTGGAATCTCTATATATTGATTCATACCAAAAAAATCAGTCCCAAATGGCAAGGTTTTATATATTTCCATTCAAAAAATATGGGAAAACACCACATAGGGTTTTACTATTACTATAAATAAGAGATCCTTTATATGAAGCATCATCTAAGGGTTCATTATCAAGAAATAATATCTGAAACCTACATGTTGTGGTCACAACATGTCCAACAGAAGAGGGACATCATCATGATAATCACTATAAGTCATATCATTATAGATTCCACATGAACTATCAATATAAATATTCATATTCATTTCAGTCCTTTAATGTTGAATGCCACCAACTACTTATATTGGAAAATTTTGTATGATAAGTCAATGGAACATTAAATTATTTGGTCTAATTCTTAGTAAAATCAGACCCTGGTTATATTATATTTCATGTTCGTACTTATGTGTCGATAAGGATGAATCAGATGCCTCTTAACAAAATTAATGAATGGAAAATCAATATTAAATCACAATCATTACTCCATTAATCATATACCTCACATGAATTAATATCATCCAATTGTATCCTAATAGATACAAAATAGATATCTCCTACCTATAAACCTAGAATTATTAGTTGAATAGGTTTTCCTAACATACCATCCTAGTATCAATAAAATTATCCAAAAAATTCATATATCAATGTCATAATATGTCCTAAACAGTGAAAAAAAATAAACTCATTTTATACTATTTTTTGACAATCTAGTTAGCTAACAATCAACAGTAATTGGACCAAAATCCAACATGGCTTCAAGTTCTTCTCCCCATACACCATATATTGCCTACAAGTGGTTGGGTTCTAAGGTAGTGCCATGGGGATATAATGACATATATAGAAGAGTAAATATTAAAAATAAAAATAACTAAACAATTAAAAAGTTTGAGTATATATTAAAAATAAATACATTGATCAACATATAATAAATAAAATGCTAAAATAAAGGCAGACATGTCCAATGAACCACTCGTACAATTAAATGAGAAAAAAATAAAAATTAAGTACAATACAATGGGTCAACTATAGCTCTGAGTACTACCTCATCCAAAAATCAAGACACCTATTCAAGACATATTACATGATAATATCAATACTGAGACTCAGTATAACCTATCTCTATGACTATTGAATATATTCTACGGTTACCACATTCTATGACCTCTTTAGTTGTGTGTGAGTAAAAATTGTATATCTATTCCAATGTTGTCCCTTACATAACTATAAATATATTGATATGCACATGTTACATGGTCTGGAAAATAAATAATTACTATATATCTATAAATAAAACATCCAACAATACCTACATTGTCTTAATGACACAATCCATTTAACAATAACATGATGACCATAATAAACGTCATGTATCAACCACAACAAGGACATATATATATATAACATGGTCCAAGAACAATAACCATTGTTGATTTTTACCTGCATTAAATCGATTCACCAACCCATCCTTGGATAGTTTTTTGGGTGTCTCTAAGCATAAGCACCTCCCATGGGGTACTGAAAAACATAATCTAAGGATCCCACACTCACACCACCATCATGAAGAGTAGTAGACCCCTGGGCATCACCAAGAATCCATCATCCTCATTACCTCAGGTTGAATGATATCATTGTACTTTTTAATCCATTTTTATTAGGTCGTTTTCGTATTTTTAGGAGGAGGAAGGCCCAATAAAATATTATACATCCAAGAATTGAAAATCCACGAGATAACGTATAAATTTAAATGAATACCCTCCAATATTCGACAATCACTCACAAATGCATCCATATCTCATACCTATCTGTTTAACCATCACTTGTGTGTCCACTTTTTGATTGGTTGTATCATTCACATCAATTGATAGGACCTAATTGTCTCTGTTGGGGTATAAATAATTGGTTTTTGAAGATTTACTCCCTCCAAAATGCACATAACACCATTAAAATCTCCAGTGTCCCATTTATTCCCATTGGACTAATAGTATAACAATTTGAATCCCAAGCACCCTGAGAGTTTTAATTTTTTTCAAATTGTTCGGTATTTCTCAGGAATCATAGCCAGTATTTCACAAACATCTTCATGAAACATTAAAATAATGATCTTGAAAAAAACCTCCATAAAACCACAACATCATCATCAAATCACACTAGATGTTGAGAAAACCAATAATCTTCAACTAATATACTATTAGACTAGATCATAGATAGTCCAGGAATCACATGTTCTTATCTATATCATTCATTATGTTACTCATAATCATGGGAAATCAAAATAATATCAACCCTAATGATCAGTTCCTTGGAATAAAATTAAATCATTAATAATATCCACAAGTAAAAAAGATAAATCATATTAAGTGATATATAAACTCCCATTCAAAATTATATCATTCCAACCTGTATATGCTTATTCATTGCTTGAGATTCTATGGATACACCTAGAAACATCTCTACCCATCCATATACACTCTCCTAAAGTCAATATATTAATTGGAACACACTCAGGTTCCCTTGGTTATCAACTAAGTAGAGTTATCCCTCCTAGGATCCTCTATCCTCTATAGAATCTTGGGTCAACAACATATAATATGAGGGCACCCCATCCAACTAAAACATCTATATTTTTTGGAGGCATCCTAGGACTCCAGGGTATGCCTCATAGTAAATAGTATCATGAGACGAATCCTTCCCATATCATCAACCAAGATAACACTATGGTGGGTCACTAACCCAACCCACCCAAATCTCCCTATATTCAATCCACCTAGGTGAGAAATGTCTCAATGAACCACACTCAAACATCTAGGTCCATCCATCACATGTCAAATCACACCCCCTCTCTAATGTTTCCAATTTTCTACGTGTCTTATCATTCAAGGCCATGAACAACGTTGTGTGGGACATCAGTCAAGATGAAAAGTTCTCATGTGGCCCTTCCACATTAAAAATTTCAACTCAGGTATCATACATAGTATAAAAAATTAAAATTATAATAATATAATTTCAATTAATCAAGTAATTTAAATTGAAAAACTCATTTACACTAACTAGGAAAACACTCTCGTTGGAGTTACCACACTAAATATACATCCAAAAAGAAATAAATAATTCATAAGGAATGAATAAAAAAGAATACTCCTTTTTCAAAGGAATTATCATTTTTATATACCTCATAAACATCTTCAAAGGCTTATCCATGCTCGTAAGGGTAATCCAAGAACAACCCACCACTCACCGCATTCTATAAAATCTAATACATTCCACTGAAACATGAAAATCACAAAAAAATAATTATAATCATTGATAATGATAAATTAAGAATAGAGATGTGGACTAAATTACCACTAGGAACCCGATGCTCAATGGAATTACTACCATCCACATACAAATGGTCCATTTCCAATAACATAAATCACTATAGAAAATGTTATTCTCATGTGAAACTGATCATTCACCATTTAAATTCAATTAAATTGAAAAAATATAATATATTTTTTTGTGAAATATAACTTCCTAAAAATGAATAGAAATAGAATTTAAATGTTTTCATTGTACATCCACATACTTGGAAAAATAGAATACCCATCAATCAAGGTCATTTTTAATATACTCATGTGAAATATCTAAAAAACCATACACTGATACAATATTGAATTGGTGAGTAAGAAGAAATATTAACTATGGGGGAGGGGGAGACACTAGTACCTTGATTCAATGATTAAAACATTCCGAAGAATCACCCCAAACATAGGGGAAATTTATAATGTATGGATAGATCCAGCAGCTCAGCTCACTCGAATGTGGGGAGGAATATGGGCATTCACCTCTTAACATTTTAGGGAATAAAAAGTTACTTTTACCATTAAATTATCATTAGCTAGCCAGTGGTATGTATTAGTATTTTGCTGTATAATTATAAAAACTAACCATAAGGCTCATAAAGTCCCTGAGGATGCCAATTAATCTTTATTCATCATCAAAATAACTTTTTTAAGTCATTCCAACCACAATAATTCTATTCCAAATCATAGATCAAAATCCAACCCATCCACAAAACTCAAAATTCAAATTCTATAGATCATATAAAACATGACCATATATACTTGGTAATAAATAAATCATGTATAAATAATGGAATATTTTCGGTAAGGGTTTCTTTTCCAATATCCATTTGGAAATTATTTTGGTTGTGTACAAATTTCCATTGAAAAAAAAACAAATATTAGTTCCCTCTTTAACACATTCAATTTTTGTTCCCTCTAATTATTTTCTGTTTCATATGACTTTTTTTCAAATTATCTTTCCTTTAGGTCATAAATAAATATATTTGATTCTTATAAGTGTAATTACCATTAGCTATTCTTTTTTAGTCAGAAATAATTCTTCTCTATATACAAGTTATTTATACTATTTAATATATTTATTTATACATACCCATATGAGTGATCATAGCATCATAAAAAAAGCATTTTCATACCTAAAATGTGTGAAAAATATATTATAGATTTCATTAACTAGTTTTCTCATGTTATTTCTTTATCCCATCATTTTCTATATTTAACATTACATATATTATATTTAATATTTTCACGGTTCATCATTATAATTTATTGTAATTACAATTTTTTAAAATAGAATTGTTTTATAATTTGTTTTTTAAGTAAAATTTACTCAAATAGTGAATAAAATATCTTCATATTTTCTAAATAGTTTTCTAATTATCTCAAAAAAATAAACTATGTCAAAAATTTTTTATTTTTCATATTATTCAATAAGGGTATGTTATAGCAATACAATCCATAATCATTTTTTAGATGCATTATTTTTATTCCAGGAGGTAATTTTCAGGAAAACCCATTATTTCTAATAGATTGATTAATAATTGTTGGAATTTTCAAAATTTCTATGTCTTTTTTGAAAAACATGTTTATAGTTTTTCTTTATTTTATTGGTAGGCCATGAATTATATATCTCTCTAATGAATTGAGTTAATTGTTAGGTTTACATGTGTATAGTTTTTTTAATTGTTTTTTGGTAGGCCATGTGTATAGTTTTTCATTATTTTATTGGTAGTCCATAAATTATTATCTCATTATAGGAAATTTGTTGGAATTTTGAGTGATCCAAATCAACTATGTTAATCAAATGGGAAGGGGATCTAGTCCCTTATATTATGGGACTCATTTCACTATGTTATATTGGTCTTGAATGTGGTCCCTGCTGAAAAAAATTATTTTATATTTTAATCTTTGGGAAAAATTTCTATGTTATTAAAAATATATATCATATTTTTTCATAGATAATGATATTTTTTCATGTTTTTATACTCCTATGACAAATTTTTTAATTTTTTTAAAAAATCATATTCTTAATAATTAATATTGGCTCTGATTTTTTTTTTGATTTCTATATGGGATGGTCATGAAATTTGATTTTGTTATTATTCCCACAATTTCATTTTATGCCAACTTATTGTAATGGATTGATATCTATTTTTTCTATACATATCGGGCTTTGAACCTCACCCTTTCTCATGTTTCCACTTCCTAATTAATGAATAAAAGTATTTTTTATTATTTTTCAAGATGGAAATCATATGTAATAACTATTTTTGGAAGATTTTGAAGTATTTAATATAATTTTTTATCAACCATTCCCCAATGACACTAAATGTATATTCTCTATGATGTTATTTATAATAACATGTATATTTATGTATGGTATGATTAGGTTTCCTCCATATCTCAGCAAAAACATGTCACCTACAACTCAACATATCCCACCCTAACCAACATTATTATCCAAATATATTACCCAAACCACAGGTATGTATAACTCATGATCATTCTAGGACCTTATACAATGATGATCTATGAGGTTAATCTATAGGACATACATGGCCATGAATAAGTCTAGGACTCTATCTATGGACATACACTACACCATTTTCCCTCACTGAAACACATGTCTTTTCTTCTAGTCCAACCTAGCACACATCTAGTTCCTTGAGCACTCTGCAACTTCTCAATGGATGTAAATGATCCTTTCCAACCCATCCAATGATTTAAGACCAGGTGGTTCGAAACCAAATACCCATTAAAATTTTCATTAGCATAATTCCTTCAGTACTATAAAAATAATTACAAAAA
This sequence comes from Viscum album, assembly GCA_963277665.1. Lineage (NCBI taxonomy): Eukaryota > Viridiplantae > Streptophyta > Magnoliopsida > Santalales > Viscaceae > Viscum > Viscum album. The sequence goes on from OY728121.1 coordinate 2,065,299,190, forward strand.
ATACCACATGATATCTATATTCATCTCACACTCATGTTTTGTATCAATGGTTGGTATATATGAATGAGTGGTCATATAGATATTTCAAAATAATCAAGTACCAGTTGGAAATCCCAATGGTTATTTCTACCTTCTACCATGACCCAAAATATAATTATCCATAAACTAATATCTTACCCAATATAATTGATTCACCACCATAATTCTAATCCCCTCATTTGATGATTTTTATCCTCTAAATGATATTTGAATCAGCTTCTCAAAATTATTCTGAGGACTCAAAAATTATCTCAACTAAAATATAATGTATATCTATATATAATCCCTTCACCTAATTAATATTTTTTACTTATAGTTTATACACAAATTATTTCATTAGTTATGTTTTATTAAATTCCTTTAAGAAATAGAAATCGCAAAAATTGGAGGAATGGTAATAGGGAATATCATGAATATCTAACCTATGAAAATCAATTTTGAGTATGAATTTAAATTCATAACATAAGATTATACCACCATTCCAAACACACAAATAACCCTTCAAATAATCTCAAGCACAATGAAGATACATATTTATGTTATATAGATGAAACATACATATATTTCTCTATTAATGGGAAAGCCTAGGTTTAAATAGATTTTTTATCTAATGAAACATTGATGCATAAATTAACCAAGATGATTCCAAGCATCACTAATCCCCTAGTCCTATCTAATAATATATGACAAAACTAATTACTATTATCTATTTATAGATAATTCAATGTTGCATAATTGCATCAATCTAACCGAGTGGCCTCCGACAACCCAAACACCAAGAAATAACACACTAAAATATTTTGTAATGACCCTAGTACTCAAATTAATATAATACACATCATTATATAGTCAAACATTTTAAAATATCAAATCATGTTTAGTAACCATTTTAGGATGATCCATCGATCCACATACCTATAATAAAATGGAATGAAATGGCAAGTATTAATTGATTCTAATCTTAATAAATCCCTCGCACCATAACCCCCCCAATCATACACTTTTATTGTAGCATTCCTCAATGAAATTTTTCGAAAAAAATTTCCCATATATGTGTTAATTGAAATAATAGAAGTGGAAAAATAAAAAAAATAATGGGTGTTATTTTTGTCCATTTTTGTTGTGAAACGAGCTTAAACCACCCCATATACAATTCTGAATAACGTAAGAGATATGATGGTAAATGGAAACACTATATCATGAAAAAACCCGAGTTAACACCAAACTTGTCTCCCAAGATAGCCTATAATGAAGTAAGAGAGACATTCTGAATTCTCATGAGCTTACAACTAGGCTCAGGAATAAATCATTACTATTTTTGTAATTATTTACCCTAGGAAAACTGGTAAATAAATAATTGAAAAAATATATCAATCACTGGAATTGGAAATGAAATAAACTAGACATACATATATATGAAATCATTGATCACCATCAACCAAAAGATAGCACTCACTCCTTGGGAAAACCAGATCAATGTATAATTTGATCTGATATTTTATAAGGAATTTATGAACAATCCTTAAAACATATAGTAGCAATGCATATTGAGAACATCACCAATTATATTATCTTTAAAAATAAATCCAATCACACTATTATTAAAATAAGACATATAAATGAAGATTTTTCTAATAATTAAGAAATAAAATGAAACAAGATTCAATTGGTATAAAATCAATATTTAACATTATCGTTCAAAAAAAATCAATCCCTTGAATCAATTTCTCAAAAATTAATTATAAAAGATAAATAAATCCAAAACAATTGTTTCTTTATTAAACCATAACAAAGAATTTCATTTTAAATCTAGTTCCATGGAAGAAAGTAGTTAAATTAAGGAGAAACAATTGTAAATCCCTAGTTATATAGGTCAAATGGGTCATAGGGTCCTCATAAGATAGGGATCAAATGATATTATCTGTTCTCTTAAACCAATATCAATATAGTTCACTAAAAACATATAATGGTCCCCATTTCATTATATTTTTTTAGTTTGTGTTGTATTGTAAACATATTTGGGAGCACATGTCATTTCCCTATTGACTCAACAAGTATACAAGTCATTTCAAACCCACCTTGGTATCCAGGGTTCCTATGTTCTCTAATTTGTTCCATAATCCATTGAACCACTTTTTGTTTCTACCTAAAATATGCTCAAAATCCATTTCCATCCATTCCATGTGGGGATATAAAATTTCTCATAAATGTCACACACAACCATTCTAAGAACCCAATATTTAATTACAAAAAACAATTTATATTTTTTATAATATTATTTTTTTTAATTTTAATCCAAATTGAAAACATATTTAAATAAAGACTATACAAGTCAAAACATAGAGGAAAAATAAAAAAATTTTAAAATAAAAAATGATGAACGAAGCCCACTTTTTATATCATATACAAAATAATTTAATAATAAAGAAAAAATACACATTAAATTATGGAATTAAAATTTAATTATCTTATATATTAAACCTAACTAAAACATGTTTTTTTTCGATTACTAAAAATTGAATCCAACCAAAAAAATCTCCACAGAAGCCAATGATCCTTTTTTCATAATCACATGTGCACATATGCATATATACATATAAATACCCATATTTTTAGTGTAGATATTCCCCTCACCAAGAGGGATTATGAACAATGGGGGTATATAAATATATCCCTTACCCAATCATATGTTTATAAGCCAGCTTCAACAAATGACGTCAAAAATTCTTTTTAAAAACAACAAAATCTAGAAAATCAAAAAAACATAAATAAAAATAATGTCAAAATAGAAATAAAACTTACTCAAAACGAATAGAGAACCCAATAATTTCAATTCATGAGAGACAATCTCATTTCAAACGACTCAAAGGAAGCCCACAATATGAAATACACTATATCCATAAGAAAACCCAAAAAAAATCAGACCATTATAATACCGTAGGGTTTAGACAACCTTACACTACAATGAGGAAATAAATAAGGTGGTAAGAATGGCATAGAGGAGAAGGAAAACTCACCATCCTTGATCACCCCATGAATCCGGAGGAGAAATAGTGATCGAAGGGAGTATGAGGGGGAGGCGTTCATGGAAAGGAGCCCCTTTAGGCATTGAGTGAGATAGGGGAAGGGGGTCACATAAGGGGTAAGGATAAGAGGGTATTATTGGAAGTTAATAATAAAAAAATTATAATTATTATTATAATCCTAATAATAAAATAATATTATTTTTATTAAAAACTTTTTTTGAAACATTGAATGCCCAGTGGATTTTCTTGTACTGAATTCAAACCCATGAACAGACTATGCCAAACCTCTATCTAAGATAAAAAATGGGACTAAATATTTACCTTGAGAGGTGCATGACCATTCACCTTCTGGCATGGCCTATATAGGTTCACTATCTATTCCACAGAGTTTTCACTAGGGTGGCGAACAATTTTTATGAACTATAATCCAACTATGGGACTTCTTCAGTATTCCCAAACATCTAATTTTACATTACAATACATGTTAAATACATAGAAAAAATTTAAAACCAAATAAGATATAATTATATAGAATTTTTAGTTTGTGGTGTGACAATTCTCCCAACCATTAAAACTTCCCCCCCCCCAGAATAATGTAAAATCCATGACAAACCGAGACCCAATCAATCTAATACCCAACAAGAAAAATCAACAACTATATGAGCATGAAACATATTCTCACCTTCCATAAAAAAATATACATCTTTTGAATCAGTGTAATCTTATAATATCTTCTTCAGGGAACCATATTCACATCCAAATAATCATATGATGAGACTATAGAACCAAAACCAATAAACAAAAGAACCACGATAAGGGGTGTCACCACTCCATGAACTCTCAAAACATGTAACACCCCATCCCCAAACATATAAGTCTAAAAATAAACCCATGATGGGCTTTTCAGGTTCTCAAGTATAGTCTATCACATCACCCATTACCCAGGTTATCCAGCCATCATTATGATTGGGTTTTAGTGGGAAAGAGTGATTGATCTGCACCGTCAAGAACACATTGAAGACTAATATTTCCATTTTCTCATCAAATGGTAGTATCTGTACTATATTAATACTATATTCTAACATTTTATCCCTATGTCTAAAATTTAGAATTATATATAAAACATCAAACAATGGTGAGACCTTTTAACATGAAAAGTCATTCCTAACCAGCTTAATAGAAGAAATCAATGAGACCCATAGTTGGTCTCTCCATAATTGTGGAAAAAACTGGAATAGTGGTTATAATAAGGGAAACACTTAGTTAACCACAATTCAATGTGAAATTACCAAACACATGAATCCAAAAGTAGGAACAAAACTAGATCACAATTCAGAATTTCTAATGACGGAGCATCTCCAAAGTCGCACGACATTAAACCAACACCAATCCCATATATGGATAACATTTCAAGGGTTATGATCCCATAATAAAAACAACATAAATTCCCATAAAATGGGGACAATATTTTTTATAAATATAAATATTAATGAATATAAACACAAAATCCAAGGAAAATTTAAATGGTTTCTACTAAAATTATGGAAATAATAAGTTGGATTCATATCCCCTACATAGGGAAGCTCAACTTCGTGAAATGATTCTCTCCATAACCTATGGATGGATCCCTGATGTCTTCATTAATCTATATCCCCATGTTTTGGAGGTGATAATCACCTAATGATTCATATTCTTTTGATAATACAAATTATAGAACTACTTTAGGTGTTCAAAACAATGAAACCATCAATAATCCATCATGGAATTATGACAATACAACTTAGAATGTACAAAATGGTCACTTTGGATGAAAATATATATATTTTCATTAAATATGAAGTACGAAATCATGGAAACACCCCATGAAAATATGATATTTAAACATATCTCTTAATGCCAATTTTATGATGGTGAAACAATCTTATTCAAGATAGTCAATACAACCCTTCAAAATCGATTGACCTAGTTTAACACCCTTTAACTCTATTATTTTATGAATTCTAGTGGTACTTGATCACCACTAGGAATTGGTAAAAATGGAAAACAACTTCACAACCCAACTGTATTGGGAGTTTGTAAAAAATCTTTAACTAGAAGAGATGCCTCAGAAACTATTGGACAATTCTTGGAAACATTCTACAGATAAAATGAAATAAAAAACCAAACCACAAATCAAAATTACAACCTCATATACAAAAACACATCAGAAAGAAGAATCTGAACCCTATGTTAAAACCCATTATATTACCTTTTAAATTTAAAATAATTTCCCCACTTCAAAAACCATTTCAAAAATCAATCCCATTGCCCAAATTTAATTTTTTTTTTCACTTCGAGTCCTCTTTGAAAAAACATTTTAAAAAATAAAGTTAAAAAAGTAAACCCCCCCATAATTTTCCTTGTAAATATAATTATAAAATAATACCAATTTTAACAAAAAAACGTTTTCCTTTTCAAAAAAATAGCATTTGGACGAACAAGAAAAATATTAGTTAAAAAATACTCGCATGTAGTATCCAATGAATTATCACATATGAGTGAATTCCACTTAAACATATATTCATCCATGAATAGATACCAAAATACATATTCCTCACTCATAAACACACATATATGTGAACTCTCATAAAAAATAACAATGGTCACAGATCCCATTTTACCCTCAAAACCAATCATCTACCATCTTCCAAATTCACTTTTTCATCCCACATCTCAAAACCCCTTTCAAAAATTAGAATTAACTTTTCAAAAAAAAAATTCCAAAATCAATAAACAAATATTTAATATTAAAAAAATATTCATTTTATCGATTTTTAAATTCTATTTTTTGAGAACCCAATCACCATTCTTCAAACCAAACATATTTTTAAAATCCAAATAATAACACCCCAAATCATTCCATGATATCATTAAGTAAAATCTAAATCAAACCATAACTAAAAGGTTAAAAAATAAAAACAATATCCAGGATAACCCACTACACATGGATTGGTCACACTATTTGGACAGTATTGGACAAACTAGGTGATCACATTTGAGGTTATTAGAGGTAGTTCCACGACCATCACATTGTTGATCAGACCGTGAAAAAAATTATCCACCCTATGAATCATTCCCAAAATAACATCCAAGTATTTAAAACCATCCAAAAAAACTCAAATAAAAACCATGTACCTCAAAAAACATGAAGGGATAAAATCAAAATTTGATGTGAAAACATCTCAGACTACCCCATCAATTCATGTGTCATTTAGATTAGGTGGTGATCATGTATCTTCATATGACAAAAAACTGGCATTATGAAAATCATATATGTAATGAAACAGAAATATCTATATAACAAGGTCTAATAATATTATATAATTTTTCCTAAACCATACTGAGTCGATAATTAAACAATCACCCAAGCATTCCCACAACATGGATCAAGAGGTCTTCCTGATCCTATCATCCTAGAAACTAGTGTCATACAACATGTATAACTCCATTTAGAATATTTTAAGCTAAAAAATAAGTAAGTAAATAAATAAATAAATAAATAAAACTTTAACTGATTGAGAAAATGAAATAAATAATATGGACTCCCACGTGTCCCTACGAGCCACCGAAAACCATTGGACAATGCCCACACCAGGGGAGAACTATAACTATGTTTAATAATAACTGAATGATTATATGGAATATAGGAGTGAGAATAAAATTCACAATTGGAATTCTAATTGATTAAAACATCCTATACACTATGACTAAAAATTAATCTAATCATTCTACTTTAAAAATAATACATATAATAGTTGGGTATTTTTATTTTTTTAGAAAAAATGTAACAATCATCCATTTATATAAAAATTACTTTTCATTATTTTTTCGAACATATTATATAAATCCAAGAATAAATTTTATAAAAACTAATTATAAAAGATAATTAATACTAAAATGGATGTTAGATTATGAAAATATAACCAAAAAGTTCATTTTAAAACAACGAAAATGGAAAATATGGATATATGTATGAATACAACAAGGGAAATCCCTAAGAAGTTTTGTCAAATGTGTCCTAGTATCCACATACCTAAGTGATCGAAACATATAATATGATTTTTTCATGATCCTCGAGATAGAATCCTGCAAAAGTTCTAGCTGTCCCTAAAACATCTTCATTCATTTACTTAATGTTGTAGCATAAAAATTATAGGGAGTTTGAGACATTTCTAAACAGACTCAACTTGCATAATAATCTGTACAAACCCACCATGTTACCCAGGGCTCCCATGTTCTCTAATTTAATTCACAATCCACCTAACCCCTTTTTTCTCAGTCTAACAAATTATTTCTAGCAATTTATACCATTTCCAATAGTGGTTAGAAAATTTTCAAAAATTTTAAATCACAAAAATTCCAAAAAAACAATTTAAACATTTAACAATCTTTGAAAACTACTTGTAAACATTTTAAAAAATTAATATTTTAAAACAAAATGAAACTGTATTTAAAAAATGATATGCATGGAAAGATGTAGTGGAAACATGGAAAAGGGGAATTCCTAATACCAAGTATCACACCCATTTTAAAAAGAATTTACATAATATATAATATTAAAATCACAATTTAATAAATTTGAAACAATTATGGAATTAAATTTAAAGGCACATAAATTGGAAACATACATGAAAACATTATTCTTTTGATCATGAATATCTAAATCCACCCTAAAATGTACATAGATGAAAAGTTTCAACTTTTTACACTTACACACATATGCACATATACATATATATAAACATACTTTTGAATACCCCTAGATATAGTGTAGATATTTGTCTCATTATGAGGGGATGTGTATAGAGAAGGTAAATATATATACACCTCATCCATGCATATGTGTCAAAGTCTCATTCATAAATGGTTGTGAAAAATGCACTAGAAAAATACAACAAACATAAAAGATCACAAAAACCCAAAATAAAAATAATCTAATTGTGAAAAATGGAGATAGATTACCTAAAACCTATGGATAACCCACTTCCATGGATTTACCTGACAGAATCACAATTCCAAGAAGTATATGCAATCCCACAAGACAAAGATCCCTTATACTCATGAAAAAAATCAAAATTAATACCATTTTTATACACTAGGATTCAGACAACCATGCATTACAATGAGTAAAGCGATAAGGGGGATGAAGAAGATGATGAAGGGGGAGAAACTCTCACCTTACATGATCACCCCATGAATTGGTAGGACAAACTATGAATAAATGGAGAAGGAGGGGAGGCACGCACAAACAACAGACCCTCCTAGAACTAGGTAGGAACTCACTTTTTCGTAACCATGGCCAAACTATGTGACTTCTTTAGTCAGTAAAAAAAGTATAATTTTTCGGGTAAAAAAGGTAAATTCAAAAAAAAGGTAACACAATAAAAAAATATAATAATAGATTAGTGTCGGGTCAGGGTGTGACGCCCTCTATCTTGTTTATATTCTCAAACTACAAGAATCCTGAAGGGATTTTTTAATTGGACAACGGTGAATGGCCATTCAACCCTCCATAATATAAATCTATGACAAGTTTACATGGTACCTATATTATCTATATCAAGTACTAGTTGCATCACCATTTACTAGATATAGTGACTCTTACTATATGATGGGGAATATTGGGGTTATACACCCATGGAACATCTGTTAGGTACCCAATACAAGGCTTAGGGGTTGGTGTTAGTCCCTAATACTAAGAATAGTACAGCCATAGCCTATTTTAAATCCACCATCAATCTCAAAAACACTCAAACTAAAATAAAACACCTTCTATGGTTATATGATCATAAACAATTGAATATGAAACTCTATTCTAGAAACTCTCTATGTACCAAGGATAAAAATTATAATTTTCACTTAAATTCACATCAATATGATAATATAGTTTAATTAAACATATAAGTCTCATTGAAATAACCCAAACATCATTTTATTCCATTAACCCCATGACAACCACCTAATGCTGATTATAATTCTCATAAGCCTCTTTTTAACACCAAATCATGCTTCAATCTTATGAAAAAAAAATAAATAAAAATAATCAATATTCCTATATGTAGGATACTCTCTAATAATTAATAATACATAGAATACATAAAAGATAAATCTAATATATAAATCACCCAATTCCCATCTAAATTTAGGAAAATATCAAGTAAACTATGTCACCACTTCCCCTATTTTGTTTAGCAAGGAACTACACTGATGATTGATCTTTTTACCAAATAAATATAAACCCTAAAACCACATGAATAATGTAATAATTGAATGGAAATAGTTTTTCTAAAAAATTAAAACCACTTACCCACCCCCTCCTTGAAAATTATGAGGTGAATGAATCAGAACATCCCTTTCACCTAGGCTATTCACTATGGTAATAACCACTCAATCCAATCCCTGAAGAATTCACCCTATTGAATGTAAATTAATAAACCCAGAAATTAATATTCTAAAAAAATTATATTATTTGGAAAATTAATGTCCCATTGTTGGTAAATTATAAATAATTATTTGTAGTTCCATATGGTGGCATAGTAACCAGGTGATATATAGATCTCCAAACGATGCAAGAAACTTTTTTCCCACTGTAAAATATCCTATATATTGTGTCTTATGATTTCATATTCTATGTAAACCAAATTCATTTAAACTTAACTAAAACTCCAAGCATTATATAATGAATGTTTTCTGGTTAACCAGATAAACCACCCATGTAGACTATCTACAAGTTCCAATACTAAATTCTAATTTCCTACTGTTGGTGAAGAGTTCTTTGAATATGAAACATCCATAGGGGTAATGAATTGATATAAAATATATAGTATCAAATCATTAAATAATTTAATATAATCCATTATTTAACTTTTATATATTTTTTTTAAATAATTAAATTTCCTAAAAAATAACCCCCTAACCATTAATGTTATAACATAAAAAATATGAGACAAATATCTAAAAAAATTCATTTCCATAAAATTCGTAAAATTTGGTACTTATCATTTTACAATACAAAGGAGACTAAGTATAAGGAAATTGTTTAGTAGGGACTATTCATGATGCTATCCCAAAATAGTCTATAATTCCAAATATACGAAACTCATTATCCCCATCTGACTAGAAGTCATGACAATGTTTTGATATAATAGATATTTTAAAAAGGTATTGGATCAATAATATTAATTGAATAAATGACTAATTTAGCTACATCAAAGTTGGAAATTCTATATATACCCAATTTTATGTATGTTTGGTGTGAAAACTATCTATAAAGATACATATATAAATAGATAATATTCCTTCTATATGAAAATAAATATATGTTTCATTTAAATAAAATCATAAATTTCATTTTTTTAATTAGATATGACAAAAATAACATTATTTTATCACTCTTTTGGAATGTTAGACTACAATTTTAGAAAATAATAAAGAACCTTGTTTGTAGTTTTTAATCATATATAGACACAAGTAAAGAATCTAATTTAATTTGTGCACATTTCCATTTAAAACACCCCCCCATTTAATTACATTTTAACTACCATTATAAATTTATCTGTTACAAACACAAATAAATGGAAATGACAAAATGAAAAATTGAAAACATGATAAGTAACTTCAAATAATAATAGTATAAATTAAATAATATATCATTTATCATCCCCATAATTTTAATGAAACTAACATAAATCTAATAAAATAAAAAAGAATAGATAAAAATATCAGTAAACTCTTAAAAACATAAGATAAATAATTTAATCAATATTCAAATTAATAATTGTAAAAAATAAGCATGAGAAATGAAAAAATTAGAGATACAATGTAATATAACATATATCATCATAAACATTCTTGGTCTTAATTAAACAACTTGTGACATGATCAGGATGATATGATTTTCAATATGTGATATGTTTGAAAATAATAACCATAAATTTACACTCAAATATCCTAAATAAGTTGAACCCCCATTAATGAGGGAAGGAAGTAAGATAATTTATACTATAAAATGAGTAATCTTTACTAGTACAACACTCATCACTTAGCTTCCCACATAGATACATGATTCTTGCATAAATTATTCTAATGGGGTGAGAAAATAAATCCATAAATCAATATATAAAATCTATTCAACATATAATATAATTCCATATCATAACTATAAATACAATTCATATATATAATTATATTAATATTTAGATCTATATAAAAAATTTAACTCCTCATAATATCTATATTCACATTCTCCATTATATAATTTGGAATGAAATGTAAATTAAGTCAAACATATTTTGGTTATTATTTAACACATATCCAAACAATCCATTAGATATTACATAAATGTCAAAAAAAAATACCCATCTTTATAAATGAAGAAATAATCCTATCAAAAATTGGTCTCTCATTTTAATTAATATAAAACAATCCATTTTTTTTGAAAAAATTCATCACACAATAAAGAGAATCCTATAAACTCATTAAGTAATATTTTTAAACAAAAAATTCATTATTATATAAAATAATTTTTGATACTATCCAATACCCCATTTAAAATCAACAATAATATTATAGGCACAATTAGGCTGAATTTCTTTTTGAAAACTATCTATTGGATTTTTCAGACACCCTCGTTGAAGGAAATGATTTTTTAGAAATAATTGACCCAAAAACTATTAATTCTAAATTTATGTCCTATATAAAAATCATTAAATAATGTATTAAAATTTAAAACTCTATTACAAAAAAATTAAAAGAACAATATTTTCTAGACAAAATATTGAATCCTTATGAAATATGTGTCCGGTTATATATAATTTATTGAACACAAAATTCTATCTCAATATGATGTGAATAAGAATAATGATATAAATAATATATGAATATAATAAGATTATGCCATAGGGAAGTATAATTCTCAAGGAAGGAGGAGGGGTGTGTTGACCTAGGGTCTTCAGGACATATCTTAAATGAATGGGGAAAGGAAAAAATGACTAAATTAAAAGTTAAAATAAAAAAAAATCTATGCATGATGAGTGGATAATTCCAATATTTACCTTCACCACTCATTTATCAGTGTAATGATACATGATTTTAAAATAACCCATCATAGTTAATATTTATTGTAATAGAGGTCATCCCTCATAAAGATGATAAAAAAAATTATAAAATTGAAAATTTTTACCCCAATTAAAAATATAAATAACAGAAAAAATAATTACTAAATTACACAGTAATTAGAAATTTCTATGGGGTAAAAATTCTCCAAAACCATCCACTTTATAACTATATAAAGTGATTTGTGATCATGGATAATAAGAAATAGAAAAGGCTATGTCATATTTGTTATTATAATTTCTTGTTATCTTATTATTTCAAAATTTATAATATGTATAGGTTTTCTCTTGAATGAAACATCTCATTAAAATATAATTTGAAATTATTATCATATACAACCATGATTGTATTAATATGATTAACAAAAGAGATCAATTACAATGATTTATAAATTATAGCATCATTTATTAAACAATGTATTGTTCCAATAATATACATTTACTTCATTTTTAAAAATCTTATAGGAATTGATATGAATATACATGAATTTCTACCTTATATCCATATTTTTTTGTTGACTGATAAATGGTATCATAAAATAATTATTTTTTCTAATAAGTATTTCATTGGAGTTCTCAATAAAATTACACAAATAGAGTTCATTGACAATGTTTTTAATTAAAAAAATTTGCATGAATATTGGTTCATTGATTATTTATATAATTTAATAATAATAGGGAGTTGTTATACCTATTCTATTGAAATATGAAAATCATCCTTCAAATTCAAATAAGTGAGTTTGGGATGCATACAAATCAAATTTTATATATCATTATAGAATAAAAATTATATCTCATGATTGTATGTTATAAAATGATTTCATATAGATCATATACCTAATAAATTTGAATGGTTTAAATTCATTGGATGAACAAGACTAATTTTTGGAATACCTACAATTTATGATCCATCTTAAGAAGATGAAGTTAACCAAAATTACAATAATATTTATGTCTCCTAAGAAAATGAAACTCTTCATCATAACCAAAAGTATAAACGAAATAATAAACAAAACTTATGTAATAACCCATGTTTTAGGAAACATTTACATTCTATAAACTATATATCTTTGATTAGTTTATGTTTCTATTAAATTAAAATATTTTTATACTTTATAAGAAAAATATGATATACAGGATCTGAAACAAACTGAGAATAGTTTATTCAATCATAGGAGTATATTACAACAAGGGAGAAGGAAAACATATATTAGATGGATCGAATTATTATATACTTAGATGATGACATATTTTAATAGTGACAAAATAAAACAACGATATTAAATAACGAAGAATAATATATTCATAACTTATAAATATATTGTATCATCTTCACTCTTTAGAGTCAATATCTTTATAACTAAATCTAAAATGGAAAAAACATCATGATAAGAAGAATAATAATGAAAAATGAAAATGTAAATTTATGAAATGAGAAATATTATATATTATGTATGAATAGAATAACTTTATAGGAGGTAATAATCATAATATTACAATTATAAATGTGAATAATTCCCTTGGGTATAATATAGGTAAACAAGTTTCTAGATTGGAATTACTATTTTAAAATTAATATATATAATTTTAATATTCATGTAAGAAGTTAGAAATTTCAATAAAGATAAAAAAATTAATTATAAGTATACATAATTTAATTAATAAATTAAAAGTAATTTTTGAATATTTTTGTTGTTTTTAAAAAAATTGAAAATATTACTTTAATACATTTTTTTATTTTAATGGATATCTATAAAATGTATTGATAAAATTCAAGGAATAATAACAAAAATAAATTAATAACATGAAAAATGTATATGATGAATGATACAAATTAATAATATTATTTAAAGAAAACCCATAAAAATAATTAAATGTAATTTTTTTTATATATTATATGTTTCTTAAATGATAAATTTAGATATTTTGAATATTAAATAATCTTTTTGATCGTAAATTTAAAATCTGGAAAAAATCATAATTTTTTATTAACCGATCATGAATGTATAAAAAATAAATTAACTGAAAAAATATATATTTCATAATGACCAAGTATTCAATGTGCAACTTATTTGTATGATGATAAATGAAATCAATCATTAATAAAAATGATTATAGTTAAATTTATTTATATTATATTATATATACTATATATATTGAAATTTATGTGATAATGATAATAATTTCATTTTAATATAAAAAATTTTTTTTTGTAAAATTAGTATGTGTTATATATTCTTATATTAAAATTTTTTTTTATCAATTTTACAAATTTTATCCAAAAAATGGATTCCAAAATTGGAATTATATTTTTATACATAGGAAATATGATCAAATTTTTATACAAAAATATAAAATACCGATATTAAATTTAGTTATAATAGAATGAGGAAAATGGTTATTTAAAAAAAATTATGAATTTTAATCATATTAACTAAAATTCATAACTTTTAATCTATATATCTAATTTATTGTTTCAAATTACAAGATATTTTTTACAATTATTTTATTATTAGTATATATATAAGAATTATTCAGAACATTTATGGTTTTAAAGTTTCAATTTTTTTCAATATATACAATTTTTCTATATAAATTATATGTATATAAAAAATACATATTTATAATATTAAGATATATAATTATATTTAATGGATTCTAAATTTTAAATTATCACATCAATATTTGGAATGACGGTCTATCTTATATTTTTAGTTAAAAATCATCATTACCCTTGTAAATAATTAAAAAGTATAAAATGGTGGAAGAAGATATAAGATAAAGAGGAAAAAATATATTTTAATTAAAATTTAATTTATGTATTAAAGTATTAATATTTTTTGTGTTAAAAATTAATGATTTACCAACATTTCCTCACCTATATTACACAATACCCTTTTGATTCCATATTTACTATTTATTTTACATTAGTTTCCAAAGAAATATCCCTCTTTTTATACTATAAAAGAAGTGTTATTATACCACTCCCAAACATATATCTACTCTATATAAAATCTTCATTCCCAGTCCAATTTTTTTATCCTAAAGCATTATGAAAAGATGTTTAGTCGGTAGTTAAATGAATGAAGACCAAATCTATCATCTAGCAGAAACATTTGTCAAGAAGGGGTTAATTAAATCAATATGAATCGAGGTTTTTCTATTTTGATTCAATTTAAATCATATATTATCTTATTATAAAATTGATCTTATAAAAAAATTCATATTAATATTATATTACATTTTAAAATTATATTACTATTATAGTTTTCTAATCCTATAAACCTTCACTAGTGTAATATATACATGTTTATGGTAGATCAACCACCATCAGGGAAAATATACTATCAGCACCATTCTGAATACTAAATAGGTATTAAGATATTCAAATATATTAAACATGTTATTAATATGTAATATATGACATGTATATGGCTCTAGAAGGATGACATAAAAATTATTTCTAATTATAATATAACATGTTATAATTAGTAAATAACCCAAAATCAGTTCATCATTGATTCAATTATCATAATCCATACCCATAGATTCAATAAAAATAACATGGGAATGATTAAATAATTTTAACCCAAATACTCAATTTCCTTCAATAATCTTTTAATAATGAAGTTTGAATTAAACAATGTGGATTGACATCACTATTTTGATGCCTATATGAAAAAATAAAAATTATTAATATCTCATAAAGAAAGTAAATAATAACTAATATATGAGTAATAAAAGATTACATATGATTATGTTGCAATGCAACCTTATGAATTTTAATGTTTTATATTTTGGTAATTAAAAATATTATATTTTTATTTCATTATAATTTCATTATTTATTTTATCTTACAAAGAGAAGTTTTGGTTGAATTGTTATTTCACTGTTTATTAATTAATTATTCGTCTTTTATTCATATTATTAATATTATTATTTATAATAATTATTATTTAAATCATGTTAAACATTATTTTTCAAATGTTTTTACCTACCCTTATATATATTTTAATAATAAATCATTACCCTAACACAACATATGGTTTCCCCTTATTTTATCTTTATAAATTTCTTTATACCATTATGTAAACTTATTGTTAGCTTTATGAAAGTTTTTAAACATATTATTTACCGTTATATAAAATTATACGTAACCTTATACAACATATTTAATTTTCAAGTTATCCTTATAGAGCTTTTTATTTTACCCTTATGTAACTTTTTTTAAATTTGATTTACCCTTATATATCATTCTATGTACCCTTATGATGAAATAATAAATCTGTATTTAACATTTGAAGGGGTTTCTATCTATCTTTACGAAATTTCATTTTACCCTTACACCAAGTATAATATCTACTTATTTCCATTATGCTTGTCTAGTTTAGCATTATTCTCAGTATTGAAATTTTATCTTATGCTTATACAACTATATATTTGAACATTATACAAGAAATAATTTATATTAATACCTTTAAACAAAAATATCATTTACCCTTACTCTCTCTATCTATTTTTTTATTTTCCATATCCAATTTTCTACACTCATATTTTCGATTTACCCATTTTTTGGGATTTAAATTTTTCCTTTATGCATGAAAAGAATACTACACTTATATCGTTCGAGAAATGGTAAATTTTTATCTAAAGTATTTTCATGATATTGACCACATATTCATTATTTATACATATTAAAAATGATTAAAGTTCACTTTATGATTTTATAAATTCATATTAATTATATTGAACCTGTTATAAGTGTTTATTACATATTTTTAAAACATTTACTATAAGATCAATGTTGGTCATCAATTTATCCATAAATTATAAGCATGAAACTCAAAAAATAAGTTTTTTATGTCGAGTCTTCCATAATGCTAAAAAAAATTAATTCATTATAAAATTTATTTCAACTAATTTTACAGTGTTTAATATAGTGTTGTTCACATCTAATTTCTTCTTCTCTTTATGGAATTATTCTATGTATTATTAAATTTGGAGTTTTAATTTAATTATAATGTATGATTATCATGTTATTTTTCTTGAGCAATTATTATTTAAGTGTTTCAAAATATTTAATAGGTGATTTAATTTATTTTTAATATTTCAAATGCTTTAAAAATGTAAAAAATAATATTCTCCTCTCTCAAATAATTCACTAAATGTTATTTTGTTTTTGAATTTCATAATGATAGATTTGGATTTATTGACATATTTTTTTAAAATGGGATAAGGAATACATGGAAGAGGGTTAGTGGTAAAATATGAGAATATATTATAATCAATGGTGGTACACTTTTTACATGAGGTATTACAAAATTTTCATACCCTGGGTACCTTTATGTTGTCATGTACACTTTTATTTAACATTGTTGTTGATCTCTCATCGAGAAATATAAACTTCCATGATGACTAAAATAACAATGATTATATATTATCATCCGTAGTTGAAAAGCAGATGCTTGGATTCATCATTATTCATTGACCTATTTCTTATTTGGTATCATTATTTTTTTAAATTTTTTTGTTTTCACATGTATTGTAACATTGGATTATTAATTGAACATAAAAATGTATACCTTATTCATAGGAAATAATTCATAGATTTTAATGTTATAATATGATTATATTTTAATAATATATCTTCATTAGGTGTTATATTAT
Source organism: Viscum album (assembly GCA_963277665.1). NCBI lineage: Eukaryota > Viridiplantae > Streptophyta > Magnoliopsida > Santalales > Viscaceae > Viscum > Viscum album. The sequence continues at coordinate 2,065,317,074 of OY728121.1, forward strand.
GTTCTAGAACCACAATTCTAGGGCCATGAGTGTTTAGGTTGTGACTCCCTCTATCTAAATGTTGGGTTGTAAACTGGTTGTTACTCCCAAAAAAAGTTAGTGAATTTTTTTATCCCATTACTATATAAGGTATATGTTTTTTCCGGATATGATATTAAATATATAATCAGAACCTAGTTTCCTAGATTAGGTGGTTATATTATTACAATGGCCCAAGATATAATGAATCACACCCTAAATGACCAAATTGATTGGTAGTTTAGGAATTCTAGATACATACATGTATCACATATTATAATTGAAATCATCAAATTAATTATATAATTTTCTTTTATAACACAATTATTCCCTTATCATATCTATTCATATCAATCAGAATTCACTTTTTTGTCATTAATGGAAAAGGAAAATTAAAAAAGGGATAAGATCAAATTCTCACCACTAAGGGTATCAATATAGTGGAGGCTGTAATAAAAAAAATGAATATTTAATATATAATGGTAAATAAATGAAATAGATTAAATTTAATGAATAACATGGGAATGAAGAATGATATGGATGAAATAAATTATAAACAAAATATTCCATATAAATTATAAGGCCCCGACCTTAAAACTTATTTAATATTGAATTAAATGAATAATTCACATTGAGGATCTTTTCAGGTTTAGAGTTTTAGATAATTAGATCATAAATCATGAATTACATTCCACATTTAAACAAAGTGGTTACATAAAATATAGTATTTGTTTTTTCCCATCAACGGAAACATATTTAAAATAAAACAAGGATTCTTTCTTGACACTTCCTTGAAACTGTCATCATATCATGCACCATTCCCTTGACCTGTGAAAAACATTTCAAAAACTTCAGATGAGCATAAAAAGCTCAGTAAGGGATATAAAAGTATGAAAAGAAAACATTAGTCCATGTATGAAATCATACTTTACTCATAAAACATAATCATTTTAACATACCTCAACAAATCATGAAAAAATCATAGAAATCATAAGGTATAAAGGTAACTTTAGGCATTCATATCATTCTTAAGTAGGTAGTAACACTCTTTGTTACTTTTGGAATACCCATCATAGTATATTCCCTAAATCTCTTCGGAGAAACCTTAAAGTTTAATTACTTCGCATTACCCAATGCATTGGAGTGATATATCGGGCTCACCTGCCCTTAGTTTATCACAGAACCACCCATCTTCATAATAATTCCCAAGAACCATAACATAATCATATCACATAAAACATGCATAAAGGAAACATAACATTTCCACTTTTCCATCACAATATATAAATACAACACATTTATATAAAAACATTATGAAAACCATTTTCAATACCAAAATAATAAAAAGTAAAACATGGTATTTATTTTTCATTTAAAAAAAAGTTATGGCTTGTAGAGGAATCCGAAACTCAAATAATGGTCACGGCAGAGGAGAAGTTGTTCTCGCCGCATACGTACAACAAAAACATTCCCTTTTTTCATTTAGTAAAATGCTTTGTATAAAAAGATTCCTTTTGGATAAATGTAAAAGTCAAAGGGGTTTATACACCGTATAAAAGAAGGTTGTGTAAAAAACAAAATATGATTCAATGAAAGGAGATTGAGACGAAGTCCCATACAAAGACGGTATCCTTGGATTAAGGATATATCATTTACATAATTATGTGTGACAAAATAAATACACCAAATATAAGTGGATATTAAGTGTAAAACAATCATAGGTTATTCACACATATTCATAGAACAACATATTTAAGGAGTGCAAGTATAAGGACCCAGCCTTAAACCTTACATAATATTGAATTAAATGAATAATTCACATTGGGGATCTTTTCAGGTTTATAGTTTTAGAGAATTTGAACATAACTATTACATCTCAAAAGATTTACAAGGTAGACACTTCTACCAAGTTTCCATAGAATAAAATAACTCTTAAAAAGAAAAATGTCTACTTCCATGTTTGATATATCATGACATTCACTTGATCCCATCCTTGAAACTGTTCCACATTATGTCCTGTGAATAACATTTCAAAAAAAACTTGGGGTGAGCATAAAATGCTCATTAAGTGATACACACAGAATAAAAACTGTTAGTTTATCAAAACAAAAAGTAAACCATGTATACTTTATCAAAGTAATACTTTTCACCTTTATGAAGTAGTAAAAACTCTTCACTTAATAAAAGATCATCACTTACCCTTTTGTCACCAAAATATTACCATAAAACCCATATAAAGAAAAAATAACATATAAAGGTAACTTGGGACATAAACATACTTAAGTGGAATAACCATATGGTCGACTTCCACACATATCACTTAATGGAATAGCCATACGGCCAACTTCCATACATACTTAATGGAATATCAATACGGCCTACTTCCATACCCAATGCATTGGAGGTTATAACGTAACCACCCGTCCTGGTATTCACGGCACCACCCATCATATGGTTTATCATGTAACCACTCGTCAAATTTCCAAGTACCAATATAAAATCATAAAACATAAAACCAATATAAAAGAATGATAGCATTTCCACATTTCAATCACAATATATATTTTAAATATATTGACATAATAGAATCCTTTATCAAACCCATTTTCAATACCAAAATACATAAAAGTGTATATGGTATTTATTTTATTTTAAAAACATTACGGCTTTTTGAGGAAGCCAAAGACCAAATAATACTCACGGTGACGGAAAAGGTCATTGTCACCGCGTACGTTAAAAGAAACATTCCTTTTTGTCGTTTTGTAAAACGCTTCGTAGAAAAAGATTCCTTTTGTATAAAAGTAAAAGTAAAAGGGTTTTATACACCGTATAAAAGAAAGTTTTGTATAAATTGAAATATTCCTCAATGAAAGGAGATTGAGACGAAGTCCCTTACATCGGGTCCGACTTGACTCGATCATTCTTTAATGTCCTGAATAATAAACAGGAGTTAATTTATATTTGCTTAAGAACCTTTTTAACCTTCATTATTCCTTTTATATCACTTATTGGCATGTTATAAACATTATTTAACCATTTATGTTAATAATGTTTGTTTTGTCGAAATTTGGTTCTTAAGTCGAAAGTGGACTTCTTAAAATTACATGTTGTTCGTGTGGTCAAAGGTTCTTTATATCCAGAATGTCATTCCTGATTTGGATAGCATATATATCATATATATCCAGAATATACATGTATTTACAATGTTACATAATCATTTAGAGGTAAGAAATGAAATGCACCGTTCATGGAGACGGTAAGCCGTACGTATGCATGAACGCTACTTTCATTTCTTTGTCATATTAATGGAATTAAAACTAAACGAGAGATATGTATATTTTAATTCCAGAATTATATTCATCATTTATATGTATAATTAATTATATATATCCATTATATACATGTACTTTTAATAGTACATTACATTTGGTGATAAGAAATGAAATGCACCGTTCATGGAGACGGTAAGCCGTACGTACGCATGAACGCTACTTTCATTTCTATCTCATACTTTAATGGAAAGAAATAATAATGATATAGAGGTATATTATAATTACCATATAACATAATATATAATAACTTTAAATAAATCCTTTATACATCCCACATATGGCATTAACGAATCACATCACTTTGAGGGGGCGGTAGTCCGCACTTCCTTAAATAAAGATATCGCGTTTACCCATAATAGAAACCATAAAGGTATGCCCAAAATGAAAAATACATAAGATTAAGGAAAACATAAAAAATATTAGATATCATATATAAATATAGTGTCATATAAATGGCCACCTTTGAAGGTGTTAAAAGAATGTTGAACAATCATCGTTTCGGGAGGCAGAAATTCGCCATCCACGGAAACAGTATGTTCTTTAACCATTAGATGTAGGTGTGTGTAAGTGTAGCTCGAATACGTCTTATAAAAACATCCTAGTATATTTTGGATACTGTAGTTTTTACAAAAGAAAATAATAAAAATAGTTTAGGGGGTTGGAGAAGCAAAATAAAACAAAAGGACTCAAAAGAAGACATTACCTTAAAATCGGGTAACTCCCTTCGATTTGAGATGAAAGGCTTCCTTGGGAATACTTCAGCCCAATGTGAGGATTCAAGGAGTAAGATAGGTAAGTGGAGAGACCAAATGGGTAGAGGTTGGTCTAGCCAAAGGCTTTGGGAGTGTGGGTAAGGTGGTAGAGGTGGGGGCCTTTTATAAGAGAAGAGCACGGGCACTCTTGTAAAGTTACAAAATGTTACTTTATTTTCAAAATAGATTCGGATTTTAAAGGTCCCAAATTGATTTATTTCGAGTATAAGGTGATTAGGGTTCTAAATCCACTCATACAATAGGTTTTGTACATGTTTAGGTCATAGATTTTACATTATCATTCCATTTTATTTAGATCGTTAAATAATGAGTTCATCGATCCATCATCATGATGTCATAATTAATTTAATTAATTTAATTTCTAAAAATTATAAAAAAATTAATATGATGTAGGAAATCTTTTTATCTTTCCAATGACTATTTATAGTTAAAACTATTACTTGTATAACCCCATGTAAAAATTGTTTTAGTAAAAACATTCAAGTTTGTGACATTTTTTACTTTAACATTAAATAAAAGGTATTTATGTCATTTTCTGACCCATGTGGCTCCATGGGGTCCCCAAGTTGACCCATGGATTGTCTTGGTCGGCCATTAAACATCCAATGAGGGTAGTACATGTGTCTAGGTCATTTAATTTTATTAAAACATTATTCTTACTTTAAACTACACTAATTACCTCTAATCGCGATTAAAAACTTAATAAGTTACTATTCACCAAAAAATTATTTTAATCCCATTGAAAAACATTTACTTCTTAATGAATACCATGTATGTCAGATTTTTGAAATTCAAAACACAGAAGTGGTAAAATTTCATTTAAACGAAAAATCAGTTTATATAAGTACCACTTAGTGGTTTCACTATTCATCAAAAATTGAAGTTTTTCAGAAAAATACCAAAAATTCACCCTAAGCTATATTTGATATTCTGAATTCAAAAATAAAGTCCATTTTAAAAAATTCAAAACATATAAGTTTCATTAATTAATTTATTAATTAATTCCCACTATCGGAGCAAATAACGTGTTTTTATGAAACAATAAGTATCAAAAGATTGACACTAGTTTAAGTCCGATTTCAAAGTGAAATTAATTCCAACGAACACTATTGGATTTAATGGTAAAAATATATTCTAATTTCACTATAAAACCAATTCAATAGATAATATAAACATACAAATAAATTAGACTAAAAATAGGTTTTGAATTAAAATACAACATTTTTTCACTATTCATTAAAAAATGAACTTTATCGGGAAGATACCAAATTTTTTTACAAAAAGTAAATTTTGATGTCCCGATTCTAACGAAGAGTTTTATTTGGTCCAATAGAATGTATAAGAGAGGATAAAACTATATTTAATGACGGTTCGCCATCAAAAGGCGATAAGTGAACCTTTAGTGAAAATTAGGGCATATATGCCTAAAATTGAATTCTTCCCGTATTTTAAGCCTTTATCTTTTATTAGATAAAAGTAAAAACATTTAAAAAACATATATAATCATATTTTAGTTATTTATATCCATTCCCGCCAATACAACGACTCTGTGTTAACTACCATTTAAAATAATATTATTTTATTACTAGTGTGCAATGAAAGATTTCAATGAAACTCTTTATTCGGTATCGGTTACGCTATCGAACATAACAACCCTTTTAAAGTAAAATTAATATTTAATTCGTAAATATTAATAAATATCAAAATTCTTTATTCTTTATTTACCTAGGATGTTACATCCTTCCCCCCTTTTGGGAATTGCGTCCTCGCAACTTTATTCACTTATCAAAATAAGTGGGGGTATTTATCCTTCATAGAATTTTCAAGTTCCCACATTGCCTCTTCAACCATATGGGTTTTCCAGAAAACCATTACCTGGTGGATTACCTTATTTCGCAACACTTGCTCTCTTCGGTCAAGAATCTGGACTGGTTGTTCTTCATAAAAGAGATTCTCTTCCAACTGAACTACCTCTGGGCTCAAAACATGAGATAAATCTGGCATATACTTCCTCAACATCGAAACATGAAAAACATTGTGTACCTGAGATAAACTCAGAGGTAATTCCACTATGTATGCAACTGATCCAACTCTCTCCAGAAATTCATATGGTCCAATGAACCTTGGACTCATCTTTCCTTTCTTACCAAATCACACCACACTTTTCCATGGAGAAACCTTGAGAAAAAACATGATCACCTACCTCGAAAGATAGATCCTTCCTCCAGTTATTCGCATAACTCTTCTGCATGCTCTGAGATGTTCTCATGTGTTTCTGAATCAACTGAACCTTTTCTGCCATCTCTTCTATCAATTCGGGTCCCATCATCTTCCTTTCACCCACTTCGTCCCAAAATGCTGGAGTTAGAAACTGCTTCCCATATAATGCCTCAAATGGTGCTATCTTTATACTGGAATGAAAACTGTTATTATAAGAAAACTCAACCAATGAAAGATGTTTATCCAAACTTCCCTGATAATCCATCAAAAAAGCTCGTAGCATATCCTCCAATTTCTGAATTGTTCGTTCTGACTGCCCATCTGATTGAGGATGAAAAGTTGTACTAAAATTTAATTCAGTACCCAATGACTTCTGAAGGCCTTTCCAAAATATAGAAGTGAACCTGGGATCACGATCGGACACAATTGAGAGAGGAACTCCATGTAACCTAACTATCTCTTTAACATACAAACGGGAAAGTTGATCTAGGGAAAAAGTATCTCGTATAGAAAGGAAATGAGAATATTTAGTCAAGCGATCAACAATAACTCAGATTGCATTATTACCTAGATATGTCCTTGGTAATCTCACAACAAAGTCCATGGATATGTTTTCCCATTTCCACTCTGGCACTGGTAAAGGCTGAAGCATCCCTTTCGGTAACTTTTGCTCTACTTTAACCTTCTGATAAGTCAAACACTTCACATTAAAATCAGAAATATCTCTTTTCATTCCATCCCACAAGTAATACTCCTATAGATCTCTGTACATCTTAGTACTTCCAGGATGAACTGAAAACAGAGAACTATGAGCCACACATAACAACTCATTCTTCAACTGTGAAACACATGGCACACATAATCTCTTCACAAACCTCAAAACAAAATCACTATCAATGTTGAATTCCGGAAAATTAGATTTCTGAACCAGCTCTACCTTTTTCTGCAACTCACTGTCTTGCTTTTGTGCTTTCTTGATTCTATCTGATAGAGAAGATCTCACTGATACCTAAAACAAAACAGAAGTACATCCTGCACCAACAACTTCTATTCCAAATTTCATCATATCCTTAACCAAAGGATCACGTTCCAACCACAACATTTCTAAAGAAGCATTACTTTTTCGACTCAAAGCATCAACCACTTTATTTGCTTTTCCTGGATGGTAGTGAATTGTAAAATCATTATCCATGATTAATTCCAGCCATCTCCTCTGTCTCATGTTCAATTCTTTCTGAGTGAATATATACTTTAAACTTTTGTGATCAGTATATATTTCACACTTTACTCCATACAAATGATGCCTCCAAATTTTTAAAGCAAAAAGAACAGCACCTAATTCCAAATCATGTGTAGGGTAATTTACCTCATGAGTTTTCAACTGACGTGAAGCATAAGAAATTACCTGATCATTCTGTATTAGGACGCAACCAAGTCCTTTCAATGATGGATAACTGTAGATAACAAACTCACCATTCCTAGAAGGAAGTTCCAAAACTGGAGCATTCACCAATTTTCTTTTCAACCCCTTCAGTAGTAACCGGAGTCAACTGAGCCATCACTGCAACAAATTTTTTAGTTCTGATTCTGACCATCTCATGATACTGATTTAAAAGGTCATTTCCCTCTGTATGCCTTCCCAGAAAAAAAAAACTTCTATGTTTCCTCTATGAAAAACCATTCTTAACACTGAAATATCTTAGGCGAAGCAACATGGTAATCTTTAAATGCTATATCATTTCAGTCATACCATAAATTAATTTATAATTTAACAATTTTATAACTCCAAAAGTTGTCTAAATCGACCTCTGATACCAACTATAAGGCCCCGGCCTTAAACCTTACATAGTATTGAATTAAATGAATAATTCACAATGAGGATCTTTTCAGGTTTAGAGTTTTAGAGAATTAGAACATAACTATTACATCTCAAAAGATTTACAAAGTAGACACTTATACCAAGTTTCCATAGATAAAAACTCTTAAAAAGAAACATGTCCAGTTCCATGTATTATATAGCATGACTTTCCCTTGATCCCATCCTTGACCCTATTCCACATTATGTCCTGGGAAAAACATTTCGAAAAAAACATGGGGTGAGCATAAAAATCACAGTAACGGATACACAAAGAATAAAACTTGTTAGTTTATCAAAACAAAAAGTAAACCATGTATACTTTATCAAAGTAATACTTTTCACCTTTATGAAGTAGTAAAAACTATTTACTAAATAAAAGATCATTACTTACCCTTTTCTAACCAAAATATTATCATAAAACTCATATAAAGAACACATAACATATAAAGGTAACTTGGGACATAAGCTTACATAAGTAGAATAACCATACGGTCTACTTCCACACATATCACTTAATGGAATAGCCATACGGCCAACTTCCATACATACTTAATGGAATAGCCATACAGACGACTTCCATACCCAATGCATTGGAGGTTATAACGTAACCACCCATCCTGGTATTCACGGCACCACCCGTCCTATGGTTTATCACGTAACCACCCGTCAAATGTCCAAGTACCAATATAAAATCATAAAACATAAAACCAATATAAAGGAATGATAACATTTCCACATTTCAATCACAATATATATTTTAAATATATTGGCATAATATAATCCTTTATCAAAACCATTTTCAATATCAATATACATAAAATAGTATATGGTATTTATTTTATTTTAAAAACATTACGGCTTGTTGAGGAAGCCAGAGAACAAATAATACTCACGGCGGAGGAAAAGGTCGTTGTCACCGCGTACGTTAAAAGAAACATTCCTTTTTGTCGTTTTGTAAAATGCTTCATATAAAAAGATTCCTTTTGTATAAAATTTAATGTCAAAGGGGTTTATACACCATATAAAAGAAAGTTGTGTATAAAACGAAATATGCCTTAATGAAAGGAGATTGAGACAAAGTCCCTTACCTCGGGTCCGACTTGACTCGATCGTTCTTTAACGTCCTGAATAATAAACATGAGTTAATTTATATTTTCTTAAGAACCTTTTCAAAGTTCATTATTCCTTTTATATCACTTATTTCCATGTTATAAACATTATGTAAACATTTAAGTTAATAATGTTTGTTTTGTCGATATTTGGTTCTTAAGTCGAAAGTGGACTTCTTACAATTACATGTTGTTCGTGTTGTCAAGGGTTCATTATATCCAGAATGACATTCATTATTTGGATAGAATATATATCATATATATCCAGCATATATATGTATTTATAAAATTAAAAAAATCAATTATATGTAAGAAATGAAATGCACCGTTCATGGAGACGGTAAGCCGTACGTACACATGAACACTAATTTCATTTCTTTGTCATATTAATGGAATTAAAACTAAATGAGAGGTATTTATATTTTAATTCTAGAATTATATTCATCATTTAGATGTATCATTAATTATATACATCCATTATATATATGTAATTTTCATAGTAAATTACATTTGGGGATAAGAAATGAAATGCACCGTTCATGGAGACGGTAAGCCGTACGTACGCATGAACGCTGCTTTCATTTATATCTCATACTTTAATGGAAGGAAATAATAATGATATAGAGGTATATTATAATTCCATTATAACATAATATATAATAACTTTAAATCCATCCTTTATACATCCCACATATGGAATTAACGAATCACATCACTTTGAGGGGGCGATAGTCTGCACTTCCTTAAATGAAGATATCGCGTTTACCCATAATGGAAACTATAAAGGTGTGACAAAAATGAAAAATACATAAGCTTAAGGAAAACATAAACATATTATATATCATATATAAATATAGTGTCATCTTAATGGCCACCTTTTAAGGTGATAAAAGAATGTTGAACAATCATCGTTTCGGGAGGCAGAAATTCGCCATCCACGGAAACAGTATGTTCTTTAACCATTAGATGTAGGTGTCTGTATGTGTATCTCAAATCATTCTTATAACAACATCATAGTATATTGAGGATATTGTAGTTGTTACAAAAGAAAATAATAAAAAGACATTAGGGGGTTGGAGAAGCAAAATAAAACAAAAGGACTCAAAAGAAGACATTACCTTAAAATCGGGTAACTCCCTTTGGTTTGAGCTGAAAGGCTTCCTTGGGAAGACTTCCGCCCAATGTGAGGCTTCAAGGAGTAAGAGAGGGAAGTGGAGAGACAAAATGGGCAGAGTTTGGCCGATCCAAAGGCTTTGGCATTGTGGGTAAGGTGGTAGAGGTGGGGGCCTTTTATAAGAGGAGAGGAGGGGCACTCTTGTAAAGTTAAAAAATGTTACTTTATTTTCAAAAGAGTTTCGGATTTTAAAGGTCCCACATTAATTTATTTCAAGGATAAGGTGATGAGGGTTCTATATCCACTCATCCAATAGGTTTTGGACTTGTGTAGGTCTTATATTTTACATTATCTTTCCATTTTATTTAAATCGTTAAATAATGAGGTCATCGCTGCATCATCATGATGTCATAAATAATATAATTTATTTAATGTCTAAAAATTATAAATAAAATTACTATGATGTAGGAAATATTTTTATCTTTCCAATGACTATTTATAGTTAAAAATATGACTTGTATAACCCCATGTAAAAATTGTTTTAGTAAAACATTTCATGTTTGTGTCATTTTTTACTTTAACATTAAATAAAAGTTATTTATGTCATTTTCCAACCAAAGTGGTTCCATGGGGTCCCCAAGTTGACCCATGGATTTTCTTGGTCGGCCATGACACATCCAACAAGGGTAGGACATGTTTCTAGGTCATTTCATTTTATTAAAACATTATTCTTACCTTAAACTACACTAATTACCTCTAATCGCGATTAAAAACTTAATAAGTTACAATTCACCAAAAAATTATTTTAATCCCATTGAACCACATTTTACTTCTTAATGAAAACCATGTATGTCAGATTTTTGAAATTCAAAACACAGAAGTGGTAAAATTTCATTTAAATGAAAAATCAGTTTTTATAAGTACCACTTAGTGGTTTCACTATTCATCAAAAATTGAAGTTTTTCAGAAAAATACCAAAAATTCACCCTAAGCTATATTTGATATTCCTAATTCAAAAATGAAGTCCATTTTAAAAAATTCAAAACATATAAGTTGCATTAATTAATTTAATAATTAATTCCCGCTGTCATAGCAAATAGCGTGTTTTTATGAAACAATAAGTATCAAAACATTGACACTAGTTTAAGTCCGATTTCAAAATGAAATTATTTCCAACGACAACTATTGGATTTAATGGTAAAAATATATTCTAATATCACTATAAGACAAATTAAAAAGTTAATCTAATCATATAAATAAAATAGACTAAAAAAGAGGTTTTGAATTAAAATACAACAATTTTTACTATTCATTAAAAATGAACTTAATCGGAAAGATACCAAAAAATTTACAAAAAGTAAATTTTGATGTCCCGATTCTAAAGAAGAGTTTTATTTGGTCCAATATAATGTATAAGAGTTAACAAAACTATATTTAATGACGGTTCGCCATCAAAAGGCGATAAGTGAACCTTTAGTGAAAATTAGGGCATATATGCCTAAAATTTAATTCTTCCCGTATTTTAATCCTTTATCTTTTATTAGATAAAAGTAAAAACATTTAAAAAACATATATAATCATATTTTAGTTATTTATATCCATTCCCGCCAATACAACGGCTATGTGTTAACTACCATTTAAAATAATATTATTTTATTACTAGTGTGCAACGAAAGATTTCAATGAAACTCTTTGTTGCGTATCGGGTACGCTATCGAACATAGCGACCCTTTTAAAGTAAAATTAATATTTAATTAGTAAATATTAATAAATATCAAAATAATTTATTCTTTATTTACCTGGGATGTTACAACAAGTTTATCCCAAAGAATCAAAATTGGGTTAAGAAGTTCCCTTGCAAAAATTCAACATCCTAACGACGTCACTTAAAAATTAAAAAAATGAGTTTATGAGAGATAAAAAGGGTAACCCATCACTTGGACATAAAATTTCCATCAATAATGATATATAATAACATATCCCAACATTACAATATGTAAATCCAAAGATCCAACAAAATAAGTCTTTTAAAAAGAGGAGGGTGAAAGGTTCCCTTACCAACTTGGATATCTTTCGAAACAATCACCCCATGAAAGAAGTACAATACCACATTGATGTAAATAGTAATAAATGGAATTATATTACACAAAAAGTAAAATAATGGGAAGTACATATACCACTAAAAGGAAATGGTGGCAAATGTAGCATAAATCTCACCGGAATAAAAGTGAGATGAAAAACCCCTTACGAAAACTCGACAGCCTAACAGAACCACTTAAAACTTCAAAAAAAATGAATTGTGGAAATAAAATAGGGTATCTCATAATATTAACATATAAAGTAAAGTAATAAAAATATAAAATAACATCCCCAAACTAATAAATATGAGCTTAAAAGAAACGACATAAAAGAGAGTACTTAAAAAGAAAGAGAGAGGTAGAATCCCTTACGAAAATTCGGTAGCCTAACGGCGCCACTCAAAACATCCAAAATGAATTGATGAGAGAAAATATGGTCTCTCATCATATGAACATAAAAATTACAGTAAGGTTAATATAAAATATCTTCCCAATAATAAGAAAGATGAACATAAAAGGAATGACATAAAAGAGTGTACTTAAATAGAACGAGAGAGGTTGGATCCCTTACCTCGTGTCCGACATGACTCAATCGTTCTTTAATCTCCTGAATAATAAAATTTGCTCACATTATAATTTCAGAAGGACCTCCTTTAAAGATTATTATTCAGTTAAGATCACATTTTATAATGTTATAATAATTTGTTAATAATATGAGTTCTTATCAGACGTTTTTGTCGATGTTCGGTACATGAGTAAAAATTGAACTTGTTGGAAACGAATTATCCATGTAGTTATAGGAACATCATTCCAGAATAGTATTGATGTTTTTAATATCATATATATACATTATATATTCATTTTATACTATTCCATATCATTTGGAGATAAAAAATTAAAAGCACCGTTCATGGAGACAGTAGGTCGTACGTACGCATGAACGCTACATTCATTTTTTGTCATATTAATGGAATTAAAGAAAAATGAGAGATATATATATTATAATTCCAGAATTATATCCATAATTTAGATGTAATATATTACATATATAACCATTATATATATGTACTTATAATAGTACATAAAATTTGGAGATAAGAAAAGAAATGTACCGTTCATGGAGACGGTAAGTCATACGTACTCATGAACGCTACATTCATTTCATTTTTTTGTATTAAATGGAATGAAATAATTGTTATATAAAGATATATTAAAATTACAGTAGGATATCATATGTAATACCATTAATTCCATCCTTTATACGTCCCACATATGGCATTAATGAATCAAATCACTTTGAGGGGGCGGTAGTCCGCACTTCCTTAAATGAAGATATCTCGTTTACCCATAATGGAAACCATAAAGGTATGACATAAATGAAAAATACAGATGATTAATGAAAACATAGACATACTATATTTCATATATAAATATAGTGACATCTTAATGGACACCATTGAAGGTATTAAACGAATATTGAACAATTATTGTTTCGTGAGGCAGTAATTCGACATCCACAGAAACAATATGTTCTTTAACCATTAGACGGAGGTGTGTGAAAGTGTAGATATAATACTTCTTATAAATAAATCCTATTATATTTAAGATACTCATGTTGTTACAAAAAAATGTAATAAAAAGAGTTTAGTGGTTTGAAGAAGCAAAATAAAACAAAATATCACAAGGGAAAACATTATCTTTAAATCAGGTAACTCTCATTGATTTGAGCTCAAAGGCTTCCTTGGAAAGGATTTGTCCCAAAGTGAGGCTCCAATTATGAATATAAGGATGTGGAGAGATGAAGTGGGAATGGTTTGGCCGAGCCAAAGTCTTGATAGGTGTTTGTAAGGTGGTAGAGGTGGTGGGCTTTTATAGGAGGAGAGGAGGGGCACTCTAGGAATGTTATAAAATATTACATTATTATAAAATAATTTTCGGATTTTAATGGACCCAAAATGATATATTTCTAGGATATGGTGATAAGGCTTCGAAATCCACCCATACAATAGGTTTTTGACAAGTTTAAGACTTATATTTCACACTATCTTCTCATTTTATTTCAATCGTTTATTTATGAGGTAATCACTGCATCATCATGGTGTCATAAATAAATTAATTTATTTAATGTCTAAAAATTATAAAAAAACTATCATGATGTAGGAAATCTTTTTAAATTTATAATTAATATTTATAAAAAAAAAATATGACTTATATAACCCCATGTAAAAATTGTTTTAGTGAAACAACACATGTTTGTGATATTTTAATTTTAACTTTAAATAAAAAGGTATTAATGTCATTTTCCAACCAAAGTAGATCCATGGGGTCCCCAAGTTGACCCATGGATTGTTGTGGTCGTAAATGACTCATCCAATAAGGGTATAACATGTTTCAAGGTCATTTCATATTATTATAACATTATCTTTACCTAAAATTACACTAATTACCACTAATCGCGATTAAAAACATAAGAGTTACTATTCACAAAAAAATTATTTTAATCCCATTGAACCACATTTTACATCCTAATGAAAGCCATGTATGTTGGATTTATGAAATTAAAACCAAAAAAGTGGTAAAGTTTCATTTAAACGAGAAAAACAGTTTTTAAACTACCACTTAGTGGTTTCACTATTCATCAAAAATTGACGTTTTTTAGAAAAATACCAAAAACTCACCCTAAGCTATATTTGATATTCTGAATTTAAAAATGATATATATTTTACAAAATTCAAAACATGTAAGTTTCATTAATTAATTTAATAATTAAATCCCACTGTCAAAACAAATATCGTGTTTTTAAGAAACAATATCTATTAAAAGATTGACACTAGTTTAAGTCCAATTTCAAAGTGAAATTAATTCCAATGACCAATATTAGATTAAATGGTAAAAATATATTCTATTTTCACTTTATAAACAATTCAAAATTTAATCTAATCATATTAATAAATTACATTAAAAAGAGGTTTTGAATTAAAATACAAGATTTTTCACTATTCATTAAAAAATGAACATTATCAGAGAAATACCAAAAATTTAAACAAAGTAAATTTTGATATCCCGATTTTGAAGAAGAATTTTATTTTGTCAAATAAAACACATAAAATTTTCAAAAAGTGGATTTAAAAGTAGTTCACCATCAAAAGGTGGTTAATCATCCTTTTAAAGAATATTAGAATGTTTACGCTTAAAATTTGATTCATTCGCATTTTTAATCCTATAACATTTATTGTAAAAAGAAAAAATATTTGACAAACATATATAATCATTTTGGAGTTAGTTCTGTTCATTCCTGTCATTACTACGGCTAGGAATTAACTACCATTTAAAATAATATTATTTTATTATTAGAGTGCAATGTAAGATTCCCATGAAACACGTTGTTGCGTATTGGGTACGCCATCGAGCATAGCGTCCCCTTTAATGTAATATTAATATTTTATTAACAAATATGAATAAATGTGAAAATGTAATATTCTTTATTTACCTAGGGTGCGACTTCTATCCCCCCTTTTAGGAATTGCGTCCTCTAAATTTAAAAATTGGTCTTGGAAACTTCATTGAAAATCCCACATCGGAACAAGAGTCAGTAAAACAATCACTTTAAAATAAAGAAAGAGAAGTAAAAAGGTCACCTGAGTTAACCCATACTAGGATTCCATGTAGGAAAACATGGATATGGGGGAAAAACAAAGGGTCATGTTCTGAGGGAGAGTGATAGTAAACATGTCTAAGAGAAAGTTAACCATAAGAAAATCACAAACTTGTTATGGGTTAAATGGTATTCGATTCCCCAGTAGGAAAAGTTAACAGACAACATTTTTTTTATGTTTCTCTTCATTGAGGAATTTATTTTTGAGCTTAACTAAATCATAATGAAACTTACTTACGTGTCACGTAGACTTTCAACTTTTACTAGATTCCTTAATCAAACTCAGATTTTTTCCAAAAGATGAGTATTTAGGAAGACTTGTTCGCAATAAGAGTACTAAAATCAACTTCTTGAGAATAACCTAATCCAAAAAAGAGAAATATATATTTCCCTTTTCTTTAGACAAAAACCAAAACCAAAATTGTTAGTATGAGATCAGATAATCCTCAATAGTATAATCCTTTATAAAAAGAAAATCTATTCTTAATCTCCAAAATTTTTCCAAAAAAACCCAAAGTTCAACGATGACCATTCGATAAAAAATTGTCCATAAAATTCTTCAATGTAAACCAAACTAAGATTGAATCCCAAATATTTGAAGGATTTAATCAGATAGTCTTCCAAGGTACAGATTAACTTTTATCACTAAATAACATCAGTTGCTCTTAAATTCTCATATTGAAAAGTAATTAACCTAATCACATATCCTCCATGATAGGTTAATAATATCCATAGATAACCGAAAATAAAATTACTATTGATTCCTAAATTCATCTGACAAAAATGGATTAGTCAAAATAATTAGGGACTTCATGTAGTCTAGTGGTAGGGGATAGATACAAGTCGAACTTTGGTTGTGGGTTCGATTCCCACAGCTTTTTCCGATGCGACGGGTTGTCAAACGATCTGTGTTTTGTCCTGTTTCCAAAACAAGAAAAAATCTTCAAAAATAATCATAACATATTATAACCTCAATTTTATCTCATGCCTTTCATTTTCCATCATAACATATAATAACCCATAAATACCTCAAAAGTAAGGATCATATAAAATCTAATGGTTACCTTTAAAATTATCACCTAAACATCCACATCGATTGGTCATCTCATACATGATGCATTACAGAACATACCAAGGTTCAAGTGGTTGATCATGACTCCTTGATAGTTGGTTTAGAACAACCACTAGATTCCTCTTTGAATCCCCCATTTCATCCAGTCTCTTAATCAGAGAACCACCACAGTTTCCTTCAAACCTATTGTCACTTTGGTGCCTGCTAGATCCATCCATTCACTAAAAATAGAAATGTCAGTGTGAGTATATCAACAAACCATCATGTACTAATGAGGAAGATAAACACTAATATATACTTACTCATTCACTTTATCTAAAACTATGACTCTTTCTGAAATCCTAACTATTATGGTAATGTCACTTATGCTTAGAGAATATCATAACATCTAAAGTTATATAAACCGACCTATGATACCAACTATAAGGCCCCGGACATAAACCTTACTTAATATTGAATTAAATGAATAATTCACATTGAGTATCTTTTCAGGTTTAGAGTTTTAGAGAATTAGATCATAAATCATGAATTACATTCCACATTTAAACAAAGTGGTTACATGAAAGATAGTGTTCGTTTTTTCCCACCAACGGAAACATATTTAAAATAAAACATGGATTTTTTCTTGACACTTCTTTGACACTATCATCATATCATGCACCATTCCCTTGACCTCTGAAAAACATTTCAAAAACTTGGGATGAGCATAAAAAGCTCAGTAAGGTATATACAAGTACGAAAAGAAAACATTAGTCCATGTATGAAATCATAATTTACTCATAAAACATAAGCATTTTAATATACCTCATCAAATCTTGAATAAATCATATAAATCATAAGTCATAATGGTAACTTCAGGCATTCATAATATTCTTACGTAGGGAGTAACCCTCTTGGTTACGTTTCGAATACCCATCACAGTATATTCCCTAACTCCCTTCGGAGAAACCTTAACGTTTAACTCCTTCGCATTAACCAATGAATTGGATAGCTATATCGGGCTCACCCTCCCTTAGTTTATCACCGAACCACCCGTCTTCATAATAATTCCCAAGAACCATAACACAATCATATCACATAAAACATGCATAAAGGAAACATAACATATCCACTTTTCAATCGCAAGATATCAATACAACACATTGATATAAAAACATTATGAAACCCATTTTCAATAAAAAAATAAAATAAAAGTAAAACATGGTATTTATTTTTCATTTAAAAAATGGTATGGCATGTAGAGGAAGCCGAAACTCAAATAATGGTCATGGCGGCAGAAAAGATGTTGTCGCCGCATACGTACGACAAAAACATTCCCTTTTGTCGTTTAGTAAAAAGCTTCGTATAAATATATTCCTTTTGGATAAACGTAAAAGTCAAAGGGTTTTATACACCATATAAATGAAGGTTGGGTATAAAACAAAATATGCCTCAATGAAAGGAGATTGAGACGAAGTCCCATACAAAGACGATATCCTTCGATTAAGGATAAATCAATTACATAATTATGTGTGACAAACGAATACACAAAATATAAATGGATATTAATTGTAAAAAAATCAGAGTTTATTCACACATATTCATAGAACGACATATTTAAGTATTGAATGTTTATCCCAAAAAATCAAAATTGGGTTATGAAGTTCCCTTGCAAAAATTCAACAGCCTAACTACATCACTTCAAAATTCAGAATATTAGTTGATGAGAGATAAAATGGGTAACTCATCACTTGGACATAAAATTTACATCAATAAGGATATATAATAACATATCCCAAAATTACAATATGTAAATCAAAAGACCTAACAAAATAAGTCTTTTATAAAGAGAGGGGTGAAAGGTTCCCTTACAGACTTGGGTATCTTTCGAAACATACACACCATGAAAGAAGGACAACAAAACAATGATGTAAATAATAATAAAAAAAAGTATATTACATAAAAAGTAAAATAATTTGCAGTATATATACCACTCAAAGGAAATGGTGGAAAATGTAGCATAAATCTCATGGGAATAAAAGTGAGATGAAAAACCCCTTATGAAAATTCGGCACCCTAATGGCACCACTTAAAACTTCCAAAAAAATGGATTGATGAAATCAAATAGGGTATATCATCATTTTAACATATAAAGTTCAGTAATAGGAATATAAAAGAACATACCCCAACTATGAAAGAGGAGCTTAAAAGAAATGACATAAAAGAGAGTACTTAAAAAGAAAGAGAGAGGTAGGATCCCTTATGAAAATTCGGCTGCCTAACGACACCACTCAAAACATCCAAAATGAATTGATGAGAGAAAATCGGGTCTCTCATCAAATGAACATAAAAATTATAGTAAGAGTAATATAAAAGAACATCCAAATCATAAGAAATATGAGCGTAAAAGTAATGACATAAAAGAGTGTACATAAAAAGAACGAGAGAGGTTGGATCCCTTACCTCATGTCCGACATGACTCGATCATTATTTAATCTCCTGAATAATAAAATTCATTCTATTTATAATTTCTTAAGGACCTCTTTTAAATATTATTATTCAGTTCATATCACATATTATAATGTTATAATAATTGGTTAATAAAGTGAGTTCATATCAGACGTTTTTGTCGATGTTCGGCACATGAGTAAAAATTGAACTTGTTGGAAAAGAATTTTCCATATAGTTATAGGTACATCATGTCCAGAATATTATTGATGATTTAAATATCATATATATCCAGTATATATTCATTTTATACTATTCCATAGCATTTGGATATAAAAAATTAAAAGCATTGTTCATGGAGACGGTGGGCCGTACGTACGCATGAACGCTACTTTCAATTTTTGTCATATTAATGTAATTAAAACAAAATGATAGATATATATATTATAATTCCATAATTATATACATTATTTATATGTAATATATTTCATATATTTTCATTATATAAATTTACTTATAATAGTACATAACATTTAGAGATAAGAAATGAAATGTACCGTTCATGGAGACGGTAAGCCGTACGTACGCATGAACGCTACATTCATTTCTTTTTTTTGTATTAAATTGAATGAAATAATAATGATATAAAGGTATATTATAAATACAGTAGGATATCATATGTAATACTATTAATTCCATCCTTTATACGTCCCACATATGGCATTAATGAATCAAATCACTTTGAGGGGGCGATAGTCCGCACTTCCTAAAATAAAGATATCGCGTTTACCCATAATGGAAACCACAAAGGTATTCCATAAATAAAAAATACATAATATTAATGAAAACATAAACATATTATATATCATATATAAATATAGTGAAATCTTAATAGACACATTTGAAGGTGTTAAAAGAATATTGAACAATGATCATTTCGTGAGGTAGTAATTCACCATCCACAGAAACAGTATGTTCTTTAACCATTTGACGGAGGTGTGTGAAAGTGTAGCTCAAATACATCTTATAAAAACATCCTAGTATAATTAGGATACTGGTTTTTTTACAAAAAAAATGTAATAAAAAGAGTTTAGGGGTTTGGAGAAGCAAAATAAAACAAAAGAACACAGGGGAAGACATTACCTTTAAATCGGGTAGCTCTCTTTGATTTGAGCTCAAATGCTTACTTGGAAAGGATTATTCCCAGTGTGAGGATTCAATGATGAATAGAGGGATGTGTAGAGTTGAAATGGGTAGGGTTTGGACGAGCCAAAGGCTTGAAAGGAGTGTGTAAGGTGGTAGAGTTGGGGGCCTTTAATAAGAGGAGAGGAGGGGCACTCTTGGAAAGATTTAAAATATTACTTTATTATAAAATGATTTTCGGATTTTAATGGTCCCAAAAGGATATATTTCTAGGATATGGTGATAAGGTTTCTAAATCCACCCATCCAATAGGTTTGTGTCAAGTTTAATACTTATATTTCACCCTATCTTCTCATTTTATTTAAATCGTTCATTTATGAGGTAATCACAGCATCATCACGGTGTCATAAATAAATTAATTTATTTAATGTCTAAAATTTATAAAAAAAATATCATGATGTAGGAAATATTTTTATATTTCTAATGAATATTTATAGTAAAAAATATTACATATATAACCCCATGTAAATTTTTTTTTGTAAAACAACACATGTTTGTGACATTTTAATATTAACTTTAAATAAAAAGGTATTAATGTCATTTTCCAACCAAAGTGGCTCCATGGGGTCCCCAAGTGGACCAATGGATTGTATTGATCGTCCATGTCTCATCCAATAATGTTAGAACATGTTTCAAGGTGATTTCATATTATTATAACATTATCTTTACCTTAAATTACACTAATTACATCTAATCGTAATTAAAAACATAAGGGTTACTATTCACCAAAAAAATTATTTTAATCCCATTGAACCACATTTTACAACCTAATGACACCCATGTATGTCGGATTTTTTAAATTCAAACCATATAATTGGTAAAGTTTCATTTAAATGAAAAAAATAGTTTTTAAACTACCACTTTGTTGTTTCGCTATTCATCAAAAATTGAAGTTTTTCAGAAAAATACCATAAATTCACCCTAAGCTATATTTGATATTCTGAATGAAAAAATTAAGTCTATTTTACAAAAGTAAAAACATATAAGTTGCATTAATTAGTTTAATAATTAATTCCCGCTGTCAAAACAAATAGCTTGTTTTAAGAAACAATATCTAAAAAAAGATTGACACTAGTTTAAGTCCAATTTCAAAGGGAAATTAATTCCAATGACCACTATTGGATTAAATGGTAAAAATATATTCTAATATCACTTAAAAAAAATTCAAAAGATAATCTAATCATATAAATAAATTAGATTAAATAGAGGTTTTGAATTAAAATACAACATTTTTCACTATTCATTAAAAATAAACTTTATCGGAAAAATAACAAAAATTTACACAAAGTAAATTTTGATGTCCCGATTCTAAAGGAGAATTTTATTTTTTCAAATATAACGCATAAAATTTTAAAAAAGTGGATTTAAAAGAGGTTCTCCATCAAAAGGCGGTTAATCGACCTTTTAATGAATATTAAAATGTTTAGGCTTAAAATTGGATTCATTCGCATTTTTAATCCTCTAAAATTTATTGTAAAAAGTAAAAATATTTGAAAAACATATATAATCATTTTGTAATAGTTATGTTCATTATTGCCATTACAACGGCTAGGCGTTAACTTCCAATTAAAATAATATTATTTTATTATTATAGTACAATGTAAGATTCCCAAGAAACTCGTTGTTGCGTATTGGGTACGCAATCGAGCATAGCGTCCCCTTTAATGTAATAATAATATTTTATTAACAAATATGGAAAATGTGATAATGAAATATTCTTTATTTACCTGGGGTGTTACATAAATAATATCATGAACATAAAACATTATAATTGATATTATAACTAATAGAATAATTACACGACCATCAATAACTAATCACATAATAGGGGGTTTCAAAATTATAAACCTCATAACCATACCTTCATATCATTTTCAATTAATTTTTATATAAAGGGTTAAGACCTTGGTGAGAAACCAATTCTAGTTTGTCCCATGAGTCCTACCGATGCATTTAGGGACTATAGATGTCCTCATTAATTAGTTAATAAGTCCAATGTATTCCTCATTGTAAATGGGAAACCAAAAACAACATAAATAATCATATTGAGAGTCTAGAAATATAAATTTTATTGAATTCACAAATCAATAAAAATAATCATAAACCATCTAGAGTAATATTGAAAATTGTATCAAAATAGTACATCTCAGACAAATAGATCATAAATAATCTATAGAAATAATAATTATGGTATCATTATGAAATAGAATGTTCCTTTATATTCGTTTTTTTAATGTTATGGGTGTTTTAAAATATTTATAGGATGTTTTAGGAGGTTTCATGGTGGTTGGGGTGTAGCAGATGTTTTGTAGGGTATTTATGTCATAAAGCATCTCTATGATGTAAATTGGAACTACATGACATGTGTAGCTAGACAATTTCACATCATGTGTGAGACTTTGGGGGAACCAATGAAATGATTTCATGTAATTAAATTAATTCATGATGGGTAATTAAATAATGGTTGTGGTGATTTTAATTTCTATAAATTTTTGAATTTTGGAAATTCCATGGATTTCACATTTGTAATGAAATAAAAAAAAGGATTTTGGTGGGATTCCGGTTATTTTACGTCCCATATAATGATTTTTTTTCATTTTTATGCACCTATTAATCACTCTTAGACTCCAAAAAATCCCTACTCATCCCAAGGATATATTCTAACACTCTCCCTCTAATATTGGTCTATTTGTTCTCATGAATTCTTGTTGAAGATTTGTAATGAGATCCCATATCATTACAGTGGGTTTACATCTATTCTTCTTTGAAGATCTATTGGTGTGGTACGGTTTTGGTTTGTTTCGTAAGAGGTTTTGTGTTTTTAATTATCATTTATGCATTTTATTTTTATTTTTTTATTTTTTTGGCTTTGGTTATTAAGAATTTTTCATCCCCTCGTAGTGTTCATCATGTTGGAAAAGCATCTTGAAGGTAAGAAATCCATTATTTATAACTTTTTTGTATGTTGTGGTAGATTTTTACTCTTGTTTATCTATAGAGAAAGGTTTTCTTGGGTTTATGAGACATTATTCCCAATTCATATAGTGATTTGGTTATTATGTCATTACAAATCAATGACACCATCTATATGTATTTTAGTTTCCCTCTATGTTTCCCATGATTTCCTAGAAATGTGTTTCATTATATATATTGAATCTATATAACTAGGCACTCTAGATTTTATAGTCATCTAAGAAGGGGACTGGTATTTTGTGGATGGTATTGTACCATTTTATGGTTCCCTATTTATATTTTATGTTGTATGAATCAATAGCCATGTAGTTTAATTAAGTCAATGTAAAATATATTAGCATCATCCATAAAGGAAATATTTGAGGTCACTTAGGCATGATGTATATATCTCGAGCATTAAGAAGGACTCCTACATATCATTCTGGTAATAGGAATAAGGTTCATTATAGATAGATCATCCATCAACCCACTAATGAGTGGTGATATATAATTAATGATCAAAGGGGTTGTTTCCTAAGGGTATGCCAATATATAAATTCCTCTCTGACATAGACTAGTGTGGATTCCCTTTTATGGAGAAAATCATATTGTAAAACTAGATGGGGATTACAAACCAAGTATTCTCTAGCTAGAGGAGATTTACGATTTCATTGATATGATCATTGCAACTCCCTAATCCCATGTGTGTAAAACATGATTTAAAAAACAAGGTATATCAAGTGATAAGACTCTCCACATGAAGATATGGTCTTATGAACCAAGTATTACCAAAAGGGGTGTTTTATATGGATCATTGAAATTTTGAAGGAGTCTACGATATCATTTCTATAGTACAAATTGGACTCCTCATATTTCAATTAGCTATATGTCCAGGTGTGTATCCAAATGAAATTTATCTTGTCCTAGGGTGTCTTCCTAATATGCATGTCATGTCAAGGTTATCAGTCTGACTGGTCTCAATTTTCTACTAAACATATATGAGGATGTCAGGTGGAAATTTTTGAGGTTTTTTCCACATGATCCAAATAACATGCCCTAGGGTTTAACATATTTCAATGGTGGTATGTCATTTGTTCTATGCATGATTAAAGAATTTATGTAAGTGGAATTTTTTACAAAATTCCTTCAACTTGTCTTGAGGAATTCTCATGATCAATGTAGTCACTTATAGGGATCTCACGTGATCTGGGATGACATGTCGTAATGTTGTTATGCGATATAAATGAGGTTTTAAGAGGATCAATCATAACATTGTTGATATGTCATAGGTCTATCCTGTGATATAGAAAACATGTCTAGAGGACTTCATGAGACATTATTTACATATCGGGGTGTTGATAGTTGATCTAGATAGGTCATATTATGCGTATAATACATTATAATTACAATATGCATATATTTCATCATGTAATCCAAGAAATGTAACAAACAAAATCATTTATCAATGAAATTATATTATTATAATTATTTAATATAGTATAATCACCTAATATGACTTTACTAACATAAAAAAACATTATAAATGATTAATGAATGAAATAAAAGTTATTTCTATAATTTAAAAAATAGATACTATGGAAATAGTAACAATACCTCTAGAATATTAATATGACACATATGAATATTAAATTAGACAAATGAATATTAAGAACACCAATGATATTTTAAATATAATTTAGGAACCTTAAAATTGAATGTTTGGAATAATAATATTATAGTCCTGGTTAAAAAATATTTTAAAAATTACTAATTTAGTGTTGGATTTTTTAAAACTCGTAATTATTTATGTACAATTTTATGAGTAATTTAATAATTTGAAAGAAAATATATTTTTAGAAAATGTACTCGAAAATTATTATTTTTATGTCTTAAGGTTTTAAGAAAATTTTATGGGACCTTAATTAAATTTTCAAAGTGTTATAAAATCATTTATAAATTTAAAATCTGTATCATGCAAGTGAATGAAGATTTTAATTAAAAATAAAATTACTCATATTTATAAAACTATTATCATAAAATGGAGTTTATATTTTAATTATCCACATCAAAAAAATAAGATTGAATTTTTTGGATTTAACTGAATTACATGAACTATTTGTGAATAGTGAAATATTGTAATTTATAGTATATATACATTACAAGATAAATAGACAATTCATGGAGTCATAACTGGTTTAAAAATCATTTCTTCGAACAAACATGAAATACATACTATATTTAGTATCAAGTAACAACACTATAGATTTAAATTAGAAAAATAATAATCTAATGAATAAAATAATGAGAAAACACCCTCTCCTCTACTATAAATATCACCCCTCACACCCTCTTCTCCTCACACATCTCACAATATTATTTTTTCAAAAACAATAAGCCCAATACTCTTACCTAGCCACTTTCCCACATCCTAGAGCTCTTTTTTTCAATAAAACACAAATCATATGTTCCTTACTGAGGATCTCATGAGTGGAATATAATAGGTAAATCCTCTCTCTTTTTCATTTAGTTTCCTTTAAATTTCATTTATTATAATCTATTGTATTTACCGTATCGTTTAAAAAAGGAATGATAAATAGAGTATTTTTTGTATGCCTTTAATCTATCATTTCAATGAAATATTAATTTGTAAACTCCTCCATCTCATGCTTGTGTTAAAAAATGTAACCGTCGCCCATGATTTGTCAATTTCCGAATATCGTGGGAGATGCACCTTCATTTTCCATAAATTACATCGTGGTTGATAATAAAACCATCAAATGGTATGAAATAAAATTTAATTATTATGATTAAACCATAGTTATCCTATAGAACTATTATTTATACATAAAACTAAATGATAAAACAAAATGACTTTGTTGTGATTGAAAAAATGACAAAATTAACCTAAAAAGATCATCATTATCTTCTATCCAAGCCTTCATCATCATAGTAGAAAAAAAATCTATACTATATAATTTAAACATCAATAATAATGTTAAAACACATAATAACAATTCTATAAATTTATCCACATTTTACACGAACATCCATTCATATAAAAAAAATGAAAAAATCATCAAAACAAGGAAAACCGACACTCAAATAAAATGAAATTGAACTATAAAACTCATCTAAAATCCCCGAAATGAAATTTTTAAAATCAAAATTAATAAAATTCATATACAATTTTTTTTAATTAATGAATTATGTTTCATTTTATAGGATACTAATGTGAAGGACGATTGTGGACACAAGGTATGGGGAATTCTCAACACAACTCTCTTTCGATGGGTTCTCTATATTTCACCACATATTCAGTATGGATATTCCCTGAATAATATTTCATCATTATTATATTACAATTTATAGGATATTGAGTTTTTCTACATTAGTTTATGAAAAACACAATGTTTTCTAAAAGTACACTTCTTTAAAAAAATACCTCTTACTTCATGAGATTGTTTCTTCTGTACACAAGGATGATGATTCAGGCACATTATTACCTATTTAATTTGGGAACAAAACATTAATTAATATATTATTATGAAATGAGGCCTTTTCCTTTTGACTATTTTTTAGGTTCAAGATTGATATATGTTCTATGTGGCATAAATGATAGTGTAAATTTTATGATATTGCATAATGAAAATGTTATGATGTCACAGGTTCCCCTGGAATTATATAGTGCTTCGATACATTGGGTAATGTTATGTATATCATTATAATAATGTAATATGAATGAAAAAAATCTTATCTTTGTTCAAAATTGTGTGTGGTAGTTTACCACTTAGATTTGATGTTTAATTTTTATGCATTACCACATTCTAATCCATACCATAATGGTTACTCTTAGGATTATGATCTTATTCCTATCTAATGAATAAAATTATTATTATCACCAAATTTTATACTATTTCATGTTCTTATCTATACTCTAACTAAGATTTTATCAATACCATTTTTGAAGTATATCCTCAAGTGACAATATGTACTAAGGATAATTCAAGGTCCAATAAGAAGATAGAGAAGAACAAATTAAATAAATGTTTATTTTGTATTTCCATAATGTTTTATATGGTCATAACTCTACTAACACATTAAACCATTGTATCCTCACTGTATAATTCTTTTAATTTATTTGTATTTAAAATTATTTAATAATATATGGAATAAAAAGTAGGGTAGTTATAGTTGGTACCGGTGGGAGGATGAGTTAATTTGGGAATTAGGATTTGATAAACATTGTAAAAAACCTTAGAATACGACTATGTATAAGTGAGCACCCAATAAACATGTTTTTAGAACATACTAAACATTGGTATCCCACATGATATGAATTTTGAAGTATTTTTTTAAAAAAGTTATTTATTCATGACCGGTAGACATATGTCTTGTACATACCATTTCAATTTTACAAAATGGTAAGAACCAATAGAAATCAAGCCGAAATCCTGTGCGAGGTATAATGCATTGATTTTCCAAGAAAAACTGAATTATTTGGGAGGTGGAGTTCAAAATTTCCTTGTGATGCTAACACAATTGTCTCGGGTTAGGAAAAATAATATGAATAATGGGGAACATCCACCTTCACCATAGACATAGATACTATCTGTTGAGTGTTTTATGTAGAAATGACCATTAATGTTTAGTGGAAATTCTGATCTACGAGTCACAGAACATTAGGAGAACTCCTTGGAGAAGATGTTTTCAATACTTCATAGTTATGGGATAGAGAGAGTGAATCTACCAATATTCCATCAATATAGATAAGCTAATTGATGGGGGGATTTCATTAAGAACACTAATAATATAGACAAAATTGAATAGATGGATTGGTAAGTCCTTAAGATAATGATCTATAATAAGTATTTCCCTTGAATTCCTCGAGCATATTTATGAGAGAGAATTCAGAAAGCGTTAGAAAATAGATGGTCAATCTATCACAGACTGTGAATAAAATTTCACAAGGCCTAAAAGGTATTCATTGGGTATTATTTTCAATAATGACACAAAAATTTACAGATGCTTTAGTGTTTAAAACCACTCATTTTAAAGGATCATTAAATTTGATACATTGGGAGTTATAAAGATTTTGTTCGAAGTGCACTCAAAATTAGAGAAGGTTATTGGTGAATGGTCTCATGGTTATAGTAATATGAATCAAAAGATAGAGTTTCAAACCAGAGGATCTAATTATGAATGTCGTATGAAAACTCGACTACCCACTTGTCAAAAATTTGAGAAGAGGCATCTTGGGAACAACCCCAAAGGGACATATAAATTCTTAATGTTTTCGAGATATGGTCACCAAGCTCATGAATTTTAAAAAGACATGAGAAAGACCAATAATGTGGTGTAGCAATGTCGACCTCCACCCATGGTCTAGTTCTAAAATTATAGGGGTCATGGGAAACATGAATGATAGTGCACTAATTCTCATGTTATTGTGGGTAATAAACTTCATCATCCAACAAGGCCAATGAAGAATAGGAAGGCATAATCCATCACTTCTACAGAAGTGGAGAAAGAAAATGAATTCGTAGAAGGTATGCTTCCTATTTACTCAAGAATGGAAAAAGTAATATTTTATTATTGTTATATGCATTCATTTATATCATGAATGTTTTCTAGAACAATTGATTTGAAGCCTCAAAACCGTGTTGTAGAAATATCTATAAAAACACATACGGGTGAAATCATTGAAACTCATGTGTTGGAATCGTCCACTATTGGTGTGTGTGGGATGATACTTCTAAAAAATATCATAATAATTCTATCACTGAAATTTCACACTATAATTGGGATGGATTAGATCTAGTTATTTATAGAATATATCAATTTCTCAGAGAAGGAAGTATATTTTCATATTATGAACCATTCCATTCTTGTCTACAAATGGAAGGAATATCATTAATATTCTTTTAAAAATATTTCAATGGTGTGGGTGTTGATTCCCTCTGAAGAGGCATACCTCGATAAAATGGTTATGTTAGAGGAATGTGTCACCCATGTAGAAATTTCCATAATATGAGAATATTGTGATGTATTTATAAGAGTTACTCATACTTCCCCCAGATCGTGAGGTGGAGTTTTCAATAGAACTCATACATGAAGCTTCTCTTATCTCCATGTGTCTGAATCAGATGGATAATATCAAACCGGAGGAGTTAAATAACCATCTAGCAGATTATTTGGACAAAGGGTTCATATGACCTAGTGCATCACCATGGGGTGCACCTATTCTCATTTTCAAGAAGATGGATGGATCAATGAGACTGTGTATCAACTATTGGGAACTCAATATGATAACAATAAACAAAAGTGTTATCTTCCAAGGACTGATTAAATTTTCTTGTAGATCATTACTTCTCAAAAGTGGATCATAATTCTAGGCATCATTACATAATGTTGAAGAAGGAAGATATTTATGAGCATACCTTCCATACATGGAATGGGGACAATGTGTTTTTGTTAATTCCCTTAGGACATGCTAATGACCCTGCAATCATCATGGATGGTATGAATATTGTCTTTAGACATTACCTTGAAATTTTTTTGATGTTTTGTATTAATTATATAATCATATACCCCATGACTAAGGTGGAATATGATGAACATCTAAAGCATATTTTTTCAACATTAAGGATTGAGAATCTGTATGCCATGTTCAGTTAGTGTATCTTTTTTATGTATCAAGAAACATTCTTGGTACATGTGATAATGTATGAGGGGTTTTCTATAGACCTTTAAAAAATGGAAACAGATTAATGTCCAATACCCTCTAGTGTCACATAAATACGAAGTTTTCTTGGCATAACAGGTTAGTATTAATGTTTTGTAATAATGTTATCATTATTTTCTATCCAGCTATCTAAGTTAACAGGGAAATGGGTAAAGTCTGTTTGGATGGACGAATGTGAGTAAACCATCCATGAGGTAATGATATGTCTAGTCACTACACCTATACTCACATTACCATTATGTGTAGAATGTTATGTGATATACAATGATACTTAAAAAATATTCTTGGGTTGTATACTCATCCAAAATGATAATGTGATATCCTATGCCTCCAAAAAATTTATGATCCATGAGAAGAACTATACGACAAATGATTTGGAGTTAGCAGCTTTGATTTTGTACCTTAAAAATATCATGGAACTATCTATATTATGAGAACTGTGACATAAATACCATTAATAAGAGTCTAATGTGTATATTAAAAAATGATATTAACATGAATCAAAGAAAGTGGTTAGAGAAAATTATAGACTTTGATTTCTTTATTCACTGTCATCTTGGGAAGGAAACAAGGTAGATAATTCTCTAGGTTAAAAAGAACCTACTACTCTATCCATGCTATAGATTGAGAAATTCCATATCATCATGGATATGAAAAAATGGATTTGGAAATATTAATGGTAGGGAATTTAACCAAAATTTTCCTAAAAATTTCCCTAACATACATCCAAGATATGATTAAGGATGCAGAAAGCGTTGATATGTAGAGACAAAGGAATGTGAATTCTTTAATGGAAGGGAAGATGCAAGAGTTCCATATCGATGATGATAGTTTCATTAGTCTTGTAAATAGACTTTTTGTTCCTTCATCACTTGGGATATAGAATTATCAATTGGATAATTCACATATTTCAACATTATCTATCCATCCATGGAGTTATTAGATGTAATTTGTTCTATAAGAAAACATTTAGTGGGAAAAAATGAAGAATAATTTTGTAGAATATATCTATAGGTGCTTTATATGTAAGCTAGTAAAATTAGAGAAATAAAATTCCAATGGGGTGATTAAAAAAATTCCAATACCCATGTGGAAGTGGTAGAATATCACTATGGACACATTCATAGGTTTCCCATTAACAACCAAATTAGATTTTGTTATATGGGTTATGGTGTATCAACTCACTATGGCTGCCAACTATATATCTATTTGGGTATATCTCTCACTTGAACAACATGCTAGGATATATGTGAAGGAAGTGGTGATATTGTATATACTTCCCATCTAAATTTCCTTTTATCGTGAAACAAGGTTCACATCCAAATTTTGGAGGAGTATTCAGCATTCTTTGAGTACTAAATTAAATTTCATCATGGCCTATCACCCCCAAACAGATGGCCAACATGAAAAAACTATTAAAATTATTGATGATATGATTAGATCTGGATCTTTATAATTAAAAGGTTGATTGGATTAGAATCTATCATTAGTTGAGTTCTCATACAAAAATAGCTTCCACTCAAGTATTCAAATGTCTCATTATTAAGCTCACTATGGAAAGATATTTAGAACTCCAACCTCTTGGGATGAAGTTTGTGAATGAAAACTACATGGAACTAATCTTTTGAAATAGATGACAGATAAGTTTCATGTCATCTTATAACATATAAATTTTTCTTTGAGTTTGAAAATGAGTTATGATGACATCCATCGAAGGGGTTTTGAGGAAAAAATTGGAGATAAATACTTCTTTATAATATCAACATGAAGGATAGTCATGCAGTTTAGATTAAAAGGGAAGATAATCACAATGTACATTGGCCCCTTTTAGAACCTATACTATAAAGGATACATGGCCTATTTCCTTCCACATACACTAAACATGTCTCAATTTCATGATGTATTCCACATATCACTTCAAAGAATTTATATTCCTTATCTCTCTCAATTACATAACTCAATGGTGGTACTAATGGAAGGTGATATATCTTATTAGGAGAACCCAGTAAATATTATGTTGTAGAGAGATATGTTTCTATGAAAAAATACAACCCCCATTTTCAATGATTTGTGGTGGAACCCTATGTACAAATAAGAAACTTTTGAACCTGAGGAGGTGATGTAGTATAAGTACATTCACCTATTTATGTATAAACAATTTCAAGGGAGAAATTTCATAACGTGGGAAGAATATAATGTCCCAAAACATTTATGAATGAAATTCCCTTCTTATCATTATTTCATATATAATGACAACATAAAGTCATATTAGAACATAGTACAATCTTTATAAATGATAAATTAATCAAATAAAATTGATTTATAGATGATAAGGAACCTATAATGATGGAATATTAATTCGACCTTTTGAATTGTAATATAATTCATATGGATAGAAAACTGGCCAATTAAATATTAAACACACCCATTAAAGTATAAATACAATTTTTTTCATCTTATAAATTATATTATGGTATAATAATATCATAGTATAAGTAAATAAATGTTTTAAAAATTATTAATTAAGTGTTAAAATGTTTTAAGTCATAAAAATTTAATTTAAATTTTATGTGTAATTTAATAATTTATAAGAAAATAAATTTTCATAAAATGATTACAAAAATTAATATTTTTATGTCTTATGATTTTAATATAATTTTATGAGACCTAAAATAAATTTAAAACGTGTTATAAAATCAGTTATAAATTTAAAATCTGTATTTTACATATAAATGATGATTTTTAATAAAAGGTAAATTAATCACTCATAGAAAAATATATTAATAAAATTGTGCTAATTTTTAAATTCTACACATCAAAAAATGGTTACTGTGATTTTTTTTAAATTTTTGTGAATTACATTAATTTTGTGAATAGTGAAATACTACAATTTATAGAATATATAAATTTTATGTTTAATACACTATTAATTGAGTAATTTCTGATTTAAGAACCATTGGTTAAAAATAACATGATTTGATTACTCTATTTAGTCTCGCGAATGAATATTAATTTGTTTGTTGTAAAAATTAATAAACTAATGAATTAAATAATGAAAAAAACCCATCTCCTCCCCTAAAAATACCACCCCACATTCCAACTAATCCTCAAACATTTCCAAATTTGATCCATGACTAATTTATTAAAAATATTCTTTTTTATCCTCTTCCCCGCATCCATTTACTATCATACTCGTAAAAGACCAATCCTAGGTACCCTAAAGAGGATCTCAATGAGATAAGTCATGAGTTAAATTATAGCATCTCGTATTTTTATAACATAACTTTTCATTCCATTACACGGAACTGAGGATCTTTAAGGTTTAGTGTCTTGGAAACAAGGAACATAAAACATGAAACAAAAAAAACATTCTTCTTAAACACTTGAAAGGCTTCTCCTCATGTTCACCCTAGGCTCATTACTGCATCTCATAACCTGGGGACATACATCGAAAGGAAGGGTGAGCAGAAGGCCCAGCAAGGGAAACAAGTGAAACATTTTACATATGAACTTGAGATACATCAATAAAGTCATGAAAAGAACTTTAATGCATGAAAATGAAATCATGAGGCATATCATAATAAAAATAAAACTTTTTCATAACTTGAAGATGTGGCTGCAACATTTAATATTGACAATCGTTTTGTTTCACCAAGGTCCATCCCCAAGGTGTCGTTAAAAATTACCATGGTTATTCACCAAGGCGTCGTTAAAATGGTCATCTCTAGAGATTAAGTCTTTACCCAATGCATTGGAGCGCTATCAGGGCGCACCCTTAAATTTGCCTTTATTATCATGTGAGCCACATATATCATCATCATACATTTCATAAATAACCCATATAGCATAAAATAAATGGGTTTCATTTCATAATCATAACGTTTTAAAAACTGCTTTAAAAACATGATCTTTAAGTCACTTTAAAACCCACAGAAAAGGAAGGAGGGTCTCATGTATGTAAATCCCAGAATTTAAAATAGACATTTTGGTATATATGTGAATACCCCTTTAGAAGAAAGAGCTTTGAGTATTCACTTAATAATATAAAAGAACTTTAGAAAAAGAGAGAGACATTTTGAGATGGAAATTCTACAGCATAACGGCTATGTTATGAGGTTTTAGAAGACATTAAAAAGAGAGGGAAAATGAGTCAAACATTCATAAATGACCCATAAAACAGTATATGGACAGAATAATAAGTATACATGATAATGGTAATGAAATTTCAAGGACATACCATTTGAAATGAAAAACATGGAAGGAAGACAAAAATTAGATTTCCCTTATGAAATTTCGACAGCCTAACGGCGTTACTTAAACTTCAACAAAAACGATTTGAAAAGATCAAATAGGGTCTCTCATCATGTGAAATAAGAGTTCAGTATGATAGATATAGAGATAATTCCCCAACATAACAAAAAGTAACTTGAAAGAATTGACATGAAAGTAGATCTTCAAAACGAGAAGGGTGAAGAACCACTTAAAAATTTGGCAGCCTAACGGCGCCACTTAAAACTTCAAAATACTGAATTGAAGAGATCAAATGGGGTCTCTAATAATATGAAAATAAGAGTCCAGTATGATAGATATAGATATCATACCCCACCATAATAGAAATTAACTTGAAAGACTTGACATGAAAGTAGAACTTTGAAAAAGAGAAGGGTGAAAGAATCCCTTAAAAAATTCGGCAGCCTAACGGCGCCACTTAAAACTTAAAAAAAATTGAATTGAAGAGATAAAATGGGGTCTCTTATCATATGATCATAAAAGATCAGTATGATAAATTTAGAGATCATTCCCCAACATAATACAAAGAAACATGAAAGACTTGAATGAAAATAGAACTTGAAAACGAGGAAGGTGAAAGAATCCCTTAAAAATTCGGCAGCCTAACGACGCCACTTAAACATTATTAAAACGAATTTATGAGAGCAAGGGGGGTCTCTCATCATATGAACATGAAATGGGCAGTAGGATGAATGTAAAAGAACATCCTACAACATAAGAACATGGAGTATAAAAGAAATGACATAAAAGAGATTACTTGAAAAGAAAGAGAGAGGTCGGATCCCTTACCTTAAAATGTAACTCTTAAACCTCAAAGGTTGGGACCTTGAGGGCTTGGGGGCACCTTGGGAGGACTCCTTGGGAGGTAATGAGACCCGAAATTCGTTGGGAATGAGTGGGGAGTCGAATGGATGAGAGGAGGGCTTCGTATTTATAGGGAAAGCGAGGGGACAAGGCATTAATGGCCAAAGGACACCTCACATGTGCTTTTCTCAAACCCATGTGCTCTCCCTTGGCATTTATCATGGATTTAGGCCACATGGGGCCCCCACAACAATAATTCATCACCCTTGGCCGTCCAACCCTCAAAATATCTCATTACATCATCATGACACAGCTATGATGTCACTAAACATACCGAAACCCTAAAACTGCATTTTTACTATTCATTGAAATTTCAACTTTCTCAGAAAAATCCCAAAATTTCACACTAACCAAATATCAATGCTCTGATTTCAAAAATGAACTGCATTTTATAAAAATAATTTTCTAAATATTTTTAATTCAATTTTTAAATAAATTCACTATTCACCGAAAATTCATTTTTTTCAGAAAAATCCCCAAAAATTACCTTAACATAATATCGATGCTCTGAGATCAAAAATGAAATCCATTTTCTAAAAATATTTTTCTAAATATTTTTAATTAAAAAACACTATTCACCTGAAAAAACTAATACTTGAATAATAATTAATGAAACCGTTATTTAACCATTTTATTGAATCACATTACTTAATCAAGGTGCTTAGATTATTTTAAAACTTTCTTTAAGTGAGATTACTAATCCTTTTGGTCACATTACTAATCCTAAGCGTAAAATCACTATTCACAATTTACTATTCATCAAAAATCAAGTTGATCTCATTAGACTCCAAATTTCACACTGAACATAATTGTAGAAGACCATTTTTCGAAAATCATTACACATTTTAAGTTATTTAAGGTTTACATAAACATTTTTTTCAAAATATTCTTTTGAAAATTCATCAAAAATATGCATACTATTTTTATCCGGTCATTTGAAAATTCATAAACTTCATCATAAGCAGAAATCCCAATTTTTATTTACAACAAGGATTACACAAGGCAGTTACGGTCTCAATACATAGCCCCTTATAATACCAACATAGGAACTAAGAGTAAGGTGTGCTAGGGTGATAGAATCTTGGGGCGGCTCGGTCAACATTGCCCGAGTAGTAATTTCTATCAGTTTGAACTTCTCGTGAAGGCGATTCCGTTCTAGCTTTACATGATGAAGTTCGGCTTGGGTTTGGTCCAGATCAAAGCCCAATGGTGCTACCTCCTTCCCAAGCTCTGTTAGATGGGCTTCGATTGGTCCAAGACTACTAGGTGAGGCCATCAAATCTTCTTTCTATAATAATTAACCAAGATTACTTGTATTTAGAGACAATAATAAAAACATTTTGTTCACAGTGGTCATATTGACCGATGGTCATATAACAATCAAAACCCAATGGTCTCATTTTAATTATAATCATGTTTATCAAATAAAACATTTTTGTTGAGTATCAAAATAAAATAAAAAAAACACATGAAATTAGGAAACAAGATTTATTCAAAATTTCGGGTCGTTACAATCTTCCCCCCTTAAGAAATTGCGTCCTCGCAATTTTTTTAAAATTGGGTTTTGAAATTTCATTGAAAGTCCCTCATCGGAAAAAGAGTCAGTAACACTATTACTTTAAAAGAAATAAAAGGGAGTACAAAGGCCACTCGAGTTTACTCACACTAGGGTTCCATGTATGAAAACATGGACATGGAGGAGAAAACAAAGGGTCAAGTTCTGAGGGAGAGTGATAGAGAACATGATTAGGAGAAAGTTAACCATGAGAAAATCCCAAACTTATGATGTGTGTAAACGGTCTTTGATTACCTAGTAGGAAACGTAAACCAACAACATTTTTGTTTTACGTTTCTTTTCATAATTTTGAGGATTTCATTTACTACATAGAACAAAAACATAAGAAAATATACCTACCTTCAAGTAGAGTTTCATCCTTTAACAAGTCCCTACCAACACTAATCTTTTCTCCAAATGATGAGAATTCAAAAACACTTGGTCTCATAAAAGCACAAGAATCATCTTCTATAGAATCACATAATCTACAAAAGATTAACTATCTATTTCTTCTATCTTTAAACATTATCCCAAAAACAGAAAGGTTAAGGTAAAACAACTCTTCAAAAACAAATAATCCCATAGGAATGGAAACTACTTTTAAATCATCAAAGTTCCATGGTACTACCCAAAGTTCATCATAGACCATTCCATAAATAACGGTCCTTAAAAATCCTCAAAATAAAACAAACTAAGATTGAATCCCAAATAGAAGAAGGATTTGATAACATAGTCTTCCAAGGTAAACTTTATCATTCATCTCCAAAAAACATCAACCACTCCAAACATCTTATAAAAAAAGTAACTAACCTAAACTTATTTACCCCAAGATAGGTTAATAATTTCCATAAGTAACCTAAATTACTATAATTCCACCTTAAATTCATCGATTCATCAAAATATAAGTCAACCCTACTCTTCAAAGAAAATACTGTAGTAGTCTATTTACCTCGATCATATAGGGTCCCCAAAATAGTGAACATCTTACAAAATAATAATCAGCTTTCAATCCCCTAATCATCCCTTTCATATTAATATGGAAATCGTTTCATTTCCTATCACATTGGTTATTGGGACATGTTCTTCCATCTCCCACCATTATCTAAGAAGAGAAATTATAATTAGAGGCTTAAATACTTAACCAATAATCATGAAAAGGAGCTTAAATAATATAAGGATAACTTTTAGAAGAAAAGTATACCCTAACTTGTGATCCCCTAGGTTCCAATCTAGGTTATCCATGATCATATATTTTTATGTGAATCTTTATTTTATTTTATCTTTGTTCCTTTAGTAATGGTTCATACTAAGCTTATGAATTTACCAAAGCATATCCCCCGGGAGTGTCGTAACCAAGAGTGCAGCAAGGCCCGTTGTCGTGTACCAGTTCCCTTTCGAATCTAGCTCAAAGCGGTGTTTTCGGGTTTTACCCCTATGTACATCTGTGCCAGAGCCACCTCTACCTGCTCGTATCCAGACAGGGATGTATTTGCTTGGAAACCCCTTACTCAATACTCACCAAAATACCAGGAAGATTTCCTATATTTAAACTTTCTTATAAGGTTCTTCCTAAAGTTTTCATATCCTAATTTCCACAAATAACTAAACCATCCTTTGATACCAACTATAGAATCCCGTATTTTTATAACATAACTTTTCATTCCATTACACGGAACTGAGGATCTTTAAGGTTTAGTGTCTTGGAAACAAGGAACATAAAACATGAAACAAAAAAAACATTCTTCTTAAACACTTGAAAGTCTTCTCCTCATGTTCACCCTAGGCTCATTACTGCATCTCATAACCTGGGGACATACATCAAAAGGAAGGGTGAGCAGAAGGCCCAACAAGGGAAACAAGTGAAACATTTTACATATGAACTTGAGATACATCAATAAAGTAATGAAAATAACTTTAATGCATGAAAATGAAATCATGAGGCATATCATAATAAAAATAAAACTTTTTCATAACTTGAAGATGTGGCTGCAACATTTAATATTGAAAATCATTTCGTTTCACCAAGGTCCATCCCCAAGGTGTCGTTAAAAATTACCAAGGTTATTCACCATGGAGTCGTTAAAATGGTCATCTCTAGAGATTAAGTCTTTACCCAATGCATTGGAGCGCTATCAGGGCGCACCCTTAAATTTTCCTTTATTATCATGTGAGCCACATATATCATCATCATACATTTCATAAATAACCCATATAGCATAAAATAAATGGGTTTCATTTCATAATCATAACATTTTAAAAACTGCTTTAAAAACATGATCTTTAAGTCACTTTAAAACCCACAGAAAAGGAAGGTGGGTCTCATGTATGTAAATCCTAGAATTTAAAATAGACATTTTGGTATATATGTGAATACCCCTTTAGAATAAATAGCTTTGAGTATTCACTTAATAATATAAAAGAACTTTATAAAAAGAGAGAGACATTTTGATATGGAAATTCTGCAGCATAATGGCTATGTTATGAGGTTTTAGAAGAAATTAAAAAGAGAGGGAAAATGTGTCAAACATTCATAAATGACCCATAAAACAGTATATGGACAGAATAATAAGGATACATGATAATGGTAATGAAATTTCAAGGAAATACCATTTGAAATGAAAAACATGGAAGGAAGACAAAAATTAGATTTCTCTTATGAAAGTTCGACAGCCTAACGACGTTACTTAAACTTCAACAAAAACGATTTGAAAAGATCAAATAGGGTCTCTCATCATGTGAACATAAGAGTTCAGTATGATATATATAGAGATAATTCCCCAACATAACAAAAAGGAACTTGAAAGAATTGACATGAAAGTAGATCTTCAAAACGAGAAGGGTGAAGAACCACTTAAAAATTTGGCAGCCTAACGGCGCCACTTAAAACTTCAAAATACTGAATTGAAGAGATCAAATGGGGTCTCTCATAATATGAAAATAAGAGTCAAGTATGATAGATATAGAGATCATACCCCAACATAATAGAAATTAACTTGAAATACTTGACATGAAAGTAGAACTTTGAAAAAGAGAAGGGTGAAAGAATCCCTTAAAAAATTCGGCAGCCTAACGGCGCCACTTAAAACTTCAAAAAAAAAATTTAATTGAAGAGATAAAATGGGGTCTCTCATCATATGATCATAAAAGATCAGTATGATAAATTTAGAGATCATGCCCCAACATAATACAATGAAACATGAAAGACTTGCATGAAAATATAACTTGAAAACGAGGAAGGTGAAAGAATCCCTTAAAAATTCGGCAGCTTAACGACGCCACTTAAACATTCTTAAAACGAATTTATGAGGGAAAGGGGGGTCTCTCATCATATGAACATGAAATGGGCAGTATGATGAATGTAAAAGAACATCCTCCAACATATGAACATGTAGTATTAAAGAAATGACATAAAAGAGATTACTTGAAAAGAAAGAGAGAGGTCGGATCCCTTACCTTAAAATGTAACTCTTAAACCTCAAAGGTTGGGACCTTGAGGGCTTGGGGGCACCTTGGGAGGACTCCATGGGAGGTAATGAGACCATAAATTCGTTGGGAATGAGTGGGGAGTCGAATGGATGAGAGGAGGGCTTGGTATTTATAGGGAAAGCGAGGGGACACGGCATTAATGGCCAAAGGACACCTCACATGTGCTTTTCTCAACCCCATGTGCTCTCCCTTGGCATTTATCATGGAGTTAGGCCACATGGGGCCCCCACAACAATACTTCATCACCATTGGCCGGCCAACCCTCAAAATATCTCATGAAATCATCATGACACAGCTATGATGTCACTGAACATACCGAAACCCTAAAACTGCATTTTTACTATTCACTGAAATTTCAACTTTCTCAGAAAAATCCCAAAATTTCACACTAACCAAATATCAATGCTCTGATTTCAAAAATGAACTCCATTTTATAAAAATAATTTTCTAAATATTTGTAATTCAATTTTTAAATAAATTCACTTTTCACCGAAAATTCATTTTTTTCAGAAAAATCCCCAAAAATTACCTTAACATAATATCGATGCTCTGAGTTCAAAAATGAAATCCATTTTCTAAAAATATTTTTCTAAATATTTTTAATTAAAAAACACTATTCACCCAAAAAAACTAATACTTGAATAATAATTAATGAAACCGTTATTTAACCATTTTATTGAATCACATTACTTAATCAAGGTGCCTAGATTATTTTAAAACTTTCTTTAAGTGAGATTACTAATCCATTTGGTCACATTACTAATCCTAAGCATAAAATCACTATTCACAATTTACTATTCATCAAAAATCAAGTTGATCTCATTAGACTCCAAATTTCACACTGAACATAATTGTAGAAGACCATTTTTCGAAAATCATTACACATTTTAAGTTATTTACGGTTTACATAAACATTTTTTTTTCAAAATATTCTTTTGAAAATTCATCAAAAATATGCATACTATTTTTATCCGGTCATTTGAAAATTCATAAACTTCATCATAAGCAGAAATCCCAATTTTTATTTAAAACAAGGATTACACGAGGCAGTTACGGTCTCAATACATAGCCCCTTATAATACCAGCATAGGACCTAAGAGTAAGGTGTGCTAGGGTGATAGAATCTTGGGGCGGCTCGGTCAACATTTCCCGAGTAGTAATTTCTATCAGTTTGAACTTCTCGCGGAGGCGATTCCGTTCTAGCTTTACATGATGAAGTTTGGCTTGGGTTTGGTCCAGAGCAAAGCCCAATGGTGTTACCTCCTTCCCAAGCTCTGTTAGATGGGCTTCGATCGGACCAAGACTACTAGGTGAGGCCATCGAATCTTCTTTCTATAATAATTAACCAAGATTACTTGTATTTAGAGACAATAATCAAAACATTTAGTTCACAGTGGTCATATTGACCGATGGTCATATAACAATCAAAACCCAATGGTCTCATTTTAATTATAATCATGTTTATCAAATAAAACATTTTTGTTGAGTATCAAAATAAAATAAAAAAAACACATGAAATTAGGAAACAAGATTTATTCAAAATTTCGGGTCGTTACATAAATCCTCCCTCTATTTCTGTTATATTCATTTCAATTTCTTTTATTTTCTTCTATTATCATCACCTTACCATATCCAAATGAAATTATAAATCTATTGGGTTTGATATACTAGTATTATATCTTGTTAATTGATGATCCATCAATAAAAACCTCTCTCTCGCTCATGTATTATAAAAATGAAATCATTTCCCATGAAGTGTTAATTTGCCAACATCATGGGAGATGCAATTTTATTTTCCTTAATCACCTTAAAGGATATTAATAAAACAATTTCATGGTTTAAAATATATTTTAATGTTATTGATTAAACCATCCTTATCTTCTTTAACTAAAATTCATATATAATACTAAATGATAAAAAAAAAGTTCGTTATGACCGAAAAAGCCCCAAAATAAACCAAAAACGATAATCATTAACATTAATATAATGATTATTCCTCTAGGTATATAATAAAAAATTTATAAGATCACGAAAACTTATCTAATATCATAAATAA
Source organism: Viscum album (assembly GCA_963277665.1). Taxonomy (NCBI): domain Eukaryota; kingdom Viridiplantae; phylum Streptophyta; class Magnoliopsida; order Santalales; family Viscaceae; genus Viscum; species Viscum album. Next base: position 2,065,359,878 of record OY728121.1, read on the forward strand.
CATATTATAACAGTTCTGTACTTTTTTCCCATTTTACACAAGAATCCATTCATCATTAAAAATGAACTGGTCTAGAAAAATATGATAATGGAAACTAATAAATGATAAAAAACAATATAAATCATCTTAAAATCCGTTAATGAACATAATAATACCATAATTAATAATATTCCACAAGTTAAAGGGAATTATCAAACCCAACTCTCTTTCTTTGGGTTTTAACTCTTTCATAACATTTTCAGTATGAATATTCATTAAATATATTTTCTTCTACATTATCATACCTTATCTAGGAAATAATATTTTATAATTGAGTTTAGGACAAATCAATGTTTTCCGAAAAAACCATTCTTTCAAAAAAAAACCTTTTACTTATCGTGATTTTTTCTTCTCCACTCATGGTTGATGATTCAAGTACATTATTCCCAACTTCATTTGGGAACCCAATATTTATTAATGTATTTTTATAAAATGAAACCTTTTCCATTCCATGGGTTATTTTATATTCATGATTTATATATGTTCTATGTAGCAAGAATGATAATATAAAATTCATGATGTAGTGGATTCGCCAAGAATTATATAGTGCAATGAAAATTTTATGATATGACGGGTGTAACATCCCAGGTTAATAAAGAATATTACATTTTCATATTTCCTAATATTCATGAATTAAATATGAATAATACTTTAATGGAGATTCTATGTTCTATGGCATACCCAATACGCAACAAATAGTTTCTTTGAAATCGTACCTTGCATACTAATAATATAATAATATTATATTAAATGGTAGTTAACGCCTAGCCGTTCTAATGGGAGGAATGAACATAACTGACTACCAAATTATTATATATGATTTTTAAACATTTTTACATTTATCCAATAAATTTTAGAGAGGTAAAATTTGAACGAATCCAATTTTAAGCATAAATATTCTAATATTCTTTAAAAGGTCGATTAACCACCTTTTGATGGAAAACCCTTATTAAATCCTTTTTTGGAAATTTTATATGTTATATTTGACGAAATAAAATACTTCATTAGAATTGGGACATCAAAATTTACTTTGTGGAAATTTTTGTTATTTTTCCGATAAAGTTAATTTTTTTATGAATAGTCAAAAATATTGTATTTTAATTCAAAACATCATTTTAATGTAATTTATTTATATTGTTATATTATCTTTGTAATTGGTTTTAAAGTTTAATTAGAATATATTTTTTCCATTTAATCCATTGGTGGTTATTGGAATGAAATTTATTTTGAAATTGGATATAAACAAGTATCAATATTTTGATAGATATTGTTTCTTAAAAACACACTATTTGTTATGACAGCAGGAATTAATTATAAAATTAATTATTGAAAATTCTATGTTTTGAATTTGTTAAAATTTAAATCATTTTTCAATTTCAAATATCAAATTTACTTTGGATAATTTTTTGGTATTTTTGTGACAAATGACCATTTTTAATGAATAGCGAAAATATTGAATTTTACTTCAAAATGACCTTTTCATATAATTTAATTATATAGTTATATTTTCCTTTTAATTGGTTTTAAAGTGTAATTAAAATTTTTTATCACTTAATACAATGTTGTTCATTGTAAGTAAATTCACTTTTCAATTGGATATAAAAACAAGTCAATCTTTAGATAAATTTTAAATTATAAAAAACTCATCTTTGGTTTTCACAACGGGAATTATTTTTAAATTAATTACTACAATTTTGGTGTTTGGAATTTGGTAAAATGGTTTCCATATTTGTAATCAGAATGTCCAAATTATGTAATTAACACTCTTTTGTTTTCGGACATTATCAATAGTAACGATGAAAATTATCTTTAATTATCATGATTAATTAGTAATTAGGTAGTTAAGTGTAATAAAATAATATCATAATAATATAAAATGACCCCAACATGTGTCAAAATACTATTGGTTGTGTCATGGGAGACCATGGGATGCCTTGTTCCAACTTAGGGACCCCAAGGAATCACTTTTGTGTGATATTGACCTTTTATCATATTATTTTTAAGGAAAAAAATATATAACCAAACTATGTAACACCTAAGTAAAACAATATTTATTTTTATACATAAATGATATCTTAGAATATAAATAGCCATTTGAATTATAAAAACATTTCCAACATTATGGAATTTTGTAATATAATTTTTAGACATTAAATAAATAAATTTATTTATGACACCATGATGATGCAACAATTACATCATTAATGAATGATTTAAATAAAATACAAATATAAGGTATAATATAAGACATACAATTGTCAAAAATATATTTTATGGGTGGATTTAGAACACTTATCACGTTATCCTCGATATATATCATTTTGGGACCATTAAAATCCAAAAATCATTGTATAATAAAGTAACATTTCAAGACTTTCCAAAACTGACCCTCCACCCTCTTATAAAAGGCCCCCACCTCTACACCCTTACCCAAACATCTCAAGCCCTTGTCTCATCCATCATCTACTCATGTTATCTATCCCCATCCCTCTCTTATTCCTAGAAGCCTTATTTTGGGCAGAAGTCTTTCCAAGGAAGCCTTTGGATCAAATCAAAAAGAGTTACCTGATTTAGAGGTAATGTCTTCTCTTGAGTTTCTTTCTTTTATTTTCCTTCTTCACTCATCACTATCATGTTATTATTTGATCCCATAATAACACCAGTATCCTCAATATACTAGTATTTTGTTATGATAAGGATTCTACCTACACTTACACAGACCTCCATCATATGGTTAAAGAACATATTGTTTCCGTGGATGACGAATTGATGTCTCACGAAACGATGATTGTTCAATCTTCTCATAACACCTTTCATGGTTGACATTTTGATGAATCTATATTTATATATGATATATATTATATTTATGTCCTATCTATTCCTCTGTATTTTATATTTAAAACATACTTTATTCTCTTCATGTTGTGAAAATGCGACAATTTCATATGAGGTAGTGTGGACAACCGCCCCCTCAATTGATGTGACTCATTCATGGAAAACATGGAATTTATAAAGAACGTAGTTAATGAAATTATGTTTCCTATATAAAACATATATTATACATGAATAGATAGTGGATAGATTAATATTTGGCTTCTATATCATATAACGCGCTGCACGTGCCCTCTGGATTTCAAACCCACCCAGTCGCTTCCTCCTCGGCACCTGGCCCCCAGGCGGTGGGATCTTCCCTTGGGACCTTCAACCCAGGGGGTGAGTTTACCAGATGCAGACTGCCCTACCTGCGGGGGGTCTCCTTCCCTTCCTCCTCCTCCCCAGTGCCACTCGGTTAGTTTTTTCAAGGATGTGTTGTGCGGACTGGACTCTGGGGTTTTAGACTTGTTCTTTTCGGAAATAGACCCATTCTCTCACTTAATGTTGAGGGATGGAGTGTGTTGCATGCTGAAGGACACTACATCAGCTTTCGACTAAGCTGAGGTAGGGCTCAAATGGTCATTGGTTGAACATTTCAGGCCTGAGAAACCCTCTCTCTCAATCTTTAAAAGCTTTAGGGGATCTTGGGGTTTGAAGGTAGAGCCTCGGATCTCCGTGATTCACAGGTGTTCTTTCTATCTAATTATGGCTTCGTAGGAAGATTATATCCATGCTTGGTGTAACGCTCCACGGTACTTTGGGCGTTGGAATTTCAATCTATCTCGTTGGTCAATGAAGGCACATAAGTGAAAGGTGGACTCTTAGGTTGCTGTCTTGTTAAGATTGCATGGCCTACCACTTCCTTTCCAAAATCATTCTTTCCTCAAGGCTATTGGAGATACGTTGGGTGTATTCTTTGTACAGACGTATGTACACGCAGAGGTGTGGAATTACTGGTCCCCTGCATTTTCATTGTTCTGGACCTCTCATTGCCTCTTACAGAGATGTAGTCCTTGAAGGTGTAGGATGAATAGGCGTGGTCCTTTGTCATTGGATACTTGGTGTACCCCCGACTCTGTGAAGCTTGTACTCTCCAGGGGAATTCAGCGCAGAACAGTAGGAAGCAATATCTCGAGATGCGGCCTGTTTCCCATAGTCTCGAGCATGGGTGCTCTTCCTCTTCATAGTTTGTTGTCTCTAGGCCTGCGTCCAAGTGGCTGGCTCCTCTTGATGTGGGTGGTTCTTCCGATCATTATACCATTTCCTCTATGGTTGAAGGTTGTTTTGAGCCTGATATCCTAGGTGTTGAGGTTCCCTATGGTTCGGGTCTGACCGGTTTCAATCCGCATGCTCTTTGTGAGATCCCATAGGATTCACGGCCCAGGTTCTGCCCTTTCTCTCATTTTCTTGTGTCAGGTGAGGACTTGGAAACTTTGTTGAAGGCAGTCCTGGAGTTGTAGAGTTTTTTTCCTAGGGTGTATTTTTTTGTTCAGAAAGGCTATGGCTCGAGATTCCTCTCTCGGTCCATGTTAGTCCTGGGCTAGTGGGATTGTCTGTCAGGGAGGGATAGTTCTTCAGGGGCCAAGAAGTCAGGCATTGGCAGCGGTGGTAGTGATAAAATGAACATGGCTGTTAGGGGAGCCTCAGAGGTCAGAATACTGTCCAGATATGTCTCCACATCTTCTTCGAGCGGTTAAGTTCTTCTGCTAGTGGATTCGGTGGCCGGGTCACCCAGTCGAGGGGCACAGGGGAAGGCGTCAAAGCGTCCTTCCTGGCCCACCCCATCCCCCTCTACACCCAAGGGGCACGGTTCGGGAGTGCGTATGAGATACTCTTTGAGGAAATAACATGAAGGGATTTCATTTCCCCCCATTCGATGGAGACCAATTTTCCAGGGGTATGTTTCGGGTTTCCACTGTATCCATGAATCCCATCCTCATCTGGAATGCTTGACGGGTTGGATTGAGGGTCAAAACCGACTATATGGCCTCGTAAGTTAGGAAACACAAGATCAAATTGGTTGTGATACTTGAACACAAGGAAAACTCCTCTAAGATCAATGACTTTTCCCGTAAGGTGAAGCTTTACTCATCAATGCACGTGGTGCCGACCAATAGGTATATTTGGATATTCTCGCATAGAGTGGTGTCAATGGATTTGATTCAATCCAGGGATCATCATACCACGATGAGGGTGACCTGTGGAGGATCCTCCATTTTGTGTCATTTGTGTATGGATTCTATGATGCTCAGCGGTGGGAGTCTTTATGGAGTGATCTGAATGCTTTTGATGGAGGGGATCATCCCTGGATAGTGGGATGCGACATTAATGTTGACGTAGACCATGAGGAGAAGAAGGGAAGAGGTGACTTTACCATGAGGTCTAGTAGGGACGTTGGTTGCTTTATGGTAGGGAAATGGTTGTTGGATTTGGGTTTTACAGGGGAACCATTCACCTAATGCAACAACCGGAGGGAAAATGGATGCTGCTAGAGCAGGCTTGACCTCTATATAGCTAACGTACATGTGGTGTCTATGTTCCCAGAATCGAGGGTTGACCACTTAACTCACAGTATCTCTTACCATTACCCTCTCTTGTTTTCCCTGAAAAGGTGAGAGGTAGTGCAATTGGGATTCTGATACATGAGGTGCTGGTCTAGTGCTCCGGGTTATCAGAAAACAGTGAGAGGAAGCTGGGAGGAACCGATCCATGGGCATTTCTGGGGGTATTTTCATGGAAAGTTGAGGAGGCTCATGCATTCTCTTATTTCTTGGGTTAGGGGTATCCCCCCCCCCTATATTACATGATTTGGAAGAGATCAAGAAGGATGTTGAATGAATCGAGTTAATAATTGAAGATGCTTGGGATGATTATGTCTTTGGACAGCTATCGGTGAAGATGGAAGATTTGTAGGCCTTGCTACTATCGCAGGAATGTATGGCCAGGGATTTTTCGAGGATAAAATGGCTCGAGGAGGGTGATAATAATACATATTTTTTCCATTCCTTCACCAAGGAGAGGCATTGCATCGTCAACCTGAACCTGGCCCTTGAGGTTGGATCCTTCCCTGATGACAGGGATGTGGTTGGGAAAATGGATTTCATGCATTTCAAGGACCTTCTTGGAGGTCCTAAACCACACATGCCTCAAGGGTATCCTGAGGGGGGTGAGGATTTCTGGGAGAGTATTCCTAATATTGTTTCTCCTCAAGATAATGAGCTGATGGAGGGTGTCTCGATGGAGAAGGAGATCAGTGAAGCTATGGAAAACCTTAATCATGAGAGTGTTGCAGGCCCTGATGGATTTCCTGGATCTTTCTAAAAAGCTTCTTGGGATGTGGTGAAGGGGGACATCATCCTTGATATTCAAGAATTCTTTAGAGGGGGAAGCCTCCCTAGAATATCTTCACCCACGTCTCTTTTCCTGCTGCCATAAACAAAGGACCAATCGTCCCTTATTCATTATCGTCCTGTGAGTATGTGTAATTTCACATACAAAATTTTGCCTAGAAAAATCAACAAGAGGATGTTAGGGAGCCAGAATCATTGGATATCCAAGGAACAACATGGCTTTGTGAAAGATTTTTCTATTCATTGATCCATTGCAATGGCACATGATATGTTAAGAGACCTCCCTACCATGTCCCCAGGTTCAAACATGTCTATCAAGTTGGATATGAGCAAGGAATATGAAAGGATTGAATGAGGACTCATCAACAGGGACCTAAAAAGATGGGTTTCTCCATCTGGTCTTGTGAGATCATGTTTAGGTGTTTCATCTCGGTTTGGATGGTGGTGGAATTTATGGGTAGAACACAAGGATTCTTAAATACGGTTTGAGGCCTCAGGAAATGGGACCCGCTATCCCCGAGCATCTTTATTCTTATGCAGGATAACTTGAGCTGGTCAATCAACAGTGGAATAGCTACATGGGACATTCTCCCATACCGTATGAGTCTGAACCTCCCACCCACATCTCATTTAATGTTCACGGATGATACTCTTATATTCATTAATGCGAGAAGGAGATCAATGCAGGGCATGGTCAATATTCTTGAGGAGTACTACCACTAGAGTGGCCATCAAATTAATCGAGGCAATAGTGGATTCTATGTGGAAAACACATGAAATCTGGGTAGGCGGATTGTTATGGGAAACATCTTGGGTATGATTCATGGCTCATTCCCAATGGAATACCTTGGCACCCCGGTGTCTTCGGGCCATACGTGCATCAGCGATTTTGATCATGATGTCAGTAAGATTACGAGGTGCATACTCAATTGGAAAAATCACTACTTGTCCTTGGGAGTTAAAATCACTCTCGTAAATAGTGTACTCTTTTCTATCCTGGTGCACGCTATATCGGCCACTAATGTGCCAAAGGGTGTCATCAGAATCATTGATAAAATCATGGCCTGGTTTATTTGGGATATATCCTCAGACAGTAAGATGCATTGGGTCTCATGGGTAAAGATGGTGTGGCCCATTCAGGAGGGGGGGATTAACTTCAAATGTCTAGAGAACACAATCCGATACATGCACGTGAAGCTCGTGTGGGAGGTGATTGAAGAACAAACCTTGTGGGTAAAGATGTTGGCTCCCCATTATGGGGGCAATGCTAATATCCCATCGGGGAGAGGGTCCCCACTCTGTACATCGGTGTACTGCAGTGTTCCTAGATAAATTCCTTCCTCGAGGTGGATGATTGGGGTCAGGAATGTACTTTTCTAGAACAAAAACTCATTGGGTTCTATCCTGGAATACTCGGGCTGCCCATCCCCTCAGATTTCTTTTAGAGAGACGAGCTAGTTTCCCTAGTTCTTCAAAGAAATCCTGGATGAGAACAAGAAGGATCATTATGACTCCATAGTGATGGGCTCGGTACCAGATCAATGCATCTTAATCCCATCCACCTTGGGCGCTTTAATGAGAAATATTTCTATAGGCTCGACCGCACTCAGGGACATCAAGGGGGATGGGTTGGACAGGTATGGTGCAACAAGATCCTGACTAAGCTCAATTTCCTAACATGGAGAATCTATCACCAAGACCTTGCAACTGATGACAACGCCAAAAAGCATGAAATTTTCATGGAATCTGACTGTAATTACATCGCAATTAGAATCGAGGAGAGAATCAACATCATATTTTTCAATGGGGAGTGGGCACGACAGGTGTGGGGCTTCTTCGGGTCCTTTACTAGGTACACTACTGCAGAGGCATGCACGATTCTGGTCCAGGTTAACATGAAAGGACATGCTTCTTTCTTGGAGAACTTGTTTCAGGGGGCGGACGGGTCTGCAAGGGAGTGTTCTGCTCATGCCTGAATCTTCAGTGCGGGGTGCTGGAGCATGTGGTCTACCCGGAACCTGGCCAGGTATGAGGGAAAACCTTCTTCTAGTAGAAGCATCATCCCCATGATGAGATGTATCATGCTTGAACTTTGCAGCATGAGGGCTATTGGTCAGCCTCCCCCTCCATGTGTGGACTATATGTGCACTAGGGATCTTCTCAATAGAGCATCAAGTAGTAGGGTTCTTGGGTGTGATGGGACCCACCTGGTGTTGGCCTCAAATTTAATATTGTTGGTTCATGTGTTTCGGGTGATATGCACGACGACGGTGTGGTATGGGATTTCAGGGGCAGTGTGTATGTGGATTTAACAGTGCATTATGGTGAAGGTAATTCTTTACTGGCGGAGGCGAAGACTATCCTAATAGGTATCACCCAATGCAGGCAACGAGAGATTCAATTATCCCAAGTGGAGAAGGACTCAAAGATAATCTAGGAGGCTTTTGTGCGGAAGAGGCTCCATACCATGGTCTATTATGTATACAATAAGAAAATGCAGGGTGCTCATTGCCAGGGAAGCTCGGGTCACTCACACGTGGAGGGAGGGGAAAAAGGTGGCGGACCACTTAGCTTCTGTGGCGACCCCAGTTATCACGGTCCAATTTATTTTTCTTGTGTCTCTTTTTAAGCCAGAGGGGGTGGACTTGATCCGGGGGGATGACCTTGGCATTCATTATTTCCGACCCGCCTAGACCTATATCCTCTCTATTCTGTGAAGTTTTACGTGAATTTTTTTTATCATTTATGGTGATAGAAGAATTATAATATATCTATGTCTAATTAATTTTTAAATTCGATTAATATCACAAAAAATGAAAGTAGTGTTCATGCGTACGTACGACTTACCGTCTCCATGAATAGTACATTTCATTTCTTATCTCCAAAAATTAGGGAATATTATTAAATACATATATACTGGATATATATAATATTTAAATCATGAACACCATTACAGAGATGATGTAATTATAACTACATGGACAATTCTCTTGAAACAAGTTCAGTGTTGACTCATGTACCGAACATCGACAAAACGTATGATATGAACTCAAATAATAAAATAATTATCACACCATGATAATATGTCATATCAATTGAATAATAATAATTAAAGGATTTCCTTAATCAATTATAAATTTACCAAAGTTTATTATTCTGGAATATAAAGAAATGAACAAGACAAGTCGGACTTGAGGTAAGGGGATTTAATATCTCACTTTTAATTCAATGATATTTCCACTGTTAACCACTTATTTGTTGCATGTGGTGTATCGTGTACTGCCATTTCATATATATTATCATTATTCTATTTATATTTATGGTATTATGTGATTCATTTGGTGTTTATTATCTTTTGGTCACACTACTCGATTGATTACAACGATGTAAGGGGTGTTTGTCTCACTTTTTATTCCCATGAGATTCGTGCTACATTTGCCACTATTTGTTTTTGTGTGGTGTATGTACTAACCATGATTGTATTCTTTGTGTAATATACTTTTGGTCATGGGTATTTACATTAACATTTTATAGTCCTTCTTTCATGGGGTGTATGTTTCGAAATTTACCCAAATCTGTAAGGTAACATTTCTCCCTCCTAATTTTAAAAGACTTATTTTTGTTAGGTATTTTAATTTACATCTTCATAATGTTGGGATATGTTCTTATATATCCTTATTGATTTAAATTTTATTTCCAAGTGACGATATTCCCTCTTTATCTCCCATCATCTCATTTTATGAATTTTAAAGTGATGTAGTTAGGCTGTCAAATTTCTGTAAGGGATATTCTTAACCCAATTTGAATTCATTTGGTTAAACCTCTACTTCTTGGTTATGGCATACTTTGAATATGTGTGGATGACCTATGATTGTTTTACACTTAATATCCACTTATATTGGTTGTATACATATTTGTTACACATAATTAGGTAATTGATTTATCCTTAATCTAAGGATATCATTTTTGTACGGGACTTCATCTCAATCTCCTTTAATTGTGGCATAATTAAATTTATATACGACCTTATTTTATTAGATGTATAATAAACCCTTTTGTATTTTAATTTCATTCAAATGGAATTTTTTTACATGAAGCATTTTACTAAATGACATAATGAATTTTTTTTTGGTCTTTCGTATGCGGCGACAACGACTTATCTGCCATAGTGACCATTATTTGTGTTTTAGATTCCTCTACAAGACAAAACATTTTTTAAATGAAAACTAAATACCATGTTTTACACTTCTTTTATTTTTTTGTTGAAAATAGTTTGGATAATTTTTTGATTATATCAATGTGGTTTATTGATATCTTGTGATTGAAATGTGGAAATGTTATGTTTCCTTTATGCATGTTTTATATGATACGATTATGTTATGGTTCTTGTGAATTGTTTTTGAAGTCGGTGGTTCTGTGATAAAATAAGGGTGGTTCAGCCCAAGATTTCTCTCCAATGCATTGGGTAATGTGAAGGACTTAAATGCTATGGTTTCTCTGAAAATATTTAGGGAATATACTCTAATGGGTATTCCAAACGTAACCTTGAGGGTTACTACCTACAAAATAATGTAATGTATTCCTAAAGTTACCTTTATGTTTTAAGATTTCTATGTGTATTTCGCAAATCTTATGATTTCATGAGGTATGTTAAGAAGCATATTTTATGTTTTAATTGATTATATAATGTTTTATTTCCTTGTTTTATAACAGTTATTGAGATTTTTATGCCCATCCCATGTTTTTGAAATGTTTTTCACAGGACATAAAGTGGAATAGGGATAAGGATGGGATCATGGAATTGTCATGCTGTCTAAAACAAGTAACTAGAAGTTAATATTTTGTTCATTATTTTTTATTTTTTGAAAAAATTGAAATTGAGTAGATCTGTCTACTTTGTAATCATTGAGATGTAATAGTTATGTCCTAATTCTCTAAAACTCTAAACCTAAAAAGATCCTCAATGTAAATTATTCATTTATTCAATATTATGGAATGTTTTAAGTTCTGGTCCTTATATATGGTATCGTAGGGATGATTAGATAACTTTAGAGGTTAGGATATTCTGTAAGCACAAGTGAAATTACCATAATGGTTAGGATTTTAGAAAGAGTCATAGTTATTTTTATAATGTGAATGATTTTAAGATAACATGAATAAGTATATCTTAGTATTTAACCTCCTCATAAGATATTATATGATGATTTTACTGATATACTCACACTGACCTTTTTGGTTTTAATAAATGGTGGGATCTAGCAGGCACCAAAGTAACATTGGATTTGAGGAAAAAATGTGACAGTTTTCTGAATGAGCAACTCAATGATATAGGAGTTTCAATGAGAACTCTTGTGGTTATTATCAACCAACTATCTGGAGTCATGATTTACCATCTAAACCTTAGTAATTTTTATAAAGCATCATATATTAGAGAATCAAATCCCTACGGAAGTTTAGGTAATAATCATAAATGTAAGAATGTTCAAAAATCTTTGTGTCAATGTTTTGGAATGAAACTCATAGGAAAATTTTTCAAAGTGACAAAAAGATTTTATAGATGTGGAAATGAAGGTCTTAAAGTATGGACCTGCCATGGAAAAAGGAATCATCTAGTTGACTCTAGGAATGAGAAAGAAGTTCTTTCTTAAGGATCAATTGAATGTTTTAAATGTGGTGTGCAAGGTAATTATGCAAACACATTTCCTATGAAGAAGTTTCAGGAATGGTATCACCAGTTTTGTACACATATTTCTTTACTAATACCTAATGCCATTTTGATTGAGGATAAAGAAACTGACAATGACCAATGAAAGTTATGGTTTATTTCTTATCATATGTTTTCCTATTATTGAAATATTAGGATATGATTCATGATTTTTTTTTAGGAAATATGTATTTCAGAATATGTTGGAAAGGATTAGTTAATGGATCATGAAGAACATTGAATGAGTAATAAGAAAACATATAAGGTATTCCAGAGTTATAATAGATTTTAGGATTTTTAAATTCTTAAAAGTATTAAGGATCTTTTTTTCATGAGATTACATTAGAAGACTTTTTATAGTATGTGTAGCCCTGTTGTTTCATATATGAAAATTTTATTCAAGGAATATTTATCATTTCTTTTTTGGATATAGTTATAAAGAACCATTTTGGTTTATATGATCTTTAAATTTGAGGTGATTACCGGTTAATACATTTTTGGGATGCAAAAGAAAGTTATTAAATAACCTTTGTTGGTAAAATATGTTATGGTTATTTTTGATGAATTTATATCTTTTTGGGAATGTTTTAAAATTATGTTGTTTTTTAAAAGGGAAAACATGCAAACCGTGTGAAAAACCATCACATCAGACGAAGCTGTGGGAATCAAACCCAAAACCAAAGTGAGATTGGTATTTATCACCTACCACTAGACTACATGAAGTCCATGGTTAGTATGACAAATTATTTTTAGTTAGATGATCTTATGAAGTAGGAATAGGTTGATTTTTGGTTATATATTGAAATGATTAACCAATCATGGAGGATATGTGATTAGGTTAATTACTTTTCAGTATGCGACTTTAAATGTAACAGATGTTATTTGGAGATAAATGATAAGATTTTCCTTTTAAGAATATTTGATTAAATCCATCATAGATTTGGGTTTCAATATTACTTTGGATTAATTTGATGAATTTTATGGATAACTATTTATTTTATTGTCTTTGTTGAACATTGGGTATAGTTGGACAAATTTTGGAGATTAAGAGTAGATTTTCTTTTTTTAATAGATTATCCTTTTGGGTAATACCTGATCTTTTACTAGAAATTTTAGTTTTGATTAAGGTCGAAAGACATGGGAAATATATAGTACATCTTTTTTGGATTAGGCGATTCTCTAGAAGTTGATTATAGCGCTCTTAATGTGAACAAGTCATCCTAAATACTCATCTTTTGGGAGAAAATATGAGTTTGTGTAAGAACTCTAGTAAGAGTTGAAAGTCTTCATGACATTTAAGTATTTTTTCCTTATTATTTAGTTAAGCTCACAAATAAATTCCTCAATGAAAGGCAACTTAAAACAAAAACATTGTCTGTTAACTTTTCCTACTGGGGAATCAAATATCGTTTAACCCATCATAAGTTTATGATTTTTTGGTGGTTAACATCATCCTAAACATGTTTTCTATCACTCTCCATCAGAGAATGACCCTTTGTTTTCACTTCCATATCCATGTTTTTATGGAATCCTAGTATTTGTTGTCTCAGGTGACCTTGGTACTTTTTTTTCTTTCTTTTAAACTGATAGTTTAATTTACTCCTTTTTCAATGTGGGGATTTCATTGATGTTTTCAAGCACAATTTTAAAATTGTGAGGATGCAATTTGAAAAAGGGGGGAAGGATGTAACATCCCAGGAAAATAAATAATATGAAAATTTCATATTTATTATTATTTTTGAATTAAATATTAACATTACTTTAAATGAGAATCTATGTTCGGTGGCGTACCCAATATGCATCAATGAGTTTCTTTGAAATCTTATGTTGCACACTAATAATATAATAATATTATTTTAAATGGTAGTTATATCTTAGCCATTTTAATGGTGGGAATGAACAGAACTAGCTAGAAAATTATTATATATGATTCTTAAATATTTTAACATTTATCAAATAAATGTTAGATGCTTAAAATGCAAATGAATCAAATTTTAAGCGTAAAATTTCTAATATTCTTTAAAAGGTTGATTTACCACCTTTTGATGGAGATAATTTATTAAAAACACTTTATGAAAATGTTAAATTTTATATTTAAAAAAATAAAATCCATATTTATAATTGGGACATCAACATTTACTTTGTGTAAATTTTTGGTATTTTTCTGATAAAGTTCATTTTTTATGAAATGTTGTTTTTTAATTCAAAACCTCCTTTTAATGTAATTTATTTATCTGGTTATATTATATTTTTAATTAATTTTAATGTGTAATTAGAATATATTTTTACAAATTAATCCAATGGTGGTAATTATAATTAATTTCACATTGAAATTGGACATAAACAAGTATCAATCTTTTGATATATATTATTTCTTAAAAACATGCTATTTGTTTTGATAGTGGGAATTATTTATAAAATTAATTAATGAAACTTATATTTTATTAATTTTGTATTATTTAAATAATTTTTTTATTTGGAAAATCAAATTTATATTGGATAAGTTTTTGGTATTTTTCTAACAAAGGTTCATTTTTAATGAATAGTGAAAATACTCCATTTTAGTTCAAAACTGCCTTTTCATCTAATTTAATTATAGTGTGAGATTGTACTTTTAAATGGTTTTAAAGTGTAATTGAATTACTATTTTATAAATTAATAAAATTTTGTAAATTGGACATAATTTCACTTTTCAATGTGATGTAAAAACAACTGAATCTTTTGATAAATTTTACTTCTTAAAAACCGATCATTGGTTTTGACAACGAGAATTGTTTTTAAATTAATCACTGAAAATACTATGTTTGGAATTTGGAAAAATGGGTTCCATATTTGGAATCATAAGGTCCATATTATTTAATTAGGACTCTTTTTTTGGACATTATGAATAGTATTGATGACAATTATCTTCAATTATCATGATTAATTAGTAATTGGGTAGTTAAGGGTAATAAAATAAAATAATAATAATATAAAATGACCCCAACATGTGTCCAAATCCTCTTTTTTTGTCATTTACAACCATGATATTCCTTTTTCTATCATAGGGACCCCATGGAATCACTTTTGTGTGATAATGAACTTCTATCATGTTATTTTTAAAGAAAGGAAAGTATAACCAAACTTTATAACACCAAAGTAAAACAATTTTAAATATGTTTACATAAATGATCTCTTAGACTATAAATAGTGATTGGAGATATAAATATATTTACTACATCATGGTAAAAAAAATTATAATTTTTAGACATTAAATAAAATGGTTTATTTGTGACACCATGATAATGTAGTGATTACCTCATTAATGAATGATTTAAATAAAATAACAGTATAAGGTAAAATCTAAGACATACACTTGTCTAAAACCTTTTAAATTGGAATATTTAGAATCCTTATCACCTTATCCTAGAAAAATATCATTTTGAGACATTTAAAATCCAAAAATCATTTTATAATAATGTAACATTTCATGACTTTCCATAAGTGACCCTCTTCCCTCTTATAGAAGGCCCCCACCACTACTCCCCAACCCACACATCTCAATCCCTTGGATAGTCCAAAATGTTATCATGTTATCTATACCCAACCCTCTCTTACTCCTATAATCCTCACATTGGGCAGAAGTCTTTCCAAGGAAACCATTGCCTCAAATCAAAACGAGTTACCTGATTTTGAGGTAATGTCTTCTATCGAGTTTCTTTCTTTTATTTTCCTTCTTCACTCATCACTATCTCCTTATTATTTGATCCCATAATAAAAAAAGTATCCAAAATATAAAATTAAGTTATTATGATATGTATTCTACCTACACTTAAAAACACCTCCATCTATTGGTTAAAGAACATACTGTTTCTGTGGATGGAAATTTACTATCTCACGAAACAATGATTGATCAATCTTCTCATACCTCCTCTCATGGTGGACATTATGATGGAACTATATATATATAATTTATATATATATATTATTTATTTAATCTATATACTGATGTATTTTATATTTAAAAAATACCATTATGCTTTTCATGTTGTGCAAATGCGATAATTTCATATGAGGAATTGTGGACAACCACACCCTCAAGTGATGTGACTCGTTCATTCCAAACATGGAATTTATAAATAATTTAATTAATGGACTTATTTTATCTATATAAAATAAATATTATACTGGAATTATAATATATATTTGTCTAATTTTGTTTTAAATTCCATTAATATGACAAAAATGAAAGTAGCGTTCATGTGTACGTACGACATGCCGTCTCCATGAACGGTACATTTCATTTATTATCTCCAAGCATTATGGAATATTATTACATAAATATATACTGGATATATATGATATTTAAATCCTGAACACCATTCTATAGATGATGTACTTATAACTACATGGACAATTATCTTCAAACAAGTTCATTGTTGACTCATATACCGAACATCGACAAAACAGATGATATGAACTCAAATAATTAACTAATTATTATAACATGATAATATTTGATATGAATTGAATAACAAACATTAAAGGAATTCCTTTAAAAATTATAAATTTAAAAAAGTTTATTATTCAATAATATAAAGAAACGAACAAGACAAGTCGAACATGAATTAAGGGGATTTCTTATCTCACATTTAATTCTTTGAGATTTTCATTGTTTGCCACTTATTTTTGCATGTGGTGTATTGTGTACTTCCATTTCATATATATTATCATGATTCTATTTATATTCATGGTATTATGTGATTCATTTTGTGTTTATTATGTTTTGGTCATACGACTCGATTGATTACAACGGGGTAAGGGGTTTTTATCTAACTTTTTATTCCCGTGAGATTAATTCTACATTTTCCAATATTTCCTTTTGTGTGGTGTATGTAAAGCCCATGATTTTATTCTTTGTGTAATATAATTTTGGCCATGGGTATTTACATCAACATTGTATAGTCCTTCTTTCATGGGGTGTACATTTAGAAAGTTACCCAAATCAATAAGAGAACCTTTCACCCTCTTATTTTTAAAAGACTTCTTTTTGTTAGGTCTTTTATTTTACATCTTCTTAATGTTGTGATATGTTTTTATATATCCTTATTAATGTAAATTTTATGTCCATGTGATTATATGCCATTTTTATCTCTCATCAACTTATTTTCAAAATTTTAAAGTGACACTGTTAGGTTGTCAAATTTCTATAAGGGAACTTATTAACCCAATTTAAATTCTTTGGGTTAAACCTCTACTTATTGATTATGTCGTACTATGAATATGTGTGGATGAGCTCTGATTTTTTTGCCCTTAATATCCACTTATATTGGGTGTATTTATATTTTCAAACATAATTATGTAATTGATTTATCCTTAATCTAAGGATACTATCTTTGTATGGGACTTTGTCTAAATCTCCTTTCCTTGAGGAATACATCAATTTATATAGGACCTTATTTTATTAGTTGTATAATAAACCCTTTTGACATTTAATTTCATTCAAAAGGAATATTTTTACACGAAGCGTTTTACTAAATGACAAAAGGAATGTTTTTTTGTCTTACGTATGCGGCGACAATGACTTCTCCACCGCCATGACCATTATTTGAGTTTCAGCTACCTTTACAAGCCATAACTTTTTTTAAATGAAAAATAAATACCATGTTTTAATTTTCATTTATTTAGGTATTGAAAATTGTCTTGATAATGTTTTGATTATATCAATGTGTTGTATTGATATCTTGTGACTGAAATGTGGAAAGGTTATGTTTCCATTATGAATGTTTTATGTGATACAATTATGTTATGGTTTTTGGGCATTATTTATGAAGTCGGGTGGTTTCATAACAAACTAAGTGGAGGTGATCCAGAGATAGCTCTCCAATGCATTTGGTAACATGAAGGAGTTAAATTCTACGGTTTCTCCAAGAGATTTAGGGAATATACTATGATGGGTATTCAAAACGTAACCATGAGGGTTACTCCCTACGTAGGAATGTTATGAAAGTGTCATTTACCTTTATGTTTTATGATTTCTCGGTATATTTTAAAAATCTTATGATTTCATGTGGTATGTTAAAAACCATATTTTATGTATATATTGATGATCTAATGTTTTTTCCTCGTTTTATAACCCTTATTGAGCTTTTTATGCTCATCTCACATTTTTGAAATGTTTTTCACAGGACATAAAGTGGAATAGGGTAAATGATTGGATCAAGGAAATGTCATGCTATCTAAAACATGGAACTAGACATGACACTTTTGTTCAAGAGTTTTTATTTTGTGAATAAAATGGAAACTGGGTAGATATGTCTACTTTGTAATCATTGAGATATAATAGTTATGTCCTAATTCTCTAAAACTCTAAACCTGAAAAGATTTTCATTGTGAATTATTCATTTAATTCAAGATTATGTAATTTTTTAAGTCAAGTTCCTTATAAAAGGTGCACCTAGAATTATAATGTTCCCCCATTCATTGGGTAATGTGATCTATGTCATCATAAAATTGAAATTTGAATGAACATGATGCTATCATCTTTCACAACTATGTGTGGCAGTTGGCCACTACTACATGATGTTTCATTTTAAATAATTTCCACATTCTGTGCCTTTTTTTATTTCATAATCTCATGATTATGATCATATGTCTATGTAATGGTGATAATTATTATTCTCACCCCATTTTATATCAGAACATGTTCTTATCTATCATCTCACAAGGATTTAATCTGACCTTTTCTTGAAGTATATCTTCAAGTGATTACATGGACTTAGGAAAATTCAAGGTCCAATAATGAGATAGAGAGGAATGAATTAATTAGATTTTTAAGTTTTATTTTTAATATTTTGTGTATGGTACTAATTTACCAAAGACAGTAAACCTTTAGATCCCTATTGTTTAACGATTTTATGTCTTTTTTCTTCAAAATTGTGTAGTAGGATATGAAAGAAATAGTATGGTCACTGTAGACAATACATAAAATGTTTGACACATGTTCACTAGGGTGATCATGAAAAACTTTTATTCTTATAATGTAATCAATTAATTCATCCTTATGTTTTACATGGTGTAAGAACATAGTGATTTCATGGCATTACTATCTGAGATATCTTCTATCATTTGTGTGATACTAGGCATGAGTTTTTTATGTTTATTAGTTTTATTCCAAGAGGGAAGAATTTATATTCCATTCCACCGTGGATCTACACATCCATGCATGGTGCATATATCATATATATTTGCATGACTTGGTGGAGGAGGGATTGTATCATGCACTTCATGTCAACATTTCAGAGTATATCTATGGGTACACAAGATAAATTGTGACTGCAAGAACACACCGTCATTTTCATATATACTAGACCCATAGAATTTCAAATGGATATCACATAATTATGTGGACAGGTCAAAGAGCCTTCACAGGACCATTTTGACATGGTTGGGAGGCTTCATTAGCAGAGTACACCTATCAAATATTATTTCACATGATCAATGGAGACTTTTGGTTAGTCTATCGTGAGATCAAGTAAGATCATTAGGGGTCCTTGAAATTTAAAAACATAACTCTCCGTCACATAATGATCCCACATTTTTTAGAAATTTATCTAATATTTTTCAAGACCATATGATTGGGTATCCATCAGCGAATCAATTCCTTAATACTAGATCTCTTGATAAATGGGAATATTTTTATATAATGTTGCTCTACTTTTATACATTGTGTCACGTCATTAATGTTGGATCTCACAATAGTATTCGACTATTGTCTTGCATATTCACCCCTAATTTGTGTGGATCCAAAGGGGAATCACATGACCCAAGGTGAACATATGATGGCCTTCACTTGGTGAAGGTTACATAACAAAGGCTTCCGCATCATATGGATTTCATTCTATTAGGGATATCACAAGATTATTTAATACTTCATGCATTTTATACATTCCCTTCATGTGAATATCAATGTAACGTTATTTTAAATGTGATCTTCCTTTTTTATCATTTACTTTTCAAGTGGATTTAGATGATTTAATGAAATTTATTGGTCTACATGTTGTATGATCATTGGAGATCATCTGTAATCCTTCTCATAATCATCATCACTTGTACGGAAGCCTTTTCAAGATTAACAAGGCTTGTCAAAGGGGATTTGTGTGATTATTAATATATCATGTGAAGTGTATGACCTTCCCAATAGACATTCATAGGGTCATGAGATCATGTATCCTTCTGGGGGGTTAGGAAATCAAAATAACCTAGCTATCTAATTATCATAGGGAGATGTTTCTCCATCCAATTTATTGTGAAGAATATAATTAATTTTAATTAGTTATTTATAATATTCTAGAAATTATTATACTCATATGGTGGGAATTAAAAATTCCCCACCCCTATGGGGAGAGGGCTTTCTGTATAAGGAATCAGTTGTAAGGAGAGTAAATTCCAACCTTATTCCTTAAGGATTCAGCTGATCGATGTCACAAAGGACTTTTGGCCTTTAGGTGACCATTGGTATTCCTCGAGGCACCAAATAATGGGTGATTTATGGATATAATCATTCCACTAAAAAATTAACGTTGAGACCACTTTTTACCTGTTATTTTGTGTTCCTACTATGAAACACCACTTCACAAGAACAAATTCACAAGACCACTTCACGAGATTCGATCGTGTAATCTCCCCATATGACATACATGAATAACAACTTTGCATATATTCCTTCTCGATTAGTCTATGATGTAATGAATGATTATATCATATGTTTCTTCTTTACATTTATGACCATGGGGTCTTCTTATGTGCATCCTAAGTGTTTTCATTGGTTAGATTGGGTCTCGATGGGGATGATTTTTAAATGACCCAATTAAAAGATGACATTTGGTATGGGTCTAGCTTTAACAGTTCTATCCTAAAGACCTGACATAACACAAACCATAACTTGTTGGGTCGAGTTGTGTCTGGTGGATTTGGTAGCAAATTACAAAAAATAAAAAATACTATATTTTTAATAATAATAATAATAGTTTAGAAACATATTAAACCAATTTTTTAAGACTATATTTATACATTCTATGAATATATTTTCATAATAAATTTTTTTAAATATAGTATATAAAATTTTAACAATACACACATTTTCAAATATAATGTATAGTATTCATATATAATGTAATACAAACTTTATAGTGAATAATAATACTATATATTAGAAATGAAAATTAATTTTTCATTTCATATATAAATAATTATTAGATATAAAGAAATACCGTTTTTAATAATATATTTAGATGAATTTTCTTAAATATTCACGAACTAAATTATAAACAATTCCCAAACTGTGAATTGAATGCAATTAGAAAATATTGTTTGGAAAAATTTAGTTTGGAATAAGACTATTTATATAAATTTACCTCAATATTGAATGACCAATAAAATTATAAAAAACAAATGCATATAAATTTTCATGAATATTCACGACATCGTTATAGAATTTAAATTAAATAAAATTGATTGAAAATTCATTTCATTGTCTAATTTTTTTTAACAAAAGTATATTATGCATTTTTTTAGTATTTATATTAAAATTTGAATGTTATATTAATTTCCATTCATAAAAAAATATTACCAAAAAATGTAGATCATCAAACATGTATGAAAAAAATAGAAACACAAAACAAAATATCAATTTTATAAAACAACTACATTTTCACAATGCTATTTTTCTTTTGTAGTGCTAATAATAGAAGAAATTTTTTGTAAAGGATATTTCCCAATAAAAAAATATTATCATTTAGTCCATTTTTATCCTTTTTCTGGTTTATAGATCCTAAACATATTCTCTTATAAATCTTCATATATTTGTTCTTTTGATTTTTATCATTCTCCCCTATTACATTTAATATTTACAATTAAATATTTCTAACCAATATCATTTTAATAAAAATAGTTAAAATCTTCATGAAATGGTTACCAATTATTAAAATTCATTTTTACAATCCAATTATAAAAAATTAATATACAAAATTTAATACTTCAAAATTAATAATAAAATTCCTAGAATATAGGAAAACCTTAAACAATAAAAATAAAATATACATTACTTTGTTAATGTTTTTTTATAATATAAGAGAAATACACTTACTTGTAATAGCTTAAAAACATATACAATAAGGTAGTGTCTATGAGAGACTCCACATCACTATGTATTACAAGTATGTAGATATATTTAAAAGAAAATGAGGGACGATAGTAAATTAATTGTAATTTAAAGGGAATGAAGGGAGATAGAGGGAAGGAGGGATAGATTACTATATCTCTACATTGCAGAAATGACATTGTGATATTGGAGGGAGAAGTATTTAGATGAAATTTTAATGTACATTTGATTTTATTGATAGGGATAATTGAGAGGGAAATATGGATATAGATAGATAGATGAAGGGGTTTCAATATGTAGAGGGAGGAAGGGAGCGAGTGAGGGTGATAGGAGGGAGACTATTAGGGTCAACATGGATCGATGGGTGGGAGGGAGAGTGATACAGGATATGGGATGGATGTAGATTAGAATTTGGGGATGATGATGTCTAGGACTAGTGTCATAGGTGTAGTAAAATGACCCCTATTGTATTTTTTACAATTACAAACAGTCATTGGGTCAGTGGGTCAGGTTGGGTAATCAATTTTTTAACCTGAGACATAACCCTACCCATAAATCCCCCAACCACCAAATTTATACCCTATAAAATTACATATGTAAACCAACCTTACCTAAGCCCACCTGCTCAGTTCAGGCCAGGTCTATTGGGTTGGGTCATGTTTAGACAACCCTAGTGTTTTGATTGGTCTAATGAAATTTTTTCACATAATCAAATGATCATTGTTCATCTAGAATGACCCTTATATTTTCATGTGATCACGATGCTCAAAATAAAATCACATGATCCAATTGTGTTATAGAGATCACATGATCTTCAATACTGGTTATGGACTACATGATTTCAAACCCTAATAGGTGTTACGTGATTCATATTCTTCTACCCGTGTTATACATTTCCTTTAATGGGTCCCCTTTTCCGAATGGAAATCCATCTAATGTATGTTTCATATTCTAATTCATATGGTTTTTAGTTCATAGACATCATCTTATGTAGTTAAATATAGGGAAATGATTGTTGAGAATAATAATTTCAACCCTCAATATCATGTTTTCCTTGAAAATATGGTTTTAAAGTGACATCTTCTATTTGAACATTAAAACTTTCATTTTTTCACATTATACCTTTGTATATTTTTTTCAAGATTATAAAACTATTTCTTGGTCGTACTATATTCCTCCACCACACTAGTCAAAATATTCTCATGATTACATTCAGATGATGGTTTTTGAAGAAAACTAAATGTTTGTGTAACTCAACCAAATGATATACCATATGTTGAATAACTCCCCTTTGGGTCTAGATTTTTGTGTTCTCTCATCATGGAAAATCATAGAGATACTCAAACTTATGGGTCTCATATTTTAATAATATGACATGTATATTGAGCATAAAATGGTAATTGAGAACTGGTGGTAGCATATCTAATTGATGGGAATGCTTGTTATAGTTTGGGAAGATTTTATTAAAATTACCTGATCATTTACACATCATTAATATATATGACGCAATGTGGGGTTCTTATTTTTTATTTAATTTCAATTGAAACTCTTCATAGAGCTGATTTGATGTTGGTGTCTTGACATTAACTCCATTAATAAGTCCCATGGTGAGGTTGGGATTTTCCATTGAGATTTTTACTACTTTGATGGAATACCTCCTGTTTGGAAGATGTATTTTACATTTTATCCTACAATTGATGTTTGGTATGACGTAGCATAAACTTCAATCTTAGGCATGGATATTCTCCTCATCATGAAGGATATGATAAAAATGTAGTTTATCCTTTGATCAATTTTTATGATCATAGAATGAATGAAAATATATCTTTTTCATACTTAGACTAGGCCAACTAATATCCTTCCTCATCAATATCATTATTTAAAATTTATAGACAACATATTATCATATTGAGACATTATGGAAGCTAGAGAGCCTAAATCATAGCGATATTGGGTGAGACTAGTTTTATCCCCAATCCTTCGGTTAGTGGGATTTTTATCAATGTTTTTTATAGACATATTTTCATAAATGGGGATGCAATCATGAGAATTTTAGTAGGTAAATTGGTGATCATATCATTATTGGTAGAGGGGTGGCCTCTTAATTCTGTCGTGATGACTATTTCCCATATTTCTCAACACCATTGTAATATTCAACAAGGCAACATAACCCATTAGATATATAGTCATTTTTATTTTATTATTTTATTTCATAAGAGAGAATTTATAGTGTTAAAATTTTCAGAATGATTTGGATATTCATTATTCTTCCTTCCTTATTAAGATGTTGACCATTTTTGGGGTCGAGGCAATGAAATTATATCCCTATGAGGTTATCAATATGATGATATAGAATCACTATTTCAACCTTATTACCTATCATTCACTAAATGAGACACTTTTTCATAATGGTAATGTCTCTCTTGGGGGAATGTTATATAAAATAACTCTTTGGGATAGGGTTCTCACAACTAATGTGGATGAGTTAATTATTAGTAATCCATATATCCCTTAATAATTTTCTCCCTATTTTTTCTATATTCATATGGGTTCCCCACTTCCCCTAATTGGAGTGCATTGAGAACAAAATCCTAGGTGCATTCACAAATTTTTTCATATGATGGAATGTGAAGATTAAAATGTTTAAATCCTTTTCCCACAAATCAAAGCTCCTGTAAATATTTCTTAGCACTATAACCATGATGGGGTGGTAGATTATTCAAGAGGTGTATTGAATTGGCTGGTCTATCATGTGAATAATCCATGGGTTTCATGAAGTACGTAATAAATGGAAGAAAATGAGTTGATTTAGGACTTGGGTAGACTCTTGGAAATAACTCTCACTATATTAATGTACAAACCATTAGTAGGAAAGCGTTTTATGTCGAGTTTGGTCCTTAGATGTTAAGGAACAATTATGTACCAGTTGGGGGATAAATTCCAAGGACTTGTTCTCTGGATTCTTCAGCAACTTTGTTTATTCCATCATAAATGTAATTGACACCATTAATACTAATTTGGAAGAAAATCCACACTCTAATTAGGGAGAATCCATTGAAGATCATTCATGAAAAATAATAACATAATAATTCACTCTTTTATGAGTTGGGAGCAGTTGGATTTGATTACCGGACGTAGTAGGATATCATGATATTGAATTTCCTCACTGGGAAATTACTAGACAACAATGAGGGGTAATTGAATGGATTTAAATATGTGACTATATGGCTGAATAAATAAGTGAGTCTTAAAATGTTCTTGAATTGAGACATCATATGCTCTCTCAACAAGTAATCCTAAATGGATTACTTTACTTCACATATTTCTCAATAAGTAGAGGCCACAAATTTCTCGATGTACCATATTTTGATGTCAATATCCTTTTAAATGACAACTCCAAATGAAGATAAATGATATCCCAAGTTAATTTTTATTACATTCCTTAAATTGGTTGTTGATGAAATGAAATATGTATTACTTCAGCGCTCAATTGACACCTCTCATCATACTCTAGTATATTTAGAAAACACTTCTGAGTGGATTCATACATAATATGGTCATAAATTTTTTATTTATTTATTTGGATGGAATCCTGTAGAGACATACTAATGTCGATATTATTCACATATCTTCAAATTATAAATGAAAAACTTTTTCAAACATTTCACATCATTTTTAGGGATTCTTTTGTTTGACATATGCATAAAATATTATTGAGTTGATATTGTATAGACCATCAAAGATAAACATTCATTGTACAATACCATGTAAATCAAAAATCAATGGTTTGAATTCTTGAATCTCAATATATTTATCTTTATAAATTTATTTTAAATACTTACTAACATTAAATTGCTCATTAATGTATCATATTCATTTTTCCTATTATAACCTTGTTTAGAATGGATAATTTGTGTAAAATAGATGGATTTATGGGAGATATAAGTAATCATTATTTATGATAGTGTACATTTTTTTCATAACATCATTTTTTATAGAGACAAATAATGACCCTCACAAGCTTCATATCTTCTTGTTTATATTTATTTTCATATATTTTGACTAAGATTAATATTTCAATGGATTTTCATCCATTGACATTGCTTTTTCCTAGGCCTCCCTTTTATGTGTTTTCATCTGGACTTCTTTTGTGAATTTTTCATTTTTATGTGCATAATATTTCATGGATCACAAAAATTTAATTTCATGGAAGACGATACATGACATTTCCGATTTTTTATGTGTTTTCAACATGGTGAGAATTCTTTCTATTTCTACTGGCTACTTTAATGTAATGATAACTAAAAATTACTATGATGTAGTTTTGGTTCTTCCTTCTTGGACCATCTTCAACTATAGATTATGTTATTCTATCTTTGAAAATTTATTATTATAGTTTATGGTCTTTTAGGATGGACCAATTATAGATGTAGTTCAAGGAATTTTTTCTCATCCATTTATTACTATAGTTTATGGCCTTTAAGATTAGAACCCTTATTGATATAGTATAATGTGTTTTAACTCGATCATTCTATAACTTCTTGAGATAGATTGATAAAAATGAAGGTTTATACAACCCAACATCCTAATGATTTAGTGTCCATCAATAGTTCTATCACCCTTCATTATTAATTGATTTTAATAATAATGAATTTTCGTGAAGGTTTTTGGAACCCAACATTCATCTAATAAAAATGAAGGTGGAATGTCTATAATTGGTTGTGGAACCCTGCATCCCCAATGAGAATGGTTTTATATATGGTGAAATATTTGGGATATTATGTCATGTTGGATATTTAGAATTTATTTTTTGTATGTAATAATATAAAAGATTGAATTGGTGAATATGGAATGTTGATGGCATGTTGGGGATTAACATAATCCACCCTAAGGTGCTAAGTTCAACCACAGAGATGTCTGGGCACATCTATAATGGGGATCACTTTCTATAAGGACGGTATTCATCTAGATGGTGGGATAGAGGCCCTTATGCATGATCCCATAGGGATTATGTGAATGGTTGTGTATAGGGGATCCCTATTCATTTCCCAGGGCCATGAATGATTTTTTATGATTCTAATGTTTAGATTATGAAGTGTCATATTGATAAATAGACTATTAGAGAAGGATTATTAAACCATAGGGTAGTATATTTATTATCTTGAAAGCTTGTGAGATATTATATATAGTTATGAGTCATGTGGTGTGGGACATAAAATGGATTAGGAATAGAATATTTCATCCTAGATTTGAGAAATAGTACAATACACGATGATGTAACATCGAGCAAGTTGAATTCCCTTGAATAGTGTGGTAATGGGGATTATAAATTATGGTCCTAAAAATATGAGTTAATTGTGGGGGGATAATGGTTGGTGCTAGTCAACCATTGATAATGTTGTAATCACATATTCCATGCGGTGAGGAAAATAACTCTTGTATTTAATGGGGGCCTCCATTATAGGACAAACTGCCCACTATGAAAACAATATTTGGAATTATGTAAATTATATAAATAATAATAGTGGGGAAATTTTTTATTATACAGTACCTATTACCAATTTGAAATAGTAAAAAAATGATATAGGGAGCCCACGGTGCATGGGGTTCCAAGAAAAGGATACCATCATCACGAATAGGAAGTGTTAGCTCAAACTTTAAAAAAATTGATGTCGTTTACATAACAAAACATCTTCAAAAAGTATTCAAGAACCATAAATATTGTTACACCTATTTTTGGACATTATATAATTGAAGTATATGTGAAACATCATTACTATAACTTTTTCCTAGAATAAGGGTTCCAATGATGATAGCTTATCATTAACTATGGCCACAAATTGGACCCTATGATCTTTTTTTCTGGTTTATTTATGCTCTTACTTTTATCTCACTCTATATATGAGGTGATAAGTGAGAAGGAACTTGATTTTTTTTTATAAATCCCATTCTACGTTTTTAGTCACATTACTTTTATGTCTCTTCCACTAGCTATTTTGTGTCTTGAAATTTAGATTTTCAAGGGATAATGTTTAAGGTGTTTAACATTAGAAAAAAATGGATTATAATTATGGTCATTATACAAAAGGACCTATTATGAGGGGAGTATTATAGAAATGGCTAATTAGGATACACATTGTCAATATTACTCCAATATAATTTTGGTAATGTAATGAAAGTTTCATTTTTCAGGGATAATAACTCTCAGGACATGAGTAATGGTATGACAAAATAATGCCCCAAATCATTAGGAATCACTATATGATTTGGAAATCTACATAGATGATGTCAAGGAGCACGAGGATCAGAATCCCTTTTTTCAATGTAATGAATCATTTGGTTGACGGCTAAGATCTCATATACAGGAACTAGAGGAAAACATAAATAGTTAATCTAGGGGACCCATTAAAATATGTGTCCTTTTACATGGGGCATTGATGGTTGGGGGAAAACTATTCCCAAGACATGAAGTGGAATTTAATTATTGAGGTTCTCAAAAATACACTCGATGCTCCATGAACATTGGTTCACTAGGGTATGGTTCTTGGGATCCATAAATAAGTAGTTATATTGGGTCATGGTCTGCACATATTAATGTAATGTATTAGGGATGTATTTGTTGTGGTGTTTATTTTCACGCAATTATTAAATCTTCCATGAAGTTTAGAATAATGTGGTAAGGATATATCGATAGATGTGATGTTATGGAAGATATCTGAGGGAAATATTATAATTGGTTTTGGTCCTATAGATATGGGAAAACCATTTTATTCATTAACATGATTATTGATGGGTAGTAATATGATCAATCCATTATTGCACTGATTTATCCCATAAATATGAAATTCATACATAGATACGAAAGATACATAGGAAGAGAATGTCTATATGAATTTTCTATCTCTAAATAAAGGAATACTTTATTATTTATGGCTTTGATTCTATGGATTTCCATATGTAGATTTTAAGAGTATCAATGATTCCAAAATCTGCTCTATTAAAGAGATCCCTATACATAGGTCTGAATTATATGTAGAAGAGAGGGGAATTGAATTTTCTTCCCTTAGTGAGTATCAACATCAATTCATACTAAGGGGCTGTCTAAATAGATTGAGATCATATGTATGGATTGGGAATTTGCATAATTCATTATATTACATAGGTAAAAAATTAATCCCAATCACATATTCATGTATAGGTTGGAACACTCTATGTTATTTAGGTCTTCTAGGATAGAAATTAACTCATTCAATTTATATTCATGTAACTATAAAAATTTCATGTAGTTAAATTTCATGTGACTAGGATGATTAATTGAGATAACTTACCAACTCAAAGCCACAAATTTATTGGTTATTCATAACCCAAAATGGTTGTGTATGAATATACGATGTCAAAATACTACATTGAAAATGTGTATGATACACAGATGTGTAGCATTAATATTATCCAAAACCACATCAAAACACGGGTTTTTTAAGGTGTCAATAATAATCAAATAATATATTATTTAAATAGTGGTGGAAAACTACAGGTATAGGTCAAACATTGGTAATAAAAATGTAATATTTCACATTTTCAGAACAATAACTCCAAGATTTAAGGGGGACCTATGATATGGTGCCAAAAATACTCTATGCACATTCACTTTTATAGGGTGAAATTTTGTAGAAAATAATTATAGGGACCATTTCTATTATCCATTATTTATTTCCAATTTCATATAAGGTTGAACTAGGTTCGTGGGATCCAAAGAACCATGGGGTTCCAAGAGAAGGATTCCAACATCAACAATTTTTTTTTAAATTCTTGTATTCTAATATGTTGATTTGATACATTGATAACTTATAATTGAAGACGGGTTTGAAAACACTACATGCTATGACAACATGGAATCATCTCTTCTCAAGGAAAATGGTTAAAACATGAAATTATTGAGTAAGAAACCATTATAGGGTTGGTGTGTTCATCATGAAGACCACTTATTATGTGGGTTTACATCCTTGTACAAGTATGTGTTGATCAAGTTTAACATCATTCAAATGTGATGTGATCAAGAATTTATTCCTCATGCGACTAGGACATGGTTCCCTATCCAAAACAATATCTTTATTACATCATCTATTGCAGTATACTAGGTTCCCTATGCTTTCATGATCCATGATTCTGTGAGAAATAAGGGATAACATGGAATCCAATTACGGAATGTGGGAGTAAATGATACATAATATGTGGGGGTGTTTATAATTTATTGTGTAAACGATTCTCCACACAGATCTGAATCTCATTGAGCCACATGATTTAGGATTATGGAAACCAATGGTTGGGCATGAAATAGAGGATCCATGATTCACTACATATCCGGTGATATACAGAAAAAATCATCACATAGTACATAGGTATTTCCCAATATAGGCCCAACCCATATTGCAAGGGTTCAATTTTTATCATTCTACAAGTTGCAGTTGGACCCAAATTTGGAGATTCGGGAATCATAACATATCCTATAGTAATAGGAACCCTGAAAAAAAATTTCTATGGAAAATTTACTACATAGATTTAACACATTTATAGAGGGGGGATTTTCTTCTTTTTGGGTTTTGGATGGAACCCATATTTGAGATTTGGGTTTAATACATATCATGTTATAGTAGAAGTCAATCCAGATGTAGTTATTGTGTAGGAAACACTACGTATAGGTCTGACCCAGATGTATAAGGGGCAATTATTATCCATTGACACTGTAGATATATCTAGAAATACATATCCATTCATCAATACAAATTGTTTTATTGTATGAATCAATCCACATAATGTTTTTCAATGGAAAATACTCTATTTAGGTCTGACCCAATGAATGAGGGGGGCTCTATTTATGATGTCACTACACCTAGAATTATAGATTTGAGTGACAATGTATATCATGTAATGGAAACAATCATTCGATGAGTAGTTCTTGAATGTAAAATACTCCATGTACATCTGACCCATATGATTATGAGACATTATTTTCCATTGATATTCCACATGGACACCATATTGGGGATCTCACATCACTGTGTATCCTATATTCAGATGAATCAAGAAAAAATAGTTTTTTAGTGGAAAACTCACAATTGATGTCTAGACTATACATATAGGGGTATATTTTTTTCATTTATTTTCAATTGGGCACATATTTGACATTTTTCATCAATACATATCATGTGACGTGTTGAATCAAACAACATGTAGTTTTTAAATGGAAAAAATTACGTATAGGTCTGACCAATACATATAGGGGAATATTTTCTATTTATATTATGTCTAGAACATGGAATGGAAATATGTATTTCACTACATATCCTATAATGGAAAGAATCAGTCCACACATAGTTCTTAAAAAACTATCCAAATAGACCGGACCCACAGAGGGGAATTTTTCCCATTTATGTTGAGGTTTGACCTTTGATTTTAGATCTGGGTTCCACTACATTACCTATGATGGAAATAATCCAGACACACATAGTTCATTAACTGAAAACTCTTCATCCATACCCAACCCATACATGGATGGGGAATTGTTTTCCGTTTATATTATGTCTAGACCCAGGATTTTAGATCTATGTCTCGGTACATATCCTATGATAATAGGTATCAAGTTGCACATTGATAGTGATTTTGGGACCACTTTGTTTATGAATATTGTATTTTTTGTTAATAGTTTTCAATACTGGTCAAATTAATGAAGGATATGTAGATTGGAAAAAAATTATTGGAGATTTGATGAAGTGAGGTTTTCTTTAGAATTGATGTGGAATCATAGAATTGGATGTCATACATGAGTAATAATCCAAGAAGATTAATTTATATTTAGATGATCTTTGAACTGATCCAAAGTTCAAAGAACATATGTCAAATGTGACACATTGTTTACATCAATGAAGAATGGTGTAGTATCATCCATCTGTGGATGAATGAAGAGGGATGAGGATTTGAAGATGATCATTCAATTCTTCATGATTTCATGAGAATAATGCAATATCTTACTTGAAGAAAATAATCATATGATTTTCATGAAGTATAGAATGATGGTATAAGTAATAGAGAGAGTGTGGAAGGGCATGACATTAGAATATGATAATTCATTACACATTTCCTTGAAATCAAATGATTTTTTCACTATTCTTAAAATTTAAAAATACATGTATCAAAGGTGATAAATTGTCTACAACATTTATTGTTTTTGAATAAGCCTCAATCCTCCACTTTTGAATGAAAAGAGATGATTTTAGTTCTTTGGAATTAATACTCCAAAATTAATTGAGGATTTTATGTGAGGATGAATATGTACATAGTAATTCATTTTCCAAAGAGTATAAGAAGAAATAAGGATGATTGCTGAAGATGAAGAGAACACATGAAGTAGTGCATGGACTTAGAACAACGAGAATTTTTATAAGTATGTATATGATTTAATAACTTGTATTTCACAAATATCATAATATTAGAGAACTTTTGATGCAATCCTTTTGGAAGATAGTCGGAGTAAATAAGTGTTTTTTGAAAAATAAAGAGAGTGGCGTGCATGTCAAAGAGTGGAACACAAGTATATGTGGTGCGAAAATATATGTTTTCTGTAAGTCATATGTCAAATTTAATCACATAAAAATATTGAAAAGGAAATAATGTGTCATGTAATTCAAAAAGTATGCATGAGAGTATAATGCATGTTTATGGAACGCGCAAGTGTATGTTGCATGCAAGTCATATTTCAAGATCAACACCTCAGAATATCACAATGGAAAGAATTCTGTGCACAAGTTAAAGATTGGAGTGTAAGTTTGGTGTGCAAGTATAAGTGGTGTGCATGTGTATGATGCCCACAAGCAATATTTATATATCATCACATCAAAATATGACAAAGGAAGGAATAGGGTGTGAAGGTGAAAGATCGGCGCGTAAGTGACGGAGTGACACAAAAGTGATTGAGTGACCCACAAGTCATGATGTGGTGCACAAGTTGAGCTGCATTCCTTGTGCGTAGGGTTAAAAAATTCCTATAAATAGACAGCTACCCTCCACATTTTTCAATTATCAAACACATAAGATAAAATTTGAGATCTCATCGCGTAGGTATTAGAATGTGGAGCACAAGATGTTGTTTCATGCAAGTCAGTATTTATTTATAAGGCGCGCAAGTAGGTAGGAGCATATTCAAAGTGGTGTGCATGTAGAGTGGCATGAAATACTAGTGGCTCACAAGTAGAGTGGCACACAAGAAGAAGTGGTGTGTGATTTGTATGAGGCCTGAAATCAGGGAGTTGTGAGAAAAAAGTGTGTTGTGTTTACCCCCTATGTGGCATGCATGTTATGAATTGTGATCAATTGTGGTACTCAAGTTTTTGATGGTGTGCAAGAAGGGTGGCATGCAAGAAGGGTGGAATACAATTACAGAATGGTGTGCAGGCTGTGAGGTGTTCCAGAATTTTGTACCCTCTTCTGATCAATTGTGATGATGAAAAGATGAGCTAAACAAACTTTATTTAACAATAACAAAGTGAACATGTGATTCTAGAATGAAAAAGAAGAAGAGTCTAGTGTATTTGGTTCTGCAATGGAAGAGAATGTGTGAATAAGAGAAGGTTCCAGTTCAGCTAGTTTTGCATTGAAGAAGCAGATGAAGTTGAGTGTTCAGCAAATAGGTTTTCTATATTGAATGTAGAGGTTGGCTACGTTCATGCTGCTATGTAAGTATCAAGGATAAGAAGAAGGTTGTGGAAGAACAAAGTAGAGTTGTAGCATCCAATAGGTATAAATAGGTGGAACATTCTTTTGATGTTTTATATTCTTTTAGCCAAGATAAGACAATCTACAAAGGTTGTATAAAAAACACTACTAGAGGATGAAAAATTATATCTACACTGGAAGAATTAAAAACCAACGAGTTTAATGGAATACCCTACTCATTTTAAGTTAGAAGAGGATTGTTTTCCCTTACCCCACCTAATGTAGGGACAAACACTGGGAAGTGATTATTTCCTTCCCTCCTCCAAGTGTAGGGAGCCACACGAACTTGAAGATTGTTTTCCTAGTCAACCACTTTAACAGTTACTACCTTGTAGTGGAGAATCTGTGGACTGGTCATAACCATACACGGTAAGGATGTAGCTGCTCTTTTTGAGTGGGGAAACATGTAAAAATATTGTCTGTATATTTTTAATACTATCATATTATTTCATGTGATAAGGAAAAAGATAATAAGATAATAATAGTTTTAACTGGTCAAGATGTACAAGGATAAAAAAGAAATAATTGGTTTAAAAAGTCCCCAACACAGATTCACCCCCCTCTTAGTGTTAGGAATATCACAAATCGGTCCTCTTAATTAGTATCAGAGGGACATGTTCACCTCTGTAGGATTCTTTATAAATTATATATTCACTTTTGAAGACTTGATATTATTTCTTGAGTATTAAATGAAGTGAAATTTTGATTAAGATTCATTTTTCATTATGAATAATTCTATATCTACCAATAATATAATGAACATGAAAAATAATGAGAAGAGAAAATTTAATAAGAGCCCATCTTATCTAAAGAAAGTAAGAATCCCTTTCTCCATATCTGAATGACATTGAAGACACACCAGATATGGAATGAAATGGTAATGTGGCTCATGTCCATACTAAGAGGATAGAAACCCATCCTACCTCAACCATTCAAGACGTATGTGTTGTTACATTTGGAAATTTTTATGAGGATGTAAAATGTTATCAAAATAAGTGAAGATTAGTCTATAACCTACCATGAATTATCATTTGATATATTAAGAACTATTTTATATTATATACTTGAAGAAAGAGCATCCCTTGATGGTAGAGTATTTAAATTTATGCTAGAAGATGTCACCCAAATAGGCTAATAATATGATGTTTTGGAGAAGGTCTTACAATCAAAAAAATTTGTAAGTCCAAATATCTCCAGAGAAGTTGGAGTGTTCAATGAAATAATGAGGGAATTTGAAATATGATCCAAAAAATGTCACAAAAAAGATGAGGAGAAAGAGGGAGTGAATAATACTCTTGAAGATAAGATCCATGGGCTTGAAGATGAGTTGAAAAGGAGCACTAAAGTCAAAAAGTTATATCTAGAAGAAAATTTCAGGAAGATCATGGAACATGACCCATTGTTATAAAAGAAAGTAAAAAAGCATTAAGGGGTAGTTTAATGATTTAAGAATGTTTGAGAATGTAATATAACTATGATTGAAGAGAAAAAATTCATCATCAATATGAGATGTCTGGAGTTGGAAGCCCAGTTGACCAATCTTAAGAAGACACATATTGAGTCACCACAAAATAAGGAAATAATTTCATATATTACTCAATGCTCACTGGAGTATTACACTATCAAAGGACCTCCAACATGTAATAAGAATATAATGGCCTCACTCATTGATCTATCACAATAAGCTGAGAATATGAATGGTCCATCTAGGCCAATGTGTACTAATGTTTCTAAAACTGTTTTTATAAAAAGTACTAGTTGGAAGAATAAATGTAATCATGTATGGATGAGAAATGGTTATGATATACCTACCACCATGGCTAGGGTGGATTGGAAAATGAATTTTGAAGAATTTTACCCACAGAGAGCAAAAAAATCCTAAAAAAAGATCAACAACCTTATACAAAAGATATCTAGAAGACAAGGTTTGTTGGTCAATGTTGGTGATGAAATAGATTTCGGCATTGTGTAGTTGAATGTAGGTAAAATACCTTAAATTTAAAATCATAGATAAATCCCATCTCATGTGGGAGAAATCTAGAGAAGAAGAATCTACATCCATAGATCCAGAATCATATGTATACTACAAAACAATTTGGAATGTTAGATAACTTCTGTGATTAATTTAATAGGAATGGTCACAAGAAAGGTGCATGTTAATTTGAAAAGATACCCCTAGTTGGTATGAAAATATCATAGAAGTTGGATAAAATGAATAAGCTACAATGGGAATTAGTCTGATTTTTTTTAAAAACTATTTGTCTCAAGAAGACTTCATAGAGAAAAGTTTAGAAGTCCTTGGATTCTAAATATAGGAAGGTGAAGGGTGGTTAATCCAAAAGAACTACTAAGAAGGATTCCAAATAGAAGAGGATAGGAAGAAGATCCAATATTGATGCCTCAGTCCCTAATGATATATTGGTGGTTTGGCCTAACAATTTTGAATGAACGATGAAAATGGAAGATGCAGAGGCTAAAGATAGTGATCAAACTAAAATGAAGATTATACATGAATACAAAGTTGTTATCTGGGTGAGGTTAAACAAAGATGGTCACAACGTTAGATGATGCATTAAATTGATCCCATCCCAAGAAAAATTCATCAAGAATATTAATATTGCATTAGGATATTCAAGTGCTTTGAAATTCACACACAAAGAGATGGAAGAAATATAGATATCCAAATACCCACAATCCAAATTGATGATCAAATGTACAAGTGTGAGGAGTAATGAAAATGGAGCATCTTGGTTGAGAAAATCATCTCAGCCTTCCTTCTTGCATTGAAGAAACATGGAGGATCCACCTTATCCCCTTAATTCATTGTGTATTATATTTGTTCGGATAATATAGGAAATTGAAGGTGAATAAATCTCTTAGGGGGAGGACGTGAGAGGAAGTGATTTCTATCTACTCTTCATTGAAAAGCTAAAGAACATGTAATCTATGGAAGATTCTTCAATTGATATTCAAATGATAATATGATGAGGGGTCACCATTGATGAAGATGATCAAGAGTTTTCCCTTTAGGGGGAGACATCTGAATAAGCCTTCAGAGTTATTATTTCACTCAGTATCTACATCATTAGGTATCAAAATCAATTACTCTGAAAATTTCTTGAATTTAATTTCTTTTGAAAAGGTATTTTGTTTCTTAATCTCTCATCCTTGGTTACTCAAAAAAGATATTTTTACAAAGGGTGATTAACTATGTCGATATGTGACATAAGAAGAATGAATGTTCCATAGGGCCACTTATCCTTCCAATTTCACTTGAATTTTTTATGCATTTTTTTATTTGAGTGCAAGAATTTCAGGATGATTATTTCCTATAACATTCAATATTTTTGGCGAGGAATGAAGTTTAATACCCTTGACCACAAGTGTATGAAATATCATCGCATCAGTTATCATGATCAGGGGATAATGTGAAACATTGTTGTCTATATCAAAACCTCTAGTTTTTTACATCGAGAATTTCTCAAGTAGACATATATTGAAATGATTTAGGGAACAATACATATGTAATGACTATTACCCTATCTACCATGAACATTTTATTTCTTTTCAATATGTGGGAGAGAATTTGAAATTAGAATTTTAAAAGAAAGGGAGAGAGAAAGAACTATAGGGGGATAAAATATTCCCATTAGTACATTTACACATTAATATCATGATACTTTATAGTATTGACAACAAAATAAAAAGGTGGTGATGGTTAGGACCACATTGTGTATGAAGAACATATTTATTATCATCATTTGTCAATACTAGTCAAAATTAAGAAGAATATGAAGAAGGGATAAAACGTTAATGGTGATTGGTTGAAGTGAGGCTACTTGAAGAATTGTTATGGAATCATAGCATGTGATTTCATACTTGATAAATTCTCTAAGAAGATTAATTTAAATTTAGATGATTTCCAACCTGATTCTTTGTTCATAAAACTTGTGTAAAAGGTGACACATTGTTTACAACAATGAGTAATGGTGAAGTTTCATCTATCTGAGGATGATTGATGTTGAATGAGGATATGAATAAGATCATTCAATGATTCATGATTTCATGAGAACCATTCATGATCTTACTTGAAGAAAATAATAATATTATTTTCATGAAGTATAAAATGATGGTCGAAGAAGTAGAGAGCGTGTGGAAGGGGTTGGAATTCCATGATGGTCATGCATTACACATTGCCCTGAATTCGGATGATTGTCTCATTGTCCTTAAAAGTTCCAAATTTTTGTATCAAAGTTTTTAGATTGTCTACAACATTGAATGTTTTTTAATATGCCTCAAGCATCCTCTTAATAATGAAGAGAGGTGATTGGAGTTAATTTGAATTCACACTATAAAAAGTAATTGAGGATTTGATGTTAGGATGAAGTAGTACATCTGAATTTATATTCCAAATAGTATAATAAGAAAGAAGATTGATTGTTGAATATCAAGGGAAAGCATGAAGTAATTCATGGAATTACCACTTTGAGAATGGCCATAACTATGATGATGCTTGGTTTATTTGTAATTAAAAAATATCATAAGTTTAGAGAACTTGTGATGCAATTTTTAGGACAGATTGGGGAGTAAAGAAGTGTTTTTGAAAATGGAATGAAAGTGGTGTGCATGTCAAAGAGTTTTGGGAAAGTGAGGCATGCATGTATAAGTGGCGTACAATAGTATTTTGCGCACAAGTCATGTTTTATAAACCATAACATCGAAATATAGAAAAGGAATGAAAGTGGTGTGGAAGAAAAAAATGGGCCACTTGTGTGGCACACAATTATAAGTGGTGTGCAAGTTTAATTTTTGTGAAAGTCATATTTTTGGATCAAAATCTCAAAATATGAAAAAGTAAATAAAGTGTTGTGCATGTTAAAGATTGACGCGCTAGTGTGGCGCACAAGTATAAGTGGAAAACAAGTGTATGTGGCATGCAAGTAATATTTTAATATCATCACTTCAAAATATGAAAATGGAATGAATGGGGTGGTAATGTGATGGAGTGGTGTTCAAGTGATAGAGTGGTATTCATGTGAGAGAGCGACCCAAAATTCATTAATATGCATTAAAGTTGAGTTGCATGCCTCATGTGCAGGGTAACCAAAATGACTATTAATAGACGGCTACCCTACTCATTTTTCAATGCTCCGTCATTTGATAGATAAATTGATCTCTGATCATGAATGTAGTATAAAGTGGTGTGTAACCTGAAGTTTCATGTAGGTCATGAGTTATTTATATGGTGCACAAGTAGGGAGGAGCACATGTAGAGTGGCCTACACAAAGAGTGGCATGCAAGCATAGTGGTATGCCAGCAGAGTGGTGAGCAAGCATAGGGGAACGATCGCAGAAGTGACGCGCCAGTTTTATAGGGCATGTAAGTAGGGAGTTTTGTGAAAAAAAAATTGTTTCTAATCCCCATGTGGCACTCAATATATGAATTTTTTACAATTGTAGAGTACTAGTAGTTGGTGGCACGCATGCAGGGTGGCACATAAGTAGGGAGGCTTGCAAGTAGAGATTGGTGGGCATGAT
The DNA here is from genome assembly GCA_963277665.1 of Viscum album. NCBI lineage: Eukaryota > Viridiplantae > Streptophyta > Magnoliopsida > Santalales > Viscaceae > Viscum > Viscum album. The sequence continues at coordinate 2,065,399,293 of OY728121.1, forward strand.
ACAATTTGTGCCAAAAGTTCATACCATATTCAGATAAACTGTGATTATTCTATGTTTATCTATACATTTTTAATTTAACAATAAAAAAATAGAACATGTGATTCTAGAAAGAAAAAGAAGAAGAGTTCAGTGCAGTTGGTTTTGCACATGGAGAGAAACTATGATATAGAGCAGGTTCCAGTGCAGCTTGTTTTGTATTGATGAAGAAGAAGAAGAAGAGTTTGCAACTTACAGGTTTGATTTAGAGATTGAAGAGGTTGGTTACTTGCATGCTTCTAACTAGGTAACAAGGAGAATATAATGGTTGTGGGAGAAAAATGTATCACTATAGCATCCAATTGGTACCAATAGGTGGAAGATTCTTTTGGTGCAGCAAACTCTTTTAACAAATGGAAGACTATTTTTAGAGGCGGTATAAAGAACCATCTAGAAGCTACTAGAGACTATCGACACTGGCAATATAATTAACCAGTGAGTGTAAGGGAATATCCTACTCATTTCAGGTTGGAAGAGGATTGATTCCCTTCCCCCCTCTGAGTGTAGGGAGAAAGACTAGGAAGTGATTATTTCCTTCTCTTCTCCTAGTGTAAGAATCCACACTGACTAGAGGATTCTTCTCATAGTAATCCACTGTAACAGTTACTCTATTATAGTGTAGAATTTGTGCACTAGTCATTACCATACATGGAAAGGATGTATTTGTTCTTATTGAGTGTTGAACCATGTAAAAATATCTTGGGTATATTTTTACTACTTTCATATTATTTCAAGTGACGTGGAAAATAGAATAAGAAAATCAGTATCCAAACAAGTCAATAGGAAGAGGGTTAAAAAGAAGAAATTTTTTGAAAATACCCCAACATTGATTCACCCCCTCTCAATGTTAGGAATATCCCAAACTCTTCCTTTCAAATGAGTGGGGATATTCCTTATGTGGTGCTCACTCCCTATCATGGATGATAAGACTTCATTACTATTTCACGCAAATCTAGCTCATGTGTGGAGAACCTTCTATGATCCAACATTTGATGTACTATGTAACATCATGCATTGAGGATGAATTCCATACAGAATATGATCTTATGATGGGGAAGAATGTTTCTTAGTTTAATGCCATATTATGGGGATGAATTTTATATATTACAATGTCTTCAGATAAGGATGGCATCTGGAAATTCTACATCATCTGGTTTGGAATACTTCTTTATAAATTAACATCATATATTAAAGAAGACTTCCATGTAGTTTAACATTGTTGATTATGAATTCCATATTGGGAAATTTCATTTATTAATGAATAATTTTTTTCTTTTTAACATCATCCTGTAATGAAAAATGATTCTATATAGATTATATTCTTTCTACTATGACATTTAATTCATTATGTTAGGTAGGAATAGTTGTTTATGAGAAACCTTCCATTGGTGGGTGCATAACTCTTTCCCTATCCATTATGACTAATAAGTTACCTCCATTAGAATATGAAAAATGTAAGATTTATGTACATTTACATTTTGGTTACAACAATGGAGTTTCCTTTCATAGAATCATTAGAATTTTGAGAGAAAATACATGTTCTTGTTTTAGATATGGATGGAGGTGAAACTTTTTGTTGTTGGATCACACAATTCAATTTGGATGGATATATAGGTTGTTTTAGGTTTGAATCCTTTTACCATTAAGCCCAACCAAATCATCTAAAAAATTCTTTTATTTCTCAAAATCAAATAATTCCATCAGATTGATTTTCACAGTGTGGGAAACTGGCCTTCTTTGGAAAACACTACTTTAGTCCCAAAAACAAAATAATGTCATTCTTCTTGTTTGGTAGTGCACATGGTGGCATGGTAGGCCATAAATTATTTAAGATAATACCCTTTTAAAACAACTAGTCCTTTTACAACATCATCTATAGTATATTTTATAATTTCTTATTAAAGGACACTATTTTCCATTTTCCACTCCATGATAGTTGGATTATTGGTTGGATTCAATGTTGTACTCTTTGTATAAATTCTTCAACAAGATAGAACAAATTTTTTCAGTTTCAATCAATCAAAATAATTTGAGGGACCCCAAATTTAGTAATGATACTAGACATAAAAAATTTATTATATTTTTCATCATGGAATCCTTATGGGTATTCTCTCAAAACGTTTGGACAAGCATTCAATATAACTAAGGATTTACATAAATTCCACAGTAGTGGATAGGGTATATGGAACCAGAACAACTATTTCCCAAATTAAAAATTGAATGTATCAATATTTTTGTATGCCAAAAACTAGGGGGTTGATAGATGTTGTTTATATGAATCTACTTAGAATAACATTTCCTAGTGAATTTCACACATTCATGTATCATTTTTTCTAATAGTAACCAATGCACCTATTTTGGGGGATGATTCTGGACTCCGACTGAATAACACTATAGAATCCCACGTACACTTCATCTTTGATGGAAGGGGTCACTTATTCTACTGTGAAAGTAAGGTGGATTCTATCAAATCAACTTTTTAGAGGAATTTTCACTCATTTAGCCCATCTCGATGGGTTAAATTGGATGCTTAGTTACATATATATTCCCATTAGGATAAATACAATGAGATAGCGCCATTTTACAGGTAATTGTGAAAGAGAACCATCTATGCAGAGGTGTCTAATGATTCATCATGCTCCTAGGAAATTTTTTATAGATTTATTTCATCTATGTTCTAAATGAGAACCGATCAGACCCTCCTTTAGTGTAAGATATGAAAAAATACTTCATCTTGATCAATATGGACTGAGGATATGGTTTAATTTGATAATAGTTTTTCATGATCATTTTTTTATCATGGGACATGATATTATATTACTTTAAAATGAAATAATTCTATCAATTAACGAATGTTACTGATTATTATGGCTATTTATTTCTTCTTGATGGCACACATGTCATTGATTTTGTGATCACTAGTTATAAATCCAATTTGATGATTAGGTAGTCTATCTACACCAATAACGATAGTTCTAAGACAAAAATGGGGGATTTATATTTTATCTCATTGTTTGAGATATCTTGGTATAGTTGGAAATAGTGGGGAATATTTTCATTTTCTAATGAAACAAATACTATCCCTAGAAAAATTCAATTAAATTTTTGGTTTTTGAACTACATTATAATAGGACTCCATGAGTTATCATTAAAAATAATATCCCTTGTTCATGGAGTGGAATGTAAATATAATATATGTTCTTATGGATGTTTGGTTTTAACTGGTATGAATTACATGGTGGGATGTGCCAGGATGAAATCATCCATGGCCTTCAAATTAATCTCTATTTGTGGCATTAATTGTTTTTCATATTGTTGGAGTTTAATTTTCCTTTAGTACAAACTACATGTTAGAAAAGGACTACCAATAGTGTTCTTGAATGAGTAAATATGAGATGCCAATTATACTTCTTGATGTTTCATGGAATGACATTCTGTTTTCATTACAATGATTATTGTGAGCATGTATGGAATCCCAACATTTTATTACATAACTATTAATTTCATTTTACAAAAGTAAATCTTTGAAGCCTAGTGTCTTCAAAAAAAGGTACATAGTAAATGAAAACATAAAACATTATTTTAATCCCCATGAAAATATTCTCAAAAATTTTATCCTATATACAATTAATTCATCTCATAACCAGGAGACATACATCAATGGAAAGGGTGATTGGAAGAACTTGTAAGGGAAAACAAGTGATACAATTTACAAGTGAAGATGACCGATATCAATAAGAGAATGATGGGTGTCATAATGGAATGATAAAGAGTCATATCATAGAAATAATAAAATCAATCAAAATTGTAATATGATAATAAAAAAAATTCAAATTATACTTTTATAAACATATCTCGAGGGTCCATCTCTAAGGTTTCATAAATATTACCATGGTTATTTACCAAGTAATCATAAAACATGTCATCTCTAGAGATTAATTTCATTACCCAATGCATTGGAGGGATATCAGGGTGCACCCTTAATATGTATATATTTTAATGTGATCCACATATATCATAATAAAACAATTCATAAATATCCAATAAATAATAAAAGAAATGGGTTTAATATCAAAATCTTGACGTTTCAAATGTGATTAAAAACATGATTGTTATGTCATTTAATGACCATTGGAAAAAAATGAGGGATTAATGCATGTAAATTACATTATAAAATATATAATTTTTATGTATTTATGAATTCCCCTGGAAACAGAAAAGGTTTTGGGTGTGCACATATATAAAATAATATTGTTTCTTGAGATAATGAAAGAGGTGTTTGCGAAGAAAGTTTTACCGAAAAACATATATATAACCTCATTTTAGAAAATATTACAAAAAGCTGAGAAAAGGGTCTTACACTAATAAATAACTCACTAAAAATTATAGGGACCGAATAAAATAAAAATAACAACATGGTAGGGATATTTGAATGACATACCAAATGGAAAGGAAACTTTAAATAAAAGAGAAGACACAACTTCTTTTACCAAAATTTAGGTGAGAAATGACGTCACATAAAAAACCAGACAAATAAATCATGAGAGAAAAAATGGAATATAATCATATGGAAAATAAAATTATAGTAAGAGGGATACATACTATCATAACCCATAATATGAAAACTGAAATTCATGTACATAACGTAAAAGAATTATTGACTAAAAAGGAGGGTGAAATATTCCCTTACCAAGAAGAGTAACTTCAAAAACTCGAAGGCTGGGACCAGGGGGGCTTGAAGGCACATTGGGAGGAAGCCATGGGAGGTAAAAAGACCATATCTTCAGTGAGGAGGAATTTTTAATTAATGTAATGAAGGAATGGGTTATTATATATGGTAAAAGTGAGGAAATATTTTATTATTTTCCAAGGGACACATCATTACTGGTATTTGAAAAAACATAGGCTTTCCCATTGTATTTTCCCATGGTATTGGCCATAAGGGGAACCTCATATCATATTTTATTATACAAAATACTTCCATAATTATTACATTGTTTTTACATCATTAATGGTTTTATTAAACACACCAAACCCCAAATCTGTATTTTTTCAATTTACCAAAAAACAAAACATTTTATAAAAATCTCATAAATTAACCCTAATCTAACATCGATGCTCTGAATTCAAAAATGATCTCAATTTTATCAAAATAATTATATAATAATGAGATATCAAATCTTTAAGAAAAAAAATATATACATGAATAAATACTAATACTTATCTAATATTTTATGAAAAAGTTATTTACTTATGCTATTATATCACATTGCCCATCAAGATTCCTAAATTATATTTATACTTTCTTAAGTGAGGTTAATATTTAATTGGTAACATTTCTATTCATAAGAGTAATATTAAAATTTATAATTTACTATTCATAAAAAATATGTTGACCTTATTAGAATCTAAATTTATGATTGATCACAACTGTAGAAGAGCATTTTTTGAAAATCGTTTCATATTATAAATATTTTAAAGTAAAAATGATATTTTAAAATTCCATTTTTCCAATATTTATCAATAATATAATACATTTATAAATTCAAACTATATTTATCTTGATATTTCAAATTAAATTTTTTTTCAATAATAAGAAACAATAATTTTTTAATACATATGGATTACACAAAGTAACTAAGGCTTCATTACATTACCCCTTATAACACCTGCGTAGGGCCTAAGCATATAGTTTGAAATGGTGATAGAATATTAGAGGGGACCAAACAAAATTTTCCAAGTGGTGATTTATATCAACAAGAACTTCTTTAGTTAGCAATTCAGTTCATGCGTAATTTGATGGTGTTAAGCTTGGGAATGGTCCAAAGAAAATCCATGTTATGCTACCTCGTTCCCATTCCACGAAATATGGGGTTCATATCGCCCGAGTCTACCGAATGAGTCCATTGACTCTAATTTCTATATTAATTAACCATGGACATTTTTATTTATAAATAATAATCATAACATTAAGTGTATAGTTTCCAATGGTTATATTGACCAACAGTCATATAATAGTCCAAAACCTATGGTATCATTTTAATTATACTCCGTTCATTATTAAAATGATATTGTTTTGTTTGGTATAAAATAAAATAACACAAAAATTAAGGAAATAAATCTCTTTCAAATGTTTGGGTCATTACAGGTAGTTTTCTCGATATCAAAATTCTAGTTCTCAATATAAATCATAATCTAGGCAATGTAATTGAGTTTTTTTCATTCCCTACAATATCTTTATATTCTAGGAGTGTTTTAATAAATCATTCCATTGTGAACACATATAATTTTTCAGATTTCATTCTGCTGGTTTTATCCATAATGGTGGGTGTGGTAAGTAATTCAAGAGATTATCAAATGTTTATTTTCAATCCTCAACCAATTGGTAGGTGACTCCATTATCCATTAAATTTGTGAAGTTGGGATATTTTCTAGCCAGTTTGGCTATGAAACACTAAATGTGAGTGTGGTTACTATGGATTCCCCATAGTTACTCGATATTTTGATGGGGTGGAATTGATAACAGTGCACTATTATTTCCAATATTTACATGGATGGAACTATGGAACATAGTAACGATAATTAATTTCTCTAATGTTACACCTAATGCACACTTTAGTGGATTCATCACCAAACCACTCTATCACAACTTGATAAATATTGATTGAAGACACATTATGTCGTGACATAACTATTGATATTTGAATACTAGTTCCTAGATATAACATCCCACTATTCATCCCAAAAGGGATTAAATATATAATTCATGACCTATTGGTAGATAGTTTTCGAATTTTTTATTCAAAATCACATGAACGCATAGTAAAATATCCCTTGAGGTGCATTAAAGGTGGTAGATTCCTCATCTCTTGTAGCCATGTTTATTTTATTAAACCATATTTTCATAACCATGAATGATAATTATTGGAATCTTAATGCGACATCGATCATATTTTCTATTATCAATAATAGGATATCACCATTCATGAATTTTCAATTAAGGTCTCTGAAATCGATTTCGACCATGGTCTATACATTATTCTTCTTGATAGGTGAAATATTGATGTGCCATTTTGTGTAATGAACATCTCAAAAAATGATATCATTGATCAGTTAGTTAGTTTCTACTTCTACATTATTATCATGAGAGTGTTTCATCCTCACATATACAAATTTTAAACATTGATAGTGATCAGGTAAGCCTGGGTGTTGCATATCCATGGACAGGTTCAAAAAAGGCTTTTCTATATAATACCAAGTGGACACATATCAATGATGATTTCAAACATCAATTAATATTTCATGATCCTTGAGGTACATGTAAAAAGTATTCAACCAATTTTGTGTGTCTTCTATTGTTCGTAGATTCATTTCCCTGATCTCATAAATAGTGGAAGTAGGATCATTATCAAATATTGTAGGGGTATTCTAGAGTTCGTCCTCTTCTTCATCCATCTATGAGTTTTTAGAGGAATTTTCATAGATAGTGGGTATTTTAGTGGAATATCTATCACCTTCAATGTAATGGAGGCAATGAGAAGATGCATTGCCATCCTGAACTGCTGGAGTAATTTAAAATAGTTTTTGTTGATTCTTAATATCATTTATGTTAACACCATTGGGAGGTGGTGTTTGGGCATCATGAGTGGAACCAATGACTTGTGGGAATCATCAATTTTATTGGATGTCATAAAGGAATTATCTAATCCTAATAAATCATTAACCTGATTCCCTTTTTATGAATCCACTTAAACTATTGAAAAAACTATCATATTGACATAAGATAATTAATATTGTGGATTTTGATAGCTAAATGGGATTATGTATAATACCTCAATCAGGATTATAGGTAGAAAATAATCATTATCAATAATAATTCAAAAAAATTCATGGGTAGTCCCAAAGACATTGGGGGCCATAAATTTCATATTATCATCCACTGTTAGTTGTTCTTCTCCAATGTTTTAGAAACATTCTTCATCTTATATGGCTTCACAAGACTCGAAGAGGGCCTTGTCACCATGTTATTGGTTGACCTTTATATAAATGGGGTTTATTAAACATTGATGAAATGTTGATGGTACTTATATGTGGCTATTAATCAAATGTGTTACAAACATGATTTTTTTTATCATTATGGAAAACTATTAACTCAGTGTCAGATAGGAGATCCACAAACAAAAACTTATGCTTCATCTTCCTAGGAGTCCTCTGATTTCTATTATCAAACCCTTTAATGATAATATTTGATGGTGATTAATCCCCCTCATTATATCCATAATGTTATAGGATATAAATTTTATTTTAGTTCATCATAGATACATTTTCAACCAGATCCCTTCAGATATTGACATTGATGACTTTTCATGAAATATACCAAGGTACATAATTCACCAGGATAACTTCTTCATGATCATGTTTTCTAAAGGGGATGTTGACATGGAATTCTAATGGAATATTCTACACTCGATAAACCACAATTTTATATTCTTCTGTCTCAAAAATATTTATGAACTTCATACATTTTATCCAGAGATCCATTCTTCCTAATTTGGGGTATCTCATTATTATTTTTCTAAAGATCTTTGTTGTCTTTCATAACACCCCTATATTTAATGGTATGTCCCTTCTAGACATATCAACTTTGATAGATTATGTTTTCCGAAACACTAAACTCAAAAAAACCATAATAAACTATTAAATAATAACATAAACATTGGAATTTTATTGTGACTATTAATTATGGTATAAATAATATCTATGTATCTCACAAATTAAAATATGATATATTTATATCATGGAATATGTAAATAAATGTTTTAAAAAAGTTAAATTATGTGTTGGTTGTTCTGTGAAACAAAAATTTATATTTACAATTTTATATGTAATATAACTATTTAAAAGATTAACTATTTCTATAAAATTGATTTTAAAATTAATATTTTCTTACATTATGATTATAAAATAATTTAATGACACCATAAATAATTTATCAAAGCATCATAAAATCAGTTATAATATTAAAATTGGTATTTTTAAAATAAAAGATGAGTTTAAATTGAAATTAAATTTATAATATTTACAATATTTTATTCCTAAAATTGACTATATTGCTAATATCTACACAATTAAAAAAAATTAGTTAGGGTTTTTATTATTTTTATGAAATAATGGAATTTTTGTTGAATAGGGAAATATTGTTATTTGATGTATTTAACAATTTAAGACAAATACATGAATTTCTGTGTCATTTATGCTATAAAACCCCATTATTTTGAACATAGATTCACTATATAATATACATAGTCGCATTAATCAAAAAAATTGATATTCTTATGGAAAAAAATAATAAACAAATGAATAAATATAATCAAAAAACACCCATCTCATCCACTAAAAATACCACCTCTCACAACCTCTTTTCATCGCACATTTAATGATTTGATCGTTATTATATTCTTCCTAACTCCCTTCCCAACCCAATTTTTCATTTAAATTACCTTTCCGTATTTCCAAAATAGAAAATTCAAGTTTTGTAATGAGGTTCCCATGGAGAAGTTATTCGAGAGGTAAATTCTACCTTCTTTCTCATTTAATTTTTTAAATTTCTTATTCTCTCCTCAAATATACTATCCAAAGTGGAATGGTTTCTATAGTATGATATATATCATAAATTTTTATGTTAATTTAATATACATCATCAAGTCTCTTATCTTCTCCTATTATTGTAAATATGAAAATATCATTTGTGAGGTATTGATTCACTCACTCTGTAGACGAAATGGTTTTTTCATTATTACCTTGTAGGCTGGTCATAAAACCAATTTTATAGTTAAAACAGAAAATAATATTTTTATTAAATAATATTTAATTTTATCTAAATAAAACATAAAAAGGGTGTTAAATAAAATGATTTATGTTCGTAATGGTTGTAAAAACATCAAAAAATATAAATCATTTTCATTAACGTTTTAACAAATGATTCATCATCATACCCTATAAACAAATGATTTATAAGAAAATTTAATGTAATTTATGTTCATTAATAATATATAATTTCCATTATGGATAATGTTTTCATTATACATGATCTTCCATACATTTGTACATGTCAATCGACCATAAATCAATGAAAGCAAGGCTTTCAGAACAAAAAACAATCCTACATTTTTACTCATCATAGGGGCCAAAAATGAACTTAATAAAATTATAACAAATATTAAATATGTTTAAGAGGGTATGAATTATGTAATTAAGGAATATAATTTTAATACTTAGAACATTATTTACAAGTGAAAAATTCATTCATTCATAATCTAAGGGGTTTCTCATATCAATTTTTTTTATGAGATATGACTTATTCCCAAATTATTCATTACGTGTTATGTTTATATACTAAAATTTGATATATCAGGTCATTAATAAATTTATCTTCATGATATTCAATTTTTCATTTGATATTTATTACTTTTATGGTGTATATGGTTAGACTAATTACAATTTGGTAAGGGAATTCAGAACCTAATTTCCATTCTTTGTATTAAACATCTAAACCAATAATTACGTCATGCTATGATTATTTGTGAAATGAATTTTTGATTATATTATGTTGTAAATACACTTATTTTATGTGGGTAGATAAATAGAATACATAATAAATTAATATTTTCTATAATCCCACTTTATTTTTAAAATACTCTTTTTAATTTTTTCTTTTTCATAATTTAAAAGGAAATGTTTTTTTAATATATATGACATGATCAGAATTTCCTTGTTTCATAATTCCATAATGTCATGAGGAATAAAGTATGAGATTAATATAATATTTTAATATAATATTATTTCTTTTATAATTTTTCATCCATTTAAATTAATTATTTAATTGTATATTTTTATTTATCTCAACAAATACTCATTGATTTTATTAGAGTACATGAATCTATATCAAAACTCATTATTGGATCTTATACATAATTGATGTAAACCATTTTTGAAACAATTATAAATATTTAATTGAATTTGTTATGATCTGTTTGACTGGGGATATATTATTTCGACACCATTCACTATATTTATCTACTACGTTTGTTATTACACTTATTGTTTAGAAAAAGTAGTTATATTTCATATGATTTTTTAAATATGAATGTTTATATTGAATATGTTTTCACCCATTTATAAGGGGGGATTATTTGGAATTAGTAAGTGTAGAGAGGGGGCCTCAAAATCCCCTCAATGCATCAGTGTATCTCCTTGGACAAACTACACAGGGTTTTAGCTATGGCCTTACTGATTTATGGTGACTTTTTTCTGAGTCCTTGATGGTATATTTTAGACATCCCTTGTTATTAATTCTCTCATAATGTGACTATTTATTGAAATATATGGGATTAATCGACATTTAGAATATATATGGTTATGTTACATGTTCTTATTTATATGGAATTATTTTATCAGCTTTTATTCTTTCCATATAATAATCAGGATTATTTTTTAATGGCTTGTATTTTTATTTATTCACCTTATGTTATTGATTATGTTTAAATATGATAGCTTCTGCTTTATATTTACACATATTGAGCATCTGACCCCACCACCTTAATATGATTTATTGTTTACATAGGATTCTAAGATATATATTATGATTGACATGAATGGATATGATAAGATAATAGGTATGATTCCAATGGATTTATTATATAGTTTGTCATTTAATGTTTTCATGTAATACTTATGTTGATATCTTGATTTAAAAAGATACTAAACTATTCCTTCCTTTGGGATATGATCCCTTGAACTTAGTACCAATGATATAATGTAAGACACCATATCTAAGCTACTAGGTTCAGGGTCTTAACAGTTTGTATGGGACCCATTTTTATAAAATTGTGGAATCTATATTAGAAAAACATATATTTGGGAAACACATCCCTATAACATACAATGGAAACATTCCTAATGATTCCATGCATATTATTTAGAGATTACATAAACATAAATATTCAATTTTTCTTATGTGTTTCAATTTATTTATAGTATGCATTATGTTTAATAATTTTAATATCTAATAGAGTGTGTTATATTTTTTAGAATTTGATCTTAGTAAAATGAATGGAAGCTATATCAATGCATGTAATCCATTTTGGGATTTTACTCATAGGAAAAAATGAGGATGCAACATGAAATATTGATGGAGTTTAATAAATTTTAACTATGTTGGGACAACTGAATTAAGTTATGAGAAATAACCCTTGTTGAATGGAGAATCCTGATCGGTAATTCAGTGTATCAATGTACGAATAATTCATTCCATATTATCATACATCTTTCCACAGGACTACAAACTCATTTATTGCACAAAAAGTGATAAGTTACCTAGAGTTGACATTTCTCACATTGGGATGCAACATAACAGAGAAGGTTACCAATTTATTTTATTATCTCGTGAGAGATTTGGGTCAATGGTTGTAATTAATTTAAATAAAAAATGAGGAGGAATAAATTGAAACTATGGAATGGATGAATTTTAAAAATAATTTTGAAAGAATATTTCCCTTATGAATAATGAATGGATATGGAGGGACAATTATTATGTCTGATATATAAAGTGGAAAAAAATTTCTACATATGAATCCAAAAATTCATGATTGTATGTAATGTTAGAGACTAACTATATAATTCAAAGAGAAATATTGACTATTTAATTATTGATCTTAATCCAATTATACAAATGTAATTGGTCTCTCAAAAATTATCACCATATTCGGATATAATATCATGGTCTATAAATGCATTGAATCAATAGACCTTGTTTTATTAATTAAAAAGTATGTAAGATAAGAATAGTGTGGGGGATAAAATGAAGGATAAAGGGAAGAATGTAAAGAAGTATTTTTCCACAAGTGATGATTCTAGACGCAAACACCCTGGTTATTGGTAGAAGGGAATGAGAGTATAATAAATGTTTGGAGAGAATGGACACCTAACACATGATTGAAAGGGAAATAATGAAGTCAAAAAAAACTTCAAATTTACCGACAAGTTGAAATACACAAATAAATGTCCCAAAAATCATAGTAATATAGATTGGAAGAATAAAAGTTTTTTAAATCAAATATATGTTATTACTATAGATGAAGGGTAATAATTAAATTATTTCTATTTATTGATATAATATTTATGATGTTAAATAATTTCATAATTTATTTTCTGTTTATTAGAATAAAGAGATATATAAGTATGGTGTTTTTGTAGTTCTTCATCATTGAATTTGGATCTTGTGATGTATGACACCAATAATCAAGAGAAGGGATTCTGTTGTAAGATTATATTTTCGGGAAAACAAAAATTGGGAAAAAATTACAAGAAATTTGTTTATAAAATTGAGATAATAATAAATATATTTTTATGGGATAGTATTGGTAACCATGTAGGTGGTTAGTAATTTGATGGTTTATTTCATGGTGGAATTATTTGATTCTTGGATATAAGGAATATATTCAACAAACCCTAATATATTACTCATAGAAGCATGATTTTTTTAAAGTGGTTAAAATATATTAAGGTATTCAAATTTGGTATGATAAAATAAGAGATACCTCATTTTTGGAAATGTTATGTTATATTGATTTTGGAATTTTTTAATCTTCCGTTAAAAAATTTGACTTCGAATTTGAAAAAAATGTATTTTGAATGAGTCTTATGGTAACTAATTATTGAATGTATTACGTTTAAATTTCAATAATGTGTGATTTATTATTTTGGATAACAATTTATAACAATTCTTCTTTTTTGTAAATATTTAAAAGATAATGGAATGACATGTGTTTTTTTATAAATGAAATTCAAGCATTAAAATTCATCTTGTATATACATTTTTTGTTTTAATAAATTTATTGGAGATAGATAAAAGCAAAACCAAATGATGAGAAAATTATAATGAAATGAAATAAATAAAGTATGTTCATTTCTTACATTTTCTATCTATATATTAAAATAATCCATCAACTCTAGGAAAACGATTTTAGAACAAACACATTATTATTTTTACTTGTATTAATAAAAAATCAATGTTCTTTTATCCAATAAAAAATTTATTATTTCTTGATTATAGACATTCTATTGAAAAATTTTCTCTATCAATATAAATTACAACATGATAGTTATATTTATTTTCCATGCACATGCTTCATTTCCCATAGTTTTTAACTTATTAGAAATCATAGTTTTGTGATGGCCATCACAATTGTCTTTCCCTCCTATTAAGAGGATCATTTAGTAACCTGTCTTACTATGTGGTATTTCTAAAAGGTTATTTGAAAATAAAAACTCAATTATTACTAATAATAAGTTTAAATTGTGAGGATGAAATTAATTAAACTTGATGGGAATGTAACACATCCAGGTTTGTGGTATGTCCCTTCAAGATTTGACTTCATTGATAGATTATGTTGCATAAAACTACAAAATTAATCAAATAACTATATACTATAAAATATTAAATTAATCATTGGACAAGTAATTTGTTCATTATGGATATTATAAAAAATTAGTTGTTACATAAATGAAAATAAGATCTATTTATATCATTGAATAAGTAAAACATTTATTAAAAATGATAAATTAAATGTTGGTATTTTTGTGAAAAATAAATGTTTATATAAAATTGTATAATTAATATACTGATTTAAAATAAAATTTAAATTCATAAAATATATTTAAATGTTGATATTTTTATTTTATTATACTTATAATATAATTTTATGAGACCATAATTTTGTTTTAAAAGTGTTATAAAATAAATTTTCATATTAAAATTTTTATTATTTTAAGAAATAATAACATTATTTGAAAACAGAAATCTCATATATTGAAAATTAATTTAATAATATGAAGTCCATTTTTTTAAAAACAAACATAAATAATATTTATAGTAGATTAATTGGAATTTTGTAAAGTATATGAATTTTTTTTAATTGTGAATTATGACAATTTACATTATTTTAAATTTTAAGTCAAATACAATAATTTTCAAGTCATGGATAATGTAATATACCACTAGTTAAAACACATAATAACTATTTACTATACCAAGTCACAAAAATCAACATGTTTTATAGTCTTCACCCAAAATAATAAACTAATGAATAAAATAAAAAACACCCCTCTCCCTCACTATAAATACAACCCCTCACATCCTCTTCTCCTTGCACATTTCATGATTTGGTGCGTGATTATGTTCATCCCAATTCCACTCAGAAACAACTTCCCCTTGTCATATACAAACTATTCTTACAAAAATACCAAATTAATGTTCATTAAGAAAGTTCCCAATGAGACATCATCTAAATGGTAAAATCCTCCTTCTTTTACTTTTAATTTCTTTTGTTTTGATAACCCCTCATCACCTCTACTATAAAAAAAGAAATTTTAACTCAAGATATATATATATATGTACTTTAATTTTATTATGTTAATTGAATATCCATCATCAATTTTATTCTCTTCTCCTTTTATTCAAAAAAATACATCATCTGTGATGTGTCCATTCACCGACATCATGGATAACAAGTATTATTTTTTTATTAACCCCATCACAGAAGGTCATAAAACAATTTTTAATGTTATATAACCAATATATAGGAAATATGTTAAATAATTTTATATATGGTCAAGATGGTAGTAAAATTAAAAAAAATAAATTATATCATTTTCATTAACATTTTATGTAATTAATCATCCAAATACCATATAACCAAATTATACATAAGACCACTTAGAATTCATTATATTAATTAATAATTAATAATTTTAATTACGGAGTGTTATTCCCATTTTACATGAAATATCATACATTTATCCTAGTGAAACCACAAAAAATGAAAAAAGAGCATATGAAACAATGAAATTGAACATTATATCTCATTGAAATATCCATAAGTGAACTTAATAAAATTATAATAAATAAATTATATAATTTTAAGAGGTTCTTAAGTAAGTAATTAAGGAATATAATTTCATTATCTAGGTTATTATGTACATGTGCGTAGTGCTTTAGGGGATAATGTAATGGTATTATCATCTCATTTTTATTTCAATGAGATATACCTAATTAAAAAATTATTCCATGTGTGTTGTGTATGTATAATCTCTATTCATAAATAATATCATTAATCAATTTATATTCATTTTATTCATTGTTTTTTTAAATTATTAATTTAATATGGCATACAGTTCAACTGATTACAAATTATTAAAGGAATTCATAACCCAAATTCCATTATTTGGGTTAAAACTATAATCCAATAATTATTTCCTAATATGTTCAGTTCTGAATCAAATTTTTAATATCCTATATTTTACATAAACATATATTAAATGGATTTACATATGTTGCACATGGATGATTCATTTGGTTAATTATCACAATTTCTTTTAAAAATATACTTTTATATGTTTTATTTTAAAAATTGAAATAGATTTTTAAACTTATACGGAATGACATAATTTCTCGTATTTCATGATAATATAATATCCTGAGGAATTATTTAAATTTTTATCTTCTTTTTTAAAATTAAAATATTTTATTTATAATTTTACAGATATTTATATAATTGATGTCAATGTAATGTGGTTCTTCTCTAATGAACATCTCAAGGATTATATTTTTTTATTTTCATATATGTTAACAATCATTTATATATATAATTAATAATTGTGTTCTATCTCTTATGATACAATTACCATATTTTAAAGAATATTTTATGATCATTTTTTCTCGGGACATATTATTTTGACACCAATCACCCTATTTTTCTTAATGGTTTGTGATCATGCTTATTATATGGAAAAGTTTTTAAATTTTTATGATATTTTAAATAATAATGGATATGTGGATTATGTTTCACCCCATTCATATGAGGAATTCATTGGACATAATATGTTTTAGGAGGGTCAGCCTATATCCCCTCAGTGATCGGTAAGTCTAACAATACAAACAAGATTTGG
Organism: Viscum album; assembly: GCA_963277665.1. Classification (NCBI taxonomy): domain Eukaryota; kingdom Viridiplantae; phylum Streptophyta; class Magnoliopsida; order Santalales; family Viscaceae; genus Viscum; species Viscum album. Next base: position 2,065,416,336 of record OY728121.1, read on the forward strand.
TTTTCATCGAAGCCTTACCAATTTATGTAGACTTCTTAGTCGAGACATTGTTGGTTTGTCATAGATGAACAAAATTATTCATTACATAATTATGATATTGGTTATTGATAATACATGTGATTATTCCAAAAATAGAATATCCATGGTTATATTTCATGTGATTACTGGTATGAGACTATTTGATCATGTTTTATTCATGACATATTATGCTAAAAATTTTCTTTTAATGGAATTTGTTTTTAGTTACTCTCATTTTCTTATTTATTATATTTATTTATGATAGAATCTTTTATATGATTACACTTACAGAGAATCTGAGCTCACCACTTTCTTATGTTTTATTTTTACCCAGGATGGGAAGCTATATATATAGATTGATATGCAGGGATAAACAAAGAAAATATGTGTGTTTACAATGGATTTACTATGTTTTATTTAATTTCTTCTGGTAATGTAAAAATTATATTAGTATAAAGATTTATAATGATTTTAACCTATTTAATTCTTTTGGGATGTGGTTACACATACTTTGTACCAATGTAATAATGTAAGATAATCACTCTGTGATACTAGGGTCATTGCCTTTACATAAGAGGTGGATAGTATAAATTCATGAGCAGGGGAAAAGAGAATCTTATCCATATGTTGTAGGATATACTTTATTTACCCTTTGTTTGGGTTGATCAAACAACTGCATCCTCACTAGACATTCATGTAAAATGACTGGGATTAAATGATAATTAGATGGATCTCAAAAATATACCTTTATCTATTGGTTATGTTTGAATGGTCACCCTTGGGACTCAACTAAATGTATTTCTATAGTGGGGATGTGACCAAAATATTGGGTTTTACCACACACACAAAATCCCATGTATCCTCAAATTTTGAATCCTTATCCTCTACGAACCTAATTATGTTTTGGTAACTTTTACTAATAGGAATATTCATCATTAGATAAGGGGGTTGTAAAGTAAAAAATGTTAAAAAAATGATCTCTTCATCTGATGAGGGTTCTATTTTATGGGACGGTTAATGTTCCCTTATTGTTGAAGTAATGGAATCTCAAAGAGTAAACTCTTATGCGGGAGTTGGATTTAACCCTTTATCATGTTTCTTTTTCTATGTCTTGTAATTACATATACCTCTTGTAAGGGTATTCAACAACACCTACATAGGTACCAAGATCCTTTTTGGATTTAGAAGTTTCTTTCATAGGATTGAATGACCTAAATCAATTGTCTTTTGAGTCATTTTCCATGCATGATAGAAAATTAATTCCAGAAAACATCTAATTCTTGGTGAGATATGGCATCATATGTCACCAATGATAAGAAATTATCCATTACCACTTATCTATAATCAACCATACCATGGAATATGTCCTTAAAGGAAATGAATACATGGTTGGTGTGACACATCCTACTATTAAAAGGGATGTAGTTTGGATGATTAGTGAGGATACCCTAATATTTTTGGGCACTTTTGGATTAAGTATGCTACTTTATATGTATATAAGGGAATAATCGGTGACCCTCTCATTTTATAGGGATTATTATTTATTCATCTATTAATCAAATAATAAGAAACCCTAATATATTTTCTCCTCGTTTTGAGGGTGATTCTGTTGTTAATGTCATTTGAAAATTGGAGCTATATGATTTGGGGCATTCATTTCATATGATGAAGTCAGGGGCCATGAATATCTTGGGTCCTCTAAGAGGAATACTCTATGTGTTGTTTCATCTTTACAATCACATAGAATCCTCATGGATACTTCATCTTGATAAGAGATGTTTTTATCTCATCTTGATGATTTTTAGAATTCAGTTCATGTAATTTTACTTGTGAGAGAGAGATAGTGAGTATGTAGGCTAATCATTTTCATCTAGTGAAGAAATAAAAACCCACCAATTTCACATTGATTACTATTTCATATGTTGACTATTTTTGTTTTTGTAAGAAAGAAGATGAATAGATAAAGGAATTGATGATGAAGGTCTTTTGATCCCTCAATGGATCCTTATGGAAGGACTCTACCCCATGAGACGTATGTCCCAATTATATTTTTTATAATACATCTTATTTTTGTCCCACCATGCTTGTTCATGGCCCCATCATTTGGCAGCATCAGGACATGATCTTTATAAGGGTTTTTTATTGTTCTCCTACACAATCAATGTTTGAGAAGTTAAGAATTATAAATCAGAAAAGGGTAATGTTTTATCCACGGATTTGCGATGAGGATGCATCTTGGGAATGCACCACCCTTCCATGGTTTTTATTCGATCATACTAGGATTTAATGTCATTGAGGAGTTCTATAAGTACCACCATTTCACCAACCTCTTATTGATAAATATTTTGAAAGGCATGATTAGGTTGCCCCATTGTTATATTATGAAAATTCTTGAACTGTTCAAGTCCTGAAATCACGATGGGGGATAGGTTATTGTCAACATAGAGGATTATTGAAATCATTTTTTAGATCATAAATTAGGTAGAATTGTTTCCTAGAAATAGAGTTCGACTATAGCACATATTCGACTTTTTTTGATCGATTAGCTCTCTCTTGATATATGGGAGAAGATATATGTGTCATAGTTTGATGATGATATCCAGTGAGAATGTTACCCTTGTGTATTTACTCATTCTGTTGCCATAGATTCTATATCTTAGTCTCATATTATGACTTTTGTTCCTCTATAGAGGTGATTTATAATACATTGGGTGGTTTAATGGATATTTCTACACATTTCCCATTATTCTTATTAGATTTCCAAAATATTGGTGGAAATTTATCATTTGGAGGTTCTAGGTTGTGACTTTATCTCTGATTCTGCAAACATGAATCCATTATTTGCTTGATATAGATCTCCTTCCCCTCAAGGTATGACTTCTATATTGTGTCACTGTACATTTTTTACATGTTCCAAATAATGATTTCAATTTGGTGATGACATTAACTGATTTTTATTTGGATATGGTAGGTATCACATTTCTATTAATGCAATTGGGTGATCCTACACCTCATACTCATCCATTGATGGTTGAATCATGGTCATTTCATGGACCACTAACCATATTAGAACATTTTAGCTTATGGAACTTATGGAATTTTATTTCCTTTATCATAAATTCATACCATATTATCATATTAACAATCTCCTTAATTGAGTTTATGGACTAGATATACGAAGATGGCCTAAATAAAATAAGTATATCTCATTCTAGGGCGAATGGTTGGGATGTTAACCAGTTATATTTACCTCACATCCTAGTGATGTCTTATTCTATTCATTATTATGATAAGATTAAATTGACAAATCCTTAGTGGACACATGTGTTTTAGAACTATTATAGGAACTTTTAGATCCTATTATGGAGGGATTGATGATTCAAGTTTAGGATGTGATGGATTGTGAGGTGGAAATTGAGATATAAATGTCTCTATCCCGATGTTATGGGGTTGATCAAAAGCTAATGGCAATTTTCAAAGGACCCACTCTGGTTGTGTTGAACCTGGTTATAGAAATTAAAATATATGATCCCCCATACCACTGGAATGTGTTTAATTTTCTAAATCCACTAGTTTTCTTCGTCCCCATCTAGGGTAAATGAATCTATGGGAATAAGTGGAAATAAAATTTGTATAACCCCAACCCAATAACCCTAGAGTCAGTGTCTACTACCATTACATTATCATAATTACAAGGAATGAAATCTTGAAGCACTGAATAGTTTAGTAGTCTTACTATACCAGATACATCCCTGAGTCTTGTATTACAAATTAATATAGTAAATAAAACATATTTTTTTTCATTAAATGACTAATTTATTCCCAATTTTCATATCCTTACATATCATTATTAGTAAACTTTTTAGATTCATACGATAAATAATCAAAATAAGGTGGTATTCAAATGATCTGTAAGGGTTATACACCATGGAATAAATAATGAATCAATGAGAGTAATCAATATGGATTGTTAATATTATAACACACATGTCAGGAAATCAATAAACTAATAGGGATTATGTAAATAATATTTCATGCTAAATAAGTCAACACAATGCCACGTAAAAAATAGGATAAGGGATAATCAATATAAAAATGTAAATTACTAAAAAACATGTAATTTAAACACTAAACTATGTCTGAAATGCATCCATTAATTTTTTTCATAGTGAAAAAATAATTGAAAAATAATAATAAAAATTATAACTGAATTCATTAAGAATGAAATTATTAATTGTTTGATTTAATTTTTGAGGCACATAAAAACACATACCGTCAAGAACATTCACAAAACGGTTTAAGACTACTTGTATTGAACCATATAATTCAAAAAAATGACTTGTCTTATATGCACCAGCCAATGCATTGTGGAGATATATAAAGCTTAGGCCCCTCTCTTTGTTGCCAGTCCCAATCATTCCTCATGAGGTTTCATCGATTTAATTAATAAATAATGTTCCTTATCAAGTATATTTATTGAGTATTGAATACAAATTTACTAATATTTCCCCAGATTATCAAATATCTATCAATGTAAATACCATATGGAAAAAGGTATATATATTAGGAAATAAACATATCAACGATATATAATAGGAATATTTATTGGAAATTTAAGTCCAATTGATCAAATAAAATTAATTAATTCATGGGGTCAAAAATGAATCCAGGTACTAAATGACAATATAATCATTGGTCAAATAAATTGTAACATACACAAAAGAAGAGTATGGATTATATTAATAATACATATCCCAAATAGTGTATGGGTAATGGGTTTCTCATGTGAGAATATGATGCAATTAAAAGAAAAAACATATCCTATTCATTTTGAAAAACATAATAAAATTCGTATCCAATGAATATTATCCTTCAAAATTTTTTTTTAAAAAAATTAACATTTTAAACATGGTACGGAAGATTCGAATAATCAATGGAATGTAATTCTCTGCATTTCATGCAAGGTAAATAAGATCATTCCCTATGAAAGGTAAAATGGTTATAAAAGTTTGTTATTTTAAAAATTACAAGAAGATTCCACTGAAATCATTTTTACCAAACAAATAGGTAAAAAATTTCATTACCAAATCATTTTGAAAAGTTTTAAAAAATAAACCCTTTTTTGTAACAAGATTTTTTTGAAGAAAATAGTTTCTCTGAATAAAGGGGGAAATTATGTAATGTTTTTTAAAAAAATTCCTAAAACATTTTATGTATAAATGATAATAAAAATGGTACTATTTCCTCAAAAAGGTCAGGAAACCCCATAGGAGACTTCATGACTCCTCCCCAAAAAGGGTACCCATGATGGGCTTGAAATGGGAGATGCGAGTTAGTGACACCAGATTCTCAAAGAGGGTAGCACTAGGATGACAACTAGATCAGAGGGCATAGTATCAGACATATGGGAAGCATTACCCTCTAAGAGAAAACATGGGGAAGATAGATATAAAAGAGACACGAACCAAATCCTTCATAGAGAACAATATAAAATAAAATAAATTTAAACAAATTTAATGTCATGAAAGAAAAACTAAAACATAAAAGGGAAATGAGAAATTACAAAAATATAGTAATGATTGTAGTGATTACGAAGAAAAAAATAGCTCTTGCAAAACCGCCAAGCTAGTAGTAACCATATGGATCACTAATATACATGATCTGACATAAAAAATGGTTTATATATACATATTGTGAGTATAATAGTATACTCAGTAGTTTCCTCCCCATATCCTCTTATGGCAATGGTAAAGAAGTAATTCTAAGGAATAATGAACAACATGTAAATCAAACATATTAACTAAACAGGTATACTAAGTTTCCAACCACACAATGGCTACTCCCACCAAGTATCATACAAAAGGGCATATAATAAATAATATCAAGGGAACCCTATTACCAATTCCCCAATAGTTTTCAGCACTTCCCAAAAAATGAATTTCCCATGCATCTCTCTCAAAAAAGGAAAGCAAATATACACTTGGGTGAGGGACCACAACATGAACCTCATACAACACACCACCACATCCATGTAACCAAAAAAAACTATGTAGTTTTGGTATCCACCATTGCCCACGTGACCTATATCAAATCTCATTTATTACACCCAAAGCCATTACAACTCATCCACTTTGTAGGGATCCTCAAGCCATCACATCTGACACACATTATACATATAGTAGTCCTTAGGAATCTATACCCAGAAGACATGTTTGTGAAAAAACCATAATCCATCATATCCCTCTACACACACATATGGGGAAAAATAACTCTCACATGTACCATCAAAAGTAACCACAAAGAGAAGAGATCAAGACCAAAGGGGGTTATCCATCCATCCATCCTCCCAATAAGACATTGTGGAAAACAACCTGTATCACTCATATTCCCTTGGGTGTTAGTTTCCCTAACTAGTAGTAGCATATAAAAACACAACATTGACATGATATAATATATCTCAAAACCACACTATGTGAAAAAACTAGTCTCTGAATCAACTATTGATAATGTCTCACTAGATCATGGTTTATACTACTAAATCCTAATATCTTATTAGCATGCATCCATTTAAAGATCTACAACATGTTAAATTATCCATTTTCATCAGTTTCACATTACATTAATTAATTATTCAACCATTAATTAACCATTAACATTTTCCACCTTACATTTCATTACCATTTCAAAAAATATCCATTCCCTCCAGGAATAAAAAACCAAGTCGATGACTTATCCTTATAACAACCACATCATTTAATCCCTACAAGTTCCAAACCCATGGGTTAGACATTTATTTATTTATTAATGACATTAATTTGCACATCACTAGGTAATCTAGGAAAATGTTCTAAGCTAACAAATCCAAGGGGATCATCAGGTTGCGTACGTGAACTACCCATCACATTTTCACATCCTATAGATGGAGCGTAGAATCATACAACCTTATGAATCCAAACATATAAATAATGAGGAATAGACCCCATGTCTTCACCTCCCTCGGAAGGAGAGAAAAAAATTCTTCCTTATTAATTGTAGAAAGAAAAGAATATAAATAACAACATGGTTGTTAGTCATCCATCTGATTCTATCAAAATTCTAGCTTTCATTTCAATGGGTAAGACCATATTCAACCTATTTTTTCATATTTAATGTCCTCCTAAACAACCAATTTCATATTCCAATGCATCTCACAACTCCATGTGTTAGCTACTTCAACAACAACCGAGCTACCCAACCCCTCATTCCAGAACATCCCTCCAGGATCACCAATCCCAAGCTCGCAACACATCTCCACCTCCCCACACAACATACCAAAACATCCCTCTAGTCTTATCCATCCCAGGAACACAACACATCACAAGAAACAAGAAACAAACATAGAAACCACGCTCTTGGCCCTAAAGAAAGGGATCTATCATTCACAAACAATGATCTCTCAAAGCTCAAATTCACAATGAAAATGGTCTCTATATTAAAAAAATAGATTTCAGGCCCTACAAATTCATTATATTTTATCAAAAAATGGGTTCTTATTCCATTTGGATTTAACGAATTCATTATCACAGGTTCCAACTATGTGAAACCTAAGAAATAAGCGATCATAACTAAAAAAATATATTAATTTTATTTAACATTCCATTAACCATTTTATCAACAAGAATCAAAAAGTATATAGTTCATTTACCAATTAAATTAGACATCCTTACATTGACCAATATGATTATCTTCTAATTACAACAACCACAACTAGATTCATTAAAAGTTCCTCTTCAATTCCTTTAGAAAATTAATTAAAAATTAATTCAGTATTTATATTTTTACCAATATCCATAATGAAATAAATGATTATACATGAAGGGAATAAATATGAAACTATCTATCAAATAATGAAGAAACCCACTATCGTGATACAAAAAATGAAAAATCACTATGCGATCGATATCAATTCATTAACAAACTTTAAATAATTATTTGGATAATTTCATTTTGATCCACTGTGATAAATCTTGATAATGATACAATTTCATGTAATTAAATAAGGAATAAATTAATTTAATACCTCAAAATTTCATTGAATCTATTCACACGAGAATAAACCAAGAAACATATCTCGGGTCACCCCTCCCATAAGAACTGCATCCACCCGATTACACCGCAAAACAACTACATCGAACAATAACTAATATAGAACGCATTAGAAACATGGTATATCATCCTTCATCTCATTTAAATAATAACCACTGTAAAAAAACATCAAAATGTAATGTATATCTATAAAAAATGGAATAAACACCTTGTATATTGTCCCATCCTGAAAATATTACTAAATTAATATATCATTAAATAATTTGACTTTAATTCCCATTTAGGATATTTTCAGTTTTACTGTTTTAGAAAATTATGCTATAAATATTACTAAATAATCCAAGACATTACATGTATATAGTTACACTCAGTATCCACTTTTCCCACCAAAGGAAACACTTTAAAACAAAACATGATTTCTTTTTATAGATAAGAATATTCTTGAATTCTTCCATTATCTTATCCTTCCCTATACCTTGTGAAAAACATTTCCAATATTTTGGATGAGCATAAAAATATCGATAAGTGACATAAAAAGAAAGAAACCCAGTAGTCTATCTAAAACATGGTAAATCATTTAATGTTTTTTATAGAACATAAAAAAAATTTCAGAAGAATTACAGTCATAATTTTTTCTCAAATAAAAACATTAAAATAATAAAAATAAATTGAAACTCATATAGGTGACTTAGAGAATAATATATATATAACCCTTTAAATCCCATTAAATTGGAATAAACATATGGTCAGATTCCATATTTAATAACTCTAGTTGATATCTGCCTTTATATAAGCTATTTCGGGCTCACTAAAGAGAAATAATTGGGATCATCCATTCAAATAAGCCATTACGGGGTAACCCGTGAGTTATAATGGGTCTCAACCACTCGTATAAGTTGTGATAGGATCACCCATGAGCTATAATTGTTCTCAACCATTCGAATAAGTTATATCAAGCATACCAGTTTCATATAATGCTCATTTACAATTTCAAAAACATATTCATCCTAAAACCCTTTTGAATACTCATCAAATCCGATATGAAAAATATTTAATTTAAATTTATCATTTTCATATAAGATCCAGTTTTCAATACCAGGATACTGAAAAAATTGAAGAAGGGAATTTTTTTTATAATACACTAAGGCTTATACAGGAATCCAAATATCAAATAATGGTTGCAGAAATGGAGAAGTCATTATCATTTTATACGTTAAAACAAATTACATTTATTTTGTCATTTTGTAAAGAAATTAAAATGATTTGTATAAAAATATTCCTTTGGAAAACATTGAATGAAATTCAATATAGAAAAAAAAATCTTTATAATCCATTTATATCTATAAAAATAAATATGTTAATTATTATCATGAAGACAAATATTTGATAATTAAATCATTAAATTTCCAAGGTGTCACATACCACTTGAAAAATTTAAATATTAATCTCTATGAATTAATAAATAATATTAGTATAGATAAAATATAGATGTGAAATGTAATAGTGGATTCATATACAACTTATAAAATAATGGAGGTGAATATTACCAAAAAAATGCCTCAATGAATGGAGATTCTGATGAAGTCCTTTACCATGCATTTGACTTGTCTTATTCATCCTTAATATTCCTCAAAATCGGATAACTTCTTTTCTATTGAGCCAAAATGTCAAGAACCAGGCCTGGTCGCCAACCAACCCGGTGCCCGACCCGGTACGCGGTAATTCCCAATGGGTGTTACCGATCCCCACGGGCTGGCACAAGTGCTCGGGTATCAAGATTAACAAGTGGGAATGGTTTTACCCAAAATAGTAATCACAAAACAACCGATAAGATAAAGAAATTGAGACTGAAAAATAGGCAACCAAATGTGCCTTTATGATATGAACAGGTTTAAAGTCTACAATTCGAACAAATACTAAAATGAAAATAAGACAGTGGAAACTAAAACTCATACTCAAACCTCCCGGAATATGAGAGGCCACATCAGCACCACTCCTCATGAAAAGTCCAACTGCAACCTGAACCACCATCGCTGAGCACGAAGCCACAAACTGGAATGCAAAAGAAACAGAATCCACATACACCCAAGGGTGTATGCAGGGTGTGTGATAAAAGCCCAGTTGGACGCCACCAAGAAAAGGTACCACAGATAATTATTAAAAGACAAATAAATTTTCAATTTAACAGAATAAAAATAAATAAGTGCCTAATGAATTTTAATGACAATAGTTTTTAAGGGGAAACTTCTCTAAAAGGAAAACAAATTAAATTAACTCACACACACGCACATACACAAACCCACGCACACACACACACACTGACGCACGCACACACGTACACACGCACACACACTTATATTAGTAACCCCAACGTCACACCGTGTGCCGGCGGTGAGTAGAAATCAATGGAAGAACACAATACATGGGAGAGACACTAATGATACTAGCGAGAAGTGGGACCCTAGAACCACACGTCTCGGTGAACCACATCACACATTCCTGTGCATGAGCCACTAGTAGGGAATCACCTCCTACCATAGTGGTCTCGAGTCATCATCCAATGTTTAGTTAGGGTTGTAACCGCCAATCCTGCTAAGTGAAACTGGGCTGAGGCCACTCCCGTATCACAAGCACTCTAGTCTAGTCTACCCACCTAGTGCCCAGGCTTCCCGTTTGTGCTCAAGTAATTCAAAGTTCATGACACATGTCATAATCATACACTTAAACCCAATAAGATACTATACACACCAAGACAACCACTTGTACACACAAAAACCATTTGGAATAATACACTTTCTAAAAAAACATTTTCAAAACACACTTTACACTATTGATACAATTTAATAAACCATTTCAAAAGTTTATAAAACAATAGAAGAAGACGGTCACATGGTTTTACACACACAAAAAACATAACTATTTATAAATCCAAAACACATTCCAACATTTCATGCACTCAAATACAATTTAAAGTGTGACCTGCACCACCCAAATAGTTTGATGAAAAACCTGACACAGCATGTAAGATGTTTTTTTTACAGAAACTACACAACTTAACAATCCTAAAATAAAAGCTTATGAAACAACAATAAAGATGAAACTAGGCATCACCTATTAACCCACTCGAGACCTTTTATGATAAGATGAACATAAAACGATATCAAAAACATAGTTCACACTAATTAAACATCATGAAAAGCTATCATTATTTTCAAAACATAATAAGACAACAACACAATTTATAAAAAAATAACTAACAACTAAATATGAGTTTTTAGCAGAAAACACACACTAGATATAAACGTGCTACCAAGAGTTAAAATGAAAATAAAATTTCAATGATCAGCTTCACACAATCCATATTAATTAAATAACATTCTAAATTAATTAAACATGAAAATTGATTAATCAGATAATAATTAAGAGCAGAACCACCTACCTGAGGCGTCGAAGACTCCAACGCTTGATGAGAAACATCAATTTCTCATCAAACTCGCCATAACCATTTCAAAAAGAACCTTAACAAAACAAGAGATTGGGAAAAGCATTGATATTGAACCAAAATCATCACAATTTGGACCCCAAAAACGTGAAATCCTTACGTTCAACTTTAACAAAAAGAAAAGCCCACAAATTTAAATAGGATACACCTGCGACAGAGATACGAAAGGCTAATTAGATCATAAAGGAGGCTTTCGGCAGTGTGTCGTGCTGGAAAATTGGTTGGAAAGTAAAAGTGGTGGGGGTTCGAGTGGTGCGAGGTAGTGGGACAAGTCTGTATCGATGCAAGTAGGATGCGGACGCATCTATGGGGTAGCTGGTCACTTCGGTCGGAGGGAGAAAAGAGGGTGTTGACCGGGAGGGGGTACACCGGACAAACCACATCCAAAAAGGGTGGTGCCAGGAGGACCGGCGAGCTGGGTATGAGGGCTGGCCGAGGGAAAAATTGTGGAAAATAGAGGTGGGGGAAATTCGCGTGACGAGAAGGGGAATCCATCGAGGGAGGGCCCCGGTGGGGAAGGTTGGGCATCAGAACAATAGAAAGTCGATGAAGGGAGGGTGACGCGACCAGCTATGGTGCACAAACCACAGGCACGACACAGAGAAGACCAATGGAATGGGGGGTTTGGCCAAGGGTTTTCCGGAAGGAGGAGGCCGCTGGGAGAGGAGGGTGTGGCTGGTCAAGGAGGTGCGGGGTGCAGCAGGCCGAGTGGAGGAGGTCGGCCGGGAGGGTGGTTGTTGGACAAAGGCATGACCGGAAGGGAGGACGGATCTGGTGGATGGAGTGAGCAAGGAGAAGAGCAGGGGTGCGGTTTGAGGGACAAGGCGTGGTGGTGGTCATGGGAACGGCGTGCCTGGGAGATGGGGTGGCGGCCTAGAGTGGATAGGGTACGGGGGAAACGCTTCGACCGGGCCGAGAGGGGGTGGCCACTGGACAGGGGAAGAGGGAGGCGGCACAAAATCTAGGAGAAGGGGGGGACTTTCGACGGGATGATGAAGAAGAAAAAAAGAAACGGGGAAAGGGGGGAGCTAGCTCACGACACAAGAGGGAAGGGAAAAAAGAAACAGAGAAAGAAAAAATAATAAAAATAAAACTAAATAAAAACATAAACAGAATTTAATTTAAAATAAAACTAAATAAAAACAGAAAACATAAATCAAAACCAAAACAATAGGTAATAATAATAATTATACTAATGATAATAATTAGCATAATAATAATAAAATTATAATTAACAAAACTATAATAATTGTAATAAACTAAAATAGAAATAACAACAACAATAATAATAATAATAATAATCTCTAATGAAATTATTATGATTATTATTATTAAAACAATTGTTAATTCATTTTATTTCATTAATTAAACATTGTCATGGTGTGCGGTGAACTGGGCAAGGTCGCGCAATGACCCAACCGAGGCCGCACAGCTTCGAATGCGTTGCGCTGGATGTAAACAAGTCCAAAACATAAAGAACTCGAAAACTTAAGTCAGGTTTGGACCCGAACTACCCAACGCAAAGAAAATTAATAAGATAAATAGATTAGAAACGACGGGCATGAAAATTCTCCCCACCATAATTCTTTCCATCCTCAAAAAGCCACATACTAAAACTAAACCCCAATGTAGAAAACCACACTCTCTTAATGATAAAAGGGTATTCCCACAGAAACCAAGGAAAGAGAGGAAAATATATCATACTCTAAGAAAGTGACTCAAAGAAAACTTTGAGAAACTCATATAAAAAAATTTTGATATGTGTCGCTGGCCCCAAAGAGCTAGAACGCCTCCAGTTGACTGATCAAGGAAAGGGGAATCTCGCCCCCACGAAAACCCACCCCCACGGAAACCAACTTCACATGTCGAAACATATCGAACATTATTAAACAAAAACCACACTATTTGGATAGAAAGAACAACAAGGTCATTCCACGTCCACAAAACACTATTTTCACTTATCACCAATCCATATTAAAAAAAGAATAAATAGATCAACATGGGGAGGCCCGAGGGGCTCCCCACCATTTGTAACTCACTGACGCTCGAGACGAGACTGGAAAACAGACACAGGGAGGTTTGAGGAGACTCCCTGCCATTAAAGAAAATTCTAGCACTGATTCATTCTAGAGACATTCGTTTGAGATCTAATGTGGGTCTCCCCACCATTAAAAACCTACCAACGCCAAAGGCGAGACTTGAAAACCAACTTGGGGAGGTCTGGGAGGACTCCCCACCATTAAGGAAAGGCCAACACCGATTTATTCCAAAGACATTTGTGCAAGACTCATCGTGGGTCTCGCCGCCATTAGAACTAATCAAAGGGTACAAAACTTTAGAAATTTTCCGACAGGGACCAACCACCGCACCACCAGGGGCGGGCAGGGTCAGGCCTAACTACCAGGCGTCAAAACCATGGCCGGAGACAGACCAACATCCCCAAATCCCATGGTGAGTATCATTCAAAATTGAGAATGATTTACCAAACAGACTCCCATAAGGACCACTACAGTGATTGCATCAAGTGGGACGCAACCTCCAAGACTTTAAGGAAACGAGAAGAACTTGCCTCCACGTGGTCATGAAAACCTTATGCAACCAGACTGTTCATTCGGAGTAGAACAACCAAAGAAACAACATAAACAACCTCTAATTTCAACACCGATGACAGTAGTAAATTTGTGGTCCCATATACTCCTGGGGTTCCTGACCATGCACCAGCTTCACTCTAAGGCCTACGGATGGAGCCCTGATGTTTGAAGCATCTACTGCCTCACAGTCATGCATTAAAGACTCTTGAACGGGGCTTCTCCTTTTTGTGTTACATGCAATCACACTACAACAGAAGAAACACCGGCAAACACAATACATTACGACATCCAACTGATCATACACAGAACATTCACCAACACAAGATCTGAAATGGTGCATGCGCATCACCCTTTGTCACACTGGATGAGAACACGAAACCACAAATCGTCACCTGAACATGACCATTGCTGTTGAGAGGAACATTATATAGAGAGGGACATCAAACTGAGTCTTAAACAACACGTGACTCCTACAATTGATCCTAGAATCCCCATGTGACTAGGTCTTCCACACTAGTAGTATAATGTAAGCCTTTTCATAAACGAAACCAATAAAGTACCAAAAGTCATTTAGAATAGTGGCCTGCAGCGACCACTCTAGGTTGTTTCCACCTTTTCCCCACTAGAATCACCTTTACCATTTCCAAACAACTATTGACCATCAAAGGGACCTCACGCTGCAAGACATCCCCAAACATGACCCTTCCAGTCGATATAAATACTACAAAGCCCTTCAAGACACTAGTCAACACTGAAAATTCTTAACTGCCTTCACCCTTCCCTTCTGGAAATCCTTTCACCATTTCTAGGGGGAACCTTCAAAAACGAATGTGTCAAACATCATTCCCGACGAGTCAGACCCTCAATAGACCAAAAATCCCTTCAACTCCCCCTGCATTTGTCATCTCGATGCGAGAGGATCCACTTAACCAAAAGGAAAAGGAAAAGACTCAGCACTATCACCCAAAAAGGGAGAGTCCTTACTTTAATCAACCGGAGCGTCGACTAACAATGATTTTCCTATGGCCGGACTTCAAACACAGGTCATCACATTATGGGGGGCATACACTAGTGAAGTAAGAGAACCATGGACCTAACCAAACTGGTTCGATGGCCAAGACATACCACAAGAGAATCCCAAAAGTGCAGGGGGATCCACTACAAGGGCTCCCTGATACTTTTAAAAGAATTAACTAACTACATGCTGGCATACCAACTTACAAATAAGAATCCAAACTCAGGACAAAATTCTGTCAAAAAGGATTCTCAACCCAAATTGTCTCACATCCAACATGTCAAAAACACAGGAACACACTATACAATCACCGGTTACTAAAAAACCAAATTTTCAATTAACAAAATATTTTGAAAATAAGCCAAGCTAGTGGGTTGCACAAAAACTAATGGTGTCCCATGGGCCTTGAACATGCATGTTCTCGTGCCACACCGGCACCCACATCAGGTCCATCTAGGCACTCATCCACTCATGCCATTAACCATTTCTTTTTCCCATATACACTCATGCATGTGGGTTCCCACGAGAACACCAAGGATCAAAATCAAACCATTCCATTTTTCAGAACCCAAACATCCAACCCAAACCTTTCAAACCTCACACACCATTTCATTTTTAAAGCGCTTAGTTTGAAAACATTTTCTAGGACCAAAACATTTTTACTTAAAAACAAAAACTCAACAATTACAAAACAATGAAACTAGGAACAATTCAAGAGAAAACTAGTGTCAGCAGGTGACTGGAACATATGGTTCGCAGCCATACACCAATCACACCACTGCCACAGAGGGTATTCCAAGACATCATCCCCAGCTCCGCATGGCTTGACAGACCCAGCGAGCTCACTAGGACCACTGACCTTACCCATTTTCATTTCCCTTAGACATGATTAACTGCAAGGACCAAAAACTTGGAAAAACTTTAACAGCCTTTGGTAACTTGAGTCCTGCCACGAGGTGTGATGGCCAGGCACCTTACTCGTAGCCCGGAATCCAAGTCCCGGCAACCTTAACTCAAGTCTACCGTGACTCTATCCCAAAAGAAAATGATCCAAGAGAGAAAACCTTGCCCTATGATACCATTTTCTCACGATCTATGCTCGGTTTCCATCTGACCCAGCGCCCGAACCAGTCCGTGACAAGGCCTGAAGGGCGTTCCTGATACCCACGGGCTGGAACAAGTGCTCGGGTATCATTATTAACAAGTGGGAACAGTTTTACCTGAAATAGTAAAAAAAAACCACCGATAAGTTAATGAAAATGAGATTGAAAAATAAACAACCAAACATGCCTTTAAGCTATGAACATGTTTAATGTCTACAATTTGAACCAATACTAAAAAGAAAAGAGGACAGATGAAACTAAAACTCATACTCAAACCTCCCGGAAAAATAAAGGCCACATCATCACCACTCTACATGAAAAGACAAACTGCATCATGAACAACCATCGCTGAGCATGAAGTAACAACTTGGAATGCATAAGAAACATAATCTACATACAACCAATGGTGTATGTAGGGTGTGAGCTAAAAGCTCAGTAGGATGCCACTAATAAAAGGTACCATGCATAATTATTAAAAGACAAATACATTTGCAATTTAACAGAATAAAAATAAATAAGTGCGTAATTTTTTTTAATGAATGCAGTTTTTATGGGGAAACTTCTCTAAAGGAAAAACAACTTAAATTAACTTATACACATGCGCACACACCCACACACGCACGCACGTACACAGACGCACACACACACGTACTCACTCAAAGACATTTGTCTTGGTAACACCAATGTCACACCGTGTGCCAACGGTGTGCAGAAAGTAATGGAAGAGCACAATACATGGGAGAGACCCTAAAGATACTAGCGAGAAGTGGGACCCTAGAACCTCACGTCTCAATTAACCATATCACCCATTCCCGTGCACGATCCACTGGTAGGGAAACACCTCCTACCATAGTGGTCCCCAGTCATCATCCAAAGGTTAGTTAGTGTTGAAGCATCAATCCAGCTAAGTGAAACTGGGCTGAGGCCACTCCCGTATCACTAGCACTCTAGTCTAGTCCGCCCTCCTATTACCCATGCTTCCCATTTGTGCTCAAGTAATTCAAAGTTCGTGCCACATGTCATAATCATACACTTAAACCCAATAAGATACTACACACCCCAAGACAACCACTTGCACACACAAAAACCATTTGAAATAATACACTCTCTAAAAAAACGTTTTCAAAACACGCTTCACACTATTGACATAATTTAATAAACCATTTAAAAAGTTTATAAAACAATAGAAGAAGAGGGTCACATGGTTTTACAAACACACAAAAAAAATAACTATTTATAATTCAAAAAAACATTCCAACATTTCATGCACTCAAATAAAAGTTAAAGTGTGACCCGCACCACCCAAACAGTTTGATGAAAAAACCTGACACCGCATGTAAGATGTTTTTTTTTCACAAACTGCACAACTTAACAATCCAAAAATAAAGTCATATGAAACAACTTTAAATAAGTAACTAGGCATCACCCACTAACCCACTAAAGATCTTTTATGATAATATCCACATGAAACTATATTAAAAACATAATTCACACTAATTGCACATCATGACAAGATAACATTATTTGCACAACATTATAAGCCAACCACACAATTTTAAAGAAAATCACTAACAACTATATATGAGCTTTTAGCAGAAAACACACACCGGATATAAAAATGCTACCAAGAGTTAAAATGAAAATCAAAGATCAAAGAACAACTTCGCACAATACATATTAATTAAATAACATGCTAAATTAATTAAACTTGTAAATTGAATAATCATATAATAATTAAGAACCGAACCACCAACCAGAGGCATCGAAGACTCCAATGCTTGGCGAGAAACTTCAATTTCTCATCCAACGCACCATAACCATTTCAAAAAGAACCTTAACAAAACAAGATATTGGGAAAAGAAATAAAATTGAACCAAAAACAACACAATCCAGACCCCAAACAATGTGAAATCCTTACGCGCAACTATACCAAAAAGGAATTTCAACAAATTTAAATAGGAAACAACTAAATAGAGATACGGAAGGCTAATCGGATCATAAAGGAGGCTTCTGGTAGTGTGTCGTACTGGAAAATTGGTTGGAAAGGAAAAGTGGTGCAGTTTCGAGTGGTGCGAGGTAGCAGGACAAGTCTGGCTTGATGCAAGTAGGATGCCGACGCGTCTATGGGGTAACTGGTAACTATGGTCAGAGGGATAAAGGAGGGTGCCGATTGTGAGGGGGAACGCTGGACAAACCACAACCAAAAAGGGTTTTGCCAGGAGGACTGGCGAGCTGGTTATTAGGGCTGGCCAAGGGAAAAACTGGGGAAAATCGAGGTGGGGGAAATTCACACGATGGGAAGGAAAAGCTAGCATGGGAGGGCTCCGATGGGGAAGTTTGGGCATCAGCGCGACGGAAAATGGGGGAAGGGAGGGTGCCACGACTAGCTATGGTGCACAACCCATAGGTGCGACACAAAGAAGACCAAGGGAAGGGGGGTGGTTCGGACAAGGGTTTTCCAGAAGGAGGATGTCGTAGGGAGAGGAGGATGCGACTGGTCAAGGAGGTGTGGGGTGCGGCAGGCCGAGTGGAGGAGGTTGGTTGGGAGGGTGGTCGTCGAACAAAGGCATGACCGGGAGGGAGGTCAGATCTGGGGGACGACGCGAGAAAGGAGAAGTGCAGGGGTGTGGTCTGAGGGACAAGGCGGGGCGGCGGTCAGGGGAGCGGCGCACCTGGGAGCTGTGGTGGCGGCCTGCAGCGAATAGGTTAGAGGGGTCTTGCTTCGACTCGGCAGAGTGGGGGAGGTTGCCGGACATGGGGAGAGGGAGGTGGTGCAAAACCTGGGAGAATGGGGGGGGGGGGAGTTTCGACGGGATGAAGAAGAAGATAAAAAAGAAACGGGGAAAGGTGGGGAGTTAGATCATGATGCAAGAGGGAAGGGAAAAAAGAATGAGAGAAATAAAAAAGAATAATAATAAATCTAAATAAAAACATAAAACAATTCAATTAAAAATAAAACTAAATAAAAAAATAAAACAAAATTAAAAACCAAAATAAGAGGTAATAATAATTATAATACTAATGATAATAATTAGCATAATAATAATAATAGTAAAATTAACAAAACAATAATAAATGTAATAAACTAAAATAGATATAACAACAACAAGAATAATAATAATAATAATAATAATAATCTCAAATGACATTATTATAATTATTATTATTAAAAAAATTGTTAATTCATTTTATTTCATTAATTAAACATCGGTAAGGTGTGCAGTGAACTGGGCGGGGCCGCGCGATGACCGAAGCGAGGACACAAGCTTCGACTACGTTTCACTGGAAGCAAACAAGGCCAAAACATAAAGAACATGAAAACTTAAGTCGGGTTTGGACCCGAACTACCCAACGCAAATAAAATTAATAACACAAATAAATTAGAAACGATGGGCGTGACACAAAAGGCATTCTTGGATTACATTATGCCCAACTTATGGCATATATGATTACATGGGTGATGTTGGGAGTTTATTTTAGTAGATATTGGATGATCCAAAAGGCATAATAAGTGTGATTATGTGGGTTGAGTTGGTGGTGTTTTATAAGGAGGAGGTGAACTTTTGGAATGTCTTGAAATATTATTTTGTTCTAAATTTATTTTCGGTATAAAATTATCCCAAACACATTTATTTTAATGATAATATTCTGTTTGGTCTAAAACCTATTTAACAAAAGGTTTTGGTCATGTTAAGTCAAAAATATATCCTTTTCTTTTTGCTTTATCCCATTGTTAAAAACATTTACTATAACCATGTATTCTTTATTTTTCATAATATATATTTACTATAGATAAAATAAAATAACAATGTAACCAAAATGAATAATTAATGAGATTTGGAACATTATATTTGTCATTTGGTCAAATTTTATATTTTTATGTCTATAATGTCATTTAATAAAATAATATTTTTTTTAAAAACGCATTTTTGGCAATTTTGACACTATTTAGTAATTGGTTTATTTAAAGGTAGTAAAAACATTATTATTTCGAACCAGAGGCATTAAATATAAGATAATAAGTCAATATAATTCATATAATCCGTGTATGGCATCAAAATAGTCTTTACACATTTTGTTTAATATTTAGAATATCATTTATTTGAATACTTTGTTAATGAATCAATCACAACATCATCATTTTTCCATAATTAAATTTATTTATTTAAGGTCTAATAATTATAAATAAAATATCATGTTGAAGGAAAAAGTTTTACATTTCTACTGACTATTATCTAGTATAATATATCAATTATATAATCCCATATAAACGTTTTTTATTAAAACATACATGTTTATTTTATATTTCTCTTTACTTTAAACAGATTCTTATAACATGTCATTATCACACACATTTGGCACCATGGGGTCTCAAAATGGACTCAAGGATGACCATAGTTGGATATATCTCACCAATAAAAATTTGACATTTTTTGGGGTAGTTTAAAATAATTATAATATTATTTTTTACCCCTATTACCATATTTACCCATTTACTATGATAAATAAAATAATTACTGATGTTACTATTCATAATGTCCAAAAATAAAATGTAACTATTTAAATAATTTGAACATTATGATTCCAAATATGGAATCAATTTCTCCAAATTGAAAACACAATATTTGTAGAAATTAATTAAAAATTAATTCAAATTATCGAAACCAAATACCATGTATTTAATATGTACAAACTACCAAAATATTGATATGTGTTTATGTCTAATATAAAAGTGAAATTACTTAAAATATCCCAAATTGGATTTAATGATAATGACATAAACCAATTACCCTCCTTTAAAACTAATTAAAATTACAACTTCACAATTAATATAAATTAGATGAAAATGTTGTTTCGAATTAAACTATAGAATATTTCACAATTCATTAAAAAATTATCATAATAAGAAAATTACCAAAAATTTAACCAAATTAAATTTTGATGTCCCAATTCTATATAAGAAGTTTAATGTTTCAAATAATTCATATACAAGTGAAAAAAAAACTATATTTATAAAGGGTTCCCTATCAAAGGGTGGTAAAACTACATTATTAGAAAAAATATTACTTTTATCCAAAAAATTAAAAAAAAATTTATACCGTATCTAGAAAAAATATAAGAATAATTTATAACATTACATTAAATATATATCATATATTTTATTTAATTAAAATTTAAAAATTGTTATTATTTTTTATAAACATAATTATTATCTTTTATAGAGGTTTTCATAAAAACATATCCTTTATATTAAATTTGTTTTTATTTCCATTTATGATAAATTTTGTAACCAATGAATCATTATTTAAACTTTTATAAACAATTTTTTTATAATTCTGTTCATACTATTCATTCCATCAATTCTAATGGCTAGGTTATAATCGTAACATTTAAAAAATAATATTTAGTTGTTCGTTAAATCTTTATGTAGTGTATCATGTATTCAATTGAACATAGTGTTTTTTTTCTTAATATGAGAGATTTTACAACATTCCCTCCTTTATGAAATTGCATCCTCACAATTATAATATTTGTCTCAGTATCCTCATTCAAGATACCTTATTAGAAAATGAGTTAATAAAAATACCACTTTAAAAGAATGAAAATGAAGCACAAAGGTCACCCAAGATAATTGATATTATGGTTCCATTTTTGAAAACATAGATATGGAAGAAAACTAACTGTCAAGATTTTATGGAGAGAGATAGAAAAAATTGTTATGATAATGTTAAAAACCTGAAAACAATAATCCTATAATGAGTTTAAGGGCCATTTACTTCCCATTAAGAAAGGTAATGGGAAAACATTTTTTTTAAGGACCTTTTCATAAAGTTGAGGAATTATTTTACTACATAAAAAAGGAAAATTAAAAAAACATACTTAATTGTCAAGTAGAGTTTCATTCTTTAATAAATATTTACCACAAACTGATCTTTTCTCTAAATGATAAGTATTAATGATGACTTGGTCACACCTAAAGTGTTAGAACCAACTTCTAATGAATCTCATAATCTACAAAAGGTGAAATATATATTTTCCCTCTCTTTAGACCTTAACCCAAAACCAATATGGTTAGTAAAAAATCACAAAATCCCCCAAAATACTAATCCATAATAAAAATAAATAATTATCTTAATCTCCAAAATTCTTACAACAATACCCAAAGATCATCAAATACCATTCAATATACAACCATCCTTTAAATTCTTAAAAACAATCCAAACTATGATTGAACCCCAAAATTGATAAGGATTGGATCATAGAGTCTCCCATGATAAATCTAAAAATTTATCTATAAATAAAATTGACCACTCTTAATCTCTCAAACTTAAATGTAATTAACTTAATCATATGTTCTCCACTATAAGTTAATCATTCCAATAAATAACCAAAATAGCCACATTTCCAAAATAAAAGAATAGATTCATCTAAAATTAAATACACCCATTAATCCTAAAATGAAATCCCATTGTATTCTATTTTCAATAGGCTTATAGTGTTCCCAAAATAGAGAATGTATTCCATAATATCATTTATCACTTAATCACTATATCATTTTCCTATAATAAGGATATCTATTTGATAAAATATTATTTTCCAAAATCAACTTATTCATGATCCATATAATCATTTACCTAAAAATAATAAGTCATACTAACTAGGGACATCATGTAGTCTAGTGGTAGGCGATAACTCCAAGTGGCGCATCAGTTGTTGGTTCAATTATTACAGCATTGTCTGATGCAATAAGATGTCAAATGGTCTGCTAGTTTTCGTTTTTCAAAAACTGAATAATTCTAATAACATTTAAAAAATGAGATTAAATTCACAATAATAACCATAACATTTTATAAAATCAAGGGTTATATCATATGTCACATTTTTATCCCAAAAACTAATAACCCTTAATTTCGTCTATGGTGAATGTCTGTCAAAATACTATTAATCACCATGAAATTTCATAACATAAGCCCCAAAATGGGATTCTAAGTCATTGGACATATAATATAACTAAAAATTATAAACCATGATGATATTGCTAACCCTTAAGAAATCATCCTAATCTCTAAAGTTATCTAAACCGACCTCTAATATAAACTATAAGGCCTTGTCCTTAAAACATTCTTAATCATGATATCAGTCAATAATTTGACATTAATTACCATTAAGGATATTTTTAGGTTTAGTGTTTTAGATAATTAGGTCATAAATATTACATAATAGTCCTAGACATTATATGTATATATATACACTAAGTATCTAAGTTTTCCACCAAAGGAAACCATTTAAAAAACATGATTTCCTTTTCATGATAACAATCTTCTTGAATTCTCCCATACTTTTATCCTTCCTTATAATCTATGGAAAACATTTCAAAAACATGGGATGTGAATAATAATATCAGTATGTCACATAAAAGGAAATAAAACCATTATTCTTGTTAAAACATGGTAACTCTTTAAATTTTATTTTGAGAAATTTTTTTTTCACAATAATAACACTGATAAATGTTTCTCAAACAACAACCGAAAACTAATAGAATGAAATTAAAACTCATTTAGGTGACATAGAGAATAATATACATAAAACAATTTCAATATCGTTCAATTAGAATTACCATATGATGGAATTAAAAATTAAAGATTTTTAATGGGGATCACCCATCATATAAGCTATATTAGGATCACCCATGAGCTATAATTGGTCTCATCTCTTCATATATGCTATAACGGGCTCACTCGTGTGTTATAATTGGGATCAACCCTTTTTAATAAGCAATGTCAAACTCACCCATGAGATATAATGGGGATCTACCCCTCATATATGTTGAATTAGGCACACCCGTTTCAAATAATACTCATGACTCATTCCAAATACATTTTCATCACAAAAAATTCTTGAAAAAAAAATCATCAAATCCCTTATGAAAAAAATTCAAAATCAAAATACCATTTTCATTTAAGAGACCATTTTCAAAACCCTGAAACCGAAAATAAAGGAATAATGGATTTATTTTAAAAAAATAAGTCTTATAGAGGAACCAAATATCAAATAAATGTTACAATGGTAGGGAATTCATTATCACCATATAAATCAAAACAACTAACATACCTTTTGACATTTATTAAAGAAAGTAAAATTTGTTTTCTAAAAATATTCCTTTTGAAAAATTTGAATGAATTTTTATATAGACATAAAATTTTTTTATAATACTTTTATATAAAAAAAATATGTAAATTAATATAATGAAGGAATGTATTTGATGATTAAATATCTAATAGTTCATGATGTCTCATACCACATTGAATATTTAAATCGTAATCTCTATGAATCAATAAATAACATTAGTATATAAAATATATGGATATGAAATTTCATTGTGTTTTTATATACACATTATAAGAAAATATAGGTGGATATTATCATGAATTTCTTCAATGAATGGAGATTTAGATTAATTCCCTTACCTTTAGTCTGACTTGTCTCGTCAGTTCTTTACATTCCTCTAAAATGGGTAACATCTGTTTTTGAGCCAAATGGAATTATTGAACTTCTGTCTACCCAAGGTAATGATTCTAAGAGGAAGGGAGGGATTTTGGGAACTTATTTGAGAAAAATATGGATGAGCCAAGGGGATTTAGAGGTGTGAGTGTGTGGGTAGATGTGATGACCTTTTATAAGAGGGAGGAGGTATACTTATGGAATGTCTTGAAATTTCATTTCATTATAAATTTATTTTCGTTTTCAAATGGTCCCAAACTCATTTATTTAAAAAATAAGATGTATTTTGGTCTCAAAAATTTTAACCAACAGGTTTTAGACATGTTTAGGTCACCAATTTAACCTTATATTTTTGTTTTAACCCTTACTTAAAAAGACTAACTCTTTCCATATCTGCTTTTGTTTCAAAATATATAGTTACTCTAATTACAATAAAATACCATGAGTACCAAAAGTGTATAATTAATTTCATTTTTTACATTATATAATTCATTTTTCTTATTTATAGATTTTTTAGGACTATTATATCATTTTATATTGTAGAATTTTTTTTAAAAACTCAATTATGTCAATTTCGATACTTTTCAGTATTTGATTTTCGTTACGGTCATAAAAACATTATTCCTTAGAAAAAAATTCATTAACCCAAATATAATATGTCAATATCTTTAATAAATTTTTTCATGGAATCAAAATAATAATATTACATTTAATTTCATATTTATAATATTATTTATTTAAATCTTTTACTAATGAAGCAATCCTTGCATCATCAGTATTTCATAATTAAATTTAATTATTGAATGTATAGAATATATAAATAAAATATCATGATGTAGTAAATAATTTTATATATCAATTTAATATTTATATTAGAATATATCAGTTATATATCCCTATGTAATATTTTTTTAGTAAAATAATAATGTTTATGTTATATTTCATTTTAAATTAAATTAATTATTATAACATGTCATTATCACACCCAAGTGGATCCATGAGGACCCAAAATCGACCCAAGGATTCCCATGGTACTTCAGATATCATAAAATTGGATTATGACACTTTTAATGTATAGTAATATTATTATAATATTATTTGTTACCCTAATTTAACAAATTTATCCTTTTACCATAGTAAATAAATTAATTATTGATTTTACTATTCATAATGTCCAATAATAAAAGGTAACTATTTATAATATTTGAACCTTTTGATTCAAAAAATGAGATAATTTTTTTAGATCCCAAACATATAATTTGAAGGAATTAATTTATAATTAAATATCATTCTCAAAAGAAAAAAAGTGTTTTTATGTAGTAAAAACTACCAAAAGATTGACAGATGTTTATGAACAATTTAAAAGTGATATTACATCCAATGAAAAAATTATTATTAAATGATAATAAAATTATACAATTATATTTTAAAACAATTTAAAATTAATATCTAACTATATAAATAAATAAGATGAAAAGGCAGTTTTGAATAAAAACACAGTTGTTCCAACTATTTATTAAAAAAATTAAAGTTTTGAGAAAATTTGAAACAACAAAACCAGAGTAAAATTTGATGTCCCACTTCTATATAATATGTTCATTTTTCCAAATATAACTTATAAAAGTTGAAAAAACTATATTTAAAAATGTTTCTCCATCAAATGGCGGTAAAACTGATTTTTTTTTGAAAAATTCATCTTTTATATGAAAAATTAAATTTTGATTAGTACAATTTCGTGAAAAAATATAAGTTGAATTTAAAACACTACATTGATTATATAGAATTAATTCTTCCTTAAATAAAAATTCATAAAGAGTTATTTGATTTTAAAAATGGAATTATTCTATTTTATACAGTTTTTCGTGAAAACATATCCTTTATATTCCATGGGTTTTTATTTCCATTTATAATATATTTTGTAACCAATGAATCATTATTTAAACATGTTTAAAAAATATTTTCAAAATTAAGTTGATATTATTCATTATATAAAGACCCATACATTACATACATGGTTAATACTTCAAAATTGAAGCATACTTATTACAACATATAACAAAACCATGAAAGGACCGTAGAGGTATAGTGTCTTTATAAACTGGGAAACATAAACAACGGGTTCATAAAGCATCTATATTGTCTCCCATTTATTTATATAGTCCCTTTTTGGAATATCTTACTTAATAAAATTCTTCCTGGCCTAGGGAAAGAAAACATACAAAAGGGTGAGCTCAAATGCTCAGTAAGGGTAAACAGAAGAAATATCAATCACATCATATTCATAAGAACATAACATTTTTGAAATCTTAAACTGCAAAAGAGATCATAATTTCATAACATGGGATTAATCATGGTAGTGAAATGTAATCCCAATAATCATAACATAAAACATGAGACATTGTGACATACACACATAATCATAGAGAATCATTTCTTATTATTCAAGACTCATTGACAAGACTATCTTTGTGGACAAAGTCAATTTCTGAACCGAGTTCACTCCTCGTTTCAGTCCTATTTCACTGAATCAGTTTAACCTATTGTTCCATCCATGTCTATATCATGAGATATAAAATCTTGACCTAATTCATTGGAGGGAGATATAGGTCCCACCCATCTCATAATGATACCATTCTTATGTGTGCCACAAAATCATAAACCATACATCATAGCATAACCCATGCAACAAAAATGGGGATGCTAAACATCGTGACATCATAAAAAAATTCATAGTATATAAAGGAATTCATAAAAATATTTCCATCACAACATAATCAAATTAATTTAATAATAGGGATAGAAACAGAACCCTATATTATCTTAGATGGAAAATAATTTTGATAAAACACTTGAACTCTATTCTTGAGGAAAATATCCTTTCTACTTCAAAAACATTTTTCCTTTCTTAACATGTCATACAATTTTAAACTAAAAGAAGTTGAATAAAAATAAACTTGAAAACTTGTAAAGGAAGATTCTTTGAAATAAGTTTTTAAAAATCCATCCATGTCGTATAAGTTAAAAAAAACATTCTTCTCGTACTTTTGTCGGAAAAGTCAAAAAGTACCTCTTACGAAAAACGACAAAAGATTCCTTTCATATATTTTTCTAAAAACTCACAGAAGGGTAAATTTGTATTTAAAAAATTGTAGGAGGATTTAAATAATATTAAATATTGACTAAACATGGATTTTGATGATAAATATTCCCCAGTAAATACCAAAGTATAAACAATCTCGGATAAAAATGAGATTGTGATATTTTCTCTTACCTTAGGTCCGATATGCTTTTTATGTGTCCGATACTCCTGTATAATGATTTTAATAATGTTATTGACTTCTTCCATAATCATAATTATTGTTATGATATCATATATGGTCATATTCTTTGCATCTTATTAGTAATATTTCATTACTACTTGTTATTCGGGTGTTTATTACTTTTTTTGTTGTTATGCGTGTTTTGTCGAATAAATTTTTATTCCTCTTTATAGGATACAGATAAATCATTTACAGAATGGTATTAGTGTAATAAATATCATATTAATTCATTCAATTCATTTATATAATCATTATTCAATGAAGATCATATAGAACGAGTCGCATCACATCGTGGAGACGGTAGGACGTACGTACGCACGAGCGATAATATCGTTCCCATGATCATGGAATTGTATTGAAGTGTATTTAAACTATTTCAGAATAAATATCACTTTAAAATAATCATATATAGTTATTATTAACACCATTATACCCATCCAAGTAATGTGGTGGTGGAAAACAGATTACACCACGACGTGGAGACGGTATTCCATACGTACGCACGCGCGGTGATTTCGTTTTCCGTAGGATGGATAAGAGGTGAAATAGGGTTGTTTCATATTTATAATAACATATTAGTATATTAGGTATACTGATGTTATTACCTCATAATGAAACAACTAACTAATATGGAGTAGAAGAAGAATGGAACTTGAAGAAAACGGTAGAAGATATTACATCTTTCTCAAAGTGCCTCCTTTAAACTTTCTCTTAAGGCACTAGAGTTGGTCTTTTGAGAAGACAAGTACCTCTAGTAGGTTTCTATGGAAGTGGGGAAGTTAAATGGGCAGGGGTTGGCTGAGTTTGAAGGATCAAATTTGTGCGAGGAAGAGAGGGAGGAGCTGCCCTTTTATAAGGGAGGAGAGGGGCACCTTTGGAAAAACAAAATATATTATTTTATTATAAAGTCATATTCTGTTTTAAATAGCTCCAAATTGATTTATTTAGAAGCTAATGTGGGGATGGGTCGAAATCCACTCATCCAATATAATTTAGGCAAGTTTAGGTTTCTATTTTAACCTTATCATTTAGAATTAACATTAAGTTAGATAATTTTACTTTTACCGTGTCTTTGTGTGTTCTTACACTATAAGGTTAATAAACTTACTATAACTAGCCAAAAGAACCCCAAGTTGTTTATTATTAATATATATAACTTTATCTAAGTAATTGTTCTGAACCTTATATTTTTAGGAATAAAATAAAAATTAATAATATAATATTTGTTTTAAAAAATATTTTATGTCAATTTTGACACTATTTGGTATTTTATTTTTGTGAAAATCATAAAAGAATTATTAGATCGAAAAAAGTTAATTAAAAAAATAATAAAATGTCATATTAACATATAAAATTATTGGGATTCATTAAAAGTCTCAAATTACATTTATTTTGGTGTTTATAACATCAATTATGTCAATATTTCATTAATAAGATAATTACTGCATCTTCATTGTGTCATAAATAAATTAAATTATTAAATGTATAAAAATTAAAATTAAAATATCATTATGTAGGAAATCTTTTTATATTTATAATGAATATTTATAGTAGAATTTATCTTATGTATAAACCTATATTAAAAATGATTTAGTTATTAAACTTTGATTTTAACTATTTTAACCCTTCTTTAAATAAATTAATATTAAATGTCCTAATCTAATCCAATTGGGCCTAAATGGTCATATTTTATTCCTAAGGTTGTTTTGGTCTAATTAAACTTATCCAATAGAATTAGTACATGTGTTAGGGTAATAAAAATATCATTTTTACCATTAATTACCCTATTTACTTTTAACCGTGGTAAAAAAAAGTAAAAGTTACTATTCACCAAAAATTATTTTCATCTCATTGAACCACATTTCACTTACTGACATCAACCATGTCTCTCGGATTTTTTAAATTCCATTCACAAAAGTGGTAAAATTATGTTTTATGTAAATTTGAAAATCTTCCTAGGAGGTGGGTAAAAGACAGTCAAAAGTTCAATAAAATTTTTATATATCTAAAATTATTATAAAATGACTCTAATGAATTACATTGAACTTATATAGGTATTATGTATCAATTTTGACCTAAAATAAATTTAAATAAAATAAATAATTATTTAAATAAAAAGATGGTTTTTAAATAGTAACCCAGTGTTTTCACTATTCATCAAAAATTGAAAGTTTTTAGAAAAATACCAAAATTTCACCCTAGGATAATTTCGATATTCCGAATCCAAAAATGAAGTCCATTTTCAAAAATAAAATTTATAAAATTTCAAAAAGTGGGTATTACTATTCATAACAGCTAGTTTTAATAATATTTTAATAGCATATTGTTGTTTAGAGAAACTCAGTATTGTGTACAACACACGCTATCGTGGAAGGTCGCTCTTGCATGTAATGCAAGCCAAGTCAGGGATGCGTCTTGTGAATGCTCCTTTTAGTGTAGCATATGACACAATAGATTAATGAAATTAAAAAGAATATTTTTCATAAAATCTTGGGGTGTTACACATTACCTCCATCTCAACTGCTAGGTTATAATGGTGACATTTAAATAATAATAATATTTAGTTGTTAGTTTATGCTCGATGTAGTGTATCATGTATTCTATTGAACATTGTGTTTTTTTATTAAAACACAAGATGTTACACTTTGGATCAACATAGGTCATAACAAATCAATGGTAGAAGCTATTAATCGATCCAAGAAGATGAAATCCCATAGACAATGAATAAAGGGTTGCATGGACTGATGGAGTAAAGAGAGAGAGTCATCGTATCCATAGGGTTTGACAACCAGAACGGTTGGAAATGAATTAAAACAATCAAAATCAGGGAATTACACAATATGTAATCCCCATTAATTTTTTGAAATCATCATATTTTAGCTTTCACTGAAAAATATGTTTCTTATTCACTTTACTTGTTTTTGAATCCCTGATATGTTACAAAATGTGAAACTGACATTCTTGTTGTGTAACTTTTCATGACGTGAAATCCTCCCAGATTTTAGATTCATTCAAAAAAAATTATGGTAGACATCCTTTGAGATTCTTCGAGTAACCTCATCATTCAAAAACATGAAAACAGTTGATCCATGAGGATATGATCCTTTATATTATATAACACTCAAAACATTTCCATACTCTATAATACAAACCCAACCTAGAGAGGAACTGAATGGGGCAATCGGAATATCCACCCCTTGATATAACTCTCAATGAACTAGACTCCATAGGAGCTAAACCCCAAACTAGGGGAATAGCATAAATCCACACAACAACCAAAAATAGATCATAAGCACTCTCCCATAGGATATACCTCTTTAAATAGATAAATCCATAACCAGAAACAAGAGAAATTCATATCACAAACAAGAAAAGGTCTAAAACTAAAAAATAAATACAATTAAAAGAGATGATCTAAACACCAAATAGATCAGGGTACTATGTTCTTATATGCGATTCAAATTCCAAAGTACACTTCTATATGCCACAATTTCACAAGACAAAAACAAAGGGGAAATCATTCCTAGGAAATACATTATCATTGTGGTCCTAGATGGCTATAAGTCGTTTCTCAGTGGTATCATCATCATAAACAATGATCTCACCCCAATTGATTATTTGAGTGTCATCATGAAGAGAAATATTGATCTATGACATGTGAAAAACATTGTGTATCGGGATCGTTTTTAGGGGAAGTTATACCCTATACTCCATGTCTCCAAAACAAGCCAACACCTTGAAATGCTGATGAATTTGTGGATAAATCTTACTCATAGGACCAAAATATTTCATCCCATGACTTGGAGACACCTTCAATAACACTACCTAGGATTGGTTCCTCAACTATGAAAAACAAAATCCATGTTATAAGAGTGAAACATTTATTTAAGAGTATAGATGGTATGCTCTATTTGACAATTCAATTATGGATGAAAAAACAAGTAAGGAATAGCTAAGAGACAAAATAATGATGGATTCCCCTACACCATTTAAGTAAAATGAGTATCTCAATAAAAAATGATCGTCATTAGGACTATATGGGTTCTCACCACCTCTTCCAGAAACTGCCCTGAAAAAACCACCACAAATCTTTGATCCATGATAACTACTATGTTTTGGATTTCATCAAGCGATCCAAAACAACCCAAATAGAATCATAGACTGCCTGAGATCATGGTAAGCTAGTAAAAAAGTCCTTTGAGATGTCCTCTCACTTCCACTGAGGATCATCTAATGGATAAAGAAAACAAATGAGAACATGGTTCTCAACCTTCACCTTTTGAAGACCAATAATTGAGAATAAAAACCAATAAATGCTTCCTTAAACATTGGTCACCAAAACTAACCTCTCTAATCTCAATAAATCTTTATGAAGCTCTGAGGTAATGCCAAAGGAGAGCTATGAAACTCTCAGAGTACCACCTCATGCATCGCCAATGCAATACAAATCCTTCCATAAAAAGACACTTGGTGTTTTTCATCCTCAAACAATCCATTAGGGGCATCGCCATATACAACTTGGTCTCTCTATACCTACACCTCATACTCCCCCAATTTGAATCTTTCACTTGCTACACCAGAGATGACTGCACAGTCATATCAAAAAAGACAACCTCTACCCATGACTTCTCCCATATCGGGTTTCATGTTGAACGTTATCCCATCACTCTCCAAGAATCACTTGATACACAAATTGCATCAATGTGTGACTTCATACTCAGCTCATCGCCAACAAAAATTCCCTTTCAAGGTGTATGGGAAATATTGATGTCATAATCCTTTATGAACTCCATCCACCGATGCTAATGCAATTTCAAGTCACATTGGGAGAAAACATAACTCATGATCTTATGATTGGTGAAGATCACAAAATTCTCACCAAATAGGTAATGTATCCAAAACATTTGAAAAAACACCACTACCACCACAAACATGAGATCGAGGGTGGAATAGTTACACTCATGGAGATGTAATTGAAGAGATGCATAAGAAACAACTGATCTCTACTACCTGAGAACAAAACCCAATAAGATCTTTGAAGAATCATAAAAAAATAAAAAAAATATCTTTCTACTTGAAGATAAGAAACTACATTAGTGACGAAATTTTCCTTTAGATACAGGGAAGCTATCTATAACTGATCAATCCACAAGGACACCTGATAATTTCTGGTCAATGCTGTGATAGGAGTTACAACCAGAGAGAACTAATATATGAACCTCCTATAATAGCATAAAAGCACAATTAAACATTGAACCTCTTTCAGTGTCTTTGGTTCTTAGAAAGAAACAACTACATTAATGTTTGACAGATCCACAGCTACTCCATGCTAGGATTCAACATGCACCACAAAACTGACATCTTGATCCCAAAACTCACACATTAGAAAATTCCCAAAATAACATCACATGGTGTGGAACAGCCAAAATAGAACACATATTCTCCACTTTCCCCCATCATATGTGGAGTAGAAAAATACTTCATGAATTTAAACAACCAAAAAATTATCCAGGAACTCGTGGAACACATATTTCATTAACCTAATGAACACATCTGAAGCATTTGTTACACCAAATGATATTAAGATGAACATGTAATACCCATGAGGAAAATTGAATGAAATATTTGGGATATCCTCATCATTGAAAAACATGTTATGATATCATAACACAAATTGATCTTCGAGAACCATCTTTCATCAATATGTTGATGAAATAATTCAACAATATATGGAATAGCATAGTGGTTCTCCACTATCACATGGTTCAAGTGAAGATAATTGATACATGAACACAAACTATAAACAACATTATTCATGAAAAAAACGGATTCACCACATGGTGAAATGATCAACCGAGCAAAACTGCACTAAAATTGATCCTTGATTATTGAACGCAACTCTCAAAACTCAAACGGTTCCATCCTATACAGATACATCAAGACATGGGACATTCTAGGCTATAGTGTGATCCAGAACACAATCTATCATTGAAGGGTTAATGCTAAAACCTCCTCTAGAAATAAATAAGGGCACTCTTCTATGACCCTGGGAAACACCAATCGCAGAACTTCCAATGAACTCATCATGATCTCAACCATCAAGGATGATAAGGACAAAACATTCCTCGGACCCTTCATAGAGTCTCTCTCGCCATAAATCAATATCATCTTTGCATCAGCATCAGAGAACACACCTTACCTCCTAAAAAAATTCCCAATAGCCAGCACTATATATATCCAATATTGTTTGGGGATGATTTCATTGGTTGCTATCCATTATCATTGTATATATCTCCAAGGGAATTTCTTCCCCATCCCAAAATCATTGTTTTTACTTAATTAAAAAGAACTTTCTTGACCTCCAACAAGAATATTCAAAGGCAAATGAGCTGGATGTTTCTTACCTAAATTAAAAAAGAAGGGAGAATACTAGGTGATAGGAAGGATTTTGTCATGACTGGATCAAACAAGGCATGAATCATTATAGAATATAGGGTGCCTTAAATGTTTTATGGAATGGTTGGAGATGGAAAATCTAAAGCATAAAGTTGGCCATGACTTCCTCCAAGGCCTCTCTAACCGTGCCGAAGACCACCTCCACAACCAATATCTAATCTCTAAGGATGGGGAGTGTTCTGGTGATTTCCTCAACATACCCCAACTACTCTCTTCTAATCTGATAATAGAGAAACATGCTGATTCTACCTCTACTGGAACAAAAACAATGGAGGAACATGAAGTGTATCAACTGACACATTCTAACTTCCCAGAAAGGTAGGGAACCCTTACCACTCATGAACTCAAGATCCATAATGAAAACTTGTTTCGGATCCCATATCATTGTCCTGACAGCCACTTCCCATGGATAAATGACACATTGGGGGATGGGACCTACCCCCAACAGATCATAAGCTCATCTCTCTTGAAAACTGGGAATGCCAGACGACAACTCTGCTTCAAGAGGAATCCTAATGACTCCCCTCTCCTGACGATCCAATTCTGGATAGCATCCTCTCAATGAACATGGCTCTTTCCAGCACCATGAGATACATTTTCATTATAAATGGGGACCCTTAGAACTGGATCTCTAGATGAAAACCCTTCTATAAATTCCTCGTTATTGAATCCTCATCTAGAATCTATTCCAAATCATATCATATAAGCATCCTAAAAGGGATCCCATACTCTCACACAATAGAGTTCTTAAACCAAAGGGTATGTGTCTCTTAGAGACTAGCCACCTTCAAGATAGAAGAAATAATCTTGACACTGAAATAGTCTATAAATTCCACCTGTGAGTTTTTCGACTCATCATGTTATTCAAGGATCAGGAAACATAACTAACACAATACCCCATGTAGTATTGTCAAGGCTTATGACTCCAAATTCTCCTTCTTAGATTTGACCGAACTAAAGGTTATCTTATCCACCTCAAGCCTATCATTTGATACTGTATCTAAAATTAATCCCTCATAAATCCATAGACTCTAGAACTATACCTCTCAGAGAATCATCCTCCATTTGTGGTCATCATCAACCACAAATCTATGATGATTTTTTTGGTACAACATGACTAACATCTTCTGCACGTACCTGAGGAGGGAATTGACCTGGATCCATGCATGGAAAAGAAAAAATATTTTGGTCTCCTAATCTGAGAATATTGAATACGTTAAATTTAATTAATATTTTATTTTAATCATTTTAGGTTAACCTATCCTGTGGTCTAACCATTCTAACACATGAAAAATAACGAAGGATGCCTGATTTGTTCCAAGACATTAACCCTGGAAATAGTATCACTTCATTTAGTATTTTTCATAAGAATAATCGTTCATCAAAAAATCACATGGGGCCCTAAATACTCATGTGTCAGCCAATCTCATGAGTATAAAATAATTCCTATTTTTAGCTGACACCATTTCCCAACCATCCCATGCAACCTCACCTGTTCTTACCTCCAAAATACATCATATCACTGAACCAGCCCATTGATACCACTATATCATGACAGCTTCCCCACAATGTGTTCCCCTATATGGACAGATAATGGATAACTGAGATAGTGCCCCCCAGAGTCCCATTATTACGAGTCCCTAGCTAGGCGGCAAGAAAGAGATTATAGTAACACACATATGGATGACATTAACCTCTAAGAGAACAAATTCCGATGAGAGAGATAAGATAGACATCAACCAACACAGGCTCAGAATAAAATATAAAATAAACCCCATGTATGAAAATGTATGACATACAATAACTACTACAAATGAAAATGGAAAACATAATGTACCAAATGTAAATAGTGAATCCATTGACCATGATTCCCAAACAGAAACTCTAAAAACCCAATTATAATTACTAGATGAATCTACCACCTGCTTCAATGTACATTAAAAAATAGATTATATAAATGTAAAGTGATTATAGAATTATACTCAGTAGGATCCTCCCTGGACCTTCTCATTCAAAATATAATGAAATCATTATAAATCATAGTGAAAAATTAGTAAAACTAACTCATAACTAAAAAGGTATATTACATTTCCCTCCACACAATGGATTCTCTCACTAAGTGTACCATACAAGGACATATCACAAAGAATATCAAGGGTTACCTGCTACCTCTTCACCACTAAGTTTTCACTATTCCCAAACATTGCACATCCTATGTATCTAACAAAAAAGTCTAGCCTATAACCACATAGGTGAGGAACCACAACATGTGCCTCATGAAACACAACACCACATACATTTAACAAAAAATGACAATATAGTTTCTCGGAGCCACCATAGCCCCCATATTGTATATTATACACTGGGTATTACACACCAATCCGTCACAACCCATACACGGAGTAAGGATTTAATGACATAACAGCCTATACATGTTATACTATAACATTCATTTGGAAACAATATCCCAAATACATGTGTGGGAAAATAACAAAAATCCATCATATCCTTCTACAATTAGAGATGGGGAGAACAAATCCCCATGCATAATAGAAAAAACAAACATCACGAGATGAGAGTAGGGATAAATGGTGTAGTCATCCAGCCATCCTCCCACTAGGATGTTGGATAAAATACCCCAATGCTCTGATTCCCTTGGGAGTAATTTTCCCTAATCGATAGGGTGGTGTAGAGCATAAAAACACAAAATGTAGGTGATAAAATATATCTCAAAGACTCATTATCGGCAAAACCTAATATTAGACTCAACTGCATCTAACATCTCTCGAACTCCCATATAACACTGGTAATACTATGTATACTAGAAGAATAAAACATTTAAATAAATATATTATGTTAAATTACACCTTTTCATTAGTTTTCATTAATGTTAATTAGTTATCTGACAGTTAATTGACCATTACCATTATCAAAATTTAATTTCACTAAAATTTAAACAAATATACATGCCCTACATGCATAAAAAACCAATTCTATAGATTCTCATAATTACAACCTCGATATTGCATCCCAGCAAGCTCCAACCCCTAGGGTTTAACATATATTTATTTATTAACAACATTAATTTTAATATTATATTCTCTTATAGGAATACATTATAATCTAACAATCACAAGGTGCTCAACATACTGATTAGGTGAACAACCTGTTCAATATGTGAAACATATAAATGGAGCATAGAATCATCCTTCCTCAAGAAGATAAACTCAAATATCATGTTGCATACCCTGTGTGTCTTCACCTCTCTTGGTAAGAGAGTAACAACAACCATCTTGCTCAAGTATTGGGGAAATTAAAGGAAAAAATAACATGTAAATTAGCCCATCAACTGATTCAGACAAGAATCTATCTTTCATATCAAAGGGTAAACCCAGAATCCACCAATTAATCTATCTACACTATCCTCCATGACACCCAAATCCATATACTAATGCATCATGCAACTCAAGGTGGGAACTGAAGCCACCACAATCGGGCCTCCCTGCCCCTCATACCACAATGTTCCTCCGAGGTTAGTCATCCTAGAATTGGAAAAAATCTGATCCTCCATGCCCCACACACCACAACAACCATCTAAGAGCATACATACCAATCTTCCGTCACATCATAATAAGAACGAAAAAAACATATTAATTCATCTCTTGTCCGATAATAAAGGTATCCAACCATCACACATGTGAGTCATCAGGGCTCTAAAGCACAAGGAACGCATACTCTATAGGCCAACAAATAAACTCATGGCATATAAAGGAATAATCTTTTATTGGGAAACCCATTCTTATTCCATCATTAATTAACTGATTCTTTTTCACAGGTTCCAACTATAGGAAACCTAAGGAAAAAAAATCTAAACTATCACAAATTAATTAAAAAGTTAAATTAACAGGCCTTTAACACTTCTATGAACATGAATAAACATTTTCCAACTTCATTGACTAGTTCAATTAAACCCATATACTAGCATCCATTTTATTATCAATCAAATTATATATAAATAAATTATTCAGTAAAAATTACACTTTAATTCCATTGGACAATTTTTTATCAATGTGTTATATAATTACATTATTTACCAATTCCCTTCCATAAAAACATGATAACACAATAAAGGGATATATATCACACCAACAAGAAAACAGATAGGAACACCGCTATCACACAATAAAGAAGAAACATCGTTGTGTGATCGATACACATTCATTAATCATATTCAAAAAATTATTTGATTAATTTCATAGTTATCCAAGGTTATAAAAAATGTTACCTATACAATTTTAGGTAATTAAATAAATAATAAATTAATCCTATACAATAAAAGGTCATCGAAAATATTTGAACAAGAATTTCCCTAGCAATGGATCTCTTATCACCTCTCGTACAAGAACTACATCCACCTGAGGAAGTGTCAACACACCCACAACATAAAAAACAGAAAATACCCATTAGAAACATGGGAGATGAACCATTATTTCAAATCAAGAAAAAATAGATGCACATATATATTATACAGGAAGAATCCGCTAGAACATGAATGAAAAAAACCAACCTTGTATCAACTCGGGTCACCACGGAAAGAAGATGGAGGCTACAGATCAATCCCTGATGAAGGAATCACCAAAACATTCAATAGGGGTATCCATGTATCTTGGAGTCAATTGAGGGATCCTCTTTTATTCATAGGGTCCGATTACCTGAGTGTACGGGAATTTTATAAAATGTAAATAATCAGGGAATTATACGACATGTAATCCTCTCATGGGTCGTATAATCCTCAGATTTCTTTTTTCACCAAAAAATTTATCAGATCATCACATAATTTATTTTTCAAACCTTGATATATTACATAGAGGTATACCCTATTTCATGTCAAATAAATTTTCAAAATGTGAAATCCTCTGTGCTTCCAACTTTGAGAAACCAAACTAATACATACTTCCTTTGAGCTTCTTTCGGGAACCTTATGCTTTGGAAATAATCAAAGGGTCAATCAATGTGGATCTGAGCCCTTACATTGGAATAAAAAGAAAATGGTTTATTGTATAGTGATTATATAAATTCCTTCAATGAGACATTCAAAAAATATAACATCCCAATTAGATTGTGATTTTGAAATAAACCATTAAAATTATCATAATGTTGAAGTGATAATTTATCATTGAATTGATTATGTGTATCCAATGTAAATTCTCATTAAATAATTGGAAATATGTCAATGGTTAGTAATTTTAATTAGACACATAATCATATAATATTAATAGTAATGTGGACGTAATATTATTTAATGGAATGGAATTGAGTTTTGAAAATTATTCACAACTTTTGTAATTTAAGGTCAAATCCCCTTAGATGATATAATTGAAATTGAAAATAAAAACATCATGAAGATTTAATTATACATGATATTAAATTTAAAATGGTATTATATAGACCATATAAATGAAATTAGGTGCATAACAAAAATTATGTCTCAATGACATGTTATTTGAATCAAAATTCATTACAACATGGAATCTTTTGAATTAAATACACACAAAAGAAATAAAATTAAATAAAAATATAAATAAAATGAATAAAAATTTATTAATTATATAAATTAATATAGGGTTAGTATATATAAGACACAAAATAAATAAGTTGTGAAACTGTTTTACGCCTCCAGAATGATATGTGAGACAATAATCCCCTACATTGGGTTACCTTTTGGGTGAACATACTTTAACTTATTATGTAATATTTTTAATTATCTTATTTAAATTAAAAAAATCCATAAATATATTTATAAATTCATATATGATCTTCTTTTACCGTCTTATACCAATTTTATTAATAATATTTTCTTATTTTAATCGTTTTAGGTGTTAAATATCATGTTTTTTAGTATGTTTTACTTATTTTTTTTATTCTTTTGTAGATCATGATTCAATTATATCACAGAGGTAATCCATGTTTTAATTTTCATATATATTCATTATATATTTATTTATAATAATCCATTAAATACAGAGATTAGAAATAAAATTCACCATTCACAAAGAAGGTTGGACAAACATACACATGAATACGAGTTCCTTTTATATTTCATATTTAAGAGAATGAAACATCAATGATATATAGGTATATTATAATTAATTTTTCATATTTATTTTATACATGTGGCATATTT
Source organism: Viscum album (assembly GCA_963277665.1). Classification (NCBI taxonomy): domain Eukaryota; kingdom Viridiplantae; phylum Streptophyta; class Magnoliopsida; order Santalales; family Viscaceae; genus Viscum; species Viscum album. The sequence continues at coordinate 2,065,457,112 of OY728121.1, forward strand.
TTATTAAAACCCACTTTAATACATTCCACATCTAGTGTGAAGAATTCGCATTGCTTTGAGGAGGTGTTAGTCTACAAGTCCATAGATAATGATATCATATTCCTACAAAATGGAAGGCATGAAGGTATGGTTAAATAAAATGGAAAATAAAAAAAAATTTACATATAAATACTATAAGTAAATAATTATTTCCAACCATTAATGGTGGTAAACTAAAGAACAAATTACACCAGTTCATGTGGTGGTAGTCTGCATTACACATGTACGATGATTGTGTTTCCAATTTGATGGATGTGTGTTAAAAAAATTCATACTCATTCATAAATAATAATCTATATATATAGTATTATTTGGTTATTATATATTAATTATATAAAATTAATTGAAATGGAGGATAAGTAAATAAAATAAAATTGATCATTGAAGAACGTTACATCTTCTTCAGGAATATCTTTTTGGTATATAATAGAAGAATTATTGGGTTTTCCTTATTAAAACATTTTAGAATATAGGAACTGGATATGGATGTTGTCAGATTATATTTGAATGGTTTTTAATGATACAATTTTCTTAAATGGTTTTGAGAAGTTGCAGTGGTGAGTGCCTTTTTATTATGGAGGAAGAGTGACATTCGAGTAAATATAAAAAAGTAGACACTATTCAAAGATTTCTCAAATACCATGTGCCTAAAAAAGGTAAAAATTACATAAAAGGATGAATATGGTCTCAATATTTCCATAAAGAATTTTTTTATACATATTTCAATGTCATTGATTCCATTAAATTTAATTTTTAGTCCCATATTAATCTATTTTTTCTGTTAATCACTTTATTTAAATTTAAATACATTCAGAAATATTTATGTAAAAAAATATTTTTTAAATATTATAAATTATAAATTTATATTATTCCATATATGTAACCTATTTTTCATATTTACAATCACAGAAGTGTCATAAATTATTATAAAATTATTCATGCAGAAGTGACGACAATGCTGGTTTCACAAGTAAAAAAATGATCAAAAGAATGAAATGTTTTTATATTCAATTTTCATGAGGAATTAATTAAAATTACACAAATAAGGTTAATTATTTTATTATTTAAAAAAATATAATTTAAAACAAAAATGAAATATAATTTTAATATATATATATTAATTTGGTGAAAATATTTTTTCCATCAAAATTCAGTATTTTCACTATTCGTTAAAAATGACACTTCATTGAAAATATCAAAAACTAATATTAACATAATTTTTCAAATCCTATATCATAATTTATTTTTATTAGAACATATAAAATCCATAAAATTCTAAATAAAATTAATGAAGGTCCCCATTAAAATTTGGAATATTTTATTTAGAAAAATAGTTACTTTTTCATAAAATTGGGATTGTTTTTATTTTATGCCTATAAAATATTTTGGATTAATTTTAAAAATATTTTCATAAATATATACAATATATATTTCATTAATATTATCAAAAAATTGTAAATTAGTTAATTTGTTTGGGAAAAATACCTTTTCAAACATAAATAATATTTCTTTTATATTCAATTATTTTTAAATTAATTAATAATTAATTTTTATCCAATGAATTTATTTTATATTTTTTTAAACCAAATAGTTTTATTATTTAGTTAATAGTATTCACCACGTATAATTTAATTTTTATGTTATATCTTGTTATATTAAATAGATATATTTTAATGGGTGAAACTCAAACTTTCGAGTAACCCAAGCTATCAAAGAAATTATTTCCTTCCTAATGTAATAAAATATAGAATTGTGTGAATTTCATTAAAAAATAAAATATCAAATTTATTGATTATATTATATAAACCATAAATTATGTGGATTTTTTATTACTTTCTTTTTTTGGTGCTGTATTTCATACATGCTACTAAATAAAAGATATATGTTTAGAATTTTTTGGATGTTATATTCTCCCAAAAATAAATAAATTATGTCCTCAAAATTTAATATTTATCTTAAAAATCAATGGTTTTATATTCAAAAATTAAATTTTTTAAATTCCACATTATCAAAATAGTTAATAAAATTTCCTCTTATCAAAAGAGAATGATAATTAAAATGTTCACATTGAATAACATATAACTAGTTCACTACATAAGAGAAAATTATTGGAAAGTAGATATACGTACATTGAGGGAAAATGTAAAAATATATAAGGATTGATTAATCTCATTGATGAGAAACAAGTGAATGATCAATTCAATGTTGTGGTCCTCAAGGTCATAAAACTATAATGATTTAAAATACCATCTGTTCAAAAAGAAATTAAGGTATTAGGATGACATGTTTCTATTATGATCCTTTTTTGAATAATGGGGAAATCTTTTATTGATCGTGAATTTAGAAACATGATATGTTTCAATTTTATAAGATAAATTTCATCTTTTGTTTTTTCATAGATAAAATTATTAAAAACCACATACTTCATGAAATGGATATACTAAAATAAACCCATTTTTTGTTTATGAATCACTATAAATTATTTTTTATGAATTCTAGATCCAAAAATCTATTTTTTATGTTCGTAAATGATTATATTCAAAAAATTATACACTTAATACATTAGTCTCAAAACCTCAAAAGTTATGACACTATTTTGACATTAACATTTATTCATCAAAATTAAAAGATAAAAGTAATGAGACACTTACCAGGACATCATATAGGCTTATGGTAGGAATAAAACTCCTATCATCCAATAGAAAGGGGTTAAGATCCCCAAACATTCCATATTTTATGGGTTTTCAACGAGAATACAAGTTATCCGTTTTCTAAAACCATATAAATAAAATTTCCAAAATAAATATAATGGAATTCCATGAAATTTTATCAATAAATAAACTTCTAATTAAGGTTTTCTATACAACACCAATGCATAAATAATTCATCTATTTATTTTAACGTACGTCTTTCCTTGGTTAGGATTTTATCCAATAGAAGATGGAATTGACTAGGTTAATTCTCAAGATCCCCATAGTTAATGAAATAAACCCTAAATGTATCTGTATGATGATTTTAAATTCCTTACACCATACAAATCATTTATCCACAAAAATTATTTTCACTATATCAGTATATACCACACGTAAATCATTTTTGGTGGTCCATTAAGACTATATCCTAGGTGTCTTCTTCTACATTTCTTTAATAATATAAATTAAGCTCATTTTCTCCACATTATTCAAAAATGGATCTGTTATAAAACTCCATACTTCACTTCATTAGTGAAAATGGGAATGTGTTATAGTATATGTTATTAATCTTATTTATGTAAAATTGTTTAATCATGAGAAAGATATCTTTCACTCCTATGATAATGCCATTTTTTTCCATTTCCACCATCTTTTCTGTTGTGTTCAATGATAACATCAATCCTTTGGGTACAAGATATTGTCTAAAAATAGAAATAATTGTGTGATTAATAATATTCATTATTAGAGGATTGTATATTCCTTTATAGGATATCATGGCACCTTATTTTCAACATAAATAACTTTTCGTTTAACCAACTTTATTCATTTTCAACAAATATTAAAATACTTAATAATAGTTTATAAAGAAAATATGAATTAATCAATGAAAATAAAGTGGGAGTGTCAATGAACATTTGAGTTAAGGCCCGTTTTCATGTACCAGGTTATGTTCTATTTGGTCCTAACACAGCTTTTTAGAGTTGATACCCCTAGGTACATCTATTCTCGAACCACGTCCACTTATAGTTTCTAGACACAGATGCATTTTTTGGATTTCTAAATAATATCTACCTAAATGAATCATTGGTATGTTCTTATATAACTATCCTTAAATACTTAAATTTTCATATATCCTCTAATACATGTTTTTTTTAAATCTAGTTCCCACGGTTCCGACTAAACATCATTTGATTCCAATAATTTTCAATGAACCCTAGAAATCAGGATACAGTTTCTCCTATTGTCAAATTGTTTTGATCACAAGTAATAAAATCCAAAATTACTAAAGAGTATTATAGTCTTGGAAAACAATATATAAACATGATCATTTTATTAGAAACGAATTCACTAATAATAGCATAATTGTTTTTTCTTTCAAGGAAATATTTAATCCCAAATAGAATATCTTCTCATTTAATTCTAATACACTTCTGGGATTCCAGGATAATGGAAAAAAGTAATTATGATATCAAATTATTAGTAATTGTTAATTATAGAGAAATAAAAAATAAATTAATGAGCATAATCAAAATGGAATGTTCATTACTAAACAAAAATTTAAAAAATCAATAAAATGATATGGAGTCCATAAACTATATGGAATGGTAAATAACTAAACACACATAACATGTAAATAACTGGCTATGTGATAATCAATATAGAATGGTAAATAACAAATAAAGATTACATTTAGTCAACACAATGATAACAAAATGAATCCATAGATTGTTTTCATCGTGAAAAAATTATAGTCAGATAATAATCATAATAATAATAACTCTTTTCTTAATGAAGGAAATGATTAATTATTGGATTACATGTTTGAGGCACATGAAAACATAAACCATAATGAACTTTCACAACATACTTTAAAACTACAGGTAAAAACCCATTTAATTTCCATAACTAATTTTTATCATTAGAACATGTCAATTCATTAAGGGGCTATATAAAATTTGTACCCCACCCATCACTAAAAGTAATAAAATTTCCTCATCTCTTGTAATCTATTTAATTAATAAATAATATTCCTTATCGTATATTTATATTGGTAAAAGAATATAGATTTATGAATAATTCTATAGATGATAAAATAAATATAAAAGTTATTACCATGTGTAAAAATGGTATGTGATTTATGTAATAAACATATCCATATTAAATAATATTTAAATTTGGGGGAAATTTAATATATAATGATATTAGGAAATTGAATATTTCAAGGGGACTAAAAGGAATCAAGGTAGTTAATGAAGATCCTATTCATTGTAAAAGAAATCATAAAACACATAAACGATGAATAATGATTATATCAATCCAACATTTCCCAAGTGGTGTCAGGATAAAGGGGTTTTATCATTGATGAAAATAAATAGAATGAAAAGTAACAAAAATATTCATTTAATTTGGAAAAAAATTAAAATAGGTCTATAAAAACACATTGGAAAACATTTTCCTTACAAATTATCCTTTAAAACATGCAGGGGAAGCATCAAAGAAATGACAAGGGTAATTCCATATTTTTCTTACAAGGAAAAAATATCATTCCTTTTTGAAGTTAAAAATGATAGAAATGTTCCTTGTTCATATAGAGTCAAAAAAACTCCAATGAAAAAAATTATTAAATAAAAAGGGGTAAAAATTGATATAATAAATTATTTATAAAAGATCAAAAACATTTTTCAATGGATTTCTAAAAAAAATAGAAGAAGACATGTTTTGTTTCTTAAAAAAGAAATGTTATTGGGTTTTCTTAAAAAACATATTCAAGAAAATTTTTGTACCAAATAGTTGAAATGGTAGTATTTAATAAATAAACTCTTCAATAACTAGTGTATAAGAAAAATAAACAATTTATTTAACATTTATTGTATGAATTTATTCAATGTTTGTTTCATGAATATGTAATTTCAATTAGAATGAGATTGAGAATAAAACCTTAAAATGATCTTAATGATGAAGTTACAATTAATAAATAAATTTATTATCTGTATCAACTAAAAATAAAATAAAATAATTTTTTATACATCAATATATATTAAATGTCATTTTACACACAATCGTTGAATGTTAATGACAATGTCTTTGTAATATAACCCAATAGAAAATAAATGAGTTATGAAATTTAATTACCACTTGTTAACTTTATATTAAAACTAAATTAGTTGAAATAATTAAAATTTATACTGAAAATACATTTAAAAATGAATTATTCATTTTATAATATGTCAGATGCATGTATATACAAGATATAAAAAAATTAGTTGCATAAAAACAAATAAGCGTAAATAGAATATAAATTGAAACAAAATCCCTTACTATTTTTTGACTGTTGAATTATAGTCACATGAAAGAAATAAATTCAAATGAAACTTTAAATATGAATAAGGTAAGTGTATTAATTATGTAAATACAATATTGTAATTATATAAAACACATAAAATAAATAATTTGTGAAATTATTTATGCCTTTTGAGAAGAAAAGTGATATTAGAATCCCTTACCTTACATTTCCATTTGGGAAGAGATCCTATAAGATCATTTATAATCGATTTATGAATGTTATTAACGTATAAAATAACCATAATTATAATTATAATATAATATATTATCATTATATAAAATATTTTTATAGTTTGTTAAAAATAATTAATTATTTTCATCATTTTGACTGTTAATTGTCTTGTTTTTTAGTATGTTTTGACATTTCATTACTGTTCTTATTATATAGATTAGGATTTAATCATATCCAAGAAGTAATCAATTACATTAATATCATATATATTTTTTCTATATGTATTTATAATAATCCATAAAATTCAGATAGGGGAAATGAAATGCACTGTTGAGAGAGATGGAATGTCGTACGTACGCATGGACACTACTTACATTTCAGTGTTGTATTTAAAATAATTCAATATAATTTAAATATATTTATATTATAATTAAATTATAATATTTATTTTATATATCTAAAAAAAATTTATTAAATCCATCCATAATAAAATCTATTTCCACTGTGAACAAATCACATCGCTTTGAGAAGGCGGTAGTCCACACATCTGTAGACGATGTTATCGTATTACAACAAAATGGAAGGCATGAAATAATTGTTATATACATATTTGAAAAAAATAAATTATAAATACTATATATATTATATATAGTAGGAATTAATCATTATTACCAACCACTACCTATGGTAAATGGAAGAATGAACAACATTATCTCTTGAGGCGGCAGTCCTCTATACTCATGAACGGTGATTGCATATCCCATTTGATTAATTTTTGTGAATGTTTAGTTCAAGATATTAGCATAAAAATATCATTATATTTATGATATTGAGTTTAATATATGATCCTTATATATAATGAATTCAATGGTGGTTGAAGTAAATAAAACAAAAGTGATTATTAAAGAATGTTAACTCATATTTGGGAAACACCTTATTGTTTATAGAAAAATACATCCTTGGTTTGACATATGCCAAAATTTTTGTATCAAGGATCATTATAGGGATTTTTATAGATTATTTGGGATTTTTTTGGATGATCCAAATGTATTTAATGGAGTGGTTACGTCGGAGGGGTGATTGGATTTTTATAGTGGATGAGGAGTAGCTTTCTCATTAATATCAAAAGGAAAACACTATTGAGATGTCTCCCATACATAATGTGCCTCCAATATTGAATATGATTATATAAAAAGAATTATATGGAATAAAAATTAATATAAAATAGGTTTTATACATATGTATCTACCACTTATGCCCTTCAGAATAAGGTTTAGACACTTTTTAGGCAAATTATTCTCTTATTCACTATAAATAATTTTTAATACATTAACTATTATATTTCATAAAAAAATAAGTATAAATTAATATAAATCATAAATACTGTTTATTACAAATATTTAATCCATTTATCTATACCATAATCAAATAATATTCATATATTAATTTAACATTCATATCAAAGATATGATGAAAATGTGGGCTTCAAAATTAAAAAAATGTTCAAAAGATTAAAATGTTTTTATATAAAATATAAATGTAAAATTTATTCCAATGAATTATATATGATTAATTGATCTATTATTTAACTAAATATAATTTTAAAGAAAATTAGATTTTAATTTAACTATATAAATAAATTATATGAAAAATAAGTCATCAAATAAAATTCAGTATTCTTCACTATTCCGTAAAAAATAAAACATTTCAAAATATATCAAAAATTCAACACAAGAAATTGTTAACATTATTATTTAAAAAAGTATGTTTATTTTGAAATAAAATATTTATAAAATTTCCAAATTTTATTTTTAATTACAGTTCATCATCAAAATTATTAAAAATCCCCTCTAGAATAATATTTCTTTTTTCTGTGTAAAATTCATAAGGATATTATTTTATTCCTATAAAATCTATTGGTTTAATGTAAAATTTTTTTGTTGATAATATAATGTATATATTTCATTAATTTCATTAAATAATCTAAATTATTTTAATTTATTAGTTTAAAGAACCTTTTAGATCACCAAAACAATTCTTTTTTATTAAATTGGGTTTTATATTCATTTCTAATTAATTTCTAACCAATAAATTCATATTATCATGAGATGGTTACTCGAATTCATTCTATAGAATTTAATAGCTATCTAATATATTATTATATTAAATATTAATATTTTAATAATGTGTTGATGTCCAGCAAAACTCAGTCTTGGGTGTAATGAATGCTATCAATGAAAGTATTTCATGTTTGTAACAAAAACTGACTCGATATTGCATTAATTGAAATCTATATAATATATTATGTTTATTTCAAATAATAAATATAATTTAAATTCATTATAGGATATATTTTTTTCTATATTTTTCATTGTGTTCCATGCACGCTATCAAATAAAAGTTACTTTTTAAAAAAATTTAGTATGTTACAAAAAGTACTCTATCCTTAGGAAATGAGTTCACTCATGGGTAGAAACTGTGGATGAATCTATTATGGTCTATTTTATTTAGAATAATTGGGCTCGTGTATGATTTATTTGTAATGGATACATATGACAAGGGTCATTATCTATAGGAACCTATTGGGTGGTCCTCAACATTAACATCTATGTCTAAAATGTATTCTCATTTATTTATGGGGCCAATATGAGAAATAGTTTTTTATCCATATCCCTCAATTCATGAAATATATTCAACATTAATGTTGGATATTAATAATGGATTGACTAACTAGTATGTGCATTGCCTGGTCTCTTGATTTCTCATATGGCTTTGATGGTATGTGGTACTATATAAGGGGAGTTCTATTATTCCAGGGATGCTTTGAAGTGATACTCTCCATACATTTCCAATCCTCATATAAATATATCTAGGAAGACCTATGTGATCTTATATTGAAGAGTAGTGGTGTGATATCAACATGCGTGATATATATTTTTGTTGTTTTTTATTGGTCTCTGGTCCCACACCATAGTTATAGTAGCCAAGTCTATTTGAAATTACTGTATATATATGGAATGAAGGGGACCCTCATATTATTGATAGGGGAGGTGTATATCCTTCAACCACCAATTATTTTACTAATTTTTTTTTGGTGTTTTTAAGGAACACAATCCTTCTCTAGCTTATATAGGATCTCATATTAGGAACTAGTGATGGTCAAGAAAATGGCTAAAATATTTCAACCATATAAAATAATATGCATATCCATGTAAATATATTTCTCATCTGATTTATATACCTCTTCATTGTCTTACCTTAATAGTTTCTTCCCCAGGTCACCTAATAACCATGGTGAATTACTAATGAATGTTTACGGTACACTATATATGTTTAAACACAATGTTCCAATCACCAATCCATATTTTGGAGTCTATGTTTTGAGAACCTCTCTGTATAAAGGTGTTTAGAAAATGGGAGTATTTCTTTATCTAAGGGATATATCACCATGGGAAGGTTTACCATGGAGGATTTGCTAAGTTGATTTTCCATGATACATATCTGCACTGCTAAGTGATGGAATAATAATGTAATGATCAAATTCCGCATTGGTGAAGTGTCAATGAAATCTTGATGTGTTTTGGATATTGTTCAAAATGCCTCAAGGAATATGGAATTGAATATATCAAGAATTTTAGCGTCATTCTATGTTAAGGAAAAAATATATTGACATGCCTTTTTGGGTTTTGAAGGTATGTGATAATTCAACATGATGATTTTCGGAAAAACCTGGTAACCCTTTGGTGCTGTGAGAATATGAGCTCTCTATAGAGAAGCTTATGTAGATTGTTAATGAGCACATATATTTTTTCTAGTAATATAATACATACTTTAGTTGTTATTAATTTTTTTAACCATGTTCTAAGTGAGGTTATGATATGGGTTTAAATATGTATTCCTCATCGGAATATAGTGAGGGGCCTCTGAAATCAGATAAGGGGTATTAGTCTCCGCTAGTATAGCCTCTTAATGATTATAGTGTATTTATTCATTGGTGGAAATATGTATATGATCTTGGATTCTATTATATATTGGAATATTCCTTGTAAAGTCATAATCTTGAATATGGGTTAGCTGAGATGATATTTCCATATTTTTCAGACAAAACACTATTGGAGTGGGTATATTTGTGAGTCCTAGACCTTTGGTGTATGCCCGTAGAATGTTTTATATAAATATGAACCTAAACCAAGGCCTGTTACATCTAACATTATATTCCCCTATTTTAATGGAGATATGGTATTTGTCTTATACTATTGGAGTATATCAGCATAATCTTTTTATAGTAAATTCAATTCACCCTGAGGAATGTGAACAATTGACATTGTGAGCCCAGATTAGAACTGGGATATGAACCACACCTTGAAAATAATCCTTTATCTAAATATATAAATAATACACATTTATAGGAGAAAGAGATTGTTCATGATCTAGATTATCCACCTATTCTTACTGATCTTGAAGATATGATTCTCTTCCAGTTTGGATAAAAATTTATTATTCTTCATTTATCTATAGCAATTTCAAAATATTTCAAAAAAATCCCTTTTGTTGTTTATTTAATGTAGTGACACTTTTTTAAAGTGTTTGTAGGAATGTTGGACAAAAAAATCCAGTTTCTATGATATACTGGATGATTCATTCAATTCATACAGTTATGTAATACCACTCTTTTCTTCCTTATTGTATTAGAATATTCAAATGGGCTTCATGCTCTGGGGATGGAATATGTGCCCACCCCCTCTTCTTTCTCATATAATATTCATACAGAAATGACTTGGGTGAGAATAGATATGGGAATTCCCACTAACAACCACTAAATATGTTTAATGTATTCACCTGTGGGAGTGGGGATATGTTCCCACTCCCATTTATCTATATATTTACACACTTTGAAATACATCCTTATTACACCTACAGGAGGGTTCGGGGAGGGAATTTTTTGGGTTTGTCTCTTATTTGGAAATTAAGGGTATTTTGTGTGATTACACTATTTTTAATGGTTGGTAGTAACCATCCTCGGAATATATTTAACAAGGATGGAGGCATATTTGAATCATTGATCCACAATAATATGAAATATAAGGATCTAATTTCCATGCTCAAGGGATAATATTCATAAGAAATTGGTGGTCTATATAGGTTCCACTAGATTAATTGAATATTTCTATAAATGATATCAACTTTTTAGATAAATCATATATACACCATTACATGTAGTCTCATGTTTTCGGATCATAACATGTCGTTAGTGTTCTCAAACCGTCATGTTCAAACCCTGAATCAGAAGGTGTCTTGTTAGTGAGGATATTTTGATACCCACAGTGGTAACTACTATATTTATGGTTCCAGAAAATCCACTTCCTGAATATATTATATGGTTTCAAAATTTATTTTAGGGATCAATTTTTTTATTGCAAAGAAAATAATAAATTGGTAAAAAAATCAATGCATAATTTCAATATTGAAACCTGATTGATCATCAATGTAAATGTAATAAAATTGTCCTTCTATATTTTTTTAGGCAATTTTTCCTAAATTAATTTTTCATTAAAAGAATGTGCATATATCCACGGAATCCCAGTTACATGTTATTATTGAAGTATCTTACAAAAATCACACCATTATTTCGTTTTAGACACAAAACAAAATGCTCTCTCTCCTTTTCATCTGGTCCTTTTTATTATTTTGGAGTTTTACAGTAGGATGTCCATTTTGATTAATTTGAAATATGACAGATGGAATCCCAAAGGTTTATGAGAGATAATAACCAATTCTTATATTTATTCATTTATTCTTTAATTACATGATTTCAAAAAAAAATTGTCCATAATTTAGTCTATTGAAGGGATAAGATCGTTGTCGATAGATTGTGGAGGGATTAAGTTTGGTGTTACTATAATTCACATCGGGTTTACCATCATCTTCTTCCATTAAAACTCCCAAAAGATCCCACATCCTTAAGATGATACATACCTTCATTTGAAAGTTTGGATGTCATTTAGTGTTTCATACCTAAGAGAACATAGAAACTGACATTGAACATGATGATTGGAGGTCAATCTCATTAAAACATTTTTTGGTTTTATTTTTTCCGATTAGGGGTCTCTATTAATGATTTAAAATATTATTGTGAATATATTACAAATCCTGATATGGGACTAGCTACTATAGTAAAATGATTAAGTCTTGAACCATTTTATGTGTAGACATGGTTATAATGATTAAACTATCATTATGTATCAGATGTTCTCCATATGTTTCCCATTATTACATATAAATTGGTAGATTCATATATTATTAATCCTCATAAATAGGCGATGTGATGTTTATATCCATCTTATATGTTGATTTGTGTTTTGAGTATGGGATTGAAAATTCATATGGTGTCCAACATATCCTAAGTATATCATGAATCAAATACCTCGTAATTTAATGAAATCAAAGTGATTTAGTTTAATATAATATATAAAGGACATATATTAAGGAACTTTTGAATTATTTATGTAGCTTAGAACTTGATAAGGTTTCCCATGTCACTGTTTAGTTAGAGGTATCAGAGTCATCATAGTTCTACCTTCTATTTACCCACTAGTGAGTTGTTTTGCATAATTAAATACTATGGGGGTTTCTTGCCCAGGGATTACCAATATATGAATTTCCTTATGTCATACACCAAGGTAAATTCCCTTATATGGAAGAAATTGTATCATGTAATCTAATGGATATTACATAGAGAGGATTCCATTACCGGGGGATACTAATAATGTGAGTGATATTTTCATTGAAAATACCTAGGCCCACATGATTTAGGATTGGTGTGGTCCAAATGGGATGGAAAATGATTAGAATCACTACATATGGATATGGGAATTACAAATTTGCGTGGCCAGAATTGGGTACCTAATATAGATTTCAGGCCATAGGAAGTATTCATATGTATCCTATCTATGTTAGGAATCATAGTTCTTATATTTCAAATTAATTTATGTACAGGTGTGTCTATCAGACAAGGTTATCATGTCCTGAGCTATCTTCATAGCATTCCTTCGATACGGGTGATTTCCACTAGAGATGTCTTATTTGTTTTCATAATTTTTTTGAGGATTTATGATCTACATGTATGAGGTTTACACCACAAGATCCAACTGATTTTTTGGGGGTAACTGCATGACGTGGCCGACAAGTCCATGTTGAATCTCCTTATTAAAGAAGATATGTCATCATATGCCATGTAATTCAATTGAATTATCTGGATTCCTTCATGTGATGAGCACAAAAACATCAATGGTTGTCACGTGATCAAGGATGACATGAGAAATGGATAACATGTGCTCTATCATCCCATCTCGATAACCTCACATAACATTGTAGATAGGTTGAATGGTGGTTGTGTGATATGAATGGAATTCCATGAGGAAAATCTATGACTTGGATGACATATCGGGGTGTTTTTTCATGATCTCAATTGGTCACATAGAGGACATGTAGCTTTATCATGAAAGAGAACTATATCAATATTCATGTTGTGCTTTGGTATTTTTCAGCCCATCGTCATAAATGGATCAATGTTTTTCAAATATTTTCTTATTGATATTTTATGTGACCAAGTCAATACATAAAAAATCATTCATATAATGGGGAATAACATTGTAATTCATTTTCATGATCAATAGGGTGATCACACAAAGAATATATAAATGGTTTTGACACCTTAATTCATTCCCATGGTTTTACCAAGAGGAATACCCTAGATGTTTCATTGCTTTATCTCCAAGAATTCATATCTCGCTTCTACGCTCCCATGTATATCTCACATATGGTTATTATTTTTTTGTTGAGAAGTAGGAATTTAATGTCTCAACTGCATGGATATGCATTGCCTTGAGTATCATGTATATCATACATATGAAATCAAGTCGGTGGAAGGGTAATTATACCTTCTACTTCTCATGAACATTCCACGGGTCATCCTTGGTGTCGCATGATAAACAGTGATTGTGTGAACACTCATTTTATACCATATTTATTATATCCATATCACTTTAAAGGTATTTTTCGAAATTATTGTGGCATTTAAATGTGAATTCCTAATAATTGGATGACATGAATGATAGACTTCATTATACCATGACAATTTTTAAATAGGATATTACATGGTGAATAGATACATATATATATGGTAGATAATTAGATTGGGTCGGCTCAATTGAGATACATTGGATGAAAAATAATATCAATATCTTTTACCTAAGGGTTATCTATTTTATAGGTTTTTATTTGATTTTTATACGACTTTCCCTTTCAGTATCCATCATGACATGGAATGATCAATACATGGTCTCATGCCACGTAGATAGATTTTTCTTGGTTAGTTGGTCATCAATTTTTTGGTCTATTGTGGGACCAGTGTATAATCATGTGATGGTACACAAGTTTTTTCATGTATTTTTCCCCTTAAAAGTGGATCCTATAGGGATTCAAATGATCCAATGGAAGAGAATAAGGGTATTCGCATAATAAAAGTGAAATACCCAATGTATTTCACACATCATGGGTGAAATGTCATTAAGGATCTCACATGATCATCAAACTGGTTATGAAAGTCATATGATGCCTTCATGAAAAAACAAACACAAATTTGTTCTTGTGATGCTTCCTGAAATTTTTCATTAATTTTACCTGGATCAATAGATGAGTTTCAGTAAGATATCGGTTGACATGTCTCCCAATCAAAGTAAATCATCCGGTAGCCTTCAAATTACCATCAAAAATTTTATGGATCAATCTTCTTGAATATGGGGGAATATTATAGTTGTTTCGCATGATCATGAATAGATAATGGGAAGAAAATTATGGTTTAGATGATGTTCCTAGGTTATTTCGATTATGTTTCCTCCAAGTTGTCATGAGAAATATGTAACCTAGAATCCTAATCATCATATAGCCATATTTCTCCCTCCATTGTCTGTTGGAGAAAATAATACATATGATTCAGGTATTTATTCACTCATAGAGTTGTTTATTAACATTTTGTGGGTTTAAATAGCTACAAATCTCTATATATGCATCATTATATATCTCAAACCAATAACTAATTCATCGATGTATAAAACTTATAGGATTCTGTAATCAAGAATGATCAAAGCTATATGGTTATTAAAACTCATATTTTGTTCAATAAATTCAAATTAATAACAGTATAATGTCTAGAACAATACTCCCTTCTCCATCTGTGTAGTCATGAGTGCTCATAAATAAGAGATGAGCTAGATAAATTGTTACTAGTATCATATTAAATCCTAAATTTTCATGATATCAAACATATTCCATGGACTTTTCAGATTATCATTGCCTCCTATTTCTCATGGCCATGGATATACATGTCTCATACACAACATTACCCAAATATTTCACCAAAGTAATCTAGGAATCATATTCTGATAGGCTGAAAAAATTCCAATGTTCTTATAGTGTACTCTATACTAACTCCTGATGTATAACATTCTTCTATTGTTTTGGTTAGTATATGAAAATTACATCAAATAAGTCCATGATACATGAGTAATGATATGGGAAGAGGATCTGGTCCATGATTTCTATAAAATTATTGGAATTTTGTTTTCATATGAATAGAATCACGAGGTTATTTTATATTATATACATTAACTAAAAGATATCTTCTAGTTTGTCCTGTCTCTAACCTATGATTGTTGACCACCTGGTAGATGATCAATAATTGAGAACCATCTGGAACCCAATAACTGATCAACGATAACTTAAATCTTGGTAAAATAATATATTTTCTCAATTATCACTTTATTTAGCTTTCACTAATTTCCAATGAGACTAATAATTCCACCATCCTTTTTGGGGAATGAAAGATGAGTACCCCATGGTTACGTACTAGACATGATAAATACCTTTGGACAATACCAATGATTTTTCACATGAGTTAATTCAGCTCAGTTGAATAAAATGGGAGAATCAAAAAGCATTGTGCAACCATTATGAGATCTACCTCAATAATTAAATTCTCTATTATGGGGTAGACTTATGATGTTATCTAGAAAGACACCCTGATAGAGAACCACAACACATGGAAAATATGAATGGGTTTCCACTAATCCTTGTTGAAGATCCATTCTTACAATATATTTCATGATCATCCAAAGATAGGTCATGTCTTGGACAAATCTACCTTCTCCCACTTACCATTCCATATTCACCATGTAATTCTATACCTTCGGTTAATGTGAATGAAACACTTCTCTCATGGAAATCAATTTAATCTTGGAGGTTAGTCAAATATTTTGTTCATTTAATCACATTTATGATCTTCTTATATAGAATCATTAAGTCCCACAACTATCCATAATTACCAGAGACTATTGGACACTCTAGGAATCACTAAATGAGGTCCAAATTCAATCCCAATGGTGTATTGAAGGAAAGTAAATCATAATAAAATTTCACTATTTAGTCTACTCCAACAACAAAATATGGAAATATAAAAGAATTGGATGCCGCAATTTGAAACAAGGTAGTAGACAATGTCTAGGTGATCAAGTCTATACCTCAAAAAGAAAATGATCCCTAAAAACCAAATCCTAGAGTTTGATCAACTATATAAACAAAGTCTTGCGTAACTACGTGACCCTAAACCTAATATGTGTGAGAATTCTATGATCCTACTATTGAGGGGACAAAACGTATCCCAATTTTATAGATCATGTCCTTCAAGCCCATCAATATATAATCTACATGAAATACATATATAGAAACTTTAAAAGATTCCCTCTAATTCAATAATGATGATAATTACTCGGAGGTTCTCTACAGAAAATTGGATAATGATCAAACATCCAATAGTTGAAGGTATTATTGGATCTTCTAGAGGGAACTGAAAAATACATACTATGCTATAAAAATATAACCTCATGCCACTTCACATCCATCACCATCCTCTTCCTTCAAAGAAAGGTGAATCTCACCATAGTAGTAATTGTTCCACCCTCTTACATATTGATGGGTGGTGGAAAACAAAATACTCGATCCTATTCAAGAATCATCTTGTTATTCATGGACTTGAAAAAATCCTCAGGATATGTATCTAGGTAGAAACTATGAACCAGACATCTATAATTGGATGATGTCTGATCTCAATCCTCATGGACTATTTTTCCATTATTCGAGAAAATAGAGGATTAAATTAAAATCACATAATAAAATGATTAGAGTCTATTAATACTACCAAGGACACCTTCCGATGCTCTATTAATTACCTTCATTTTTATAGATTTAGTATTTTATTGATGAATTTCTGAAAAATAAGTTCTTAATTGGCTCCAATGTGAGACCCACAAGCCTACTAACATACCCCACCACACTACAACACCTCATGGTGGGTCCATGTAGCATGAAATTATCCAACATCACAATCTAATAAAAAGGGGTATCTATAAGGGTAAATAAAAAATGGATGATGCTAATAATATCCAATAAATAATATATTCAATCAATTCCTTAAAAGGATATATAATTCTAGATCTAGTAATCTTTGGGATAGTTTACCACAGTCTACGGTACTCCTCTACCCAAAATTTGAATAAGTTGGAGAGATTCCAACTAACATGGGAATATTAAATTTGATACCAAATAAGGTGAATAGGTATTCTTTATTACACACTCCTACACAATATTATATAGAATATGGTCTCCATCCAATGAAATAGAATCATTACCGGTTTTAGCTCGTGGTCTCATCAGTCTACTTTTGGGTCGAATCTTCTAAAAATAGAAAGAAAAAATGTTGTTATGATATAACCTGATAAGTATATTAGATCACCCATGGGATCTCCTAGGGGTACCTATAATCCAATGTATTTTACTCCATAAAAATCCAATGTTTTCTAGAAAATATGAATAATTTTTTATAAAATATTTCCCTTTAAATAACATTTCAGCAAATTATGTTGCACACATTAGTGAGTTTTAAATGACCACATGACAATATTAAAATTTTATATTTCTATTATAAGTATTCCATTATATTTTATATAATGAATGTTAATAATTTTTTTATGAAATAAATTTAATATTCCTACGCAATATAAATATATTTATATGTTCTTAGAAAATGAGCACACATATTTTTTACTAAAGCAATTTTATTCTTCAATAATGAGTATTTCATATTTTTATGGGTGAATAACAATTTCTATAAGTTCTGTAAAATGTATTTGAAAAAATAATTTTCTTTTTTTATTCTGTTATTTTAAAATAATCCTATAATATTGTATTGATATTTTTTAAAAAAATAATATTATTTCAAGGAATATTGAAATTACTGCTTTTTATTGAAAATTATATATTCTTTTAAAATTATTAAATGGTAAAATTATTTTTTGGTATAGTTAACATTTTCATTATTAAAAAATTTGTAACAAATCCAATTTTTTTTGAAATGGATTTAATAAATTAATTTCTTATATAAACATTTAATATTTTACAAGGGTATTTTTCCCAAAAAACTATTTTTGTTAGGATTTTCTAGATTAATTTTAAATTAAATTCTTCATAATATATTATTTTAAATATATAAAATTATTTAAATATTTTGAATTATTATGTTTGGTTCGGTTAATTGGTTTCCTTTTATTTTTAGATAATATGAATATTGACTATGGTAAAATTTATGACCTCGATAAAGTGTAAAACATGTCAATATGGATTAAAGAAAGTGATAAGTTTATTATTTTACATGTTATTTCTTACTAGATTAATTTAATTATAAACTTAACACCTAATGTTAGAAATAGAGTTAATTAATTAAATCTTTTCCATTAAATTGACATAGATATTATTATAATCAATAAAATTTACAAAATGGAAAACTCTTATTTTTAATAATTATAATATTTTTATTTTTTGGTTCAATAGAAGATATTAAAATATATAAATATTATTTGTAAATATAAATTAGTTATCTTCATTATGGTAATTTATTTTTATTTTATATGACTTAAATAATTTTCTTAAATTTTTACAAAACTCTGATCCAATATTTTTTCCATTTAATGAAAATTTTAAAAACTATATTGAAAATATTAAATGAAATTTAATTTGTATTAATTATGGCCCTCCACAAATTTTCTTTATTTTTATGAAATATTATGTGTGTAAAAAAAATTTTTTCTAATATATATTGTTGTATTTATTTTATTAAATTCAATGTAATTAATAGTGTCAAAATTGAATGTAATGATATTTTATGAAAATAATAAATTTTTAAGTTATCTAAAAATAACTAATAATAATAGTAATGAGTAATTTTATAATTCATTGAATTATATATCATAAATTGGAAATTTATCTTCTAATAGAAACATTATAAGTAAAAATTAAAATATTATAATATTGAAAACTTTTTTCTATAGTTAAATTAAAATAGGATAACTACGTCTTAAACATATTTATATGGTTTAAAATAACAATAATACATGTCTAAATTTATTTATTTTATTATATAAAAAAAATTATTATCTAACTTTTTAATAAATTTCAATTTGGTTTTACATTAATAGAAATTATATTCATTAGATATTATACTTTTCTAAAATTCCAAAAGTGCACCTCACCTTAATTATAAAATAGAACCACATCTCACACCTATTTAAACAGCTTTTAACATTCCAAATTGACCATAATAATAAAAATTCTCTTTTCCACTTCCGAAAACATATTCTAATGGTTTTTGTACTCTCAAAAGGTCAACAATTGATCCCCTTAGAGGAGATCCAAAGGATGGGTTTCGATGAAGTTGTAATCTCTTTAACAAATTTTTTTTCTACTCTTCCATACCCTAGTAAAATAGAAATGTTTATCAATTAAATAATATCATAAGTATCCTAAATGTTATTAAATGTTATTATGATTTTTAAAACACCAATATATACTCTCTATTTTCATCAACTAGGTACTGAATGTATCACTCGTGTAAACATATGGATTGATGTCTCCATATAGTAATAAAATTCATGTTTAACTAAAATATTATATCAATGGGTTTTATGATGGGTTTAATGAATAATTATGATATAAATAATATAATAATGTTTAAATAAATATAAATTATTTTTAACATTATTTTTTTCAATTTATTGAAATATGAAAATATTATTCATGCATATGTACAACTTATTATCCCAATTAATGGTGTAATTCATTTTCTATTTCCAATTTCCCTGAATAATTATAAATATGAACATAATAATAATATACAATTTTCATACCATAATTAAAATTTTGGAAATAATGTAATCGTGATTAATGTAAAAAGATTTAATATTTCTAACAGAAACATGCGTTCAAAACAATGAATTTATCAGTGAAAACATTGATTTTTAGTAAAACATTAATAATAAATGGGTGATAAGATGTAAAAAATAATAAAAAATGATATCATAAATTTAATTTAATGGTATAATTTTATATTATATAAATATTTATTGTACAAGAGGTTTGAATTTTAAAAATTAATAGAATGAGTCTAGGCGAGGGAATTATTAAATAAATTTCTTTACGTTGAGTTATTCATCTACATAATTTATTATATCATTCTGATATTATGTGACAAATTATTTTTTATTATATTTTATTCTATTTAATCTTGTTTTATGAGTTTTTTTTGTTGATATATATATTCAATTCATAAAATTCACATCAATGTTTTTTGTAAGGGATATTCTTTTAAATATCTTCTTTTAATGGTACTTTTTACAAAAGTCAAAAGGTATATTTTTTAACATATTCTTCCTGTATATTTTTTCCATCATTAATAACACCATTCTTTTTTAGCATACTATGAAATCTAACAATTTTCATTTAAATGAAAATTATTTCCTTCGTATGTGTATGAATTTAAAAAAATCAAAAGGATATTTTCCATAATAATTATTTCAAGAGATCATAAATATAATTTTCCATCTATGACAAAATTATTTTATGTTACATATTCATTTGTATTAATATGTTTCAAAGATACCAATTTTACATTTTCCCTAGATGCTTTTGTTTTAGGATGACGTTTTTTTGGAATTATTTTACTTTTCAACGGTGTATATAGTGATGAAATGTTTATGAACCCCATTTCTTATCATGGGTTATGATATGATAAATGAATTATTTTAATGGGGAAAAAATATGTAGGGTTTATAATTATGTGACCAGTGGGACCTATATCTCCCTCTAATTCGTTTTGTGAAGATTTTTAACTCATGATATAGACATGATAGTAAGGGAAGTATAACCATTATAGTTATATTGGGAT
This sequence comes from Viscum album, assembly GCA_963277665.1. Classification (NCBI taxonomy): domain Eukaryota; kingdom Viridiplantae; phylum Streptophyta; class Magnoliopsida; order Santalales; family Viscaceae; genus Viscum; species Viscum album. The sequence continues at coordinate 2,065,478,689 of OY728121.1, forward strand.
GGAATTGGTAGTAAAAATGGTTCAATAATACATAGAAGGAATGGGGATTGAACCTAGTTTAATAATGGAACACATCCTCTATGGTGGTCTTGTATGTGATCCATGAATAATATGGAAATGATTTTCTATGCTTATATGCAAGACACCAATTCCAAGTCTTCTATCAATATTATATTCCCATGGATTATGCTCTTTTATTTCCTTTTTATTCATGTCTTATCAAAATTCCAATATTTATTCCATGACTTATGATTAAAAACATTTATTTTTAGGGTATAATTTGTAATGTTCATTTTCATTTAAATACCCTCCTTTTGTCATGTTATGATGGATATCTTCCTTAATTACCCTTACTGGGCATCTGATATAACCATGTTCTTCTATTTCTATACCACATTATTTGAGGAATGTTATTATGTATCATATGTCAAAAAGGGGGTTTTATGAAGAAATAAGAGGGAGAGTATGTAGACATTTTATGAAGCGGTTATTTATGATTTTGAGTTTCTAACGGAATTAAAACCTTATATTTATGGCATGGTTTTTTAATTTTATTTAATTAATATTTATCTAAAAAAATTTAGTATCTATAAATGAAAAGTATGGGCCATTATAATTAGTATTATAGTATTTTATAGTAAACCATTGGAAACCATGATGAGAAAATATTAGTTTAAACACTAATGATAAGAATATGAATAGATTAAAATCCAATAATCACTGTAATGATCCAAAATAACCCTGTATGAAGCCTAAGATGGGACTGATATAAATTTTATACATAATTTCTCTTGATTATGTGGTTTTCCATCTATGGTTATTGTTTCTCACACTATGAATTTTGGTTTTAGTCAATGTTATGCACAAGAAGAAACCCTGTTAATGATGAATTTATTGGGAAATGAAATAATTTTATTCTTGATCAGCTGAATTATTTGGGAGAGGGTATAAAAAATATCATTTTTATGCTCAAAATACTCACTATATATGTGAATCATGATGGACTTACAATTGAGAAAATGTGGGAAAAACATTATTTTGTGTCCTTTATGAGCTATAATACATCTTGTTTTAGTGGTTCCTCCAATCCAATAGTGGATGAGAAATGTGTTATTACCAAAGAAAGGATATTTTTTGTTATCAAAATTTCACGAAATAAAAATACAATATTTTTTCTCTACCATTAAGAAGGTGAAGCAGATCAATCGTGGAATATTATAAATAATAAACATAAAAAGGATGAAATTATCTCTATGGAATTGGATGATTTATAGAAAATATTTCTCAACAAGTAATTTCCTCATATTATACAAATGAAATTCGTGAATTGATTTGTTGAGATAATATAAAATTATAGTTAGTCTATTGGATCCTAGAATGTAAATTTTACAAGTCTTTTTAAGTATGCATCTAGCATTATCATCTATCCATGAAGTACGATTTGTCAGTTATTCAGTGGCTTAAAACAATGTTTCTAAAGTTCATTATCCATATGAGAATTAAATAGAGATGAAGAAATAATTTGATGTGCCCTCAAGGTTGGTATAGATATTGTATTTTCTCATCAATATTATTATTTATATAATAAAATAAATATGGAGTTCAAGGGAAAATATAAAAACAATTGAAAATTGAATAGGATATTTCTATTCCTCTCAATGCATGGAAGGAAATGTAGAGTATGTTTTTTTATGGGGACTAGAAATTTTTTTATGTGTGGGATATATGGTAATTAGTAAATTAACATCTAAAGTAATAGTAAATGGATCACTAATGATGTGAATAAAAATTATAGTGTTAAAAATGAAAATCCAACACTTAAATAATTCAAGTGTATGGAAAATGGAAATTACGGTAATTAGTGCCCAAATACAAGGGTTAAAAATGGAGATCAATGTCCCAAACCACTTAATCCATGATTTAAGATGAAATATAATATGATCAAACCTATAAATGTGGATAAAGATTAAAAATTGAAGAAAGGTAAACATATCATACACTCAGAAATTGATAATGTATTCTTTGATATGGGATAAATCCACTCCATTAAATATAAAGAATTTTCTATGGTATCACCACATAACCTTAGTAACTAGATATTTAGTAATATGTAAGAAATATTAATGGAAATATTTTCACATATTATGTCTATAATTCTACTATTGTTGATGTATGTGGGAAATTGGTTCATACAAATACATTTATCCCTCATCTAGTTTAATTTGATGTGATTATTGGTATGGATTGTCTTTATATATATTGTTATCAAATTAATAGTTGAGAAATAGAAGTCACATATCATATTTAGAATGAAACAATGATATTATATCGATTCATGGATGAATACAAACATCCTAGGTAAATTACCTCCATATTGTGGGTCATAATTCCTATAAATGAATGTTGTCCATATCATTTGGTTGGGTAAACACTAAAACATAATAATACACATATTTTATAGAATTTTATTGGGTTTTTCATAAGAACTTCTAGGTCTTCCAACAAATTTTGATGTTCAATTTTCAATAAAAACCATACCTTGATCAATCCCTATTTAAATTACTCCCTACTGAATGGACCCAATTGAGTTTCTTGAACTGAAGAAAAAAATCTAGGTTAATATTGAAAAGGGTTTAATATTCCCATGTGAATCCATTTGGTGTTAACCTATTCATTGTGTTAATTAGAAAGATGGACCATCTCAACTTTTCATTGTTAATGGAGAACATAACAAAATTATAATAAAAAACAAGTATCTGATTCCCTATATTATTATATTATTTAATCAACCACATTGAGCTACAAACTTATTCAAGATTGATCTTCATTCTAAATATCATCAATTGAGGGACAAAATTGAATATATACCCATGATGGCATTTCATATAAGGTATAAAAAATATGAATTTATAGTGATTCATTTTGGTTTTACTAATTTTTACGTTATCATCATGAATTTAATGAATATAGTCTATAGAGACTATCTTTATCAATTTTTGGTAATATCTATTAGAAATATTCTTGTATATTATAATTGTAAGGAATAACATGTTGATAACTTGATAATTGTTCCGAATACCCTATCAAAAGAAAATCATTATAAAAAATTGATCAAGTGCTAATTTGTGATTCAGAGTGCTTGATTTTTGGAATACATAATCTCATGTGAAGGTATATATATGGATCTATATATGATAAAATTTATTGAATTTTAGCCTGGACTAACAATGGGGATTAAGAACTGATGTTTTAATGATTTTTATAGATATTATTGGTTCTTTGGGTAGAATTTCCCTTGAATTTCCAATCCTATCACAATGTTAACTCATAAGGGTTTATGTTCATTTGGTTTAATGAATGTGAAGAAAATTAAGGAACTAAATAGAATGTCATTCTATACCCCTCTACTTACAATACCCTACATTGGAGAAGTTATATATTCTATAGTGATTCATCTAAGTGGGGATTGGGATGTTTCATCAAGAAAATGACATAGTTATTACTTCTGGAATCATGAAAATTATAGGTTGGTGAGAAGAAATAATCAACCTATGATTTGGAGTTAGTTGTGATAATCAGTTCATTGCATATTTTCAGGTAATATCTTTATTGATAAAACTGATATATATATATATATCCAAAATATTTAAGGTATATATTCACATATAAGGAGTTGAATATGATCCAAAGAAAATGGTTGTAGTTGAATAATGATTTTTATTTCTTTATACATTACCACCCTGAGAAATGGGCTAAGGTGGTAGATTCAATGAGATAAAAGGATCATGTTATCTTATCAATGATAAGGATCAAAACAATATCAAATATATTTGGATTTATAAAGGATTGACCTATAAATATAAAAGGAAGTGTATTAATATTTTCTAGAGCAAATGAATATTCAACCATCTACAAAAGGGTTGAATAAGGAGGCACAAAGGGAAGATGTAGAGATACTAAAGAAGGTGAAAAATATTCCAAAGTTAAACATTGATTATGAGGGAATAATAAGGTTATTGAAACATTTTTCCCAGTAATATAATATTTAAAGAAGTAGTTATTGAATGGGGCTCATATATCATCCTGATATAATCATTTTGGAAGGATAATGATGTATAGAGACGTGAAAGAGTATTACTTATGGGATTCCTTAAAAGTAAAATTTTATATTATGATTCTCTGTGCATGATATTTCATCATGATAAGGTTGACAAACAAATGTCCAAGGGGATGTCAAAACAATCACCCACACCAGAATGGAAATTGAAAATTACCACTAGGTATTTTGTAATTAGAATACCCAGATAATATAAAGGGAATAATGCTATAAGTGTTGTAGTTGACCACCTTATGAAGTTGGAAAACATCATTTTTATCAAATAATATTTTCTGATTTATCAATATTAAAGATTATATAAAAATTAAGTGTTAGGAAATAATGTGGTACCACTTTCAATTAAATATAATCAAGATTCGATTTTTACCTCAAATATTTAGTAATTGCATCACTAGGCTAGGGATACAAATTTTTTTAGGAAAAAATTTTATCCTTGGAAATATTTTCATTACAAGAGAACAATTTATACTTTATAGGTCATGTTGAGATATTGATCCGTGGATTTAATTGTTGATTGGGATTAATAACTACCATTGGTAGAAGTTTCCTTCAACAGTAGATTTCACTCCAGCTTCATATGACATCTAATGATTTCTATTATGGTAAGAAGTGTGGAATTGAAACATTCTAGAATTATTTTTGTGAAAGAATAATATTTTTACTAGATCTAATTGGGGAAAATTAAGATAAGGTTATATCCATTCATCAACACATAATATAATCTCAGATAAAAAAACAGTTATGTTTGATGAACGATGGAAGGAACTAGATTTTGTAGTCTCTTATAAGGTTTTATTTTTATTATCTCCCTAGAAGAGATTAATGATAATTTGAAATAAATAAAAGCTAATTTTATGGTATTTAGGTCATTTGGAAATTCATGATGTTTTCAACATGATAGTTTACTGATTTTTCCTTCCATCGAATGTATATAATATTTATAATGTATTCCTTGTATCCCTCCACAAAAAGTGCCTATCTGATACTTCATAATTACTAAAATCATAGGTCATACCACTAGAGAATTATATTTCTTATAAAATAATATTATTAACTATTTGGTACCATATATAAAATAATCTACAAAATAAAACCACTTGACTCGTTAGAGTACTATGGAGAATCCCCTTACTTAAGGAAGTAGTATGGGGACCTATGGATGTGATGAGGAATATGTATTTCATTATATCATATATCCAAGTGACAAATTTTAGGGGAAAACTAATTTTAATTGGATTATAATGTAAAACCCTACTTTTGGTTTACGAAATTTTTTTTCATAATAAAATTGATAGGCTCAGTTTCACGTAATAGTGAGTTCAAATGAAATTCATAACATTATTAAAAAAATTATATGTATGTTATAAACTATCCATTACATTTGTGGGACTGAATATTAATAAATAATTTAATAAAAAAAATATAATTTTCCAAAACAGTATTAATGAATTAGAAAGCTTTTAAAAATGATCACACATTTTTTAGTAAATCATTTTTATTCTTCAAGAATGAGTTTTTCTTATTTTTACGAATGAATGTTGAAATAGCCCAAAATTCTATCAAAGAATTTTTCCTTCTTTTAAATATGGTATATATTATAAACCACGTAAAACCACTTTTATAACACAATAAAATCATTCTAAATGAATAATACATGATACAAGAAGTGTTTCAAGAAATTAGAAATAATATATCAATGAAATTTTTAGTTAATCCTTAGGAAAAGTAATTCTCCCCTTATAAATAGTAATATGTAATATAGAATAGTAACAGAACATATGAAATTATAGATACAATTTACACATCTTCTAAGTGAAAATAAGATATAATTATATAATTATAAAAGTAAATAATTTTTTTAATTTTTTTATTTAATTGTATGTATTTTTTAATGTCATTTATTTTTGAATTCAATTAGAAAATTAATATAATTATTTAAAATAAAATTTATCTTCATAATATGTATTCATTAGTTAATTTTTGTCTCTTCACAATGAGATAATTTTATAAGACCATATTTAAATTTTCAATGTGTCATAAAGTGAGTTATAATTTTTAAATCTATATTTTAAAATTAAATTATGATTTTTATTGAAAATTAAAATTGACATATTTAAAAAATTATTTTAATTAAATGGGGTTCATTTTTGGATTTTGAACATCTTAAAATTTTTATGGTGATTTTTTTGGATTTTTCTAATATAGTTAAATTTTCTGTTAATAGTAAAACACCGTAATTTACAGTATTTATACTTAATAATTGAAATACACCATTTCTGATATCATTAATGATGGTTGAGCTATTTTTTAGAAATAACATGAAAATATTAATATATTTAGTCACTATAATTGTCACTATTTATTTCCTATAACATAATAATAAAATAATGAATAAATTAATGATAAATCTCCCCTTTCCTCCACTATAAATCAACCCCTCACCCCCACATATCCTCACAAATCAAAGATATTAATATTGTAAAAATTATGCGAAATTACATTTTCCTACTCTCTCCTCCTATTTCATGGTGTATTGGTCTTTCTAATAGACAAAAATCACTTTCCCTAGGGATATTGTCAAGGAGGATAATTCATTAGGTAAACCATCTTCGTTAATTATTCAATTAAATTTTAATTTAATTTCTACGCTTACCCTCTCCAAATGTAATATATAAAAAATATCATTATATCTATAGTATAATATATATTCTTTATTGATATCATGTTAATGGAATATCTCTCATTAAACTCCTTTCTCAGACTCTTTTATTTTAAAAACAAAATCATCATCAGGGAGGTGTTGATTTAAAACCATCATGAATGACAAACTTTCGTTCATCAATTATCCATAAATGAAGGTCATGAATCATTTTTGGTTGAAGTAGACAATAAAATTTCTATAATACTTTCTTTAGTGTAGTCAAACCATTTTATATACATGATATTAAATAATAGAACAAAAGTAGATCATTATGATTGAAAAACTATTTATATTAAGCTAAACAATGATCATTAATATGTAATATAGTGATTCATCATTAAATATGGGAAAATTAGTAAATAATACCAATAACACCTATATTTTTTCATTACTAACATGTAATTATAATTCTGGGGAATTATACCCAATTTACATGAACTCAATTACTTTTATACAAGAAAACCAATCATGAAATCAAGGAAACGAACTCTATGAAATGAAATAATTAAAACTTATAACATAAAAGGACATAAATTAACATAATTAAATTATAATAACAAAAATAAATTTCTAATAGGTTTTTAATTAAATTATTTATGAGTCTAATTTCATATTCCTGGACATTAATGTCCTGTGCAGAACCCATACCAACCTATGTTAAGGGAGTCTACCCAAACCATCGTTTTTTTCCATAGAGTTATTCTTTTACTATCTTTATGCCAATGAAATTATTATTTTATGATTAATTATTAAATATTCTGATTATATGTTACAAATTCATGTATTCTGATCATTTCATCTTTCATTTGTGGAAAATACATGTTTTACAAGCTGCCCATCTTAATCCTTCTTGATACGCATTCCCGATTAAAGGGAGATTACGAGTGTCAGTACAATTTTCAATTTCACTATATAATATCTTTTAAGAAACCATTAATTTTAGAAAATAACATATTTTATTATGGAAAACAATATTATTCAGTTAATGTTTTATACATATATTTTCCCAAAACTACTCTTCTTCAGAAAACAAAAGAATATTTCTCTCAAAAATTGTTCGATGATTTTGTATGAGTATTTTAATATATTTCTAATCCATGGTTAATAATTATGTTTAATTGGGATTTATAATTTATGATGTCATCTTCTATATCATACTGAATTTTTTATGACTAGTTTGAATATGGATGTGCTATCTTTATATGATTCACTATATTACTCTATATGGTTTGTGATTACATTTACTGATTTAAGATATTTTTTGTCTTTTCCAATATTAGTTTCAATATTAATATATATGTTGATTGTGTTTTACCATGTTCATATGAGGAATAAATTATTCTTAGTATTTTTTGGGTGGGTCCCACTAACCCCACAGTGCATTAGTATGTATCATGAGAGAAACTTGTTTGGGTTATTACCTATTTATTTATGGTCTCCGCACAAGGCCTTGATAGTATGGTTTTGATTTATTTCATTATGTATTCCCTCATTATGATGAAATTAACTCATAGTCAATGTTATTATTCAAATTTTATAATATCCATGGTTATGTATTACTATGGAATTATTTATTCAGTTTATATTTCTTCTGTATATCTCTATTATTTACATTTAATTTATTGTGTTTTCATTCATCCAAAATGCCTTGTTGTTTATTAGTTCTTCCATTTTATTGCATACCCTTACTGATAATCTAATATAACCCCTTTATTTTGTTTTATTTTTCCCTAGGATTTAATTATGTATATTATTAATGACTTTTAAGGATAATCTATGAGTTTACATGTGATTAAAAAGAAGTTGATGTGATGTATTTCATTTCAGGTCGTAATGTAATGTTCATATATTTAAACAGTTTTTCTAAACTACTTAACTATTCAGTCCTTCAAGAATCATATTACATGTTTATATTTCTATGTAATGTAGTAAGGTACCAGTTCTGGGAAATTGGGGTCAGGGTCATTACAGTTGGTATTAGAGGACATTCGATAGAAACCATGGAAACAATATTTCAAAAACATTGATTAGAGAACAAAACCCTATGAGAGACTTTTAGTATAAAAATAGAGTAGAATCCAAGAATTTTGGTAAGGTAGAAATTATGTGCAACTTGATATAAATAAATACATATCTAGATAATACAAGTGTATGTGGTTATCGCACAGATGTACCTTAGAGTAACAACTCCTACATGGTGTCTTGGGCCTAACATGGGGTGTCTTGGAACACAGAAACATGCCTTACTACACACATAGTTTAACACTCACTAGGGATATTCATAGGATATTTTATATTTTATTTTCTACCCATTAGGATGGATTTTAATGTAAATATTTCACAAATGAAACCAAGAATATTATTATAAGATTAGAAAAGTGTAATTTTTTAATTAAGGTTAAGTGATTGAATATTTTAACATAATAGATTATGATTCATAACATAATTTAGATTAAGATATTGTTTTCAAATGGTTCCTAATGGATGGAATGGAAACCACTTTAACACACATATCCCATGTATGGATTTCCCACCTATAGATAATAAATATGTTTGTTATAGATCTATGTCTAGTGCTGAGTAACTTATAACAATACTATGGTAGCTGACTCAGGATTTGAATAATAACTTTACCCATATTGAGCATTCAGATCCACAATATAGAAGAGCAGTGATAAACCACTTTAGTTGACAACAACCTCTATCATCAAATGGGACAATGAAACCATTTTTAGTAGAGAAGTGGGTATGTTCTTTATATAAGAAATTTCTCAAACTATTATGGAACAAAATGGATAATGTTGTTATATAATTTATCATTTTTTGGAAGATGTGGATCAATGTTGGTCGTTTATTAAAAAAATTAATATGGTATAAGAAGTAGAATACTTAGAATAGAGATAATTTAAAAAAATTTCTTTGAAGTATAATTTCCTGGTGAATAGTGAGAAGATATTGAAAGCATGTTTTTGAGTCATTGGAAAAAGGTGGATGAGAATATTGCACTATGTGAAGCTAACATCACAAGGATAGAAACGAATTTTTTAGAATACATAATTAACCTATTGAGCTAGATTGGTTGGTTCATTTATGAGTTAAAACCATTCTTATGATGGGAACTAGTCTTCCAATCATTCTCATCATACAAAGATATATTATCATGTTTTATCAAGATAACGAAGGAATTCTATATGTTTTCGTAATTTAATGGAAAGAATTATAAGAATATGTTTATTAGAAAATATAGAAAAGGAAATAAGAAAATGGGGAAGAATGGAAGAGTTGACATTCCACCATGTAGTAAATTTCCAAAGAAAAACCAAGTTACTTTCCTGAAGGGAGTGGGAGTTTATTACATCTATGTATGAAAAAGGAAATCAATATTGTGATTGGAATAGAATGGAATAATCTACCAATGTTCAATGATATAATTTTAATGTGATGAGAAATTATGAACATTAATTTCCATTATATCAAGGAAAAATTCAATATATATTTCGAAGTGAGATTTGCCATGTATATGCGATCAGAACTACATTGTTTGAAGTTCCAAATGATGTTGTGGTTGTTTCTGTAATTATTTCCTTAAACATATCCAACGCATTATTTCATTCTGAATTACCAAATTCTTTAAAATCTTTATATTTTCCATAAAAATTACACATATCCTATTTGATTTAATAAATTAGTTTTTATTTCAAACTCCAATGGAATTATCATTGAAACAAACATGTTTAAATAACTCCCCATTATGACACAAAAATGATTTAGTTTCTGAACATATCATCATAACTAAGATTTCAATGATAATATATTGGAATATATTGGATTACAAAATATAGTGAAAAAATAAATTTCAATAAGAAGGAAGTTCCAATTTTTGAGAATGATATAGAGTATCTAATATTTAGAGTATAAACCTCGCCATCTGATTCTTATCTAGATCCTCCACCAACAGCAATTCTAAAAGAAATTCATGGGGAGGAAGAAAAAATAATATATATGGGTGAGGAATGAATTATACCAATTTGGTATATACCTATGGAGAAAGAATAATTTGATGTAATTCCAAAGGATTTACCTATACATCATCTGGAGTGATAGATTGATCTTTCTTTTGATTTAATTCATGGTGTAATTCTTATATAAAAGACTCATTATTGATTGTCCCTAGAGGAATTAGTGGAGATAAAGAAACTACTAGAGGAATTGAGTGATAAAGGATTGGTTCTTCCAAGTCTTTCTCCTTGGGGATCCCATATTCTCTTTTTTAAGAAGACGTATATTTCCCTGAGGATATGTATTTTACTATTGGTAATTCTGTTTTTTTACGATAAAGAAAATGTATCATCTTCCTCACAATGATGATTTTATGACCAACTTCACAGTGCCCAATATTTTTTAATGATTAAACATTGATCTGGATAGCATCATTTGCATGTGAGGAAGGAATATATTCCAAGGAATTCATTTAAAATATAGTGTGGGAATTACTATTTCATAGTAATTTATTTTGGATGGACTAATGCAACCTATTTTTTCATGTATTTAATGAGTAGAGTAATCAAGGAATATATTGATGAATTTGATGTGGTATTTATTTAGGATATCTTGGTATACTCCAAAAGTGATAATGATCATGAGAGTAATATAAGGATTGTTCTAAAAACTCTAATATGAAAAGAGTTATATGGTATGTTTATTATTTGTGAATTTTGGTTTCAAACAATTTCATTTCATGGCCATATTGTCTATATTTATGGAGTCATTGTCGATTCTGTGAAGATAAAGGTAGTCCAGGAATGGCCATACCATATGAACAAAACCATGGAATTTAGTTTTATATGTTAAGTAGTTAATTATCTGTGTTTCATTTAGAACTTCACTTAATTTGCTTACCTATTTACCAAGCATACTTGTAAAGGGGTTGTGTTCTTATTGACAAATGAATGTGAATAATGTTTTGAATATTTGAGTAATAGTTTCATGAATGCTCCAATCATGAATCTACCATCAATAAAGGGTTTATTTGTTATTGATGGTGATGCATCAAGGACAGGACATGGTTATGTATTAATTCATAATGATAGTGTTATTTTATATTCATCAAATCAATTAAAATCTCATGAACAAAACTATCTAAATAATTATCTTAAATTAGTGGTTTTAATATTTTCACTAAATATATGGTGATATCATCTATATAGTGAGAGATATGAGATATATAATGATCACAAGAGTTGAAATATATCTTCTCGTATGAAGAACTAAACATGAGTAAAAAGATATTTCTTGAGCTACACAATGATTATGATTGTCCCATACAATACCACCCAAGGAAGGTGAATGATGTAGAAGATGGATTGATTATGAAGGATCATAGAGTTATGAACAAAATGGGGATGGAAAAGGATTTTTTGCATGGATCTATAATAGTTGTATATGGAAATTATTAATGACCGTGAATAATAAATACCTTTTCAATTGGTTTCCCAACCACCTTTGTTGGAAATGATTAAAATTTCCCAACCTTATGACAAGAATCATAAAAAAATTAATGTTGTGAATATTGGAAAGTTGGAAGACTTCATTTATGAAGATGGGATTCTAAAATTTGGTAGAAGGATATATGTTACCACTACACCAAAGAAACAATTTGAGCTAATTAAGGATTTTCATGGCTCGAATTTCTCTATACACCCAGGTATCATTAAGATGTATAGAGATTTAAAGGACCATTTATAGTGGGATAATATGAAGTGTGAAATTTATGATTCTATATCAATATTTTTAGTCTGTCAACAAGTGAATATTAAAATTTTATATCCTAGAGGATTCATGCAACCACATCCTATTCCTACATGGAAATGGAATGAAGATATTATGGGTTTTTTCAATAGATTACTTAGAAAAACAATCAATAATGATTCAATATGGGTAATTATGGATCGACTTACCAAATATACACATTTCCTCAATATAATGAATGATTTTAAACATGATTGACTTTCATGACTCTACATTAATGGAATTATAATACTAAATGGAGCACCACTTTCAATATATTCCAATCATGATCCCTAATTTACCTCAAAATCATAAACAAATTATTTACAAAACCTTAGATAATGAGATTCATTTATTTACATCTTGTCACCCTCAAATTATAAGGTAGATAGAATGGGTGATCCAAAGATTATAATATTGGTTGATATCGTGATGACTTGAATTCCAATGTATTTGGGATTAGTACTTACATGGGGTAGAGTTTTCCATAAACTATAGTTTTGCATTATAGTATTCAAATGCCGCCATATGAAGCATTGTATGGAAAGAGATGTCATACACCAACATGTTGGGATGAGGTTTATTAAATGAATCTTTTCGGCCTAGAGATTATATAGGAAACAAAAAAAAGGTATAGATTATTCAAACACATATTAAAGTACCTCTACGTAGGTAATAGAGCTATGTCGGTTATCGAAGGATAGAATTGGAATTTCATGCTGGAGATCATGTTTTCCTAAAAGTATCTCCTTGGAAGGATTTTTTTAGATTTGGTAAGAAAATAAATCAACGCCTTGGGTACATTGGACCTTTTAAATTCATGGAGGGAAATTGAGATGTTGGGAAACTTTTCCTTCATGTAACGCTACATCTTTTTTGGGATGGTGGTGCTTGATATCAATTTTGGATTTCTTGGGGAATTGATTAGTTCCATAGATATTATTGGAAATCCATGTTGAGAATGAATCATGAAGAATGAATGGGTTATCTGGAGGTGGTACAAATAGAATAGTTAAAAGGTGGCACAATTTTCCAGTGTTTTCCATATTTTTTAGGTCTATAATTTAAAGTTTGGTTTTTCATCATGGAATCTGGATTTCGACAAAGGTCACATAGAAATATAGAAAAGGCATGATTTTATAGAAGATAGTATTTTTTAGTTTCCTTTTTATAAAGGATCAATGATTTCTGGTTGTGGTTTGTGCAAAAGAGACAATCTTCACGATTCCGAAAAAATGGAGCTTTGTGATCGGTGGTGGAGGTCTTCACCATTATTAACATAAAGCTTCATGATTTTAATGGGTTTGATGAAGAAATTTTTATGGATCTCTTTGTGATTTCAATGGGATTCATGAACCAAAAATTTCAATGAATCTTCGTGAATGGATGTGCACTGTGAAGATGGTTTTGGTATTTTCGAAAAATGCATTGGAAGGAGTGGATATTAATGAAGTGCCAAGCCTATAAATATGAGGATACCCACTTTTAGAGTGAATTATAAAAAAAAGTAAATAGGCTCATTGATAATTTTAAGTCTCTGAGTTCTCAAAGTAGTTCATGAAGGTTGTATGGAAGGTCGTTCATTAAGGCTATAAGCCAACCTATTGTTCTAAACATCATGAAATCAAGGACTTCTCAACATCCCTAAAAAGAAAACATAATCTTTTGAGCTTTGTGAAGGATAGTTTTTTCATCATGAAAGAGGGTTCCTTCATGAAATGTAAAGAAAGAGATTTGAAAATACCAGTTTGTTCTTTGTCAAAAAGGATCTATGCGAAGGAAGTGAGATTTATGAAAAGTGGTGAATTGGTATTTCCCTGTTTAAATTGGGAAAGGGGTATTAATCATTGGATTAATGTTTTACTTAAATAAAGAATCTACATACAGTGAAATATGAATTCATTATAGATAACGAAAGGACCTACAAGTATTTAATCTATGATTGGATCTTTTGATGATGTAGCGATCACACTTCATTTGAGATAGAGAAAATTGAGCATTAAAATTTTCATTGGTTGTAAACCACAAGGGGAATTGAGTTGACTCCATATAATTAAAATAGTAGATCTCTTATAGTTGATTTTGTAAATTTGAACAGTGTTGATGCATGCTTCTTGGAAATAGCCAAGTGAAGGTGAACCAAGTAAAATTATTATGTCTCTTAAATTTTTTATATTCTCTTAATAATATGTTATAGGAAAGAGAGAGAGGAGGGAAACGAGTTAAAATGGAGTTTATTTTAAACTATCATACACAGATTCAATCCCCCCCCTCAGGGTATCCGACATGGTGGAACTAACAAGTGGTATCGTAGGAAAAGGATGGTATAAATGTTTCTCTCTTAAATGGAGGACACCAATAATAAAGTGATTCTAATCTTCAATGGAAATAATTTTCCACTTTGGAAGAATTTTATGAAACACTACTTCCAATATTTGGGAATGGATGTGTTTCTAGCGGAAATTCATGGTATCTCGGCCGACATGAAAAGTGGTTCTTTAGCATAAGTGGAAATAAGGGAATTAGTTGCTAACCCCAAGTGAATAAATGCCTTTGGGGAGCCCTACCATTGATATATATATGAAGTCAATTTCATGAAAAATATTAGATACTATTTGAGAAAATCTACTTAATATATATGTAGGAGACACAAATGTTAGAGAGGTGATGCTTCAACTTCCGTGGAATAAGTATGATTATATAAGAATAAACCCAAATGAATCTGTTTATGAATTCTTTAAAAAGGTAAATCTCATAGTAGAAGACCTGTGATGTCTTGGGGAATTCATTAATGATATAAATATTGTGAAGTATACCATGAGGAAACATAAACCTTGGTTCAATCCAAAAGAATCAGTTTTGGAAGATATAGAACCGAAAGAGAAAACACTAGACAATTTGCACAGTACTGTGGTTTCATATGAAATTAGGAACAATGATAACGAGGATATAGAAAAGGGGAGATCTAATGATGTGGGATTAAAGTACAAGAAGAAATTCAACATTTTATATTATTATAAATATTAAGAGGCAGATGAGGTGATTCCATTTCATTCTTCAAATATTAAAATATGAAAGGGAATGTTCAAGGGGAAACATCCAATGGATTTTTTTAGATGTGGAAAGGTTGGACATCATGTAGAATGGTTCCCCAAAAATTTATAAGAAGATGATGAAGATGAATAAATAATTCAAAAGAATATTTTTTCAACCTATGTGAAATGAAATAAATAGTTTAAGATCAATTTATTTAAGAAAAAGAATATTCTTTCACATGAATGTGACATTTTAGATGAGTTTGAGGATGATGTGTTTGAAGAGATAGAGAACTAAAAAGGTCATGGAGAGAATATTATGGTGGAAGTTGTCCATAGTTCTCAGAAAAAGGATGAAACTGAAAATGCTAAAGTAGAAAGAGAATTTGAAGAGTCGACATGGAAGCTTTATTAGAATAATACCTTAAAGAAATATAAGTTTGGAGTCAAAAAATGAATAAATCCAACAATGTGGTACCTGATTCCAAACTCTACCAGAAAAAATGAAGAGAAGGGAAGTTTGAGCTGGTAAATGAAATTGAAAAACATAATTCCTCTAGGATAGAGAGCTTATAAGAGGTTGATGAGCATAAGATCAATGGTGAAGAACACTAAAGGGATATTATTGGGTTGAATAGAAGAGTGGAAGAAAAAATCATGAGTATTAAATAATATATAAGGACAATTAGTTAGTGTATAATGAAATGATAAAGATCAAGGAAAAATCATGATTCATAATATGACATCGGAAAAGTAGATCACTCAAAATATAGAAAAATTGGATGTGCATAATAGAGTTCCAGCAGAAAAGAACAAAAAATTGTGTTCGGATGTTAAGACAGATGTGGGGCTTGACCAAAAAGAAAAAGTTGTGAAAGTTGATATCTGACCACATTCACCCATTCTAGGATTTAAAGTTGATTTTGGAATATAGTAGAATTATAATATTTATATATCCCAATGGGAAACTAGCAGTGCCGAATAGACACGCAAGAATTCATGCTATATCGGGTGTTATTATTTTGGATAGAAGGGTCATTCAAAATATGTGTGTTCCATAACCAAGAGAAACCATTGGGATAAATAACAATATTGGAAGCCAAACAGAGCTCGATATTATATAAAATATTTTGATTGAATTTGTTTTCTGTGCATATAATTTGGGCACATGGCTAGATATTGAACATCAGCCATGAAGAGGAATGTTCCCTGGATGAAACAAATTAGTCCCAACTAGGTAATAAACTAACCAATAGGTGAGTCGAAAATGAAAAATCTATTTTAAACTTTTTAGTTTGATGTTGGGCCATCTCACTCAGAGGAGGATCAAGATTTTTAAACTACACCGAGTGGGTGGTCAAATAAATGGGTCAAAAAGAAAATAAAATAGAAGGAATTGGTTATAGAAATTTCCCTTAAAGCATCAGATTGTTCTAGTATATGAATCCTTTATAGGGGTTTCACGTATCACCTGACTGGTCGTAAGGATCTTGTCACAAGCATAATGTATGGAAAATAGGGAGTTGTCACAT
The DNA here is from genome assembly GCA_963277665.1 of Viscum album. Lineage (NCBI taxonomy): Eukaryota > Viridiplantae > Streptophyta > Magnoliopsida > Santalales > Viscaceae > Viscum > Viscum album. Next base: position 2,065,495,861 of record OY728121.1, read on the forward strand.
TTGGAAACGATGATGGAATGAAGATTCTTGGCTTTGGAAGTGCCATGTTTGGGGGAAAATAGGTGAGATGTGACATTGTCTTCCTTGTAGAATTTATTAGTATCAATTTTCATAGAGTCAACCAATTGTGTTACTCCGGGAATTATATATTTTCTACTAATTAGATGTGTATCGTCAATGAAAATATGGTGTAGTGGTCCTACAGTGATAGAGAACAAAGGTAAATATCTACCTCGTAGGAAGAGAAGAAGATATGTTCATTTTTTATAGAGAGGAAGAAAAATATCTATGGCATAAATTATCAGTCTATCTATTCCAACCATAAATAGATGATCATGTGAAGTGTGATTTTGCTAGAGACCTCCATAAGCTATCATTTGGTTGTACACAAACGTGTAACGTCTATTAAAAATGTAAGATCATTAGAAATATGTTCAATGCAAAGGAAAAGAAGTCAACAAGAGTTCTTTAATTAGTGCATGATGATGACTATGAACTTATATAACCATGATCCATTGATGTGAAGAGGTATTACATTGTTTTAATTAATTACTATATGAGAATGGCATGGGTATTTTTAATTTCTTATAAGATCGATGTGTTCAGCTATTTAAAATAGTATTGGAGGGATTAAAAAGGATGCATGGGCATAAAATTCTGAATATTCGTACTAATAATGTTTAGAGATTCACAAATAGTCACGTGGAAGACTATATCAAGAAGCATGGGATAAGGCATCATGTTTCTTCAGTAATAATTCCTCAAAATATCTGTGTGGTTGAGTAGAGAAATCTTATCAATAACAACATGGCCAGAACAATGCTTATTGAAAAAGACCTACGATATAAATTTTTCAAGGAATCAGTATTGAAAATGGTATACATTTCTAAAAGGTTTCTATTGTGTCCAAATGAAGGAATGTATCCATTTGAGATGTGGTGAGGATGAAATCAAATAGTGATGTAATTTGGAATTTTTGGATTTAGTTACGTTATACTCAATGTAGACAAACATGAAAAATTTTAGTCATAAGAAGATGAGATGATATTCCATGGATACTAAGGAAGACCCAAAGCATAAAAATGTTTTAGTAATTGGATAGGAAAATTAGTTCAGATAAATTATGTCACTATTGTGGAGAATTAACAAAGTAGTCAACATCACGATGAAGAGTTTCCAGATAAATGTGATTAAGATTAAAGCAATACAATGGGAGTAGAAGAGGGAGATGCTAATTCAAAATAAGATACAAATTATTAACTAGAAGAATTCAAGTGTGTATCTATGAATAATATGAGGATTCATTCAAAAATTTATAGGAAGAATACCATTGGTGACTAGTCAGTTATAGTTCAGACAATAAGAATGAAATCACTACAAAAGAAATTTTTCTTATCTCAGGTAGAGCCTAAATGTTCTTCCGATGTAGTTGAGGATGAATAATGGGTTCAAGCTATGAATGAAGAGCCATATAAAATTAATAAAAATCAAAAGTGATATATTTTTTCAAGGCCAACAGATTAGAATGACCTTGGGACTAAATGGGTATTTCACAACAACATGAATTAAGATGTAATAACTATTCGAAACTAAGAATGACTGTGTGCAAATGCTACTCCCATATAGGGGGTAATGAAGTCGATTAGACATTAGAACCTATTGAATTGTTGGATATAATCAAATTATTCTTGGACATTGTAGTGCAATGAAAGATCATGGTTTTCTAGATGGAAATAAAATCTACATATTTGAACAAGTTTCTAGAAGAAGAAGTTTGTATTGAGATGCCAAATGTTTTTCTCAATCATGAAGATGGGAAAAAATCTTGTCAATTGAAGTAAGAACTATATGGGCCGAAACATGCACCAAGAGCATGGTACTTGAGGCTTGATCAGTATTAGTTGAAAATTGGAACTCATTGTGGTGGAGTTGAATACAATATATTTTTCAACAGGAATAGTAATAAATGGTTTATGGTGTGGTTTTAGGTTGATGACTTAATATTTGGAGGATCAGACGAAGATCAGTGTAGAAATTTGTCTGAATTCATGAATAGTGAGTTTAAAATGACAATGATTAGTGAGCTTGTGTTTTTCCTTATTGTACATGAAACACAAGGAAGTAATGGATCATTAAATTCTCAATCCAAATTTTTCAAAGTGGAATAGAGAATATTGGGAAAGGAAAATTCCAAGTAGATAAAGACACCAGTTTTTAGCAGGATTAATTTATGAAAATATGATGATGGAATGGAAGTTAACATAAAAAAATAAAGGCATGTTGTTTGAGGATTACTATCCCTCACAATGGCAAGACCTGATATTGGTTTCTCCACATAAGAAGAAGTGTGATATCAAAAAATACCATGTAATGAAAAATTCGTTCAGTAAATGGATACATTAGTATATCAAAGGATCTATGGATTTCGGTTTGATTAATAATGAAAATTATTATTTATAGATATTGGAATTTACTGACACAGATTGGGTGGGTTCAGCAGTTGATAGGAAATCAATGTCAGAGGGTTTTTTCTATTTTGGTGGATTTTGTATTCCATTTATAAGAATGAATAAAGATTTCATTTCATTGAGAACAAAAAAATTTGAGTATATTTCAACCGATCAAGCATGGAAACATTTATTGTGGATGAAGTAATAGCTTCATGATATCATAGTTTAAGTTAAGTCTCCGATCGGAATCCAGAGTGATAATTTGAGTTCTATAAAAATTAGAAAAAATCTAGTCCTTCACTCAAGTACAATTCTCATTGAGATCAAATATCATTTTACCAAATGGAATATTTAGCAAGGCCTTGTAAAGATGGAGTATGTGCCTACAAAACCATAGGTTGTAGACATTCTAAAAAAGTCCTTACCCAAGGAATATTTTGAGAAGCATCGACTTGCTCTGAGAGTTCAGTCAACTCCACACACATGAAAATTTGTGTACGTGGGACCCCCTCTCCCCAAGGTATGATGTGTTTTTCCTAGATGTACTGATATATATTTTCATCCTATTATAGACTACAAAGGATTGAAAATTGGGTTTGTTGAAAAATGGGGAGAAAATGTGATTTTTCAAGGGGGAGAATGTATGGATTTTTATGGGAAAAAATTTCTTAGTCAAAGAAATTTCATAGTCAATGACACAGGGAGATGCTCACAGGTGGATCGGCGAGATAGGGGGAGAGAAATGATAGAGGGGGAGAGTTTTAAATCTGATGATGCTAGATGTGATCAATCAATGGTTAGATAACATGACAGATGTGGTTCATGATGCGTGAGAAAGAGTGGTGTTGGAATGGTATCAACAATTGGTGTCTGCAATGATGCAATTCATTGATGAACTTATCATACTAATCTTATTTCTCAAGTCAATTATTTCTCATATGGACTTAGTGTATGTGTTGAGTGAATCCTTGGTTGCTATCTGAGTTGAAAGAGGTGAATTCTAGAAGATTATAGAAGGATCTTCCGTAAGGTATCAATGTGCAGAGATTCATTACGTGAAGAGTTTAAAAAAAACACAATTTTGATGATTGTTGGAAAAAATTTCCTCCAAGTAATAGTACAACATTTTTGGGATGGATGGGTTATGGAAAAAGTGTTTTTTCATGGTGAATTTTCGAGAACAAGGGATATTATTGTAAATCCATGATGATTTAGAATCATGATGTAGGAATGAATGATGTTTAGGTGGTAAAAAAGTAATAGTTTAATGTTGTCACTATTTTGACGGTTTTGCCATGTATTTGGGGTCCAACATTTAGGGTTTGGGTTTTCATCATGGAAAGTGGATTTCCTTGAAGATCACATCGAAATATTGAAATGGAACAATTTTTTGGAAGACGAGATTTTCAAGTTTCAATTTGCGAAGGAGCATATATTTAGATCCATGGTTTTCAAAAAAGGCCCAAGAATCCTGATTATGTGAAAATGGGGCATCACGATTGGCAAAGCAGGTATTTGTAGTTGTTGATATAATGCTTCATGCTTTCGATGGGCGCCATGATGAGTTTTTGATGGATATCTTTTCAATTTTAATGGGCTTTGAGAATGGTAAATTTCAATTGATCTTCACGACGGGAGGTGCTTCACGAATACAGTTTTTTGAGGTTCCAAAAAGCACACTGGAGGGGTTGGAGCTTCATGAAGTGCCAAGCCTATAAATATAAGGTTACCCCTTTTCGAGATAAGTAGAAGAAAAACTGAAAGAGATTGAATGAAAATTTAAACTCTTCGAGTTCACAAAGGATTTCAAGATTTTTGTATGAGAAGTCATTCACGAAGGCTATAAGCCACCTAAATTTTCTTAGCGTCGCGAGTGAAAGGATTTCGTGAAGGCCCTAAAAATCCTACTGAAACTTCTGAGCTTCGAAAAGGAATGTTTTTTCTTCATGAAAGAGGGGTTATTCAGGAAGTATATTGAGCTTCACAAATTATAAAGAAGGAGGTTTGTGAAGTCTAGTTTGTGCTTTGTGAAAGGTGCTTCGTGAAGGACAGTTTGTGCTTCACGAAAAAGGAGCATTGCCACGGCAGTGTTATTTTCAAAAAAAATGAAAAGTTATTTACTAGTGTTTAGTGTAAATGGGATATTTATCAGTGGATGAAATTTTGACATCAATAGAGAATTTACATATAATGAAGGATTCATTCATTCAAGATAACGAATGGACCTACAAGTATTTAAACTGTGAGTGGATCTTTTAAAAAAGTTCTGACCGCACTTCAGTTCAGAGAGACAGCAGTGAGGTTTTAAATTGTGATTAATTGTAAATAAAGATGGTCATTGAGTTCACTCCTAACATTTTAAACATATGTGTGTTTATAGTGGATTTGATAAAATGGAACATTTTTGGTGTATTGTCCTTAAATGTTTCCCAGTGACGGTGAACCAAGTAATGTATTTTTATCTCATGCATGATTTAATTTATGTCTATAATTTGATGCGTGAATGAGAGAGAGTAGAGTTTTGTTTAACAGTGAAACATGATCAAAATGGATGTAGTTTTAATGTATCAAACCTTGATTTACCCCCCCCCCCCATAGGTTCTCCATCCTAGAGAAATTAACATGAGCTATCGTTTATCGTTCGGATATTCCATATAGGCTTTCTAAAGTAAAAAATTAGTTCCATGTATTTTTTAGTGAGTATATGGAAGACCTGTAACATTAACTCACTTATAAAGTAATGTATTATAACAGACTAATCTTATATTAAAGAGTCTATCTTGATTCAGGACCCTAATGAATAGGTGTTGAGGAATCAGATGACTTTACTAGTAAGTGTACATTGAAAAAATCATAAAATTCAAGAGGCGACATGGGCTCCTAAAGAGTATATGATGAAGAACTACCCAAATCTTTTTTTGGGGTGACAATCTGTAAAATTAGAGGATTAAATATTTATATGATTGGAGAATTTAACTACCAAAATTAGATAAAGGTATTTTTCCTTTTTATAAATATTTTATATAGTATAAATCACATAAAACCACTTTTACAAAATAATACAATTATTCTAAATAAATAAAGAATCATATAATATCTGTTTCAAGAAATTATATAACCTATACCAAAGAAATAATATGTTAACCCTTTGGAATAGTAATGTCACCCATATGAATAGTATCACGATCAATATAATAATAAAACCACCTATTATAGTATAGATAAAATTTAGGCATCTTATTTGTATAAATATGATATAAATAGATCATTATAAAAGTAAATGAACTTTTTAGAATTTATTTTTTACTTTTCAGAATTTTTGTTAATTATTAATATTTTACTCCAAAAACATAATTAATATAATTATTTAAAATAAAATTTAATTTCATAATATTTATTCGCAAGTTAATATTTTGTTTTCATATGATTATGATATAATTTTAGAAGACCTTATTTATTTTCAAAATGTTTCATAAAATTAGTTAAAAATTTTAAATCTGTATTTTTAAAGAAAATTATGATTATTATTAAAAATTAAATTTCTCATATTTATAAAATTATTTTTTATAATTTTTGTTCAATTTTATATTCATCAAATCAAAAAATGGTTAAGATGAAATTATGGGATTTTTATAAAATACTTGAATTTTTTGGGAATAGTAAAATACTATAATTTAAGGTATTTATTCATTATAATCTAAATACAATATTACTAACACAATTAATGATTTAATATCCCTTGGTTATAAGTAACATGATCTTATTTCTATATGTATTCACAAAAATCCACATTATTTTATGTTTTGTGAAAAATAATAAAATAATGAATAAAACATTGAGAAATCGACCCCCTCCTCTAATATATATACCACCCCTCACCACCTATTCTCCAGACAACTCTAAGACATGATTCCTATCAAAATTCAACTCATATATTATTCCCTATACTATCCCCCACATTCAGCATATCTTTGGTTTACGAGAAGTCCAAATCCAATTTCCCTAGGGTGGTTCTCAAAGATGATAACTCATGTTGTCCACCCTCTTCCTTTTTATTTAAATTTCATTTCTATTTATTTCATTTTATTATTATATCAACAAATACCCTATAAAAATTATCATGATAACTAAAATATAATCTATATACTCTAATTATATCTTTTTAATGGAATATCCTTCATCAAACACATTTATTTATCTCTTTTATTTTAAAAATCAAATCATCGTCGCAGATCATCTATTTTACAGCCTCAGTGGATGGTGAATATTCATTCATCAATTCCTCCATCAAGGCTAGTAATGAAACCATTTTCAAGTTTAATAAAATTGTAAAATTTGTATCACATATTAGCTAATGTTATGGAACTATTGTATAAACATGATATTAAATAATAGAAAAAAATAGTTCATTGTTATTGGAAGACATAAAAAACTATGCTAAATGATTATCATTAAAATGTTATATAATGATTCATCCTAAAATATGGAATAAAAATAATAAATAAAATAAATTAAACTTATATTTTTAATTAATAACATTTAATTCTAATTATGGAGAATTATACCGATTTTACATGAACTCCATTACTTATAATCAAGAGAACTGATAAGTTAATCAAGGAAAAAAACACTCTGGAATGAAAAAAATCTATCTTATAACATAAAAAAAAAGTTCGTAATTGAAAATAATACAATTATAATAAACTAAATAAATTTCTTTTAGGTCCTAAAATAAATTCTTTATCATCCTACAAACAGATTAAAGGACCATAAGGTCAATTGCAGAACATATTCAGATATAAGGTATGCGATTCTACTCATGCCTTCATTTTTCCATTAGGTTATTTTTTCAATATAATACCCCAATTTAATGATTATTTATTTTTTACATCTTATATATTATGAATATATTTTTGAAAATCATGTATTTTTATAATTTCATCTTTCATTTGTTGAAAATTCATGTTTTTCAAGAACCTCATTTCAATCCTTCACGATACGCTAGCTAGATTAAAGAGAACATCCTCATTTCTTACCTATTTTCAAGTGCACTATATAATTTTCTTTATTCCTCCATTTTTTATAATATAACTCATATTATTATGTAAAAACAATCTTAGTTAACTTTTTTTTAAAAAAATTCTTACAAAAGAACTCTTCTTTTCAAAATAAAAGGCTATTTCTCTCAAAAATTCCTCGATGGTTTTATAAGATTATTTTATTCAATTTCTACTCTATTATTGATTATTATGTTTAATTGGGATTTACATTTTATGTTATCATCTACCATATTTTATTTAATAATTTATTATTATTTTGCCTTTTGATGTGTTATCTTGATACCATTAACTGTACTATAATGAATGGTTTGTGATTATGTTTACTGGTTGGGAAATGTTATTTATGTTTCATAAATTAGTTTCAACATGAATATATATATTTATTAATTTTCACCCCTTTCATATGAGGAGTGCATTGGAATCTGTAAGTGTTGGGTGAGGCCCAATATAGCCCCTTGGGGCATCTGCCGGTCTCATGAGATAAACTAGTTTTGATTTTAACTCATATATGTATGGTCTTCGAACAATGCCTTTACAGTATGGCTATGAGGTCCGGAATTATTCATTCATAAATTATGAGACTAGTAATTTTTAGTTCATGTGATTATTTGACAAGTATAATATCCATGGTAAAGTATTTTTTTGGACTTATGTAATTATTTTACATATTATGAAAAATAATATTCATGTTAAAATTTTATGGAATGTGTTTTAAATTAACTATCATGAATTATTTTTTATTTTTTCTTCAACAACATTGATTTCCCTTACCAGGATTTTGAGCTCAATCCTTTATTATTTTTTATTTTTCCCACATATTTCAAGATGTGTATTATAAATGACCATGAGGGATAATCTAGTAGTTTATGTGTGATTAAAAAGAAGTTCATATCTTTTATTTTATTTCATGTTTTAATGTAGTGTTCTTATACATAATTTATTTTTACTAAGAACTAAACTATTCATCCCTTCGGGATATGTATTCATTGTCTATTTGAAAATATAATGACCTAAGGCACTTTCTCCAGCCTACTTGAGTTTGGGACATTAAAAATATTAATTTCCATAAGGTCTATAAAATGAATTTGAAAAAATTTATTTATTTTTAAAATTATCCATTTCAAAATTATCAAATAATTATTTTATTAATAACTTCTTTAAAATCATATCTTTTTAACATAATAATGAAAAATTATGATTTTTTTTGAAAATTGTATTTCCATTTAAAATTTTTACTATGTATAATTATGTTTCATATTGGTTTTAAATTTTAATTAGTTAATTTTTATTTAAATTCTCTAATTTTACTTTTAGAAATGGATTTTATACTTTAATTGAATATAAAAAAATGTAAATTTTAAAAGGGTATTTTTACAAAAAAAATATGTTTTTTAATATGTTTTTATATTGTTTAATTTTAAATTAAATCCTACAAAATCTATGTTTTGAATTAAAAAAAATGAATTAAATATTATCAGTCCAAAGGGAAAATTTTGGTAATTAAACCCCTTTTAATATTTGTAGTATGAATAGAGACTACGGTAAAATTAATTATCTTGGAAACGTATAAATCCAGTTAATATAGATAAAAAATAAGTTATAAGGCCATATCATATCATCCTATTTCTTATTTGATGAAGTAAATACAACATTTAAAACATAAATTTAAATTTTCAGACATTTCATGGGATATTTTCCATGGAAATGACATTGATATTATTAAAATCAAAGAAAGTGATAAAATATTCTACTATTATTTTTAATAAGTATTCTATTTTTAATTTGGGGTTTACTAGAAGTTTTTTTTAATGGTTAATATTATTTGGTAATATAAAACATTTATATTAATTTTTAAAGATTATTTATTTTTGTTGATAATAAATATTTACACAAAATGGGACAAAATGTTGAAGTATTAATTATTCAATTAAATGAAAATCAAAGATATAATATCCAAAATAATAAAATAAATATAATTTGAATTCATCATGGTTATCCGTGAATATTTTAGATTATTATAAAATATTATGAATGTTATAAATTTTTTTGTTTGACGATATCTGGTTTTGGTATTTTCTTAAAGTCTATGAAATGAATAGTTTCAAAACTGACATTGAGGATATTCTATTAAAATAATATTTTATAAAATTATTTACATATAAAAAAATATTAAATAATTAAAAACGAGAAAATTTATGGTCTAATATATTATATATTGTCCATTTTTAGTCCTATTGATAATTTATATGAAAAATTATAACCTTTTGATATTTAAATTTTTTTGTAATATTTTAAATTAAAATAGATTATCTAAGAGTTAATAAAAATGAAAAGGCTTTAAATAAAAAATGAACATATCTCAATTTTTTTTATAATATTAAAAACTTATTTTATCTTATAGTTGAGTTTATTTTTATTTGTTGGTACATAGATAAAATATGAATTTATTTTAATTTAATAATATGAGAAATTCAAAAAATGATTCTCATCCCAATTATAAAAGGGTGCGTCCTACCTCACATATTTGCACAACATTTAGTCATCAATATTTACCATAACCTATAAATTTATATTTTAAAATCCCCAAGACATATACAAGAGGTTAAGGTCTTTTAAAAATCCCAACCCTAGATCAATTCTTTGTAGATCCAAATGAGGTATTTTAATGAAAATTTAATCTTTCAAACCGATCACTTTCTGTTTCTACTCTTCCTTACCTCCTTTAAATATAATATTTATATCAAATAATAATAATTTCATAGACATTCATACACATAATTTTTTTAAAATTATTAATATTCCAATATACACCCTCTTTTCTATCATATAAGAAGTTGAAGTATCCCTCATGCATATATATGTCCTATCGTCTCCATATAGCGATATTATTAATTTTTATTCACATTCATTTATTGAAGGGTATTATGATGTGTTTAATGAAAATATATAATATATATGATATAATTATTAAAATTTATTATATTATTTCTTATTATCTTTCTTTTATTCCACTAATACCTAAATGAAAACAACATTCATCTTTATGTACATCCAACAGTATCCATGAATGGGGTAATTAATTTTCTATTTATAATTTATTTTAATGATTATAAAAATTTATATATTTATTATATAAAATTTTCATATCATTAATAACATAACCAAATTAATTATATCAAGTTCAATATATAAGAACCAATACTATTGAACAAAATCATTCTTGGAAAATAATGTAGTTATCACCCAAAATATGTTTTTTAAAAAAAAATTTTAATAATCGTGTGATATAATGTTATGAATAAAAATAAATTATATGGTAACACTATGGTTATGTAATAAATGTATAGTAATTCCATATTTATTATACAATATTTTTTAATGTGAGTAATGAAAGAAAATACTTATGGCATGTGAATACTTAACTCAATTTCCTATTGTTGAGTTAAACATCTAATTTAGTAATTATGCCACACTAAAATTATGTGTAAAATGAATTTTTATTATATTCTGTTTTATATATAGTCTTTTTGATTTATAGCTGATATACATAATCAATTTCTATTTTTCCCTTCAGTGTTATTTTTAAGGGACTTTCTTTAAGAATCCCTTTTTTGTTGTTTTCTTTAATAAATTTCCAAAGGAATGTTTTTTAACATATAATGAATGAAAATATTTTCCCACTTTAATTATGACCTTATTTTTTATGATACTTATACAATCTTACACAGTTTATTTCAATGAAATTTTTTCCTTTTTAAGTGTGTATATTTTAAAAAAAAGTATCAAAAAGGAAGTGAAATTTTCTGCATAAATTATTTCCAGTGATCTTTCAAAATAATTTTCCATATAAGAAAAAATTATTTCATTTTATTTAATAATTATTAAGAATATGATTCAACAATACAATACAAAATTTTTATATATATGGTTTATGATTTTGATGAATTATTTTTACGAATTAATTTAGTTTTTTGTGGGTTATGGAATAATGTAATCTTTATAAAACCCATTTCATTTCAAGGGTTATGATATGATGAATGATTTATGTTTACTTGGAACAAATATGTATGGTATTTACTATGTGATGGGTGTGATCTTTTTCCCCCTTCAATTAATTGGGTAATGATTTATCTCTTTATATAGATAGAACTAAAAAGGGATGTCAACATGGTTTAGTATTGAAATTTGACTACTACAATAATCTTGGAATTGATGATTGACTAATATAGAAATGATTTTCATGGATAATTTTTATTCCAAAAAAATTATTATGTCAATATTATACCCTCATGGAAAATATTATTTAATTTTCATATGAATCATGTCATATGAACCTGAAATATGTATTCAATTAGCAAGAATTATGACCATTGATATCATGGATTTAATTTTAAAATATTATGTTCTTGAACTTACAAACTTATTCTCATTTTTTGGTTGATATTACCATTTTTTAACTTCATTGATAATATTATGTCATCCAATTATTATGTTTCATTTTTCAATGATTTAAAGAATGTTATTATGTATGATATGTCAAAAAGGGTTCTGATGATGAGGAAATTAAAAGGAGATGATGTATATGTTTTATGAACCAATTATTTATGATTCCATATTTCTAGAGGCACTAAACCTATATTGTTTTGGCATGGTTTTGGAATTTCTTGTAATGAATATTCATCTAAAAAGATATAATATATATATAAATGAAAATCAAGGTCCATTTTATTATCCATCCCTAAAAATTATTGACAATTATATATTTATATATACAATCATATTGGAATACTCAATTTCAACTAATTAATTCCAGCTAAAATATTTCAAAATAGAAAGACAAACATATATATCACACAACATATAATACAAGTCTATACCAAATAAATTTCATTCGTCAATGCATTAAATTAATGAAATAATATGAATCCCATAATTATGTATATAAATGTAATGTGATCTGACATTCCTAGTCAGGATGCATTAATGCATAAAAAATAAAAAAAACATTAACAAAAATCCAATCAATGGTATGTTGGAGGTCTATTACACATGAGATGGACATGAATATAGAAACTCCACTACCCAAGACCCATACATCTACTCTCATTTATACTATGTACTTGGATTTTCAAAAAAATAAGAAAAATTTTCTCTAATACAATTTTTTCTTCCCCCAACCAAAACCATCAGGTCTAATCTGATGAGTCACATACCTCTTATATTGTTCCTCATATATAGGAGGTAGTCGACTAGTAGTGAGGTTTTAATGTATATTAGTGGGAATATTATACCTTAATTATCATGTCCTTTCACCATGAATATTAATATTAATATAATAATAAATGTAACTATTTGTAAACTGAATAATTCAAATGTAAAAATTCATGGAACACCAAACCTGAAATAAATAATGATATAAAAACCATGATCCCACTGTGGCATGAAATAAAAGTTTATAAGTTCCATAAGGAAAATAAATAAATAAATAATTCAAGATCCTTCAATTTCCAATACTGATTCCACCACCACATCCTTACTCCATGAACCATCTATTAACCATGGGCCTTTAATTAGTTCCTCGATCCCAGTACATGAATTTTACATCTAAATTGGGATTCACATTCATGGTGTGAGTGTTGAAATCCTGTAGGAAATAACCAATTAATCATTAACAAAAATAAATTATATAAATAGTGTATTCCATTATTTTTATAAATGAATAAAAAATATTATCAATAATGTATCATGTCCCAAATTGTAAGCCAAAACACTATGATCCCTAATCATGCCTACATTAGATTCCTACTAGGAGGATAAACCTATGGATGTTGAAAATGACTCGACCATCCCAATATACATCTTCACATGTCACTTAGTATCATCATGAAATCAATCTAACATTTCTATTCAAAACAAAAAGGCATCTCAATATATACCTTTACTCGGTGTCCTCACAGAATCGAGATTTATCCCAATCACAAGGATAACATTCTCCTACCATAGTTAGGGTCTATCATCTCCTTCAATACTTGTTGAGTGTACTACTACACTAAGGGTTAATCATCAAATGATTATCCACCTATCAGGATTACTATGGAAATACCACTAATATAATGGTACCACTCAAAAAAGGTAAGGAATACAATGAAAATCATATAATATCATCATGATAATGTGGTGTCAATGTATAAAAATATTCTTTCATCATCATGAATGATAAAAAGATACTCTAGAAATTCCCAAGGAATCATGTGTCAAAAATAGGTTTCACAATCTTCACATACACGCATTATCAAAAAATAAAGAGTTATTAATAAGAAATTAAATCACTATTTGAAACCAAGAAAACAAGATAATGTTAGGCCCTTCTGTGGTTAGTAACATTCTTACTCATGTTTATTGATGAAGAACTCTGATGTTCATCAAGGTACGAAGACCCAATCACAGTATGAGACCCTAGAGAGATATATCACCCATCAATGATTGAAAATACATGTATTAATTTAAAAAGATATCTAGTGATAGAATTACGAATGTTCCCTTTCAAATATATAATTATAGAATAATATTCCTTGATGATTCCTTCAATTGAATTTATTCGAGGGTAATTAATAGGAATGGGTTCCAATTTAGTCGATCTTTTGTCATTTGACAAAAATATTTTGAGTTCATCACTAATTCTATATATGCATATTAGTTTTAGACAATGAACATTGATCAGTCAACATTCCATCAATTGATAATTTATTCACAAGAAGAGTGTCTCAAAAGTATCGATTAATGCTGACTTACATGGAAATTTTCACAATCAGTGAGATTTATATCCCCATTCAAGAGGGGATCCATTTACCCCTCAATTACTCTTATAGTATTCCATGGAATCATCATTGTATTATGTTTTTATAATCTATCAATATAATTGAAGGGGAATATAATGATGATTCATAAACCATTACCTGATGAACTTCCATTGTCGATGGTGGGTGTCAATTCGATCTAGTACCATTATTAATACACATGATCTATAAGATTTATATGAAGAAAGTGAAAATTTTGATTGTATCATGATAGAAAAAAAGATCCCTCATATAATATTTTTCATCATAAAAGAAGGATGAATTATTCTATATAGATCTTGAGAAAACTCTCATTATTGAGTCACAAAATCATTCAAATCTTGAAGAACAAAGAGAGAATGCAAGTGAAGAGTTTTATTCAAAAATGATAAAAGTTATTATTTGAAATAAGTAAATTTTGGTCATAATTTGATAAACAATTTAAGGTTCAAATGGGTGGAATTACATTCGATATGGAGTATTTAACTTAACCTCCAGCTGGATTCACCAGCTACATGGTGGGCCTCGTTAGTTGGAAAATGTCAGGACACCAGTTGGAAAGTGTGCTAGGAAGTAACACCTAGTATCATCCACAAACACTGGTATGTTTTAGGGGCCTAATGAAACATTAAGACCTCTAAAAATCATTTTTTGAGTCGATCGAGCATATTTGCTGGTAGATAGTAGTTTATAACAACCATTTGAACATGCCACATCTTTTCAGACAATCCACAGATTCTGGGAACATTTTCCCCATAAAAATATCATCATAACAACCCATATAAGTGGATAAATAAATTATAAGGGATAATTTTATCAACATAAGAAATATTCAAATGAATCAAAGTTTGAATGTTACAGTCATATCATGCCCGTGGGTGCATGTTTATTAATCCTTAGACCATGTGTATATTGATGGTCAACCCAACACCAATATGTTACATGGGGTGTTTTTTCAATCCTATTATATTATTAAATTGATAATGAAATAGTCCAAAAGGTGATTAATTTCATTATGGTTTACCTTAAAACATATTTTATGCATGGTCATATTAAAACAAACTTATTACGTTGCATAATGTGTTTATGACATGATCACTTATTGTTGACTTCTGTTCCCATACATCCTCAACTCACAATCTATTTTATTCCTAAATACATATATTATGATCTATGATTAATGATTTTTGTTTAATTAAATGTTATTTACCTTTTGAAATTTTCATATTCATTAATTAAATTCTCAGACACATATTTTTAAATTATACTCCCATTGTATATTTGACTAATGATAGTGATGTTTACCTTTCCAAATTATTTTAGGTTATCCATTATTATTATAATATTACCCATATAATGAATATGAATATTATGTATCACATGTCTATTAGGGTACCATTTGTGATGTTTATTTGTTTTATTTTGGAATAATGTTCTAAAATAAGATATTATGTTTTAATCACCATTTAACCATTACTGAATGATTATATGGTTTGATTTATTTTGAGATATAATAAAAATTCAAGTAAACTATTGTAATATGTATTCTTGTTGTGTGTGGGACACCACATTGGAGAGTAGAGTGGTTTTTAGTCATTTTTGTGATTATAATCATATGATAGAACATAAAATTTCTTCTAATAAACCATAATTGATATCGGATAAAGAAAAATTTTATTATTCCTAAATGAAGTTGGAAGAATTTTTGATATCATAAGATTGATTTTATTTATCATATGATTTTCGATATTGATTATAATTTCATGATTCCCATAATAAATATTTTTTTTCCAAAATAATGAATTCGGTGTTATGAAGTTGACAATGATTTTGGAAGATAAAATACTATTTTCCCTAAGGATAAAGAAAATAGGATGGGAGAAGGATTGAAAAGATTCATTTAAATTCTATATTATGTTATGAAAAAAAAACCATAACAATGTTGAGTTACTGGATAAAAAATTAATGATAAAATATCTACTGAGTCTTTTGTATATAAATGAAAACTAACATTTAGTATATCATTTAATACAATAACTTATTCATTCATAAATAAATATTTTCAATTTTTATATTCTTATATAGTTAAAAAAATTATATTATAATTTTATTTTTTGTATGTTGAAGAAATAAAATGGAGTAAATTAACCAAGGATATGAGGATATATTAAGAAATTAGATACATCCAATGGTATGAGTTAGAGGATATATTTATAAAAACTTATCCCAGATTATTCCACACTAAATTTGATTGAGAAGAAGTTGAATTAAATTAATAGGAGGAAAAATCCAATAGTACCTATGAGTGTAACATTAAAATACATGCAAGGTCTGATTCTTTTTTATTATTTCTGATAAAATAATATTTTATCATTTTTCAGTGTCTTAAAACAATGTTATTGTAAATTATTACCTTTAAATGAATCTATAATATATGTAGGTATTGTTGAATGTTATATAAAAGTATTAATTGAAAAAGTATGCACTAATTATTATAATGGATTTTGGGAAAAAGAAGAGAAAAATAATGTTTTGAGGAATCTTAAATAATAAATCCTCTATATTATTTAAATTTTATCATATGATATAATTAATATAGGGGAAGAATCATGGAGGGATTAATCAATAGAATTGCTATAAGAATCATTTATATGCTATTAGGGACCCTAATTTAAAAATGACATGGGAGTGAAAATAATATCCAACATAACACACCACACACACTCCAATAATTCAATTATATGGAGTGTAATAATTACAATAACACATGAACTAAATTAGTAGTTAATGAGAAAAATATATATAATAAAAATTCTAATTAATTGGTGAATGAAATAATCCATACAATCCAATTTTTAAATGGGCCAGGAAAAATAATTTGTGTCAGATAAACACAGAATCCACTTAAGAACTATACATTTACAACTTGATTAGGTTTATGTCTAATCCTTAATATCTGAAATGATTTATAGGAGCATTAATAATCTAATATAATGATTATATTATAATATATGTCTTATAATGCTATTATAATTTCATGATAATTCTATAAATACAATATAATAAAATATTTTCATTAATTTTCATATTATAACACTTAATATTCTATCTTTTGTAAAATTAAATGTGAATATAGGTATAGGTTTACTATCGATACATATGGGTCAAATTAAGTAGGGAAATTTTATGTTATATAAAAAATAATTCCATGATCTAGTATCATTTCAATAATGATGATAATACCCATTTTCAATCAAATTAATTTATATGGTACTTGAAAGACATTTATAAAAGATACATGGATGAAATGGTTGGATTAGAACATTACATTCAATTTATTCCAAATGAGTAATTATATATAAAATGTAGTATTTTTAAACAATTTCAAAAGTTTATATACTATATTTTTATTTGATTTTATTATAAATATTTTGGTTTCAAAGTTGTTGGCATACAATATCATGAAAATTAACCTTTCAAATGTATTTATCAAGAAAAAAATATGTTATATAACCAAATATGGAATCATATTTTTCAAAAATTTATTCTACGAATGAAAATATTCGTATTTGTAAATTATGAAGGAAAAATATATGTTTCTTAGTATTTCCCATGATTTTGAGTTTTACATCTTATTAGAAATTATATCATGACTCTTGATTATTAGCTACATACCCTAAATTATATTTATTAGTGAAACATAGTTACAATTAAATAGAAGTAATTTATCAAGGGGTAGAATGCAACATCTAGGTAATTAGTAAACATTTTCAATAATGAAACTGTAAATTTTTTTAATTAATATGTTTTTAGATTTTATTAAAATATATCAACTTTATTAATTAAATGAATGTCACACAACATATGAATCAGATTAAAAAAATTATTAATTGATAGTGTAATATTATAAAATTGGGAAATAAATCCATTTATTCCATACCATGGATGAATAACTCAACAATAATATATTAAATTAAAAGGTGAAAAATATAAAATAATAATATCTTTTTAAATGGGAATGCGCATTAATAATATTCACTCCTGAGAATAACTATAAGTCCAACTATACCCACACTATAAAATATTATATCATGAAAATAAAAACTAAAATACAAAATACAAAATTAAAATTTAAGAGTTGAGTAGACTTATATGGAAAATATGAATATGATAGATTTATATGATGTAATGGGTGTAATATAACCATTATATAGAAATTATAATCTATAATATAGTCATTGAGTTTAGTAATAGTAAAAATGTTTCCTGATTAGAATTATCACTATAAATGTAATATATATAAATTTTAGTTATATATTAAAAATACTAATTTCTATATAGATAATAAATATGAAATGAAATAAATTATTTTCTAATATAATTATAGGATATTAATTAATATGATAAAATTCAATTTTCTTTAATGATATTGTATTTATAAAATATTTATAAAGAAAATTTTATTTCCATTTAAGATGGATATAAAAAATATACATTGATAAAATTTATGGAATTTTTAGAAAGATAATTAATAATTTATAAGATATAAATAAGTGACTATAGGGAATACTAATTTTTTTAAAATGATGGGGCTGAAGCCCCATTTAATTATTAATGAACAGAAAATACCTATTTTGACTAGGTAGTGGGAGACCATTACATAGGCCAAAGGCCTAGGGGGAATATAGCTCATTGCATGGCCTGTATGCCCAAATGTTTTGGCCCAAGGCACATTATATAAATATTAATGCTACAATACTAGCCTGCTACAGTACCCACATAGTACCCGCTGCTACTATTGTGACTATCACTGCTCCATTTTCAGTTGTTGCTATATTGCCTCGCTACTGCAGTACAACTATAGTCTGTTATAGTACCCCCACCCAATGGGTTTTGAACACCCATTTTTCATGTAGGATTATGGGGTGCTTATTACTAATCCAAACCCCAACTACTACAGTGAATACTAATTTTATTAATCTTGGTTATAAAATTTTATATTTAATAAAATTGTTTTTAGTACATATTATGATTTTTTTTCTAAAATTATAATATTTTTGATATAAATGTTTTATAAATTTTTAAAATAATAAAATAACAATAATCATTCGTATGTTAATTTTAAATTTGTTATAAATGAATATACTATCAAATAATGTAAAAAAGAAATTTTGTAATAATTTTTTGTAAGTGTAACATATTTTTTTTATTAAATTAAAATAAAAACATCAATATTATGATTTAAATGATATTTAATGATAATATAACATTATTATAAGGATTATTAAGAGGTATGTAATATATATAAATATTTATTAGGGTTAATTTTTCTCACAAAAACAAATTACGTGCTACGTGTTCATCTATTAAAAATAAATTTTTTAAAATTAAATCTAGTTAAATGGATTTAATATAAAAATAATAATTTAAAATCTAGGTGATAAGTGTAATTTTATATTTTTTCACGAAAATATACAACTAATATAAATGATATTTACAATGGTAAATGTAAAAGGATTTTTTAAAAGTATTATTTACTGTGTATTTTTATCTTAATAAATTAAATTGACATCCTTTTAATAATGAATATAATTTAATTTAACAATTTTGAACAAATATTTTAACACTTATTTAATTAATAATTTATATTAATGAATGTTTAATAATATATGATGTTCAACGTAGAAAATTTTAAATAAATACCGTTATATATATGT
Source organism: Viscum album (assembly GCA_963277665.1). Taxonomy (NCBI): domain Eukaryota; kingdom Viridiplantae; phylum Streptophyta; class Magnoliopsida; order Santalales; family Viscaceae; genus Viscum; species Viscum album. The sequence goes on from OY728121.1 coordinate 2,065,515,924, forward strand.
ATATTATGTTTTCATTTTAATCTTAATTTTATAAAATTTTAAAAAAAATTATTAAATCATATAAAAATTTATTATTATTAAATTAAATTTTATTGGAGGGGTCATTTTATATTTCTAGTAAAAAAATAATTACCATTGTAAATAATTAAACAATTTAAAAGAGGTAACAAATAGCTATGTCAAAGTGGATCAAATATTTTAAAAATAAAATGATATTTTTTACATGATAGAATTCATTTGATATGAGTAAGAGTAAAAATTAATTATTGAAAAACATTTCCTTAGGAAACATACATAACGTTTTTTTTATTTAGTCATAACATTCATATAACAAAATATTACTAATAAATGTCTTCCATTTTCACCAATAAACTGAGCTATTGTATTCCATTTAAAAAAACGCAATTTCAATTAAGATTTTTTGAATATCTTCCCAAATTAAATATCATAAATCCTTTTATAACATGTTTAGCTTCTAGTTCCATAAATTATTAATAAATCATTCAATCTTAATGAATCTTTTTTGAGAAGGATAAAATTCATCATATATGTACCTAAGTTATTCTATTCATTTTTAAACTAATTTTTCCTCTTAAAAAATTGTTAACTATTACATAAATATATTGATGTTGTATTTTCATCATTGTTCTACTAGAAAAATGATACTCGTATTCTTTTATTTTAAACTAACACTGATTTTGTAGTATACATTGTTTTTATTTGGGTCAGTTAAACAACATACATGAACTATGATATTCAAACATCACTATTTCTCCCTATGAATATGTATAAATACATTAATAATAGAAATATATTGATTTAGGGGATAATCTATTTTATGAATATGATATTTATGGTTTACATAAAAATGAATAGTCATTATAAAATAATGTTTGATGATCGGTAACTTATATGAAACAATCTCACTATAGATTCATTTCTCATAAAAATATTAATACATTCAATAAAATGACATTGATAGAATAAATAAAATTTAAAAAAAAGTTAACCCCCTTTACTAACCATTTAATTATTAGATTGGGATTAAATAATTCTTAATGACATATCCATTTCAAAACATGTATGAAAGAATCAGAATTATTAAAATTTGATAATGAATGTAAAAAATAGAAAATTAATATGTATCTAATGACAGAATAAATTTAAATGTTATATAATTTATTTTTTAATAATATTGTTATCAAATATTTGATTGATATTTTTATTCTTTTTATATATTATGTTAATAAACCATGGGGGAATTCAAGAGTAAAGGTATGGGTATTCTTAATAAATGTCACTTTAAAAATGATAATGTAAATGAATGAATTTTCATATAGGTAAATTGTATGACAATTATCTCTTAATCCACATTTATATTCTTCACATATTTTTATTCATTGTTTTTACTTTTATATTTACCATTTTACCTATTATTTTTCATAATTATCATGAAATTGTGATTATAAAAAACCTCAAACTATCTCATTATTTGATCATGATTCCTTCTCTACCTTATCCATATTCCTTATTTGGTTTTATGAATGTTATTTTTTATAATTATTTTATTAATTTAGTTTTTTGTATATTTTACTTAAATATTTTTCAAAATATTGAACATTATATTTTTACCCTATTAAATATGAGTAATTATCTATTAACATTGAATTTCTCAAAAAAAAATTGAATGTAATCAGTTTTTAAATATTTTCCATGTGAAAATATTTTAAGCCAATATTAATTGGTTATGTTTAATAATATTCCCCTTCAATATTTATTAGGTGATAATATATATACCCATAGTTAAAAAAATATTTTAAAATAAAATTTTATCATAATTAGAGGATGTATCATCTTCTATTTTAATGAAATTTTACATTAATATATAATGTTTTTTATGATATTCCAATATCCTTGGAATATTATTGTCGAAAATTTGAAATATTAATTAATGATTCCATCTAACTTCTACATATATATTTCCTACTGTGATGTTTTGGGTAAAACATTATGAAACTTGAATCTTTCTCATGGGTTAATTTCCCTAGATGTAAATAATAATTGTTCTTAAATTCATTAGGCATTAAAATGTATTGTTTATAAATAAGTGATGGTGAGGTCTATTATAAACCTCAAATTCATTCGGTAATGTTTTATTCCTCAAAAACTCAAATAGATACCTACATAATGATCCAATGGGAATGTTTATATGGGATGTCAATGTAAGTCAAAGGGTGTATGGTTTTTTAACCTAAAACTATGATTAAAAGTGTGGTAATATTATTCCTAACAAAATATCGTACTTGTAATTGAGAATGAAATTATTCTATGAATTGGTCTCTAGTATTATGACGATTTTGAGAAGCATAATTTTTTATTTCCTTATTACATGTTATTTTTTCATGATTATATTTGTTCTGTATTATTATGTTAAACACAATTCTATGGTCATAATTACATATTAGAAACTCTTGCTTCTACACTTCCAGGGATCTTATTTTATGTTATTCCAAATTATATATGATATGTTCAATGATTTCTGTTCAATGATTAAGTTGGAATTAATTTCCTTTTGATATGTTCATATATAAGGATTATGTTATCATACGTATTTGATAATCCTGGGATTATTTTGGATCTTAGATTTGGGGTAGTCATTTTTAACCTTACCGAATATATCATCTCACTCATTCCTCTATATCCATTTCCTATGATATGAACATGAAAATAGTATTCTTATCATGGAAGGGGAAACATATTAGATCCATATTTTTGTGATATGTTAATTAATATTTTTTTAAAATACATTGGTTATGTATCAAGTCCTTAAAGGAAAAAAATATAGGTTATATAGTGTGACTTATAATTATATGTAATGAATTTTAATGTTAAATTATGTATTATATTTGTATGTATTGATCAACATGGAATACTCCATAACATAGATGAATCCAATTCACCATAAATAAAATAATATAGGGAAATAAAAAAATGAACATGGTATTTTTCATTGAAGATGAACACCATTATAACAATAATGAAACTTGAGGATCATTTACTAGGTAATGTAATAGAAAAAACTTATTATAGTTTCAATTTACACTTGTCATAAACAATCTAAAAGTTAAACTAACTTCCAAAATTGTTCTCTATCTAAGATTTATTCCTCCACTAATAATTTGATTTGTATAATTTCTAAAGGTTCAATGACTAGCCATATGAACAATATGTTTTCTGTGGATCCAATCATAGGGGATTATAATTACTTATATTTTGACTTTCAAAAAGATAAAATATCACATATTAATTGGAGCTAGTGAAATGTAATAATTGGTTTTTCATGAACCCTCTTCTTTTATTACATAAGAAAACCTTTCTTATTATAATTACCAACCAAATCAGCCTCATTTCCGCTAATATAATTTCTTGTAATAAATGAAAAAAATACTTTAGATAATTTATATAAGATCACATCTAACATCACAACATGATTTAAAACCTTTTTTAACATTTCATATTAATTGAAAACTATTTTTATCTAAGGTATAGATAGGGACCTTGCTTGAGTAAAAAATTCCATAGTGAGACGTTTTTACTAGGTAGGGTTAATAGGGAACTAGCTTATTCCTATGGTTAAGAAAATCATCCACTATTTTATAAACCTAGTAGAGACTAATTTTTTTTTTAAAAACATCACTACCTTCTTAACCTAAGGATCGTACCACCAAACGAACATGGTCTCTAAATACTATAATTATATGTCATCATAAAACAAAGTTGGTATGATAGTATACCATCATTCATGAGATATTAAATCCATTGTAATAGTGTAGTCTTCCACATTATATGTTTTTTTAGTTTATATACAATTAAATATCCATTATATCTTCACTGGATACTTCATTCCCAATTGTGGACCATGATCCCCATGGATGAATTGTGTGTTATGTTTTTGATATTAGTCAATGCAATCTATATATGAAGAAAAATATTTCACTACCATACTTTTCAGGGTATAGGAAGAATTAATGTTTAAGTTAAATAGTTCACTATAATAGAAACTCTGTGAAATACTCCACTAATCATTATTTCTCAAATTCATTGACCACATTTTTTGATACACTATTTAAAATAACATGAGGATTGTAAATCAATGAATATGTAACTCGAAATAAAAAAATATTCCTAAAAATATAATCAGTATATCACAAAAATAAAATCTATATCATTATATTACCCAATAAATTGAATCACAAACATTATGTATGAGAAAATAGATTTGAGTAATAGTTATATATAATATATGAAATCACATACCTATGAAAACAATTTAATATAGAAAACATGAGTCTAATTGTTTTAAATTATCATATAAACATTAAAATTAGTATATGATTTTAAAATAACTATGATATCTAATAATTTAAATTTTTTTACAAAACATAATAGCATGTTAGTTTCATGTTTTCCAAAAATAATATTGAATGAAATTTTATGAACCATTTTTCTACTGATACCAAGATTTATTAAAAAAAACCATATACCCCATCACCAAACTAATATCATGTTCTTATTAAGATACATCAATTTAATATAAAATTCACTTAAATAAGTTGAATAAAATAATATAATCAATTCAAAGTCATAAAGAATCAAAATAAAAAAAACTAATAGTTTTTATATAGGTTGACCATTTTGATTAATTAGTTACAAAAACATGTGTAGCCATATAATTATTGTATATTAGGTAATATGGTTATGTTTCACGGTTTTAATCTCTTATCTGTTGTCTATAAAATATTAATATTTTCTTATTTGTTTAGTTTAAAATAATGGGAATTGAAAAATTAATCTTCAAAATAACAAATTAATCAATAAAATTACAAATTCGTATTAACATATAATGATATTAATTTAAGGACTAAAAAATAGAAATATGTTAAATAAATTTCTCAATGAAACTCATGGTTTAACCTGAGAAAGAATTACTCAGACACTCATGTGTACATTCCAGTTGATTAATGAAAACTCTATGTTAGGTTTACCATTAATCCAACCACTGTTAGAGGGCTCTAATACCATTTTGTATTGATATAGTGTTTTTTCACTATCAACACCCACTAAAAGGCTATATGGAAGGCTAAAAAAATTCCATTCATCATGGGAGTGAGGCTTGTTTTGACGGTATAAAACCATCATGATGGGAATGATATCACTATATACGTTATACAGCCATACATTGGATCCCTTCAGAGAATATTAAAATAATAATTCATATAATAAATATTAATTTCAATAAAACTGAATTTTTAAATAAAACTCAATCAAAATAGTTGGGTAACAAAATAGATAATATACAAACATCTATTAAATATATTACTCAAAAAATGAAATTAATTGGTTCTAATAATGTAATAACATAATAGAGATAAGGATTAAGGGAAATCTTGATTTGGATAACACAAGATAAAACCCAAAAAAATCAATGAATCTTAAAATACCAAATCGGATATCTCTATATGAGTTATAGTAAACCACTCATCCTATGATCCCCATGCTTTTGAAACAATATATGTATGTGGAATCCATGAGATATTTACCACCATAAAAGATGGAAATTCTATAACACACCCCATCACATATATATTCTATATGAAAATTTCCAATATAGTGACACTATGAATTTATAAAATTCATTATTTTCATAAAAACACTAATAGATAGTTTGTGATATAAATTTCATTTTATTTATATTAAAAAGAAAATAAAATAATTCTCATGAATTTCCAAATATTTTTAGATAATTTAAAAATACAATTGTAAAAACAATAAACCATAGATGTTGTTTTTTAACATGTTTTGAAAGACGTTAAAAAAATTTAGATTAATTAACATGGGTAAGGAAAACAAATCAACAATTTTAGAGTTCCGTAAAAAAATACTAAATGGGAGAAAACCCAAACTATAGGAATAAGTTAACTTTGAATTTATTTTATAATAAAAAAATTTAAAATATGTGGGGCTAAGATAAAATATAATAAAATTTATTCACAGTATAACCCCAATATAAATAGAATCTATCTAATAACATTATTAGAAGCTATAAAAATTCCTTCAATGTCATGAACAAGTAACAAAGGGAAAAATTGAGATAATTTGTATGTGAATAATACTAAAATATCATACATAATTAGTAATCATTGGTATAAAAAATATGTAACATAATATGATTTAAGGTAAAAATCCGATTTTATAATCAAATTGGCCTTTATGTGACTGAGTGGAACAATTTTTCATCATATGATGCTTTCGGGACATAATATCCCCTAACATACAATAAATTAGCCTCATCAGGCGGCACCTACTTAGCTTGTCTACAACCAAGAATCAGGGATATTGGCCAGTTTATAATATAAACTATTAAAGCACTCATCTCTAGACTTGCTTCTTATTTATGTATTTTTCCCATGAAAACGTCTCACATAGGCATCTAAAAAATAAATATATAAATATATATAATCAATTTAACATATCTTGTAATCCCACATATCACCTTAATCACCATTTATAGCTAAATAATATGTTCTTTTAAATTAAATGATAGAAATTTGAAATTACATAATATAAATATTCCCATAAATTAACACTTAATATTAAAACAATATCAGTGTTACCAATATGACATGAAAATAATTTATCACTTTTATATAAAAAATTGTGCATTCACATAACTCTTCCAATCCAAATTTCAGTAAAAAATGTTAATATTTTAATCAAAATATGTACTCAAATTTCAATTTAATCAATATAGAATTAAACCATAACAATAAAACATGAGGACATAATAAAAATAATGATAACAACCCAATAATTTTTTTTCAATTAAACACTCACTTAAAAAATAATACATATTTTAAATTACCCATTTTTAAATAAACATGAAGTTGAAACACCAGTTTAGATTCAATATATATAATCTAAACTATTAATAGAATTATTAAACTCATATAGTGTGTCAAATAGTGTAAAATAATGGTCAAACCAAATAATTTGAAATAACCCTTTAGGTCCAATTATAATACATGAAAATATTGAAAAGAATTTATAACTATTTTAGATATTATAATTATATATATAATATGGTCCTGAAATTATTTAACAAACCAAATGTAAAAGGTATGTGTTTATAGAAAATAAATTATGAAAATATGGATTCCTCAATCTAATATAATTTATATAAATTATTTATGTAATGTAATAAAAGTGAATGTGGATGATTTTTCAACACCAAGACATCAAAAATAACTACATTTTTAGAAATATATAATATTGGGGATTAAAACCAAGAATATTTAGAATAAGAATAGGTAATTACATTAGGAATCAAGGAGACCATTGTACAAAACAAAACTGTTACTACAATGAAAAAAATGAGATCAAGGAGGGAATTCCATGGTTTAAGGAAGGAAGAGGATGGGTAAAATAATGGGAATTCTTGATACTCTCATTAAAAGGGGGGAATAATGAATAATCTATTGAATAAAAGGTATGCTATTTTTTAAACTAGTTAGAATATATTGTTAATATGACACAAAAAAAATCATGTATTTTTATAATTATAAAAAATAAATGGTTGAATATATTATTCTACATGTAACATTAAATTAAAAAAACACAAACTTATAAACAAGAATGAAATATATATATATATATATATATACTAAAAGTTACTGTTATAATGTATCCATTAAATTAAAGATATAAAGTTACATAATTGAATTAATAAATATATGTTTATAGGGTAATCATTGTGATCATATTAGTAGAGTCTTAATTATAAGGTTAATTTTTCTGATCATGGTAATGAAGTAGAATCAATAGGTTTTTTCTTAGACCTGACACATGATGTGATTTAATTAATATGTATTTTGATAAAAATATCTTTGGGATAAGTTCAGGTGTGTGAAAATAACTATGATATCCATGATGGACAAGTCACTAGCCGCAACGACCAACATATATTATCATACCATTAAATATTTTAAGAAATACTTCATTTTTTTGTATATAGAATTAATGGGGATATAAATAAGTAATTATGAAGAATGTATATGTTCCCATTACTAATAAATTTTATAAAAAGAAAATAGATAATTTCAACTAATTTAAAATGTGTTGACTAAATCCTACTAAACAAAAATTATATTTTAGAAACTATAAATAATTCATTTGATGTATAAATGTTCTATTTTTAAATAATTCTTGTTTATTATATTTTATTTTTTCATATCAAAATAAAAAGATGTCAAAAATTTTGAATAATGAATTTAATGAAATATATATGTAACATATATATCATAATAAGTTAAACCTTTATAAAAAAATTATTTTTCAATGAGGAATATTGAATTAACGTTATTCTTAAAAATACACATTTTGAAAAGTTATTTTTTTACAATATGTATTAATATAATATATATATTATTTAGTAATATATGAGATAAAATCATGAAAAATTGATATATTATTTTAAATGTTATTTTTAAATTTAGAAATAACATTAGAATAATTTGGGGTATAAAAAATAAGTTACCAAGATCAAAATAGATCACTGTTATAAAAGTTAAAATTAGGTACAAATGTTAAATAAATAGGTAGGTAATTCTAATAAAAAACTCATATATAAATTATTATATTATGGATATTATATCCTAAATATATTTTATCCCCACCAATTGTCAATTTTTTTATCCTCACTCTTTGATTATGACATCCCTTTTTTGTAAAGAATTCTATATTTACAAATATTTCAACTCCCTCAAATACCAAATGGCCACTTCTTCGCCACACAAATACTCACACATGTACCTTCCAAGATCAACCAATCACTAATAAAAAAATTTCCAACCCCCTTTATCATTTTCTAGAGTCATATTCCCAATGAAATACCAATCATGAAGTCATACTAAGTTATCTAAAAGGGAACATTAATGAAATATGTAATTATTTTATCCAAGTTCATTCACATTTCTTCCAACTTCCACAACCTCCAAAATATATTATACCCTTAATAATATAATAATATCGATATCATTTTTATATTTTAATGTTATTATTTTTATGGGATATCCATTATTGTTCTCCTTAACATCCATTAGAAAATAAATACATCGGCCATGTTATGCTCAATTAATTTGATCTACTAGCGATGTATTTCATTTTTTTCACCTCCATAAATTGAATATAAAAAAATAAAAAAATAAAAAATAATAAATATTATAGTTATGGAAATATAAATATTTTAGAAATATAAATTATTTATTCAATAAACAATATTAAAAATAATTGATCATAATAAATTTAACTGCCAACAAAATGCATGTGGAGGAATGTTTTTTAATTAAAATATTTTTTTTGATAAAAAATTAAATTTATAAATTTATTACTAATATAATGATGAAGGAAAAATATCTATAAAATTATAGAGACGATAAAATATTTTTTGAATCATGTTACCAAGACTAATTTATTGAAGTAGGTTTGTAATAAATAGACAAACAAACCCAATAGAATGATGAGAGAAAAAACAATGCAACAGATGAATAATATATGATAGAAAATAAAACATAAAAAATTAAATATACTCTAAAAATATTTAGAAGAAATTATTTAATAAACCTAATTCTTTTATTCATATAATTACCCATATAAAAAATTTTATTTGGGATGTGAGGTTTGGGTTATTGGTCAAAATTTAAATAAATTATTCTATTCATATTCTTACGCACTAATTTATTTATATAGTTTAAATACAACATTATTGACTACATATATTATAAATATTTTTTTATAGTTGGTAATTTTAAATTCATATAATCTCCCTTAAATTATTTTCATTCGATTAATATATTTCTAATGATATATAGTTTATTTTTGAATTAATTTATGTGCATTCAATTATAAAAATTATTCATAATACTCATCCTTATATGTTTTGTTTCATATACCATATAAAATTATTCTTTTATATTAGCTATTTATTTTATGGGGTTTGTATGTTTTCATAAAATTTCCCCTTCTTTTCGTTAATATTTAAACCAAACTTTTCTTTTTTGGGGGATCGACCTTATATCTTCTTTATAATCGAGAATTTTTTTCATCTATATCAATATTAAATAAATTGGTTATAGAATATTATTTTGTATACTGTAATGATTTATTTAGGTCATTTTATAAATTAATTGACATTCTTTAATAATATTTTAAAAGGAATATTTATATCATCTTCCGTGTAAATATTTTTTGACATTCTTTTCTTATTGTATCAAAAGAATCTAATTTTAATCACTTCTATGGTGAATGTTTTCAAAAATATTACAAATATTCTTCATTATCATGATTACATTATTTTTTTCGATGATTTTTGAAATAAAATCCCATTCCCATTTTTTTATTTTTTAAATATAAAAATAAATTTGAATATTTTCAATGAATAGATAAAATAATTTCATTCCACTGGTTTATATTTTTATCCGGCTCTCCAAATCTCATATTTTCTACTCCATGTATATTGAAGGGTACAATATTAAAAATTATTTTAAATATATGGTTCTCAATGTCCTCCATTCACAACATGAAACCTTTTTTAAAATTGAATTAGTCTATTACATTTAAAATATTATTTAAAAATATTTATGAATACATTTTTATAATTTCACATATTTTTTTGTAAAAAAATATAAAAAAATACATCATTTTGTGTGTTAGGATTTATATATCACACTATATATTTTAGTTTTTATTTATCACATATCAATCTCTTTATTAATAATTGGTTGGTTCTACATCGTTCATAGCCTCTATCTTAACACTATTTTCTCCTTCATATCCACATCAACTAATTTCACGTTTATATTCTATATCACAAAACCTATTTAATTATTCTACATCTAGTACTAAATTAACATTCTAAATAATACATTATATGATGTATACTGAATAGTATAGTACATATAATGATATTCCATTTATTTATTGAGGAAATATTTATAATTCATATACATGTTACTTAAATATAAATGTTTATTTATCCCTATGAATGGTGGTTTTTTATTTTATGTTTTATTCATTCCTCCATATGATGAATCCATTTGAATTTTTTAGTGAAAAATGGTACCTGAAATTATATTTCCCCTTCAATCATCTATTAGTATCTTTAGATAATGTATCTTCGGTATTTAGACTAAACCCTACCCATTTATGTATAATCTATTTCCAAAAGGCCTTCATGATATGTTTATGATATTTGAATGTTTAAATTCCATATTAATTTGATTTTGTTTTTTTATGTGATTATTTACACTCCTATGCTATCCATGGAAATATCATGTGATATTTTTTTGCATTAAAATGGAATTTATCATTATTTATAATAATTCGTACCCAATTAATCATTTCAAATTTTTTCCATGAATTTTTCTGATATATGTAACTCCATAAAGAGAATTTGATATCTCCCTTCATTTGTTTCATTTACCTTGGTTATAAAGAATATTACAATATATAAAACATAATTATCTGTTTAATTTGAAGATAATTTTGATAAATAAAGTGATAAATATTTATTAAATATTTTTTTGGAAAAATGCCAATTTTCTGGGGAATATAAGGGTTTTGTTAGTTAATTATTTCTCTAACTCTATAAAATTACATTCTTAAATGTTATTTGATGAGTAAGTGATTTGATATTTATTATTAATATTGTAATCATATATTGTAATGTTTTGTTCATACATTATTGGTCATCAAATTCTATATGTAAATAAACATATTTATAGAAAAATAGTGGGGAGTATAGGAATAGTGCATCATAGTGGGTATCAAATAATGGTTAATATATCATTAGAGGCTCGAATATCTTAATATAATGAGGATTCAATTTTTTTATTCGATAAATGGTTACTATTTTTTTTGTTCATATTATGTATAAAGGAATAGTTACCACATTTCAGGTGTTATGTTATCATATTTTATGGTGATTAATGATATTTTGGGAGATTATTATTGTTATTTGGGTTGAATAAATTATACATGTATAAGTATCCCGTTTGGTTAGTTTCTAATTTGATGTCAATGTAATTCTTGTTACTTTGTGAAAATGATGATATCATTGATATATTATAAGAAATTATTGTATATAAATATTGATATTTAAATAATTTTTCTTTAGTATACAAATTAAGGCATAATTCTTGAATCATAGTTTTTCATGAATTTTGGATTTATGATATATTATGGAAGATATTTTATTAATTATTTTAGGAAATTAATACCTAAATAATTTTTTGGATGCCATAATTATAAATCTAAATATGCGAAAAAATCCCAAATTATTTATAAAATAATGTTTATGTAGTTTCATATAAATTTCATGACTTAGTAGACACTACAAGTGATTACATGCTTTGTTTCTTATTCACCACATGGTAATGACTTAAAAAATTCAGTTTGGATGGTGAAAAAAAAGGGTGTCCAACAGCACACCTATATTCACACACTAGGGAGTATATGATTTCAATTATTTTCAAGCCCATTTTCTTCCATTCGTAAAGATATTAATACATTGTTTTATTATGACTTGTTAATATATTAAGAAAAGAATCATATATTATCACTAATTAGAGAAATAAATGTATGGATTTAACATATTTTTAGGTGGTTTGATGTAACTCCCTATGATTTTACAAATAAATACCCCTTAAAAAATAAAATTTAAAATTGATTTTATCACATGAATCATTGAACTAAACCAAATTGTTATATATTAAAAAGATAAAATTAAATGTTTTAAATAAATATTTTATAATATAGATATTGAAATATGAGGTAAAAATAGAATTAATGACATTATGAATATTTTTATTAAATTATAATAAACTTTACAATGTATTATTTGTTTTCCTTATAATTCGTAATTTTTACGATCTGTGAAAGAATGTATTATCACTTCCTAAGACCATTCTTGGGTTGAGATTCAACTAGTACTTGTAAAGGTAAATCATATAAAGGAGACGTTCAATATCACTAAAATATTTATGGGTACCATAATATCTGAATAACCATTACTGATGACTATAATAACAGATTTTATGCTTAGATTTATTTTTTATTTCTTGAGGAATTTGAATGATCATGTTATGATTATATAAATATATATTTATTAAGGTTTTATATGTTCTAATTATTTTAAATTTCAATAAGCATTAAGTATGATATAAATTTTAATGCTTTTATATAATAAAAATTGGTTGATTAATTCCTTTAAAATAAAACAGATGTCTTAAAACATATGTGAAAAAATTATTTTATATTGGAGAGACCTGATTTTTGATATGTTTTCTCTTTCTATATATTGTGAACTTTTATCTTTAAAAAAATTATTCAGATTTGAAAATTAAATATAATTAAATCTATTAATATTATATATATATATATAAAGTTTAGACCCATTTAATTATACTCACATGGAAACTAATACCAATAAATAAACATTATTATTAAAAATACATTTTTTATAAAAATTTATTTCCATAATATGAGTGACTATATTAAAATTAGTTTTTATGAAATTTTAAAAATAAAACAAATAAAACATATTTCATATTTGGAATCATCATATATGTATTAATTAATAATATCAATTTCATTATACGTCCATAAAATAATTTACCATGGTAAAAATTATTCACCATGGTATTGTTTAAAATGAGATGAAAATATTAAATAAATATTTAAACTCACAAAATATGGAAAACACCATCTCTGGATTGTTTTATGAGGAAATTAATAAAAATAAATTATATCATACTCACCATGTATCCATTTTGGATCCATTCCCTTTGATTATGACTTCTCTTTTTATATCAATAAATTAATATTTACCAAAATTCAACCCCAGTCACCTACAGAAGGACTCCGTTACTACGCCACATATCCTAACACCTAAAGAATACCATATCAGATAACCCTAAAATCCCCCCCCCCAAATGTTTCTTAAATATCTTGTAGATTTAAGTCTCATAAAAAGGCCAATATAATAATCATAAATAATTTTCTAATAGTTGATATTAAAGGAATATGCAATTATGTTAACCATGGTTTTCAATTTTTATTCTTCTTTCACTCCTCGGAATCTATAATACCCATAATAAAATATTTTCATAACTATAATTAGTACACTAAAATGTTATTAACATTATGTTAAACCATTATCAATCTCCCTATCGTCAATTAGAAGTGGAAAATGCCTTTTTTAATGACGTCCTCCGTGAATGATGTTATCAATTTCTCGTCTATTTCAAATATGAATATTTTTAAAACTGTATTGAATAAGTAAAAATAATATATATATGCCATGGTTAATATCATAGAAAGATAAATTAGGTAAAATATTTATAAAATTAAAAATTAATGTTACATTAAATTTAACCTCCTAAAGAGGGTACACAGATAAATATTTCTTAATTGGAATATTTTTTATCTAAAATTTTTAGACTATATAAATTTTGGGTCTCTACTATCATAAAAACATGAATATTTATAGTTATATAGATGATGAAACTATTTTATAAATCCTTGGGATAGAATACATGTACTGAAGTAGTTTTGGGGAAATTGACCAAACAATCCCTAGTGACATTTAGAGAAACAATTATAAAATAAATGAATGAAAAATGATAATAAATACAATGTATAAATTTTAATTAACATGAAATTGTTTCTAATGTATTTATTTAATAAGCATAACATTAACATTCCTGTGGATTGACACATGCACTAATAATATTGGGACGGGAGGTAAGGTTGTTAATATAAATTTTATTTCCTTGATAAATTCTTCTTATTATGCATCATTTCAATTTTTTATAATGTAAATACCCACATAGTGATTTATTATATCTTAAATAATGTTTTACACTTTTAAGATTAATTTTTTGTTACAATGTCACTCTAAATACATCCATTCATTCATAAGTTTTCTATGTTTTAAGGGTTGATTTTAATTTAATTTAAATTCAATAATTTATAAACCTTTTTATTTAATAATATAATTATAATATTTATTTATTATAACATATTTTTTAATACTTTATTCCATATATTTTATGGGTATTACAAGTATTCTTGAAAATTAACCCCTAGTTTAAAATTCAACCAAATTGTTGTTTGTATTCGGATTTTACAATATCTCTTCTTTATAGTTAGGAATATTTTCTCTCTATATCAATATTTTTTATTTTTTTTCATAAATATTGTTCAAAATATTCCTATGAATTATTAATTTTATTTTATAATATAATTTACTATCTTTATAAATTTTTTAAAAGTAATTGTTTTATAATATTCCACCTAGGGAAGTTTTTACATCCTTGACAAATGTGAGAAAATAATGGCATTTATAATTTTTTCCACAACAATAATTTCCAACATTTTTCATTATTATTGAGATTAAATTCTTAAAATCAATTTTTTCTTTATGAAAAGTCACATTCTTTCTGTTCAATTTATTTTTATTTTAAAAAAAATAGGTATGGTTTTTGGTGAATAAAAAGAGATATTTCATTCCACTTATTTATATAGTTATAATCCCCTTAAATTTAAATTTTATAACAAAATTAATTTACAAGGATTAATTTTTTTTATTTTAAAATTATAGGTTTTAATGTCCTATTTTCACCCATTAAAATGGATTTTTTAATGTGAATTAGAAGTTTCTTTTTTACAACCATGTTATGAAAGTGTTATGAAAATTATTTTTAAAATTTAATTCCATTCACTTATAAAACAATAAAATATATTTAACCATTATAGTTTTGTTTCATGTATCATACTCAAAATTTCATTATAAATTTTAGTTAACACATAACCTCTTTTATATGGGTTATTTTCACTGTCACTCTTCATCTTTCTCTTGAAAATTATCTTTTATTTGTGACTACACTCTTTGATTTCATGGATATATTCAAAAAAATTAACCTATTTATGTAATATGTGATAATTTATTTACATGAACATATACAAATTAATTTATATTGTGTATGTGTAAATGGTTCCTACCAATAATATTATTCCTTTTATTTACTATATAAATATTGATAATATATATTCTCATTATTTCAATTCATCGGTTTATTTCATACCAAGAGATGATGTTCTATTTATTATTATTTATTTATTCATTAATATGTTGATTGAATTATACTTAATTAGAGACATTTGGAGATTTAAATTATACAGTTTATTGATGAATAGGTATGTCTATTGAGTAACAATCGGTTTGGTATTTGTTATAATCCTTACACATTTTTGTTTAATGTCTTTGAATGAGTCATTGATTATAATATTATAATGTTTGAAATTATGAATTCCATTATAATTTAATTATTTATCATAATCCAAGATATTATTTAAATTTTATGTAATCCATAGTTATATTAAATGATTTATTTGTCACATAAATTGAATATTTTTTATTATGTATTCAAAAAATATTATTCATGAATTTGTATTTCATGCTACAATTTGTTGTATGTTACCCCTTAATAAGTGTTTTAGGTAATCGTTATTATTTATCTATTTCTCAAGATTATGAATTGGTTTCTTTCATACTAACTATCCTGATGAGTTTCATGTTTAGATAATTTTGTGAGAGATTTCTATAAATCATTTTTGAATAAGGAGTCCTTGTTTTACATGGTCAAATAGATATTATATTGAGAAATATTGGTTTTTATGTAATGTTTTTACTAATTATCTGAAACTCTAGATCTACAATGGAAATGTTTTTGTTAGTGACTAAATATTTGTTATTGGTATTATAATTATTTAAGGTTTTGCTTGGATAAACCACTAGTCACAATCAAAGATAGTATATAATGAATTTTTATCATAGAAATGGATCCAATAGTGTAAGTTTATGATCTCACATATACTCCAAAAGTAAATAATTCTAGCAAAAAATAAATGGAATATGAAAATTATTACACATTTATTCTTCATGGTTTTGGTTAGCGTGTACCAAAAAATTAAATCCTTGAAATATTTTAAAAAAGAAAATGTCTCTATTGAATTACAAAAATACATATTACAACCAATAAACAATGAATTATTAATTATATTTTGACATTATGGGCCTCACTCTGAACACACATCACTTGTAAAAAATAGATAGTAAAATATTGAATATTTATGTAACTACCAAATTAATTGTATTTAGATTCAACCTAAATGAAAAATAATTATTATTTAACCTTATTTTACTGAAATTTATGAGTAAGTTTGAAGTGTATAAAATAGGGGTTTACACACAAACAATAGCAGGATGATAGAAACAAAATTGATGATAAGGGAAATAACATAGCCTATAACCCAAGTATTCATTTTCATTTGTATAAAAGTAATTGGGTGATTAATATACTATCATTAGAAAGGATAATATTGATTGAGTGTGATACAATAAGGATAGTGTGTAATTATTTATCTTTAGTGAAACTGTGGGGGTGGTTCATTGTTGGTATGCTTTTTAATATAATTTATTTATTTATAGGAATCTATAATTCGACACTAATCCACATGTGGTCCAGCAATAGTAGTTTAGAGGACAACCAATATCCTAGAGTCCTTATATTTTAGGTTTTGGTGGTCTAGTTACATGGAAAAAAATATTATCCTTAACATAAAACTCCCCAATGGGATCTCACTTGGATTTTCTTTGGACATTTTCTAGATATAAATTTTAATCTAAATAACCAAAAATGGTAATACTCACCCAATTTCATTTATTCCATTCCTCCACCATCATAATATATCATTTTATAGTATAAAATTGTCCAAAATATATATTGTATCCCCAAATACACCATTATAGGGGCTGATGAATCATGTTGGTTCCAGATCCAAACATTTTATTCAATCGATAGTGTTTTGATTAGATCATTTTCATGTGAAATATTTAATTTTTTCCACCAAATAATAATCCAAACTACACTATTATAATATATAAAATTAAAATATCATGTTATATAATGTAAATAGAGGTTTTACTTGGTTAACCCACACTTGGATACATCCATGGAGAAGTTAGATGGTATTGTGTTAGTTTACCAAAAATTCAATGTAATCACATTTTTTTGTAGATATAAGATTTAGTTGAATTAAATCCACACTATGTATAAGTACCTAACAAATTGTTTTGGAAATATCACATTTCATTTTAAGGGCCACTTCCTTCTCCATCATCATGTACTACACTTGATGAAATTAGATTATGGACATGTATGACTCTTATAATTTTATAAACAAGTAGGTTTTATATAGTCATCATGTATATTGGATGTAAAATATATCATAACTCATGATTTTATAAAACACTACTCCCCATATGATACCTCATATGTTTAAACCATTTAATATAAAATCAATATAAGATTATTTTAATTGTTTAGTTCTTATATAATCTCTATAAAATGTAACCAATATTCATTGGATTGAATATTTTAACAATGGGAATTATATTAAATATAATATTTTTTCTACATTCCAACAAACCATATGCATCCAAGAGGATGAATATTATTTTTCTTTTTTTTTCTCCATTATAAACATGATATAATAAGAGTAGAAAATATCATATGTGTTACCACAACATCAGACCCATGATTCTATATGCTCTCATCTTCTCTAATAATAAATCATATGGGATCATTATTACATCAATAATAATGAGATCCTCATCTAAAAAATAGATATACTAATGATTTTTCTTAAAAGTATCCTTTATTGATTTCTGAATAATCGGCATCCTAACTCTTTCTATGTCTTTATATTTTATATGTTCGTAGTTTTGACATGAACATTCCACTTTTTACTACTCCACAAATTTCCTTAAATTTTCTATCAATTTATTTTAAATTTATTTGTAATTTAATAGTTATTTTTAACTTTTTATACTTCAAATTTTTACATTGAATTATTTCAATGGGGATATCTTCCATTGATCACCATTAAGAAATGCATTTTTTATGAAACATCCATAAATTCATTCAAAAGTTATCAATTACGCTCAAATCATATGGTTTTTCAGTAAACACATCCTTAGTAATTTAATTTTGATTCCACTTATTAGTTTCTCCTTCGGTTTTCTCCATCTAATTGATGAAATATGGTGTGATAAGATGTTTTATGGTGAAGAGTTGATATTTTCCCAAAACATCATTGAAAATTATTTTAATATCATTGCATGTTTTAATATTTGATTAACAATTATGATGTGTAATCCTCTATCACAATTAAATATATGTGTTGTGATGTAATGAAATTCCAATTTTTACATTCATTAATGTGTGACATTTACCTTTATTCCCTATATATGTATACAATTTTTTGATTAATCTCACATATTTAAAAAAATTATCCTCACTCTAGAATTATGTGTTTTGGAAAATTAGGTGTATTAGGAATGACACTTATATAGCTTTGATTATTTTCAAATTATTCATATTTTTATAATTTATAAATATGAGTTGAGTTGAAAATGAAGTGACTAAATCATTATGGCATGTCTATATCTCATACATAATTGAAAAGAAACTATGTAATCTAAATTGTCAATAAATATGTATTTATTATTATGTGACCATTTTTATTTATGTGATACAAATTATTTCATCATGATTAAATCCTTTTTATAGAATATCATTCTGTCCTTTAATAAATAGAAATATTTTATTATGAATTAACTAGTACAAGTCATATTTCATTCATGTCACGAACCAACCCGGGTCGACCCTGAACCGGTCACCCGAGCCGGTCCGCGGCAAGTCCCGAGGGGCGTTCCCGATCCCCCCGGGATGGCAACCAGTGTCGGGCATTAAGACTTGATCGTTGGGAACGATTTCAGCCCAAAACAAGAGTAAATAGAACAGAATAAACAAACACTAACAGCAGAAAAGAAATAAAAAAAACCACACAACCACGTACCTCCATGTGACCTCTCAGGTCACCACCCAACTAGAGAGCAACCTCGCTCCAACACTGAGTGACTCAAAACAGAAGACCTGCGACTGAAATGGTAAAAGATAGGCGTGAGCACAAAAGTACTCAGTAGGTGAGCCCCACAACAAATCCCAATGCACCGCCAGTAAATAAAGAATCTCCATAATCCAGGTTTGAACTATAATGTATAAAAGTAAGTTTTCACAATGCTTTACTTGAAAATCAAACACGAGACATTTCCCTATTCCTTTTTCGAAAGTTAGTTCCATTTCATTAGTTTTAAGCTCAATCTGATAAGCAAAGTGTTACATTTTCAAATCTAACCCAAAGAGAATAAAGCATTTTCATTAGAAAACCATTTTTCCCAAAGTCTAACAGTATAGGCTGTGAAATATGACTGAAGGCAAACAAGCAGGGAAAACAAGTGCAAGTAAAGGTAAGCAGGCAAGGAAAACCAAGTGCAAGAAAAAGTAAACCAGAAGTTATTAGCAATAACCATGGGCGATCCTGGACATCCCTAGAAAACCCCTGGACGTACTCGGGTTCAGACTATCTGCCGGCATGGTACTCCATAGTCAATAACCAACTGGCCGCCCTAACAGCCAACTAGTGGCACATCCCTCCTGGCCTGTCTGTAACTCCAGGGGGTACTAACCCGTCTAATCAGGGTTAGCAAGCAACCGTCACTCGATAATCTACAAGACGCCCAGGAACCCATAGTAGTTTTTGTAACACTGTGTAAGTGGGAGACCCGCGCACGCGTGACTCATCTCACCGCACTTGCCAACCCCTTACACGGACATCGCTACACGACAACCCTCGAAGGGAAGTCCCCCTGTAGAAATACCCTCACAAGTACGTATATATATATATATAAATATAAGTATAACCACTTCACATTTATTAAAGTGCCAACCGGGCCGTCATATCATTTACACTTTGAACATCTAACACTAAAACATTTCCAAGGGACATGACATACGCCACACGATTGAAAACCAGAAACGCACTTAGAACATCATTTAAGAAACTCAAATCAGCATCTCAAACCTGAAAGACGTTGGTATCACAAGTAAGAAATCATTTTCCCAGTTCCAAACGCACCCCACTTTTATCAAGAACCAAACGGGCCTTTAAACACCTTTTGAAAGAATAATATTTCTCAAATGAAATCCAGAATTTTAATCACGCGTCAATGGAAAACATTTTTCTTTTTCAACTACCAAGAACCACGCTTAATGTTTCCAAAAATCGAGTTTAAAGGTCACACAGCACTTCCTCTAATCAAGGTTCAAATAAAAACTCCATTTTCCATAACCAATACACCTACCATTTTACACACACCAAAACCGCTTCAGAACCCAATTCAACATGATCTTTCGTTAGTCAGGAAGAACCATCCAGCAAAACTACCATGGAAGCACACAATTAAATCCAAGAAAACGCTTTTAATGAAACGCTAGAATTAAAAAAACTTTTATCATCAGCAGATCACCAAACAATAGATAACTACTTAGTAATACTTTTGAATTTGCTGAAACTTAATAAAAAGTCAAGGAATAAATAAATTCTAAATTTAAAGGCGAGTGCAAAGGGAGACCTACCTCAAGATCCAAGCGCGGCAGTAAAACGACATTGGAACCAAGGCGTGATGACACGACGTGTGTCCGAAGCCACGTGATAAAGTCCAACACTCTCGAAACTGAGACGCGGCGATGGCAGAACCTTGAAAACAAAGCGCAGCGATGGCACTCTCTCGAAAAAGCCCTGCGTGGGTCCTAAAACAGAAGATCGTAGAACGGGTTCAACGATCAATAATAATAATATATCAGTAGTAACCAATATATAAAGTTAATATCAGCAATAATATAATAATAATAATAACATAGTCATAATAATGACAATAACACTAATAATATAATTAGCATAATAATAATATATCAATAATAACAACAATGATAATAATAATATCATTATATTAACATAATAGTAATGACAATAACAATTTAGAATAATCATAATATAATAATATAATAGTAATAACAATATTAATATAATAATAATAATAACGATGGTTGTATAATAATAATAATAATAATAATAATATTTGAATAACAATAATAATAATAATATGAAAATTTATAATAATAATAATAATATGATAATTAAAATAATAATAATAATAATAGTAATAATAATAATAATACTAATATGATAATTGAAATAATAATAATAATAATAGTAATAATAAAAATAACATAATAATAATCAAAATAATGATATAATTATATTAACAAAATAATAATATTTATAATAGAATGAAACATAAGGTAATATATAAAATAAATAAAAACTTACCTACAGGGGGGGTCTGCGGCGGTGCGGCGAGGCGAGCAACACCGGGAGGGTGCGCCGGCGACGGGGAGGATGGTGCGCCGGAGGGCCGGGAGCGGCTGAGGGGTGGACGGCGCGGGGCCGCGGGCGCCGGAGGTCGGGAGCCGGTCGGAGCGCGCTAGCGAGAGAGGGAAGGCCGGCGGAGGGAGAGCCGCGCGGGGGAGAGGGAGCAGGAGCCGGACGAAGGGGAGGTCGGGACTGGGTGCAGAGCAGCGGAGGGAGCTGGCGGCGAGGAGGTGGTCGCGCGAGAGGAGGCTGGAGCTGGGGAGTGGGAGGGCGGCGAGGGTGAGCGAACGTGGAGGGCGAGCAGGAGGTCGGGTGTGCGGAGGACGCGGTCGGGGCAAGGAGGAGGGGAAGGGAGCGAGGCGGTGAAGGGGGGCGAGGGCGAGGCTGTAGCGCAGGAGCTGGGGAGCGGCCAAAGGGCCGTCGCGGCTAGGCACGGGGTTCTCGCAGAGGGGGAGCGCCGCGGGTAGGAGGAGAGGGGAAAGGGTGGTGGCTGTAGGGGAGGTAGGCTAGGGTTAGAGTAGGTTTATATATATATATATATAATTGATAATAATAATAATAAAAGGATAAAAAAAATAATGAAAACCAATCTTAATAAAAATAAAAATTTATAACAAAAATATTAGTAAAACCTTATAATAATAATAATAAAACTTTATAATAATAATCATTACAATAAGGTAATAAGTTAGCTAATTATAATAATATTTATTATAACCAAAGTATTTAGAATAATAAAACCACAAAAAAATAATAATAATAATAAGAAAACACACATATATAAACACAAATAGATATATAGACATATGTATATACATATACCTTTATAAAAACATATGAACATAAATACAACAAACATATATGTATTTATACATATATATACATAACATATACTCATATATAAACACATATAAAATTAAAAATAAATACAATAGTAATAACACAATTTAAATAGTGAGAGTAATAAAATCTCAACTCAAAAACATTAGTATTTAAAACGCCGGGTGAGCACATAGTCACCCGGGCTGAAAGCACGGTAACTGCTAGCGATGCGGTGACCGCGCACCGGCGCAAAACCACCAATCGAAATTAAACTCCGAAAAATTTAAACCGGGACCAAGAAAAGAGAAAAATTATGGACGTCTGCGGTCGGGGTGTGACAATTCTCCCCACCACAGACACTTTCTTCCCCCCAAAAGTCACTAGGCCGCAAGTCAACCAAAAACCAAGTTTATGCCCAAACATAACTAAAGGAACCATAGAGGATTGAGAATCTCGGGGATGGCCTTACTCCACACAGGTCACACCCGACCGATTCAAGAGAAAACTGGGGTCCGAGATTAAGGGGAGAACACGAAGGGGTTCTCCCCACCACAAGAACTTAACTAGTGCAGGAAAGTTGACCATCTAAAAGGAAGACCCTAGAAAAGGGGGTCGACGCGGGAACTCCCAACCGGTTTAAACCAACTCTTATAGCACGATTACTACAGCGCCTCCGTCGAAACCTTGAACCCACGACTAGAGTCATCAACTTCAACACCAGGGAAAACTCGTAGAAAAACATTTAACCAATATCAAATTGGAGATATGATTCACCGAAGTCCACAAAGCATAACCACATCGACAACATAACTAAAGCGAGGTCAACCCACACGAGAGTCAAACACACTTTAAGAAGGACACACGATTTAGAATATTACATCCACACGACAAGTCCACTTAGATTTATCATAGGACAAGTCCATTGTCACTTTTTAGAAAAACAACACATTTACATAAACCAGACTACTTGGATTGTAATAGAACAAATCCATGATAACCCCATGGTAAAACAATGAACATACCATAACGTCAAAACTTAACAGTAGAAAATAAGTACTAAATGATCTTTATTGTTCCAGTGCTAACACGGAACACAAAACCTGGACCAAGGTTTCACACCCCTGGGAACTCCTGATTGTGCGCGAGCTTCACCCCGAGACTTGTGGCTGGGGCTCTGATGGCTGAAGCATCTTCTGCCTCACAGTCAGGTACTGACATTCTCCCATCACAACTTCCTCTTCAAGCGACGCTTCTTGCAAAACTTCTCCAGATGACCCAGACAACCACAGCGATGACACGTCTTCGGAGGGTTGCGACAAGACGACTTTAAATGCCCGAAACGACCACACTGAAAGCATACCATCGAACGATCTGATGAACTGGAAGCTGGGACCAAAGGGGATAACTCATTAGGAACAGGTATCTCTGGCGTCTTTTCCTCACCAGAGGGGGAACTCTTATGAACAACAACAGGGGACGCTGAAGTAGTAACCACCCACACACCGGAAAGCAACTCAGCCAAGAAAGCTTTCTCTTCCAGCTTCTCGAAACAAAGGTCTTCAGAAGGGAGGACTCGCTCCTTGATCTCGGGACGAAGACCCCCGGTGAAAAGAGAGGCCTTCATGAGCTCATGCGATGCTACCTCTGGAGAAAAGGGAATCAGTTCCTTGAAATGGTCAACATATTCCTTCACTGTCTGTTGACCTTGTTGAATATGCACAAGCTCCCCCTTTTTCTCCAGCTTCACTTCCTCAGGTAGAAACCCTTGGATGAAAACAATTCTAAAGACATCGCACGTCATTTCAACTTGCGCCGATGGTGGGGCAACCACCTTCCACTGGTCCAGAGCTGGACCCTCGAACAACTTCATAATTGCACGAACCTTAACACTATCAGGAGTTCCCAACCTTCTAAAGACACGCTCCACTTCCTCGAGCCATTTCACTGCCTCTAACGGACCCTGATCACCATGGAGAATAGGCAAAGTCTGAGGAGGACTAAAAACTGGGCATGACATATCCGAATCCTTAGAGACCTTTCTGGGCGGCATTTCCTGAGCGACATACAAAACACAAGGCCAAAACCAATATCAAACCAAATCAACACCAATGAAAGCGCCTTCATCAAAAACAATCA
Source organism: Viscum album (assembly GCA_963277665.1). NCBI lineage: Eukaryota > Viridiplantae > Streptophyta > Magnoliopsida > Santalales > Viscaceae > Viscum > Viscum album. The sequence goes on from OY728121.1 coordinate 2,065,541,334, forward strand.
GCACAAGGACCAAACCAACACAACCCAAAACAAAATCTCCTCTTTAAAATTTCCTTTTCATTTTTGATTTCAAAACCACCCTTTTCCAAGATCACTTTCCAAAAACCAACCCACTTTCAAACCAAAACTTTCCAAAACTGTTTCCCATTTAAAACCAATTTAGAAAACAAAGTCAAGCCTTTAACTTCAAATACACACCCAGGTACTCCCATGACCCGTTGCACATGTCTTTATTCACATTCCATTCATACGTGCATCCACACACACTTTCCATGCATTCTCACACATGTGCAAACGTTCATAAAGAGGAACCGAGGTTTCAACCAAAATCATTCTTAACCAATTTCAAGCAAACAACAGATTTTCAAAACAAGAGATTTCAGTTTCAAAACCCATTTTATACATTTAAAGTCCTTTAAAAGAAACCAGTCAAATTTTCAAAAACCCTTTTTTTTCATTTCCAACTACGCACTCACACAGACCAAAACGAAAACAACATCCAAATTTGCATCAACCACTGAAATGAGGGACTAGTAGTCACGCTCAACCTGGCGACATGGTAGTGGGCCATGTCCCAAGTCAGCGTCGACCACTAGGAGGAATTCAAACCACGTACTCGAACTCCACATGGGTCACTACTCCATGTGAAATTACGATGTAACGTCGTCTTGCCTCCATTGTCATCTCTCAATCCAAGACAAAGCAGAAAAGACAAGGACACAATTCCCGAACTACCCCTGGTAACTCGAGGATCAGTGCGAGCAAGAGTTCACGACGCTCTTCCCGCACCTACCCCTCGAGTTCCGACAGTCCTAATCTCCTTCTACCGGACAACCCAAATAACAAGAACCTGCCTCTGATACCATTTTTTCACGAACCAACCCAGGTCGACCCTGAACCGGTCACCCGAGCCGGTCCGCGGCAAGTCCCAAGGGGCGTTCCCGATTCCCCCGGGATGGCAACCAGTGCCGGGCATTAAGACTTGATCGTTGGGAACGATTTCAGCCCAAAACAAGAGTAAATAGAACAGAATAAACAAACACTAACAGCGGAAAAGAAATAAAAAAACCCACATAACCACGTACCTCCATGTGACCTCTCAGGTCACCACCCAACTAGAGAGCAACCTCGCTCCAACACTGAGCGACTCAAAACAGAAGACCTGCGACTGAAATGGTAAAAGATAGGCGTGAGCACAAAAGTACTCAGTAGGTGAGCCCCACAACAAATCCCAATGCACCGCCAGTAAATAAAGAATCTCCATAATCCAGGTTTGAACTATAATGTATAAAAGTAAGTTTTCACAATGCTTTACTTGAAAATCAAACACGAGACATTTCCCTTATTCCTTTTTCTAAAGTTAGTTCCATTTCATTAGTTTTAAGCTCAATCTGATAAGCAAAGTGTTACATTTTCAAATCTAACCCAAAGAGAATAAAGCATTTTCATTAGAAAACCATTTTTCCCAAAGTCTAACAGTATAGGCTGTGAAATATGACTGAAGGCAAACAAGCAGGGAAAACAAGTGCAAGTAAAGGTAAGCAGGCAAGGAAAACCAAGTGCAAGAAAAAGTAAACCAGAAGTTATCAGCAATAACCATGGGCGATCCTGAACATCCCTAGAAAACCCCTGGACGTACTCGGGTTCAGACTATCTTCCGTCATGGTACTCCATAGTCAATAACCAACTGGCCGCCCTAACAGCCAACCAGTGGCACATCCCTCCTGGCCTGTCTGTAACTCCAGGGGGTACTAACCCGTCTAATCAGGGTTAGCAAGCAACCGTCACTCGATAATCTACAAGACGCCCAGTAACCCATAGTAGTTTTTGTAACACTGTGTAAGTGGGAGACCCGCGCACGCGTGACTCATCTCACCGCACTTGCCAACCCCTTACACGGACTTCGCTACACGACAACCCTCGAAGGGAAGTCCCCCTGTAGAAATGCCCTCACAAGTACGTATATATATATATATAAATATAAGTATAACCTCTTCAAATTTATTAAAGTGCCAACCGGGCCGTCATATCATTTACACTTTGAACATCTAACACTAAAACATTTCCAAGGGACATGACATACGCCACACGATTGAAAACCAGAAACGCACTTAGAACATCATTTAAGAAACTCAAATCAGCATCTCAAACCTGAAAGACGTTGGTATCACAAGTAAGAAATCATTTTCCCAGTTCCAAACGCACCCCACTTTTATCAAGAGCCAAACGGGCCTTTAAACACCTTTTGAAAGAATAATATTTCTCAAATGAAATCCAGAATTTTAATCACGCATCAAAGGAAAACATTTTTCTTTTTCAACTACCAAGAACCACGCTTAATGTTTCCAAAAATCGAGTTTAAAGGTCACACGGAACTTCCTCTAATCAAGGTTCAAATAAAAACACCATTTTCAATAACCAATACACCTACCATTTTACACACACCAAAACCGCTTCAGAACCCAATTCAACATGATCTTTCGTTAGTCAGGAAGAACCATCCAGCAAAACTACCATGGAAGCACACAATTAAATCCAAGAAAACGCTTTTAATGAAACGCTAGAATTAAAAAAACTTTTATCATCAGCAGATCACCAAACTATAGATAACTACTTAGTAATACATTTGAATTTGCTGAAACTTAATAAAAAGTCAAGGAATAAATAAATTCTAAATTTAAAGGTGAGTGCAAAGGGACACCTACCTCAAGATCCAAGCGCGGCGGTAAAACGACCTTGGAACCAAGGCGTGATGACACGACGTGTGTCCGAAGCCACGTGATAAAGTCCAACACTCTCGAAACTGAGACGCGGTGACGGCAGAACCTTGAAAACAAAGCGCAGCGATGGCACTCTCTCGAAAAAGCCCTGCGTGGGTCCTAAAACAGAAGATCGTAGAACGGGTTCAACGATCAATAATAATAATATATCAGTAGTAACCAATATATAAAGTTAATATCAGCAATAATATAATAATAATAATAACATAGTCATAATAATGACAATAACACTAATAATATAATTAGCATAATAATAATATATCAATAATAACAACAATGATAATAATAATATCATTATATTAACATAATAGTAATGACAATAACAATTTAGAATAATCATAATATAATAATATAATAGTAATAACAATATTAATATAATAATAATAATAACGATGGTAGTATAATAATAATAATAATAATAATATTTGAATAACAATAATAATAATAATATGAAAATTTATAATAATAATAATAATATGATAATTAAAATAATAATAATAGTAATAATAGTAATAATAATAATAATACTAATATGATAATTGAAATAATAATAATAATAATAGTAATAATAAAAATAACATAATAATAATCAAAATAATGATATAATTATATTAACAAAATAATAATATTTATAATAGAATGAAACATAAGATAATAAATAAAATAAATAAAAACTTACCTGCAGGGGGGGTCTGCGGCGGTGCGGCGAGGCGAGCAACACCGGGAGGGTGCACCGGCGACGGGGAGGATGGTGCGCCGGAGGGCCGGGAGCGGCTGAGGGGTGGACGGCGCGGGGCCGCGGGCGCCGGAGGTCGGGAGCCGGTCGGAGCGCGCTAGCGAGAGAGGGAAGGCTGGCGGAGGGAGAGCCGCGCGGGGGAGAGGGAGCAGGAGCCGGACGAAGGGGAGGCCGGGACTGGGTGCGGAGCAGCGGAGGGAGCTGGCGGCGAGGAGGTGGTCGCGCGAGAGGAGGCTGGAGCTGGGGAGTGGGAGGGCGGCGAGGGTGAGCGAACGTGGAGGGCGAGCAAGAGGTCGGGTGTGCGGAGGACGCGGTCAGGGCAAGGAGGAGGGGAAGGGAGCGAGGCAGTGAAGGGGGGCGAGGGCGAGGCTGTAGCGCAGGAGCTGGGGAGCGGCCAAAGGGCCGTCGCGGCTAGGCACGGGGTTCGCGCAGAGGGGGAGCGCCGCGGGTAGGAGGAGAGGGGAAAGGGTGGCGGCTGTAGGGGAGGTAGGCTAGGGTTAGAGTAGGTTTATATATATATATATATATATATATATAATTGATAATAATAATAATAAAAGGATAAAAAAAATAATGAAAACCAATCTTAATAAAAATAAAAATTTATAACAAAAATATTAGTAAAACCTTATAATAATAATAATAAAACTTTATAATAATAATCATTACAATAAGGTAATAAGTTAGCTAATTATAATAATATTTATTATAACCAAAGTATTTAGAATAATAAAACCACAAAAAAAAATAATAATAAGAAAACACGCATATATAAACACAAATAGATATATAGACATATGTATATACATATACCTTTATAAAAACATATGAACATAAATACAACAAACATATATGTATTTATACATATATATACATAACATATACTCATATATAAACAAATATAAAATTAAAAATAAATACAATAGTAATAACACAATTTAAATAGTGAGAGTAATAAAATGTCAACGCAAAAACATTAGTATTTAAAACGCCGGGTGAGCACATAGTCACCCGGGCTGAAAGCACGGTAACTGCTAGCGATGCGGTGACCGCGCACCGGCGCAAAACCACCAATCGAAATTAAACTCCGAAAAATTTAAACCGGGACCAAAAAAAGAGAAAAATTATGGACGTCCGCGGTCGGGGTGTGACAATTCATGTATTAAAATAATAACCACAAATCTTCTCGAGTAATTACATAATATCAATATCTATTATAATGTACTAGATAAAACATGGTAATACATTGTAAAAACATTTTTATATTAAACATGTATAAAGAGAGTTTATTACACCTATTCTTCTGGATTTCATTAGAATTTCAATGAATATGAACTCTCATCATGTTATTTCCATAGTCCAAATCACAATTTAGTTAGTCAAAGATTTGGGGATCTATGAACTACCACTCTGGATCTTTACAATTTCTTGTATAGTCATATCAATATATATATATATATATATATCGCTAACTAAAATTATAAATCTAAAACATGGATTCCATGATGAAAACAATATCACCTCCATAGTTCCACGTGTACCATATCTTTTATATATATGTCTCCTCTCCATTATAAAGAGACACAAAACAATTTCCCTGATCACATTTTACTTTATATTCATCACCTTGAATATCACCAAATATTTTCAAATATTATATTCATAAAATCCATCTCTTAACCACATGGATACAATATTCACCCCACTTTTATTTTTTTCAATGATTCATGAGTCATTAATTTTATTCATATCATAATAATGTAAGGATATTACCTTAAACATAATATATTCAAGTAAATTTGACTAAAATTTATGTTCTTAAATTCTCAAGGATATTTTAGTTATATAGATTATAGAATTAGGTTATAATTTCATATATATAATGACATATATTACAATGTTGATTCTTCTTACTCAATATCATTTTTTTCATAATATTAAACATAAAAAAGCAATATTTATTTCCAAAACAAAATGTCACAGTTTTATACATGAATAATTATCAACATTGATAAACCCACTAGACTTATGAGAAAAATTTAAAAAATTATATGGTCACAAAAATCACATTAAGGTACATAAATAGAATAAATAACCCATTAGTCCAAGAATGAAAACATTCTCACAAAGTAATAACATTTACAAATAAAACATAAGCACTTTATCTTACCTGATGAAATCATAAGAATCATATAAAACAATATAGAAACAAAAAAACCCATAAAAATTCACATGTGTTATCATTTTCATATGATTTATACATATAATGTAGCTATACTATCAACCTGGGAGTACCCATCAATGTTACACATTGAATAATGATTATAGTATATTCCCATAATCTCTGATTAGAAACCTAACATGTTAACTACATCTTTTTACCTAATGAATTGGAGAGATATAATAGGATCACCATATATCTATTTATCAGAAAACCACCTATCATCATAACATATTCAAAAGAACCAAAAAATAATCATAACACATAAATCCTTCATAAAATAATCATTTTTGAGGAAAATAATTTTTCCATTATGATATAACTTTTCTTTTTAAAAACCTACACACTTGTTTATAAAAACATTTTGTTTTAAAATAAAATTGTAAAATTGTAATGGCTTCTTCAGAACATTAAATACAAAAAAATCATGATGTTCTATTCATGTCAAATATGAAACAAACATTTTTATAAAAAGACACACTTATGATTATTTTAAATGTAAATTTCCTTAAAAATATCATATCATTGAAGTGATTGTCATGCCCACTACCTCCAATGATACCCCTCCTAGGATAGAAATAATAAAAGGGAGATAATAACCCGCAATTCCAATCTCCAAGAGGCCCCATGATGGAAATTATGATTGAGGGAATAAAGATCTCACAATAGATTGAGCATTACCATTTAAAATAATACAAATCAAGATATAATGTATAAACCACACCAAACTGAATTAAATATGTAAAATAAATACAAATCACCTAATTTTTTTGTATATAAATCAAAAATGACACCTAGAAAAGTATCCAAATGAAAAACCCAAAAAAATATAATTCAGTAACACAACAACAACTCCAATGGTCCAAAAAAGGAATGTCAAACATGGTCCACAAAGTCCTCCAAGAATCCTAAAAATGATTTTTTATATATGTAGCTTGAGAATATAGGTATGATCATAAGGTAAAACCAAAGTCAATCATGAACAAGTGAATAGATAATACAAATGGACCCATGTGATTGTAATAAAACCAAATAACACATAAATAGTCATACTGACCAAAACTCCAATCTGACCAATGATCAATCAACAAATAATTCTTATAAATAATATAATATTTTATAAGTCAAATGGATTATAGGGTACACTACAATACATTCCCACTGATTAGATATTATCACCCTAATGGAAATCATCTAGTAGACCCTACCTCTTAAAAATATACCACATCTCATCTTTCCCTCACACACCTGGGCCTCACAACACATCCCACCCAAACACCTCGGGCTCACAACACATATAGCCTGGACACACTTGGGCCACACAACACATCCCACCTGCACACACCTAGTACTCAAAACACAACACATATCATCCCAAAGACACCTGGGGCATCACATCAGAACTCATACCAATGAATCCTAGGGAAACACATTATATATCCTTTGGAAGACACCTTGGATACCACATCACATATCATCCGGAAGAAACCTAGGAAATGACATCATAACTCCACCAAAAGAAACCAGGGATACCACATCACATCAACCATATAATTCAATAACATACCTCAATCCATTATAGAATGTTCAATAACTGAATCACCTCAATGAAGGAACTTGGAATAGCGGGTGTCTATACATCCATCCTCCCTCTAGGATTTTTGGGAAAGACACCCCGCATGCGATGATGTTGGGGTTAGGCATATATTTCATCAATGTGATTATAGTTCCTATAGGAATCACAAGGAAATAAATGTGTGTATACATATAGAGTTACATCACACAAGCCTATCCTAAGGCCTTACAACAAGAACTATCCATCTTATAGAATCTACACAATCACTACAACCACAAGACATATAAAATAACAAAAACATGATAGAAGAAAAATGTCATACATTAGTATTTAATACATTTTAAAAAGTCTCCAATTTATCAATAAATTTAACATTATCAACCTCCTTAATTTATGTAATCCACATTCATTAGAAAAGACCATTTCATTTACAATGGGGTCATATTTCATATTTTTGACCCATTAGTTTACATATTAACAATGAAAAATTATAAAACATATCCTATCATTTATTTATTGATTATAAATGAATATTTCAAATTAATGACATGATGTATTAATTCCATTAATACATTTGTAGAATCAACAGAACCAACCACATTGATTAAGAATGACCCCACAACTAAACTTCCACATCAACATCAATTTTGAGACACATCTTATTTCATATCCCCATATGATAACCATGCCACACCAAACATTGTATCCCTGTTGCACCACTATACTATAACAATTATCACGTCCCTACAAAATAACACATCTTATGCACTTACCCCCCCCCCCCCACCAACACAGAATGTTATGCAAACAACACATTACATCAACCCCATATACACAAAACATAATCATTCTACCCATCACAACATATATCAGAATACAAAAAAAATCATATTTATTAAGGAAATGGGAACTTATTTAATTTCAAAATTCTCATTAAGGATTTAATCAGATAATCCATTGAATCTTGAGCATTCCATTTAATTAACCTAATATATGTGATTAATCATTCATTTATTTATGATGATTCCATTATATCACACAAATAGAGGACTTTGAATGGACATTAATTCTGAATGATCATTCCACAAATAGAAATGGTTTTTATCAAGTGAATAAAACCATACAATCTCAATATCAAATTAAATAAAATCAAATCAACAATAAACAAGACTATCATACTTCACAATCCCCTACCCCTTTAGATAAAATCTAAACTAATTCATTATATTTAATAATTTAGATGAAACCATATTGACATTAGGTGACAATAATGAACCCATATCTCATGATACACATAAAAAATGATGTAAATCCTTACATGGAAGAAATATTCCCTTTTTGTTGCCTTGTTACACCAAAACAGGGGGTGCGTATAGGAGAAAACAACTTCATGGGGGATTTGAACCAACTATAGCACATTGTTTCATGAATTCGATGGAGAGATGTATTTATGAAATTCAATATTAATATAATGATACTCTGAATTAGGATACAAAATATTTTCCCATTAGAAATATTGGATCTAGATCATTGGGGATTAGATACAATTTCAGATTTCTATTAATGTAGATCACATTAAACCATTTTGTTTGACCTGTTGAATTACATTATACCCTTATGGAATTAAAGAGATAATTTATGGAACATTAATAACAATTAAAGACTCTAAAATTTGGTATTAAACAAAATTTCATTTAAAAGAAGATGTTAAATGGGGAAAACCAGAAGAATTGGGAACACTAATCATGGGGCACCGCCAAATGAGACACCACTAGAAGAGGCAATTTCAGACAAGGCATCGTCAAATGAGGAACCACCCATGAGCCCCTGCTAAATGAGGCACCACTAGATAAGTGACCGCAAGTGATTAATCACTATCAAGTGACTTACTGGGTTATACACTACTAGAGAGCCACATCCAATGTGAGACACTGCTAGTGAGCCACCTCCTGGGTGAGAAACCACCAATGAGCCATTACTAGGGTAAGACGCGACTAGTTATCCACCACCAGGTTGAGCCACTATCACAGTGCAACATAATTGGGACGATACAGCTTTGGGATGAGGCATAGTTGGCATGAGGCACCATTCAGATGAGGCACCATGGGATGAGGTAAAGTTAGGTTGGAATGCCATTTCAATACATTGAAAATTTTTAATTTTAATTTTTTTTAAAATGATCAGCTTCACAAACCAAGAAATATCAAACAATAGTGTTCACATAATGTAATGGACCTGAAATTCAGGGCAATTACATTAGATACCTCTTAAATCATTCTCAACCATGAAAATTCAAACCATCTATAAAGAGGATAGTGGAAGTGTCCAAACAAAAATCCCTTGAGTTTCCACTCATATTTTCTAAAAAAATATCAAACACTATCGCCGCTAGGGAAAGAAGTTATAATCTACACAATATATTAAATACAATCTCCTATTTGAGATACCTCTTAAGAAATAAAATTGTCACATAGATAGGTATAACATGTCCAGTAAGAAATGAATTATAGTAAAAAAATTGTAATAGCACCATAGAAGGAAACACATTAAAAATAAATTTCCTCACATACTTGTAAATTGAAGGAATAGATTTTAGTTATGAGACTATAATGTTATTCCTTTTAGTATAATTACTTTACTTGAAAATTAAATTGCATGAATATATATAAAATAATTGTACACATCTTATAATACAAGATATTTAAATTCGAAACATTTAAAACCAATCATTATTACCATATCATGATGAAAACAGATTTACATTCTTGATTAATAATTTGTTAACAAACATAGATATGTTATTTTTGAAATTTCATTAATTCATATTTACAGAGTTTAAAATCTATGAATGATTTTTCAAATGATCTATTACATTCAAAAATGTATTTGATCATTTTTTTTGAAGAATTTAATGATTGAATACCTTCTAATTAAATTCATTTGCTGGAAAAATGTTGTATTTAAAACAAATTCTTTTTCCTTAGAGAACAATATTTGGTAAAACACTACTTTTGAATCATTTTTATAGTAAGATATTTATCAAAATAATCATTGTGAAAATAGTTTGAAATTTTTTTTAGATCTAATTTTCAATAAAAATGTTTCCAAAGGTAACATAAAAAATTATATTGTTTCATTCATTCACAAAATTCTTTCTATTCTACCAACAATACATTAACATATTCCTTACCATTTAAATATTAACACAAATTAACATCTATTTTAGAAAACATTAATTATTATATGGAATAAATCACCAATATTTCATGAGTTTCTAAATAAGACAAATTATTCAATTTTAAAATCTGTCCATGTTTTTCATCAAGACATTAATTATTTGGGATGTACTTATTCAAAAATACTAAAGGATTGATCATTTCAATTTATATTTTTCACATTTTAATTTCACTGAAAGAAAGAGTTCATAATAGCATTACCCATCATGAAAACCTATAATAATATATATAGAGATATCTCACTCATAAAAATGAAAAAAAACCATCCACCACACCACAATATTGTCCATTTTGGGGGACACTAACTCGCCTACACAATTTTAAAACAAGTCATAATAAAACACGGCATGTGGGAAACAGTTTCCATCTCATCATATGTTTATGTTCATAACAATTCCATAAATATAAAATAAATCACAAAAAAACCTATAAAAATGATAGTATTCAAAAACATTTCATCACTTACTTTGTAAAAAAATTTACGCATAGGAGGAAATCCTGTCTTTATTAATTCGACGATTTCCAAAGATAACATTTTTTAAATGTCAACTTTATGTGATTGATACATTTTATGGTTGGTGAGGTATTTATTTAACATAATCACAACACATCACAAAAAAAATACTCCTCACCATAATAAAAAACATCTACTCCACCACACATCTACATCATTTGACAACACAACCATTGGCCAAATATCCTAACCAACAAAAAGGTAACCAGACAATTCACACAACTGCATCACTGTACCACTTTACCATTCATAGGAAATAACCCTTTCCCATAGCCAATTTTGAGATCTTGTTCTCCAAACATCCCAAACCAAAAATCACCACTAAAATCACACATCATGCCTTAATCACACAAATCATGTAATCCCCTTTCCCATGTAGAGAAATTATACGCTTTGGGTGGAACTACCTCGCAATTATTATTTTAATAGAGTCAAAGTATAACACATCTCCTGTAAGGATCAGGTTTCACACTCTTTATATAATGGATGTTACCAATAACGTTTCACATAATTAATCACAATAAAAAAATCACACATAGATTAAATACATAGCATCTTCTATAAATATTCAGGGCCTTATATTACTTTATATCATTGTTTAACATGAGTATATTCAAACTATTTTAAATTTTTTATGGGGAATTAGTTAATTACCCATATATAAGTGATTTTCATATTATTTCACTATTATCATAAACATTAATTCATATTAAGGGTATCATAATGTACAATAATCACCGAATAATCAAGGTTTCCAACAACTTCCATTTTCTACAGGGCATACCAACACATCAGTGTAATGATAAAAATGAAACTGATAAAAATACAAAACATTCCTATATTTTTTCCACTAAGTGATTATGAATTCCATATTAAAATTTTTTAACAAGCATATAAGTTAAATAAAAAACATCACATATGTTATATCGTAACACATGTTTAATAATGTTAAACAATACTTTCTAGGATTATATTATTATCAATGAAATACACTTCAAAATTTATTTGAAAAATTCAACATGATATGATCTGGTGTTCAATTAAAATACTAAATTATATAAACATCATTATGTCGTAATCATAATAGTAAAACTAAATTTCAGACAACAAAATCATAACTACACTAGTTATATTACGATGTTTCATGATTTATCATTCAAGAAGTTTTATCCAATCATTTCATGGCTCATGGAAACATGATTTCCAAAAACAAAATTAAAACTAATCATGTTATATTACTATAATTCATTCTTTATCATGCTCAAATAGCTCATTACATACACAAAATTGTTATAGAATTATCATGATAAAATATTTGTCCTTGATAAGAAATTAATAACCGCACATATTGAATTACAAAATTTCAGGCCTTATCATGATAGGGATAAAAATTATTTAGTAATTTCATAGCTCAATAAAAAATTATTATATACTTAAATAATGATATCATAATTATACTTACATATTTATATGTAACGTATTAAACATACAAAAGTCACAAGTCTCTCATTCTAGAATATCCATAGTTACCACACCAATGATTTCAACCTGAGGCATTCTTCCCATAAAATACTACTTGTGACTTTTCAAGTAATTTAAGGTTATCCAAATACAATAATTCATAACTATCAGATAATTTTACATTAAATTAATTAAATAGTTATAAGTCTCAACAAGTTACAAAAAATCATGTTTATTATTTACTAAATTTTTGGAAATAAATTTCACCAGAATTTCTATACTGAAAATTTCTTACAATATATGGTAATATGAATACTAAATAACTTGAATAATTCCATAGTAAGTGAAAATTATTATAATCATGGTATCTGAAATCATGGGAATTATTAATTAATTAAGATATGCATTTCATGAATTTTAAAAACTAAATGCCTAGTATGATGATTTATAAGAACTGAATAACACATGCTTATAAAAAAACACAAGAGGAAAGAAACACAAGAAATATTAACTCACATGGATACTAGAATACATCCAAACATGATTTAAAAATAATATATTTTATCATGTCTGTGTAAAGTCTACTTCACAGTTACAAGCTTCATAAGGGTTTCAAAAATTTAAACAGTTGATAAAAACAAAATAAACTGAGAATGTTACTCTAAAAATTTCTATCATTATGAAAACTAAATAGAATATTGTAAATTTATAACAGTTTAAGTAAAAATAAATCAATTAAGAATCATATTATTACTTGAATGAAAAAATAGTGAAACCTCAATATTTTTTCAAATAAATAATTCAATATATTTTTCCATCATATTCCACTTTTCTTTTGGTTATAAAATAATTCAACAAACAATATACATAAGTAATAAAATAATGGTAATGTCAATAAAACAAAAAAAAATCATCATTAATTTAATTCAATTTAACATCACAAAATCATCCAATTCATATAAGAACACAAGTCATCATGATTCATGTACCTTTCTTGGGTCATTGCCCTACAGGTGGTTCCACCACACTTTCTCGTTCAGTCAGCTTAGAGTCCTTGAATAATATCACAAGGGGATCTAATATCATAAATCCAATCTAGTATTCCCCATTATATGTCACACACCAAGATCATAAGACATTGTGGTCATTCCAACCCATTTATTACACACTATTCCTAATTCCAAACTCTACCTGATCAATCAAACATGATTCTCTAATATCGTACTGTCATGACCCCTCCATCCAAAGATACCCCTCCTGGGTTGGAAATGAATAATGTGAGACAATAACCCTTGATTCCATCCTAATATAGGCCACAGTTTGCAGACTAGCACCAAGGGTGTAGTGATTCAACAATACATGAGGTATTTACCTTTATTATAAAATAAATCTGGATATATGATATATCAACCATAAATAACTCCATGAAATATATAAAATAAATCCAAACCATCCCACAAAGAAACATATAAATCAAAACTGACACATATATATTTCCAAACCAATGAACAATAGAAACAAACGCTGGTGTATAGTCATAACAAAAACTTTTATGGTCTAAACTAGAAATGTGGAACACAATCCACAATGTCATCCTAGAAACATAAAAATAGATTCTATATACATTGGGTGGGAAAAAATGTATAATAAGTAGGAAAATTCAAATTCTCTCATGCACATTTTAATATAGATTACTAAGGAACCCATGTGATTGTAGTAGAACCATACACACTTTAATTGGTATAATAAAAAAACTTAACCTCACGAAGTTTTACTCACCAAATAATGCATCCATTTAATATAATATATTATAAATCACGTAGATGCTTGGGTATCCCACACCACTTTCTCCCTGATTAGATATCATATCCCCAACAATCAAATTCTTGGTGACTCCACCCCTTCTGAATATAACACATCACATCCCTCTCGCACACACATGGGCTTCATTACACATCCCTCTTGCACACACCTGGTCCACAAAGCATATCCCTTCCCCACAGACCTGGGCCTCACAACACATCGTTCCCACTCACCTAGTCCTCACAACACAACCCATTTCATATCAAATACACCTAGGACATCACATCACAAATCACCCAGAATACATGTTGGACATCACATCACAACTCATCCTGAAGAAACTTTGGGAATCAAATCATAACATATCATGAAGACACCTCATGTACTACATCACAACTCATCAAAAAGGCACCTCGTACATCGCATCACAATTCATCCTACAGAAAACTAGGATATCACATCACATAAAGCATCTAATGAACTAATAGACCTCCATACATCATTGCTTGTGCAAAACCTACCTTTCCAAGAATATGGAATAGAGAAGAGTGGGTGGACATCCATCAATCCTCCCATCGGGATGTTTGGGAAATACACCCCTATGTGATGATGTAGGTGTTCGAAAAATAGTAATCAATGTGGGTTGGGTGTGTATAAAAATAATAGAGATATAAATGTGTATACACATATAGAGTTACATCACAAAAGACCATTCTATGTTGTTACAAATAAAACTAACCATATCACAAAATCTACACAATCACTTCTGCCTATAGATATATAAAATCACACAAACCAGAAAAAGTCCCCATATAATAATTTATTCCATAATACATTTTCTATAGTCTATATATCATTAATAACTTCCAAATTATTTGTCTTTCTAATTTACGTAATCAACATTAATTAGAAAAACCAATTTCAATTATAAATAGATGTTATATCATATTTTTGACCCATTTGTTTGCATATAAACAACAAAATGTAAAATAACACAACCAATCACCAATTTCCTCATTACACATAACAATTTGATATTACTAACATTTATTACAAATTTCATTAATACATGGGTAGATATAAAAATCCAACGACATAAAATAAGAACTACACCACAACCCAACTTCCACTTCTAAATCAAATTACATTGACATCCAGTTTCATAGCCCAACTGCATAACCATACCACACCCACCATCGGAACCCCACTACACCACTTTACTATCACATATATCACAACCCCAAAACAGAAAAAAAAACATGTCCACATCCCCACACAGATATAACATTATATATACTACACAGTACATTAATCCCACACACACAAACCACAACCATTCACCACATAAAAACATGTATTACAACACAACACACTGTCAAATTTAGAAAGTAAAGGGGTACTTACACAATTTCAATTTTTTATTTAGGTATTTTGTCACATAATACATTAAATCTTGGGGAATACATTTAAATAACTGAATATATGTGGTTAGTAATTTATTTAATTATGATTACACCATTCAATAACAAAAACATATGATTTCGTAAAGAAGTTATTTCGTTATGATCATATAATAAATAGGTACGGTTTTTATTGATGGAATACGCCTATATGATCATAATAAAAAATCAAATATAATATTTTCAATAAAAAATTGAACCATCATAATTCACATTCCCCTTCCCTATTATATTCAATTTAAATTGGTTTATTTTATTTATAAATTTTGATGAAACTATGTTCACATGAGGGGAATATAATTAACCCTTCCCAAATGATATGCATGATTATAAATAATGTAAAACCCAAATAGGAATATATAATCATTTTTTTAGACCTATGTCACCAAAATAGGGGGTGAGTATATGGGGAACCCACTTTAGGGGGGAGTCGAAAATATTAAAGATCATCTTTCCAAGACTCCAATAGAAAGAAGTATTCTGTATGTTCCATATCCAAATATTTCATGGTTTATTTGGGATATGAAATATATTCTCATTAGAAATATTGGATCTTGAGTGTTTATGATTAGATATGGTTTGGAATTTTCATTACTGTGGATCTCATTAAAACATGTTGTTTGACCATTTTAAAGCCTCATGACCCTTAGTGAATTAATGATATAATTTATAGAATTTCAATCCATATATATGACTTTAAAATTTGAAAATATATTGAATTTACAACAATGGTAGGAGTGAAAAAGGACAAACTAGAAGAACATGGAACAATGCTTATAGGGCACCGCCAGCAAGACACCGCCATATGAGGATCTTTCGGAAGTGGAACATATATGAAGGCACTAATAGGTAAGGCACCACTCATTATCTACCTCCATAAGAGGGACCTCCAGATGATCGACCACCATCAGGCCACTGCCGGAGTGAGACAACACCATCAAGCCACTGCTTGGGTGATTCACCACCATTGAGCCATCACCTGGTTGAGACAACATCAGTGTGAGACATTATTGTGAAGAGGAACCATTTGGATGAGGCACCGTTTGGATGGAATTACAATATAAAATAAGTAAACATCGATACTTTTCAATGTTTTGAAAACAGCCACTTTCACATTCATGGACACCTCAAACAGTAGATGTCTAACAAATAAGGGACTAGAAAGTATGGGCCATTATTGTGATAACAAATAAAATTAATAAAATATTTTTATTAACAATAAAAAAACATTATAAAATTAAATATAATTAAATTTCATTAAAAATATAATCTTATCATTAAAAAATCGTTGAAGTAGTAGGTAAACCTAAAAAATAAAAATTAAGTTAAGAAGTCTCTTACCGTCTGTCTGAAATAATTCTGCAGTTACACATATCAAAAAAGATAATAAAATTATATTAAATAATAAATTAATTTAGAACCTATTATTTTTTTTATTTAATTAAATTTTATTGAGTTGATCTATTTCCATTGAGATAAGTTATAGAGTTCAATTTTTTCATTCTTGTAGTGTTCCTTTTATGGTTTTACTGTCTCTTCCATTGAGTATAATTTTTGGATTTCATGTCAAATCAAAGAGAAACACCAAAAGTTGGTAGAAATGTATTAATATACTTCTATAATTTTAAATTACCCTATATATAATTTTTTAGGTTTGAGGATGATTCATTAGATAAAACATTAATGATAATTGTTTGGTTTATTCTTGGTGGGTTTTCTGACCAACAAAACATTTAAGGTTTTTTATTTTATGTATATAAATTAGATCCTGAACATTAAAAAATGTATATTATAAATATGAAAATATTTTTAATCATACTAATGATTTATGTCCAAAACTGTAATAGGTAATGGAAAATGAAAATTTTTCATCCATAGAGGTGGTGAATTGACATGTCACAGAGGATGTTTTCTTTTTTTAATAAAAGGTGAATAGAATAGGATTGATGATGGATATTCCAATAAAAATAAAATCCAAGTATATATATTATACGTTACTTATAATTATTCATTGGATAGTGGATTTCAGGATAATTACTAATGAAATAAATGAAGAATGAATTTACACGAGAAAGATGGATGATTTTTTCCCTAAATATCATCCCCTTAGAACTTGTTTTAGGAACATGGCTTTGGCCTTTTGGTGAGACCACCATGATTGATAAGGTAATTGGGAATAATTTATGTAAAAAATATTTCTTATAATTCGTGAGGAAATTTGGTTGTGAGAAGTGTTATTTATAGAGAGTGGAGTGGGGTGTTTTTTATTGTTTTATTCATTTTATTATTTTAGTGGATCTGGAATATCAATAGTTTCGATTATTGTGACTATGTATAGTAAATAGTACATTTAATTTATAAATAATGGTTTATTACAGTATAAATGACTCAAACTTTAACTTATTTAACTTATAATGTCAAATACCTCAAATTTTAGTACTTCACTATTCACCCCAAAATCATATATTTCTTAACAATTCAAAAAAATCAACCTGACCATTTTTCAACATATAGATTTAAAAAATGGACTCCATTTTTATAAAATAATTAAATTTAATTAAAAAATTTAATGTCTAATTCAAATAGTCATTTATTTCAAAGATACAAATTTTAATATCATAACTAAGTTAATGATATTTTGAAAAATTAATTACTCTCTGATAAAATTATCTTATAAATATAATAGAACAAAATATTATTTTATAAATATATTTAATGAAAGTATTTTTTATTTTAAATCATTATATTTATAAAATATTTTCCAAAAAAATTATGTTTCACAAAACTACAAAAACATTATTAATCATTTTTAAAACAATTATTTAATTATTCTATTATATAAATATATCATATTTTCACTTATGGGAACCTAATTTTTTAATACCTTCATAGTCTATGATATTATTATAATGGATAGATTACTACTCATAATGGTCACATTAATATTCCATCCTTTATATTACTATTCCATTTGTATATATTTCTTCATTTTTATAAATACCACTTATCTCTTTATACATTTATGCTGAACTAAAATATATAATTATTTGATGAGAAAAAATTATTCTATATGTACAAGGATTGTTAAAAATTAAATAAAATGGATCCTATTTTTGTGACATACATCATGTCATCAAACATTCTCTATATTTGACCATATTTTTTGATGTCGAACTAACATCACTTTTATCATTTACATAAATGGAAATCTATTTGAAATATTTTTTGAAAACTATCCCATTTATATGGAACGACTCAAATTTTTTCAACATAAATCTAATTTTATCACTTCATGTAGCAACCAAATTCATTTTATATTTCATTGTGATTATCATCATTAACCCTAATCCATATTATTGGGATTATTCATGACCATCATTTAGAGAGAAAAATATCCTTCCTAGTCAAACCATTATTTACTCTGTATATTTATATCTTAATAACAACATGGTAATGAGTCTATGACTAATCCTCAAAGCCAATTGGGTTAGAGCTCTTTATAGGAAAGAAGATTCAGTGCTATAACATAAAACCAGGTATTGGGAACAATTCACTTTTTCAAACCCCTCTCCATGCCATCTTAATAACAATACAAAAAATTATTTGTAAAAAATCAGAGGGAAATTTTTGGAACCATATCACCATTAATCCATGATTATACTCCAAAAAACGATCAACACATGACACCAAATGATTAAATAATCTCT
Source organism: Viscum album (assembly GCA_963277665.1). NCBI lineage: Eukaryota > Viridiplantae > Streptophyta > Magnoliopsida > Santalales > Viscaceae > Viscum > Viscum album. The sequence goes on from OY728121.1 coordinate 2,065,560,828, forward strand.
ATTTCGGGATTATCCATTTAGTGTATTTTTATATCCTAATATATAATCAAATGATACCATATTTTAAATTTAATACAAATTATGAACTATATTAATATAAACAATTATTCCTTGAGCTATCATCAATTTTATTATGGATTTCATACCACTGGATATGGAAATATTATTTTACTTTACCAAAAAACATTATTTTCTGTAAATTAAAAAAAATTAATATACATAACATCAATTGAATTTTATATTGGGATTGATACCATTTGAAAAACACTAAAACATCATGAAATTAAAATTAATTTTTTTTTATTTATTCCAAATTTATATTTGATACAATTTGGTATTTCACTAATAACATCTTATTACCCAATATTGTTATCATATATCCATATTGGGTTCTTGACATCAGTTAAATTATATATTCAATAATGATTTCATTCTCTTATTTTTCATGATCTCTTAAATTCATTTTCATCCAATACATATACCTCATGAATCATATCTCCCTCTTAAAACTGCATCATTCTATTCATCATATATAATAAAAAAATTTAGGGAAATTAATTCCTTTTACATCATATATTAGATGAATTTATTTAGTCATTTTTTACTAACTCTTTTCTCCTAACATTCGTCTAACCATTTTTTAGGATATCCTTCCAGTGGTACCACTAACAAAGAAATTATTCTGAATGTTTTCTAAAATATTATCCTAAATTTTATTATGATGCTCATTTGTAATTAGATTAATCCCACCTTTTAATGTTTCTTCCTAGGGTTCATTTTTTATACTTTCATCATCATGATTCACCTACAACTGAAGGGATATTTTATCACCCTTATCATCTTTTATATTGTTATAATATTTATAACACATAGGAATACATTATATTTTTCTTCTATAAAGTGAATAAAAACTAATTCCAATTTATTGGTCCTCGGTAAATAATTTATGTTTCAATTTAGTTAAATTTATTGAACTGGGATATCTTTGTTATTCTAACTCAAAATTTTTTTATTTTCATTTCGTGATAGCTACTGTCAATAATCCATCATTCATCATCTATGAACCCACTGTTGAACCTCATCACCAAATTCCATCATCCTATTTAATCTACTTTTCAATGAAACAGATTTTTATTCCATCCATATATTTCTCCCCATTGACATGATAATTTGGATTTTCTTCATGAAATATCCAAGATTTTATACACTATACTATCATTCTATATGACCATGTTTATAAAAAATAAAATATATTATAATGAAATCATAATTTTTGTAGTCATGACACAATTAATATGTTTTCCACTATATTCCTTTATAATTGTCTCCTTTTTTCACAAATTTCACTTCCATAGTTGGATAAATGACTAAAAAAATGGAACAACATAACTAACTTCTTCTACGATTCCTCCGTTCCATATTCTATAAGAATCATTCACATACTAATTGATTACATGTTTCCACATTAATGTAATCACCCTAAACAAGATACTATAGAAGAAATATATTTATTTTAATTTTGAATTTCAATTTCTCTCTAAATATTGATCTTCATTACTTCCTTGAGAAATAACATGGAATTGATTTTCTTCCACTACAATCAATCATCCCTTTATATTCTATCATATATAAAATTACTATTATTTGAGGGATATTTCCAATATTTCATTCCTTCTTTGATATCTCTCACATCTCATGTGTAGGTTTAATATGTAGGTTATTTTAACCATTATTCTATGCACCATTTCGTATAATACCTCCATTGAAGGTTACCTCTAATTGACATAATTGATTATTATAAAAAAAAATACAATGAATACATAACAAACTTCGTGAATGATATCCACTTGATCAACCTTATCATGTAATGTATTTTACTCTACATGATAACTACATAAAAACCCTAATTGAAATAAAAATATTTTTATATAGAGAAATCACAATGAGGTGAGTATTTGTCTTCAATGTGGACTTCCATGTCTAATTTTTCTCCTTTTTGGTTTTATAAATAAGGTCGTCTTCTCTAATTTATTTTTTAACTCTACATGGTTATTTTACCTAATTCACATTTATAAAAATATTATATATTCACCAAATCTATTATTATATAGTTCACATAACCATAGAAACATTATCGGGAGATATATACTTAAATAAACCGTCTTTAAAAGTGTCCTTGAAGGATTTATTAGCATAAATACAACCCAAAAATATTACCGATCCATACAATATATAATTCAATGTCTACAGGGAATGAATCTAATTTACAATATTTCATTAGTGAATCCAAAATATACTCCCAACTATTACATGAACTCCTTCTTCCGTTATGAAATATTACTTTCATCCAATACATAACCTTTCACTATAGAATCTATATCATGCATAATCATAAATCCTCCATATGAATAATATATTAGCATAAATATATTAGATAACATGTGGGATCTAATACCTATTTTTGAAATCCAATAGACACATTAAAGGTGGATTTGTGAATTATATTTCATAATAATAACTTTCTCTTCACATGACATACTCATTATTGGATCATATTCAAATGTTAGTAGGAACTAGGTTAAACCCGATGATCATACCAACCTCTTTTCATGAATAATGAAAATGTATAATGTAATTCACTGAAAGGATACAAATTATTCACTTATTTCAACTACATTCAATTATTTCGAAGGATATCACCCATTAAATTTCATCATTGAAACAAAAATTCTTTATAAAATCACTATTTTAGTGGATTCTATATTTAAGTGGAATCAAACAACACTAGGAATCACTATATAAAGAAAGGATTTGGAAATATATACCTACCTCCCATATTACACTCGCTTATTATTATTCACAAATTACTCATCGTGATATCAGCTTATAAACTTTTAGATGTCTACTAAATTTAATGATATGATGATCTCTCCAATAATAGTAGTTATTCAGGATTAAATCTATAACATAATTACAATTCTAAGTAATATTGAACATTAAATACTTTCTCCTTTCTCCAAACTTTATTGTATCATATCTATGAAATATTTGTTGAAATATTTCCTTCTAATATAATCCCTCTATATATTTAGGTAATAATATTTTTACAATGGGAATTTTATTAAAAATATTCTATCATTAATACTATAACAAATTTAATGTACCCATGTTGATACAAATTTAATTGAGTATTCTTGTCTAATCAAAACAAGATAAGAGATGAATTGTAAATATCCCATTATTTCCCTATCATTGAGGCCACATATTATATATATTGTCTGATTACTCAATAATACAATATATATATTTCACAATTCATCATAAATAATTAGTCATTCCCATTTAAAAAACATAGATATGTCAATGATTCTCTATATGGGGATTCTCTAACTTATTAATCCTAATCATCCTTATATTTTTTTGTATCTCTATTTTTAGGTATTCAAAGTTCTATTAGGAACATTCCTCTAGTAATTATTTATTCTTTATACCTATTTTTTGCTAAATATATATTAAATTTTGTAAAAAATCATGGTAATTACTACCATGAACATCCTATAATTATAATAATTCATTTTTTAGCATTTAATATATACCATTATTAATCATTTAGATATTTTTTATACAAAAAACTCCCAACACATTAATACCAATTCATCAATTATTCCCAAAATATATATTTTATAATTATTTATTGAATGGATACATTCATTGAGGTTTAACCAGTTTGTTTCATTTTAAATTTTTTAAAACTACCATATGAATAAAGACATTAAAAAAATTTCATAGTACAACATTGATTATTTTATGATATATCCCCAAAATTAATATTTATATCCATTCCCTTTTTCACTGAGTCTAATAATTATTGTTTAGTCTCATTAATTATGGCGCAATAAATTTAATATAGAATTATCCAATTTCATATAAGACATTTGTTGAGATGTGAAATATAACATATTAAGTTACTTATTCATAACCATTTTTTAATAAACTTGCCACTTTTAATATGTTTAATCTCAATCATGTTTTCTAAAACATGAAAATTTTATTACCACATGATTGACTCTTACTCAACATAAAAAATTCATAGTTTCATATAACATGTTATAAGTTTTAATATGATCCCCGATGACTATGGTATGAGAAACACATTACAACATGACTATATCTCCCCCATTATTGAAAAATTCATATTAATATAATAAAACTCATGGAATAACATTTTATTCGTACTTAACCAGTCATTCAAATCATGATCCATGGGATTTCACTATAAATAAATCATTTTCTATAAAACCCCACGCAACCCACACTTTGTTTAACCACCTAAATTCTCTTAACAGGACAATAAAGTCAATTTTCATTATAATGTGAAAATAAACACTACAAATATTATAACGTAATTCTCCAACTTATTTCTCCACCATAATCATCCAGATAAAATATGATATCCCCTATTAAAAATGTTATAGATTTAATAAGCCTTAATTGATATCCAAGATTCTTTTCTTATAGATTCCATTAGCAATTCATGAAATTACACTCTCATCTCTCAATATGTGTTTCAGGTCTTATATATATATATATATATCTATGATATGTTCATCGAATTCACTCAAATTATCATGGCCATATTTTCAATTTTATTTTTAACTTTGAATGTCACTAATGAATATCAGAAATGATTATAAAAAAATTCATATTAAAAATCTCTTGGTTGTAATGAATCATGTATTCCCAATCCAATAATTAAATTTAAATTTCCACTAGAACAATTTCTATTGGAGTTTGTATCTAGTTTATATTTTATTTACCCATAATAATGTAGTTAATTAGATACTCTCCACCATTTGAATTCTCATCACCAAATAGAATCTACAATGATATACCAAAATCACATTTTTCCATAGTTATCCAAAATTACTACTCACTCCTAATTATGAAATTTATTTATGGTCATATTTTATATAAAAATACTCTATCCAAACATATTTCTAAAATATACTCCCACATATAATATTTAGAACCTTCAATCAACTAATGAATGTTGAAAATTACACCAATTAAACCTTATATTTCACTATTGCAAACAAAAATGTTGGATGGGCCTTTTCCACAAAAATAAGATAAGAAACATATATAGACTTCCCATGAAAACAGAAAAAATTATTATCTATTTCATAATATCCCAACATGGGTGACATTGAAAATATTAGGGAACATTCAGGTGATAACAACACCTAAATTATTTTTTTGTATGTAATGAATTTATATATAATTCAAAAATAACTCCACTATTATCTATATAAAATATTCTACCCAAATATTATGAATGTATTTTATGTAACACCCCAAACTTCTACGGTACACTTCTCTTTGAATAATGTGATAGCGTGTGTTGTACGCAACACCGAGTTCTAACACACCATAACCAATCAAACTAGCTGTTATGAATAGTAATACCTACTTTTTAAAATTATATATATTTTATATTTCAAAATGGACTTCATTTTTGGATTCATAATATCTAATTTAGCCTAAGGTTAAATTTTGGTACATTTTGGATAACTTTCATATTTTGATGAATAGTGAAAATTACTAAATTTTAATTAAAAACAACTTTTTTAATCAAAATAATTAATAGTGATAAATTATGAATTTGAGTGGTTTTAAAGTATATTTAGAATATATTTTTACCATTTAATATAATTTTGGTCATTGGACATAATTTTACAATTAAACCGAAATAAACAAGTGTCAATCTTTTGATAGTTATTATCTCTTAAAAACACGCTTTTTGTTTTGACAGCGGGAATTAATTTTAAATTAATTTCTCCCATTTCTGTGTTTTTAATTTAGAAAAATGGATTCCATATTTGTAATCAGGATGTTCAAATTGTGTAAATAGGTAACTTTTATTTTTAGACATTTTGAATAATTACTGCGGTAAATATTTTATTTACCATGGTTAAGGGTAAATCTGGTAAATAAGGGTTAAAAAATAATATTATAATAATACTAAATTACCATAAAAAGTGTCCTAGATTTATTGGTTGATACAGGTTTGAACATAGGCATCTTTGGGTCGATTTCGGGACCCCATGGTGTCACTTGTAGGTGATAAGGACACTTTATTTTAATTAAGTTAAAATGAATACAAACATGACACAAGCATATATCTTTTAGAAAAACAATTGTTACATAGGGTTATATATGTGGGATTTTAGATTATAAATATTCATTAGAAAGATAAAAATATTTCCTACATAATAATATTTTATTTCCAATTTTTAGACATTATATAATTTATTTTATTTATGACACAATGATGATGCGGTAATTACTATAATAGTGAAAAATTAAAATAATTGATATTATAAATACCCCAATAAATATAATATGAAACTTTTAATGAATTAAACTAATTTTCTAGGATAATATGATATATTAGGATTGATTTAATTGAATTTTTGCGAAGTAATAAATCTGTTCTGAGTTTCACAAAAATCAACTATTGAATAGTGTCAAAATTGACATAAAAGAGTTCTTAAAACAAATATTATATTCTTAATTGATATTAAATTCCTAAAAATCTAATGTTTGGCCAAGAGACTTATATCATGATAGTTTCATCATTAATGGACCACTTGGGGGTCTCTTGGATGTATATAGTAAGTTTATTAACCATATTATATAAAAATACAAAGAGACATTGTAAAAGTGAAACTAATTAACTTAGAGTTAATACTTAAAGATAAGGTTAATATAAGTACCAAAACCTATCTAAATTCTATTGGTTGAGTTTTTTTCGACCTATCCCCACCTTAACCTTTTCATAATCAACTTTGGAGCCATTAGAAACCGAATATGAATTTATTATAAATTAATATTTCTAGCTTTTCAAAAGGTGCCCCTCACCCCTCTTATAAAAGGGCACTCCTACTTCCCATTTCTTCACACCTTCAAGGACTTTTGGTTCGGCCAAACTCTGCCCAAATACTATCCCAACATCCCTCACTACAACCTAGAAGCCTTAGTTTGATCAGAAAGCCAACCTATGGAGCCCTTTTGTTCAAATCAAAAGGAAGAACCCGAAGAAGAGGTAATGATTTCACCACCCTTTTCTAAGTTCATTTCTTCTTCCACTTCTTCTTCCTTTGTTGTTACCATTATAAAATAATAAATCCAGTATCATATATATACTGTGATTTTATTATAAATATGGTACAGCCATATGCAGTATTCTATACACCCTTTGAATAACATGTCACCATACGTGCGTATGTACGGCTTACCGTCTCCACGTCGTGGTGTAATTGTTATTCAATATAATATTATTTGGATGGGTATAATAATGATGTTTAACTCATGTAAATAATAAATATAACATGTTAAAGATTCTTTATATATGATATAACATCCATTATATATTATTTTAATATCAAAAGAATGATATTGTCGCTCGTACGTACGTACGGACTACCGTCTCCACGAACGCGATGAGATTCATTCTCCATCGTATCCATTCAAGTATAATTATCATTTGATGATTTAAAAAATGATGTTTAAGGACTTGATATCATTCTGGATATGAATAATATAAAACCCATCCTTTACAAACATGTCTTATGTAACAAAACATATAAAAGAAAACAAGTAAGTTAACACCCGAAACAACGATAATACTAAGATATTATTATCAAATCAATATTAAAAGATCATATATGATATCATATTAATGTATATGATTATTTTATAATTTAATAACAATTATTTCACCATTATACAGGAGGTTAACCTACCCCAACCAAGGAAAAGTACAAGGTAAGGGATTTTCTTATCTCACATTCAATTCCGTGAGATTTCCATTATTCGCCACTAAATTATTGAAAGTGGTGTATTGTGTACTGGAATTTGATATATATTATCATGATTATATTTATATTCATGTTATTCTGTAAATAATTTGGTGGTTATTAACTTTTTTCCATACGACTCAGTTGATTAACGTGGTAAGGGGTTTTCATCTCACTCCTTATTCCCGTGAGATTCATGCCATATTGCCACCATCACCTTTTGTGTGGTGTATGTACTGCCCATAATTATATTCTTTGTGTAATACACTCTAATTTATGTGTATTAACATATTCATTGTATGATACCTCTTTCATGGGTTGTATGTTTCATAAGTTACCAAATTGGTAAGGGTTATTTCACAATCTCTTCATTATCCGAGGTTGTTTATACGTAATAATCTACTCGGATCTCTTTATCATCCACATCCATGTTTCTTAATAATGTATTTCAAAACATTTTTAATATTTACAAGAATATGGGTTAAAGTCATTTATACCCTTATGTGTTTCTAAAGGAATCTTTCCGTCATTTTCCAAACAAGGCACTTTTAACCTTTTCGACAAATTTAAGGTAAGAATTTTTTTTTAACTTATACGGCGGGTGCGGCTATTTACCGCTGTTATAAAATCGTCAAAGCTTCCCTTACAAGATTATAATAATTTTTTCAAATTGAATGTATTATTTTATAATTATGTTACTTTTAAAATGATTTATAAAAAAGAGATATTTCTCTAAAATAGTTTTGATTTCATCTATGTCAACATCCTTTGATGGATTTTAAGCTTATTTGAAGTTGATTTATTATGATACAAAACATCCCTATTTTATTAAAGGTTTTGTGATATTTTTGACTGTGGATAAGTTATTCTTATGTCACTCATGTTTTTTTAAAGTATTGATATTTTATAAGTTATTTTTAATCCAAAAGTTTATGTTATATTTCAACCTTTCATTCAGATGAATGTGTTAGACAAGTATGTTCCGGGTTGGGGACCGGTAAAAGTAAGCCCTCCGGTTTGGTCTCTGGTTATTAGAGGAACTCCGGTTTGGTCTCCGGTTATTAGAGGAACTCCAGTTTGGTCTCCGGTTATTAGAGGAACTCTGGTTTGGTCTCCGGTTATTAGAGGAACTCTGGTTTGGTCTCCGGTTATTAGAGGAACTCCGGTTTGGTCTCCGGTTATTAGAAGGACTCCGGGTTGGTGTCCGGTTATTAGAGGCACTCCGGGTTGGTTTCCGGTTTTTAGAGGCACTCCGGGTTGGGTTCCAGTTATAGTTAGCCCCAAGGTCTTGGGATGAGGCCTTGACAAAGAAATTAAAGTTCAGCATTATGCATTCCAACATTATGAAAGTGGTTATTGATATTTGCATGTGATTATTCGATTAATAGAATATCCATGTGAATAAGTAAATGGAATTATTTCATTTTATTTATGCCATACCATGTTGAAAGTTCATGTTTGAAAGGCTTTTGTTTTAGTTATACATTGCCTTAAATGTTTATGCTTATTTTTGAATGTTCCGCTATATTGTTATCCTTACTGGGCATTTGAGCTCACCCCTTTTCTATGTTTTATTTTTTTCCCAGGATGTGAAGAAGTAAGTTATGAATGACCTACAGGGATATTATGAGGGGATATTAGTGTGGACTGTGGAGACATTATGTTGTTGTAGTAGTTTTTCATTTTATGATGTTATGTAAAACTTATGAATATATCTAATGTTTCCAAGGCTACTAAACCAATTGGTCATTCGAGATTTGATCTTTCTTGTGATCATGCCAATGTTATGTAATAATGCACCGACTCTGGGTAACTAGGGTCGGGGCGTTACAGTTGGTATCAGAGGAAGTTTAGTACAAACCTTGGAAGCTAGATTTAGATAAATTCTGATTAGAGCACGTAGACCTAAGATGAACTTTGAGGATTAGCATAGAAGAACTTCCTATAATTTTGGTATTGTAGAGATTTTGTGAGTTTTCCGAGCAATACATCCCTGTCTGGATACGAGCAGGTAGAGGCGGCTCTGGCACAGATGTACCTAGGGGTAAAACCCGAAAACACCGCTTTGAGCTAGACTCGAACGGGAACTGGTGCACGACAACGGGCCTTGCTGCACTCTTGGTTACGACACTTCCGGGGGATATGCATAGGATAACTCTCATTTTCTTTACAAATCATTATGAAGGGTTTATGAGTATATACTTCCTCAAAGGAAACGTTTTTTTGATTATGGATTATATCCATAAATAGTTCAATTTATGTTAAGTGTTTTATAAGTATGGGATTATGTATTTTGATTCATAAAATGATCTAGTTTATTCCATTGTTTAGAAATGGTGCCTAGTGGATGAAATGGAAACCGTATCAATTCACGCACTCCATGTAGGGATTTCCCTCCTGCTCAATATAATTATAGTGGAGCTGGTGATGCAACTGGAGCCGATCAGTTAATCACCCTACTGGGAAAACTTACTCAGGTTATGAATAATAACCTTACCAGTATAGAGCACCCTGATCCACAGCGTGGAGGATCAATTTTAGATAGATTCATGAGGCAAAAACCACCAACGTTCAATGGGAGTACAAATCCCTTAGTAGGTGATCAATCGATAAATTCCCTAGAGAAAATATTTTAGGCTTTGGGGAGCAGTGAAAGGGAAAAAGTTATCATGGCAGTTTACCGCCTCACTGGAGATGCTGATCAATGGTGGTCATTGATTAAAAACATGAAGGAAGATGATAAAGTACCAAATATGGAATGGAGGGAGTTCAAAGATCTGTTTTTAGAAAAATACTTTCCTCGCGACCATCGAGCAGATATGGAAAGGCAATTTCTGAGTCTGAGACAAAAGGAGGATGAGAATGTCACAAAGTATGAGGCTAACTTTACAAGGTTAGCGATGTATGCTGGAGATTATATTCGCAACCCAACAAGTAAGATTGATCATTTCTTTGATGGGTTAAAACCATTTCTCCGTCGAGCATTACTCTCACAATCCTTTTCATCGTACGAAGACATTGTCTCATGTGCTATCAAGACCGAAAAGGAATTCTCTAAGTCATATGACTTTAAAGAAAAGAAAGAGAAGAAGAGACATGCTGATCAATCTGGGAATGGAAATAAGGGGAAGAAGGGAAAGGTTGAATATCCATCTTGTGGTAAATGTGGGAAGAAACATCTTGGTACTTGTTTGAAGGGAATGGGAGTCTGTTACAAGTGTGGTGAAAAAGGCCACCAAGCTCATGATTGCAAGGGGAAGAAGGAATCTACCAACGTTCAGTGCTAAAATTGCAGGGAGATGGGGCATTATGCAAATGCATGTCCTAAGCGTCAGGAGAACTTACCTCAGAAAAGTCCAAGGGATCAAGGCCAGACTTATGTTATCACTACTGCAGAGGTAGAAGCTCCAAAAGACGTGGTGGCAGGTAATTTAATGGATTCCTCAAGTTTAGAAAATGAATTATTTGACTCTGTATCGTCACATTGTTTCATATCTTCCCAGTTTGCTAAGAAAATTAGATATTTCCAATTTGATTTAATAAGGGAGTTGTCAGTTAAAACTCCTAAGGGAAGTATCATTGCAACAAAGTTTTGTGAATCAGTCCCCATTAGAGCACATAAATTTTCATTATCTGCTGATCTCATCGTCATACCTATTATTGAGTTTGATATAATCCTCGGTATGGACTGGCTTTCGGACTATGATGTGAAGATTTATTGTAAAAAGAAATAGGTTACGATTCTTGATGATAATAATAAGGAACACCTTATCTTTAGAGCAGAATCGTCACCACCTAATTCTTATTTAGATCCACCCCCAATAGCTCAACTAAATTCAATTATTTGGGAGGAAGAGAATGAAATAACTACGGGTGAAGAAAGGAATGTTCAAATAGAGGATTTACCTGTTGTGAAAGAATTTGTAGATGTATTTCTGGAAGATTTACCTGGACATCCTCCAGAACGAGAAGTTGAGTTTTCCATTTATTTAATTCCTGGATCAAGGCCTATATCGAAGACCCCTTACAGAATGCCTACTGTAGAGTTAGTCTAACTAAAGAAACAAATAGAGTAATTTAGTAATAAAGGATTTATTCACCCTACTGTTTCTCCATGGGGAGCCCCTGTTCTTTTTGTTAAAAAGAAAGATGGATCTATGAGGTTATGTATCAACTACAGGGAGATAAATGCTATAACAATAAAGAACATGTATCCCCTACATCGTATTGATGATTTATTTGACCAACTGCATGGAGTTCAATACTTTTCAAAGATTGACCGTCGATCTGGATACCATCAGTTGTGTGTGAAGAAGGAACACATTCCGAAGACAGCATTTCGAACCAGGTACGGGCATTACGAGTTTACTGTAATGCCGTTTGGATTGACTAATGCACCCTCTGTATTCATGGATCTGATGAATAGAGTTTTCAAGGAGTATCTCGATGAATTTGTGGTGGTATTTATTGATGATATCTTGGTATAATCCAAAACCTATGAAGATCATGAAAATCACTTGCGCATTATCTTGAAGACTCTGAGGAGGCATGAATTATATGGGAAGTTTAGCAAGTGTGAATTATGGATTCATGAGATTTCTTTTCTTGGCCATATTGTCTCTAAATATGGAATCTCTGTTGATCCTTCTATGTCCAAGGCAAACCAAGAATGGACAGCACCTACGAGTATAACTGAGGTACGCAGTTTTATTGGTTTGGCAGGTTATTATCGACGTTTCGTCCAGAATTTTTCCCGATTGGCTAACCCATTAACGAAGCTCACACGTAAAGGGGTTAAATTTGTTTGGAGAAAAGAGTGTGAAGAATGTTTTGAAGAACTGAAGAAAATATTATTCAATGCTCCTATATTGACTCTACCATTGGGGAATGATGGGTTCGTTATTTATAGTGATGCATCAAAGAAAGGACTTGGATGCGTCCTTATGCAGAATGATAGAGTTATTGCCTATGCATCACGACAGTTGAAAATTCATGAACCAAACTATCCTACTCATGATCTCAAGTTAGCAGCTGTGATCTTTGCTTTGAAGATATGGAGGCACTACCTCTATGGTGAAAAATGTGAGATTTATACTGATCACAAGAGTTTGAATTATATTTTCTCACAAAAAGAACTCAACACGAGGCAAAGGAGATGGCTTGAATTACTCAAGGATTATGATTGTACGATACACTACCACACGGGGAAGGCAAACAAGGTGGCAGATGCATTGAGTAGAAAAGGACATGGAGTTTTGAACAACATGAGAATTGAAAGGGATCCAATTTTCATGGATCTAGTGAAGATGGAGATGTGAATAACCAGGGATGGTGAAACATCAATGCTTTTTCAAATGGATGCCAAAACATCTTTACTAGAAAGGATTAAGAGTTCTCAGACCGATGATGAAGAATTCCAAAAGAAGATTAAAGCTGTGAATGATGGGAGATTGAGAGACTTTGTGTATGAAGATGGAATTTTGAAATTCGGGAAGAGACTTTGTGTTCCCGATTAACCTGATATAAAAAGGGAATTGCTGGATGATGCTCATAGTTCCAATTTCTCTATACACCCTGGGAGCACAAAAATGTATAAAGATATGAAGGAACATTTTTGGTGGGACAACATGAAGAGGGAGATTGCTGATTTTGTGTCAAGATGTACAGTTTTTCAACAAGTGAAAGCTGGAAGGCAACAGCCTAAAGGAGTCATGAAACCCCTTCCCATACCGGAGTGGAAATGGGACAATATTACGATGGACTTTGTCATGGGGCTACCAAAGACTCCTAGAAGGAATGATGCAATATGGGTTATTGTTGATCGTCTTACCATGTCAGCACATTTTCTTGCTATAAGAGAAGATATACCCCTGGAACGTCTAGCAAGACAATATATTAATGAAGTTGCGAGACTTCATGGAGTACCCTTATCAATTGTTTCTGATCGTGATCCCTGTTTTACTTCAAGATTTTGGAAAAGTCTTCAGAAATCCCGGGATAATGAACTTCATTTGAGCACTGCTTACCACCCTCAGACAGATGGACAATCAGAAAGGACTATTCAGACCATAGAAGACATGTTGAGAACTTGCTCACTTGACTTTCAGGGTATGTGGGATCAATATTTACCTCTGGTAGAATTTTCCTATAACAATAGCTTCCATTCGAGTATTCAGATGGCACCATATGAAGTGTTATACGGAAAGAGATGTCGTACACCAACCTATTGGGATGACGTCGGTGAAAGAAAACTTGTAGGCCTAGAACTGGTGGAGGAAACGGTGGAAAAGGTGAAAGTAATCCAAAATCACATCAAAGCAGCTCAAAGTAGGTAGAAGAGCTATGCTGATAATCGAAGGAAGGATTTGGAATTTCAAGTTGGTGATCATGTTTTCCTGAAGGTATCTCCATGGAAGGGAGTCATACGTTTTGGTAAGAAAGTTAAATTGAGTCCCGGGTACATCGGACCTTTCGAAATTCTAGAACGAATTGGGGTTGTAGCTTACCGATTGGCAATGCCGCCAAATCTCTCCAAAGTTCACGATGTGTTCCACGTATCTCTGTTGAGGAAATGCATGCCTGATCCAACGCATGTACTCACCTATGAGGAACTAGAACTGGAACCCGATCTTTCCTATTGTGAAGAGCCCGTCAGGATTCTTAATACGAGAGAACAAGTACTGAGAAACCGGACGACGCGTCTGGTAAAAGTTTTGTGGAGAAACCATAAGATGGAAGAGGCAACGTGGGAACCCGAGGAACTTATGACGAAGAACCACCCGAGTCTTTTCATGTGATAAGTATTCTAGAAATTTCGAGGACGAAATTATTTGAAGGAGGGGAGAATGTAACACCCCAAGCTTCTACAGTACGCTTCTCTTTGAATAATGTGATAGCGTGTGTTGTACGCAACACCGAGTTCTAACACACCATAACCAATCAAACTATCCATTATGAATAGTAATACCTACTTTTTGAAATTATATATATTTTATATTTCAAAATGGACTTCATTTTTGGATTCGGAATATCGAATTTAGCCTAAGGTGAAATTTTGGTACATTTCAGATAACTTTCATATTTTGATGAATAGTGAAAATTACTAAATTTTAATTAAAAACAACTTTTTTAATCAAAATAATTAATAGTGATAAATTATGAATTTGAGTGGTTTTAAAGTATATTTAGAATATAGTTTTACCATTTAATATAATTTTGGTCATTGGACATAATTTTACAATTAAACCGAACATAAACAAGTGTCAATCTTTTGATAGTTATTATCTCTTAAAACACGCTTTTAGTTTTGACAGTGGGAATTAATTTTAAATTAATTTCTGCCATTTATGTGTTTTGAATTTAGAAAAATGGATTCCATATTTGGAATCAGGATGTTCAAATTGTGTAAATAGGTAACTTTTATTTTTAGACATTTTGAATAATTACTGCGGTAAATATTTTATTTACCATGGTTAAGGGTAAATCCGGTAAATAAGGGTTAAATAATAGTATTATAATAATACTAAATTACCCTAAAACGTGTCCTAGACTTATTGGTTGATACATGTTTGACCATAGGCATCTTTGGGTCGATTTTGGGACCCCATGGTGCCACTTGTAGGTGATAAGGACACTTTATTTTAATTAAGTTAAAATGAATACAAACATGACACAAGCATATATCTTTTAGAAAAACAATTGTTACATATGGTTATATATGTTGTATTTTAGATTATAAATATTAATTAGAAAGATAAAAAGATTTCCCACATAATGATATTTTATTTATAATTTTTAGACATTAAATAATTTATTTTATTTATGACACAATGATGATGTAGTAATTACTATAATAGTGAAAAATTAAAATAATTGATATTATAACTACCCAAATAAATATAATATGAAACTTTTAATGAATTAAACTAATTTTCTAGGATAATATGATATATTAGGATTTATTTAATTGACGTTTTTATAAGTAATCAATCTGTTAGGAGTTTCAAAAAAATCAACTATTGAATAGTGTCAAAATTGACATAAAGGAGTTCTTAAAACAAATATTATATTATTAATTGATATTAAATTCCTAAAAATCTAAGTTTCGGCCAAGAGACTTATATCATGATAGGTTAATCATTAATGGACCACTTGGGGGTCTCTTGGATGTATATAGTATGTTTATTAACCATATTATATAAAAATACAAAGAGACATTGTAAAAGTGAAACTAATTAACTTAGAGTTAATACGTAAAGATATGGTTAATATAAGTACCCAAACCTGTCTAAATTCTATTGGTTGAGTTTTTTTCGACCTATACCCACCTTAACCTTTGAATAATCAACTTTGGAGCCATTAGAAACCGAATATGAATTTATTATATATTAATATTTCTAGCTTTTCAAAAGGTCCCCCTCACCCCTCTTATAAAAGGGCACTCCTCCTTCCCATTTCTTCACACCTTCAAAGCCTTTTGGTTCTGCCAAACTCTGCCCAAATACTCTCCCAACATCCCTCACTACAACCTAGAGGCCTTAGTTTGATCAGAAAGACAACCTAAGGAGCCCTTTTGATCAAATCAAAAGGAAGAACCCGAAGAAGAGGTAATGATTTCACCACCCTTTTCTAAGTTCATTTCTTCTTCCACTTCTTCTTCCTTTGTTGTTACCATTCTAAAATAATAAATCCAGTATCATATATATACTGTGATGTTATTATAAATATGGTACAACCATATTCAGTATTCTATCCACCCTTTGAATAACATGTCACCATACGTGCGTACGTACGGCTTACCGTCTCCACGTCGTGGTGTAATTGTTATTCAATATAATATTATTTGGATGGGTATAATAATGATGTGTAACTCATTTAAATAATAAATATAACATGTTAAGGATTCTGTATATATGATATATCATCCATTATATATTATTTTAATATCAAAAGAATGATATTGTCGCTCGTGCGTACGTACGGACTACCGTCTCCACGAACGCGATGAGATTCATTCTCCATCGTATCCATTCAAGTATAATTATCATTTGATGATTTAAAAAATGATGTTTAAGGAATTGATATCATTATGGATATGAATAATATAAAACCTATCCTTTACAAACATGTCTTACATAACAAAACATATAAAAGAAAACAAGTAAGTTAACACCCGAAACAACGATAATACTAAGATATTATTATCAAATCAATATTAAAAGATAATATATGATATCATATTAATGTATATGATTATTGTATAATTTAATAACAATTATTTCACCATTATACAGGAGGTTAACCTACCCCAACCAAGGAAAAGTACAAGGTAAGGGATTTTCTTATCTCACATTCAATTCCGTGAGATTTCCATTATTCGCTACTAAATTATTGAAAGTGGTGTATTGTGTACTGGCATTTGATATATATTATCATGATTATCTTTATATTCATGTTATTCTGTAAATAATTTGGTGGTTATTAACTTTTGTCCATACGACTCAGTTGATTAATGTGGTAAGGGGTTTTCATCTCACTCCTTATTCCCGTGAGATTCAAGCCATATTGCCACCATCACCTTTTGTGTGGTGTATGTACTGCCCATAATTATATTTTTTGTGTAATACACTCTAATTTATGTGTATTTACATATTCATTGTATGATACCTCTTTCATGGGTTGAATGTTTCATAAGTTACCAAATTGGTAAGGGTTATTTCACAATCTCTTCATTATCTGAGGTTGTTTATACGTAATAATCTACTCGGATCTCTTTATCATCCACATCCATGTTTCTTAATAATGTATTTCAAAAAATTTTTACTATTTACAAGAATATGGGTTAAAGTCATTTATACCCTTATGTGTTTCGAAAGGAATCTTTCCGTCGTTTTCCAAACAAGGCACTTTTAACCTTTTCGACAAATTTAAGGTAAGAATGTTTTTTTAACTTATACAGCGGGTGCAGCTATTTACCGCCGTTATAAAATCGTCAAAGCTTCCCTTACAAGTTTATAAGAATTTTTTCAAACTGAATGTATTATTTTATAATTATGTTACTTTTAAAATGATTTCAAAAAAAAGAGATATTTCTCTTAAATAGTTTTGATTTCATCTATGTCAACATCCTTTTATGGATTTTAATCTTATTTGAAGTTGATTTATTATGATACAAAACATCCCTATTTTATTGAAGGTTTTGTGATATTTTTGACTGTGGATAAGTTATTCTTATGTCACTCATGTTTTTTTAAAGTATTGACATTTTATAAGTTATTTTTAATCCAAATGTTTATGTTATATTTCAACCTTTCATTAAGATGAATGTGTTAGATAAGTATGTTCCGGGTTGGGGACCGGTAAAAGTAAGCCCTCCGATTTGGTCTCCGGTTATTAGAGGAACTCTGGTTTGGTCTCTAGTTATTAGAGGAACTCCGGTTTGGTCTCCGGTTATTAGAGGAACTCCGGTTTGGTCTCTGGTTATTAGAAGGACTCCGGGTTGGTGTCCGGTTATTAGAGGCACTCCGGGTTGGTGTTCAGTTATTAGAGGCACTCTGGGTTGGGTTCCGGTTACAGTTAGCCCCAAGGTCTTGGGATGAGGCCTTGACAAAGAAATTAAAGTTCAGAATTATGCATTCCAACATTATGAAAGTGGTTATTTATTTTTGCAAGTGATTATTCGATTAGTAGAATATCCATGTGAATTAGTAAATGGCATTATTTCATTTTATTTATGCCATAACATGTTGAAAGTTCATGTTTGAAAGGCTTTTGTTTTAGTTATACATTGCCTTAAAGTTTATGCTTATTTTTGAATGTTCTGCTATATTGTTATCCTTACTGGGAATTTGAGCTCACCCCTTTTCTATGTTTTATTTTTTTCCCAGGATGTTAAGAAGTAAGTTATGAATGACCTGCAGGGATATTATGAGGGGATATTAGTGTGGACTGTAGAGACATTATGTTGTTGTTGTAGTTTTTCATTTTATGATTTAATGTAAAACTTATGAATATATCTAGTGTTTCCAATGCTACTAAACCAATCGGTCTTTCGAGATTTGATCTTTCTTGTGATCATTCCAATGTTATGTAATAAGGCACCGACTCTGGGTAACTAGGGTCGGGGCGTTACATTTTATTTTAGGCACTATTTCCAAATCAAGATACAACAAATCAAACATCAAACATAAAATTGGTCACTAAGCATAAATTCTCATAACATTGGTTTTCTATAAAAATCCACTATGATTTTAACTAGGACCCAGAAAACACAATTCTAATATTGTATATGATCCCTTATATACACAAAAATTTAATATTTTCAATAATATAAATTAACCATATCTAGTTGAAATATTATTCAGTATTCCTCAGATATATTTATTCAAGAATTTTTCTTGATTCCCATTGAATATAAATACCTCATACTGACCACCAGTCATATTTATATATATTCTATATTATAATATTGAACATTAAATATAAAATAATTATTTAAAATAACTTATGATCACATTGACTTAATAATTATTTTCATATCTAAAAACCAATGACCTTTCATCACATTCCTAAACCCAATGGTCAATTTATCCGAATATATCTAAAATATGTCAAGAGAACATATATTTTTTAATCGACATAAAAATTTATATTGTCAATGTGACATAAAAACGAAAAAACCCTCTACATATACATTTTAAATGATAGCTGTTGTTTTTCCTCAATGTCATTGGATGTGATTAACCATCCCACATGTTGTTTTCACCACTATCTCATGGTCATGTTTCAGAAAATCACTACCATAGCCAAATAATATTATGCTCCACATGGTGTCTCGAGGTATGGAAAATTGTAACATGAAAACCCATTCCTATTTCAGTACCTTCGAGTAGGTGTGTGTGAAAAAATGACATATATAGTAATAATTATTAGTTAAATATTTTCTTTAAATGACACACCATCATAAACTACTTCCCTTTCGACAAATAATTCACATACAATATCCCCCAAAATTTAATTGAATTCTAAATAATTAATTTATCCTTAAAATATATCTTTATATACCTCTATTACGACACATGATAAATAAAATCAAGGAAACATCTCTCATAAAACATTACATAGAAAAAAATCCATTAAATCCTATAATCATATCTTTTAATCATAATGGATTTCAGTTATGTACCAGCATAAACAATAAATTTAGGGAAAAAAGGACACCTTTATCTCTCTTAGAGTACATATTTTTTAAAAAATAAATTGGATATTATATAATCATATATTAGTATCATGGGACTACGATTCACCTCTAAAACCTACTTAATATTTTCATAAAACCTATTGTTCGGTTGGTCCATCATATATCTTCGTCCATAAGGATGAAGTCAATGTATAAAATGACCAAAAACATTCTCCCTAAAAAGGGAACATACACAAGATTACATACCCTACATGTATGTTCAACCAAATTTGATTGATGATCATCAGATGAATTTTGATCTAGGATCATCGTAAGATAACCCAATAAAAACCTAACCATTATTTCATTTCCATCCACCCACCTATCCTTCACGATTCTCGAGAAAAAATTTAAAATCTACGTATGACCTATCACCTAATTAGAAATTTCTTTCTTAAATACTTAATGTATTATGTTAAAAAATCAATGGTTTTCTAAATATTAGGGTTTTAAAAATAATTCAAGTAATATTTTCAAATGATCCTTGAAAAATCATAATATCCCGTTATTTTCCTTCATGTACAAGGAAGACCATATAATCCATATACTAAAAAATGATAACCAATAAATAGAAATATAGAGATACTCACCTTATCATACATCAAAATCAACTTAAACTATTGGGTGATGTATCTAACCATTCAATAGAATTGTCACATCCTAACTCAACCTACTATATCACATAAAATCAAAAAATGTATTATATAACAAATAAAATGAAAATCAATGGAATAACATTACTATATCAAACTATTTAAAATCTATAAAATGTGATGTGATCCATGATAAACCTGAAATATATTACACATTAATATTATAATTTAAATAATAAATCTCATAATATATCTAAAAATCCAAATGGTATATGTTTTGGTTTCATGGAGATTACTTTCATGTTTACCATCAATTAATACAATGGGAAAATCATCCTTATAAAAAAGATCCAATGAAATATTCCCCATTTATATCACATGTTATAATCATCTCAATATTATGGGTAATGGAAACATAAGAAGTTATTTACCTCATATTAATAGTAATGGAAAGGAATATCATAATTATTTCTGTCATAAAAATGATGTAGCAATTGATAATGGCATGAATATATTAATAAGGGATCATAAGATTCTAGATGATAATAATAAAACAATATTATAAAATATAAGATCATTAATATGGTTTTATTTATGTATGAAAGTCGTGGAATGGATCAAAATATAATTCAATAAAAAAAATATTTGAGAATGACATAAAATTATTTAATACATTAAAATAATTGTAATCCTGAAAACATGGAATATACAGATGAAAGACATGAGAAATAATCTCAATCATAGAAATTGTATTTAATATATTTATGGACATGTATACCCACCATCCAATTCACTTTTGATATTGAGATTATATTAAAATGTAATCATACTCACCCATTAAGAACCTAGCTAGATGCTACCCATTTACATTGCATTTATTTCTCATTATATATTACTTTTTACTTAATTAATTTAGAGAGATATTGGTCCCAACCATCTTATAATGAAAACATTTATTTTCACATGAATATACAATAATCATTATCTCATAAAGAAAAAATATAAAAATAATGGGACTCTTGAAACATTATAAAACATCACAAATTATGAATGTAAGCAATCATAATAAGTTAAAAAAATAAATTTCCAAAAGGAATCATATCTTAGTATCATTTTTAGCATGATAAAAAGATCACTTCATGAAAGATAAACCCTGGAGGATAAAAATATGTGAAAATAATAAATTTCTCACAAAATTTTTTAAAATATAAATATGAAAATTGAAATTAAAATAAATTAGATGTAATGGGGGACTTCTAATAAACATAATGTATATAGTATCAAAATAAATAACAATTGAAAAGGAAAAATTATTATGCAAAATGAGATTTGACAATACTTTGAAATTTTTTTTGAAAGCCCTAAATATTAAAAAGGATAATGAAACATTTTCTTAAAAATAAAATATTAAAAATCATTGGATACTTAGATATGAAAAAAAATTATTTTCATGTGAGAAAAGGTGGACATTGTTGGTAAGTAATAATATAGATGTGGAGGAAAAATTTATTAAATTTATTGGAATTATAATAAACAACAATACATATTATTAAAATAGTATAATCATTGATGAAAAATACATTGGTGTGAAACTATTTTTCCCCATAAACAGTTTATAATATAAATTAAAATCATTATTTGATAAAATATATTAATCATGGAATAAAATAAATTTTTAAGTGTTATTATGACATAAGGAAAAAAATTTAGTCACGAAACCACCTTACAACATTTGTATATTATGAATCAAACCCCCCATTAGAGGAATAATTTTTAAACTAAACATTGAATATAATGAATAAAAAGAGGAAAATTTTACATAATGAAAATATTTTACTATTTAAACATTTTAAAATTAATCTTTGTGTGTATACAAAACATGTATTAATGGAATCAAATTTCAGACAATACCTTGTTGTGGTTTTAGTATGATTTCAATAAAAATTAATTGGAATTCATGAAAAAAAAATATAGATATGAAAATACTATATATTAGATCATTTATTGTAAAAAATAAATTCTTTTTTGTATATTCCCAATAAAAATAAGAAATTGGTGGAAAAGGAAATACATGTATCAATAAAGAGATTTTAACAAGAAAACCCTTGAAACCAAACCATAAGATAGAATAAAAAAGTAAAACAACATTGAAAATCATGAAATATAATTAAATAATGATAAAAATAAAAAACATGTTGTGTTTACTCTATTGAAAATGAATAATGGTATATAAAATTAAAATTTCTAAAGGGATTCAAATTACAGTCCAAGAAACCCTTACAAATATAACAATCCTTGATGAATGTTCCTTTGTAAAGGAATTACTGTGAATGAATTACATGTAAAATTAAATGAAATTTGAAATAAAATTTTATACAATAACATTATAATATAATTAATCTTAGATGAATGGGGTTTAATAATTATTATTACAACTCCATGAATATAAACATATTCCTGAAAAAACATTACCGAGTTTCTCTGCTTAGTTGAATGAGCTTTAACATCATGTAAAAGAAACATACCTACCTTATTTTAATATTATAGAACCATATAAATACCAAAAATATTTTTAATTTAAATCTTTAATCATAATATATTAGTATTTTTGTTTGTTTTTCTTATTTTCCCAATCACGTGTTTACTATTTAGAGAGTTTATAGTAATTTCAAATGAGAAGTGTTGATGTTATTTATTCTACAGAAGTTAATCCTTCAAGGTTCATTATTATTACTATACTGTATGACATATAATAATAAAATATTTGTACATTTACTTTATTTATTACTTTATTCCTCAACCTATAATATGAAATTGACAACTAAATGTTTTTATAGATCTTCATCCTACAAATGTGGTTTTATTAATTAACGATTTAAATATTAATGTACCCTTTATAGAGAAAAAAATTATTTACATTTTCATTTCATATTATACTAAAAATCAATTTTTAATATAAATAAATTAAATTATTTTATGTTATTATTCATGTAGGTGTTCAAACCATACCAATCATAAACACACATTAACTCAATGTGTTAGTATGGTTTCAAAGGTTTCTTGCTTCACATAAAATCATTATAACAAATAATATTTATATATTTTTTGTATTTTTAGTATAATAAATAGTAATTTCTGATTTCTTGATAAATAATAAAATAATATAGAAAAATTAAAACAGAAATCCTGGTCGTGTAGGTAGTCCAAACAATGCTCAATTAGTGTTTTGTTACTAATTGAATAAGAGGGGATGAAGTGTATATTAAGTGATAATTTTAAAACTATAAATAAATTAGATAAATCATTTTTATTCACCAATATAATAATTTTTAGCTTCCATGAGATTGGCTGAAAATGAACAATAATTATCTCTTTGTAGAGTTAGTAATCTGTGCACACACACTAGTGATGATTATTTTGTTCGTAGTAGATAAAAGAGAACAAATATTAGTTTTACCATTATTAAAATAAAATATAAATATGATACTTATTTTTATGATTTTATTATACTATTCTTATAATTGGTTTAGAATGTTTATTTTTATAATGGAATGTTAAGAATAATGTGATACCAACAATAATACCTAAAACATCCTCTTAACGAATGATTTAGAATTGAATATATTTTTAAAAAAATTGGGACCATGGGAATTTTAGTGTGAAAATGAATTCAATTAGAGGATATTGTTTCTAGTTTCCAAGGAAATTTGAAAATATTTATTGATTATTTAATGTGTGGAAGGAATCACACGTTTATAAGAAATAAAAATTGAATTTTCCATAGAAATGAATGTTATTTAAGGGATAATAACAGAAAGGAACGATTTTTAATGATTTAAGAGAGGTAAGGTTCATGGAAAATATTGAAAAGACTTTAAAACATAATTTTTTTTCTAAAAGTTATAAATGACTTCTTAATTTCGTAAAATTCATGACACCTTAGATTATTCATTTAAAAAGTAAATATAAATATATGTATACACGTATTTAAAACATTAAATACATAATATAAAATGGGGACTAGTTTTCCTAATTAAAATTCTAAATAGGGAAAATATATTTCTTAATTCATATAATATAGTGTGATGAAAAGATATTTTCCTTACAAATATTCATTTTAATAATTAATTGTAAATAATTTTTTTAACATTCATTACCCATTTAATGAGTGTTAATTAATTTTTATATATTCTTAAACATAATATTTAATATTCAATATTATATTTATTAATTTATTTTTAAAAATAAAGACATACCTTGAGAAGATTATTACATATCTCATGAAATATCAAAAAAAATCTACTTGAACTATAATTGCAGTGACCCCAACCCCAAAATACCAAAGTATGTACCTAAAAAATGGTGTGTAATTTCTTTCCTCATAAAACATTCAGGAAAAAAAATATCCCACAAATTATTCCATCATAGAGGATCATTTAATTTTAGGTTCTGGATAACCAGATACAGTTGATACACTTTTTATCAAACATGTCAAAGATAGACTTTAAATTGTCATAATCACATATGGATAATAAAAGCTTTACAAATCTATAAACCCTATAAAATAAAATTAAAAATTTAGAGTGATAGCTTTAAATTCTCAGTAAGGGGTTTTAATTTTTTTTAATAAAACCATTTTTTATAACAAAATAACCATTGAAATAATCATAAAAAATTATATTTTATGTAAAAAATATCACTTCTTGTGGCATGTCATCAACATTTCTCAAATGTTACATGAATAAATTTTTAGGAAAATATTATACATAATAATCATATGTATTTACATAAAATTTTTAGTTAGAACAAATATCCTAGTGTCCATACGTGTACAAAAATGAATGGAATGTTACATAATCCATGAATTGATCAAACAAATTTTAGAGTTTTCATGCAAGGTTATAAGTAAACATTAGAAAATAAATTAAAAATTTCATAATAATATTTAGTTAATAATGTTCTGATTCACCTAGAACATAATATGTAGTTCATGAATTTATTGGTGTAACATCAACTTCAGTTTCATCATTTGTAACATTTTCCGTATATAAAATCCCATCTGAAAACATCATTTTGGCCATATGAATTTCACACCAATATCACAATATATTCATAATCCAAGGATATTATACATGTTGAATAATCCATTGATTTATCATATACTAATACATAATGAGGGAATGTATAATTCTAGATATTTTCAAGGCCTTTCTCGAAGACCATACATAATTATACTATCAAGGCCTTGTGCCAAGACCATAGGGGTAAAAACCCAACATAGTTTATCTCTTGAGACGTCACTTTACCCAATTCATTGGAGCACTGTATAATTGATGTACCTGATTTGTGTATATTTTTTCCAAAAATGTATTTTTCATAAAAACTTTTTTTTACTAAATATCATTTTTTTTATGGATAAAATACATTATTTTGGTGATTATAATGATTTTCATGATATTTACAGCAAAAACAACTACTCATGGATGATCAGAAAAAAATTTACAATAGTCACACCACATAGTTGTTTATACATATTGTGTACTACTACCTAGACATAGATCGGGAAAACGGAATACACGTCCATGTTTCTGGCCAAGGAATACACATTGAGTACTTTACATGTACACACTATTTGTCCCTACTAGAAGTAGTTGGTGTCCAATGAATGCTTTTCCATGTTGTGTGGGTGGCACTACATGTTGTGCACTTCCACCAACGAGGATTATCCATGTTCATAGTCAAATACGTCTTGTTAGCACACCTACCGGCAGAGAAAAGATGTCCAAAATGCATTTACTAGTAGTACATGTCATGTAATTTTTGGTACATGTTGTACACTACTAAAACCTATAAATAGGTGGCAGGCCCTCCATGTATAAGAGTCATTCAAATTCGTCCATTACAAGTTATTCCAAGGTAGATCACCCTGAAGATGGCCAAAAAGAGAAGAAGAGAGGGAAATAAGAGGAGAGAAGAGTGGAGAGAATGTGTTTTCCACTACCTTCTTGATGACCTTCCCTCCAATGCTTTCAAGAGGATGAATTTAGGTAACATGAGTTTTTTAGTTACTTTCTACTCCATGAGTAGCTAAATTCCCTAATTTTTGGTGTTGTGGAGAATTATCTATTGTAATTTTTCAATTGTGACGATGTAATTGTGTCATTTATATTTATTTCCCATAATTCCCTATAAACTATTTCTATATATCACTAGAAACATTGTATCGAACCAATAACATTATTTAAAGGGATATTTAAGGAATTACTATTTAAATAATACATGACCATTGACTATTTTAATCGTCTCAAAAGGTCTGGAATAAATAAAATTGAAAGAAATCAAATTCCACACCAAGTTATTGGTTTCTATTGATTTAAATAAAAATCATCAGGTGATGGGTGTTCTATTAAATTACTAACCTAGAGATGTGAATTATCATGATCAACAAAACCTCATAATAAAATTGATTTAAAAAAACCATTAAAATCCAAATCCCTGATGCATTTCTCTCTAAATTTTAATCAAAACAAAATTTTTGTGTTTTCTTTATCATTCAAGTAATTTTTTATGAAATTGAAATCCAATCACATCTCATAAAAACAGTATAAAATAAATTCTATATTACATTAAAATCCACTAAATAAATTGAAATTTTGATAACAAATGATAACTCCCTTTCCTTGTGGGTTGATTCCTTACTAGTACTATACTTGTTAGGGAAATACAATTTGGATTGTCGAAATACAACACTACAAGTGAAATGATAACTGAATTTTGGAACCATTTTTAGGTAGGTGGTTGATAAATTTTTTTTTCTTCTTTTTTTCATCAATTTTAGTAATAATAAAATCTAAAAAATCTAAAAATCTATTCTTAAACTCATTTATATTTTTATTATTATTTTTTTCTTCCTCTATTATGCATGGTGTGTTATGTTTTGTTTGGATTCCTAGGTGTATGAATTTCCACATCACTCATTCCAAGAGCGCTGAGTCATCGTAGATTTTTCCAATTGACCTAGAGATTGAACAAACACTATTGAGGAAACTACGTGAAATTATGGATGAGCACAACCAAAACAATACTATGGGGCACAATGAAGAGGGAGGTATTGAGGCTGTCCAAGGAGTTGGAAAACTGTTCGGCCACGATGAAAACTGGAACCATACAGCTCCACATGATCCAGGGTAGCACCCATAGAAACTCCAACAGTTCCAACCATAGTGGATTCCATACCTATAGCTAAGTCAGGTTCCATACTTTTCTCCTGCAAAACAATTTGTGCCCCCATCTACAAGAGAGAAACTACCCCCATTGGGTACTCTTATAGAGTTTGGACTACCCTCCATCCAAGGGGATGGCATGAGGATTTTCTGACAACCGGTGCAGTCCCAACACTTCAAAATAAATCCATCCATTATGAAACTGATCCTAATCATGGTGAAATTTGGTGTTTTACCAAGTGAGGACCCGAACACTCATCTCTCAAACTACCTCATGATCTATGATACCATTGATTACCAAAGTGTTAGAAGATTCCATTCATCTTTGCATCATCCCCTTCTCATTAAGGGATAAGGAAAATGACTCGATCAAGGGACTGCCCCTATGGTCCATCCTCACTTGGGAGTTTTTAGCCCAGACATTCTTTGCCAAATAATTCCCCCCATCAAAGATGGTAACACTGTGGAACGAGATCCAAAATGTCCAGCAACATAACTCAGAATACTTATATGAGTCCTAGGGTTTCTTTAAATAGGTGCAATGAAAATATTCTCACCACGGACTTCTGCACTGGATGTAAGTACAAACCTTCTATGGAATCCTGACCACGAACACCAAATCTGTGGCAAATGTCGCTGCTGGAGGAATAGTAATTTGGAAATATTATGAGGATCTATTTGACCTCCTCGAGGACATGTCATCCAATAGCATGCAGTGGTACTCAGAGAGGGGAATTCAAAAGTGAGTTATGAACAACATTGATGCCACCATGATGATTGCAGCCTAATTGGATGTGGTATCCATGAATATTGAGGCATTTAACCTGAAGAACGCAACCCATGTTCAATTATAAAATCATCATCCATACATCAAATTTTGTGATAACAAAATCATTGGTGAATTCCCAGGGTCAAATGGTGGCACATTAACAAGAAATGTGAGGTATCTTTCTCATAACCAATGGCCAAATATGTTCTCTTAGTACCAAATCCCCACATGGCGAGAACAAATGAACATGAGGTACTAGCAACAACAGAAACATCCTCCACCCCATAGACCACCTCATAGTGGTCAACAACAGAACCACAACCCATATCAATGGTAGAAATAGTAGGGAACAAACTAGCATTAAGGGTACCAAATCCCAATCTCGTTGCAACCAAGGCATCCTCCACCTCCACCAGCTGGATAAAAAAAATTTCCAGAACCACTATCAAAACATGATGAAATTATAACAAAACTCATAAAAACTAAGGAATCATTATTTAAAATCTATTAATATTACATTCAAATCCTGGAAAATAAAATTGGAAAACTAGAAAACCATATATCCTTAAGACAACTTCGTACACAACCTAGTAACACTAAGAAGAACCTGCGAGAAGAGGCCCATGAAATCACTTTACAAAGTGGGAAGGAGCTACTTCAAACACCAACTGTAAATCAAGGGAAGGATATAATTCTAGCTCAACCTTCACCATCCTATGTTGAATAAACCATAATGAAGGACCCTTCCCCATTAAAATAGAAGGGGGGCTCCCGTGGTAAGCAGAAAGCATTGGTTAGGCCTATTAATCCCACCTTACCCTTCCCAGATAGGATGAAGCAAAGGAAAATGGACCATTAGATTGGTAACATCAATGAGGTATTCCAAAAGATGGACATCAAAATCCCTTTTGTAGAAGAATTAACTCAGATGCAGACGTACAAAAATTTCATGAAATGGGTTGTCTCCAATAAAATAATGATGGAGGTTCTAGGAACCGTTTCACTGAATAAGGAAATCTTAGCCATGGTGAATTTATTGAGTCCTCCAGAACTCCATGATCCAGGAAGTTTCACTATCCCATGTACCATTGGATCAAGTGAGTTTTTAAAATCCCTCTCGGACATTGGAGTAAGCATTTACTTGATTCCCTTCAGAGTCGTTAGAATGCTCTGGATTAGTGATCTCAATCCCACCCGAGTATCCCTCATTTAAGTTGATCGCTCCATCAAATTTTCCAAGGGGTTTCTTGAGGATGTTATTGTGAGGGTAGGAAGGTTAATTCTCCCTAATAAGATCATAATACTTGATACAGAGGAAGGCCATGAGGCATATTTCATTTTTGGAAGGCCTTTATTGGACAATGGTATGGAAATTTTCAATGCCAACCAAGGTGAACTAATCTTCAGAGTTGGCGATGAAAGAGTCTCCGACAACGCCATCAAGGCTGTCAAGCAGGCATCGCTACTGGAATAAGAGGAATGTTATGCGTTAAAATAAATGGATGAACACATCATATTCAAGGAAGATAGTCTGATATGTTATTTTCTCATTGATGACCCACTCTTCATAGATATCCAAGATGCACTTGTGGAGTTTTAATTTCTCAAAGGCTGGGGCGGTCATTTTTGGAAATGCCCATATATCCCAGACATTTTGGAGAGATTAGAGGTGTATCCAATTTTTCCTTCAATCCCAAAGGAACCTCAAATTATGCTAAAACCTCTACCTTCATCTCTAGAATATGGATATTTGGGTGATCAACAAACCCATCATGTTATACATAATGAAGATCTATCTCAAGATAAATAGGACACACTTCTACAAGTGCTGAAGCAAGGAAAGAAATCCATTTGATGGACAATTGTAGATCTGATGGGATGAGTCCCACGATTTACACCCATAAGGTGCTACTAGAAGAAGGACAAAATCCATATCAGTATAAAAATGAAGGTTGAACCCTCCCATGAAATAAGCCTTGAAGAATCAGGTAATCAAATTGTTGGATGTGGGAATCATATACCCCATTTCAGATAGCTCATGGGTGATTACTCTATAAGTGTTACCCAAAAGGGGGTGTCATTGTGGTATCCAATGATAAAAATTAAATCATCCCCACACGGTCAGTCATGGGTTGGGGAATCTATGTTGACTACTGAAAGTTAAATGATGAAACATTGAATGATAACTTATCACTACCCTTCATGGATCATATGCTGGAACGACTGGAGGGACATGAGTTTTACTACATCCTCGAAGGATATTCTAGATATAACCAAATCACCATTTCCCCTGAAGATCAATAAAAAACACCTTAACATGCCCCTATGGTACGTTTTCTTATCAAAGAAAGTATTTTTGGATTTGCAACGCTATTTCCACCTTACAATGATGTATGTTGAGAATCATTCATGACATGGAAGAAAAAATCATGTAAGCCTTTATGGATGATTTTTCCTTCAACGGAAAATACTTCAACACGTTTCTGGGGACTATGGAGCTAGTTTTGGAATGGTGTGTGCACACTAACCTAGTTTTAAACTGGAAAAAATGGCATTTTATGGAGCATAGTGGTATCATCTTGGGCCACCGTATCTCTATGAAAGGGACAGAAGTTTATCCTGCAATGATATAATTCATTTCAAATCTACCCATCCCAACTTCTTTCAGAGATATCCAATGTTTTCAGGGTCATGCAAGTTTCTACAAACTGTTTGTCTAATACTTTTCGATGATTTCCTAAAAACTGACCAATCTCTTATCCAAGGATGCCAGCTTCGTGTCTGATGAGACGTGTCCCACATCTTTTCAAAATCTGAAGCAACTATTGGTGAATACTCCGGTGATGATTTCTCCCAATTAAGAGGTATAATTTGAAGTCATCTATGATGAAAGAGACTACATGGTGGGTGCCGAACAAGGAAAATGGTTGGATCACATCTTCCAACCCATTTACTTTTCTAGTATAGTACTGAATGAAGCACTGGTTAATTACACTACCATGGAGAAAGAAATGATTATAGTGGTGTTTTCATTTGACAAGGTTGGTTTATACTTGGTACTATCAAAAGTTGGTGTGTATTCTAACCATTCACCACTAATTTATTTGGTAAACAAGATTCATGTGAAGACATGACAAATATGTTGGTTTCTTCTCCTCCAATAGTTCAACTTGGAGATCCATGATAAGATGGGTAGTGAGAACATTATTACTGACCACCTCTCCCTCCTAAAAAATTCCTCATTTGGAGAAGGAGGATGGTATATACATTAGGGATGAATTCCCTGATGAGCTGATTTTCATGATCAAAGGACCACCATGGCCTTGGTATACAGATATTTCAAATTATTTAGTTACAAGAGTAGTTCATCCCGATCTCACTTACCTGTAGAAGATGAAGTTTTTATCTGATGTAAAGAGATACTTCAGGGAATACCCACTTCTTTCAATCATGTGGCGATGGGTGATTTTCCATTTCATCGTGGAGAATGAAGTTCA
The DNA here is from genome assembly GCA_963277665.1 of Viscum album. NCBI lineage: Eukaryota > Viridiplantae > Streptophyta > Magnoliopsida > Santalales > Viscaceae > Viscum > Viscum album. Next base: position 2,065,593,007 of record OY728121.1, read on the forward strand.
TTGTGTTATAATGTTTTGTTACTCCTCACCAGTTGTAGGACATCATGGCCCAGACCGTACAATAGAGAATATCCTGAAATCTGGATTTTTTGTGCCTACCATGCACAGGGTTGCTCATTAAATTGTTAAGAAGTGTGATCATTATCAGATGATAGATAATATGGGGCGATGAGCCGAGATGCCTCAACACCCTATCCTATAGGTCAATATCATTGACGTCTGGGGAATTAACTTCATGGTTCTATTCCCACATTATATGGGAACTATTTTATACTTCTCTCTGTGGACTATGTCTCAAAGTTGGTGGAAGAAACTACTACATCCCATGTCACAACCAAGGTAGTTGTGGCCTTTTTGATGAAACACATCTTTAGCAGATATGGCATTCATCAAGTTTTGATCATCGACAAGGGAACGCATTTTGAAAATTCCATAATGAAGAATATGTTACTTAAGTATGGGGTGAAGCATGGCATGGGAACACAATACCATCCCCAATATAGTAGTCATGTGGAATTATCAAATCATGAACAAAAACAGATCCTGGAAGAAATGGTGGGAGATTCAAGGAAGGGATCGTCCAAATATCAAGATGATTCCTTATGTGCATATCGTACAACCTTAAAAACTCTTATAGGGAAGTTTCTATTCTGCCTTGTCTATGTGAATCTATGACACCTACCAATAGAGATGGAGGATAAATCATATTGGTCCGTCAAGGCCCAGAATTTCGATTTAAGGGCTTTCAAAGAGAAGTGCAAGTTCCAGCTGATGGATCTTGAAGAGATCCAACAAGAGGAGTATCAGAACGCTAAAAATTACAACGAAAAGACACGGGCATTCAACAACCAGGTGATTTCACAAAAACCAATCCAACTCAGTGATCAGGTATTACTCTTCAACTACTGTCTGATATTTTTTCAAGGAATGTTGATGTCCCAATGGTCGGGACCATTCCAAGTGCTCAAAAGTTTCCACCATGGTGTTGTGGAAATTACTATTGAAGATAAAAAACCATTAAAGGTGAACAGACTATGCCAAAATATTTACCATCACATGAATGATATGGTAGGTACAATCTCCACCATTCATTTTAGGTAACACGAGGTAGGTAGGTTGGGCCAACAATCTAAAACAAAAGCTCTTCTTGGGAGGAAACCCAAAGGTTACACAATTTGTACCACATATACAAACATCATGTGATGATCTATATAGTTTATATTCCTAATATTATAAATATATAGATTAAGTAACTTAATAAACAGAGATGATTCTAGTGTTTATGGTTAATTAACGGGAGATTATCCAATCAGTAACCTATTTGAATCCATCCATATCTACCTTTGATGCAGGTTACATCCTTATTATACTCATGTCTACTTACACGGTGTGTGTGATATTTTTAAAATAATATATAATTTTTTTAAATCATTTAAACCCCATGATATTAATGGAAAATCCGACCAGGGTCATATACTAGTTTCCAAAAGACCAAGGATTGAATCCTAATAACCGTCTCATTTCCCTCATTTTTCATATTAATAAAACCACACGGTGTGCATTTCGATATACATCGTGTGTACCATTTTTTAAATGATATTTTAAAAGGTTTTTGAAATATGATCATACATGTAGGTGAAGTAGGTAGATTGGTAGAGTCTCATCCCTAGATCCAAAATACCCGGGTTCGAACTCAGCTAATCTCCATGCTTTATCCCTTTTATACCAATTAAAAACAAAACATTGGGCCCTTTCTTCATCCCATATAGTATGGGATTTATACATTAAATATATATAATTCATAAACATTAGTAGTAGCACATCATTTTCTCCAGTGGTTGAGGGCTTGCATTTGGATCGAACGATCGCTAGTTTGAACCTCGCCCCATGCACCGTGCCAATGTCTATAATTATCTTTTTTCAATTTTAGAACACATGATGTGGATTTCCTGATACATTACGTGTATAACTTTATTTTTAATAGTATATATATTTATATTATTTTTTTTATTTGAATTATTAATATTAATTATTATATAGTTTACTATAATAATACTATTATAAACATGGTCAGCCGTTTTTGTGTGTTTTTAATTCTGATTTCTTCTAAATTTTGATCCTTAGTCCAGGTATTCCCTTCTACATGCTTCATTTCTATATTTTCATAGCATTTAAGTCAATTTTCAGATCAACCGACCATTTGTATTCCTAAGCATTACACGGCTTGCGCGAAGAATACATGTCGTGTAATCTTTATACATGGCCCAAGACAGTGCGTTTTCTCCACTTGGTGGATACATTGTGAGTGCATTCTGTACACAACATGTATCATGCCTCCCCAGGCCTACTAGCCCAGATCGTGTTTGTTGGGGACATGGTCTCCATCCCATGTACTGATACACGTTTTGTCTGTTTGGGATAGGTAATATCCTCCAATTCTTAGGAGGACGCATGTGGATGATCCACATACCTCGCACACCCTGTTCACTTACACGGTGTGTATCTCATCGATACGACGTTTATTCCCCTTTTTCCCCTTCCCTTGTCGAGACATGTCTGGATATTTACACGAGCCTCATATCAATTTCGTGTACATGGTATATACTTCCTATTACACATCATGTACTTTGTTTTTATCCAACACATGCCCTCACAGAATTTATATCCATGGTACACGGGTTCAAAAACAGACCCCCCTTCACTCCATGTACCCAGGACCTACATGCCATGTTCTTCTAAATATTTATATTTCAAACATTTTCCTCTTATTCTTTATCTTCTTCTCTTTTTTTGTTTCATTATGGTAGGGCTAATCGAGATCATGTGACTGGGAAGCGGCATGATTCCACTACTGAGATTGAGCGGCCTCGTCACCATTGGATTAGTCTTCAACCTTCCGAGCAGCCATCTTTTTATTTTCCTGTTAGGAAGCCCCCAGCATTGGCCGCTCTTACTACTCTCCTAATGCCACCTCCACCAATGATATCTACGGATTTGGAAATTATTTTTTCCCCTTCTACTATTAATCATCCGACAGAGGCTTTTGTTCCATTTATTATGGTTGAGATCTCCTCAGCCACATCACCATCTTTCAGCTCCACCCCCTCTGAGCTACCCAACACACAAGTGGTGGAACTAACCAAGGCAGCACATCCAATTTTTATCCAACCATTTTCTCCTGCTCAGGTATCCACTACGCCTTCTTCTACCTCAAGTACAAGTCCATCTACTCCAACACCAGTCGTTCCACCACCTCCTGCACCGGCTGCTGCATGCCCTCTTCCACATCTCTGCCTGGTTTTTCATGAGGACCATCCTGTGGTGGAGAAATTGTGGCACTTTTCCCACAACACAATCTAGATGAACAGCCGCTTCCATGACAATTCAGTTCCATATCAAATTGGTATCTGGGAGGATCATGAGGGGCTTTTGGGCCATACTCACATTCTAGATACTTTTCAGGTCAACACTATTACATACCGTTATTTATTTTTGGATTTCATGGCCACCTCTGAGTTAGAGGGGCCCACATACTATTATACACCCATATATACATCTCGCCCACTTCCTTTCTTGCAAGGGGGATGACCTTTTTCACTTACTAGGGTTGATTTTGGGTAATGGTGCAACATCAATCTCAATCCTACCACACCACCTCTTGTGTCCATTTAGAACCACATTTAGGGCTCTGATCTTGTTTTGATGTCTAGGGAGCTTACAGGTCCTGACCACAGGTACTCCCCCAACTCGCAAAAGAGAATTCTCAGCACTAACCCTCCTCTTCACTTCCTTCAACGGTGTTTTAGCAACATTATTTTTACTCACCAAGAAGATATGGGTTTTGTGTTCGGATGGGACATGGAGCATATTACATGTATCATATGGAATTATTACCTTGACCTCCCCTATCTTCCATTTTTTTACTTTAATTCTATGATCCGTGGACTTCAAGGAAACCTGAACGGTGGGTTTTATGCCACCCGATTGGCACACTTTTTTGGATATTGAGTCATCTCTACCTCATGATCAATTGGGTTCTACTCAGCATATGGACATCCTCATTCTTATCCATATGAGATTTTTTGAGCCACAAAGATAATGCATTGTGCTTGTGTAGGATGCCCTTGCTTCTGTAGGGGTGAGGGACGAACCACATGCTCTTACTGTTGTTGCTGCTTAGGATCCACCACATCCACATGCAGATGTCCCATCCCCACCCCTCCCCACGTCTTATAGACTTCCTTATACATATTATATTACTTCTTCATTTGTTTCTCTTACCTCCCCACCCCTCTCTGTAGCTTCGGTCGATCTCCCATTTACCCTCCTCCAAGCCAAAACAGAGTACCACTAAGTTTTTCTGGATCGTGGTCTGGACCGGCTTGAGCTGATTTTGGGGCTTCTGCTTCAGCATCATGTAAATCTAATACCCACAACATATGTTCCATACTCCTCTATATTACCTTATTCTGTATCTCAATATTCATTTATTGTGCTGGACACGAATTCAGTTCTCCTCTCAACCATCATCCCCACTGATACCACTCTTGCTACCGACCCGGGAATCACTGTTAAGCCACCCACTTCGAGTATTACTCCTAAGTCTACGGATTCTATTAATCATCTTCCAAGAACAAATCACATACCTACGACCTCCACTTCTACCACCATGACTTCACTTCCTGATCCTCCAATTACAGATGATGCATCCCCTAAGCCAACCCCATGTTTGGTTTTTAGAACATTTATTTTCATTTTATATATTTGTTTTGTGCTCTACTTGGGATGTGCTACTTTTTATACGTGATGTATTTCTTTTTCCTTCCATTTAACATCGCAGGTATAATAGAGCGACTAGAGCATCTCTATTTTTGAAAAGAGTATTTTTCATTATTTATTTTTTCCTTTCTCTTTTTGAGTTTACTTCTTCCTCTGATTCCATTCATCTTTCACCACTTGATTTCCCATATTCCCTCCTCCACCATGGTATTGCACTTGTGGGACCATGTTTTGAATTAAGTGCGATGGAGGTCCCCGTGTTGCACAATTCTTTGCCATTAATTGATTTAGGAGACATCTTTAATAGTTGAAAAAAAAATTATTGTTCAACTTTTTGGATTAATTATAATTATAAATAATAATGGAATAAAAGGGAATTTTATAAAATCTATATGCTTATTTCTATTTTCAATGTGTTTTAAAATGATTGTTGATAATGTTTGATTCTGTATTTTTAAGCCTTGGATATTTACATTTGTTAGACTATTCATTTTGTATTCATGTCATGACCTGATTGACAACTGCATTTTTTCCATTCCCCGTAGGTATCTTAATCCATATTGAAATTTTATTTCTTATACCCTAATTTTTGAAATATTCTTTGGATATTCATAACTACCAAAATTTTCAAGTTTTTCTCTTCAAAACATTATGATATTGAAATAACATTAAAATGATTAAGGAATCTAATTGTTTTTCTGCCCTATGACCATGATACCTACAATACATCTGATCTTTATCAATGCTTAGAAACCATGAACTACCATGATATGAAGCCACATTACAAACCTATTTTCCTTTCTGAACCTAATTCATTTATAATTTTTCAAGATTATACATTTGAGTTCTGAAATGATGGAATTTGTTCTTTCATGGTATATTTTGGTGAGAAACCATGAACATATGTGTGGGGGACTTTGTCACTTATTTATTTGGAAAAACGTGTCCCAGATCCAACTATCCTACGAATTATGGGTGGTACCACAATAATTAAAAAAATGAATAAGGAAAAAGAGGGACGATACTCTTTAATAAATATTATTGGTTTATGGGCCCAAATTGGTAAAGGAATATCATAGTAATGATACCTTTGAGAGAGCATCATTGTGGGAGAATTTTCATTAAGCTCTACTGTGATTATAATTCATTAATATTTTAGAATTGAAACTCCTTTTCATGCCTCAATGATTAATATGCATCATTACCTACTAACCCTTAGACTCGAAATCATTTGATCCTTATAGAAATCCCTCCTATGTTTTGGGATTTTATTTTTGCAGTGTATAATGAGAACACTTGAATGCCTATGGATAGATTTAATATACTTAAGATTGGGAATAACTCTAATTAAATAATATTATGTGATGAGTGAGTTATCTTTTTTTTGAGGTAAATCATCAAGTAACATGTTTATTTATGAAACCATACACATCGTGAATGAAATAGAAAGTTAATTTTAAAATAAATTATATATGAATCATGATTATAATATCATTGAAAATGTAATTTGTTTTGTTCCATTAAAAAATTATTCTTCTATGGTTTTATTATTTACAGTTATATTTAGTTAAATGTTTCCCTTTTAGATTATTATTTTTATTGACTAGATGTTGATATCTTTTACAAGGATAAGAAAATAAGTAAGTGTGGGGGAGTTTGACGTACATGATTTGTGTAAACGTTTTCATACCATTTATTTTTATTACAAACATTTTTTCATCAAATATATTTTGTTTTATAGATAAAATACTTTATTTTTGGGATTACAATAATTTTAAGATATTTCCGACCAAAATCAAAACTCATGGCAGATCAAAACAAAATTTCAAATATACAGGGAATGTACTTGTTTATACACGCCATGTACTACTTCATAGAAATGGATTGGGAAGATGGAATACATGACCGTGTTTCTGGAAAAGGAATACACACCGTATACTTAACATATACATGTCATGTGGCCCTTCTAAAAGTGGTTGGTGGACGATGAATATTCTTACACTGTGTGTGGGCATCGCTAGATGTCAGGTACTTCCACCTACCAAGAAGCTCCATGTTCAATGTCAAAGAAGACATGTTATCTCAACTACTAGTGGAGAAAATAAGGACAAAATGTGATTATTAGTAGTACACTACAAGTACTTCCAGGTATCTTATGTGTGTAACTAAAATCAATAAATAGGTGGCTTGGCCTCCATGTTCAGAAGTTATTCAGATTCATCCATTCCATGTTATTCGTTGGGGGAGCACTCTGGATATGGAAAATAAGAGAAGAAGAGAGAGATAGAAAGTGAGATAAGAGATGAGAGAAGGTGCTTTCAAGCTACCTTCCTAACGACCTTCACTCCAATGCTTTCAATATGATAAATTTAGGTAATGCAGGTTGTTTAGTTACTAGATACTCCATGAGTAGCTAAATTTCTTATGTGTTGGGGATGTGGAAAATTATGTGTTGTAATTTTTAAATTATGAAGATGTAAACTTGTAATTTATCTTCATTTCTCATAATTCCTTTTTAACTATTTCAATATATCACTAGAAACCTCATATCAGACCATGAATGGGATTTATAGTGATCTTTAAGGAATTGTGATTTAAAACATCCATGAACATTTGTTGTTTTAATCATTTAAAAAAGGGATGAAATTAATAAAATAGAATGAAATCAAATTTCAGACCAAGTAATGGGATTCTATTGATTTTAATAGGACTCACCAGACCATTTTTTTCTATTACATTCATAACCCATAGATTTGAATTATCATGAACAATACAACCTCATAAGAAAATCGATTTGATAAAAACCATTAAAATATATTTCCTCAATGAATTTCTCTCCAAATTTTCATCCAAACCAAATTTCTATGTTTTTATTTATCTTTCATGTAATATGTGAATATTTTGAAATCCATTCACTTTTCATCAATACCCTAATAAAGTTGATAACAAATTTCAGGAAACACCACTAAATAAATTAAAAACTGGATATAGAAAACAAAGATAACTCCATTTCCTTATAGATTAATCCCTTACTAGTACTATACTTGTTAGGGTAATTCAATTTTTGTTTTCAGAAAAGCAAGATTTTATAGGAACGATAACCAATAATTCGGGGTGCACCGGTCACATAATATCTTCCATATTGCGCTATATAATTTTGTCTACACCCATCACAAATTTTATGTCCAATACATTCCTCATATTTATTTCATGGTGTCCCATACTACATTGAATAATTATATTCATAATTCTTTTGAGATAAATTTCATTCCTACATACATATTCACAAATGAAGTGAATACTGAAAAATGTCAAAATGACTAGATTTATTTGGATTATGTTATGGCTGCATAAAATTTAATAGTGACATGCATGGAATAAAAAATCATGATTCTTTACTTGTGATAAGAACTAGTGATCATAAAATAATGGGTTTTCACATAAAAAAAATATCTCTTGAACTAAAAAAATTTCGCATGAATGTGAACATTTTTATACCATGATTTAAATGTTTTGACATTGAAATGCATGTTATTTTTTATTAATCCATGTTCTGTTAATTGTAATATCAAAATAGATTAAAACATAAACATAAATAGTTAAAGGTATTCCTTGTGGAAAACATAAATACAAAGTATGGATGTAAAATCACTGTTTCATGTTAATTTTTCCTGCTTTCAATAAAAAAATGTAATTAAACACTTGTGCTTATGCATGTATATAATTTATGCTTAAATGTGAAAACAATTATACACATACCTATATTTCTAATACTATTTAAAAACATAATGATTCATGATTGAAATACATATATTTATATATGTGGGTTTGAATGTTATGTACAACAATATATACACAGTGTGTATACATGGGATTTTCACAACCAAAAACAGAGTTTAATAAACCCTTACAAATGGTGTACACTTGAAAAGAATAATTAATAACAAAAATATGTTTTATGAAAATTTAATTAAAATTATAAATAATATCTTTATATTACAATATATCCACATGTATGTCTATGTGGTCCAGATAAACAGAAACAAAGTAGAATGCTTGCATGATTTACATGTGATTAATGAAATTATTTACAAAACAAAACCTCGTCATCATATGAACTGCTTAATTTTGTTTTTAAAAATGAACATACGTATATATAACTGCATATAAATAATTTATAAACAAGGGGGTTCTTATGAAAAAACAAACCAATGTAATCCCTTTCAAGTATTATTAAAGAAATTATTTTAAAAAAAGTTCCTCAATTAAAATAATAAAAACCCAAAATGATTTTGTTTAGTAAATTTGAATATAAGTATATATATACATATAGTTTACACAAACACAAAACAAGAGTAACCATTATTAGTGTTATACACCTTAAAACATCAGTTTAGCACTGATAATCATATTTAATAAAACCCACAAAATATGTTTAGATTGTGAATCTATATAAAATATCATGCATATATATAATCTGTGAAAAGAAAAAAGTAGATAAATGGTGTTTTCATGTGGAAATAATAATCCCTTACATGTGTTATACACTTTAAAAACACTAATAAACACATTAAGAAAGCCTAAAACGAGTTAGGGAATGAAAATTGTATAAACGTATATATATATTTATATATATATCCCTAAATTCAAAAATGAATTATAGTTTTTCATAATGAAAACATATAAAATTAATCCCTCACATAGTTCATGATTGAGATTGAGTCGAGCAGTGTCTTGGAGGGGATAATCTTGTAGAGTTACAAGTGCAATTGGGGTTTATATAGGCTGTGTATATATTTTATATATCATGATTCTTACATAATGTATAAAAAAACACCACAATAAATAAACTAAAAGTAAAAATGTCTAATACTCTGATTAAAATAAATCCTAAGATTATGAATTATTATATTATTATATATATACATATGTAAATTTGTGGAAACATCAAATGGGAGAAAATAAAAAAATAAAAAGAAGTAAAAAAGAGGTTTACAGGATGAAATTGAATGTAGGTCTGAAGAGAATAGTGGAGGATCATAGGGGAGATATAAAAAAAATAAGAGATGAAATATGTTTGTCAAGTCACTAATTTGGTGCGAGGAAGAAGAAGAAGTGCGGAGAATTTGAAAAGAAATGGATTGTCATGATCGTCCGAGAGAGATAGGATGGCTGTAGTAGTTACCACAGTTTTAAAAATGGATGGATGGTGGAGATTAAATCATGGATTGAATGAAAGACTGAGTTATGATCGGGAATTTTAAAATAGATGAGAAACTGAGATTCATTCAGCCCTTGCACTGATGGTTGAAGAAAATGTGGAGGGAATGGTCGCGGTGGTAGTACATGAACTCGGGATCGGATCGTTAAGTCTGGTTGTTGAACTATGATATTGAATGAATTAGATTTTATTTCCAATGAAAAACTCATCCCACATCAAAACTAAGGTATTTTAGATCCATCTTTAAAAGCCTCGAGCTCTGAACACTGATGAGTTGTGTTACTTCCCCCTATTCAGCACTACCCCATACAAGTTCTCCCTACGGGCGTTCTATGAACCCACTACATGCCATTGTGTCACCTCACAAGGTGGCACATAGATTTATTTCTTTCTTGCATCCCATGTGCATTCACACTCCCTTGCGGCTGACCTATGCTAGTCGAGGGGCTAATGCTCGGCCGCCTACTCTCTAGGAGTGGTGCGAGTTGCCTCCCTTGGAGGGATTAAGGAATGAACTAAGGGTAGCATATATTTTTTAAATAACTCTTCATTAAAATAATTCAAAAACCAAATAAACCATAAAACATCATTTTAAACCAAATAATGTGGAAATGTAGTTTCCAGAGTTTAATTTCATTAAACAAAGAATGTCTTTAATTTTAATAGTTTAACACATAATATCAACATTATTTTAATATTTGGAACCATAAAATAATGAATCCAACATATAAATTATATCATGTCATTACTCATCGAAAGTTATAACTTTTAATTAATAAGAAATATGTTCTAAAATTAAAACATGTAGTTTTTGTATCAAAACAATATCTTCTCATCAAATTAATTAAATTAAATATTTGTATGTCTCTTCGTATTTTCATTAATTCAAAAATTCATGATTTAAAATTCATTTTATGCTTTAACACATTATTTTTCAAAATCTAATGATATGTTCAATTAAAAATGTTCAAAAACCTAGATTTTAATGCATTTTAAAAAATTATTATTTTTAAATATACTTAAATACTTATAATTCATAAAATAATCAAAATTATTAGAAATAACCAACGGTTATAAGATTTTATCACCGTTACATAACCAATGCTCTCCTAAGGATAGTAATAGATACTAACAGTTCACAAAGGCCTTATAAATAGATTTTTAGGGTGTTCCCATATTTAGTAACAAATTAGTGAACATAGTGATTTATATACCCTAGATGTTCAGTATGTTTGTCATAACACTTTAAATATTTCTCTTCATTGTGATATACCCAAAGTACTCTCACTATTTTATTGGCCTATTTGTTGTGTTTGGGGGACTCTTGTTTATTTCGATTGGTCTCTTAGTAGGTATTCTAGGTTAGTGAGGTTATTTTGGCCTATTGGAGATGTAAGATTCCTCATTTACTTTTTGAATAAAACATGTCTTTTTTTTCTACATGTATTCTTATTTTAAAAGCACCATTGTTAAAAAAATCCATCATAATAATAAAGAAAAATATTATTTATACTAATTAAATTAGTTTATGTTATCACATTATGGAACCCTTATAATAATTTCATCCTTGTAATTCCATTCCTACACATAGACATTGAAATTTTTCCATCAACCCTGGTTTCCCTTCAAAAGTAATGTCGATGTCGGTGAATTACCCAGTTTCTGGTTCGCACAACTTCAAAACTATCACCCTCTCTGGTCCAGACAAAATGTGAGAAGCATGGGTCATACTCCTGTAGACATGTACTGTTTCTTGGGAGTGAGGCATGAGGGGTGTGAAGCTGTGAGACATCACCATAGACCTGACGTATGTAAAATGAATGAAAGGACTCAACCTTATGAATTTCAATGTCTCATCTAGTGTGACTATATAGAATCATCTGACACATACATGCTGCATGGTGGATGCATGTATGTGCAACATCTCAGAAGTCCCATATGGATACAAAGTCGTCGGCTAGAGTGAAACATTTAAAAAGTCCCTCATAGTACTTCCCCCGATGTTCATAGAATGGAAAGTGGGTATGTACCATGATGAAATAGTACAATCCTAATCCTCGATGAAGATAATGTACATGAAGAGAGTTAGATATGTGGTAGAGGTGTTTTGATGTCAAAAAATGATTTTTAAAGGGTTCATAGTCTTCATGAAATGACTTGGAAATTATGGTCTTTATAACTGTAGTTGGATGGGACAAAATATGTTTTTGTGAACCTTCACCTACAAATTGAAAATTTTAATAATGAATATAAACTTATCAAGACATAAAGAAATTTTTAGTCTTGGTCTAATATTCTAGTGTTTTCTAAATCGATCCTTTTATATCAACTATAGTGAACCCGAACCTAGAATCCTAAATTATGTACATGAAACGTGGTGGGTAATGTTTTTCCTCCTATGGAATATAGAAAAAAAAGATTACCTGTCTTATTCAATCAAAAAGGATTGTTTTGGTATAGGTTCTAGAAAACCTGATATAGCTGATAAACATCTTCAAAAACTAGAAAAAGATAGACATCAAATTATTGTCATCACGTAAGGGTACTCAATACTTGATAAATATACTAATTCTGTAAAAATAAATTGAAAATTTTGGGTGACCACTAAAAATTCTCAGTATGGGTTTTTAAAATTATTTTAATAAAATTACTTTTTATAAAAAACAACCTTTGAAAAAATCATGAAACATTTTCTAAAAAGAATAAAAAATTACTTCTTGAGGCATGTCATCATCATTTTTCAAAGGATAGTTGAAAATTTTTTAAGGAAAATATATTACTGATGAATTATATGTATTTACTTAGAAATTATAGTTTATAAATATTTCAGAGTGCACATACATGTACAAAAATTCATTGAATGCGACATAATCCATAAATTGATCAAACCAATATTAAAGGTGACATTATAGTTTATATGTACACATTAGCAGAAAAATTAACACTTGAATGAAACTGTGTAAGTAACAGTGTCATGAATCACCTAGAACTTAATATGCAGTTAATAGATTGATAGGTGTAACATCAACTTTTGTTTCATCATTTGATACATTTTCATTATATAACATTCTAGGAGAATACTTAATTTATTACATATGCATTCAACACCATTATCATAATATATTATTAACCAAATGATATTCTATAAGTCGAATAAACCTATGATTGGTAATATACTAATAGATAACGAGGGAATATGCAATTCTAGATCTTTTCATGGAATATCACCAAAACAATACATAATCATATTGTAAAGGCCTTGTTCTAATACCATATGAGTAATAACCAAATATAGTTCATCTCAATAGACTTAACCAATTCATAAGATCACTATATAATTCTGAGCACAATAGTCACATCATATCATTTATATTGTGCTATATAATTTCGGGCGCACCTGCCACATCTATTATGTCCAATACATTCCTCATATTTCTTAGTAAGGTCTAATATTAATGGTCTCCCATACTAAATTGAATACATACATTCTTAATCCTTATGTGAAAAATTTAATTCATGCATACATATTCATAAATGAAGTGAAATATACAATAAATGTAATAATGACTATATTTTTTAGTTTTAGGATATTGATGAATCAGATTTAATAGTGACATGGATGGACTATAAGGGAATGATTTTGCACAAGTCATAGGATCTAGTGCTCATAATAAAATGCGTTGTTGCATAAAATAATATTTCTTTCATTAGAATCCTTTCACATGAATGTGAATCTTTTCCTACCATGATTTACATGTTTTGATAATGAGATTCCTGTTATTTTTTATTAAACCAAGCACCATTAATTTAAATATATATATAGATAAGGAAACAAACATAATTCGTTAAAGACATTCCTAGTGTAAATTTAAAACCCAATTTATGGATGTAAAACAATTACTTCGTGTGAAATAGTCATGCATAAATTGAAAAAAGTAATTAAACCCATGTTCTTATGAATGTACATAATTTTTTCTTAAACATGAATAAAAAATTATACAGTTACTAATATAGCTAATACCATTTTAAAACATAAGGAGTGAAGATTGAAATACATATATGTATATATGTCGGTGTTAAAATTATATACAAATATATTTGCACGAAGTGTATACTGGTGATTTGAACAACCCAAAACAAGGTTTAATTAACCCTTATAAATGTTGTACACTTTAAAAAAATTATTTATTATTAAATATTTTTTTATGAAAAATTAATTTATATAGTATCAAAACCCTATATATAACAGTATAGGGACATGTATTTCAATGTGGTCCAACTAAACAAAAACTAAGTAGAATCCTTGGATTATTTACATGGTTTTAATGACATTATCTAAAAATTTAACCATGGAATCATAAGAACCGAATATCTTTGGTTTACAAATGAACATACATATATACAAAATCTCATATAAAGAAATTATAATCAAGGGTTTGGAATATGGAAAAACAAACAAACAAAATCCCTTTCAAGTTTTATTAAGAACATCATTTAAAAACAATGTTCATCGATTAAAATCATAAAAAACTGAAATGGTTTGGTTTCATATGTAAAAATATAAGTATATATATAAAATTAGTTTACACAAATAAAAAAAGATTAACCCTTACAAGTGTTATACAACATAAAACATCAGTTTAATATTGATAATCATTTTTATAATCCCCAAATAACGAGTTTGGACAGGGAATCCATATAAAATTTCTTGCATATATATAATCAGTGAAAACACAACAGTAGATAAAATAAGTTTTCATATTGAAATAAAAATTCCTTACATGTTTGATACACTTTAAAAACACTGATAAACCCATTTAGAAAGTCTAAAAAGACTTTTTATTTGGAAGTTATATATATATGTGCGTGTGTATGTATATATGTATGTATACATGAATACAAAAAGTTAAAAGATTATTTTATCATAAATACGTAGCAAATTGACCCATTACTTGGATTCAAGAGGGAGATTGAGTCTAGAAGTGTCTTAGAGGGGAAAATTTATTAGAGTTACAATTGGAATTAGGGTTTATTTAGGTTGTGTGTCTATATTATATATCATGATTCTTATATAAATTATAAACAAATAACACTGAAAATATACTTATACAAAAAAGGTCTAACACTATAATTAAAATAAATCCTAATCTAATAAGTGATTATATTTGTAACACCCTAAGCTTCTACGGTACGCTTCTCTTTGAATAATGCGATAGCGTGTGTTGTACGCAACACCGAGTTCTAACAACCAATCAAACTAGCCATTATGAATAGTAATACCTAATTTTTAAAATTATATATATTTTATATTTCAAAATGGACTTCATTTTTGGTTTCGGAATATCTAATTTAGCCTAAGGTGAAATTTTGGTACTTTTCGGATAACTTTCATATTTTGATGAATAGTGAAAATTACTAAATTTTAATTAAAAACAACTTTTTTAATAAAAATAATTAATAGTGATAAATTATGAATTTTAGTAGTTTTAAAGTATATTTAGAATATATTTTTACCATTTAATATAATTTTGGACATTGGATATAATTTTACAATTAAACCGAACATAAACAATTGTCAATCTTTTGATAGTTATTATCTCTTAAAAACACGCTTTTTGTTTTGACAGCGGGAATTAATTTTAAATTAATTTCTCCCACTTCTGTGTTTTGAATTTAGAAAAATGGATTCCATATTTTTAATCAGGATGTTCAAATTGTGTAAATAGGTAACTTTTATTTTTAGACATTTTGAATAATTACTGCGGTAAATATTTTATTTACCATGGTTAAGGGAAAATCCGGTAAATAAGGGTTAAAAATATAATATTATAATAATACTAAATTACCCTAAAACATGTCTTAACCCTATTGGTTGATACATGGTCGATCATGGGCATCTTTGGGTCGATTTTGGGACCCCATGGATCCACTTGTAATTGATAATGACACTTTATTTTAATTAAGTTAAAATGAATACAAAAATGACACAAACATACATCTTTTAGAAAAACAATTGTTACATAGGGTTATATATGTTGGATTTTAGAGTATAAATATTCCTTAGAAAGATAAAAAGATTTCCTACATAATGGTATTTTATTTATTATTTTTAGACATTAAATAATTTATTTTATTTATGACACAATGATGATGCAGTAATTACTATAATAGTGAAAAATTAAAATAATTGATATTATAAATACCCAAATAAATATAATATGAAACTTTTAATGAATTAAACTAATTTTCTAGGATAATATGATATATTAGGATTTATTTAATTGACTTTTTTCGAAGTAACCAATCTGTTATGAATTTCACAAAAATCAACTATTGAATAGTGTCAAAATTGAAATAAAAGAGTTCTTAAAACAAATATTGTATTATTAATTGATATTAAATTACTAAAAATCTAAGGTTCGGCCAAGAGACTTATATCATGATAGGTTCATCATTAATGGACCACTTGGGGGTCTCTTGGATGTATGTAGTAGGATTATTAACCATATTATATAAAAATACAAAGAGACATTGTAAAAATGAAACTCATTAACTTAGAGTTAATACTTAATGATAAGGTTAATATAAGTACCCAAACCTGTCTAAATTCTATTGGTTGAGTGGTTTTAGACCTAGCCCCACCTTAACCGTTGAATAATCAACTTTTGAGCCATTAGAAACCGAATATGAATTTATTATAAATTAATATTTCTAGCTTTTCCAAAGGTGCCCCTCACCCCTCTTATAAAAGGGCACTCCTTCTTCTCATTTCTTCACACCTTCAAAGCCTTTTGGTTCGGCCAAACTCTGCCCAAATACTCTCCCAACATCCCTCACTACAACCTAGAGGCCTTAGTTTGATCAGAAAGCCAACCTATGGAGCCCTTTTGAACAAATCAAAAGGAAGAACCCGAAGAAGAGGTAATGTTTTCACCACCCCTTTTCAAGTTCCTTTCTTCTTCCACTTCTTCTTTCTTTGTTCTTACCATTCTAAAATAATAACTCCAGTATCTTACATATACTGTGATGTTATTATAAATATGGTACAACCATATTCAGTATTCTATCCACCCTTTGAATAACATGTCACCATACGTGCGTACGTACGGCTTACCGTCTCCACGTCGTGGTGTAATTGTTATTCAATATATTATTATTTGGATGGGTATAATAATGATGTGTAACTCATGTAAATAATAAATATAACATTTTAATGATTCTGTATATATGATATACCATCCATTTATATATTATTTTAATATCAAAAGAATGATAGTATCGCTCGTGCGTACGTACGGACTACCGTCTCCACGAACGCGATGAGATTCATTCTCCATTGTATCCATTCAAGTATTATTCTCATTTTAGGGTTAAAAATAATTTTCATATAATTCTGATTATGAATAAGATATAATCTATCCATTACAAACATGTCTTACGTAACCAAACATTTAAGAAGAACGAATCGATTATCACCCGAAACGACGATAATACTAAGATATTATTAATAAAGCAATGTTAAAAGATCATATATGATATCATATTAATGTATATGATTCTTTTATAATTTAATAACAATTATTTCACCATTATACAGGAGGTTAACCTACCCAAACAAAGGAAAAGTACAAGGTAAGGGTTTATTTCGCAATCTCTTCATTATCCGAGGTTATTTATATATAATTATCTACTGGGACCTCGTTATCATCTACGTCCATGTTTCTTCAAAATGTATTTCAAAACATTTTTAATATTTAAAAGAATATGGGTTAAAGTCATTTATACCCTTGTTTGACTTTTTATAAGAGGTTTATAAGGGAATCTTTCCGTCGTTTTCCAAACAAGGTGCTTTTTAACCTTTTCGACAGAATTAAGATAAGAATGTTTTTTTAACTTATACGGTGGGTACGGTTATTTTCTGCCATTATAAAATCGTCAAAGCTTCCCTTACATGCTTATAAGAATATTTTCAAGAACATTTTTTATTTTATATGGCTCTTAAATGATTTCAAAAATAGAAAGAGATATTTCTCTAAAAAGTGTTTTGATTTCATCTATGTCAACATCCTTTGACGGATTTTACGCTTATTTGAAGTTGATTTATTATGATACAAAACTTCTATATTGTATTGAAGGTTTTGTGATATGTTTGACTGTGGATGTGCTATTTTTATACCATTCATAGTTTATGGTGAAATTATTGACATTTCGTATGCTAGTTTTAATACGAATGCTTATGTTATGTTTAAACCTTTTCATATGGGAATGCATTGGACTTAATAAGTAACGGGTGGAGCCCGCTATAGCTCCTCGATGCATTGGTAGGTCTCATGAGACAAACTAGTGTCTTGGCACAAGGCCTTGGCAAAATCTTATTTGCAGTCTTGGCACGAGGCCTTGGCTATGTGGTTATGATAGTCTGGCATTATGCATTCCAACATTATGAAAGTGGTTATTGATTTTTGCATGTGATTATTTTATTAGTAGAATATCCATGTGAATAAGTAAATGGAATTATTTCATTTTACTTTTGCCATACTATGTTGAAGTTCAAGTTTAAAAGGCTTTTGTTTTAGTAATTCATTGCCTTAACTGTTTATGCTTATTTTTGAATGTTCTGCTATATTGTTATCCTTACTGGGAATTTGAGCTCACCCCTTTTCTATGTTTTATTTTTCCCAGGATGTGAAGATGTAAGTTATGAATGACCTGCAGGGATGTTATGAGGAGATTATAGTGTGGACTGTGGAAACATTATGTTGTTGTAGTAGTTTTTCATTTTATGATGTAATGTAAAACTTATGAATATATCTAGTGTTTCCAAGGCTACTAAACCAATCGGTCATTCGAGATTTGATCTTTCTTGTGATCATGCCAATGTTATGTAACAATGCACTGACTCTGGGTAACTAGGGTCGGGGCGTTACATTTGGTATCAGAGGAAGTTTAGTACAAACCTTGGAAGCTAGATTTAGATAAACTCTGATTAGAGCACGTAGACCTATGATGAACTTTGAGGATTAGTATAGAATAACTTCCTAGAATTTTGGTATTGTAGAGATTTTGTGAGTTTTCCGAGAAATACATCCCTGTCTGGATACGAGAAGGTAGAGGCGGCTCTGGAACAGATGTACCTAGGGGTAAAACCCGAAAACACCGATTTGAGCTAGACTCGAACGGGAACTGGTGCACGACAACGGGCCTTGCTGCACTCTTGGTTACGACACTCCCGGGGGATATGCTTAGGATAACTCTCATTTTCTTTACAAATCATTATGAAGGGTTTATGAGTATATAATTCCTCAAAGAAAACATTCTTATGATTATGGATTATATCCATAAATAGTTCAATTTATGTTAAGTGTTTTATAAGTATGGGATTATGTATTTTTATTCATAAACTGATCTAGTTTATGCCATTGTTTAGAAATGGCGCCTAGTGGAAGAAATGGAAACCGTATTAATGCACGCACTCCATGTAGGGATTTCCCTCCTACTCAAGATAATTATAGTGGAGCTGGTGATGCAACTGGTACCGATCAGCTAATCACCATACTGGGACAACTTACTCAGGTTATGAATAATAACCTTACCCGTATGGAGCACCCTGATCCACAGCGTGGAGGATCAATGTTAGATCGATTCATGAGGAAACAACCACCAACATTCAATGGGAGTACAAATCCCTTAGTAGCTGAGCAATGAATATTTTCCCTAGAGAAAATATTTCAGGCTTTGGGGAGCAGTGAAAGGGAAAAAGTTATCATGGAAGTTTACCGCCTCACTGGAGATGCTGATCAATGGTGTCATTGATTCAAAACATGAAGGAAGATGATGAAGTATCAAATATGGAATGGAGGGAGTTCAAATATCTGTTTTTAGAAAAATACTTTCCTCGCGACCATCGAGCAGATATGGAAAGGCAATTTCTGAGTCTGAGACAAAAGGAGGATGAGAATGTCACAAAGTATGAGGCTAACTTTACAAGGTTAGCGAGGTACGCTGGAGATTATATTCGCAACCCAAGAAGTAAGATTGATCGTTTCTTTAATGGGTTAAAACCATTTCTTCGTCGAGCATTGGTCTCACAATCCTTTTCATCGTACGAAGACATTGTCTCATGTGCTATCAATACTGAAAAGGAATTCTCTAAGTCTTATGACATTAAAGCAAAGAAAGAGAAGAAGAGACCTACTGATCAATCTGGGAATGGAAATAAGGGGAAGAAGGGAAAGGTTGAATATCCATCTTGTGGTAAATGCGGGAAGAAACATCCTGGTACTTGCTTGAAGGGAATGGGAGTCTGTTACAAGTGTGGCGAAAAAGGCCACCAAGCTCATGATTGCAAGTGGAAGAAGGAAGCTACCAACGTTCAGTGCTACAATTGCAGGGAGATGGGGCATTATGAAAATACATGTCCTAAGCGTCAGGAGAACATACCTCAGAAAAGGCCAACGGATCAAGGCCAAGCTTATGCTATCACTACTGCTGAGGTAGAAGCTCCGAAAGACGTGGTGGCAGGTAATTTAATGGTTTCCTCATGTTTAGCAAATGCATTATTTGATTCTGGATCATCGCATTGTTTCATATCTTCCCAGTTTGCTAAGAAAATTAGATATTTCCAATTTAATTTAACAAGGGATTTGTCAGTTAAAACTCCTAAGGGAAGTATCATTGCAACAAAGTTTTGTGAATCAGTCCCCATTAGAGCACATAAATGTTCTTTATCTGCTGATCTCATCGTCATACCTATTATTGAGTTTGACATAATCCTCGGTATGGACTGGCTTTCGGACTATGATGCGAAGATTTATTGTAAGAAGAAAGAGGTTACGATTCTTGATGATAATGATAAGGAACACCTTATATTTAGAGCAGAATCGTCACCACCTAATTCTTATTTAGATCCACCCCCAGTAGCTCAACTTAATTCAATTATTGGGGAGGAAGAGAATGAAATAATTGTCGGTGAGGAAAGGAATGTTCAAATAGAGTATGTACCTATTGTGAAAGAATTTGTAGATGTATTTCCGGAAGATTTACCTGGACATCCTCCAGAACGAGAAGTTGAGTTTTCCATTGATTTGATTCCTAGATCAAGGCCTATATTGAAGACCCCTTATAGAATGGCCACTGTAGAATTAGTTGAACTAAAGAAACAACTAGAGGAATTGAGTAATAAGGGATTTATTCGCCCTTGTGTTTCTCCATGGGGAGCCCCTGTTCTTTTTGTTAAAACGAAAGATAGATCTATGAGGTTATGTATCGACTACAGGGAGATAAATGCTCTAACGATAAAGAAAAAGTATCCCCTACCTCGTATTGATGATTTATTTGACCAACTACATGGAGCTCAATACTTTTCAAAGATTGACCTTCGATCTGGATACCATCAGTTGTGTGTAAAGAAGGAATACATTCCGAAGACAGCATTTCGAACCAGTTACGAGCATTACGAGTTTACTGTAATGCCTTTTGGATTGACTAATGCACCCTCTGTATTCATGGATCTGATGAATAGAGTTTTCAAGGAGTATCTCGATGAATTTGTGGTGGTATTTATTGATGATATCTTGGTATACTCCAAAACCTATGAAGATCATGAAAATCACTTGCGCATTATCTTGAAGACTCTGAGGAGGCATGAATTATATGGGAAGTTTAGCAAGTGTGAATTCGGGCTTCATGAGATTTCTTTTCTTGGCCATATTGTCTCTAAAGATGGAATCTCTGTTGATCCTTCTAAGACCAAGGCAATCCAAGAATGGCCAGCACCTACGAGTATAACTGAGGTACGCAGTTTTATTGGTTTGGCAGGTTATTATCGACGTTTCGTCCAGAATTTTGCCCGATTGGCTAACCCATTAACGAATCTCACACGTAAATGGGTTAAATTTGTTTGGACAAAATAGTGTGAAGAATGTTTTGAAGAAATGAAGAAAATATTAGTCAATGCTCCTATATTGACTCTACCATCGGGGAATGATGGGTTCGTTATTTATAGTGATGCATCGAAGAAAGGACTTGGTTGTGTCCTTATGCAGAATGATAGGGTTATTGCCTATGCATCACGACAGTTGAAAATTCATGAACAAAACTATCCTACTCATGATCTCGAGTTAGCAGTTGTGATCTTTTCTTTGAAGATATGGAGGCACTACCTCTATGGTGAAAAATGTGAGATTTATACTGATCACAAGAGTTTGAAGTATATTTTCTCACAAAAAGAACTCAACATGAGGCAAAGGAGATGGCTTGAATTACTCACGGATTATGATTTCACGATACACTACCACCCGGGGAAAGAAAACAAGGTGGAAGATGCTTTGAGTAGAAAAGACCATGGAGTTTTGAACAATATGAGAATTGAAAGGGATCCAATTTTCATGGATCTAGTGAAGATGAACATGGGAATAACTAGGGAAGGCGAAACATCACTTATTTTTCAAATGGTTTACAAACCATCTTTAATAGAAAGGATTAAGAGTACTCAGACCAATGATGAAGAATTTCAAAAGAAGATTAAAGCTGTGAATGATGGGAGATTGAGAGACGTTGTGTATGAAGATGGAATTTTGAAATTTGGGAAGAGACTTTGTGTTCCCGATATACCTGATCTAAAAAGGGAATTGCTGGATGATGCTCATAGTTTTAATTTCCCTATACACCCTGGGAGCACCAAAATGTATAGAGATTTGAAGGAAAATTTTTGGTGGGAGAACATGAAGAGGGAGATTGCTGATTTCGTGTCAAGATGTATGGTTTGTCAACAAGTGAAAGCTAGAAGGCAACAACATGGAGGAGTCATGCAACCTCTTCCCATACCGGAGTGGAAATGGGACAATATTACGATGGACTTTGTCAGGGGGCTACCAAAGACTCCTAGAAGGAACGATGCAATATGGGTTATTGTTGATCGTCTTACCATGTCAGCACATTTTCATGCTATAAGAGAAGATCTACCCCTGGAACGTCTAGCAAAACTATATATTAATGAAGTTGTGAGACTTCATGGAGTACCCCTATCGACTGTTTCTGATCGTGATCCCCGTTTTACTTCAAGATTTTGGAAAAGTCTTCAGAAATCCCTGGATACTGAACTTCATTTGAGCACTGCTTACCACCCTCAGACAGACGGACAATCAGAACGGACTATTCAAACCTTAGAATACATGTTGAGATCTTGCTCACTTGACTTTCAGGGTATGTGGGATCAATATTTACCTCTGGTAGAATTTTCCTATAACAATAGCTTCCATTCTAGTATTCAGATGGCACCATATGAAGCGTTATACGGAAAGAGATGTCGTACACCAACCTGTTGGGTTGAAGTCGGTGAAAGAAAACTTGTAGGTACAGAACTGGTGGAGGAAACGATGGAAAAGGTGAAGGTCATCCAAAATCACATCAAATCAGCTCAAAGTAGGCAGAAGAGCTATGCCGATAATCGAAGGAAAGTTTTGGAATTTCAAGTCAGTGATCATGTTTTTCTGAAGGTATCTCCGTGGAATGGAGTCATACGTTTTGGTAAGAAAGGTAAATTGAGTCCCAGGTACATCGGACCTTTCGAAATTCTAGAACGAATTGGGGTTGTAGCTTACCGATTGGCAATGCCGCCAAGTCTCTCCAAAGTTCACGATGTGTTCCACGTATCTCTGTTGAGGAAATACATGCCTGATCGAACACATGTACTCAACTATGAAGAATTAGAACTGGAACCCGATCTTTCTTATTGTGAAGAGCCCGTCAGGATTCTTGATACGAAAGAACAAGTACTGAGAAACCAGACGACGCGTCTGGTAAAAATTTTGTGGAGAAACCATAAGATGGAAGAGGCAACGTGGGAACCCAAGGAACTTATGATGAAGAACCACCCGAGTCTTTTCATGCAATAGTATTCTAGAAATTTCAAGGACAAAATTATTTGAAGAAGGGTAGAATGTAACACCCCAAGCTTCTACGGTACGCTTCTCTTTGAATAATGCGATAGTGTGTGTTGTACGCAACACCGAGTTCTAACAACCAATCAAACTAGCCGTTATGAATAGTAATACCTACTTTTTAAAATTTTATATATTTTATATTTCAAAATGGACTTCAATTTTGGTTTCGGAATATCTAATTTAGCCTAAGGTGAAATTTTGGTACTTTTCGGATAACTTTCATATTTTGATGAATAGTGAAAATTACTAAATTTTAATTAAAAACAACTTTTTTAATCAAAATAATTAATAGTGATAAATTACGAATTTTAGTAGTTTTAAAGTATATTTAGAATATATTTTTACCATTTAATATAATTTTGGACATTGGACAGAATTTTACAATTAAACCGAACATAAACAAATGTCAATCTTTTGATAGTTATTATCTCTTAAAAACATGCTTTTTGTTTTGACAGCGGGAATTAATTTTAAATTAATTTATGCCACTTTTATGTTTTGAATTTAGGAAAATGGATTCCATATTTGGAATCAGGATGTTCAAATTGTGTAAATAAGTAACTTTTATTTTTAGACATTTTGAATAATTACTGCGGTAAATATTTTATTTACCATGGTTAAGGGTAAATCCGGTAAATAAGGGTTAAAAATATAATATTATAATAATACTAAATTATCCAAAAACGTGTCTTAACCCTATTGGTTGATACATGATCTAACATGGGCATCTTTGGGTCGATTTTGGGACCCCATGGATCCACTTTTAAGTGATAATGACACTTTATTTTAATTAAGTTAAAATGAATACAAAAATGACACAAACATATATCTTTTAGAAAAACAATTGTTACATATGGTTATATATGTTGGATTTTAGATTATAAATATTCCTTAGAAAGATAAAAAGATTTCTTACATAATGATATTTTATTTATAATTTTTAGACATTAAATAATTTATTTTATTTATGACACAATGATGATGCAGTAATTACTATAATAGTGAAAAATTAAAATAATTGATATTATAAATACCCAAATAAATATAATATGAACCTTTTAATGAATTAAACTAATTTTATAGGATAATATGATATATTAGGATTGATTTAATTGACTTTTTTAGAAGTAATCAATCTGTTATGAGTTTCACAAAAATCAACTATTGAATAGTGTCAAAATTGACATAAAAGAGTTCTTAAAACAAATATTGTATTATTAATTGATATTAAATTACTAAAAATCTAAGGCTCGGCCAAGAGACTTATATCATGATAGTTTCATCATTAATGGACCACTTGGGGGTCTCTTGGATGTATGTAGTAAGTTTATTAACCATATTATATAAAAATACAAAGAGACATTGTAAAAGTGAAACTAATTAACTTAGAGTTAATACTTAAAGATAAGGTTAATATAAGTCACCAAACCTATCTAAATTCTATTGGTTTAGTGGTTTTCGACCTATACCCACCTTAACCTTTCAATAATCAACTTTGGAGCCATTAGAAACCGAATATGAATTTATTATAAATTAATATTTCTAGCTTTTCCAAAGGTGCCCCTCAGCCCTCTTATAAAAGGGCACTCCTTCTTCTCATTTCTTCACACCATCAAATCCTTTTGGTTCGGCCAAACTCTGCCCAAATACTATCCAAACATCCCTCACTACAGCCTAGAGGCCTTAGTTTGATCAGAAATCCAACCTAAGGAGCCCTTTTGATCAAATCAGAAGGAAGAACCCGAAGAAGTGGTAATGTTTTCACCACCCCTTTTCAAGTTCCTTTCTTCTTCCACTTCTTCTTTATTTGTTCTTACCATTCTAAAATAATAACTCCAGTATCTTACATATACTGTGATGTTATTATAAAGATGGTACAACCATATACAGTATTCTATCCACCCTTTGAATAACATGTCACCATACGTGCGTACGTACGGCTTACCGTCTCCACGTCGTGGTGTAATTGTTATTCAATATATTATTATTTGGATGGGTATAATAATGATGTGTAACTCATGTAAATAATAAATATAACATTTTAATGATTCTGTATATATGATATACCATCCATTTATATATTATTTTAATATCAAAAGAATGATATTGTCGCTCGTGCGTACGTACGGAGTACCGTCTCCACGAACGCGATGAGATTCATTTTCCATTATATCCATTCAAGACTTATTCTCATTTTAGGGTTAAAAATAATGTTAATATCATTCTGATTATGAATAAGATATAATCTATCCTTTACAAACATGTCTTACGTAACCAAACATTTAAGAAGAACGAATCGATTATCACCCGAAACGACGATAATACTAAGATATTATTAATAAAGCAATGTTAAAAGATCATATATGATATCATATTAATGTATATGATTCTTGTATAATTTAATAACAATTATTTCACCATTATACAGGAGGTTAACCTACCCAAACAAAGGAAAAGTACAAGGTAAGGTTTTATTTCGCAATCTCTTCATTATCCGAGGTTGTTTATACATAATTATCTACTGGGACCTCGTTATCATCCACGTCCATGTTTCTTCAAAATGTATTTCAAAACATATTTAATACTTAAAAGAATATGGGTTAATGTCATTTATACCCTTTTTTGACTTTTTATAAGAGGTTTATAAGGGAATCTTTCCGTCGTTTTCCAAACAAGGTGCTTTTTAACCTTTTCGACAGAATTAAGATAAGAATGTTTTTTTAACTTATACGGCGGGTACGGTTATTTTCCGCCGTTATAAAATCGTCAAAGCTTCCCTTACAAGCTTATAAGAATATTTTCAAGAAATTTTTTTATTTTATATGGCTCTTAAATTATTTCAAAAATAGAAAGAGATATTTCTCTAAAAAGTGTTTTGATTTCATCTATGTCAACATCCTTTGACGGATTTTACGCTTATTTGATGTTGATTTATTATGATACAAAACTTCTATATTGTATTGAAGGTTTTGTGATATGTTTGACTGTGGATGTGCTATTTTTATACCATTCATAGTTTATGGTGAAATTATTGACATTTCGTATGCTAGTTTTAATACGAATGCTTATGTTATGTTTAAACCTTTTCATATGGGAATGCATTGGACTTAATAAGTGACGGGTGGAGCCCGCTATAGCTCCTCGATGCATCGGTAGGTCTCATGAGACAAACTAGTGTCTTGGCACAAGGCCTTGGCAAAATCTTATTTTCAGTCTTGGCACGAGGCCTTGGCTATGTGGTTATGATAGTCTGGCATTATGCATTCCAACATTATGAAAGTGGTTATTGATTTTTTCATGTGATTATTCGATTAGTAGAATATCCATGTGAATAAGTAAATGGAAATATTTCATTTTACTTTTTCCATACTATGTTGAAGTTCAAGTTTAAAAGGCTTTTGTTTTAGTAATTCATTGCCTTAAATGTTTATGCTTATTTTTGAATGTTCCGCTATATTGTTATCCTTACTGGGAATTTTAGCTCACCCCTTTTCTATGTTTTATTTTTCCCAGGATATAAAGATGTAAGATATGAATGACCTGCAGGGATATTATGAGGGAATTATAGTGTGGACTGTGGAAACATTATGTTGTTGTAGTAGTTTTTCATTTTATGATGTATTGTAAAACTTATGAATATATCTAGTGTTTCCAAGGCTACTAAACCAATCGGTCTTTCGAGATTTGATCTTTCTTGTGATCATGCCAATGTTATGTAATAATGCACCGACTCTGGGTAACGAGGGTCGGGGCGTTACAATATTATTATATATATTCATATGTAAAGTTGACGAAACATTAAACAGAAGAAATGAAAATAATAATAAGAAGACCAAAAGAATATTATAGGTAGAAATTGAAGGCTGGCCTAAATAAAATGGTTGAGCATCGTAGGAGAGATGAGAAAAAATAGAATAAAATCATGGGTCAATCCACGAGTTTGGAGGGAGGAATATGAAGAAGAGAGGAGAAGTTGAAAACAAATGGACAGTCATGATCGTTCGAGTGAGATCTGATAGTTGTTGTAGGTTCCGTAGTTTTAAAAATTGATGGACAGAAAAGATTAAATATTCAATTGATCGGATGACCGAGGTTTTAGTGGATATTTTAAAATAGGTGATTGTCTGAGATATGTTGAGCCCTCGATCGGACGGAAGATGAAAATGTAGAGGGAAGGTCTACAATGGTAGGATTCAATCTCGGGACCAGATCATGTGGTCCAGATCTCACACGGCGAGATCGAATGTCTGAGATTTTATTTCCTCTTATAAAACATGTCCCACCTAAAAAAGGGGTTTTTTATCCAACAATATATAGATTGAGCTCCCAAAACTGATCAATTAAGTCTCTTCCCCATCTCGGCTACATCCCTATACCGGTAATCCCTATAGGCATGCTCTGCACCCACTCCCATTTGTCATGCCGCCACGCAATGTGGTGTGACGCTTCAGTTCTTTCATGCATCCCATGCAGGAACACACTCCCTTACGACTGGCATGTTCTAGCCGAGGGGATAATTCTTAGCTGCCTACTACTTAGTATTTGTATGAGCTACCTCCCTAGGCTGGCTAGAGGGCTAATCTAAGGGTAGCATATATATTTTTAAATAACTCTTGATTACAATATTACAAAAACAGAATAATCCATAAAAATTCATTTGAATCCAAATAAATAGGTAATGTAGTTTGTAGCATTTACTTCCATTAAAAAATGAATTTCATTAATTTTATTAGTCTCACAAATGATTTCAACATTATTTTAAACTATGGACCCTTAAAATAAACAAACCAACATATAAATAATATCACGTCATAACTTATTAAAAAGTATAACTTCTAATTAATAAGAAACATGTTTTCAATTTCAAATATGTATTTTTTGTATAAAAAACTATCATCTCTTAAAATTAATTTATGTAAACATAAGTACATCTCTTTGAATTTTCATCAAAACCCAAAATTCGTGATTTCAAATTCATTTTATGGTATAAACCATTATGTTTTCAAAATATAAGGATATATTCAGTTAAAACATGTTCAATGATATAACTTTTAATTAATTTTATAACATTTACATTTCTTAATATACATAAATACATAGAATTCACAAAATAAATAAAATTAATAAAATTACACAACAGTTATATGATTTTATGGCAGTTACAAAACCAATTGTCACATAAGGACCAAAATGGCTACTGAGAGTCACAAAGGCCTTATAAATAGATGTTTAGGGTATTCTAAACATTAGAAACAATTCAGTGAAGATGGTACTTTATATACCCTTGATGCCCAGTACAGTTGTCATAGCTTTTTCCATAATGTTATTCATTGTGATAGACCCAATGGACTCTCTCTATTTCCATGGTCTATTTGGGGTGTTTGGGGGTCTCTTGGTGATTCATATTGGTCACATACTAGGAATTCTAGGTTAGTAAGTTTATTTTGGACATAATGAAATGTAATATTCCACGTTTATTATTGAATAAAACATGTCTTTTATTTTTTTCTTCTCTATGTATTCTTATATTAAAGGCCCCATTTTTAAACAAAGACAACATAATAGAAATGAAAAATATTTTTATTATTAATTAAATTTGTTCGGGGAATTACAATTATAGCTAATATAAAATTGAAGTTTTATACTGAATAAGGTAGATCTATTGAGAATGATGTACAACTAATATAAAATGTTTAGGAATAATATGGAAAATAAAAATAGGAAATTTTATTGGTTTTTTCGTAAATTGATGAGATGTATGTACCCAGAAGATGCATGTCGTGGTTTGTGCACATAGTGAAGGAAATGTATTTTCTATTTTTTATTTAAATGTGGTTGAAAAAAATATATATTTTGCTTCCAATCCATGTGATCACCCTCTTTTCAATTAATCTCC
The DNA here is from genome assembly GCA_963277665.1 of Viscum album. Lineage (NCBI taxonomy): Eukaryota > Viridiplantae > Streptophyta > Magnoliopsida > Santalales > Viscaceae > Viscum > Viscum album. The sequence continues at coordinate 2,065,622,846 of OY728121.1, forward strand.
TCTTCACCAGACATTTTTTAGGTACAATCATTTATAGGTTCCTTGAAAAATTTTCAAAAAGAGTTACACAAAACTCATTCATTTTTTCCTTGGGTTGGGGTCACTAGATAAAGCAATTTAAATGAGAAGACAATTATCTTTAAACAATGGTTGTGCCAAATTGATAATTTTAATAACTTCATTATTAGATGAAATAATTCTTGAATCCAATTAAAATTTCCATTATAAATTATCCCCTATACTATGTCCCCCAATTCTTGACATAGCATGGAACAAGATGATTTTACCCACTCATTCTTGTTATGATGGGATAAGAAAATAAAAATAAAATCTCACAGAATAAGGTCTTCATAGTACCAATAGGTTTAACAATATTTTTATAATCAAGTGTTTTAGATTCGATAAAAACATATGTTGGAAGAGTATCATCAAATTTTATTTATTGTGATAATTCTCCATATTTTAAAACTCAATATATCTTTATCCCCAAAAGATTTTTTATTTACATGCCTTGACCAAGTATTACCTTATCTCCATTATAATCTTTCATATTTTAAGAGAGAATTTAAATTTTATCTTTTTCGGAGAAGGCCACATGTATTCATCTATGTTTAAAATCATGAGTAAAATCTTTATCATTAGTAAACGTTTGAACAAATTTGGTATTTGAATATTGAGGAGACCATAACCCTATGTAGGTTTCTGTTTCATTAAATTAAATCCCATTCATAACCCTGATGAAATACTAAAAACTAAAACACAATGGTACTTCCTCTCTTAAACCTTTCAACTACCTAATTATGCACCTTAGCCATGTAGTTAGAAAACAACAAAACACTGTACATTTACCTTGAAAACATTGGATCGTACGTTTTTTATCTATTTATGTAATTGTTGTGGTCTTACACCACATAATTATTTTTCTTATTCTTGATTAATTATGGCCATAGTGTAATGGAGTGAATGATGGTGAAACACATTTTTAAGCTTCTCTAGCCATGGGGCTCAATCACAAAGGTCCGCATTTCATGGTGAAACTTTCTTCACAGTTCTATAAATAAAATTTCCATATCCCAAATAGTCATGCAATCTACATATGGAGGCTTGAATATTATGTTCCCTCAAAATATCCCTCATTATCCATGTGGTATTTATGTATAGTGGAGGTAGATCGAGTGAACGAAATGGATATGGGAGAAGATACTGATGTGGCCCTCAGAAGACACCATTTTAGTTAGTTTGAATAGTAACAATTTTTTATCCATCCCTATTCAAAAAATCAAGTAGACTCACTCCACAAATTTTGTAATCATATTTTATCGGTGCTCTAAAATGTTAATTGTGTTTCAGAGGACCTCCTTCATAGTCGTGTTATACCCTATGATGGAAAAACTATCCTCCCTTAATCATGTGGAAATATTACCCACATGTTAGTATGATCATATTCCCAAATTTCACTATTTATTCACTTTTCATATGTTGGCCATATGGGCCTTCCTAATTATGGGACAAAAATGAGGATTTTCCAAGGGCATGCTATGTAGAATTCCTGCTCTTGGTTTAGGGATATCATGTGTTGCGCCATTTTTTGGATAAATCCCATTCTAATTTCCACATATAAATATGATATAATAGATAGTAATATGAATAATAAATTTAAGAAAAAAAGGTTTTTCAAATTTATATTTTGATTTTTAATATTTTTATCCCAAATCTCAAAAACCCAAAAAATAAGAAGAAGAATTAATACATGGGTGTTCTGCAATAAAAAACCATTGATAATTAGTAATTTTTATTTTCATTTTTATTCAAACAAAAACAAACTCATTTAATCCTTAGTATATAAATCAAGATTTTACTTAAGAATATATCTCAACTATAAATTTAAAATAACACCCTAATTCTAAAAAAAATTATATTTCAAAGGATTCATATAAATTATTAATGGGGGAAATGAAATTTCAACTATCTCATAATAAAAATGACATCAATTCATCCCCAGTCGTAAAGAAGTTGAAGTCACCTTGAAAAATAAAGGGCCTTCTTATCTCCTTTATTCAAGTGATTGAATTCATCATTATTATCATTTCATGTTCTAATCTACTTTACCCTTTTTCCTTCTATTATTTCTCATGGTAAAATGAAAATTATAATATCCACATACCTTGAGTACAAAAATAAATGTTTTGATTTTTAAAATGATCTACATTACCCACATAGTAGATGAAATTATCACTATAAATCGTGTATACTTTTAAATATATGATTGAATGATCTATTGGATTAAGGATGATAGAAAATTGATGAGTAAAAAATCTATAGAGAAAAATGGAGGCTCATAATGAATTTATAATCAAGATAAATAAATTAAATCATGTAACATTTAACTTTTCAAAAATTGAAATCTTTTTCAACATTTACAAAACACATGATAGGCCACGATCAATAATGAATAATTAATGAGTTACCACTCCAATATCTTTTTATATTCAAAATTTTAACATTCTCAAAAATTTATCTTGGAAATTTATCACATCCATCACCTGACCACAAAGAATAATAATAATTGGTCAAGTGATGGTGGTCTTTTACCTATATAACTAAACCAACATTTTTAATTTTTTTCTAGAGGGGTTACCAATAAAAATATTAAATATTATCATGAAATGTTTTCATAAAAATCCATTGACACAACCAATATACATTTTCTTTAATAAGCATATCCCTCTTTCACTAAATCTCATGTCAATGATATTGAACATTGAAAATCATAAAAAAACATTATAGAACGGGTTAAAATAGATCATTCAACTTGAAATGTGAATATTACGATTAGAGGTCACTAATGGTATTTATGTTATAAATGGTGTATAAATGTGACTTAGGTATGAAGGATAATTTCTATATAAAATAAAAATAACTTAATCATTTTTTACAGAATTTTCAAAATTATCATTTTAATATGTTGAAAATGAAATACTAGTATGTGATATGTCCCAAGTTCTCTCAAGAAATATGTTATGAATGAATATAAAAGTATTGTCTTAGAAAAATCTTTGTAATAAGAGAATTTATTTTAATACAATAACTCATATAATACTTACCAAAAATAAATAAATAATAATAAATTTTATAAAATTATATCAAGAAAAATGAAAGGTTATTTTTAGTTACATGTTACCATTAAAAATGAATTTTGAATTCAAATACCTATTTTCACAAATATTATTCAATTTACCCATCTTATATTATAAATTCTTGTTTACATGAAAAAGAACACATGAAATCTCGTGGTTTAAAAAAAATATATTTATCATTGATCAAAATGTCTAGCATATATCAATGTTTGAGAATTAAATTTTTTAAATAATCATATGATATATTCCCTAAAAAATAACGAAGCATAAAAATGAAAATTGAAAATTAATGCTACTCCCCTTTAACTTGAATTTGTCCCTCTATATCATTTTCCTTACGTACTACAATAGGTTCATGTATATAAAATCATTATAGAAATAAATATCTCATATATAAATTGAATTTGTAGGAATATTATATGATAGTTCAGAAACTAAAAAGGGTATCCACACATAGTAGTTCCCAAACATGATTTGAAACCCCATCCTAAAAAAATAAAAAATGGATTACCTATCAAAAATACTTTATTTAATATCATTCATCTCCACTATACCTCATGATTTATTGTGACGAAATATAGTAAGGATCTTCCAATATCTGGATCAAAAAAGGTTAAATATGTGATTCTTACATAAATATTATCCATCTCACATTTTTAGACACAAATTTCACTCTCCCATAAAGGAAAATATATTTGATATTCATGGGTCCAATACAGTAAGTATTTTACCTTGATGAGAAATCTAATGTCATCTCACTAACTACAAACACCTGATACCCCTTATGGAACTCTTTTGGTGTAATATCCCCTCCACTATCTCCAAATTTTTTATATCCTTTTCACTTTCTAAAACTCTTTCTACACTTCTTTTATATTTATCACAGTTACATAAACTCTTCTGAAAAGTATTGTTGGTCCTCTACTTTTTTCATCTCATTCCCTCTCTAGTAATATCATTTTATTACAGATTCGTAATAACCTAGTCGATGTTGAATTTCAACTCTTCATCTCAAATTATAGTACATAACTACCCATTTTGGACTAAAATCATTTACCATAATATTTATAGTTATGGCCTACCCATAATGATTTGGTATTTTTTCTCATCTATGTATAGAACCATAATTTGTTTTTTTATATATAACATGACTACTTTTACAATAAAATTGTCATGAAGTCCTTGAGAACATCAAACCATTATGTCTTCTATCAGAATCCTTACTTGAGTTGGCTTAATATCTCTTAATCATAGGCTCCTAAATGTTGAATATGAAATTATGTTTACACATTCACATAAATCACACAATAAACCAACAAAATTATTCAAACAACTTTAAATTGGAAAATAAAAATAATCTAGAACTATTTTTCCCTTAAGTTTCCCCCTTGATAAAATTTCTAAACAATATTGTGTAAATAAGTGGGTTCACAATTCTTCTATCAACATTTTATTCTTCATTGATTCCTTAATAAACATTAAATTAGTAGTATTTTTCAAAATCTCTTCTACGAATGTAATGTTGATCTTTTATTTTTGAAAATTTCAATGAACATTTACATTTTCCTATCTATTTTCTCATTCCTAAATCACATTGATAATGGTGGTTGTGGTTGATAAGGTGGTGGTTATTCTTCTTTAACAACATTCTTATATTCCACTAATTTCTCTTTAATTTATTTCTCTAATTTTCATGCATTATAAAATTCATACTAAAAATATTTTCATTCTTTTTATTAACACTTTGTGTAATATTTCAACACCTAAGGGGGATTTCTTTTTTTCCACCATGTTATAGGACTTCATTCTCACCTGGTAATTCTCCATTTGGCTATTCCTTCTTTTGCATTGAAATTAATCCAATGTGAATTTTAAATTTACTCATAGGAACTCATCTATTTATTGATCCATCTCTCAATTACTATTTGATCGTAACATGATTATCAGATTATTCACTTAAATACTTTAGAGAAACTTCTACTGTAGTAATTGAACTCACCAGGATCTTTTTTAATTAATGGACATGATTAGTAATTTTTGGACTATAATTTTTTTCTTGAAAATATTTTTCGCATAGATTAAATCATTGCCCTTATGTCTTATTGAACTTTTTTTTGTTGTTTTTGTGGATGTTTTGGGCTCTATCCATGTTAATAATAATTTATATTATAATAATGATAATTTAAATCATAAAAATTTACACCATACATTTACTTATTATCCATAATTCTATTTAGTTTCATTGATGTCTCATTCATTTTGTTTCAAACCAAACTGTTATCCAATATTTGCACTCATTTACCCAGTCCTCCCTCCATTTTCCATTGGATTTTATTGTTGGATACATCTAAAGAAAATTCCAAACTCCATTACAGATATTTACTCATCAGAGAACCCCCAATGGATTTATCAATCGTAAAACGATTACCCTCTTATATGGATTTATAAAACATTTTTGTTCATATAAATATTTTTATGTCATTATGAGGGAATCATGATATTAAAAATTTAAACCACCCACCTGATATGTAAAATTATTCATTTTTAAATTTTTCATAATTCAAAATACTTATTCAAAGATAAATTTATATTTATTGTTACAAAAAACTATTCAATTGTTCCCTAAAAAAATCCCTCTAGGTTGTGATCGAATGTGGAGGTAGAATTTGAATCCATTCTCATGTCTTATACTTGATTAAGAATCTCAATAATCATAATTTCACTACGTTACATCGAATATTATATAATTGTATCTTCTTATTAGATTCCAAAAACAACTCTCAATTTGATAATTGGGGTATATATGTGGAGAATTAATGAATTAAACCGAGTGAGTTATCATTTTAATGATCATAGGATTTATTTCTTTGTGTTGGTCTACAATTGAAGGTACTAATATTCATGGATAAACAATAACATTTAATAGTCTTCCACTATTGAATAGTCTTTGAATCCTCATGTTCTATCATTTACCTTCTTATGATGATCATTATATAGCTTCTTGAATTTTATCCATGTCTTCCATGTTGTACTCTTCTAGTTGTATGTTTTTTCTATCTTATCAAAATTTCTCTCTATGGATCTAATGGTGGGTCTCTATATCATACTTCCATATTGTGGATTACTGGTCAGTATAATTCAATCCTAAAACCACACTACAAGAAGGCTCCATGTAAAATTATAAAAATGAGAGAAAATAATAATTCAACATTCCCAAAAACCATAAGTATTTATAGTAATAATTTAAAAGGAAATTTTTCTAGTTTTCATATTTATTGAGAGAATATTTAATTATCTGAGGAAATAAAAAATAATAAATATCATCCTCATCAACCCTAAAATTTTTAAAATAGTAGTTGAGTGGTGAATATGGTTGATCGAATATGAATGTTTTATAAATAACCTAAAATGTTTATAAAAAATATCAAAAAAAATTACAAAATAATCGACTAATTGGTTTGGAAATTTTTTTTGATGGATGTACCATGAATTTTCATGATCATGTTTCAACACATAGTTAGGGAAAATATTTTATGAATTTTAATATTAACATTATCATAACATATTCTAGATATCCTCCTCCTAGAGATCACCCTATAGTATAGGATCGTCCTCTTCCACTATCTATTTTTAAGTCAATTCATATTTAGGTTACTAAACCATTTTTTAAATAATGTGATCAAAATGTCATGAGTTTGTTATATCGTTGGTTAGTGTCAATTATTTAATAATTTCAAATGTACAAACAATTATTTTTTAGAAGGGTTAATTCCAGACATAGAAGGGTAATTGAATGAATATGAGATTAAATAATGAATGCAACCCATTAAAATATCAATCAAAGGTAATCTCATACACTACATGATCTCTCTAATTATACATTGTGGGATTTATGAAAAGGCTTCCCCAAAATCAATTAATGATTGGATAAGAAAAAAAAGGAAACAAATAAAATAATAACACAACACATTATCAATAAGTCCAATATCATTTCTCTATTATGATGCTGAAGATTATAGAAAAAATATTCTCATGGTATAGAATCATCCATCTCTGTGAAAATGGAGATATTGTTTCCTTCTAGTTCATTTATTTCCACTTCATGAACCATCATTTCCATATCTATATTTCAATCTGTTATGATTTAATATAGTGTTAAAACTTCCTTTTTTGGTGAGTCCCCCATAATTTTGAATTTTATTAAAATATATATTTGGACCTTTATCATGTGAAAAAATTCGAATAAATCATTTATTTTATGCTTGAGTTGACCTTAATCCTAAGATAGTTTCCGTTTTGTTGCGGAACAACCCATGCACAGTCATGCTTGTCCATGGTATAATCTAGATCAAAAATGAATAATGATTCTACATCCACTAAACACTAAAACAACCAAATTATGCACCTCATTAGTTAAATGAGAATACCGTCGCACATTGGAACATTCCCCTGACAACATAGGTTATACAATTTTGGAACCTTCCATGTCATGGTGTTGGTACTATGGAATAATATTATATCTTATTTTTACCAAGAAATAATCACTATGGTGTATTTCTACAGATGATGCACAATTCATTTATCAACCACTCCCACCATGGGTCTCTATGGCATAGCCACACATTGGATGGTGAAACATTCTCATTCATTCTATCATTCAAATGACCATATGTCACATAGTTATTGTCACACTGTAGGGAGGATAGAAAATCCAATGGATTCCCATGATCCATTATTGAGCATAGTAATACTGTGGTGTAGAAGAAGAATCTCAATTTCAATAAATATATAGGGAGGTGATGTGGGCATAGGCCGAAGACAGCACCATTTTAGTTATTATGAAGAGTACCAGTGTGTGGAGAAATCCAACATTGGAAACTCATGTGAATTACCTCAAATATTTAAGTATGTATCTTCCTTTTATGCTATACCATGTTAGATATGGGTAAGAGGACACCTTTAACTACTGTGTTCCACCCCGTGCTAGCTAATCACATATCCCATCTTCATGTGTACAAATTAGCCACATTTTGGTGCACTAATGTCAAATATATCACTAGATTTGACCCCCTTATATCACCCATATGGGACTTTCCATGGAAGGTATTAAATGGCAAGCCCATCATGTATCTGTTATTATAATATCCTAGCCTTGGTTGTTCATTAGCATGGCTTGGCCAACTTTTTGGATAACTCTCTTTTCAATTACAGTGGGAAAATCATGTATAAAAAAATCTATTATGATTAATAAATTACAGAGCAAGTATTTTTTCATCAATTTAATTACATTTTAAATTTTTTTATCCAAAATATAAATAACCTAAAAAAATAAATATTATTAATCAATAAAAGGGTGTTTTCGAGAAAACAAATTGGCAATTAGAAATTAATATTTCTATATTTATTCATATAAAATAACTCGACAAGAAAATTAATTAAAAATTTATTTTTCCTTAACAAATAATCATTTTACCATGTTATATAATATTTATAAAATTTATCATAACATTTAAACCTAATACTAGTTTTTAAAATATTATTTCATATGGACCCACTGATTTTATAACGATCTTCATTTTAACGAGATGAAAATACAGGGGATTTTGAACATTATAAATTACTAAATGGGTTGTTTTTAAAATCAGGCCTCAGAACAAGATTACAATAGTTTGAAATGCTTCTATGTGATTTTTTTTGTACTTTTTTAAAGGCTTGTAAATTCTACATAGTGGATTGAAGTGTTTTGGGACCACCGAACCTAGAGAGCGATGTTTTTTATTAGCTTTAGAGGTTGAATGGATTGTGTGAAACTATGAGGCCCACTATAGAAAACCATGAGGCTCATTTTAGGTGGATAGTGGTAGTGTGAAGGGGATGTGCACGGTTTTCTTAATCATGTTCCAATACCACACTGTGTGATTTTGTGGAAGTATCCTCAAACATTACACAACACTATTTTCAAACAGTTAGGAAATTCAGGCGGTATAGCCTGTTTAAAAAATAATTATTTAAAAAAATATAAAATAAAATTATAGTTCTCATCCTCACCCAATCCCACATACATGATAGGTGACACCCCAACTAGGGTGTTACTCTTCTATACATTACCCTCCTACTCAACACCTCTACTGAATATTGTTTTTTTGTGATAGTTCTTCCGATTTCTTCTTCAATCCTTCTAGGTGAGACCCCAAGATCCTTCTCTTATCCATTAATTAGCCAAATTTGGCTTCTCTGTTGCACTATGTTATTCGGCAAAACTTTAGGTATTATTAACAATAATTTTCATTTTATTCTATTTTATGGTGGTTTAGAATGTCCATCGTGACTAATATGTGCTTTTTCTGATAACCATCTTTGAGGGAGAGGTGTTTCAGTGCGTTTGGTTCACCAACATGGTTTTGGGGCAAGGATTTTTCGTCTTTCGTAGATAACTATTTTTTATGAATGATGGTTTTATAATTGATGAGTTCCTTTTAATTAATTTTAGATGTTCAAGTCTTTTTCATATTCACTTTAAATATCTGTTAATGTGTGTAGTGCGATTTGACCAATTTCGAGGGAGCACATGTGTATACTGAGGTATTATTATATATATAAATATATATATCTTCCATGTACATTTTCACTCATAGAATGGGGAACACAAGAATTTAGTTACGGGATATATATTGTTCACATAATTTATTTATATGATTCATGTATTTTAATACATGTTTTATTATTTACAACTAATAGTCATATTTCATAATATTGACTTTCATTAATCAATTAAAAAAACTGGCATTTGCCACTTTTCCAAAGCTATATAAGAATTTGTATTCTGCTGCTTTATAATTCTTATTTACTAATTCCACAGTATATTATTATTATTTAATCTGATATATATTTATAACCTTGATAAGAGGTTATATTACCCTACTATCACCTTATTGAGACCCTCCATACTAGTCAAAAGCCTCAGGCATATAGGGAGACCACTTGAGGCTATGTGACCTGCCGGTCTAGCTACCGGTTTGATGGTAATCCATATTAGGACGTTACAAAGTTTTATTAGAAGCCATTTCATTTCATTTTTCTTATATATTTTATGGTAGATAAGAGATTATGAATGTGTCAACACATGTTTAATAGTATCTCATTGGATTTATCACCACATATACAAGAAATTTCCACGTGTCCAGTGTTGTGATTATTGCTCATGTTGATAGCTATTACATTTTATATGTTTCCACCTCAAGAGACTTTTATATTTTCTGATGCTTATGGATTTATAAAATTTTATTTATTTTTTCCATTATCCAAGTATGGAAAGGAAGCTTCATTCCATGCCTCGTGTTAGGCACTTCGGTAATTCACATTCCATGAATAGAGGCATCCCTTGAAGTTTCATTTTAGTTCTACTATTGAATTTATTGTCTTCCCTTATTGATCTACCATACATAGTTTTTTATCATGTTTAGATCATTATAAGCATTTTTCCCTATGTTATATTCACATACATACATTCTAACGTGTATGATATATTAAATTTGTTTTTTTTAAAATTATGTGGTTGGGTTTTGACAGGATCTAGTTTTCAATGGTATGGTCTATGGGTGCCTTATCACTGGAAAAGGTAACCCATGTATTCAAACCATTGTAGAAGGATTCTAATGTTTAATTATGAAGTGAAATTTATTTTCAAAAAAGGTGTAAAATTCCAACCAATTGTATATGGGAACACTACATGTTGGTAGGTGCCCACCCGTATGTAATTTTTTGATATTCTATATTCTAAAATATAATTGTTTTCAAATAACGAGATTCAATTTTCAATCAATGAAATATATGGGTGGTTTAGGAATTGGGAAATTGAACCCCATATAAAATATAATGTCTTAATGTAGTTTGGAGTGGATATAAATGTTAAAATCTATTTAGTTTTAATCTAAAATTATTTGGTTAATTCTTAAATGAAACTAGACCGAAGTAGGTCAGTTGGGTAATATTGTTAATAGATGAACAGATATGGGTGTTTGAAACAATTATATTTCAAAAACTACTATTGGGTTGATTTTTAGAGGACCATGTATTTCTCATCAAGACCCTCATACGTCTCTTTAATGGTAAAAATATTTTCTTTTTCATAATTTCTTAATAATTATAGTGGTTAAAAAGTGAGTTTTATGAAACATTTGTTATTTTTATTGATTTTATTATTGAATATTATAAATGATTAATAAATAAAATTTTATTAAATAAAATGGTCCTTGAAATGAAACCTATAGTGGTGTCCTTGGATGAGTACCCTTTTAAAGGTTAGTGGTTTTTTTTCTCTTTTACTTCCCACAGAATGGAAAATCGATTATTTCATATAAGAATTATTCATTTAGAAAAATCTTGGTGATCAGTTTTTGAGCATTGTGACTTTTTTGGGTGTGATTAAATGATTATATCACCGCTTTTTCTTGGTGAGGGGAAAACCTGTGGTAGGTATAACATTAATACTTTTGTTCCATGAAAGTTCCGTGAGTTTTATGATGTTTGGTGTCATTCAGGTTCTTTATCCTTAATAAGAAAATTTATTTATAAAATGAACCCTTGTTTTTAGGGGTATTCACTGTTTTCTTATCTTTTTTTATGGGCTTGAGAATCGATTAATGCTCAGCAACACCAGATTAGAAAATCCACGGGCTTGGTCGAATGCTTTGTTGGCCATTTAAATATTTTCTTCTTCCTTAATAATTGAAGACATGGTTTGTGTCCATACATAATAATTTTTATATAAGAAAATACATTGTTGGAATAATCCTCATATACTATTGAGTACGATATCTGGTCATCCCCATTATAGAGTGACATTAGCATTACAGAATCAAGATCGTCCCAATGCTTGAGAGGGAATTTCTAAAGCCTCCGGTTTTTTGACATGTCAGTTAGTTAAGATTTTTTATAGTCTAATTCATTTTTAAATTATATGATCATGGTTGAATTCCTTTGAGGGAGATGGATTTTAATCTTTGTTGGTTCTTACATGATAGCATGACGATGTTGAGGTTGTATTTTTGTGCAACCTTTGTGAAACATGGTTGCTAGTGGTTATAACTTGGTGAAAAAGATTTAGAATTCATGTGTTTCCTTGGGTGGATAAGGCATCATATTTTAGTTAACGGTCATGTGTTGGCAGTTGAATCCATGTTCCTTCTTTGACTTCGACCAGATGTGGTTTGGATATCCTTCTCCCATGTTTTTGGGATAAAGTGGCTGGAAACCATTTCAATTACCTTATTGTATTTTTCTTAGTCACGATCTTTCCCCCTATTTGGACATCATCCTAGATTCACTAAGAGAGTTTGGGTTTTATGCCATGAAAATTCTTTAAAACTGTTGACCTTGATTGCTGGTTCTTTTTCATTGTTGCAAACTAGATGTGTGGTTTTCTTTGTGGTTTTCTCAAGAACATCATCTGGATCTAGGTGTAATATTCATTGAATGTCCTTTTGGTAAATGTTATGTTCCATTGGAGAGGTCATCATTCTTTAGTTTATTAAATACCAACAATCTAGTTCATATGTCTTCTTAAATATTCATCTATTAGAGGCTCTACATGGGGTTCTTCTTGTTTAATGTTTATGGTCTGTTAAAAACCATTCTTTGGGCTGTCATGAGGAGAAAATGAGTGTGGTTTGTGGTGGACAGTTCTTTTCATGAAAAATAGGCCCAACTTGAGATTAGATGTCTATAGGAATCTACTGATTAAAAAATTTTCTAGAATCATGAAAGAAGCATAATTTAAATGTATAGAGGCATGCTAGTATGGGTACTCCATCAAATGATTGATCCATTTTTTGGAATTGTCAACAAAACATTATATTCTATGGTGGGATGTATTGTGGGCCAGGTTCAAATTGAGATGATGATGGGATCATGAATATGGGAAATCTATCTTAGTTAAGAGTTATTTTTATGTTTTGATTGGAGAAAAATTGATTAATCGAGTCTAAAATAACATATGTACCTCTTTGTTAAGTGGATATGTAAGCGCGCGTGGGGAATTTGTGAACATAACACGATCGTTCAAACGAAACATCATTACCCCTGTAGGCTAGGTGATGTTTACATTGTTCCCATTGGCTTCTTGTGGTGGGGAAGTTATCTGGTGGGAACTTTGTAATGACCTCATTTTGATCTGGAAACAAATATGGAGGTTTTTGAACTTTTTGAATTACAAAATGGGTCATTTTTAATATCAGGACTCATAATGAGATTCTAAGAGTTGAAAGATTCTATGTGATGTTTTCAAACTTGGATGAAGGAACATGATGATTCTTAGGTGTCTCAATGATTCTTGGGAGGAACATACCTGGAAAATCATGGTTTTGAAAAACTACAGAGGGTGTAGAGTCTGTCTAAAACCATGCGGCTGACTGCCAGAAAAGGTATATCTCCTTTCAGGTGGATAGTGGCAATGTTCACAGGCTTATCATGGTTTTAAAAATCATATTACTAGCCAAAATGGTGTTATTTAGAGGTATAATCCTTGCACTATACACTACATGGTTGTTATAATGTTTGGAAAATTTTGTGGGTCAGACAGTGAAGTTTTATCAATTTTAAATATATAATTATTTAAAAAATAAAAAATATAATACACTCATCCTCACTCCCCCCCCCCAATACATGACCAGGGACGCAACATCCTGGGGTTCCCTTTTAACATGTGACCCCCTTCTTGTCACCTCCTCTAATCTCTTTTTTTGGACATATTTCATCCAATTTTATCTTCAATCCTTCTAGGTGAGACCACTATATATTTCTCTTATACTTTCCTTAGATGATTTTGGCTTCTCTGTTGCACTTTGGTGTTCATATGATCCCTAGGAATGTGTTAACATCATTTTTCATAGACATTCAATTGTAAGTTGGTGTGGAAGGTCCATCCCAACTACCTTGTGCGTGTTCTGAAAACCGCCAAAGAAGGATATGCAGTTTTGGGTGGATTTTTTCACCACTAATTTATTGGGGTACGTTTTTTCATCCATTATTTGATTCCTATTAGTTTTTAATTTGGGGTCTTATAATTTATGAGTCCATGTTTTTTTATTTGAGTTGGGTTGGTCCAAACTGCAATAATTTTAAAATTCTATTAATGTGTTTTGCTGGTTTTGACCAATTTAAGCAGTCACACACATATACTCTTGTATGAATATATAAAAATATATATCTTCCATGTAAGTGTCCCATAATGGTACAAGGAAAATGTATATTGGAGTAAGTGATATATATATATATATAAAGGTATGTGTGTGCACATGTGGAGCAATTCTAGGTGGTCGTTGTTAAATATGTCATGTTTTTGGTGTTGGATTGGTTCCTCATAGAGGTAGGGTCTGTTTGTTCCATTCCATTTAAATTTAAGAAAGATTTATTTAATTAAATGTATTCTTAGGAATCATTTTTAATTTATTTTTACTTTAGGAGTAGTTTATACTAATGTGGTTCTTGAAAAATTAATTGATAGTTCATGAATATGAATCATGTTTGACCCCAAATTGATTATTGTTTAGCAATGTCATGTTTTTGTTATAAAATCCCTTTAACAGAGTTGTGCAGCCTTCATGATAAAAATGTATTTATAAACTATTATGTTTCTTTCCTTATTGACTTGTTGTTTTCTTTATGTTAGGTTCCTGACTGATAAATAACATGTTAGGTGCTTAGCCCTTTTTGTCACATTTTCACAAGTGGGCACACACTATATTGTTATAGCACCTCTCCTCTCCATTTGATTCATTTTAATATATCTCCTATGTCTCAATTTTCTAAATGAAATGGTTAAGTTGAATGGAATTTAAATAATTACTTAGGAATGTTTGTAGAATCTCTAAAGGGTAACGAACATGAACCCTTGTGAATATATACCGTGAACCAATTTTCCATGTTTTGGAAAATTGATTGAAATGAATGTGAGTAGGATGACCCACACAAAATTTCTTACCTTGAATAAAGAGTTTATCCGTAATGAATTCTTTGACTTGTATTAAATGGTTTGGATGAGAAGGAATATTTTAAATGACATGACCTTATCACTTGAGTCATGTAATCAAATTTTCTTTATTTGGTATATTATTTGCATTGAACCTGAAGAGGATCGCTCTCTTAATGACATTCTATTTTTAATGGAATGAAAGGGACAGAATGTATTAATCTAAAATTCATCAGACGTTGTGTGTTATTTATTGGTTTTAAAAGGATTTTTAGTGTGTTTTTTATTAAGAATATTGTATGAAAATTTGAAATGAATAAGGGGTACTGCCTTTTCTATTATATAATAATTAATACAATATTTTTGGATTGGAGGAATTATTACCCATTGCGAGTTATCATCTATTTATGGATGGGATGAATTCATACCACATGCCAGTTATCTTCAATATATGCATGGGATGAATTCTTAACCCATGGATGTACTATATAAATGACTATGGATGGGAGGAATTCTTTCCCCTTTCTAGTATTATAATCAATATGGATGGGGGATTTCTTTCACAATACTTTTATAATAGTCGATATGGACGGGTGTCATTCATACCCCATGCCATTATTATAAATGACAATTGATGGGAGTAATTATTACTCCATTCTAGTATAATAAATGATTATGGATGTGATGAATTCTTACCCCATTCCATTATTATAAATGATTTTCGATTGGAGGAATTCTTACCCAATTACAATTTTGTAAATGATTATGGATGAGAGGCATTCATACCCAATTCTAGTATAATATAAAAGTCAATGGATGTGAGGCATTCTTACCCCATGTCATCTATCTTCTATTTATTGGAGGGGGAGTTTATAAATCATGCCATTTATTGTTAATATATATAGTTACATGATCACAATTAATCTGACTATGAGCTGAATTTGGTATCACCATTCAGTTTCCCTTAGGGATGTGGGATGAGGTTTTTTTATTTAATCACTTCTATTATAAATTATTTATACCTTCATACTATTTAATTTATACTGCACAATCTGAGTTGGGCTTGACACCATGGGTGTCGGCCTACTATGATCTCATCTAACACCCTACTCGAGTACCCATGGAACCTAAGTAGACCCTTATACATGCAATACCAAGGGTTATTACTATATTCTTGAAACTAAGGATTTAGGAGAAATGGATTGAGTTGAAGCATAGGATGCTCATGGAGATTTCCATAGGTATTTTACTTATTTTATTTTTATGATTCATGTAATGTAACACCTGATTTATTATATTATGCATTCAGTTATATATCATTACCATGTCATGCATTCATCCGTTTTATAAACTTTTATTTGCCACTTATGAAAATTTATATAAGAATCTGTCTTCCACTTCTTTATCATTTTTGTTTACTTATTTTGTCTATTCCTATTATTATTTATTATGATATACTACTACGTAACTCTGAAAAGTGGGAATCTTATCCCCACTGTCACCCTCGAGACCCTTGATTCTATTAGGAATACTCTGGAATATGGGGAGCCATGATTGAGGCCATGTGACACATCAGTCCAGCCCTCATTATGATGGTAAGCCGAGTTGGGATGTTATAGCTTTTAGATTTTAAATTTTACATCCATTTCATTTGATTCAATTGATAAAAAAATTTAATTAATAATGTATAATGTATTTAAAAAATTATTGAGAAAATGATTCCAATTTTTAAAAATATCTTATATAGGATATTAATTCAAACATGATGTTTTATAATATATAATGTTACTAAATATATATATATATGGTTAAGGAAATTTTTTCTTATGTTTTACTTTATACTTATATCCAAATGATGTTATAAAATCATTGTAATTTAAAAAAATCACTATTAACCTAATAATTAATTATTTTTTTGAAAATTTCAATGATTTTCCACAAACTATAATATAAATTATAATTCACAAAATTATTCTATTATGGTAAAATTTATATACTAAAATTGATAAATTTAACTGCAAAATTATGTCATCAAATATAATGGAAAAAATTAATAGGGAATCATTTTTTATTCTAAAATTAGTTTTAATCATAAAAATATAAAACTTGAAAAATGCCGATTTTATTAAATACATTTTAATATTACAAAGTTATTTTATTAGTTTGCTAGATTTACTAATTGACTTCAATGTTTGA
Organism: Viscum album; assembly: GCA_963277665.1. Lineage (NCBI taxonomy): Eukaryota > Viridiplantae > Streptophyta > Magnoliopsida > Santalales > Viscaceae > Viscum > Viscum album. Next base: position 2,065,640,147 of record OY728121.1, read on the forward strand.
AGTCCAATTTATTTTATTTTGTTATTATATATATATATATATATTAATTTATTTATATTTCATAGTTATTTCCCCACAATTAATACCCTCTAATACTATAGATACCATTCATTGGTCCCTATGTGTATGTTTTTTGTGGTGTGTTTATAGAAGTCCACAGACCATTGTATTTATTTATGGAGAAAAAATTGTTTCATTGCATTAATCCTTCAAAAATAAATTATGTCCATATAATTTAATTATCATTCTCATGAAGTGATATAAAATTGTGTAAAATATATAGAAATTACTCAATATTTGATCCTAAATATCAATGAGAAAACTATAAATCACTTATTTTCCCTATCAATTTCAATGAAATGTTTCTCATAACATGGTATTGAGTCCCGTGTGATGGAAATAGTTTTATTATTAAATAATTCATAGTTTTACATAAACTAATTGATTTTAAAATTTGATTTAGAATTTGATTTTCCCAATTATATAAATTAATGTGGAGTCAGAGTGAGTATAGAAATCCAATTTTGCAAACTAAATATATTTTTTTAGGTAAGGATTTTATGATTTGAACACTATTTATTTCTAAAAATCAAAATAATCATACCACTAAATTTCATCCTAAAAATAAAAATCACCATGGGTGACAACATGATGCTCAAAAAATAATCCTTAATATAACAATATTGGTAAAACCAGAATATGTCCACTAATTTTTATTATAGATTAAGTGAGACTGAATTACCACTATTATCTTCGTTGATCGTCACATAATAGCTTATTCCTTTATCCTTGAGTCTATGTAGTTGTGGATTCCTAAAAGGCTAAAAAATACAGATATTATGATATTATTGTGGATAATATACAATTTATTAACACATAAAACATTGATCTATTATTGGTTCCGTAGGATGAGTTCTATCTTGTTTCCTCATGTTAACTGGGATCACTATTTTCCAACAATATTTTGATGCCTGATGGCCACTTATACCACAAGTACATAATCAGTAAATCCCTTTTAGGTAATTCTCAGAGGGATTCAACCCACAATTTTTACATATATGAAATTTTAATATCCTTTCTTTCATTATAATCATTTCCTAATTTTTCATGACTCCACTTTATTATCTTCTTTAGTACAACAAGATTTCTTTTATGCTTAAATTGTAAACAAATATTCCAAATAGATTTCTTGTAATAATTACAATATTTTCATTCTATCTCCCATTCCAAGGTGTTTATTATTATGTTAAACATCATATAATCATGCATCCCATGGTTGACTTAGTTCTTTCTGGTTTATCCATCAGTACAACTAAAATGGGTTGTAATGAGTTACAAAACACTATCAAAATGATGTAATTATCAAAATGATAGATGTAATTCTACATTAATGTTTTTTTCTTTTACATTGTCATATCATACTATAATTCCTTTATTTCAGACAATACAAATTTTACTTGGACCTAGGTTACATTATATTGAATTATAATACATCTTCAAACAAAATCCCTCAATCAAACCATGAAATAAGTAATTCATAGTGGCTTGTAATGATCACATAATCAACCAAAGCCATCCCCCAAGAGTTTAATACCAGGTGTTTAGTATTAGTCCCACATGTTATACATAGAAGTGATGATTGTGTCAATTTTCAACAAACACATTTTAGGGTGATTTTGTATAGAAATATTTGTGCCATAGTCACATCAAATTGTAGTATACATACATGTATAAATTTATAGGTAATACCATTTACCCCAGACTATACCTATATTTCTTAATGGTATCCTATACTTAGAATCATATAGAGGTTTTTTAACTAACGATATCTAATGTAATATCTTAAAATAAAAAAATAATATCTAAAAATAACTAAAGCATACTCATATAAAAATTAAAAAGACCCATGATAAGAATGGAATTAATAATACATTAATCTAGAGACATAAATAGTACATATAAAAAATGTGTGAATGGATAACATACATAGACATTAGCTGTATAATAATTTTAATATACTAAACTTGAAATAATTTATCCATAATCATGTTTGTATAATCCATTTTCTAAATATCTAACATGATATAATCATCTTTATAATCAGGGGAACGTAATCATAAAAAATGGTTTGCACATACACTAATTAAGGAAGAATATATAATAATGTGTTAGACTAGAAATATGAATGTTTACATGATAAAGATGAAAATATATTAATAATATTTCTTTGGAACATATTTTATAATCATAAAATATGATAACGGGCCATAAAATCATAACTAGAACATTCGCGATGTGTAAAATTTATGACTTGGATCAGAATACATATCAATAATGAAAAACGTATGATCATAAAATAAAAGATTTGAATACAATAAAAATATTGTGTAATGATGAAAACATGGAATAAATTGATAAAAAATATTATAATTTGGAACAATCATACACATATGATTTCATGTCATTATGAACATTGAAACACAGCAACCCGTACACTCATAAAATTATATGTATAGATAAATATCATCATAATCACCATATGGGAACCTCAACACTCTATAACCTAATAATGTCATATTTATATGTCCATTGATATAGACCTTGAACCAATTAATTGGGTGATATATTGGTCACTCCTATCTCATAATTCATACATTATAATTCACATGAAAATAAAACATTCGTCATCTCATAATGTAATCATGGAAAAGGAATGGTTTTCATAAACCCTTCAAAAATATCACATATAAATAACTTAAGAAATAATTATATATCAACAATAAATTTTTTAAAAAGTAATTGTATCGTAAAATCATATATTGGGTGACCAAAATATCACTCCATGATATGTAATTCTTAGAGGGAAAATATATGTGAAAATAATAAACATTTCACCAAAAAGTTTTAATTTTTAATGTGAAAATTTTGTTCCAAAACATTTTTGTGAATTTAAAGATAATAGTTTTCAAAATAATCATATATATAAGTCCCAAATAAATTACCCGACAATATATAGAGTGGTTAGAAAATTTTTAAGTCAAAATACATTCAAAACATTAACTTTTAAAAGAATCATTAATAAATTCGAGTTAAAAAGACATAAAGACTTCAAAATATCAATTTAGAAATTTAATTAAAATATTTTACAATAAAATATTCATTAATAATGGGATAATAAAAATCATAAAAAAGTTATATGAATTAAATTTATAGTGGATAATAATACTTTGTATTTTGAAATGATGGAAAATCCATTTGATCATCTGAAATTACATTTCTTATACAATATTTTCAAAAAGGATAATGAATCCTTTTTAAGAATGAGATATGTTGAACAAACGTATCAGTGGATATAAAAACATTGTCTCAAGGGATTAAAATTTTCAAAAAAGAAACCCATACAAATTTCACTGTAATTAATGTAATGATATTTTGGAATTAATTTCATCAAAATAAATTAAAATTGCATATAAATTAAATTAGAAATAAAATTATGTTCAATAATATGATCAAACAATTTATCTTAGAATAAATTTTTTTAACAATAACCTTAATAACTCTAATATAGGAAATGACTTATCAAAGCTCCATACCTTGTTTCCTCTTTTTATAAAATGTACTCTAACCTCCTATAATGAAATTAAATTCTATATTAATATTAAATTATAGAACCATATTAATACCTAAAACTATTTGTAATTTTATTTTGTTATAATTTTCTATTTTTAATTTAGTTGGGATTTTCCTATATTCCTACATCAAGTGTATATAGTTTTTACCATTTGTAGAATCTTTATAACAGTGTTGTCAATGTCTATCCATATTAAAAATATCAACATTCATTATAAATTAATTATAATATAATTGATGCAATATAATGATTTATTCTTTTAAAATATCCTTTCATCAGTACATTAGTCATTAACCATGAATACGAAATCAACAACAAATATTTTTTTGGTGATTTTTAAAATATTAATTTTATTTTCTTAAATAACGAGTTAAATAATAATTTATACATTCCTAAATCAAAAAAAAATTATAATTATTTAATTATTTTTTAAATATTATTATTTTGTTTTATTTTATTTTAAAAAATATTCTAGGATATAATTTTGTAACATTATTTATATATATGGTCAAACCGACCCACTCTAGAACACTCATTAATATCATTGGCGAATATGGTTAGGGATGTGCTTATATTGAAAAAATATCATTATAATAGAATCATAATTATATTATATTTATATTTATATGCTTTTGAACTATATTTTAAGATGTTTGGAATGTTAATGGAAAACTAAATTTAAAAAATAAAAAATTGTTATTTTGTGACTTTGTAATCTGTATAATGAATGATTATCATTTTATTTAATCATCAAATTAGAGGGGTCTATGTAGATAATAGTTGATTATTTTGGAGACAAAAAATATATATCATACTTACTCACCAATACCATCATCCAAACCATCCATGTGATATGGTGATGAAAAGAATGTCACATCATGGAAGAAGTAGTGTTCTTGCATGTAGTAACGACGATTACATTTTTTATATTAGTTGGAAGAGAATAAATAATTTTTATATCATTATTATAATAACATATAAATACACTAACAATATAGATATTATTATTATACTAATGTTATGGGTTTTTATAAAGTATGTAATATGAAATAAATGTTAATAGTGATGTGATACCTACATTGAGACCTTGAACATCCTCTTGATTAAGGCCTTATATTTGAGAGACATAGGATAATTTGTGGTCACCAGGGGAATTGTGGAATTTATCTGAAATCAAGTAGATTATATTTGGATATTTGTTCAAGGAAATTTTTCAGTGTGAGTTGATTATTGAAATGGTCGAAGTGATCCCCCTTTTATAAGTGAGGAAGATGGACTTTTCCATGGAAAATAATTTAATGTAAGAAGTAATAAAGGAATGTTATGAATGATAGGTGAGATAGGTGTTGTAATGTTTGTAATATATGTATGTTATAATATAATACCTAAAAATTATTTCTATATGGTAAGATGGGAATTTTAACCTAGGAAAACTCTATCCATCATAGATTATTCATTTAAAAACTTATTACTATAGATTAAATTTTTGTCATATCATTTAGTTTAATAATAAAAATATAAGTATGATATTATTTTAAAAAAATTAATCATGATTAATTGAAATTCAAGAACCATTAATTTTTTTTAATTTTCTAAATAATTTTAAATTATATTTTATATCAAACCATATAATGTGTCAAAAAATATTTTTTTATTGAAATATTTCATCTTAATAATTAAGTTTTCTCTAACATATATAAAATTAATTACCCATTAAATGAGTTTTAATTAATTGTAATATATTTTTAAAAAACATTTTATAGAACTAATTTAATATTTCTTCAATAAATTTTAATAACAAAAAATATTATGATATTTATTATTCTCTGAAAAATAATAATTTTACCTAGATGACTGATAATTAGAGAATGAATCTTGGTATTTATGACATAAAATAAACTAGAAATTATTATTAAATTTGGACCAACTAATTTTAATTTTTAAATAAATTTTATTTAATTCATTATTAAAAATTATCATTAAAATAATAATGACTAATGTATTTATTACATTCCTTGAGAAAATTTTACATTTGTTTTAAAATATAAAATTTATGATTCTAATTCATACCTCATGTTTTAAAATATATAATCATACCTAAAAGATATATATTTTTACATGAAAATTGTTTCCTAAGTTCTAGGATATTCTTATATCCAAGTGAGGTTACAAAAGCAGAAATATTTTCAAAAATGATATTTTTCATTATTCAGCTAAAAAATAATTACATTATAAAATTTAAAGGAAAACCTTATTATGATAATATATCCATGATAAATCCAAAAACAATATATCAATTTATTAAAATTCAAATCCAACAATTAATAATTTAAATTTAAAATAAAATCAAAAAATAACATCAAAATTATATTTATAGGGAATCATTTTTTGGAATATTAACTACTCATATAAAGTTATCCCTAATGATAAATATAAAAGAACATGAAAAAAATACATTTTCTAAAAAAATTCATGAAACAAATATATTTTATTATATGCTTAGTCATACTAATTGAGTTATATGTTTAAGAAGAAACATATTTTATTATATATATATTTATATATATATATATTCATTTATATAAATTTCATAATTTTCAAATGTTATTTATACTTGATATTTCTACAACTTCCATAGATCAGTCAATACTGGTTCGGTTTCTAGTGTTCCATGTAGAGAAAACTGTAAAACATAGTATTTATTTAAGTAGAAAAAATAAAGTCATTAAAAAATCCCTTACCTCCCCCTATATTTTTTTTACATTAAACATGAATGTATTTATTTTAAAAATATTAAATTAATATGATAGAAGATGAATACCTTTTATCTCAACTAATTAACATGCACCTTGTATATAATTTAGTAAACATTGAATAACTAATATTCAAAGATTACATTAGTATAACCGAGCATTAATTTTTTTTAAAAGTACTTATTTACTAAAAATAGTTTTATAGTACCATTTTAAAATACTAAAATCATTTCCACTTATAATAAGTAATAAATATGTAATATATACCAATATTCATAGTTTGATAAATGAAAAAACACCCATTTCTTCTAGAGGATTGGATTATATTAAAAATTATATAATAACATCAATAAATTAATAAATTGTACCCTTGAAAAAAATAAATAGAATCCCACATGATATATAACATAGATTCAAACTAGATATCTATTTATGAGGCATAAGAACAATGTCAATCCCATGTTCTGATGAGTCCAATTTGTATCTACCATAAAATAAATAGAAGTTGAAATAAATAATTTTCTGATACCATTTATAACATAGTCATAGGTCAATTGAATAGTACACAACATGTTGGTACTATCTGGCCTCAAGAACTTCTCCTGATACAACAAAGGTTATCAATGAGCAGTAAGAGTAAACAATCATAGATCGGGATACAATACACCTTGTATCACAATCTATAATATGTTGAAAATAACCTTTTTATCATATAATATTTGATCATTGGAATTTAATTTAAATTAAATGGTATACGTATAATAATATATCAACATACATCAAGGGTAATAAAAAGTTACTAATGAATGTCATACATTAGATAAATCAAATGGGATCATCACCTGGAAAAATTATAAACCTGATTGAAACAAAATTAAAAGAGTAGAAATATTTAAAAAACTCATGTCATCCATAGTCTATTCAATAATAAACCATAAATCCACTTTGAAAAAATATTTTTTACAAACTATACCCTATCCTCTATAAAATACAGGAAATTTTCAAATCCACTAATGTTCATTTGTACTGTGTGAGCATAAAAACCCATAGGAGTAGTATCTTTTTCCTGGTACACAACTGTTGTACATGTTACATGTCACTATGTGCATTAAGAGTGGCACCCCATATAATAGAGTCATCTATCTAGGGTAAATAGACTATGATTAAAGTGGGTATACAATTCCCGGGAAGGTAAATATAACCATAAATCAATTAATATGTCATATAATTACCTTCCATCACGTAAATAACGAATAAAGAGAAATCATCAAATCTACATGACATATATATTAATAAAAATAATTATTATTTAAAAACATATATAATTAATTAATTATAGTCAAAAAACATATATACATGATATTTTATAGTCCAAACATCTATATAAGGTCTAACATGAAAATAAATCAAAAATAAAAAAACTCTTCCTGAGTCAATTCCCCTTTCCCAAACACCTAACTTACACAAAACTCTAGATAAACCATCAAAAATATCCCTTCTTCTAATCTTCTACTCTGAAAAGGAATTCTTACTAGAAACCCATTGTCATCAGATAAGGTGTGACTATAACATAGTATGCCACCACCAGCTTTGTCTAAACATATATATATATATATATATAATCACAACTTCTCAAAAAATTTCATTTCCTCATTAATAAAGTAAATAAATATAGGGAATAATAAAAAATTATATTATAACCTTCTGTTCTCCTTTGTAACCCTCGGTGATGAATACCAATATCAACCAATGTGAGGATACGTCTAAAAATTTCACATTATAATCTATTTGGATTACCATCCCATAACATTGTAAGATGGAATGACATCTATTCACAATCAATTAACTAGTAGATGGGTAGTCCACCTAATGGTATATCCATAGATGAGGGAATGTTGTCCATGTTATAACCAAAACAGAAATAGATGTTTAGTATATCTTGATATAATTTCCAAAACTGAGGACATAATGTCCATATAATAACATAACAATCAATATATGAGAATCATGTCTAAAAACATAGTTACCTTCATTGAATAAAATCATCACATCACTATGTTCCAGAAAGAATCATTCCCCATCCATATAAATAAGAGAGGGTATAACATCCCAATCCATCCAATTGATTTGATGGTCTGGGAGAAAAATGTATTGTTTTGAATCAAATTGTTCCTGGTTATTAGGTATATGATTCAAAGGGAATGCAGTGTTCTCTTGGGTAAGAGTCAGGAGATGAGAGTTCATGAAATCTCTTAGCAATCAGTGCTAATGGAAGATATGCTAGTGGAATTAACAATCCAATAGGAAAGAAAAGGTCAAAAAGGAAACAAGGATTCCTAGAGTTTGATTGTGATGAAGATGAAAAAGTCCATGATGTGAAAGAACTACTCCCATCTTCCTAAACCAATGGAGATAAGGTATTTATAAAAGGTATGTTCATAGGAGATGGATTGTAACCCATCTAAGAAAGACCTGGATCGAAATAATTATATTAATTGTTTGGGGTAAAGGACACTGGAAAGAAATTGTGAGTCTAAGGTTGATTAATAGGTTGGTGACACATTGGAAAGCCAGCCTCAAATTGAAGGGGGTTATGTGTATGAAGATATTTCTAATAGATTGGATTTTTCTTATTTATCTTCGCCTCTCATAGGTTTGTTGTCTAACATGTATGTTGATAAGGTGGTGGAAAATATTATTCAGATGTTGGATCCAATTTCTAGTTCCCAGTGGGAAGCCTAGGTGGTGGTTGGTGAAAAATCCATATCAGGGGAGCTTATACTTCTCTCAACGAAATTAATACATGAGGACATTCTTATTAAGGATTTCCAAGTGGAGGCTGATTGGATTAGTGAAATTATAATAATTAAGGACACAAACATGGAGTAATGTGCATGGATCAATAAAAAAACTCTCATTATGACTAGAGTCTTTAATGAAATGTAGATTGAATTTGGGTAATTTATTCAATATTGGCACATGCTGGCCTTCCATTTTGAAGACCTCATCAAGAACGATCATAATACCAATGTAAATTCCCATCATTAAAAATTCTAAAGGGATTATGTGTCTAATATTTTTATTTCTTCTTTTAAGGATTTTTTATCTACTGTGTTGTTTTATGTATCTGGATTGAAACATTATGGTTCCCTAAATTTTTCAAAAAAGAGATTTATTAATAAAAAAACTAATTATTAATCATGAAATCCTTAGCCTTTAATTTCCATGCCTTTTTAAGGGAATAATTTCCTAGTAGTAGCTTCAATCATATAGTTGTTACGTCCACTTAAATAGAATTATCTCAATGTGGGAAATATGAAACACATACAGGGAATATAATAGAATATATGTTAAAGATTCATACATTCTTCCTAATTAGGATCACATGGGAATTCTATCACAGTACAGTGGAAATTATATCTTGAATATAAACCACATCAAAATGTAAACCACATTCCTTAGTGTAACATAAATGTTAAATGTGGAGATGTATTACAACCACATGGTTATAGTGTTCTAGTCTTAGATATATGAAATATAATGTATAACATAATTTATCTTCTAAAAAGTATTACAATTCGGTATTTTTCCCCACATTTCCACCACAACACCAAAAAGTGATAAAGTGAATCAAAAAATATCCATAGGTCCATAACATAGGCTAACCTCTCTAATACACACTTACCTTATCTCAATAGTTTATAAAGGAACCATATTAGTTTCCAAAATTAAAATTAACAACTCAAATAAACCCAACATCGGGTTTCGTGAATTTAAGTGATCACACACTATTATAGCTTTTTGTTTATCGATAAACATCCCATCATGTCATAACTATAAAAGGGTACTCAAATTAACATAACATTTTCCCTAGATAAAATTTGGTCCAGGGGAAGAATTCAAAGTAATTTATAGTTAATCACTCATGTGTTATGATCTTGCATCTAATATAACATGAAATGAGAATGATCTAAAAAGTCTCAATAGTGAACTCTAAAAACAGTAAAATGGACCCCATATCATTGTGTAATTGTTGATAAAATGGTTTTGATAGGTAAATTTTTAAAAACCTTGAAAAAATATAAGGTAATAAATGAAAATACATAATGATATATTTTTAGAACCCAAAAATTGGTTGATGAAGGAAGTCAATATTACTGTAGTAAATCCACCATGATAGATGACACTTGAATTCATGTTTGGATAGTGGAGAATAAACCTTGTAACTGGCATGAAAGAGAGAGAGTGGAATGGATGTTTGAGGACATATTCCTTCAAGTTCAAAAGGGAATGAAGAACCAGTTTTAGGTTATTAATTATATTAAACTGGTTTAGTTAATATTTTTTTAAAAATATTATTGATAAACATTATTATATGACAATGTCAGTGATGGTGATACATTCCCTTACTCAGGTCACATTATTGAGTGATATAATTTTCATAGTGAAATTACCCTAATTAGGGAAGAACCCTTGAATATAGTCCCCATATCTTCTCACAACCTAGAAATCCAAGTCCCAATTTAAACTCCTTTGGTGGTTGTATATTAATGATTCAACCTAAAATAATTATTGTGTGACAATCCACCATCAAGAAAGGGTCAATGTATTGTATCCCTTGTTATTTATTGATCAATTATTAAGAATACACCACCACACTATGATTCCATGCATTATAGTTTATTCTCCCTCAAACAATATAAGAATAAATATCACATTGTATAAGACGTTAATATTATGTGTCCCACATTCACATAGTATTCCACCCAATTATGGGGTGATGGTCCTCTTTCTATACCCTATTATCGACCAACCATAATATGATGTCTTGTGGTAAGCCTTATCCTATAAATCCATATAAAAACCCCAGTGATACCTTTCATAAGTAACCCCAAGGTCCCCATGAACACCTCTAATTACTTAAAAATAATGAAATACATGAGTCTTGGTGAAAATGAAATGGAATTAATACCTTCTTTAGATGCATGATTTTACAAACATCCTAGCATAAGGGAACTCATCCACGAGATGCATTGTTATGATTTTCAACCCACATCAGTGGAAACATTTTTCCATTTAACCAACATATCGTACTCTAACTCCCAAAAATAATCCATGATATCCATGTTCTACAACTATAATCACTCAAGAGGAAATAATTTTATATGAAGAGTCATCTAACACTGATCAAAAATATAATCTAGTTTATCCTCCAATGGAACCTCTCTCTCACCATAAAAATATCATCACCATCAATAAAAATATATGTATTGAGAATATATATCCTATTATGAGATTCAGATAACTAAATTTTTATATATTTTTACTACGAAGCAAGTGTTAATTTAATTTACATAGTATCAATTCCATCCACTATCCCAAAATACACAAATAACCTGAGTGTTGGTTTTTCCTAAATATAAATTAGAAAATTCCCCAATCATGTAGAATATAGTAAAAATAAATATTCTCTTCAAAAAATTAATGATAATGGAATTTATGTTATAACTATGCTCTATACATGATCTGAGCAGTTGTCGTCCACTTCCTAATTAGTCATATATGCTCTGATGTATCCTTCACAAGACTAGACATGATAAAAGATGACTCCCTAGCCTATAGTAATCAACGAGGTGATTGAAATATAGTACCATATATAACCTCAAATTTATCCATATCAATTATATTCTAATAATAGTTTTCTAGGAATTCAATAGAGTCATGAGATTAAATTTTCGTGAACCACTAAAATCAAAATCATACACTTGGAACGTATCATCCGAAATCCTAATAGTACACAAGAACTATCGATTGGTTAGAGGATGGTATTCCAAGATCATAAAATATAGTATATAAATAATCTAATGTATTATAGATTATAAGTGAAAATTTAATCATGTATCACAACTAAAAAATGTATTCATCAACACTCTATGAAAATATTCAATCTTATAGAAGAAACATGCCTCCCTTTCAAACATTATAGGACTCCCTAATATATTAAAACACTTTATCCACGATCAATTATGATATAATAACCAAAACTACATCTCTTACTTAGGGAATCCTTTTTAACCCCTTAAAATACTCCATGGCCACATTTTCCCACTTCCACTTGAGAAGTGGTAGTGATTGATGAAGGCATGTGAGTTATTGATGGTTGACCTTAATCCTTTTATAAGTTAATAATCATAAAACAAACCCTACTACTTATCTACTCATCCTATTCTATATTTACAAGATTTGGATATCCTGATACATCTTGTTGATACATACCTGAATAGTCCATATTGAAGTATGTGTGTACTATACCATCTCCTCACACATGGACGTACAAACCCTAAAAATACTGAAATGAAAAGGACCTTATAAAAATTTAGATACAAGTATTATGGAAGACAAAATAGATATATACTAACCCTTATAACTAATAATTCTAAATCATATTATGTGCCCCCCTTCAATCATTCATGGAGTGAGTATTCCTTACTCATAGAAATTAGGGATGCCTCTCCATAATACCCCCAAACCCCTTCACATGTCCCAGTGAAGTGGTCTATCATCATTCACTCACTACTATGCTCCTATGAAAACTATAATAATTTATTCTAACTCAGTATATCAATAATAACATCCCCATTATCAAGAGAAAAAGATATCTTGATGTTAAAATTAGATATATTCATAACCCCCATCTTAATCATAATGTTCGAGTCTCTCTGTAAAAATATCTACTTAATTCAATGGTGGTATATATATATATATATATGAAAACCCTATATCATATTTGATAGCAAATCCATTGTCTAAAATCAATATTTATCACAACCAATTCTAGGTTATGGTTTGAATAATTCCACCAATTTGGCCTCTACATCATCCAAATATAGAGAATACATGCATGTGAAACATTAAATTGGATCCCATACCAACCCTAATTCATCACAGTATAGGGTGTTCAACTCACCAAGCATATCAATAGATAAAATTCATGGATGTTAGTCTCCCTTTCAGCTCTTAAAAATGTATCACCCCAATCCCAGAAGCCTATTAATGGGTCCATACATTATAATATTTTCATGATTAAAAGGAATAAAATCCTAAGAGACAAAGCAGTTTAGTATTGTTTTTAATATAGATACGTATTTGAAATTAAAATTTCATTTTAAACATAAAATAAATAAATCATGGAGATCAACGTTATTCCCCTTAGTGTAACCCTTCATATAAAACATGTTAAACATCTTGGAGACCTATAGAAAATAAGAAATTTGAATGGGGTGACCTCAAATACTCAGAAAGGGTCACGTACAAAGGGAGAAAACTGTAATCAATAAGAATAAACAATGTAGAAATGTAAATGGAAAATCACACATCCCATTAAATCAGTGAAAATAAAATAAAATTTATCCTTATACTTTTTAGTGTGAGAATCCTCTAATAATAATATTTAAATTCTAAATTAATGTTATGCATAATTATTGGACATCAAATATTTGGAACACGAACCACAATAACATAACTACTTTTTACAAGATTATTTATGTATTTGGATAGAAACCCATCCAATTCATCTTGGAAATAAATATGGAGTCACGACACATCCCCCGGGGCCCGTTCCATGACTACCCAAAGCCCACCTTCCATAGGCCAGGGGCTGGCGACTTGCACCGAAAGGAATTTCCCCTAAAACTGGGAAGGTCTTTCCTATATCACCTATAAGCTCGCGTAACCAAGAACACAACATGATACAGACACAAGCTAATTGTATAACCAATAGAGTGCGGAAAGTGAAAGGGACTGGAATAAAAGCCCAATAGTAAAGGTACAATTAAAACTGAAATAAAATACAACTGAAGAAAAATAAAAGTTATGTACCGTATCATCCTCCGAGGTTCCTACCTGAAGGGTAGGTATAGATCGCCTCTTCAGCACTCCACGCCCACCTGTCTTCTCAGCATACGGACATAGCGTATGGTCTACCTCCATGTACCATCTAGTCCTGGTACTCTTTTACTTAGTTAGTTTTGTACATCTTCTGCATAAAACACAACAAGGTTTGAGCATATCTCGTGCATGGGTGAGTATAACAATACCCAGTAGGGACCTTGATACACTCAAGGTCTCAAAAAATCCACCCAGGATAAACCACAAAGTATGAAATCAATATATAACCCTACCTAGTTATATTCCCATACATATACCTATGTTATCAAGCAATCCATCTCAATCATGAGAAAACAAAAAGGTAATGACTCAGCTCACACCAGGATTTATTCTAGGGGTAGTATCACGTAATATTCCAAGTCACAACGTCGAACACCTCAGATGCTAGAGAACTCCTCCTATATCGAGTATAGTGGGCCTGCCGCATCACACATAGGTTCTTCCCACTATCCTGGGACTACTGAGGTACTCCTATTGTCGATTACCGTGGGTCTGTCGCGACACACAAAGGCGCTACCCACTATGGGTCTTCCGCGTCACACAGAGGCACTCCCCCTCATGGTCTGCTGAGGTAATCATCCTTTCGAGTACCATGGGTATGTCACGTCACGATGGTGCTCCCAACTGTGGATCTGCCGCATCACCAAGGCACTCTCCACCTTCCCTGTTGAGTCACTGTATGATGAAACGGTCAGCAGTCGTCAAGTCTCAACCATCCATTAGGTCTCCGCACTATGATCACTCATTTCCTAGAGGATCCACTCCACAAGCTATTGTTCGATACTCAAACATCAAATAAGTCCCATGAAAAATTATCTAAAAGGTCTGCCACATCATAGGGGTCTCAAAATAATAGACATCACGTTAATCGGATGCCTGGTCTTTGATTTATTAGCCTTTTAGTCCCAGGGGCCTAGTTGGATTCTTTCTTGATCCAATGTGACTGTACCCGATCTTAATCCAAAAAAATGGGACGTATACTATGAGGGGCCTTATCTCTCAATGATTTCCAGTGCCACTAACGGTTCATCAAACAGATTTCCAATGCCAAAGTTATGTAAAAAAGGAATGTAAATGGGTCAAAGTGGGCCTAAGTCCAGTCCGACCCGGTCGGACAGACCAGCCCGGCCTGCAATGTGTCTCGGCCCGTTAGGTCTGGCCCATCTCGCAATGGCTGTGAGTGTGCCGAAAGGGTGGCTCGGTCATGGGGTACCATGAGGTCGTGGACCGGACGTGGGTACTGTGGGAGCCCGGACCGGCCGCGGGGGCGTCTACCAGCCGCGGGGCGCGGACCAGCCACTAGGGCACAGATTGGTTGCAAGACCATGGATTGGTCGTGACGGCGCGGACCGGGCATGGGGTGGCACAAAGGGTGCAGGTCAGCTTTTCGGCCACAGGTCGGTGGACACACCGCATGGGGGCAGTCTGGCCACGGGATGGCGGACAGCATACAGCGGTTTGGCGGATGGCGGTGGAGGCTTCATAGACGACAGCACCACGAGGTTTAGAGGTCGTGAGGCGGCAGCAGTCATGGGGCGGTGACATTGCGCTGTCACCTTCATTGCGTTCAAAGACACAAATCATCATAAGATTTTGTAGAGGGGTCAGGCCATTTTTGTTTGGCTCGTACCCTCCATGTTAGGGTGGTAGAAAATGGATAAACATAAACAAGAATGAAGAATGTCAAACCCTCCCTCAATGATTGTTCCCAACCCATAAAATAAATCATCCGCGTTATTTTTTTTAAAAAGGGATGAACATGGGAATATAATCACACTCAAATTAAACCCCCTACCTTGGGTTGTTCATTAACATTGGTGCAAGAAGTAAGTATGGACATCGATTCATTGTAGATAAAGACATCCCACATCGGAATAAGTCTCGAGGAATAAGGTTTAAGTTGAGGTTAGCATTATTCTTTGGTGGAGAATTCTTCTTTGGGGGGTGATGTTCTTCATTGGAGAACTTTTTTTCTCCCAAGGTTCTCTCTTCTCCCAATTCCACCCAACAAAAAGAATAAAGTGCAAATACAATTAACAAAAGAATAAATTTTGTTGGCACACCCAAGATGGAGTAATTAATGTACCACATTGGCACAATTAATTAGATCAATTAATTGGCCCGATTAAATGGCTCGATTTAATGGCAGGGTGGAATATTGGGGTGTTTGGAGGTTTCTCCCCATTTAATGAGGGGGTTGAGTGGTTTAGGACTCAAAAGGTCCTCTCCACCATAAAGTCTCATGTGAGGTTTGGCTCGGGTGGTCCCCACTATAATAACCTCTCATGGTAGGTTAAGGCCTTATGGTCCCTACTTCTCAACATCCACATGGATGATTCAAATAAAAATAAAATGATACATAATTTTATTTTTATTTTATTTTTTCACATAAAACCCAAAAAATAAACATAACTCTCAACCAACTGTCATCGAGGTGGAAGTCTCTTTAAGAGAATACGGGCACTACGAGTTCAACAGTGTCCTCAGATTTCAATTCCGAGCACCGGTTCAAAAATTAGAAAAACCCACTTGCACGTTTACTGAACGTACCTGAAAAAAATTTCAGAAATTCATTCTGGGCACTACGGGCCTCAGAATCGCACGCCGTCAATTTTAGCAGACTCGTAAAATTACAATTTATTTAAAAGGAATTACATGGAATTTATGGGTCATTTAATTCTCCCCACCTCAGGCTTTACGTCTCCGTAAGCCACAACTCAAAACTAGGCAATCAATTGCGAGTACTGAGAACAAATTTGAGGCTCCCACTCTCATGTGATCTCTTGAACGTTCCCATGTTGCCAACGAACATTCCCCAGTGGTATAAACCATACCTGAAGGACCCACTCCTATTTATCCACAATCTCTACTAGATCCTCAGTAAAAGCCACCCCATTGTCGATGTCTATCTTGCCAAGGACGATGATGTGAGAGGGGTCGTGCACGTATCTCCTTAGCTGGGACACGTCGAAGACATCATGCACCTGGTGAAACTGAGGTGGAAGTCTTCAGTGGTATGCCACCTCACCAACTCTACTGAGGACCTGAAAAGTTCTTATTAATCTCTGAGATAACTTTTCACCTTAGCCAAATCTTTCTAGACCTCGTCCGGGTGAGACCTGTAAAAAGATGTGGTCTCCATCCTTGAACTCAAGAGGCCTTCTTCTCCTGTCGGAATATGACTTCTGCGTACTCTTTGTAGTATTAATCTGCTCCTAGATGATTTTCACCTTCTCTGTGGTAGTCTATACCATCTCTGGTCCCATGAGTGCTGACTCCCATTGGTCAGTCTAGCACAATGGTGATTTGCAAGGTCGCTCGTACAACGCCTCGAAAGGTTCCATCCCATTGGTGGAGTGATAGATGATGTTGTATGAAAACTCCACCAAAGGTAAGTGATCCTCCGAGATACATCCAATGATGAGGACACTAGAACGCAACTTGTTTTTTAGGGTCTGAATGGTCTGATCAGTCTGGTCGTCCGTCTGAGGATGGAAGGTAGTGCTCAAAATAAGTTCTATCTTGAAATCCTCCTGCAACTACTTCGATAGCCTGGAAGTAAAACGTGTGTCACGATCGGAGACAATCGTCTAAGGTACTCCATGTAGCCTCACAATCATTTGAACATAGAGGCATCACATGCTCTCTACTGAACCCTGATCTCAGATCCATAAGAAGTGGGCCGACTTGGTGAGTCGGTCGACGATCACCCAAATCGAGTCATGTCACCTAGATGTATATGGAATTCCTGTCATGAATTACAAGGATATCTCATCCCACTTCTACTCGGGGACCTCTAATGGCTAAACCAAGTATTCTGGTACATGATTACCCCCCTTCACTTTCTGAAAAGTGAGGTACCAAGTGGCAAACTCTTCAACTTCATTCTTCATTCCCGGCCACCAGTGTTGTTGTCAAATATCCTGGTACATCTTCACCACACTTGGATGTACCACTACAGGGGATGTTTGGAACTCTGAAAACACTTCTTCCTGAAGTGAAACTGTTACCATGGTACGTCCTCTGAAAAGGATGACGTGCTCCTCGCCATCAGAAAATCCATCAGCTACCTATCTTGTGGATATCTGAGCACTTCATGCCTCACAGTCAGCATCCCCTCATTGCGCCTCCCTGACTCGCTAAAGTAGTGGGGGAGTGACTGTAAGAGACTGTAGAAAATCTGCTTCATCTCTATCCACAAAAGATATTTGTAAAGCGGCCAGCTACTTCGTCACCCTAACTAGCAGTTTTATACCAAAACTCCCGCTAATTGCATCTTCAACAACCTTCCCCTTCCTAAGAGTATAGACTCTCTCTATTTCATAGTCCTGGAGGAAGTCAAGCCATTGTCGTTGTCTCAGGTTTAGGTCCTTTTGAGAGAAGATATACCTGAGAATCTTGTGATCAGAGTACATAGTAAAATGGTCTCCCATATGATAGTGATGCCACATATTCAAGGTGAAGACCACTGCTGCTAACTCCATGTCATGGGTAGCATAGTTTTTCTTGTGATGTCTAAGATGTCGAGAACCATATGTGATCACTACTATCTCCTGCATCAGAACACATCTGAGCCTGGTCCCTAATGCATTGTAGTATACTACATACACTACGCCCTCCTTTGGAAGACTCAAGATGGGCACACTAGTTAGCCTCGACCTTAGCTCCTGAAAACTCTGATGGAATCTCTCTAACCACACAAAAATTTTCCCCTTCTTCATCAAGGCTGAATGTGGTGCTGCAACTATGGAGAAGACTGGCACAAAGCTCTGGTAGTATCTGGCCAAACCCTGGAAACTTTGTACCTTCGTCACAATCCAAGGTGGCTCCCAAGAAAATACCACCTCAATCTTCACTGGATCTATAGAAACTCCATCCACCAATATGAAATGTCCGAGAATGTGAACCTCTCAGATCAAGAACTGGCACTTCGGGATATTACCAAAAATCTGGTGCTCTTGGAGTGTGTCCAGTACTACCTGCAAATGATAGGCATGCTCCTCCTTAGTATTCGAGTAGATTAGAATGACTTTGATGAAGAACACTACAAAGCGATCAAGGTACGACTGAATGATCCAATTCATGAGTCCCATGAACACTGCTGGAGCATTGGTCATGTCAAATGGCGTAACCAAGAACTCGTAATGGCCATACCGACATTTAGAAGCCATTTTCTGCACATCCTCATCTCATACTATGAGCTGGTGATAACATGATCTGAGTTCTATCATCAAGAACCAACGTCCTCCCTTCAGCTAATCAAAGATTTCATCAATCCCCGAGAGTGGGTACTTGTTCAAAATAGTCACCTGGTTCAGGCGTTGATAGTCGACACAAAGTCTCTAGCTCCCATATGCCTTCTTGGGGATCTAAATCGGGATTACACAAGGAGAAACATTTGGCCGGATAAATCCCTTCCCATAGAAGTCCTCTAACTGTACCCACAGCTCAGGAAGCTCTACGAGAGCCATCTGATATGCTAGTGTAGTTATCGATGCCATCTTAGGGTACAAGTCAAGGTAAAGTCCACCTCTCTCCAAGGAGGAATGTAATTCCCTGACCCTAGTTACCTAGAGTCGGTTCTTTATTACATATCATTGGCATGATCACAAATGATCAATTCTCGAATGAACAATTAGTTTATTAGACTTGGAAGTGACAGATACATTCATAAGGTTTAAATTACATCATTAAAATGGAAAACTACAACTACATTGTTTCCATAGACAACACTGAGATCCGATATACTATCCCTACAAGTCAGTCATAATATACTTCCTCACATCCTTGGAATAGTAAAACAGAGAAAGGGGAGACCTCAGATGCTCAGTAAGGATAACAATATAGCGGAAATATTCATAAATAATCATAAGCATTTAAGGAAATGTATAATACTAAAACAAAAGCCTTTTAAAATTGAAATTAAGTATAATAAGTGAAAGATAAAATCAAATAATGTCATTTACTTATTCACATGGATATTCTACTAATCGAATAATCACATGCAATATCAATTTCCACTTTCATAATGATGGAATGCATAATTCTAGACTTTCATAACCACATAGTCAAGGCCTTGTGATAAGACTACAAAGATGATTTTGTAAAGGACTTGTGCCAAAACACTAGTTTGTCTCATGAGACCTACCGATGCATCAAGGATCTATAGTAGGCTCCACCCATCACTTACTAATTTCAATGCATTACTCATATGAAAAGTTTAAACATAACATAAACATTCATATTAAAACTGGCATATGAAATTTCAATACTTTATCCATAAACCATGAATGGTATGAAATAACACATCCATAGTTAATCATATCAGAAAACCTTCAATACAATAGAGATTTTTTGTATCATAATAAAACAACATCAAACAAACTTAAAATCCATCAACAGATGTGGACATAGATGAAATCAAAACCTTTTTAGAGAAATATCTATTTCTATATTGAAAACTTTTAAAAGTCACGTAATTATAAATGAAAACATTTATATTTGAAAATATTTTTATAAAATTGTAAGGGATGATTTGTTGATGTTATAATGCTGGAAAATAGCCTCTCTCACCGTATAAGTTAAAAAACATTTTTAGCTTAAATTTCTCAAAAAGGTCAAAAAGTACCTTGTTTGGAAAATGGAATGATTACTTTATAAACATCTTATAAATTTCAAACAGGGGTATAAATGACATTAACCAATAGTCTATAAAATAGAAATAATGTTTTGAAATAAATTTTTAAAAAATATGGATGTGGAATGTAAACAGGTCCAACTAGATAATTACGTATAAACAACCTTGGATAATTAAGAGATTGTAGAATTAACCCTTACGATATTATTTCCCTTGGTTGAGGGTAGGTTAACCACTTGCATAATTGTGAAATAATTTTTATTAAATTTTACAAGAATCATATACATTAATATGATATCACATATGATATTTTAACATTGCATTGTTAATAATACCTAAGTATTATCGTCATTTTGGGTGTTAACGGATTCATTTTCCTTTATATTCATTGTTATTGAGTCATATGTTTTATGGATGGGATGTATTTTATTGATATCAAGAATGATATCAATTATTTAATTATTATTTTTAATCATCAAATAAAAATTAGTCTTGAATGGATACGATGGGGAAGGAATCGCATCGTGTTCGTGGATATTGTAATTCGTATGTACGCACGAGCGACAATATAATTCTTTTGATATTAAATTATATATAATTGAATGGTATATCATATATACAGAATCATTATCATGTTATATTTATTATTTATATCAATTGCACATCACTATTATACCCATCCAAATAATAATGTATTGAATGACAATTACCCCATGACGTGGAGACGGTAAGCCGTACGTAGACATGTATGGTGACATGTCATTCGAAGGACGGATAGAATAATGAATATGGTTTTACCATATTTATAATAACATAAAATTATATAGAATATACTATAGTTATTATTTTATAATGTAAAAAATAAAGAATGAGGAAGTGGAAGAACAAAGGTACTTGAAAGAGGTGATTAAATATTTACCTCTTCTTCGGGTTCTTCCTTTTGATTCGACCAAATTGGATCCTTAGGATTTGTTTATGACTAAAGGAAGGCCTCTAGGATGAATGGAGGATAGTTGATAGGGTATTTGGGTAGGTTTTAGCCGAGCTAAATGATTTTGATGGTGTGAATTAGAGAGAAGGGGGAGTGACCTTTTATAAGAGGGGTGAGGGGCACCTTAGGAAAAGCTAGAAATATTATTTTATAATAAAATACTTTTCGGTTTCTAATGGCTCCAAAAAATAATTATTTAATGGATAAGGTAAGGATGGTTCTAGAACCACTTAACCAATAGGTTTTAGACAGGTTTGGGTCACTATATTAACTTTATCTTATAGATTTAACTCTTAGTCAAATAGTTGGACACTTACCATGTCTCATTGTATTTTAATATTATATGCTTAATAAATTTACTATATACTTCTAGGAGAACCCCAAGTGGTTCATTAATGATAAAACTATCATTATATAAGCCTTTTTTCCAATACTTATATTTTTAGGAATATAATATCAATTAATAATATAATTTTTTTTAAAAACTCTTTTATGTTAATTTTGACACTATTTGGTTTTTTTCTAAATTCATAACAGCATTACTACTTCAGAAACAATTTATCTAATAAACCCTAATATGTCATATTAACCTAGAAAATTAGTTTCATTCCTAAAAAAATTCAAATTACATTTATTTGGAAGTTTATAATATAAATTATTTTAATATTTCATTAATTAGGTAATTACTACATCATCATTGTGTCATAAATAAATTAACTTATTTAATGTTTAAAAAATATAAATAAAATAATATTATGTAGGAAATTTTTTTACCTTTCTAATGAACTTTTATAGTCTAATTTATCATATGTGTAACCCAATATTAAAAATGTTTTAGTAATTAATCATTTATTTTAACTCTTTTAACTATTCTTTGAATTAAATTATAATAAATGTCCTAATCTAATCCAAGTGGACCAAAGAGGATTATATTTTATTCATAAGGTTGTTTTTGGTAGAAATATACTTATAATAGAATTAGTACATATGTTAGGTTAATAATAATATCAGTTTTACCCTTAATTTCCCTATTTACTTTTGACCATGGTAAATAAAAGTAAAAAAGTTACTATACACCAAAAATTATTTTCATCTTATTGAACCACATTTTACTTACTGATATCAACTATGTCTCTCTTATTTTTGAAATTCAACTCACATAAGTGATTAAATTATGTTTTATGTCAATTTTCAAATGCTCTTAGTTGTTGGGTAAATTACGGTAAAAAGTTCAATAAATTTTTTATACATCATAAATTATTATAAACTGACTCCAATGAATTAAATTGAACATATATATTTATTATGTGTATATTTTGACTTAAAATAAATTTAAACAAAATAAAAAATTATTTAAATGAAAATTTTGATTTAAACTATAGCTCATGGCTTTTCACAATTACACAAAAATTGAATGTTTTCAAAAAAAATACCAAAAATTCTCCCTAATCTAAATTCGATATTACGAATCCAAAAATGAAGTCTATTTTGAAAAATACAAATAAAAAAAACTAAAAAAGTTTTTATTACTATTCATAACAGCTAGTTTGATTGGTTGTGGTGCATTAGAAATCGAAGTTGCATACAATAAACTTTATTGTATTATTCAAAGAGAAGTGTACCATGGATGCTTGGGGTGTTACATTCTCCCCTTATTCAAATAATTTCATCAATTAAATTTCTATTTTATTACTATTTTAAAAGACTTGGGTGGTTCTTCATCATATGTTCATCGGGTTCCCATGTTGCCTCATCCATCTTATGGTTTCTCCATAGAACTTTTTCCATACAAGTCGTTCGGTTTCTCAGCACTTGTTCTCTTGTATCAAGAACCATAATAGGCTCTTCGAAATAAGAAAGATTGGTTTCCAGTTCTAATTCCTCATAGGTGAGTACATGCATTGGGTAAAGCATGTATTTTCTCAACAGTGATACATGGAATATATCGTGAACTTTAGAGAGACTTGGCGGCATTTCCAAATGGTAATCTACATCCCCAATTTGTTCTAGAATATCAAAGGTATGATGTACCAGGGACTCAATTTAACCATCTTAATGAAACATATAACACCCTTCCATGGAGATAACTTAAAGAAAACATGATCCCCTACCTGAAATTACAAATCATTCCTTCGGTTATCGGCATAGCTCTTCTGCCTATTTTGAGCTGCTTTGATATGGTTTTGGATTACCTTCACCTTATTCATCGTTTCTTCAACTAGTTGTGGGCCTATGGGTTTTCTCTCACAAACATCATCCCAACAGGTTGGTGTGTGACATATCTTTCTGAATAACACATCATATGGTGCCATCTGAATACTTTAATGGAATCTATTGTTTTGGGAAAATTATATGAGATGTAAATATTGATCCCACAAGCCTTGAATGTCATGTGAGCATGATCTCAACATGTCTCTTAAGGTTTGAATAGTCTATTCTGATTTTCCATCAGATTGGGGGTGGTAGATATTGCTCAAACGATGTTCAGTATCTAGGGATTTCTAAATAATTTTACAAAATCTTGATGTAAAACAAGGATCACGATCAGAAACAATCGATAGTGGTACTCCATGATGTCTTAAAACATCATTAATATATAGTCTCTCTAATCCTTCATGTGGTAAATCTTCTCCTATAGCAAGAAAATGTTCTGAATTGGTAAGAAGATCAATAATGACCCCTATTTCATCTTTTCTTCTAGAAGTCTTTGGTAGTCCCATGATGATGTCCATCGTAATATTATCCCATTTCCACTAAGGTATTGGAAGAGGTTGCAAGACTCTTACAAGGTATTGACTTCTAGCTTTCACTTGTTGAAAAACCATACATCTTGACACAAAATCAGTAATCTCCCTCTTCATTTTGTCCGACCAAAAATGTTCCTTCAAATCTCTATACATTTTGGTGCTACCATGGTGTATAGAAAAATTGGAATTATGAGCATCATCCAACAATTCCCTTTTTAAATCAGGTATATCGGGAACACAAAGTCTCATCCCAAATTTCAAAATTCCATCTTCATACACAATGTCACTCAATCTCACATCATTCACAGCATTAATATTCTTTTGAAACTCTTCATCATCAGTCTGAGAACATTTTATACTTTCTGCTAATGATGACTTGGCAACCATTTGTAAATGTACTGATGTTTCATCTTCCATGGTTATCCCAATGTCCAAAATTACTAGATCCCTGAAAATAGGATCTCTTTCGACTCTCATCTTGTTCAAAACTCCATGATCCTTTATGCTCAAAGCATCTGCCACCTTATTTTCCTTCCCCGGGTGGCAGTGTATAATGCAATCATAATCCTTGAGTAGTTAAAGCCACTTCCATTTCCTCATATTGAGATCTTTCTATGAGAAAATATACTTCAAACTCTTATGATTGGTATATATCTGACATTTTTTACCATAGAGATAATGTCTCCATATATTCAAAGAAAATATTACAGCTGATAACTCAAGATCATGATGGGATAGTTTTGTTCATGAATTTTTAGTTGTCGTGATGCATATGCAATAACCCTATCATTATGCATAAGGACACAACCAAGTCCTTTCATTGAAGCATCACTATAAATAACAAACCCATTATTTCCTAGTGGTAGTGTCAAGGTAGGAGAATTGACTAATATTCTCTTCAGTTCTTCGAAACATTCTTCACACTCTTTGGTCCAAACTAATATAACCCCATTTCACATGATATTTGTATAGTGGTTAGCCAACCGGACAAAATTCTGGACGAAATGCAGATAATAACTTACTAAACCAATAAAACGGTGTACCTCAGTTATACTCGTCAGTGCTGGAAAGTCTTGGATTTCCATGTTCTTATAAGATTCAACATAGATTCCATCCTTGTAGGCAATATGGCCAAGAAAATAAATCTCCTGAATCAAAAATTCACACTTTCTAAAATTCCCATAAAATTAATGACTTCTAAGAGTCTTCAAGATAATGTGCAAGTGATTTCTGTGATCATCAAAGCTTTTGTAGTATACCAAGATATCATCAATAAATACCACTACAAATTCATCAAGATATTCCTTGAAAACCCTATTCATTAGATCCATGAAGATAGAGGGTTCATTAGTCAATCCAAAATGCATTACTGTAAACTCGTAATGCTCGTACCTGGTTCGAAATTCTTATTTTGGAATGTCTTCCTTCTTCACACACAACTGATGATATCCAGATCGAAGGTCAATATTTGAAAATTATGGAGCTCTATGATGTTGGTTGAATAAATCATCAATGAGAGGTTGGGGATATTTGTTCTTTATTTTTATTTCATTGATCTCCCTATATTCAATGCACAACCTCATAGATCCATATTTCTTTTTAACAAAAAGGACATGGGCTCCCCATGAAGAAACACTAGGGTGAGTAAATCCATTATTACTCAATTCCTCTAGTTGTTTCATTAGGTCCACTAATTCCACAATGGTCATTCTATAATAGATATTCAATATGGGCCTTGATACATGAATTATGTCAATGGAAAACACAATTTCGTGTTCTAGAGGATGTCCAGGTAAATCATCTAGAAACACATCAACATATTATTTCACAGTAGTATATCCTCTATTTGAACATTCTTTTCCTCACCCACCTTTATTTATTCTCTTCCTCCCCAATAATTGAATTTATTTGAGCTATTGTGGGTGGATCTAGATAAGAATTCAGTGGTGATGATTCTGCTCTAAAGATAAGGTGTTCTTTATCATCGCCATCAAAAATAGTAACATCATTATTTTTAAAATAAATTTTTGCATCATGGTCCAAAATACAAACCATAATGAGGATTATATCAAATTCAATCACGGGTAAAACAATGAGATCATCCAATAAATAACATTTATATGCCCTAATGGGGACTGATTCAAAAAACATTGTGGCAATGAAACTTCCCCTATGTGTTTTGACTGAAAACTCCTTTTTGAAATCAAATTCGAAATATCTAATTTTCTCAGATAATAGGGAAGATATAAAACAATGCGATGATCCAGAATCAAAAAATGAATTTTCTAAACTTGAAAAACCCATTAAATTACCTGCCACTACATCGTTCAAAGCTTCAACCTCAGTAGTAGTGATAGCATAATCTTGGCCTTTATCTCTTTTCTTTTTCTAAGGTATGTTCCCCTGACTCTTAGGACATTAATTTTCATAATTCCCCATTTCTCTACAATTGTATCATTCAATAGTGACAACCTCTTTCTTCCACTTAAAATCATGAGCTTGGTGGCCTTTTTCATCACACTTGCAACAAACTCTCATTCCCTTCAAGTAATAACTGGTGTGTTTCTTCCAAAAATTACTACAGGATGGATATTCAATTTTTCTCGTTTTTCCTTTATTTCCATTTCCAGAGTGTTTAGTAGATATCTTCTTCACTTTATTTTCTTTAAAGTCGTAATACTTTGAGAATTCATTTTCTGTCTTGAGAGCACATGAGAAAATATATTCGTATGGGGAGAAGGATTGTGAGACAAATTCTTGATAGATAATTGGTTTTAACCCATCAAAGAAGTGACCAATCATACTTATTGGGTAACGTATATAATCTCCAGCATGCCTCGCAATCCTTGTAAAGTTAACTTCATACTTTGCGATATTCTCATCCTTGTTTTTCCTCAGACTCAGAAATTTCCTTTCCATATCTACTCGTTGGTCACGAGGAATGTATTTTTCTAATAAAATATCTTTAAACTCCCTTAATTCCATATTTGATACTTTATCATATTTAATTGTGTTTTGAATCAATGACCACCATTGATCAGCTTCTCCAGTGAGGCGGTAAACTGCCATGAATACTTTTTCCCTTTCACTACTCCCCAAGGCATGGAATATTTTCTCTAAATAATTTACCAATTGTTCAGCTACTAAGGGATTTGTACACACACTAAATGTTAGTGGTTGTTTCCTTATGAAGTTATCTAACATTGATCCTCCACGCTGTGGATCATAGTGCTCCATATGGGTAATGTTATTATTTATTACCTTAGTGAGTTGTCAGAGTATGGTTATTAGATTATCAGCACCAGTTATATCATCGGCTCAACTATAATTATATTGAGTAGGAGGTAAATCTTTACATGTAGTTTGTGCATTGATACAGTTTCCATTCCTTCCACTAGGCAAAATTTCTAGACAATGGAATAAACTAGATTACTTTATGTATCAAAATACATAATTCAAAACTTTTAAAAAACATAACATAAATTGAACATTTTATGGATATAATACATAATTATAAAAAAAAATTAGGAAGTATATACTCATAAAACCTTCATAATATTTTGTAAAGAAAATGAGAATTGTCCTAAGAATATCCCTCGGTAGTGTCGTGACCAAGAGTGCAGCAAGGCCCGTTGTTGTGCACCAATTCACGTTCAAGTCTACCTCAAGGTGGTGTTTTCGGGTTCAATACCTAGGTACATCTGTTCCAGAGCTACCTCTACCTGCTTGTATCCATACTGGGGTGTAATTTTTGGAAAAGTCACAAAATCACTCCAAAACCAAAATTCAAGGAAGTTCTTCTATACTAATCCTCAAAGTCTACCTTAGGGTAATGTGATCTAATCAAATTTTATCTAAATCTAGATTCCATGGTTTGTACTAAACTTCCTCTAATATCAACTGTAACACCCCAACCCTTGTTACCTAGAGTCGGTTCATTATTACATATCCTTGGCATGATCACAAAAGATCAAGTCTTGAAAGACCGATTAGTTTAGTATCCTTGGAAGTGCTAGATACATTCATAAGGATTACATTACATCATGAAATGAAAAAAAAATAACAACATTGTTTACATAGACAACACTAAGATCCCATAGACTATCCATGCAGTTCATTCATAATATACTTCTTCTCATCCTGAGAAAAATAAAACATAGAATGGGGTGAGCTTAGATGCTCTGTAAGGATAAAAATATAGTGGAAACTTTCATAAATACGCATAAACATTTAAGGCAATGTGTAAGACTAAAACAAAAGCCTTTTAAATTTTAAATTCCACATAATATGGAAAAGATAAAATCAAATAATTCCATTTACTTATTAATATGGATATTCTACTAGACAAATAATAACATGTAATATCAATACCCACTTTAATAATGATGGAATGAAAAATTCTAGACTTTCATAACCACATAGTAAAGGCCTTATTCAAAGACTACAGATAAGATTATGTCAAGGAATTGTGCAAAGACACTAGTTTTTCCCATGAGACCTACCGATGCATCTAGAATCTATAGCAGGCTCCACCCATTATTTACTAAGTCCAATAAATTCCTCATATTAATAGTTTTAACATAACATAAAAATTTGTATTAAAATTGGCATACAAAATGTAAATACTTTATCCATAAACCATGAAAGGTATGAAATAACACATCAATAGATAATCATATAACAAAACCTTCAATACAATATGGATGTTTTGTTTTATAATAAATCAACTTAAAACAAACTTAAAATTCATCAAGGGATGTTGACATTGATGAAATCAACACCTTTTTAGAGAAATATCTCTTCCTATTTTGAAATATTTTAAAAGTCACATAATTATAAAAGAAAACAATTATATTTTAAAATATTTTTATAAACTTGTAACGGAAGCTTCGGCGATGTTATAAAGACAAAAAATAGCTGCACCTGCCGTATAAGTTAAAAAACATTCTTAACTTAAATTTGTCGAAAAGGTCAAAAAGTACATTGTATGGAAAATGACGGAAAGATTCCTTTTATAAAAATCTTATAAAAGTAAAAAAATGGAATAAATTACTTTAACCCATAGTTTATAAAATATTAAGAATGTTTTGAAATACATTTTTATGAAACATGGATGTAGATGATAAATAGGTCCTAGTAGATAATTACGTATAAACAGCCTCAGATAATGATGAGATTGATGAATTAACCGTTACCTTGTACTTTTCTTTGGTCGTGGGTAGATTAAACTCCTATATAATGGTTAAATAATAGTTATTAAATTATAACAGAATAATATACATTAATAATATATCATATATGATCTTTTAACATTTCTTTGTTAATAATACCTTAGTATTATCGTCATTCCTGGTGTTAACTGATTCATTTTCCTTTATATTCATTATTATGTGAGTCATATTTTTTATGGATGGGATTTATATTATTCATATCCAGTAATATATAAAGTCTGTAAACATTATTTTTAATCATCAAATGAAATTGAGTTTTGAATGGAAACGATGGGGAAGGAATCTCATTATGTTCGTGGAGACGGTAATCCGTACATACGCATGAGTGACAATATCATTCTTTTAATATTAAAATAATATATAATTGGATGGTATATAATATATTCAGAATAATTTTCATATTACATTTATTATTTACATCAATTTCACATCATTATTATACTCATCCAAATAATACTGTATTGAATAACAATTACACCACGACGTGGAGACGATAAGTCGTACGTACGCACATATGATGACATGTCATTCAAAGGAAGGATAAATTAATGAACATGATTGTACCATATTTATAATAACATCACAGTATATATAATATAATGGATTTATTATTTTAGAATTGAAACAACAATGAAATAGGATGTGGAAGAAGAAAGGAACTTGCAATAGTTGATTAAATATTTACCTCTTCTTCGGGTTCTTTCTTTTGATGTGATGGAAATTTCTCCATAGGATGAATTTACGACTAAATGAAGGCCTCTAGGATAAATGTATAAAAGTTGATAGGATATTTGGTTAGGGTTTGGCCAATCCATATGGATTTGAAGGTGTGAATTAGAGAGAATGGGGAGAGTTCTTTTATAAGAGGGGTGAGGGCACCTTAGGAAAAGCTTGAAATTTTATTTTATAATAAAATAATTTTCAATTTATAATGGATCCTAAATGGATTATTTAAAATATAAGGTGGTTATGGGTCAAAAACCACTCTACCAATAGGTTTTAGATATGTTTGGGTCACTATATTAACTTTATCATTTATATTTAGCTCTTAGTTAAATAGTGGGACATTTACCATGTCTCTATGTATTTTTATATTATATGGTTAATAAATATAATATATACTTCAAAGAGAACCCCAATGGTTCATTAATGATAAACCTATCATTATATAATACTTTTGGATAAAAATTATATTTTTAGGAATATAATATCAATTAATAATATAACATTTTTTTAAAAAAACTCTTTTTTGTCAATTTTGACACTATTTGGTATTTTGTTTTCTCTAAATTCATAACAGCATTATTACACCAATTATAATTCATATAAACAACCCTAATATGTCATATTGACCTATAAAATTAGATTAATTCATAAAAAGTTTCAAATTATATTTATTTGTATATTTATGATATCAATTATGTTAATATTTCATTAATTATGTAATTACTGCATCATCATTGTGTCATAAATAAATTAAAATATTTAATATCTAAAAAATATAAATAATATACCATTATTTAGGAAATCATTTTATCTATATAATGAATATTTATAGTCGAATTTATCTTATGTGTAACCCTATATTAAAAATGTTTTAGTTATTACACTTTTGAATTTATCTCTTTTAACTCTTCATTGAATTCAATAATAATAAACATCCTAATCTAATCCAAGTGGACCAAAGAGATTCATATTTTATTCCTAAGGTTTTTTTGGTAGAATTATACTTATAAAATAGAATTAATACATGTGTTACAGTAATAAAAATATCATTTTTACTCGTAATTACTCTATTTACTTTTAACCGTTGTAAATAAAAGAAAAAAGTTATTGTTCACCAAAAATTATTTTCATCTTATTAAACCACATTTTACTTACTGATATCAACCATGTCTCTTGTATTTTTGAAATTCGACTCATAGAAGTGGTAAAATTTAGTTTTAGGTAAATTTTCAAATGCTCCAAGGAGGTGGGTAAAAGACGGTAAAAAGTTCAATTAAATTTTTATATATCTAAAATTATTATAAACTAACTCCAATGAATTAAATTGAACAGATATAGGGATTATGTATCTATTTTGACCTAAAACATTTAATTAAATAAATAATTATTTAAATAAAAATTTGGTTTTAAACTGTAACTCAGTGTTTTTAACTATTTATAAAAAATTGATAGTTTTCATAAAAATACCAAAACTTCACCCTAAGCTAATTTCAATATTCTGAATCCAAAAATAAAGTCCATTTTGAAGGATAAAATTTATAAAATTTAAAAAAGTTGGTATTAATATTCATAACGGCTAGTTTGATTTTTTGTGGTGTGTTAGAACTCGAAGTTGTGTACAACGCACGCTATTGTATTATTCAAAGAGAAGCGTATCGTGGATGCTTGGGGTGTTACAAGGTAGACTCAGAACTTCATCAGGGAAAATATCCATGTACTGGCCCACCACTACAGGATATCCTGGACTCTCCGCATCAACAGTTCTGAGGCTATGTCTTGCCAACTGATGAGTGATTTGTTATACTCTCCTCCGGGTAAGTCCATCCTGCACTGCAAAGGCTCCCTTCACGCCAGTGAAGGTAAACATGGTTCCATCCATGCGAACAGACCGCACCTTTCACCTAATACAATCTATCTGAGCTTATACTATAGATAACTCGTCTATACCCAAGATGGTGCTGTAAGGCCTCGATGCCACTACTAGGAGATCCCAGATGAAGCTCTCGCCCCCAAGAGT
Organism: Viscum album; assembly: GCA_963277665.1. NCBI lineage: Eukaryota > Viridiplantae > Streptophyta > Magnoliopsida > Santalales > Viscaceae > Viscum > Viscum album. The sequence continues at coordinate 2,065,672,827 of OY728121.1, forward strand.
AGGCTCACACTGTCAGTACCAGGGTGTAATCGTAAAATCCTCTCTGGTTAGAGTCTCTTTCCATAAGTATAGAGCCAAAGGCTCCATCGGAATCTCGGAGCTCCCAATGAGGGCGGTGGCAATAAAATAATGACTGGAACCTACATCAATAAGTACTGCAGTTATAGTGGATTAGACACAGATCATACATCATATCATATTCGGAGCACCGTGATCGTAGGATTTAGCTTCCTGGAGCTGATCTCTCCCATGTCCACCTACTCCCTGCTGTCAAGGTGGACCTCCTCGTATAGGTGATGGTATCATCTCAAATCATCACCCACTACCAGCAGCACGACCATCTCCTCTTACACATATGCCTGCTCCATAAGGACCACCTCGGTTGAACCTCAGTCTCTTCATATGTGGTCCTTTGACCATCTACTGATCATCTGTACAAAAGGTTGGACAGTCATGAGCCATGTGACCCTACCCGCCGCATGCATAACACTGCTGCTCCTGGCATGACTAGCATCTCCTTGTGTGCTCCGCACAATAAAACCTGAGTCATGCGGTCGTCCACCTCTATGTCTAGTCCTCTTAGACCTCTGCAAAATTGGTCTTCTATTAGCTGCAAGATACTCCCCCACATGATGAATAGATGTGGGTCTCTCTAATGGTGACTACTCAGCAAAGAAACACTCCACTAAGTGGGCTCTCTCTAACACCCCCACCTGGGTCGGGATGCTGAGTGAGATCATCGAAGCCCTGATCTCCCGCCTGGGTCCCGGATTGAAGGTTCGGGCCCTGAATAAAGGTCCATGCACCATATCTACGGAGTAGCTTGAGAGGTCAGTGATCCTCCCCTGAGTTCTGAGTTATGGTTATGTTATCGTGATGCTGATGAAGAAACTCTTGTATGTGCACTACACAAAGAGTTGCTGGGACAAACTATACCCAAAACAGGCTCTCAAAGTCTGCCCATAGAAGCGTCACCTTGTTGTGAACCTGGATCATCATGCTCCAACATCTGTAAGTTGCTTCCTGTAGAAGGCTGGATGCAAGGATCTCCATGAGATTGGCTGGTGTCCCTAGGAGTCGGAAGACTCTCACCATAGCCTCCATCCAATCCTCAGCCTTCTGCATGTCCATATCTACCCTGAACCGCGGGGGCCTCTGGCGCTAGAACTCAGGCAAATTTCTCAAGTGGAATGCATTGTCTACTACTGTGTCTAGTGTCATCAGTGGCCCAACGGGGAGTGGTACTGTTGGTGCCTTCACTAATGCCTCTATCGGAAAAGGGCCTTGCACTGAGGCCTCGTCGCTTGATGAGCTATTAGTCCATACAACTCTTGGAACTATACTAGGATATCTTCATGGAGGCATCTAGAAAGAAAAAGGTGCTCCATGGTCAAAAATTAATACATGGTGAGATGAAAGTTATACCGGGTGAGATGACTCAAAAGGTCGCAAAGAAATATTTTGAAAACACACAAGCAATCAGTGTTTTCATGGATTGAGTCGGAAATCCGAAGTCAGGGTCCTGGTGTATGGATACATTTTCCACCGCTCCAACACTAGACTCACTGAATTGAAAACCTCACTCATTACCCATAACACTATTACTTCATAAAAAGATCATAGTCCTAGTTTTGCGGTAGAACCGACGGCTCTGATACCAGTTTTTCAGGACCCGTCCCTCGGGGCCGGTGTTGTGACTACCCCAAACCCACCTTCCATAGGTCAGGGGCTGGAGACTAGCACCAAAAGGCATTTTTGATAAAACTAGGAAGGCATTGCCTTTATAACATGAAACTCATTTAACCATGAACATAGTAAGATAAAAACACAAGGTAAATGTATAATCAAAATAGTGTTGAATGTAAAAGGGGCCAGAATACAATCCCAACAGTAAAGCTACAAGTAAAACTGAAATAAAACACAACTGATGGAAAAGAAAAGACAACTAATGGATCATCCTATGAGGTTCTTAAATGAATGGTACGTGTAGATTGCCTCCTCAACACTCAATGTCTACCATTCTACTCTGCGTACAGACACGTTGTATGGTCCGCTTATAGGTACCATCCAGTCCTAGTACTCTCTTCCTTAGTCAGTGTTGTCTGTCATCTGCATCAAACAGAACAATGTCCGATAATAACCCTTGTAGGGGTGAGTATAGTGATACTCATAAGGGACCCCGATACCCTTAAGGTCTCATAAAATACACCAAGGATAAACCACAAAGTATGAAATCAATATCTAACCCTACTTAGGTACATTCCCAAACACATACCTATGTTGTCATTTAATCCATCTTAATCAAGAGGAAAACATAGAGGTACTGACTCAGCTCACACCAACATTTATTATAGTGGTAGAATCATGTAATATTCCTAGTCACGATGTCGAACATCTCTAATTCTAGAGAACTCTTCCTCTATCGAGTACCGAGGGCATGTCACATCACATAGAGGCACTTCCTACTAACCTTGTACTTTAGCGGTACTCCTCCCGTTGAGTAACATGGGTCTACGGCGTCACACAGAGGCGCTCCCCACCATGGGTATACCGCGTCAAATAGAGGCGATATACCTCATGCCCTGCTGAGGTACTCCTCCTGTCGAGTATCGTGGTTCTTCCACATCACCAAGGCGCTCCCCACTGTGGGTCTTCCGAATCACCAAGGCACTCCCCACTGGGCTTGTCAAGTCACTCCGATTCAAAACGATCAGTAGTCGTAAAGTCTCAGCCAGCCACTAGGTCTCTGTACAATGCTCGATCATCTCCAGGAGGATCCAATCCACAAGCTATTGGTTGATACTGCAACTACCATGAAGACCCTCGAAGAAATATCTCAATGTCTAGCCATGTCATAGGGGTCTCAGCGTAATAGACGGCGTGTCAATCGAACCCCTGATCTGTGAGATATTAGCCTTTCAGTCCCTGGGGCCCGGTTGGATTCGTGATCGATCCAACCTGATTGTGCCCCATCTCATTTCAAAACACATAGGGGTATACTCAAAAAGACCTTCTCACATTAAGATTTCCAGCGCCACTGAGGGTTCGTCAAACGAACATCTGAAGCCAATGTTATGGCCAAAAAATGTAAATGGGTCGTAGTGGCCCAATGTCTTGTCCAACCCGGTCGGATTGACTTGGCCCTACCCAAAAAGGCCTCTATGGTGCCATGAGGGTAGCTCAGTCAAGGGGTACCGTGGGGGCATGGACTGGCCGTGAGGGCACGGTCTGGTAGGGACGGCGTAGACTGGCGACGAGGCGCGATGCAGTGCCGGGGCGTGGACCGGCGGTGGGGCACGGACTGACCGCGGGGCGGCAGACCAGCTGAGAGGGCACAGACCGACCGCGGGGTGGTGGACTGGCCGCGGGTCAGTGGTCCAGCCACGGATCGGCGTACGGACCGCGGGTCGGAGGTCCGGTCATGGGTCGGCGGACCTGCAGCGGGATGAAGGTCCGGCTGCAGGGCGGCAGTCCGGTCATGGGGCAGCGGTCCGGTGGACCGCGACTCTGCGGATGACAGAAGGTGGCCCGACAGATGGTGGCAGTGGCGCGGTGGACGATGGCGGCGGCTCGGCTGAAAGTGGTGTCGCGAGGTGCAGATGTCGCGAGGCGATGGTTGGCGCGGGGCGGTGCAGTTGTAACATTTTCTTTATCCCATTTAACTCCACAAATCATCAAAAGATTTTGCAGAGGGGTTGGTCCATGTTTGTTGGGCTCACAGCCTCCGTGTTATGGTGGTATCAAATGGCTCAACATAAACAATAATGAAAAATTTCAAACCCACCCGCAATGATTTTTGCCTACCCGCAAAAAAAAATATCCGAGTTCGTTGTTTTAAAAAGGGAAGAACATTGGAATATAATCACACACAAATTAAACCCCTACCTCAGGTTGTTCGTTGACTTTGGCGTGAGAAGGATGTACGGATGTCGCTTCGCCATAGATGAAGACATCCCATGTTAGAAGATGTCCCGAGGAAGAAGGTTGAAGTCGAGGTCAGTGTTCTTCATCGGTGGAGTGTTCTTCATTGGGAGATGAATTTCTTTATTGGAAAACATTATTTCTCCCAAGGGTCTCTCCTCTCCCAATTCCACCCAACAAAAAGAAAGAGGTGCCAATATTATTATCATAAGAAGAAACTATGTTGGCACACCCAAGTTGGTGTAATTAATTTACCATGTTTTCACAATTAATTATCTCAATTAATTGGCCCATTTTAATGGCTCAATTTAATGGCAGGGGTGGAATATTGGCGAGTTGGAAGGTTTCTCCCCATTTAATGAGGGAGTTGAGAGGTTTATGCCTCAGGTGTACCCCACTACCATAACCTCTCATGGAAGGTTAGGGTCGGGTGGTTCCCACCACAATAGCTTCTCTTGGGAGGATAAGTTCCTGTGGTACCCAATTCTCAACTTCCACATGGAGGTTAAAAATAAAAATAAATTACTACACAATTTTATTTTTATTTCTTTCGTTCACGTAAAACCAAAAATCAATCCTTCACTCTTGACCAACTGTCGTCGAGGTAAAAGTATATATAAGCGAATATTAGTGGTGCAAGATCAACGGTGCCCTCATATTTTAATTCCAATCACTGGTTCAACAGTTAAAAACCCTGCTCGTACATTTACTGAACGTACCTGAAAAAAAGGTCAGAAATTCATTCTGGGCACTCCGAGCCTCAGAATCATGCGCGATCAATTTTCACAGACTCGTACAATTCCTATTTATTTTCAAAAATTAAATGGAATTTATGGATCATTAGACATGTAGGGTTTTTAGACTACTGTTTTGTCTTAAGAGACCTGTTTTTGCTCCTAAGCACTACAAAACACACCATATGACCACAGTTTGGAACAAATATTATATCCCAAAAAACTAAGGGTACTACCTATAAACATGGTTATAGGAACTATAGTGCTTGGAGGCATTCGCGTAGACCTTTACCCAATGTTTGACCTACTCATGTGTATAGGACACCTATACCCATGGTTCTTAAAATGTTTTTATATTAAATTTTAATGGAATTAACTATTCCCACGATTTTGTCAAACTCTGGGTATAGGTCATTTATTTAAAAAATCATCCATTTTTATTTGATCCCAACATCTCATACGTATAGTCCAGTGAAAATACAGTTACCCTATAACACATTTTATGTTCTTATAGTCAATATATATATATATATATTAATTTATTTATTATTATTTTTATTGTTATGAAAAAATAATGTGACAAACTATACCCACAGTTTGGTCAAACCAGATATATAGGTTCTAAATGAAATCTTATCCCTGTGAAACCTATTACCATGGTTTATAAAATTGATCGGTATAGAACAACCTATACCCATAGTTTTTTTCAACCATGGGTGTAGTTACTTCGCATGATGTTTTTTTCATCGAGAATCCTATATCGGCGGTTCTTTGAAATCTATCATTATAGGTCCTTCCTGTGAAAATGATTTTCTTTAAAAACCAATACCCACAATTTTACAAAAACCATGGATATAGGGTTGACCTATACCAATGGTTTTTTTTAAACTATGGGTACATCTTTGTTTTACAGTAGTGAAGGGATGTCTATAACCATTCCCCACTCATGTCTTCTAATCCAAATCATTCTTCATATATCAAATAATATAATTAATTAAGGAAAAATATTATTTATAATAAAATATTCATTTCAAATAAAACATAAGGATTTAGAAAATATTCCCCTTATAATAAAATATCATTTAGTATACACACCATCTGTTAAAATGGTATAAAAATTGGAAAATAATTCTATACGTGATACAAGAACTATGGATATCTAATAAAATCATCAATATTTTATGATCATAAATAAATGTTTTATTACATACCCAAGAAAATATAAATATGTGATGAATATCGAATTTTCCCCCATAAATTAAAGTGAGACAAAAAACCCATACCTTGAACATTCCTTTTGTTGAACGTACTTTAAACTCCTATATAATGGTCTAAATAATGTTATTAATTTATACTGGAACCATATTAATAGTTATTAAATCATATTTTGTCCTCTTATATAATATTTTAACTTATTTAATTATAATATTTCATTATCACCCTTGTTTTGGGTGTTAACTGATTCATTTTACTATGCATGATTTGTATTGTGTACGTGTCAAATATTACACATAAGATATAGTTATGCAATTTCCATAATTATATTTTTTTCATGGATATCAAATTTATTCATTATATACATTTTTTATAATCAATCGTGAATGAAGAACATAAAAAATGAACCACATCGCATCATTCAGATGGTAGTTCGTACGTATTCACGAGGGATAATATCATTCCTTGATGGTCAATGGGTAAAGAAGTGGGTGGTATTTTAATTTTTCCAAAATAAATATCATGTCTTAATTATAATATATATTTATTATATACATCATTATTCCCATCAAAATATTTTTGTGTTGAAAAAATATTACATCACAGAGTGGAAACGGAAAGTCTTACGTACGCATGTGTGCTGCTTTCTTTTTTCATACGACGAATACAATATGAAATATGGTTTTTCCATAATCATAATAACATATCATCATATAGATGATCCATCATTTGTTACATTACCATGTAAAAAAATAATTATTATTATGAGGAAGAACAAATAAACTTGAAAGAGTCGATAAAGAAGATTATCACTTCTTCCACGGACTTCAATTAATCACTTCTTAAGCGATCTCGAGTAGGTATTTGGGAAGGACCAGACCCCCTATAACATAACTACAGATGTTTATAGGATATATTTATAGGTTTTCATTGAGATATATGAGCCAAATGGGTGCGATTAAGTGAGAGAGGAGGTTTCCATTTATAATTTATGTGAGGGAACCATCAGACAACCTCACACTATTAAAATACAATAAGGGAATTCAAGATCAAAAGACCAAAAATGGAAAATAAATGAATTAGGGGACACATTTTAGACATTATATTATCCCCTTTGGGCATAATCATTATTATTATTAATATTAAATAATTTAGTAAATTATTAACCTAATAAAATATCATTATTACCAAATTTGATACTATTCATTTATTTTCACATCAAATACTACTAGAAAAAGTGGAAATTCAAATATAATGAATTCAAACCTCTCTAATATATATTATAAATCTATTAATGAATTATACACCTTAAATATTCCCAAATATATAAAAATTAATACTTTTAAAATCAATTATCATATTTTCCTATTAATTAAATAAATATTGTTCTTGCATTATAGAGGCTTTTAAGGTAATTATATAATATCTAAAATTTCAAAAAATATAATGAAAAAAATTAATTAAAATCAGAAAATATGTTTATTTTTTTTCATATATTAATTTTCTTGTATGTGTACATATAGAATATATTAAATACACAATGACTGAAATTTTTTAAATATCCCATATTGAAAATATATATAAGTGATTCTCAAGGGAAAGTGTCCATTAAACTACAACAACTAGATCATAAAATAATAAAGGTATAATCCTATTTATAAAATTATTTTTATACCTGTTTTTTTCACCATCATAGCCTTATATTTTGGTTTCAACCATAATTTAATCCCTTTTACTCGTACTATGACAACATGGAATTATACTCATCAAGTGCCAATTTTGTTTAGATAAATTATAAAACGAATAGTGAATGAATTATGGATGATATTTTTAACCTTATCTCAATCATTTGTCAAAATTTGGTATTTTTATAAATTTTATATCATTTAATAATATATTATTTAGTTTATTATAACATTAATATAAATTTAGACCTTATTCATTACATTGACTTTTTAAAAAATCCATAATCAATATATCTTCAACTAAACCCCTTTAACACATAAATAATATGGAATTTTAATTTATAAAAACATTGGATGAATTTGATTATATCATATTATATTTATGGTAATATTTTAAAAACGATTTATTGGATATTTAAAATAATTAAACAATTAATGCATCATCATTGTGCAAGCCGTTAAGTAATTTATTTATTACCTATAATTACAAATAAATTATCATGATGAAGATAAAAAATATATCTTTAAAAATATTATGTATTCTCAAATATATACCATATTTAAACTCATTTTAAACAATTTAAATTTTGAAAAAATATTATGACATCATTGAATTTTCATTAAAATAAAATACTATAAATCTAAAGATTATAGATGTTTTTATGGCTCTGATTTTCATCCCCATGGAACCCTAGATGTGGTGGATTACCCTTTAGGTGGATGATATGTCCCTTCCAACCGAATCCTCTCTATAATTTCAACCTACTTTCTCCCCATTCACATATTCATCCTCCAACCATCATTTCCCCCCAAATCTGCAGCTCCTCAATAGTCCCTAAACTCCATCGAGGGGAGGATTCTCTTTTTCTTTTTATCCACAAGTTATCAGAGTCATCATCACTTCTCGGGATGTCCCACGATTCTCACTTCAGCCGACGACTCCCTTCGCATGATAGTTTTCATTTATTCTTCATCAACCCCTTGTCCCTACTTGAATGAGTCATGGGTGGTCTTCTAGAACCTTGTCACTTTCTTCTATGCTTCAGAATGGATGATGATCTTGTTTTTATGTGTTCTAAAGGTAATAAATCTAGTGATGGTTCTAATCTCATTCTACTCATACGGAGATATGTATTCCACTAGAAATTGGATTTCCACACAATAATGATTTGGGTATGTTTTCTGGTCCTTCCACTTCCCTTCCAAAACCCTTATATTCTCCAAATGATAAGTAATCACAACAAGAGATTCAAGTCCTTCGACAAGTGTAAAAAATACTTATCTTATCCTATTTCACCCAGGATATGATTATTAGAGTCCATCATAGAGCCACCAATTTATTTTTTTAAAACCACTCCACTTAAGATTTGTGATTTCTTCAAAGTATGGTTTTTGAGAACTGGTTCGATTTTCTCTTTTTCATTGTGAGGGTCATATTGGTATGAACATTCGCTCGTATTATAGATTAGTCCCAAATGTGTGATTCCTAATATGTATACCGGGTCATTATGATTATATTGTTCCTCTTCAGTTGGCAGCCATGTTGATTCTTCCTAACTCGAAGGAAGATGAGAAATCTTCTTCCAGTGGTTTGGTAATTGCCAAATAGATAGTGTTGAGGAAGGGGGAGGATCGGATCATCTCTATTGACAATATCATATCCTTCTCTAAAATTTCTATGGATGGGGGTGTTTACAACAATATATGACTCCTTTTATTCATCCCCCACCCTCTTCACCAGTTGGTAAAGTGAAGGAATGGGTGGATGAAGGAGAAACTCCTGTATAGGAGCCTACCGAATAGTTTATCCTCCCTAGATCATCCAAGCTTATAAATAGATTTCAGGTCATTGATGAACAATGGTATAGAGTCATTTAGTAGTAATGATGTCAAATAATGATCCCAAAGTGTAAAAGTAATCTCAATGGTCCTAGGAATCAATTTGATGCAATGTAAGGTGTCTATAAAATTGGTTCCTTATGGGTCTCTAATAGATAGTAAGATACTCACATGAATGGTAAATTTATGTCTATTTCTTTATAAATGGATTTGGTTGGGTTTATGAGAGATATTAGTTCATATCTCCCATGGATAAAGCAGATAATAAAATAATTCAGGACTTAGAGGAACACATGGTGCTCAATGAAAAATATCCTAATAGTGTAAAGTCTACTCTTACTTGCCAAAGCCCAATGTGTCAAGGTTAGTAAAAGAAGAGGATGTGGATTATAAGGATAAATAATAGATATTTATTTATGATAATTTAGTTTCATTTGAATAATAACCCATAAAATACCTAAATAGAATGTCCAAAACTATGGTGGTAGAAAAATAGTAGTTTTTTGAGCTCATCAATCACTGAAAATATGTAATGCTTGATAGATCCTTCCTCAAAACTCAACATAGGAGGAGGCTACCTAAATTTATAAAAGAATGAACTAATTTAATATTAATGAAATTCAATTGGTTCAGATCAATAAATAGAAAAACATTTTTTCAAGAGCATTAAATTGAAAGAAGTACAATGTGGAGGAATACATTCAAACAAGGGATAAGTGGGCACATCACTTTCAATAAATCATCATCGAAGACCTGGAAAGTAAGAAAACGTCATTAAATTATGGATTATATATATTGAATAGTTATAATAACCTTTCGATTGTTTTTAACTATTTTTTGGTTTCGTTCTATGTTAAATTTTCTTATGCAACACCAATTGAGGTTTCTCAATTTCCCACAAAATTGCTTTTGGAAATAACATTTTAATTTTCTACCAAAGACTATAAATTGAATAGAGTCATCCAAGTGACTCCAAGATCTCATAAAATAAACCTCAATATTATTTTGGTATAAAATCTCTTATAAATTAATAATATGAAAAAATTTAGAGAAATTTTTTAATATTTATAATATTATTTTTACCCATAATTACCTGATTTACCCATAACTGTGGTAATTAAAATTACAATGTTTTCAATTAATATTGTACAAAAAAGGAACATATTTACTACATTTAGACATCAATATTAAAAATATGCAATCCATTTTCAATATTCAAAATGCATAATAGGATAAAACTATGTAAAAAATAAATCATGTATACGGGCTGTGAACGGAAGTTTTTAAAGTTAAAATACTGCAAAGATTGATTTTATTATATCAAAATTCAATTTAAAATAATTCAAATGACCTCAACTAAATTTATATATGTATTATTTATCTACATTTTCATTAAAACCAAATTAAAATATAATTTAAAATTATATATTATTTTGATAAAAAGATAATTTTCAATTAAAATTCAATAATTTTTACTATTCATTAAAAAATTAAACATTCATAAACATACAAAAAAATCAACCGATATAAATTTTTATATTATACATTCAAAATTTATGTTTCATTATCAAATTATTTTTAAAATTTTCCATATTTAGTTCTAAAACATGTTATCTATAAAAAGGTGGCAAAACTATCATTAATAAAATATAGGTTTTTATTTGTAAAATTGGATTTATTTTTATATCATGTTTAGAAAACACATAAGATGAATGTTTAAAATTTGATTAAATATATAATATATATAGATTTAAAAGTATCATTAATATAATTCCTTCATAACAATTTAACATTTTGGTTATAAAAATATTTCATTGTTCATTTAAGCTGGGTTTTGTGAGCAACAAAAGCTATTGGTGAGACTAAATTTAACTAAGAGATGCCATAAAATCATGTTATGATACGTTATCTCGTACTTTAATAAATTTAATCCTCTAAATTTCAAATTAAACTTCAATATTAAAAGGTTGATAATATAATATTCATTTGTGTAAAATACACACTATAAGTAGGGTACAAAAACCCTCTAAATAAGAGGGAAATAGAAATGTGAAGGTCACCAAAAATTTTAGCTTTCAAATAGAAAATCATTAGTTGGAAGTGAAAACATAGAAATTAAGGGGAAATATAACTATCATTTTCTAGTGGTGGGTGATAGATAAAATGTTCATTATAAATGAAACCATCACAAAACTATCAATTTCTGACCGGTTTAAAGGACATTGATTTCTCAAGAATGAAAATTAAATAGAAAGGTTTTTCCCAAAATAATCTTCCCAATGTTGTGGGACTCTTTTACTATTTAGATAATCACCTGAGATAATAATCATACTTGATTAATCTCTGTGACATGATCTTGTTCCCATCTTTTGATAGTGATTCAATTTATTTTCTCTGAATCACATACATCAGGAAATGAATGTTCACAATGAATTTTTTATGCCTAAAGAACATTAATGAATCATAATTTCCACAATTCATTATATTTTCATTAAAAAATTTATTGAAGCCATAAATGTTTTTACATAATATCAATAGTAATAAATCATAGAATAAACACAAACAAAAATATCAAATATTAAGCATATTGTATTCCATAAATAGTTATTCATAAGACATATCGAAAATATTTCTGTACAATTTTAAAGACAAATTAAATTTATAAATATTGTCACTAAATTTCTACAATAAACATAAAATCATATTTTCAACATACAATCAAATGTATCACTAATCGTAACATACCAAATATATGAATATTGTGATCACCATTAAACCTTAACTAAAACAATCATGATTCCAAATACATAATGAATAAGTAATACAGTACAATCCCTACATATATCATGATTATTATGACCATATAAAATAATTTTACAACATAATTTAGGAATCCAAACATATAGACTTTTAAAAAATCCCACATCATTCCTAAACCATTACCTTTTCATAATACCTCCTTCCTTTCATATTTCAATTTTATTATGTTCATTATTAGTTGTATAACCATTGGTCATAAAATGATGATAATTATATTTATATGTTTTCCATAATAGGACATAAATTAATTTTCAACATTTAAATCACTCAACCATTGATGATACTTTAGAAATAAAATTATTTTAATCTTATTTCATTAACAAAACTTTTCCTATATTCATGGAAATTATTTGCTTTGTGACCTTCAAACCCAAAACATTCTCATATTACATTAATACATCCACTTGGGTGTTTTTATCTCATTTTAATCATATTGTAAATGGAATCATTATTTCTATAAAGGAATCTACTAAACAATCTCTCAGTAAACTCTATCCTTCGCTTAGTTGGTCATTTAAATAGTTAGTTATAGTGGATGTTGTTAATCATATATCATGATCACAATATCCTTCACCCCATTCATCATCCAGTATGTATTATCATTATTAAATTTTCTATTTCATTCAATATTATCGTAATTCCTTCGAGTGTCATCCACCAACTAAAACAAATTAGTGAATTTTGAGAAAAATTAATCATACATAGTCCTGTATAATCATTAATAGGATGTATAAGTCATTAAATGTTCTTCTAAATATATGGGTCCATAGATGTAACCTAGACTGTCCATGTTCCATAGATAATATATAGGATCATATAATATACTTATACATATCCTAATATTCATTCAAAGAGTTATATTCCCTAATATTTATCTTATTAAATATATTTACCAAGGTTTCTACTAAACATCCTTTGATACCAACTGTAATGCCTTGACCCCAGATGCCTAGATCTAGTGCCTTTATTTTTTATGTTAGTATGATTACCAGGAATATAATCCAAAATTACCCAATAGTTTATTTTTATTGGTAAACTAGACAATTATTTTAAATTCCAATTATACTTTAAAAATAAAATAAAAAAATTGTATGAGAACACTATTATTCTACTTCGTGTAACCCTAAATATACATCATAATAAATTTCATGTCAACCTAGATAAATTATAACATAATAAATAGGTGAGATAAAATACTTATTAAGGGTTATGTATAATGGAATATAACATCAATTTACATGAATAATCAATTTTCAATTGTAAACGACTATGAAAACATGTCATTAAATTGATAACCCAAGAATGAAATGGATCCATACATTTTTCATAGTGAAATTCCTCTAGAAAATAATTTATGAATTTAGAATATAGTTCATCTTAAATGTTTATACATAATATATCTAGAATATGAACATTAATATATTGGGGACCATTAGCAAGACAATATAATTATGTGGCTGGAAACCTGTTTGATAATCCATGGAAACAAACATGAAGGGATTGACGAAAATTGATATGTCTCATGAGACATATCATTGCAACGTAGGGATTTCAATAATTAAGCACCACACATGACTTCCATTTCAAATAATAACTCTTATTTTAAATAATTTAATTAATTCATGAACATATTTTCTTATAAGAAAATGTATATTTTCAACAAAAATATGGATTTAGAAAAATTCCCTCAATTAACAAAATAACTTTTAAATAAAACAAGATATGTAAAAATGGTTTATAAATTAGAAAATAATTGCAACGTCCAGGTTCTGGGTGCCACTCAAAGGGTTCCCTGAACAAGGTTCGCCACAAGACCTCAAGCGAATTTCCCTAAATGCCAGAGGCTGTTGACTAGCATTGAGGGCCCAGGTATGATAGTGGGAAAACAATGCCCTCATTTTTCAAACTGTAGTGCAGCAGAATAATGAAAATAAACATACTAAGACTGCAGAAGCAATAAACCATACACAACTGAAATAAACAACTGTAGTGGATACAACCAACAATATATAAATAATGATTCTACATGTATCATGTTCTAAGAAAATAGCCACAACATGTTATACATCAATACAATACAACAAAAGCAGAGTACAACAATACAAAGAAAAATAGCTGGCAGCAACATCGCGAGCCTAGGCTCAGTCCCATTCCCTCCTACTCCTCAGCAACAGTCAAGTACCTATGTAGGGACTCTAGCCCCTATCCACGCCTGTAGAAACGTAATCTGTTTGGGCCAAAAAACACGACCCAAACAGGGTGTGAGAAATATATCTCAGTAGGCACCCACCAAAGGCATGTTCCCAACTACGTGTAAGCATGCAACAACAGTGTGCAATGGTAAAAGCAAATAAAGTAAGAAGTACTGAAATGTAACTAACTTAACAGTTAAATTGCCATTTTATTATTTATTTAATACATTAAATATTTAGAAACCACCACATTGCATTTCTAAGTAAACAATCCACGTCCTCAGACAAGCAAAACCTTACTCTCAGGTAAGCAGAATCCAACCCGTTGGTATTTCCCTCAGGCATAAAAAAAATTGCCCTCAGGCGTGAAAAGTGTCTCTATCAGGCATAGATGTCATTCCCTCATGTACGAAAGGTTACCCTCAGGTTAAATAGTACGTTTCCCTCAGGCTAAATAGTGCAGTTCCCACAGCCTAATCACAACAACGCCCTCAGGCTAAACAGGTAACCGGGTTATGCGCAACATGCAAACAAGCAGTAAACAAGTAATTCCTCTCAAGGAAATTCTACAATTAATACATTAAAGACATACAGTTGGGTATCCTAGACAAATGGCTAAAGAGTGGAACACACCCCCATGGTGGTTTCGGATCCAATCAACGATCCCAACCAGTAGTTTTACAATTTTTTCAATTACCTATACAGTTCTAGGTCATTAAAATAGCCACAGTCTCATCCAAACGACACCCCAACATGGGTTCATGGCACGAAAATTCACAAAACACACTGTAGTTTGAAAACTAAACACCAAGACACCTAACTTATATGCGAACGAGCGTTATACCCGAACATCGGTTCCAGAAACGCCCATGAACTATATAGATCTGACGGAGAAATTAACCTTCTCAAACATAAATAACTTTCGTTAGGGAATGAATTGGTATGAACTACACCAGGGAAAGATAGGGATTCCCCATGCGGTTCCAACGAGATCTTCTGAGGAGGAAACAGATTCTAGAAGAACACTCAACGGATCTTCAAAGGATTGGTCATCCCCTCCCTGGCCTTCCTTCGGTTCTAAGCCTTCCCTGTGAACAGGGGAGGATACTACCCATTTTAAGCAAAAAAAACAAAGTACACGGTGTGTACTTCCTTCATTTAACTGTTCTTCTGGCAGAACTGCCACACTGTTCATCTGTCGACTTGAGTACACGACATGTACCCCAAACTACACAGCATGTACTGTCGTCTAGCTGGCGACTGCTCCACTTCCATACTGTTTTGGCCTACCGACTGACTACACGGTGTGTAAAAGACCACTACACGGCATGCAGTTGGTTCCTACACCCTTCGTCGCCAACAAGGCTACACGCCCTGTGTACTAATCTCACACGGCTAAGAGTACACAACGTGTGGAAAAAATTACACGGCGTGTACATCCAAAATTTAGGATTTTTCCCCATTTTCCATATTTTCTCAAAAACAATTAAGGAAAATATAAAAGAAGAAACTCGTACCTCAACAGTAAGAACCAGGTTCTTACCAACTTCCCCCCTTATAGCAATTCTTCCCTGAATTTCCCTTCCTAGGGTGGTGAAGATATAGCCGTGAACAACTCCGGCCACTGAGCATGTACGTCGGTCTCCCACTCCTAGGTTTCATCCTGCACCCGGCCATGCGGCCATAGCACCCGTACGAGAGGAACTGACCAGCCTCAGAAAACCTTTGTGCTCCTATCAATGATATGAATTGGATACTCCTCAAAGTATGCATCCATCTGAAGCTCAACCTCCTCGGGCTGAAATATGTGAGATGGGTCCGAATGATAGCAGCACAACTAAGATACGTGGAATACGTCGTGCATGGACTGGCATCGCTACTGTAACCGAAACCAATAGGAAAACAACCATACTCTCTCCAGAATCTCAAATGGCCCCACAAGCCATGGTGAAATTTTACCATGTCTCCTGATACGATTATGTCCCAGCCTCGGCAAAACACGTAGAAAAACATGATCCCCGACCACGAACTCCAAGCGTCGTCTACAGTGGTCAACAAATGAATTCTGACGAGACTACGCGGTAGCCATCTGCTTCTGAACCAACTGGACCTACTCAGAAGTCTCCTGCATGAGACATCGTCCCAGTAAAGCTGCCTCACCTGCCTCTAACCCACACAAAGGCAAATGGCATGGCCTACCATATAAAGCTTCGTATGGTGCCATCTCAATATTCGCTTGAAATATATTGTTATAGGAAAACTTGAATAACGGTATATGCTTCTCCAAAGAGCCCCCGGACGCATGCACGCAACATGTCCTCTAGCACCTTTATCGTACACTCTGGTTGCCCATCGGTCTGAGGATGGTAAGCTGTGCTCAGAAGCACCTGTGTACCCAGTTCCCTCTGAAAACTATACCAGAAACGAGACGTAAAGTGGGCATCCCTATCTAAAATGAAAGAATGAGGGAAACCATGAAGACGTACGATCTCTCAGATATACAGCCTTCTGAGCTCGTCAACACCGAATGTCTCCTTCATTGGAAAGAAGTGAGCTACCTTCATGAGTCAATCCACAACAACCCACATGACTTCATTTCCACGATGGGACCTTGGAAATCCCGTCATGAAATCTAATGTGACATCATCCCATTTCCACTCCAGAATGGGTAACTGCTGTAACAGTCCAGCTAGTCTCTGATGCTTTGCCTTCACCTGCTGACAGGTGAAACATCTCTTAACATAACCAGATACATCTCTCTTCATACCCGGCCACCAGTACTGATGTCTCAAGTCCTGGTACATTTTGGTAACACTGGGATGAACTGGACAAGCCGAAGCATGAATCTGCCACATCATCTCCTCGCGTATATCTGCTGGAACCCATACGCATCCATGGAAACGTAGAACTTCAACATCACCTATCGTCCCACCAGGAGGAGGGTCCACACTTGCCACCGACTCCTGTAGAACTGGGCCTTCTAAATTAGATAGTTGTCTCATCCTCACTCTGTCCAGGAGGTTAGATGTCACAGCTAATGAGGAAAGATAGGTCTTCCCCTGACTGTCGTGCCCCTCTAGATGCATCTCCGAGAACAATGCCATAAGCTGCCACTCACCACTGGCCTCCTGCACAGCCTGTATCTGAGTCTTCCTGCTCAGTGCATCAGCTACTGTATTACCTTTACCAGGTGTATAGGCAAGCTCAAAATCGAAGGACTGAAGGTATTCAACCCACCTTCTCTTTCTTAGATTCAAGTCACGCTGGGTAAAGATGTACTTGATACTTTTGTGGTTGGTGAACACCACAAAATGTTCTCCCAATAGGTAATGCCTCCAACATCGCAATGCATGCACAACTACAGCCAACTCAAGATCATGTGTTGGGTAATTCCTCTCATGTAGCCTCAGCTACTAACACCCGTATGCAACAACTCGGTCGCCCTGCATCAACACTGCTACCAGCCCAATACCTGATGTGTCACAGTAAACTATATAGATCTTCCCCTTATCTAAGAGTATCATGATTGATGTTGATGTTAACCCTCCTTTCAGGTCCTGAAAGGTTTTCTCGCATGCTTGTGACCAAACGAAGATCACACCCTTCTTAGTTAGACTTTTCAGTGGTGCTGCTAAGTAAGAGAAGTCTTGTATGAATTGTCTGTAGTAACCGACCATCCCTAAGAAACTTAGTATCTCAAACACGTTCTTAGGCTGCTCCCAGGAAACTACTGCACTCACCTTCTCTAGGGCAACTGCAACTCCTTCCTCCGAGATGATATGACCCAGGAAATGAATCTGGTCCATCCAAAAGTGGCACTTTGAGAGCATAGCATGTAGTCGATGCTCTCTCAGTGTAATAAATACGATCTCAAGATGGGTGGCATGTTCGTGTCGAGGGTGAGAGTACACCAAGATATCATCCACAAATAAAACCACAAAATAATCAAGATACGGATGGAACACACAATTCATTGGAGCCATGAAAACCGTTGGTGCGTTCGTGAGTCCGAATGGCATAACCAAGTACTCGTACATACCATATCTGCTCTGAAAAGCCATAAGCGGTATATCCAATGGTCTCACGTGCATCTCATGATATCTGAATCTCAATTCAATCTTGAAGAACACTCGTGCTCCTCGAATCTAATAAAAAATATCTTCTATTCTCAGAAAAGGATATCGGTTCTTGACCATAAACTGGTTCAACATCTGATAATCCACGCAACGTCTGAGGGTACCATCCGCCTTTTTCACAAAAAGGACCGGCGAACCCCATGAAGAATTACTGGGTCGGATAAAACCCTTCGCCCGTAACTCCTCTAACTATCTCTTGAGCTCATTCAACTCAGGTGTAGCCATCCTATGAGGAGGAATGGAAACCGGTGCTGCTCTTGAAATAAGCTCGATAGAGAAATCCACCTCTCGCTCTGGAGGTAGACCTGAAATGTCTTCTGGGAAGACATCCCTAAAAATAACAACAACTGGAGGGAAATCCATCTATCAAGTCCCCTGATCATCTAGATACAAGCTCGCAATCTGGGTTGTGACCCCACATCACCCATGATGCTCGGGTCCAGCTCGACTTGCCTGAACATCCCACTCACCCTTGTATAGAAACTCTCCACCCTCTAGTGATGTGAAATGAACCCTGTGACGATAGTAGTCTACAAAGGCTTGAAAGGAAACCAACCAGTCCATCTCGAGAATGATATCATAATATGTCATCTCTGAGACATCGAGGTTCCAAAGAAAGTGACACCAACCAACCTCAAAGGGGCACTCCTTTCACTGACACACACCAGCCATTCTAGTCCCCAACAGAGTGTCCAGTGTCATGATATCAGAAGAAGTAGAAACATAGAGCCCAAGGCTCTCCACAACAGGTATAGATATGAAACTATGTGTAGAACCCGTATCGAAAAGTACTGAAGATAAAACAGAAGCTAATAGAATAGTACCTCTGACTATAGAAGGTCTGGGATCCTGCTCCTGCTGGGATTGATGCACTGCATAAGCCTGCCCAGTGCCACGGCCCGGCGACACAACCTGGCTACCCTGAGCTATCATGCCCTACTGCCTCTGAGATCCTGGTGTCCGGCTACCATGGCCACAACCACCATCTTTACCTGTATGCCCTGACGTATTCCATTTCTCTAAATGGTAGGAAGCCACTGGTCCTGCTCCCACTCGCGGAGTCTGCACAGAACCCCTCTCACTAGCCACTAGTGAAAACGTCCTGCAAAAGCACGGCAGATGACCCATCTTTCCACAAGCTCGGTACTCCACTGTGTCTCGTGGACACTGTGGTATCTCGTGCCCCTCTCTACCACACTATTATCACCTGATCAGGCCACCTGAAGAGACTGCCTGGATGGTACTGCCACCCTGATAGAAGTCCATCTGTTTCTTCATCTTCCCAATAGAAATATTACCAGTAACTGGTGCTGAACCGCCCTGGCCCACACCACTAGATTCCCGCAAGTTCCTCTCCATAATAAGTTCTTGATTCACAATAGCATGTACAGTAGGCAACCTGAAAACATTCACCAGCGCTCGGATTTCATAAGGAAGAACATCCTCAAAACGTCTGGCCCTCAATGTCTCGTCACCCACCAGCACTTGTGCAAAACGCTGAACCTCGGTGAAACGAGTAGAATAGTCCATCACCGACGTAGCACCCTAATGAATATTCATGAACTCTGGAGCTCTGTCTATCAGAAGCGTCTCAGGAAAGAAGAAGTCATAGAAGACTGGCTGAAAATCCTCCCACGCCATGTCCCTGTGATGCTCTGATTTGGTGGTAACATCCCACCACATCTTGGCACAATCACGCAGCATGTACGTCACGAGGATGACCCTCCACCCTAGATGTGTATCAAGATGCTCGAATATAGTCTGCATCAACCCCATCCAAGACTCAGTAGCCTGTGGTCTGCCATCCCTTGAAAACGTAGGTGGATGCTGCTGCTAAAAGATATGCGTCAGCTTGGCCATAGATGTGGCAGTTGGCGGTGCTCCCTGAAAGGTCTGCAGGAACAGCATAATGCCTTCACAGAAGTGAACCTCTACACCTGCGTCCGGTATAACAGTTGGTGCCACATCTGGCTCTACTGTAGGATCAACTCGTAGCCCATGGCCCACCATTTCTGAAGTATACACATTTCCACTCTCCTGGCGAACAACGCACGTTCTTCTAAGAGGCATGACACTACAAGGTAAAAAAAACTCCTTAGTACAAGATTAAAAAAGACCAAAAACGAAGAAACCAAAAAGAGAACAGGAGGAAGAAGGCATTCAAAATTTTCAAAATAAGACTACATTGCGTGTATACTGACTACACGACGTGTACTTGACATCCCTTCCCTGTCCGGGTCCTTCTACACAGCTGAGCCACACAGATCCCATTGAACAAAAACTACACGGTGTGTATAACATCTACATGGCATGTATGGTGAAATATTTCCAACTCCCCATGTCATCTGTGACACGGCCGACTACTTGTATGGAAATTACACAGTGTGTTACACCCGCACACGGCGTGTACACCACCTCATTTCCCAGTCACATGGCTAACTCCACGCGGTCTATCCTTGGACAAGACTACACGGCATGTTCCCAAAGGTACATGGAGTGTTCAAGGAGGGGTGAAATCATCCTGTGTTGTTAGTTACTCGGCTGAGTCCCCGGGTCACACTACACGCCGTGTTCATCGTTGACACAGAATGCTCTCTACAGGAGTTCTCCGACCCGTGTTGTTAGTTACATGGCCGGAGTCCAGGTCAACACTACAAAACATGTACAAAATCTACACGGCATGTTTTCTCCAAGCTCTTCCCTTCCTCGTGCCGGCACCAACACGGTTTGTGACACGGAAAGAGACTACACGGTGTGTACTATGGGCACACAACGTGTACTCAAAAATTTTAGTTTTCTTCCCGAATAGAAGGCCATACACGGCGTGTTTGAAATACTACACGGCGTGTATACTGGGTTTCTGGACAGTATGCCTCAGAAACTCCTCAAAAACCCAAAAAATACTGAAAAACAACACCAATGTGTCAAATTCTGACCCGTGAGGGCCCATACTCCCCACGAATCAAAGTTTGACATCTTATCTGTGTTATAACAAAATTAATAGTCAATGATCCACCAAATTCCGGTAAATGGGGGCCCATACTCTCCCAAAAACAATGTTCGATGTCCATTATATAAATAGGATCACAAAATAATACCATATCACATAACAGGTATTTATCAAAGCAGCTATCACAATAGCATGATTTTCTAGCACAACAACTATCAAAACAACATGCAATTTCTAAGGCACCTACATGGCATGGGACTATGCATGAATTGTGATATCTAGCATGTGCCTATATGATGCATGAGATGGAATACCCTCATCTCATCGGGATGAAACTAAATAGAACCCATAGATAAAATATATCCACCCTAATACATGTGTGTCACCTAACGGTGAAATCAAATCTACTGTAAATTGAAAAATCAGAACAATTGCAATACGAGGTAAATTGCCTTTTCCATGTACACGGGTTAGCTATGCCCGGGCACAGCTTATTACCAAATATCATTCGTCCTATCCCTAACTACAGCTCTAAATAATAAGTTAATGAAAAGAACCTCCTTTGATACCAATTTGTAACATCCCGGTTCCGGGTGCCACTCAACGGGTGCCTCGAACTTGGTTCACCACAAGACCTCAAGTGCATTTCCCCAAACGCCAGAGGCTACCGACATGTAACGAGGGCCCAAGTCTGATAGTGGGGAAACTATGCCTTCATTTGTCAAAGTGTAGCGCAGCGGAATACAGAAAATAAAAATACTAAGACAGCGGAAGCAATGAACAATACACAACTGAAATAAACAACAGAAGTGGATACAACCAACAATATATAAATAATGATGCTACATGTCTCAAGTTCTAAGAAAATAGCCAGAACATGTTATACATCAATACAGTACCAGAAAAGCAGAGTAAAGCAATACAAATCAAAACAGGTGGCAGCGGCATCGCGAGCCTAGGCTCGGTCCCATACCCTCCTACTCCTCAGCAACAGTCAAGTACCTGTGTAGGGACTCTTTCCCCTATCCACACTTAAAGAAATGTAATCTTTTTGGGCCATAAAACATGACCCAAATAGGGTGTGAGAAATATATCTCAGTAGGCACCCACCAAAGGCCTGTTCCCAAATGTGTGTAAGCATGCAAAAATAGTGGGAAATGGTAAAATGTAATAAAGTAAGCAGTACTGAAAAGTAACTAACTTAACAAGTAAATTTCCATTTAATTATTTATTTAATCCATTAAATATTTAGAAATCACCACAGGACATTTCTAAGTAAACAGTACACATCCTCTGATAAGCAAAACATTACCCTCAGGTAAGCAGAATCCAACCCACAGGTATTTCCCTCATGCATAATAGAAATTTCCCTCAAGCGTACGAAGGGTCGCCATCAGGCACAGATGTCAATCCCTTAAGCACGAAAGGTTTTCCCTCAAGCGAAAGAGTACGTTACCCTCAGGCTAAACAGTGCAGTGCCCACTGGCGAATCACAACAATTCCACCAGGCTAAACAGGTAACCGGTCCATGCCCAACATGCAAACAAGAAGTAACCAAGAAATTCCTCTAAAATAAATTCTACAATTACTACATTAACGGCATACCATCGGGTATCCTGGCCAAATAGCTAAATAGTGGAACAGACCCCCGTGGTGGTTATGGATCCATGCAACGATCCCAACCAGCAGTTGTACAATTTATTCAATTACCTGTACATTTTCAGGTCATTATAATTGCCACAGCCTCAGCCACATAACACCCTAACATGGGTTCATGGCATGAAAACACAAAAAACACACGATAGTGGGAAAACTAAACCCCATGCCACCTACATTATACGCCAAAGAGCGCTATACCCGAATGTCGGTTCTAGAAACGCCCAAGATCAACATAGATCTGACGAATAAATAAACCCTCTCAAACGTAAATAACTTCTGTTAGGGAAAGAATTTGTATGAACCACACCTTAAGAAGAGAGGGATTACCAGTGCAATTCCAACGAGATCGTCCGAGGTGGAAACAGATTCTTAATGAACACTCGTCAGATCTTCAAAGGTTCAACAATCCCCTCCCGCTCCTTCCTTCGGTTCTAAGCCTTCCCTGTGAACAGGGGAGGCTACTGCCCATTTTAAGAAACAAAAAAAAACAAATTACACGACGTGTACTTCTTTCATTTAATTATTCCTCTGGAAGCACCGCCACACTGTTCATCCATCGACATGAGTATATGACATGTACTCCCGACTACACGGCGTGTATTGTCTTCCAGCTGGCGGCTGCTCCACCGCCTTACTGTTTTGGCCAACCGACTGACTACATGGCGTGTAAAGGACCACTACATGGCGTGTAGTCGGTTCCTACACCCTTTGTTGCTAAAATGGCTACACGCCCCATGTACTCATCTCACACGGCTAGGAGTACACATCGTGTGGAAAAAAAATACACGGCGTGTACTTCAAAAATTTAGGTTTTTTCCCCATTTTCCATATTTTATCAAAAACACTTAAGAAAAAGTGAAAAGAAGAAACTAGTACCACAACAGTAGGAACTGGGTTCTTACAATAATCATATTCATGATTCAATAAAAATGATATTTAAAAAATATTAATTAATTTTCAATCATAAATAATAGGATTGAATATACATTACACAAAATAATTAATTGAAGAATATGTCATATGTCCCACAAAAATTAAACAGAGATGAAAAACCCTTATATTGCACTTTCTTATAGGTTAAAATACATTAAAATCCATTATAATAGTTTAAAGGATGATAATAATTAAAATAGAATCATATTAATATTTATGATATCATATATTATCCTCTTGTATCATCTTATCACCTGTTAATTAATAATAATTTGTCATTACTCTTGTTTTTGGGGTTAACTACCACATTTTCCTATGCAAGATTTGTCATGTTAGTCCATGTTCATATGAATATGATATAGTCCAATAATATATATATTGCTATTAAGTTCATATAACTCATATTTATTCATTATATATATTTTTTGTAAACATTATTTAATGGTGTACATGTAAAATTAAACGTAACTCGTCTTGGAAATGATTCGTCATACGCACGCACAAGCAATTGTGTTGTTCCCTTAATGGTGAAAGGGTAAATAAGTGTCTGGTATATTAATTTATAAAAATAATTATCATGTCATAATTATCATATATATTTATTATATCTATCATTATACTCATCCAAATAGAGTGGTGATGAAAAAAATACACCATGGCGTATTAATGGTAAGTCATAGGTATGCATGTGCGGTGATTTTGTTTTTCATAGGATGGATAAAAGGTGAAATTTAGTTGTCCCATAATCATAATATATTATCATAATATACATGAAACTATATTTATTACATTATCATGGAAAAAAACCCATTAATATGAAGTATAAGAAGAAATAAAAATCAATGATTCAATAATGAAAATTACCTCTTCTTCGGCAGACTTCCCATAATCTGTTCATAAGGAATATATGGTAGGTATTTTGTAATGACAAGAACCTATAAAAAATAACTAAGTATTATTATAACATAACTGGGTATGGTGGAGTCAATATATATTAAAAACATTTGTGTCGGTAAGTGAAGGAGGTGGTTCCCTTTTATAATTGAGGTGATGGTAACATTCAGAAAACATATCAATATTAAAATATAATAAGGGGTTCCTGATAAAAAAGATTAAAAATTTAATATAAAATAATATGGGAATAACTTTGGACCATGTATTACACCCTTTTGTATTTTTTATGATTTTTAATATTGGTATATGATTTAATAAAATATACATTCAATAAAATATCATTATTGTAAAATTCGATAGTATTCTATTTAATTTAACATCAAATATGAAAATAAAAAGTGGTAATTCTAATATAATTATTCCACACCTCTCTAATATATCGTAAAACAATAATTTAATTTTTAGATACATTAACTCCTTCCATATATATCTTAATTAAAACAATATTAACCGTTTCTTTTATTTTTCTATTAATTAAATAAATATTATTTTAGCATTGTAGTTGATTTTAAGATAATTGTAATATTTATTAAAATTCAAAATAAATTTTATAATGAAAATAAATAAATTAAGGTCAAAATTGAATATTATTTCCATTCATCTAATGATTTCATTTCAAGGTGGAATCATAAAAGATATTAAATACAAAGAGGGTGATATTTTGTAACTATCATTAATTTTAATAATATATAAGTTATATTAGTGGAACAATTTCCATCAAAATATCCAATTCATTTATGTGTTGATAATGGTAAATTAAAATTCATCTAATAACTTTTATAAATTTTTTTAATAACATTATCACAATTATCTTTTGGTTTTATCCCATATTTAACCTCTTTAACTCTTAATGTGATAACATGGATTTTTACTCTTTGAAGATCAATAATGATAAAATAAAATGAAAAAAACAATAAAGAATAATATATGATATTTCTAAACATATATAAATTATTTGGATGAATTATAAATTTTTAAAAATTATATATCTTTTAATAAAAAATTTTATATTTTAATATAACATTAATATAGATTCTGTCATTATTCATTAAATTGCCTTTTATGAAAATCAATAAAACTAGATATCATTGAACAAAATGTTTTAACACATAAATTTTTTTTAATGTAATCTATAAATTTTTTATATGATGTTAATTATCTCAGATAATATTTATGTTAGTATTTTCATGTCATTTATTTGATATTTAAACTAATTAATCAATTATTGCATCATTAACGTTGAATATTTTAAGGTATATCTTTCTTATATAAGATTAAAAATAAATAATCTTGTGCACGAGCCACTAGTTGGGAATATACCCATAACCCAGTGGTCCAAAATCATCATCATCATAGTTTTTTTAGAGTTTTAAGCGTCAGTCTTGCTAAGTGAAACTGAGGCCAAACCCCACAGATTCACTAGCATATTAGTAAACGTCCAACAACCTAGATACACGAGTATTCCCTTTGTGCTCAAAAAAGTTACACAAGACAAGAAATATATTTTTCACATGAAAATATCACTTCCACATCACACATTAACCAAAAAACCCATGTACGTCACACAAGTCACAAATTCCACTTTTTATTCAAATACATTTTGAAATCAAACTCACACCAAAATTGACCACAACACTTTTTTCATAACATTCACAATCCAACATATCCTTTAACAATTTTATAAATTCCATCCAAATATGATAAACATCACATAACATCCCACTCACATGTGTCATAAAACCCTTTTTATAAACAAAATCCAATTTTTACATCGCACTCACACAAATATCCCACATCACGTGCACACCTCTTTCACATTTCAGTAAATCCAATAAACATTTTTATAAAAAATTTCCAAGAGGATACACATCACATGAAGGACCTATTCACATTTAAAATGATCCATTTGAAAGTATAAACAATCCAAAACAAATTTCCAATATGCTTTCACCTATTACATAAATCATTAAACCATTCAAAACATTCATAAAACAATTCTAAAGAGTGTACCAAAGCTTTTCACATAAAACCCATTTCAAAACCGTATTTCAAGGAAAAATTCACAGAAATAAAAATTCAAAACAGAATTGTCAGCCCCAAAAACATTTATTAAACTACCCCCAAGTGTTATACAAACAACTCAAACAATACCACAAAAGATATATATAAAAATCACACATTTTCAAAATCAAATTCAAGAAGTACAACAAGGTTTTACACCTTAAACCCATTAAAACCCCTCTTTAAAACCTAATGGCACACCAATACCCAACCAAATCAGAATTATCACCCCAAAAATGATTTATTAAACCAATTTCATATGTTATAAAACATACCCATACTATACCCAAAGGGTTACACATAAAAACAAACATTTTTAGCTAAAATCAAACTATAAAAATAAATGATTAACGAAATCCATGATAACCAGTTTTTTCACCACACACAGCATATTAGGAACATTCATAATTAGTAATTCAAGCAATCTAACTCATCTAGAAATTATTACACATGGAGTAACCTACCTTTTATGTCGAAACCCTCAAAACATGGTGCGAAACATCAACCGTACCACCGCCGCACCTCAAGGAAGATAAATCCATCACTAGACCATAATATTTGACCAAAAAGAAACCAAATTAACACTAGGTTAGAACATCAACTTATAGACATGAGGAACTTCATGAAAGGGTGATAGAAACCCTAATGAAGGGGATGAAATCAAGGAAAGAAACACTTACTTGAAACACCTTGAATGAAACAAACCAAATACAAAAAAAATTGATTCTCCAGGAAACCAAACCTGATATGGAAGCTCTAATGGTGATGATAAGGACAAGTGGGGAAGGAAATGGGGTAAAAAGAGTGAAAATTAAATAATTTATGAAAGAATCAACTTACATTCTCAAATATGAACGATTTGAGGAACCCTAAGAAGTTTTTCCCTACTCCGTGAGGAAAATGAGGTCCAATGTGGAAAAATAAATAATGGGGGTGAGGCCGGGGATTTTGTATTCAGGTGGGAGGTGTAATCATGGAAATACAGTAAAAAAATGAGTAAGTTATTAAAGACATAAAAACAATTTACAACAGGAAATGGCTCACGGTTTGGCCCAATTCCAAATTAATTCACTCAAACCCAAAATGCTAATGGGTTAAAAAAGGGTCCAAATGTTCATGGTGATTTGCATAGGTCATAGGAGGAAAAGTGGTAAGTGATATGGATGAAAAATGATAACAAATTAAGGAGTTATGAAAGAAATAGAATTTATATTTAAATCTGTAATTGGGATCACGGTTTGTCCTAAATTTTGAAAACCCTCCATTTCCACCATAATGAATGGATAACCCCCAAAACAAAGAACGAATGGAAATTACATGAAACATACATTTAAAAGAAGTCATGGATTTGAAAATTCTCCACAACATAAAACATTCCTTCCCCAGAAAGCCACAGCAAGGCCAAATACAAAAACCAAACCCAACTGATAAACCAAGAAGTAATTCTTTGCCAAGATTCGTCCACAAAGGCCAAAACACCTCCAGAGATCATTTATGGAAGTATTAATCTCACAACCAAAACATACAACACTTTTCTGAAACAATCAATCACATTTAAGCTTCATCCCAAATGAAAACTCCTCAAACACAATCTAAACAATACTCAATAAATTTACCTAAACAAACAACAACATCGAACAAATTTACACTTACCATACTATAACTAAACCATTAGGAACTCTCCAATCTCAATGTTTACAAAAGGAAGATATAGGTAGTTAGATATCTTCGAATGATAATACCTACTTCCAAGACACAACCAAGGAACAAATCTGAGTTACTCATCTGTAGAGACAGAAATGTGCTCCTGACCATAAGAGAAAACTTAAATTTTTTCCCATGATAGAATCAGGACACTAACAGGAGGAGGCTCGAACAGACTCCCTAGTACAAGGGGTATACATCCATTTGAAATTTCCAAAATAATATGCATGATACCCATGGTGGGTCTCCCCACCACAAGAACCAACCATGTTAACCGACCGGCGTGGGCTGAAACGAAAAGACCCCAAAAAATTAATGATTTGGGAAGGCTTCACAGTTAGTCCACACGGTTTGGGAAAATGTGCACTAACTATGCAGATCATTCTTTCCGCATGGACTCCTAGCACATCTTCACTAATAATCATGCACTATCCACGTACTCAGCCTATATAGAAAAATTTCAATCCATTCTCCAAAGACTCAATGGAAACCAAGGGGGGGAAGATATTGGGTGATGAAATGGGAACAAGTCCCTCAACCTTTTCCATTGAATGAGAATAATAGAAGAAAGATGATGACACCATAGGTTTAAACTGATAATATCTTTCATACTGAGGATAGGACTTTGTAAAAGGGTTTAAATGACCCTGAGTTTTCCCTGACTACACGCCGTATTCTCTCCGGGACCTATGGCTGGAGATCAAAATATTGAAGGATCTTCGGCCTCGCAGTTAGGCTATGGAAACCCCTGTGTGTAAATTTTTCTTTTGGGGCCACAAATAACTAAACCACATAGCCTGATGGGTTCACCATGACATAGAACACTACATAACTCAATTTACTGAAACCTGTCATTTCACTGAAACAATGGATCAGAAGATGCACACACATCGCACCTTGTTTCGTTGGGTGAGAAACAATAGAAGGGCAGGACACGTATATACACCTTCCAATATGATAGAGGAGTTGATGTTTTTCCCAAGGGATAAATACTCCCAACATAACAGAGAACCACAAAGAATTGTGTGACCTTCACCTTTATTGTAAAATGAGCACACTACATTACAATTTTTCACCGAACATGGCCTTTGTGATTGATAGAAGCAATACATGGAACATGACCTTATGCCAAGTCCTTAAAAAATAGACAAGTTCAAAAAGTGGACACAATAGCCTCTCATGACCGAAATCCCAAAATTGGAGGTTTAAAAATAAATCTTGCATCAAAGAAACAATGAAGAACCCAAAGGCCCTCTTAGACACCATCGAGACACTTATCCATACTAAAAACCCCAGAACACTTCCACCTTCGATGAATCGGAAAACTTAAGAAACTAAGGTATCCTTTAACCTTCTACAAGAACAATCCCACTACAAGAGGATCCAAAAATCTACATAATGAATGAGTGTAGACTCAATCAACAAATATTGATAAAATATTCCTTATATTGATTAACTATAGGTTTTTCCAATGGTGAAACAATACTGGTTTCACTTCAGTTGTGCATTAAACCTTAATGGAAACATACCTTGTCCAATGAGAGAACACAAGGACCCATCCAATTGGTCAAAACATGCCAAAAACTAGATTTAAACAAATGAAGGGACCCAATATAATGGTTTCCTGAAATATATCTCAGAAGTGACTACTAAGTGGTCCTTTTACCCACCTTTCTGTCCAAACCCAAACCCAAAACATGGTTCAAACAAGAGGGGTTCATGGACTCAAAACATCCCACAACATCAACATTTTCCAAAAACACATAATATACACCACAAAAAACAATTCAACAAGATATTGAGTTTTTCCTTAAAAACATCTCTTTGAAAACAAATGGTTCTGTGATCAGCGTATCCACAAATGGTACCCCTTGGGCTTCACACATTCATGTTTTTGTGACACACTGAGCACCTTCCTCATATTCATCCTGACACTCATCCATTCATGCCATCAACCATCAATCATCCCATATAACCCCATTCATGTGGTCTCTCATGAAAATACAAATGTTTAAAATAAAAAGTCATTCCCCTTTTCAAAACTAAAACGGTTAACCAACACGTCCTTTTTTTCTAAACCGCTAACCATAAGATCAAAATACCAATTAAAATCATACAAAACATTTCTCAAAGACACAAAAATTTAGAAACGAAATCACTTTCATTTCATTCACATAAATTTCCAAACATCTCATTCCATTAAAACACCCTATGATTTTTTAGAAAACACTATTGGAAACACTTTTTCAAAAACAACTTCAATATAGTTCATGATTTCAAAAGAGGTATAATCACACCATTTTTTATTTCAAAATAATTCTGAAAATTCAGTTCCACAATTTCATAAATCAAACCATTAAATATTTATTTTAAAATCATTTCACAGAAACATTCCGCTTCTTAAAACCAAGTCACATTAAAACCAAAGTTCCATGATTTCAAAACTAAAGAACACAAGAAAATGCGAGAGGAAACTAGCTTCATTGGGTGACTTGGAAATATGGTTGGTGGCCATATTCCAATCCATTCATTATCATAGAGAGTGTTCTAGGGAATATCCTCTACTCCACATGGCTTGCCAGGCCCTGTGAGCTCACGGAGACCACTAACCCAACTCTCTTTTAATCTCCCCTAATCTTCATTAATCCAAGAAAACCAAAGGACTCTGAAAGGTCCCAACATCCATTGGAGACATCAATCACGTCATGAGGTGTGGTGATCAGCCAAAATACTCATAATATAAATTCCAAGTACCTAAAATCCTAACTGCATACTATCTCGATTGTTCCCCAAATAACATGACCCAAAGAGAGCGAACCTCCTCTGATACCATTTTCTCACAAACTGAATCTGATCACCACCAAAACTGGCACCATACCTGGCTCGTGACAAGGCCCGAAGGGCGTTCCCGATCCCCATGGGCTATAAAAGGTTCCTGGGTATCATAAATTGAGAATTGGGAACGATTTATCCAAGTTTATAAACATAAAACAACAAATGAATCTAATGAAACGAATCTTGTTTTTTCAAACCAATCAAGGTTTTTACAAAAAATCAGAACTGAATTACATAGTATAAAAAAACTCACCAAGACTATAAAAAAGGCACAAAACAAAAAATTAACATCCCAAGTACCTCAAAATGGCAATAGGAATCACCCTCAAGCCTTCTCTACAACACTGCATCATGAATGACCGGTAAAAACCCGAACTGTTGGCACAAAAGTTGTACCCAAACCTACGACAACAAAAATAACCAAGTATACTTACCCCCAAGGGTGTAATTAGGGTGTGAGACAATTCCTAGTAGGATACCACCACTAAAATATTCCATGTGATAAACATTCAAAGACGAAAAGCATGGAAGTTTTCAAAAACATGTAATTTCTAGTTACAATTTCTAAAAGATGAAACATAAAAAAAATCAGTTTTCAAGTGGGATAATTTAATGAATGAACAATTTTATAATAAATTCAAAAGATGGTGAAAATTTCCAGCAAAATGTACCATATAACGATGGTAATTTTAATGGATCTAATGAGCACAATCAATAGGAAATAACCCTGATTCACTAGCTAACTGTGAGTCCCAGGTACCTTGTATCTCGGTGAGAGTAACAACAAAAAATATATGTTCTCGTGCACAAGCCACTAGTAGGGAACATTCCCATAACCTATTGGTCCCCAATCATCACCATCATACTTTAGTTATAGTTTCAAGCGTCGTTCATTCTATGTGAAACTAAGGCCAAACCCCACGGATTCACTAGCATACTAGTACACGTCCTCCCACCTAGATACCCTGGTTTTTCCTTTGTGCTCAAACAAGTTCATAAAGCCAGGAAATATAGATTTCAAATGCAAATATCACTTACATATAAAACATTAACCAAACAACCCCATGTACATCACACAAGTCACAAATTCCACTTTTCATTCAAATGCATTTTCAAATCAAACTCACTCCAAAATAGCCCACAACACTTTTTTCATAACATTCACAATCCAACACATCCTTTTAAAATTTTATAAATTACCTCCAAATATGATAAAAATGACATAAAATCCCACACACATGTTTTATAAAACACTTTTTATAAACAAAATCCATTTTTTACATTGCACTCACACGAACAGCCCACATCACGTTAACACCTCCTTCACATTTCAGTAAATCCAATAAACATTTTTATAAAACATTTCCAAGAGGATACAAATAACATGATAGAACTATTAAAATTTAAAATGGTCCCTTTGAAAGTATAAAGAATCCAGAATAGTTTTCTAATATGATTTAACCTCTTACATAGATCATTAAACCATTCAAAACTTTCATAAAAAAACTCTAAAGAGTGTTCCAAAGCGTTTCACATAAAACCCATTTCAAAACAGAATTTCAAGGAAAAAATAACAAAAATACAAATTCAAAACAGAAATGGAAGCCCCAAAAACATTTATTTAACTACCCCCAAGTGTTATACAAGCACCTCAAACAATACCACAAATGATCCACATGAAAAGCACACGTTTTGAAAATTACTTTCAAGAAGTACAATAAGGTTTTACACCTTAAGCCATTTAAAAAACCTATTCAAAACCTAATGGAACAAAATTACGCTACGAAATCACATTTTTAAGCCCAAACAAGATTTATTAAACCAATTTCATATGTTATAAAACACACCCAAACAATACCCAAAGGGTTACACATGAAAAATACCCAATTTTAAGATAAAATGAAACAATAAAAATAAATGATTAACCAAATCAAACATAAATAGTTTTCGCACCACACATAGCATATTAAGAACATGCATAATAAGTAATTCAAGCATACTAACTCATATAGAAATTATTACACATGGAATCACCTACCTTTTATGTCGAAACCCTCAAAACATGGTGTGAAAAATAAATTGCACCACCACCACACCTCAAGGAAGATAAATCCATCCCTAGAACACAATATTTGACCAAAAAGACACCAAATCAAACCCTAGGATCAAACCTCAACTTATGGACATGAGGAACTTCAAGAAAGGGTAAAAGAACCCCTAAGGAAGGCGAATAAATCAAGGAAAGAAACGCTTACTTGAAACATCTTGAATCAAACGAACCAAATACACCAAAATATGAATCTCCAAGCAACTAAACATGATATGGAGGCTCTAATGGGGATGATAAGGTCATGTGGGGATGGAAATGGGGGAAAAAGAGTGAAAATTAAAATATTTATCAAAGAATAAACTTACCTTCTCAAATCTAGACGATTTGAGGAACCATAAGAATATTTTCCCTACTCCACAAGGCAAATGAGTTCCAAAGTGAGAAAATAAATAATGGGGGTGAGGATTGGGATTTTGGATTCCAGAGGGAGGTGGAATCATGGAACTATTGTAAAAAAATGAATATGTTATTAAAGACTTAAAAACAATTTAAAACTGGAAATGGCTCATGGGTTGGCCCAATTCCAAATTAATTCACTCAAACCCAAAATCCTAATGTGTTAAAAAAGGTCTAATTGGAAATGGTGATTGGGATTAGTCATAGAGGAAAATTGGGAAGTTAAATGGATGAATAATGTTAACAAATGAAGGATTTATAGAAGAAATAAAATTTGTTTTTAAATCTGGAATTGGGCTCACGGTTTGGCCCAAATTTTGAAAACCCTCCATTTCCAAAAAAAATGAATGGAAAACCCCCAAAACAATGAAAGAATGGAAATTAAATGAAATATGCATATCAAAGAAGTCATTTATGTGACACTGTAACTATTTTCCATCGAATCAGGACAACTGACATATGCGTATTTCAACATGGAATGTCCTTAAAATGTTGTGGGAAACCTTGAAAGGATAGTTGCATCCCCTAGCACTCCTTTTCTGAGGGGAATGATGATGGTCATGGAATCAGACACTCATGCAGAATAGAAAAATGAAATCACTGAAACATATAAGATCGTTGACAAGATAGAACTTATGATTATCTAGTTGGAATATGGCGATGAGGATTAGTCTGATGACATGGAAACTAGCCTATCCAACTGGACACCCAAAGAATACCATACAGATGAATATCTCTAGGAATTACTAGCATATGATCCGGGAAACCTGGAGGATCGAGACAAAACAGCTTCTGATGAAGAGGATAGTAAGGTCGTCTATCTCTGGTCAGGGAAACTAATCAAGAGCTTCATCAAGGAGTCCTGACAGAGAAAATTTAAGTGCATATTTTTAATCAAATAATGATTATTTTTTTATGTTTTTCAATGATAAAACCAATGTATTTACATGTTTTATTAATATTTTTAGGACTAATCAGGGCCTATATACCCTGAGAGGGTGGGTGAATCAGGTTATGGATATTCTTTTTCAAAGTTCTTCCTACCCCACTGGATCTTGACCTCTTTATTACAAGGGTCACTTTGATTGCCCTTGTGTGTAATCTATGATAACTTCTTTACTTCATTATCTTATGATGATGCTTTGAATGAAATTCAGGGAAGCAAACAGGTAGACATAGAGATTTTTACTTGGTTCACCCTCACTGGGCTACGTACAAGGAGCATACACTTATAAGTTTCAGTTCGTACCAAATTCCACTATTTTTCACTAGATGTGCATACAATGTTCGTACTAGATCACTTCTATGCTCAGGATCGCTGCCTTTAAAAATTTTAGGGTCAGCTCATTGCTTTCCCAAGGGTCACTCCCTGTTTCTCTCTCTTTAGCTCACTACCGGTGGAGAGGATCACCTTCTTCCTCTTCCATTTCTCACTGCTTCAGAAATGATCCACTCACTGTTTATAGACCTGTAGGTCTCTTCATTTGCATGAATGAATGCATCTTCATCTGTATGTAGATGCGCTTTTGAAGTACAACTTTCACTCGTAGATGAATATCTCTTTGCACTAAAGGTATCAGGAAACCTTCCAGCTTCCACGTAGCCCGAAAATCACTACTGGAAATAAACATTACTTGGTGAGCAAGTCAATATCAACGTGCAATTATCGGCCCTCAAGTCACAATGGGTGTGCAAGTCCTCCTCAGAGACTTGAACGAATCAAGCTTCCTTAACTACAAACTTGCGAGACTCACTTCCTTCCTCACCTAAACCACCTCAGACGCACAACTCTCACTTGGCGTGCAACTTTAACCACTGGCACGCAACTTCACTTGCGCGACCAACACACCACCTGCGCGACCACCACACCTACGCGACATGAGCTCTGATTTCTCAAACTGTTGAACTCCGGTGAAGAATGAAGAGGGGTGGTCCAGTATTTATAGGAATTTGGTCACCCCTACGTGATGGTGCTCAAGTCTTACTTCAACGTGCATGTCTCAACGCGCAGGTCTCTTCCCCTGCAAGTCACTTGCGCGACCCAATTGCAAACTTGCGTGAACCTCTTTCCTTTTCCATATTTTGATCTTCAGATCCTAGAAAACCATAGGCGCGCATGTTCTCAAACTTCCAAGGCATCGGCACGCAAGTATCTTTCACGGTGCCCAAGTCACCTGCGTGACCTCACCAAAACTTGTGCGACCCTTATATCTTTGCCATATTTTGATGATATGATCATGAAAATCATATGGTGCACAAGGTTTCGAGCCTTCATGTTCACAGCGTGCAAGTCCCTTTGCCAAAAACCACTTTTCTTCATTTGTCTATTTTCAGGCCCAAAAATTTGGCAAACGCTGGAAAACGGTGTCACCTTCTATCTGTTATTTTGTACTGACTCTAGATCATCTAATCCTTTTGTCGAAGTTCTTGAATCAAACATTGATCTTTGACCTCAGCTCTTGAACTCAACATTCCATCCTGAAATTCTCGTTGTCAACAAATTTGTATGTCATTGTTTTTCTTTGTCAACAATCACCACTCAGATGTACAATTTTTCAACAAACACAATTACCTCAAAAATGATTCAATGATTACTTGAGGGTTTTTTCCCAACAAATATAATGGGTAATTTGAATTTTTGAATGAAAATGAGAAAAATTGTGAAAAGTGCATAATTGTGTATTTTTTGTCAGATTTTTACCACAGGGGTATTTTTTTCACTTCGCATAAAATATATGTTTAAATTTTGTGATTAAAATTTTTTTAGAATCCTTATTTTATTTCCTCCAATTTTGTCTGCTTTACCGGGAGCAGATTCGGCCATATAAAGGGCCTAAAAATTCATTGAATTTTGACATTTTTCCAGGCGGACAGCGTGGACCACACCGTTGTAATGGAACCCAAACTCGGCCTACACATATCCAAATGATGTTATTCCACTTGGTATAGAACTAAGACAGAGAGGTCCGGCTCTACACCAAATGTTTTGTAGTTTTGAAGTAATTATAGTTTCCAGTGAATGACATTCTTTTGGATGAACATTCCTGGAAGCTTCATCCATAAATAGAAGATTTCAATTAAAAATTCATAACTCCATAATTATATGTCTAAATGATCTTAAATGTTGGGGGTGAACGGACAACACATTTATGAACAACATTGAATAAGGTTTCCATCTTTGAATCGGCTATTTATTGGGCCAACAATGCGCATTCTTTCGGAGGACAGAATGCTGCCTATAAAAGGAGGCCCTCCCATCCTTCCAAAATCATCAGCTCGACACCCAAAGACAAGGAGGGTTCCCACTGGTGCATGGGCCGTTGCTGCTCCTCTCTTCCCACCTCATTTCAACTTTTTTTTCATTTTAGTTTTTGTTTAGTTTCATTTAAAATTTTAATTAATTTTATTTTTGGTTTTATTAATCCATGTATCTGTGTTTTTCCATCCACTTTTCTTCTTTTCTTTCTATCTCTCTCTATCTCAATATTTCTATCTTCCTACACCCAATCCATAATTTAATCTCATACACTCGGAAATGAGAGGCTAACTCGAGACTTGGATTGGGGGGAGGTCAGGATATTCAGGAATTTTCTTTAATGTTTGTTTTATTGTTTTTGGTAGATTTGAGTATCATGCATTGGTGAGGACAATGTCCCCGATTGGGTGACGACCCCCAATGACATGAAAATCAAACTATTTATATTCTGGAAAAGAGTATTGATTCAAACATGAGATTTCATGTACGGATTATCAAACTAAAATCAATATATAAAAGTGAATACTGATTGAATCCAAGACTAAACCTCAAAACCAAGTTCTTTCTTCTTAACTCATTCTGTTTGAATTGCATGATTGTTTATATTTTTAAATCAAAAACCCAAAAAATAGTTTCATCGCTTTCATTTAAAAACAAAACCACAAAAATAGATAGATTATGTGATATAGTATAAAGTAAGTGAACACACTAAAAGGCTCCTCAAGAGAGACGACCCTGGTCAGCCACTGTGCTGCACTAGGAAAAAAATATAATTGTTTTTGTCCACACCCCGCGACAGGCGTGCGTCAAAACTGGCATCGTTTCCTAGGAGAAAATCGGTTATTCATTTAATTTTTATATTTTCACATCTTATATAGATTTTTTTTTATTTTAAAAAACAAAAAAAAATTCTTTCCATGATGAATTTTAATGATTACTATTCTGCATGGACTAAAAATTACTCACATGTGCAACAATAACAAGAAGAAGATTTTAGAAGTTCACATCTGTATTAACTTAGAGAAAGCATTGAAAAATTGATGAGAAAAGCTGAAAGATCATTTGACTATGTTCGTGCATTAATGGAGCAACCCAACACCGAGAAAGATCAACAACCTAAGGTAGAAAATGATGCTGAATTTCTTGCTGAGCCATAAGTAGGAGATCAACCAAGACTGGAAGAATTCCTGATTAAATGTGAGGAACTGCCTGATCTTATCATACAATACAATAATGAAGAACCAGCACCACCGAAAGAAGACACCACCCATGTGGTGGAATTTGAAGTTAAGATGGAGGAGCCCGACAACCTGCCTTCATCCTTAAAGAGTCTACTCCAAGAGGCACTTACCACTGAGGCAGAGATTGAAGCTGAACCGGCTTAGGGAGTTGAACCATTCTTTGACTCTATATCTTCTAATTTTAATGAATCATAATTCTATAGCACTCCTTGTGATTTTGATTATACTGAATCAGAAAAACTTACTATGACTTGGGGGAAGATGATGAAGCTATATGTTCACCTACTGAGGAATATATGGAGATCCCTAGAAAAGTTGAATATTTAATGAAGGAATCTCATAAATAGATGCTAGTGGATTTCCCCTAGAGACCATGAAAAAAGCAGCTTACTTTTATGGGGAAGAATTTGATCTTGATACTTCATGTTTTAATTTTATTCAAATAGAATTACACTCTAACATTCCCATTCACTCTTATTTTGATGCAGCATTCCTTGAGGAATCACTAGAAAAAGAAGAAGAGGTTACATAAGTAGCAACCAAGATAATGGATGATTCATACTTCATCCTACCCCCACCATTCAAGCTATACTTCATTGTGAAGGGGGAGGATCTAGAATACTCTATACATGGATCATCCATCAAGAAAAAGGATGAAGCAAAAGCTGGGAAAATCTACATGTGGTGGTTCAAATCAAAGAAGCTTCATCCTCCATCAGACTTTGGATAACTGCTGGTACTGCCCTCTGGAGGCTGTAAAAATTCAGGGCTCACTTGGGGGATCATACCAAGATTTATCTTTACTTGATTTCTAAGAATTTAGATATTAATTTTATTTATTAAGAAATAATTTAGCATGCGGACCCCTCCCTTCTATATTTTTTGAGCCTAAATGACATGATCCTTATGCTTAATTGAGTTGTTTTATTTTATAGGTTCATAACAGGCAGCCCCATACAGTGAAGGGGAAGGACTAAATGTCATTGAAAAAGGGAGTTCAATTTTAGTGTTTTATATTTTAAACACTCCACATTTTGGTCCAAAAAATGTATTGAGCTTTAATGACAAAATTTCATTCCCACACTTGAATTCGTGTTTTACTCGTGTTATCTAGGAGACACGAGTTTCTTAGGAACCCAATGATTCCATATTTTAGATTTCAATGTTTATATTATTGAATGATTGAAATATAGAATTGAATTTTTAAATATGAAGAATAGATAGTGAAATTATGACTCATGATTTTAAGGAATTAATTAATTCATGTTAATTAAATTTCTCAACCATCTTTCATACTTTGAATTTTGGAAATTTTTCTGAATTGATTTGTTATTATTATTCATGCCATAAGTGATTATCTAATGTTATATTTCTCATTCATGAGAGGATTTCTAGACCATGTACTTCCTATTTATTTTTGAGCATATTTCTTGAGTGATATTGGGACATGTAATAGACCAGAACATGTATTGAAACTAGTCAAAGTTATGACTGTGCAAAAACACATGTAAGATGATTGAGGCATCCTTTGAAAAGCTAAATTTCCTTAAAATACCACCTTTACATCAATAATTAATTTATCCCATAGAGACCATGAATGAACTTTATAGGGATGATCCATGTTTCAATCCATTTTTATCCATTCCTACCCAACTCTTGGTATTTGCATGATATTTTAAAGTTGAAGTGTGGGGGTAAAGGGAATCATGGTGGACGAGATGATACACATTGTGAGGAAGAAGTGTGGGGGTGTTATTGTGTCAATTGTAAAAGTTTGTGCAATTATTCATTATACACTATTGTTTTCACCTCTTGAATTTAAAAAAATGACAAAAAATGACAAAAAGAAAAAAAAATTGAAAAATGGGTTCTGATTTTGGAGAACCAATAATCACCATTCCCCAGACCGATGATCTTATGATCTTATTTGGTTAGGTGATATATGTGAGGTTTTATATAATAATAACTTTCAAAAAAAGTACAAAATAAAAAAAATCAAGAGGGTGCACAAATCATCCATTATGCTTACTTGATCATAACCTTTTCTTTGATTTTTGGGAAGTGGGTGTTGCTATTTTGAATGGGAGAATTTCATTACAGTTTTAATTTTATTATCATGCATTGTACTTAAGATATTACCCTCCTCCTTGTGCCTTAATTTTAAAAGCATAAAATCCTACCAACCTTAATCCTCTGAGTCATTTGAACCTTTATTTCAAGTCCTCGTTATTTTATGTGTCTTTTGCCTTTACAAAGTGGAGAAAGTAGTTCATTTACAATCCTATGGATAAGGACCATGTTCTCATGATATGAGCATAACTCTACTTGAATTGTATCATGAGTGATGATAGAAAAAAATGTGAGGAAAATCATGACATGACATGTTTAATAATAATTAATCAAGGAGCCTGAATTAATGAAAGGATAAGTTTCATCAATTTTCAAAGGGGGAAAGTAAAATATGTGAATTATTTGTTTCTTTGAAAAATAGGAAATTAAATTGATATTTTATGACTATTTTTGAGAGTGTGATTTTATATTGAAAATTGTTTTATTTTATTGCATTGATATTTGAATATTGGTAACATTGGGGTCCTCTGATTTCCATGTTGATATTTAATGCTTGAGGACAAGCATGGTTTAAGTATGGTGGTATTTCACAGAGCAAATTTACGTGCATATTTTTAATCAAATAATGATTATTTTGTAATGTTTTTAAATTATAAAACCCATGTATTTACATGTTTTATTAAAATAATGGGTAATTTGAATTTTTGAATGAAAATGAGCAAAATTGTGAAAAGTGCATAATTCTGGATTTTTGGACAGATTATTACCACAAGGGTCTTTTTGTCATTTTGCAGAAAATATATGTTCAAATTTTTTTATTCAAACTTTTTTAGAGTCCTGATTTTATTTCCTCCAATTTTTTCTGCTGGACCAGGAGCTGATTTGGCCATATAAAGGGCCAACAAATTCATTGAACATTGACATTTTTCCGGGTGGACAGCGTGGACCACACCGCTGTAATGAAACTCAAAAATGACCTACATATATCCTAATGAGGTTCTTCCACCTAGGATAAACTAGGAAAAAGAGTTACGTATCTACACCGAATTTTTTGTAGTTTTTAAGTCATTATGGTGGCCAGGGAATGACGTACTTTTTGATGAACCTTCCTGGAAGCTTCATCCAGAAACAGAAGCCTTCAATGAAAAATTCATAACTTCTTCAGCCGATTTCCAAATGCTATGAATTTTTTTGGGTGAATGGCCAACACATTTATGAACAACATTGAATAACGCGTCCATGGATGAATCAGCCATTTATTAGGTCAAAAATGTGCAATATTTCGAAGGACAGAATGATGCCTATAACAGGAGGTCCTCCCCTCCTTCAAAAATCATCAGCTCGACACACAATGCCAAGGAGGGATCCCACCGGGGCATGGACCGCTGCTTCTCCTATATTCCCTCCACATTTCACCTTGTTTTCATTTTATTTTTCATTTAGTTTCATTTAAAATTGTAATTTATTTTAGTTTTAGTTTTATTAATCCATGAATTTCTGTCTCTTCGTCCACTTTTCTTCTTTTATTTCTCTCTCTCTCTCTCTCTCAATATTTCTATCTTCCTATACCCAATCCACAATGTAATATCATACTCTTGGAAATTATAGGCTAACTCGAGACTTGGATTGGGGTGAGGTCAAGATATTCATGAATTTTATTTAATGTTTGTTTTATTGTTTGTGGTACATTTGAGTATCATGCATTGGTGAGGCGAATTTCACTGATTTGGTGATGCCCCCCAATGACATGAAACTCAAACTATTTATATTCTGGAAAAGGGTAGTGATTAAAACATGATATTTCATGTTTATACTATCAATCTAAAATCAACATATAAAAGAGAATAATGATTGAATCCAAAGCTAGACCCCAAAACCAAGTTCTTTCTTCTTAACTCTTTCTGTTTGAATTGCATGAATGTTTATATTTTTAAATCAAAAACCCAAAATATATTTCCATCTCATTCATTTAAAAACAAAACCACAAAAAGAGACAGATTAAGTGATATAGCATAAAGTAAGTGAACACACTGAAAGGATCCTCAAGAGAGACGACCCTGGTCAGCCACAGTGCAGCACTAGGAAAAAAATATAATTATTTTTGTCCACGCCCCACGACAGGAATGCGTCAAGTCCCCACCAGTAGAGTGGATTAACTAGATGGGGAGACTTCATTCCCAGATGCACGAACTATGCACTAGTGAATTTGATTCCCAATGTCCTCATATGCTCATTCGAGATTTCATGGCAGAGAAAAAATAGGAACATGGCCACAACCTTAGTGTTGGCTAGAAGTAGTGAAAGTCTATCAATATCAAGAATCTTTGAGAGGCTGAGTAAGATATCCAAAATGTATGGGAATAGGAGAATGAAGATTCTTCTTTCCTTAATGCACAATCGAGACTCATATCACGATTGATGTCACATCTGATAGAGGCTGAGGATCAACTGAGGCGAACATCCTAGGAGATGGCTATTATCCGATCAGAAGAGGATAGGGCATGGATCAGGGCCAATGAAATGTGCCCCCTTTTCAATCAAATAGGAGTAAGAGCTTAACCGGCAACAACAAATCCTTGATGTCACAATCTAGAGAGTGGTGGATCACATATGTTCCATTAAAAAGGTTGACCCATCTATCAAAGGGATTAATCCATGGAAGCTTTAATTTTCTAAAAACTCAGAAACATACATTCATGATTTCCTGTTCATTTGGGTTGTGTGCATGATTCCAATTATCTACTTCTATAACTGCATCTCAATCATTTCTATTAAATACCTATCATTCAATCTAAAAGATCATTTGGGGCATGCCCGATGCGAGAAAAAATGGATGACCACATAATATTTCCCCTTGAATAAGAGATCGAGAACAAATAACGGCACATCCAATGTCTAAATGATCACTCAGAGATTCCAGGAAGAAAAGAGGGGTCCTAGTTAGAGAATATAATTCTCAAAACTGCCAAACTACCCTCTCCCAACATTCTATAGCACAGTAGAGTGATAATACATGGGGTGTTGAAATAAATCTCAACAAAGGGTAATGAAGAATCCCAAAATTTTGAACACAGTGATGATGGAATGATGATGGAGGATAGATATTGACCAAATTTGAAATACGATGTCCACATCACATTAGCCTAAAATGGGAACTAATTAACAAGTTCCATCTGCTAAACCCATTTGAAAACATGGGGGGAACACAAAGTGTCACATGATTTCAATTAGAATGTTTCCCTAGGATGGTAGGTGAGCCTTAAGTCCAATAATCCTAAATGATAATGGTTCCTTTTAGATGTTAAAGGTAATGGTGTTCCAAATTTGATGGAATGTAAATAATGCTGAACAAATGATGGGTTGTTTTGGATAAAGACTAACACTCTTGAAATTACACCACCATGATGAAAGTACAATGGGTGAGCATTTCAGTCTGAATAGAAATGATGCCTACTTCTAGGAGGGACCTCTCTGGAGAGGACATAATATGGTCATATAATTTTGTCACGTAAATGGGGATGATAAGAGAGTAGTTTCGAATCATGTGGTGAAGACATTTCCTGAATA
This sequence comes from Viscum album, assembly GCA_963277665.1. Lineage (NCBI taxonomy): Eukaryota > Viridiplantae > Streptophyta > Magnoliopsida > Santalales > Viscaceae > Viscum > Viscum album. The sequence goes on from OY728121.1 coordinate 2,065,717,105, forward strand.
GTTTAATGGAATATGATCATGACGTTGCACATAGTTTAAGGTGGTACTTCCTATATCATTCCAAATAGTTTGAAGTCATGTTACTAGGAATAGGAACCCCTAGATTATGTTCATGGAGTTTGGACCTTGATTTGTGGAAAAGAACAAGGAATTTTAACAGCCCTGGGGATGGTCTCGAGGAGAAATGTCTAGGCCTCACTACGGATACCATAAGGATGATAATCAATCCAAATGTAGTTATTTGTATTTTGATTAGTATAACGTCTTGTGTTGATGATGATAGTTTCATATTTTATTGTTGTTTGGTAGGACCAACAGGTCACACCATCTCATACAGGATATTACCTTACCACAACCCCTAAGCCTATTTGACACATGCTCGGTGTAGGAAAAAAAACCATTTCTAGTCTTTCCCCATCTAATGAGAGAAAAATATGATGGTAAGTAAATTTCAGGTGTGGAAAATCCCAGAAGAACAAACATTCGTACTTGACTGGCATGAATGCACTAAGTTACAACACCAGAGGTTTTAGGGCTCCGTAAAACATAAAGTTGAATTAAAAATGTGCTTCACATCATCTCATAATTGGTAAACAATTGTAGAGGTGTGACGATGATAGATAACTACTGACAATATTCAAAACACATCATCCATTCCATGTTATCCTAGAATGGGAACTGAGAAATGAGGGTCAACCACTGACCATATTCAGTACATGGTATTGGCATCAAATTGTTGATTTAAATCCTTTAGTGCATTGGCCCAGGATTGTAAGAGATCACTAAGTTTTATCATCCATAACATTAGGGGGTCCCTTCAGATATCAAAAATAAATAATACCAAATATGAAGGAATGTGAAAAGAAAGAACATTACCTACATGGTTTATGCATCATAGTGGACGAACGCAAGTAGTGGTAAACTCAATGGAAGTACATGGTGATGTTTTTATACATCTGAAAAGAATGAGGACATAGTTTGCAACACACCTCATACTTCAGAGGAAACTAAAGAAAAAATGGAACCAAAGGGTTCCTGGTGATGCCACTAGAACCCAAACAATAGTCTGGGCGTTCCTATGTATCCCATAAGAATGGTAATCGAGACACGCGTAGTTCTTAAAGGTGGTATATAAGGCATCCAGTAGAAAAAAGTGGATACATCTTCTCGAGTGAAGACTTCATATGGATGGGTAATTTATCATTACACAGCCTCTGTGAATAAGACTTAGTTTAGCGTTATACATTAAGGATGTATGGGACCTTAGTTTATGGTCATTGAGCAAGGACCAAAATTGGGAGATTTTCAAGTTGGGCGGGGTGGTGTCGTTATTGAAAACCCAACATGAATGAGTAAAAATAATTCCACCCCACATGATAAATTTTTGAAATAATACATATGATTAGAATTCATAATGTAACGACTTTACGGTCGAAGATCCTCCTTTAAGGTCGTATAGTTTGAACCGTAAGGTGGAGAGAGGTGTGGTATAACACCACGGGGCTGACCCAACATGGGTAGGATAGAAGAAATTCATATCATATACAACCTTTTAGATTAGAAATGACTTAAATCCAAAAAAAGGGGATGGGAATTGTTCACAGATTTGTGGCTCGACCTGGTGGCCAAGTGCCTAGGCATCGCTATGTATACCATAAGTGTGAGAATCAACCAACATGTAGTTATTAAATGTGGCCTGAGAAATGGCCAATGCTAGAGGGAAAATGTTTTATCGAATGAAGACATCGTATGAACATGTAGATATCAACAAATAACTCAGATTAAGAAGACATAGTTTAATTTCATATGATAAGTACGTAATAGATCTTAGTTTATGGTCATAGAGATTGGACAAAAATGGGAATATTTATGAATTGAAAATATGTGACATGGTTCCATAATGCTACCCGATGTGAATGGGGACAAGATATTCTACACCACACCAAAGCCATACAAAGGAACACACAATATTTAATATCACGATGACTAGAATTATGATACAATGATCCTTTTTTGGTCAAAGTGTTTGGACCAAAAGGAAGTGTGACCCTTACATGTAGTAAAAACCCTTATCAAAATCCCTAATCCCACATGAGCTTTTCTTGGTGTGCAAAAAATGTGTGGAGAAGATCATTAAATCACATGGAATACTCAGTAGGGGGAGACAGTGTGGTGTTAAAGATGACCCCACGACATTGATTCATCCTCTTAATGCACCGCGGTGCACAGATGGATAACACCAATGGAGTAAAAATTCCACATGAACATGATGGTGTGGAAATGGATGTGAATCCTGAGCCAATATTTAGGGCATTCTTTTGGTGGCATAACAAAGGATGATAACTGTGGACCATGTTCGAAACACAACATTCATATTGTTTGACCTGGAATGGGAATAACAAATGATGGTCCACCACTAAACAAATTATTTACATGGAACCTGTCTCATAATGTCTTTCAAAATATTCTAGGATGTTGGCCTAAAGTTGTAGGTGATCAATAAGGCCAAGCATCCATACCATTTGGGGGTCCTTTCAGATGTCAAAGAATATGGAAACCCCGGAAAAGGGAGTCATGATGCATAGAAATAGATAAAACCATCCGCATGAGGACTACAACAATCCAAGTCCTAAGACATAGTGCATCTGGGCATGTTGATGAGGCATAATAGAGGTCCATATGTCCATACTAGAAGAAGGCAAAATGAGTTTATGATCATGGGGATAGACATGAAGATGAAATGTCTTCGTGTTCCAATGTACCCATTAGGAAGGGAATCAAGCCAGAGTCAGTTCTTCAAAATGCCCAGGCAGGATACCAATGCTAGGGGAAATAATATCTTGTAGGTCTAGCCTAGGAATCAAGGGAAGGTTCATTTGATGGATGTTTTTTGTTCTTTACTGTGGGTTTGTTTTTTGGAGCAAAAAACCTAGGATGGAGACTCCAGGAAACACCGCCGGAATCAAGCCATACATAGGCCTTCACAAATAGAATGGTGAATGACTGATGCCAAACATGGTGTATCCTCAAGAGAGGACACCACAATGATGTTTCATTTTTTGTTGTGTAGCCAGGATAATATTTTCATATTTTAAGGTCATATGATAGGACCATCCCATGAATATTAACATCATGTGGAGAATATGCAATAAATTAAATTCATGTTGGATGAGGTTGTGTTGTTTAATTTCATATGGTTTGGACACATATGGAAGAATGAGGTTCTAAATGAAATGTAAATGGAATGATAATGCTTACCCACTATGAATGAGAACAAAATCACACACCACACTACGTACATTAACATGGGGGGACCTCATGTCAAGGGTACAGAAATGAACAAGGGAACATGTGTTGGACCTGAAGATGAAATGTCTACAAATTCCAATGTTTCCCTTGAGAAGGGGAATTGAGTGAGAGAGAGTTCTGAAAATTCCATACGGTTTAGCATTGTATGGTACGGATGTGTGACAAGAGTTATCACAAAGAGGTATGTGTATGGTATGGAAAAAATTCCTAGCATGAATGAACACATAATCCAAATATTCCATACCATTAACAATTCTAGGATAGGACTAAGGACAAGGGGTTGAGAGAAATAATAGATGAACCTGGGATGGACCTGAAGATGAAATGTATAGGCATTCTTATGTATCCTATAAGGATAAGAATCAAGCCCCACATATTTCATTAAATACCATGGTGTTTAATGTAATGTGGTAAGGATGATGGGGATCTTAGTTTATGGTCATATAGCTCAGACCAAGTGGTTCCCAATTTAATGTCATGTGAATGGGACATTCTTGTGTAGTTTAATGTCCTGAGATAAGGACAGAAAAGATAGAGAACTCTTGAGAGAGGTATGTGGAGTGGTTATTGAAAATTTGATGTTAATGGGGACACAAGTCTACACCACACCACATACTCCTGAGAGAACGTGGGCCATGGGAGCATATGGAAGATATGGTTTCTAAAAACTGGGGTTGGAAATGAAGATGAAATGTTTGTTCATTCCTACATATCCCATACGGTTAAAATCAATACATACATAGTTCTTAAAATTCCTTTCAATTTAGAATTATGAAGTAAGTAAGGGTAATTGAAGTCATTTTGGAAGGAGGGGAACATGATTCCAACATTGTGAACCTAACATGAATTGGGACTAATGAATTCCACACCACACCATATGCAAACCTCTAAGATAACTAAACCCAAATGTGGTGAATATATTTGTTGGACTAGACCAGAAGATAAATATCATGGAATTCTTACATATCCTATAAGTATGGGAATCAATCCAGTAAAAGTTATGAAATCATCGTTTGGATTAAAATCATGTGATTAGGATGTGGTAGATCATAGTTTATGGTTCTAGAGCACGGAAGGTAGATACACAGTTTAATGTCATGTTCATGGAATGTAAGGGAATAAAAGGGTCAATCACCACTCCAATCATTTAGAAGACCATGGGGGTGACAATACTGATTGAGGATAACTGATGACCTTTTTTTTAACATAGTATCCATCACATGTGACCTAGAATGGGAACAGACAATTCATCATCGACCGCTAACCATATTTTCAAAGTGTGACTTGTGTCAAAATATCGTTCAAAAGCCTCGAGGATGTTGGGCACAAATGGTTGGTGAGACATGGTGGCCTGAGACCAGAATTCTAGGGGTTCATATCATATTTGAACATTGTTGGTGACTCAAATGGATCTATGTGTGACGCATGGTGGTACTCATGTAGTTTAATGTCTTATGGTAAGGACAATGGAGATGTTAGTTTAAGGTCATAGAGCTCATACCATGTGGGGTATTCACCATTCATGATTTATCATCATGGAGAATTAATTGTATTTAGGTTATGGTTATAGATATTGGACCATTTAAATTTTAATGTCTTTCATGATTGGGAAGAGCAGTTTGACACCCGCCAATATGGAGACTCCCCCACGTGAAGTACTTATTAATGAATTTGGCATTGGTGGGAGGAGTAATATGCTCACCATCCATAGTGACCATAGAGTATGAACCATTAGGGTAAACCTTTTTAATGACATAATGTCCCTTCTATTTGGTATCCTACATTGGTAGCTTCCTACCGGGTCTCACTGGCATTCTTAGGGCCAATACTGTGTCACCTTGTAAGAAAGAGAGGAAGTGAACTTTATTCTCAAAATAACTTGTTATCTTATTCTGATGCCTCCCCAGATTGTGAAAGTCACAAAGCCTATTCATGAAAGGTTCTTCCAATTCATCCATATAGATTTTATGTACTTTTTCTAGTACTTCTGATTTTAGATGATTGTGTGTAGTGAGGATAACTGAATCTAGGTGGGAATGACTACCTCGATTCCATACACCCGAGAGTATTGATTCACCTTGGTGGAATTACGACTAGTTTTCCAATAATTCAAGAGATATTTAGGTATTTTTTATAGATAATTCTTATTTTTCTAACAATACATCTTATACAGGATGTTATAGAGGGTTTTGTTGAATTCCTTCATCATCTAATTTTCTTGTACATGATAGCGAGAGGTTTTATTAGAATGGATAATATACTTGGAATGTAGTTTCTTCTGCTTGGTGGCCTAGAAGATGGTGTCGTTATCAATGAGAATGTTTTGAGGGACTCCAAATCGATGAATTCCATTGAGGATCCGGAATTCAATGATAGAACATGCCCTAACATCTTTAAACATAACTAACTCTACCCACTTGGAAATGAAATATGTTGCAGTTAGGATGAACCAACACTTAAAAGTTGTTACCAGTGGATACTGTCACATGACGTCGAGTCCAAAGACTAAAAAGGTAGAAGATTATGTGGTAGTATGGAGAGGATCTAGTGGACAATTCATAAAATTATCATGCATCTATCATGCATGGAAGCTTTGTAAAACTCGATACAGTCACAGACCATGGTGGAAAAAAATACCAATATTCAGAATCGATGAGAGTGTTTCAGCCTTTCCTGATGAGCCCCACAGGAACCAACAAGAATTTATTACATAACCAGAGATATCACATCTCCTTTAATGCAATAGAGGATAATCCAATCAAAGTAACATCTCTAGAGGATATCCTCGAGACTGAGAAAACTATTGATGGTGATCTAGAATGCACTCCATCAGATTTGATCATGTTTGGCTCAGTTTTTTTGGATATTACAATGCTAGAGATACTCAATAATTGGAGTCGTCCAGTTAGGGGTCCCTTTCAATGTTATGGAAGGGGGCTGAGAGGTCCTTATGTGGAGTAATTAGTAGTATAATATCTTACTTGTGGGCTATTATCATCATCTGGAATGATGGGAGTGAGGAAACATCAATACACCACATGGATAATCAAATCATCTTTGTTAGGGTCTACACGTGAAGGGGAAATGTTGTCCAAGTCATCAACTTGACTTTTTGGTGATTGAGGGACATGAGTCACTTTTGACAAAGAAGGGAACTAGGCCATCATCTGGGGAGTATGCTCTAATAAAGTTATGGGCTTTGGATTCCTGATGGTGTAGTCTCCATTGATCTTCATAATGACCCGTTCCGAGTCCCCCTGTGCATGAATATGGGGAACATCAATCACAACGGACATCTAGAGACCAGTGATGAGATCCTGGTACTTTACCTAATTTTTGGTACAACCATATGATAATAGGAATGTATATGGTTAGACAGTTTGTTCTTACGTGATGAAGACAATACCCATCCCCACTTTATTGAGTCTGGGATCATTGATATCCTGCCAGTAGGTCTTCGGGAAGGGCCATAAATGTAAATTTTCCAACAAGGAATGGCTTGATCCATTGAGAGGATTTTCTCATCTGAAATTTCATTATATAGAGACTGCTCTGAGGGGGCAGGATGGGGGGAATAAAATTATTCCAATGTTTTTCCTCTGATAGCTTCTGGGAAAAAATGTTAATGAACAATTGAAGGATCACTTCCCACTATTCTAGATGACCCTTCAACCTAGGATAGTTTATAATATTCATCATAGGATCCACTCAGGTCAAAAATTCTATTTCATGGTGCTACAAGTAATCTATAATTTATTTTCCTATGAATACCAGCACACGGAAGATATTCTCGATAGATGAATATCTAGTTTCTGTATTAAGAATATTACAGCTAAGATATTATAAATTGTTCTATATTCCATCATTTTTATTCTAGGTTAGAAGGGCACCAAGGGAAAATTCCATAGTGGTCACATAGAGGACCAGCTGCATTCCAGAAATGGTCAGTATCATAACCTGAGGTTGTAGCTGGTACTACTTGACTTCCTCAAAAGTACTCTGAAACTCGTTATCCCACTAATAATTAGAACCTTTCTTCATGAGACAGGAAAAGGGATAATACATTATAGAAATATTTTCAACAAATCAGTGTATGTAGGATAAGTGGACTTGAAATCCTTAGATATCCTAAGTGTTAATTGGAGGAGACATCGGGCAGATGGACTTGATATTTTCTAAATCAATCTCAATGCCTCTGTATCTGAAAACGAAGTCATTACTCATTCTGTAGGTGACCCCAAAGGCACCCAACAAGTGGTTCATCTTCATAAGGTGGGAATAGGGGAAGATGAACACATTTTCAGAATCCATACGATGGTCCTGATTCTGGAAGGATTTAACCATGTGATCGTCCACATAGTATTGCACCAATGTCTCATGGATCAGATTGAATATTCAGTGTAGGGAATACTGATTGGTGGAAGCTTAATTCTTTAGACTAAAAGGCATTAACTGGTTGAAGAAATTACCTTGCAGTTACCTAAAGGAGGAAGAATATTCATCCTCATAGTCCATATGGATTTTATTATACCAAAAATACCCATCAATGAAGGAGTGATCCTAGAACCCAGCAGTGGCATCAATCAAAAGTTCTTTCATAGGAAGGGGAAAACCATCCTTCATATAGTGATGGTTGAGATCCTATATGTCAATGAAGAATCTGATATATTTTTTCTTCTTCATAATTGGATGATTTTCAGCTAACCATCATTGTTATTGGAACCCTATAACAAATATGGATTTGATGAGCTTATCAACCTCGACCTCAAACATTACACCGTGAGAAAGGTGCATCTTTCTATGAGGCTATTTTTACCCGTGATTGTTTGTTGGGAGACCACTATTGTGGATAGTGACCTGATGATCTGTCCATGTAATCTTGTCATAACTCCTTGATAATACATCCTTATGATTCTTTATGTAATCCATGTATGTTTTTTTCTCTTCTACATGCATAGTTGCGCTGATCAGTGTTGGTTTCAGACCCATCTCTATACCAAACTTCACCTGTACCAATTCATCAACTGTAGTAGTGACACCCTCTTCAAATGTTGGAGGGGATGTTTTCAAATCCTCTCCTCAATTTTTTGAGAGATGACCATCATAAGGAGGAAAGTCTTCTTAGTCAACACATCCCGATGGGACATTGTACCAACTTGTGCGGTAGTGGAAACCTCGTCTGGGGACTCCTAAACTACTCAAATCATGGAGAATAAAGATCTTGAACCAATCACATCTTTCCTTTAACCCAAGGTTACATTTTTGATAATATCTAAGCATAAATTTTTTGTTGGTTGGAGATGGTTTATCCCAGTCTAGTAAAACAATCAGGTATGGCACACTATTGATTCCATGGGGCAGACATCCCGATAACTTATAGTGGTCATGTGCTCTGGACTTACCTGAGCCTGATATGTGTATGAGTATGAGGTTATCTGATGGAGTTCTTTAGACTTGGGAATGTTATTCCCCCTTATCCATGATACAAAAAAAAATTTCCCCATGTCAATGGTTGTGACATCCAATCAAAGGATTGAGAAAACGTATGCATCATCTTGGTCTTTCAATGGGCCGGTTGCAGGAATAGTGTTCTCAACCTCGTTAGCCTGAATCTTCTTGTCGATGCAATTGTTGTAGTAGGCATCTAGTAGTATGCTTCACAAGAGGGAATGGGAGATGCATAACCTTGGATTATTCCAACATGACCATTGAGGGAGTACATATGGAATTGGCGTTATTAGGAAGGGACTACCGCATACAGGTGGAGCCATGGTCTACCCATAAACATGTTATAACCTGTGTGTTGTGAGACAACCATGAAGTCAGTGCTGGAAACATGGACACTGAACATGGACTTCATGTAGATCTTTCCAAATGATGTATGCTCTATTTTTTCATAACCTTAAATATTTAGGATAGAGGGACACAAAACCTTTTTCGAAATCCCCATCTTACGGAGTGTCTGAGTAAGGATAAGATTGATCCAACAGCTCGTGTCGAAAAGATTGAGACATACCTCCATGCCATTGAACTAGATAGTGATTTACAATGAGAGGATTTTCATTTATATAAGCTAAACTTCATCTTCTCTATAGAAATATGTGATTGTTTGACATTCATCATGCTCGACTATCTCAACATGGAAGACTTCCACGGATTCCACTTCTATCTCAAAAGATATACGGATTCATAATTCTTCTTTAAGGGATTCAGGAATATATTCTGACAGGTGATGGGATTCTAGGATAGAGAGCCTTGTAGGAATTTTAGAATGATTCATGAGGACATAATCTTTCTAGGCCTGGTGTACACCTCTGCAGATAAGAGGTCACTCAATTGTAGGAGATATAACAGGCACTGCTGGTTGAACCAGAGGATTCTAGATGTTGCTGGGAATGTTCATCTTCTCACTAGATGAATCACATATATTTACTACTATATGAGGTTCAGATGACTGAGGTCCATTCATTACATAATATGGCAGATCTTAGCACAGTCGTGGTGGTTCTGCCCGATCAAGCAGCACACACAGTGGTGGAGGCGGATCTGATGACAAGAGATGAGAAGGTTGTTCATGCTAAGCTCTCTGTTGGGATTTCTATCACATCTCAGTGGCACGTGGGTCTTGGATTGAAGCACTAGACAATGAATCCTAATGATTCATAGACCCACAGTTCCATTGCCTCCATCGTCAATTGGGGACACTATGAGGGTCCGCCCGACATTCTTTATCATCGTGAACCTAGTAAGAGTTTACCATCTCAACGATATTGACTAATGCAAATCCATGGTCCTCACTTGAAGAATCCCCCAGAGTTGGGTTTATTCGAGGAACAATTTCCACCTTTGGGGCATGAAATTGAAAATAGTACAGTACGGATTTGGCACATTAGGATGAATTTCTCTTCCATTACAACATCGATGCTTGCACCCCTGAGATGAAGAAGGCTGAGATGTCGATGCAAAGGTAGTATCTGAAGGTATCATAATGACTTCTAAAAGATCAATATGATTCAAATGTACACAAATAATACCCAGGGAAAGGGAAACTTCCAGTTTATCCAACAGATTGTCATATTTTTGATTCCCTCAATAAGAAACGTGTTTCCATTCACCCTCGCAGTTTTTCTCTATATTTAGAAGATAAAAATGAAACCAATAGAAGTGATGGACCCAACCTGACTATATTGTTATCAGAATTGTATTTATGCATTATTTAAACACAAAGTACATCATGAGGATGTTCCCATGGAACTGGTGATGGGGGGCAGTAATTGGGGTGAGCAGTGAGATCCACCTCTTCGGACCTCTTGCTTTCTGGAAACCGAAGGATTCCCTGATCTAAAGCACTTCTGAAATAACATGGGACTAGATCCTCATTAAATGTGTAGGTATTATTCCTCATATCAGGGAAAAAATATTTAAGATCTTGTCCATGACGAGGGGCTCGAGGAGCCTATCGAAGTGGTGGAGCATGATTATCTCAACTTGCTGCCGATGGCGTGTTACTTGGGGCGCCTTCCAATTTGGAGGTGGGTGCTTCTAGGTTAGAGGTTGTGCAGAGGTGGCGGTCCTCAGCAATGTTATAGAGATAGCTCTAATAGTAAAAATTAAAGCTGCATGGGGGCCTCTATTTGTCCTATTACAGCGATCTTGGCCTTGGAGACTCTTCTTGGGGGAGCTAGAGTAGGCAATGGACGTGACTACTTGGATTAGTGTAATGATTATTTTAAAAGTTGAGTTTTTAAGGGAAATATTTTAACCCACCTAGGAATTTATGAGGGATGAGAGAATGGACCAGTTCGGTCTTCATATTCCTCACACACTTTGTTAGCAACTGTTCCAAGGTTAGCAGCATATCGAGTGAATATTTCAATCCCTTCCATCTGAAGACAATGTATGTGACATGATCTGTAAGACTCTACATTATATTGAATAGGTAATAAATACATTTCATCAAGGCCACGAAATGGAATTGGTTGAGAAACTTCTGATGAAGATCCTACAATGGGCTATTCATCAAATGGGTAAAAAGTTATACCTGAAAAATGGGGGGCCTTCCAGTGTCTATACGAAACACTGGAGCTTGTCGGCCTCCTGCTGCACTAGAGTTCTCAGAATGAGTCCACACCTTGAAATAATGTGGTATAGAGGCTAAAGTGGATCACCCTTCCCATAAATGGGGTAAAAGGTAAGATTTCCAAAACTCAGGGGTGCTGGAATATCATCCACCCATGCCGGATATGGGTTTCAATCAGGTGGTATTTCCACTGGATATGTTTATTGGCCATATAAGTGATCAATAAGTTCCCTCATCAGATCATCTATATGATGAATACGTCCTTGATTAGGTTCCATGACCACCAACACATTGGAATGTTCTTCAACGTGGTAAGCGGACCAAGCAGCTTGTGGGGTGACTAGCATAATTACACAAGGAGTTGTGGAATAACCTGTAGAAAAGTTAGGGGGACCTATGTAGTGGCTAGTGGAACCTGAGATGGGTCATAAAGAATGATTTCATACAATTTGGGTGGATTGGGTGAAGCATATCATGGTCTCTTACCATAAACACCGACCAATACCCTATCTTGATGGGAACGGTTGTCGAGACCAACCAATGGATACTCATCGGGAGGAGGTTGTACCAGCCCCTGCCACTGTTTCCCTAGATGAGGATTTCTATAATCCTTTTTCCATTCCTAGGCATGCTGGGTGAGGATCTCATCACCCATCATTTCCTATTTAGCATGTTTTCTATGCAACACCCCATTTTTAGGGGCATCTTCCATCTTCTGCACTAATCTAGATCGGTTGAAGGGTTTTTCAGTACCAATTTTTTCGATGCATTTTCTAGAGTCTCAATCGAGAGGCCATGACTTGGACGGTAAAGGAAGACTAATAAAAGTTCATTGTTGTGGATTATGGACACATACAAGATCTTACAGGTGTTGTATTTCCCTAGCGGACAGTCCCCCTTCTCCATGCCTTTTGTTAGTTCCCCTTCTGGATATATCTCAGGAACAACCATGTTCATTGTGATGATGTATGGTAGAATATCCTTGATATCACTTGGTGAACTAGGTTGGCGTGGGATATGGAAGAAATTTAGGGAAGCATACTACCCCCAGCCATGGATTTGGACATGTGAGGAAGCGTCTTTCATAACATTTTGGAGCACAGTGAATCTCTATACGCATTGTCAAAAGAGGGTCTAATGATAACCGGGCTACGTAGGCAGGTAATCAATAGGTATTTTGGCCAACTTATCCATATGTCATTGTTTTCCAATTTCCTCATTGTGTTACTGGTTCTTTGTGTATGAAAACCACTAATAAATAAGAAAAAAATGTGTTGTCCCTACGGTTTCCCAGAGGCACATAACCTCATCATGGGTAAGGGACTCCAAAATGTTAATGTTTTTTGTGTAATTGGACAGAAAATCTCTAGGAAATGATCCTATGTAATAATTTTCCACAATAATCTTAGCTCGAACGCGGGATCTGGTCTTTGATTTCCCTACACTTTGACTGGAGGCAGTTTTGGGACCAATAATGGCACTAAAGATGACCATTTTGATGGTAGTCTAGCCAGTGGAGAGTATGGTGCATGAGCTAACAGGTCGCTGCATATTGGGTAGTTTTATGAATAATGCACTGATTTTACCACCACAACCTAGTAAGATGGACTAATGGCCACATCTTCCCTCATTGGGGCTACAGTTGTTGTTGGTGGGTCATGCTATTGTTTGTCCTATGTTGGTTCCAGAACAACTCTCTCTGATATCTTTTGGAGATAGATAATGAACCTGTTTACTATAAGAAGGATTTCTTGGTCAGTCCCTAGAAAGGGGAAAAATATTCCTCCTTATTTATATACATTCGAAGGGATGCAGTAATATGGTGGACCTCACTTTCTAGAAGGATGAGGCTTATACACCTTGTTCCTACCCTGGCCCCCAATAGAGAGGATGGTGGTGATGTTTCAATCATCGAATCACACTCCGCTTCATATTCTGAAAAGTTGATGTGCGTGATTGTACTTTTAGGATTTTGATGATTATTACTCTTGTGCAAATGACCCACCTTCATGCCTCATGACAGTTCTTCAAGGTAGGTTAGATCTTGGACATGGGGAGGACCACTTCTGGGGTTGGTGTTGGAGCACAGAGGACCTCCACTTGTACCAACCATGGTGCGAGGAGCACCTAGGAAAATGTCAAATGGAACATAGGGATGACCTCTATCATTGATGGTGTTATATCAGGGAGGGCCTCCATTAGAAAATGCAATCCTATTGGTAGGTCCCCAATGGGGGATGCATATAGTGTTAGGGGGACCTTAGCGTTGACTGACTCTGTTAAAAGTGGTATGAGGAGGTCCTTTGGTCTAACCATACTGGATATGGGAAATACATTCGTGATGACCATTGATGAAGCAGGGAGGCCCTATTCTAGATTAGGCATGAATATGGGGAGGAAATAAATGCTTTAAATTGATAAGTAAAGTAGTATCCCCATGTTGATAACTTGGAAGGAAAGGGAAATTTTAATACCTGATACCCGGGGCACTGGGAGGACCTTCGTGCTGAATGTCGACAAGACAGATAGGGAATCCACCAAGGAGGATGATAGTGGAATGGTTAGGACCTTGATGATGAATGCAAGAGAATGGAGGACCTCCACTCTATCTGATGACGGTATGAGGAGGACCTCCATACTGGAAAACATCATTTCAGGTCCTCCCACAGTGGTTTCCACTCTCAGTGGTGAATAGGTAAGTCACTAAACCTGCTTGTGAGGTGGTTGCTTCCACACCCCGGACTAAGCATGGAAGTGTCCCTGCTCTAGGACAGAGAAGTGTCGCTACTTTGGGACAACAAAAGGGGCCAATATCATGTACCAATACTAGATTGGTCCACATTAGGTATGTAATATGATGCCCCATGGAGGAATTCATTGTGAACATTCACCCAAAATTAATGTTAGGTCAGCCGATCTAGGGCCAGCTACGCAGGGGTATGAACAACCTAATCCTAGGTATGTGGGACCAGTTGGAGATGGTAATGTAGTTGGGTGGTATCCCTCTTGGACAGATGGTTGGTTGATTCCTTACCGAGCGGACATAGATATCCCATACATTATCAACATAAGGGAGTGAGTCATAAGAGTGTTTTGGGGATAGGCTCACAAAGTAATTGATGGTTGGAGTGGGGAGCAGTAGCTCCCTATTTGTCCCTTGGGGGAAGCGGTGCTAACGGGGCACAAAATCCTCCATGTCTTGATGGGCCATGTCCCTTGTCAGGATAACCCCCTCCAGCTTGTATCAATGGACAAGACTATTGATCCCCTCCATTGAATAAATTTTTTAGGGTGATGTGGACTATGGGTGCCTAGTAGTTATGGTCATGCAAGTTTTTATAGATGATATTGATCCATGAGGGGATATGCTGTTGTAATTTCCCCTACACCTACTTCTGTGGGTGGGAGGTGATCAGTTTCCAAATGAAATAGATTGGGTACTATAATTTATGGAAATTCATCCATCATTCCAAATAGTAGGAATGTGATGTCATGTTCCCCAACTCTATTTAATCTTCCATAGCTAGGTAGAAACATCCATGATGAAAACGTCATAGATAAATATTCACAACCAACAGCATTCCCAAAATCCTGCTGAGTTTTATGCCAGGCCCACTATTTTCATAGCGGGACCCAGCACTGGATACCTGGATCTGGTGATATGAGTATCTTTTGATGTATTGAATGATATTAATCCCCCTATCGAGGTGAATAATTTTAGTTTCGGTTCACTATTTCGATTATCAACACTTTCCCTATGGAACCCATCATGGTGCATCAATGTGTGGGTTGGTTCCCCACATTTCATCTTTCCAATGGTGAGTGACGCTTGTCACTTATTCAGTAATGTTTCCTCTATGATCAAAATGGGATTATGGGATGTCGGCCTTTCCTTCCATGGATTACTCTTCATAATTAGTCACCTATTCTGGGTCTCCATTAATGATTAACACATTAGTCGTGAAACTATTCCTAGTGACATAACTTTTTGGACACCGGTTAACTACACTTCTTCTATAAGGATATTCCTTGAGGTCATGTCAGGGAAGCGCCTTTGGTCAGGGGAGTTGTCATGTTGGGAATCAATGGTGTGTCTGGATGCTAAAATACAAGTACACCTGGACAATTTCCCCTTATGATAGGGCCTCTGGAAGGCACGAAATCCCATGAAATCCCACATCATGTGCGGAGAATGGTATACCATAGGCATCTCTCCAATGGTTTCCTCAAATTACCATGATTATCATGGAGTATGATACATGTTTAACGTATAGTAGAGAAGGATCAGACTAATCATAACAATGATGAGGGTGGATTAGAAGGGCATATCTACTGGAGGGAGCACCTCGATGGTTAACTATATTGGTGGATCATGATGCCCATAGAGGATGGATCTGAGCAGTGTTACCCATATATGGAAGATATCAAACAGTTAGGATTGATCTGGACACCTCAAAGGGGGGATCCGAGGATGGTATGGTCCTGGAAAACGGGACACCAAGGTATAGTGTTGGCAAGGGTAAAATCTCATGGATGTTTTCCATATACATTTTATAGAATAAAGGGATCAAAACCCACATAGTTCGAGATTGTAAATCATGGGATCATGGTGTACAAAATAGACTAAAAAATGAAGACATTTTGGGGCTTACACATGTATAGAGGCCCCATGAAAGGGGGACACTCAAAGTTGGATGATTTTGGATTGTGTGGGGCTTATGCATGGTTTTCTTCATGAGAACTAGTCTGACACCACTAAGGGGAAGACCATGGATGTGGGTCCAAAAAAAGGGGAATCCAAAGGTTACCATTGTTTGAGGTTGAACCTCATGGATGCCTCCCACATAACCTGTGTAGAAGATAAATATCAAAACCCTTGTAGTTCAAAATCATAGAGTTAGTGTCATGTGAGATGAATGGGGAACATAGTTTATTGTCATACGGGACAAGACTAAACTGATGTGAAGTGTTCAAGATAGATGGGTTATGGGATTGATCTTTTGGGAGGCTTCCTATGTCCCTTCCTAGAGAGGATATGAATCATAGTCTACATAGTTCGATAGGATGGTAGATGGGACTTACACACTATGGAGTCCCAAAGAGGATTTCATAGTCGATGCATACACTATGATCATGTGATTCATTCACTGTGTGAGAAGTAAGAGGCAACAAAGACCTAATAATCGCTTCGTGAATGGTGCGTCTATAAGGAATGGGGTGGGGATTAAGCATAGTTAATGGCCCAAAGATGATAAATTGGATTACTATAAGAGGGAATCATGATAAGGGTTCCAGATGTACGAGGAGGATATGTACACAATACCCATAACACCATTTCATGTATGGTTGGTGATAACGAAAATACTGTCCGAAGTGTGCATGGAGAAAAACCTAAGTAATAGAGGGGATTTAGAAGGAGTTGGTGCACATAATCTTTCTGGTCCTCTCATGGTTTGTCACATATGATGTTATCACTATTTAACATCATGTGTTGAAGACACAGGATCTTGGTAGTTTAAAATCCTATAGGTCGGATGGTGAGGATTTACTCCCCACCCTAATGACTTACAAAACCTACAACAATCCACTATCGATAGAGGTAAGGCACAAGTAATTCAATGTTGTAGTGGGGCTTTTTAGTGATCCATTACAGGGACATGCTAGCATGGTTGTGCGAAGAAGTAATAGAAGTTACCATTCTTAGGAAATGAAGCTTGAGGTAGTGCAACACAACATGAAGCACCACCCAAGGTATTTGAAATCACTTAGTACAATCCTAGAGGATAGCATAGATTATGGGTTCATGAATTAATAGGTCTCTCAAATATGGGTCTTTGAAAAGATCAGGGGATTGAAAGGAACATGGGCTCATTGAGAATAGAAGATAATAGAGCACATGGATTCATAGAGATCATGGACTCACAAAGTACAGGGTTACGCAGAGTATTGCATCTTTCCATTATATTATATAACTTTTCATTACATTTTACAAACATAGGATCTTTAAATATAGTGTCTTGGAAATCAGGAACAAAAAACCTGAAAAAAATATAAAAATATTTTCTAATCCACTTTTAAGGCTTCACCATTAGTTTATCCTAAGCACAAATTCTACATCTCATATCCTAGAGACATACATCAAAGGAAAGTGTGAGCAGAAGGCCCGGTAAAGAAATCAAGGGAATCAGTTAACTTGTGATATCAATAAGAACATGATGAAAACCACAAGACATGAGAAATAGAAAAAGAGGAATATCATAATAAAAATGACATAAATATCAAAATGAATATGTGGATACAATATTTCATTTTTACATTCATGATCATTTCAGCAAGGTTCATTCCCAATGGGTCGTAAAAACATTACCAAGGTTATTCACCATGATATCGTGAAACTTGTCATCTCAAGATATTAATTCATTACCCAATGCATTGGAGAAATATCTATGAACACCCTTAATTTGTATTTATTTTCATGTGAGTCACATATATTATAATCAAACATTTTATAAGTAACACAATTAGAACCAAATAAATGGGTTTCATGTCAAAATCGTGACGTTTAAAAAGTACTTAAAAATAATATCATTATGTCATTTATAACCCATGGAAAGGGAGTGAGGGTTATATGTATGTCAAATATGAAATCATATAGATCTATTTTATATATTTATGAATACCCCTATAATAAAAATTGATTTGGTTATCGACATAAATAATACAAGATAATTTCTTGGGAAAAAGATAGAGATTTTGAGACGAATATTCTGTAGCATAACGACTACATAACATCGTTTTAGAAAACATTAAAAAGAAAGGGGACATCGGTAAACCACTCATAAATAATTCATAATACACTATGGTTACATAATATTGTCATGGTATGTATATATTAATGACATACCACATGAAAATAAAGTAGGAATGAAAAGAGAAGATGTTATTTCTTTTACAGAAAATTCAGTAGCATAACAACATCACATAAAATATAGAAAATAAATTTATGAGAGAGGAAAGGGTCTCCCATCATTTGGAAATGAAATGGACAGTAATAGAAATATATAATAACATACCCCACATAGGAATATGGAAGCTAAAAGACATAAAATAACGGAAATCATGACTGAAAAGAGGAGGGGGAAATGTTCCGCTACCATGAAGAATATCTTCGAATGCTCGAAGGTTGAAACCTTGGGGTGATTGAGGGAACATTGGGAGGACTACTTGGTTGTTAGAAAGACAATATCATC
Source organism: Viscum album (assembly GCA_963277665.1). Lineage (NCBI taxonomy): Eukaryota > Viridiplantae > Streptophyta > Magnoliopsida > Santalales > Viscaceae > Viscum > Viscum album. Next base: position 2,065,735,744 of record OY728121.1, read on the forward strand.
GTGTAGGAGGATTTTGGAATGAAATTAATGAGATAATGTCTTGGTATTTATAAAAAAAATTGTGGGAATATTTTATTAATTTCCAAGGGACACCTCATCGGAGGTATTTGCAATACCATGAGCTTGCCCATGGTATTTTCTTATGGTATTGTCCACATGGGACAACTCATAAAATATCTTAATATTTACAAGTAAACCATATTTATTCCATCATGATTACATCATCCATGATGTCATTAAACACCTAAAACTCAAAACTGTTTTTTTACTAATCACCAAAAACTCAAATGTTTTAGAAAAAGCCCAGAAATTCAGCCTAACCAAATACCAATGATCTGAATTCAACAATGAACTCCATTTTATGATGATTATTTTTTAGATATTTTAAATTTAATTTCTAAATAAAATCATTATTTATTCAATAAAACAACTCTAAAACAATAACTTATTTTGTAACAGCAAGAAAAATTAATCAAGGTCCCATTAAATTATTGTATAACCATAATACAATAAAGTAAAAATTTATGATTATATTTTATGAAAATAATTTTTACTTTTTGTTTTAAAATTAATTATAAAATTGTAATTTAAATATTTATGACATACCAAAATACCAATACTTATATTATGACTATTTTTCACCTTTAAGATGTCTAAATTATATTTATACATTAATGGGAGATGTTTCTATTTTTTGGCAGATTTACTATTCATTACTATTCATAAGGGTATATTACTATTCATATAATAGTATTCACCAAAAATTAATTTGATCTTATTTGACTATAAATTTTATACTAGTCATAATTGTAGATGACCATTTTCTGAAAATCATTTCACATTATTAATTATTTAATGTTTACAAATATATTTTAAAATACACCTTTTTCCAAAATTCATCACTAATATGGAACTTCATCCTACATTTATCTAGACATTGGAAATTCCCAAATTTCACATAAAAATAAATAACAATTTTATTTGTAAAAAAGGATTATACAATGTAAATAAGGTCTCGTTACATAGCCCCTTATAACACCTACATAAGACCTAAGTGTATGGTGTGCTATGGGGATTGAATCATGGGGCGGCTCGGACAACATTTCCCGAGTGGTGATTTCTATCAGCTAGATCATCTCCCTTAAGTGATTCCATTCAAGCTTCACATGGTTAAGCTCAGATTGAGCTTGGTCCAGAGCAATGCCCAGAGATGTTACCTCCTTCTCAATCAATGAAATATGGGCTTCATATGGCCCAAGTCTACTGGATGAGGCCATCGACTTTTATTTCTGTATTAATTAACCAAGATCACTTCAATTTATAAACAATAATTGTAATGCTAAGAGTTTATTTTTCCAATGTTCATCTTGACCAGTGGTCATATAATAGTTGAAACCCAATTATATCACTTAATTGATTAAAGGATATAATTTTTTGGAGTATAAAATGAAATAACACACAAATTTAGGAAACAAATATTATTAAAAAGTCTGTGTAATTAAATTCTTCCACATTAAGACATTTCCCCCCGAAATTTTAACTCGTTCCCTTAGAAGGGAAAAGGATTGTGTACGTCTATCTCATAAAATCATCTGGTTCCCACCTGGATTATTCACATTTGTGGTTCCTCCACAACACCTTAACAAGGTGGGATGTCTTGTTGCATTTAACCTTGTCGTAAAAATCCAATATCTCCAATGGTTGTTCCTCATAAGAGAGTTCGTGTTCTTGTTGTACTACCTCTAGATTTAGTACATGTGAAGGGTCAGGTATGTACTTTCTCAAGAGGGATACATTGAAAAAATCATGAACTTGTGCTAGATTTGGGGGAAGTGCAAGACGATAGTCCACTGCTCATACACGATCAAGGATTTCATAGGGGAAAATGTACCTAAATCTAAGCTTCCCTATTTTCCAAAACATCAAGACTTTCTTCTAATGTAAAATTTGAAGAATGAATTTTCCACCAACATCAATCTCCAAGTCCATTCGACGGTTTTCGGAATAGCTATTTTGCTGACTCTGAGTAGCCTTAATGTGTCGTTAGATGCCATGGACTTTTTCTGTCATCTTTTTCACAAGATTGGGCCCAAGAAGAATTCTCTCCCTAGCTTCATGCCAACAAGTAAGAGTTTTAGACCGCTTACCATATATAGGATCATAGGGTTCTATTTGAATTCTCATGTAGAAGATGTTGTTGTAAGAGAACTCAACAAAAGGGAGATGTTGATCTCGTCCACCTTTAAATTCCAATGAGCATGTTCTCAGCATGTCCTCGATTTTTTGAACAGTTCTCTCAGATTGGCCATCAGTTTGGGGGTGATAGGCCGTACTAAAATTCTATTCCATGCTCAGAGCATGTAGACGACTTCTATTGAATTTTGATGTGAAACCTGGATGCCGATTAGATACGATAGTAAGTGGAACTCCATGTATCCTTACCACATTCTTCACGTATATATAGGAATGTTTATCAAGAGATAAATCTTCCCGAATATAGATAAAATGGGAAGTCTTGGTGAGATGGTCCACAATAACCCAAATCAGATTATTTCCTTTGGAAGTTCTCGGGAGACCAGTGATGATGTCCCTAGAGATATTATCCCATGTCCATGTTGGTATGGGTAGTGGTTCCAATACCCCTTTAGGAAGTTGTCTCTCTACCATCACTTGCTGACATACCAAGTACCTTGATATGTAGTTAGAAATCTCCCTTTTAATATTATCCCACCAATAAATATCACGAAGTTCCCTATACATTTTTGTGCATCTAGGATGTATAAGGAAAGTAGAGCTGCGAGCTTCATCCATCAGCTCCTTCTTTATTTCTGGAATAGATATAACACATAGTCCTGTATGAAATTTCTGTACACCTTCTTGATCAATATTGAACTCAGTAAACTTCCCATCTTTCATAGCCTCGAAGTTCTTCTGTAACAAAGGATAATCATTATGAGTATTCTCAATCTTCTCTAGTAATGATAGTTGAGAAATCATTTGGGTTAGGGTTGATGATGTCCCTTCCCTTATAATTCCCATTTCTAGCTTAACATGGTCATTGTTCAGAATATATATTTGAATTATCATCATGGAAAGAACGACTGGGTCTTTCTTTCTTAATGCATCAGCGACATTGTTTTCTCTTCCAAGATGACAATTAATTAAATTATCATAGTCTTTAAGAAGTTTAATCCATCTCCTCAACCTCATGTTCAATTCCTTTTGTGTGAAAATATACATCAAACTTTGATGGTCTTTTTATATATCACATTTATCTCTATAATGATTCTTCCACCATATATTAAGAGAAAAAACAACCATAGCCCGCTCCAGATCATGTGTGGGATAGTTCTGCACATGAGTCTTTAACTTTTGAGATGCACAAGTAATGGATTTTTAATTTTGCATGAGGATGCAGCCAAGACCTTTTAGAGATTCATCACTAAAAATAAAAAATCCTTCTCCACATGAGGGGAGAGTTAACATAAGTGTAGTAACCAATCTCTTCTTCATCTCTTGGAAACATTCCCCACACAACTTTTTTTAGATAAACTTGAAAACTTTTCAAGTTAACTTGGTTAATGGATTAGAAAGTCTTGAAAAGTTCTTCAAAAAAAACCCTATTATATCCTGATAAACCAAGGAAACTATGAATCTCAGTTATCATTGTAGCTTGAGGCCACTCCTCTATAACTATTGTATTTGCAGGGTCAACTGTGATTCTTTCATTGGTAACAATGTCCCCCAAGAAAGCAACTTCTTGCAACCAAAATTCACATTTGTGTAACTTTTCAAAAAGAAATTCCTCGTACAAAGTATGGAAATACCCCTTAGATGACCCTCATAATCCTCACGAATTTTGGAATACACCAATATGTCATAAATAAAAACTACTAGAAATTTATCAAGATAGTCCATAAAGACTCTATTCATAAAATCCATAAAAATAGCAGGTGCATTAGTTAGTCCGATGGGAATAACAACAAACTCATAATGCCCATATATTGATCAGGAGGCAGTTTTTGGAATTTATACTTTCTTCACCCTCAATTGATGATTACCAGATTAAAGATCAATATTATAGAAGAATTGAGCCCCACGAAGTTGGCCAAATAAGTCATCAATTCATGGAAATGGGTATTTGTTATTCACTATGATCTCAATCAGTTCTCTATAATCAATTCATAGTTGCATTGATCCATCCTTCTTCTTCAAAATGAGAACAGATGCTCCCCACTAAGACACACACAGTTAGATAAACCCCTTCTCCAAATGATCTTGGAGTTGTTTATTTAATTATTTTGGTCCCACATTTTCCATGTTATAGGGGGTCTTAGATATCAGATGTGACCCAGGTACGAGTTCAATAGAGAACTCTACCTCTCTTTCTGGGGGAGTTATGGGTTACTCCTTAGGAAATTCGTCAACGTATTCATAGATGATGGGGACGTTTTCTATCCTCAAACTCTCATTTCCTTCTTCTTCTTCACCGATCAACTCCATAAAGAAGTATATAGATGGTTATTCTACACAAATATAAGGTTGATATATCTCTCCTTGGATGATAATTGTAGGTCTTCCATTCAATACTACTGATATTTTCTTGTGTGTACATTTGATCTTAACCTTATACTTTAAGAGCCAATCTATCCCTAGTATAATGTTGAATTCCAGCATGGGAATGACAACTAGATTTGTGATTAAATTGTGATCACTAAAGTAAATACTAGAGATTATAAACACTTAAAATGCATGGATAATCCCACCAGGTGTATTAACTGATAACACTACTTTATGAAAATTGGGGTTTGATTCTAAATTCTTTGCAAACATGGTGGAAATAAATGAATTTGTAGAACAAGAATCAAACAAATTACTTGCTAGCTTTGAGAGAAAAATAATATTACCTTCCACCACATAATTTGGAGCTTCAACTTTAGCCATAGTGATTAAAAAAGAATTACCTTTCTCCCTTGGCCTATAAAGAGGCTGATGGTGATTCCCCTCCACTGCCCTCGGATTTGGACAGTGATTTTAAAAGTGCCAAAGTTGACCACACTTATAGCATTGGAAATCATGCAGGGGTTGCACCATATTCCATTTGTCATTAATGCCAGAAAGTTGTGGCTTCACCTCATTATGAAAATTCCATGCGATATAAAAATCTCTTCCACAGATGTAGCATTTCTTGCTCTTGAGCAGGCAGTTCCCTGAATGCTTCTTCCCATATTTATGGCACGTGGGACATTTCACTTTCTTGGCACCTCTTCCATGATCGAAGCTCATCCCTAAGAATGTTTCCATAGATCTTTTCCTGTCATTTTATTTATGATAACATTGCATCTCACCAAACTCCAGTTAGACTTTCATCACACTTCACATGATCTCTTCATAGATATCATAATCTCGATCATCTAGATTCTTCCACAGACAAGGTATCAGTCCACCGAAAAATCAATCAAAAATTACCATTTTGATCCATGAAAAAGAAATATGTGTAATGTGAAAGCCTTGTGAAGTTCATCTCGTAGCTTCCCATAGATTCATTCTCCTTCTGCTTCAGCTTGAGAAACTCCTTCTCTAATATTGTTCTTATCGATCAAGGGAAATTCTTGTTGAAGAAGATCCCTCTGAACTCTTCCCACTCCATAGATTTAACCTCCACTATTGGCCTCATGTTTTTAATCAGTTCCCACCACTAATCATCTTCTCCCTATAAGAAATAGACAACCAGGTTGACCTTCTCGTACTCTAAATGGTGGAGCATGGAAAAGATATTCTCTATAGAGCCGAGCCACTGTTCCGCAATCAATATGTCTTTAGATCCAATGATGGTTGGTGGTAGATGCCACAAAAAATATTCAACATAATGATATTCCATTCATAGTGATATTGGTCTCTCAACTTGATTCATGTTATTTCTCATAACTTGAGTCATTTGGTTCGTCATTTTCATAAATGTTTCCATTCGGGCTTCCATTGGAGGGTTGTCAGCGCAAGGTCCATTGCAGTCAACATTTGAACAGTTCCTCTTATTTCCCTCCATTTTCTAAAATAATAAAACGATAGTACGAAACTTATTTTATTTACAAATATTTTAACCATAAAGTATTTTATGTCTTAAAATTTCATGCTTTAAACAATTTCATTTCTCTAAAAATCCTTCATAATGATTCATAAAAAACATATTATTAACAAAAAATATTCCCCAAGAGTGTCATAACCATGAGGGAAACAAGGCCAACTGTCATGTATCATGATACATCGAGTCAAGCCAAAAACTCCTTGTTGGAGTTTTCACTCAATGGTACATATATTCCCGAGCCACCTCTACCTACTCGTATCCGGACAGGGATGTATTTTCTTGATAAACAACTTACTCAATACTCATCAAAATAGCATGATGTTTTCCTATATTTAAAATTCTCTATATCATTCATCCAAATGTTTTCATATCATAATTTACATAAATAACTAAACATTCTTATGATCCAAACTGTGGCATCCTGCCTTTATATTACATAGCGTTTCATTACATTTTACAAACATAGGATCTTTAAAGTCTAGTGTCTTGGAAATCAGGAACATAAAACATGAAAACAACATAAAAAATTATTCTAATAAGCTTATAAGGATTAATAATAAGTTTATACTATGTGTAATATCTTCATCTCATAGCCTGAATACGTACATCAAAGGAATGGGTGAGCAGAAGGTCCAGTAAGAAAATCATTGGAATCAGTTTACTAGTGATATCAACAAGAACATGATGAAAACCACAAGAAATGAGAAATAGAAAAAAAGGAATACCCTAAAAAAAGAATGTGAATCACAACAATAATATTTGGAAACAACATTTCATTTATACATTCTTGAACATATCACCATGGTTCATTCCCAAGAGGTCATAAAAACACTACCAAGGTTATTCACCAAGGTATCGTGAAATGAGTCATCTCTAGAGATTAATTATTTACCCAATGCATGGAAGCAGTATCAGGAATAACCCTTAATATGTATTTATTTTCATGTGATCCACATAGATCATAATAAAACATTTCATAAATAACCCAAATAGAATCGAAGAAATGGGTTTCGTGTCAAAATAATGATGTTAAAAAGTACATAAAAATAAGATCATTATGTCATTTATAACCCATCGAAAGGGAGTGAGGGTTATAAGTATGTCAATTAAAGAATAAAATAGATCGATTTTATGTTTTTATGAGTACCCCTAGAAATGAAAATAGATTTGTATACCCACATAAATAATACAATAGAATTTCTTTAGTAAAAGGGAGAGATTTTGAGATGAAAATTCTGCAGCATAACTGATACATAACATCAATTTATACAACATTAAAAAGAGAGTGGACAAGGTTAAACCACTCATAAATAATTAATAATACCATATGGGTATGTAATAATATTATGGTATGGATATTTTAATGACATAACACATGAAAAGAATAAAAAGGAAAAAAATAGAAGATGTTATTTCTTTTACGAAAAATTCGACAACCTATAGCCATCGCTTAAAAATTCAAAAAATAAAATCATGAGATCAGAAAGGGTCTCTCATCATTTGGAAATGTAATGGAATGTAATATGAATATATAATATCATACCCCCATATAATAATATGGAAACTAGAAGACATAACAAAAAGGAAATCATGGCTAAAAAAAGGAGGGTGAAAAGTTCCCTTACCAGGAAGAGTATCTTTGAAAGTGTAAAGGATGTGACCATGGGGGGCTTGAGGGAACTTGGGATGACACATTGGGAGGTATAAGGACCATAACATCGTTGAGGAGGATTTTGGAATGAAATGAATGAGGGGATGCCTTGGTATTTATAAGAAAAGTGATGGATTATTTAATTAATTTCCAATGGACACCTCATCGGTGGTATTTGCAAAACCATGGGCTTTCCCATGGTATTTTACTATGCTATTGGCCAATTGGTACACCTAATAAAATATATTACTATTTACATGTCGACCAGATTTATTACATCAAGATTACATAATCAATTATGTCATTGAACACCTAGAACTCATAAATGTATTTATATTATTCACTGAAAATTCAACTGTTTCAGAAAAATCCAAAAATTTAACCCTAACCTAATATCGATGATCTGAATTCAAAAATGAACTACAATTTCTAAAAATAATTTCCTAATTATTTTTAATTTAATTTTTTTTATAAAATGATTATTTATAAAAAAACAACAACTGTAAAACAATCACTTATTTTATAACAGGTAGAAAAAGTAATCTAGGTCCCATAAAATTATTATATAACCATAAGAAAATAATGTACAATTTAGGATTAAATTTTATTAAAATACATTTTTATTTTTAAATATTAAATCAATTAGAAAAATTTAATTAAAATATGTATGACATACAAAAATACTGATACTTATATTATGACCATTTTTTCACTTTTAAGATGTCTATATTTGAGTTATACATTCATGGGTGAAGTGTATTTTTTTGGATTATTTACTATTAATTACTATTATGCACTATTCATAAGGTTATATTAGTATTCATACATTATTATTCACCAAAAATTATGTTGGTCTTATTAGACTATAAATTTCTTAATGATCACAATTTTAGAAGACCATTTTCTGAAAATCATTTCACATTATTAATTATATAATGTTTACAAAAATATTTTAAAATACCCATTTTTCCAATATTCATCAATAATATGGAACATCATCCTACATTTATCTGGACATTTGAAATTCCCAAATTTAACATAATAATAAATAACAATTTTATTTATACAATAGGATTACACAACTTAACTAAGGTCTCGTTACATAGACCCTTATAACAACTTCCTATGACCTATGTATATGGTGTGCTATGGTGATAGAATCTTGGGGTGGCTCAGAAAATATTTCCTGAGTGGTGATTTCTATCAGGTTGAACTTCTCCCTTATGAGATTCTATTCAAGCTTCACATGTTGAAGCTCTTCTTGGGCTTGGTCTAGTGCAACGCCCAGAGATGCTATCTCCTTCCCAAGCTCTGACAGATGGGATTCGTACGACCCAAGTCTACTAGATTAGGCCATCGACTCTTCTTTCTATATTAATTTACCAAGATCACTAATATTTGTAAACAATAATTATAATGATAAGAGTTTATTTTCCAAAGTTCATATTGACAAATGGTCATATAATAGTCAAAAACCAATGGTATCACTTCATTAATTAAGCGATATTGTTTTGGGGAGTATAAAATGATATAACACAAAAATTTAGGAAATAAATATTATTAAAAATATCAATTAGTTACACATAGCACATGGAATCTCCAAGAAAATTGGATCACAAGGCACATGGATTCACAGAGATCATGGGTTCGTAAAATGCAGGGGTTTTTAGATCACTGGTCTTTGCAGGGATCAAGCGCTCGTAAAGCACCAGGACTCGTAGAGTACATGGATTTGCAGAGCTCACGGGCTCGCAAAACATATGTAATCATAGAGCATAGGTATTCATAGAGTTCATGGGATTACAGATCACAGGGTAACGTACAGGATATGAATTTGAAAAGAGGATAACTCTCTGAAGAACAATGTTCTGGCCTAAGCATGGAGTAAACATTTTATTGGACTGTGCTTCATGAATCATGGTTTTTTTAAAGTCCTTATTACCAAAAGGAGTCTCCTTCCTTTGAGATAGGAAATAAGATTTGTGATGGTAATCCATTATTGAAATAGGGCTTTATCTTAAAAAAGGAATATTTATTTCACAGTGCTCAAGCACATCTGATGATACATTTTCCTTATTGGTTCACAGAGAAAAGAATGTTTTGGGATATTGGTAATTCTGAAGATGAATGTTCTGGGTTTGGATCCTTTGGAATGGGGGGAGATAGTTATTTATAAGTGCCAAGGGGGAAAAATGATATGATGGCACACCACAAAGTATGTTTTTCTTCACCATTGAAGGGATATTTCATCATGTTTTTCAAATTCATAAAGTCGGCCATTATACCCTTCTCGATGTAGAGGATTTCTTCATTCACGCTGTGGTGGTTACAGTGGCTTCCATAAATTTTTGTGCAGAAGGTGGATTTATTTTTATATCACATATACAAAAAAATATAAATGTTAAAAATTATATTCTAAATATAAAATATAAATTAAAAAATGTTTATAATACTTTTAATTCTCTGTAATTTGACCACTATGTTATAATAATATTTTATTGTTTATTGAAGATAGTTGTTCCATCCATTTTAATCTATCAAATAGATTAGAATAAAAAGAGAGATACTGTAAAATATATTTGTATTGTTGAAAATATTCCTAAAAAGCATCATACCACACTCACCCCCTTATTTTTTAGTGTTGTCATGGGTGATGTCAATTGGTACATGTATTAGTTGAATCTCTTATAAAACCATTAAAAAATTAAGAATCTAGTGATCTAAAAAATATTATTGGACCACTCCTATGTTATTAAAACCAATTATTTTTATAGTCTACAAATATAAATTCCTTATATATTATGTTACAAAATAATTTGACCTCACAATTCTAAAAATTACACTCAAAATTTATATAATAAAGTCGATTCCCTCTTTGTGTACTAAGAAAATTATCTAAATTTTTTGCATGGTACTCTACTGAATAGGATTAAACTAGAAGTTTATTAAAAATTCACCAAGAAATAATAATTGTATTAATGGAATACAAAATTAACTATTTTCATAAATAAATTTGGAAAATTATTTAATCTAAACGACCCAAGAATATAGTTTTATAAGGAATATATGATCCAAAAAATAATACAAGGAACATAACATGGACTCACTATTAAAATACGAATAAAAGTTTTGAAATCAATCTTTTATATTCAAATGGATCTCCTATTATTATAAAAAAATAATCAATATGAAAAAATGGATATTGATTCTTGACTATAACCTATTTCACCAGCCTTTAATATGAAAATCGGTATAATGAGACAATGTTCATTATGGAGAATAATATAGGATCATCCCTAGGGGATGTTCTTGAGATAATAAAACCCTTATCCTTATTATCCTCTAACTAAGAATTCTATTCATGAGTCTCTTTGAGAGACATCCTTTTAAAAGGAATGGATATAAGCTCTATACCTAGCATGACCTCAATCATTAACTCATCCTATATCACGTGGTCAGAAAAAAATTCTATAATAATTTTTTTTGTAATTTGTCAAAAACTAGAGGATAGAATTATATTTTTTAACCTCGTTATGAAAAAAATTACTGGAAAGATATATTTAAACTGTACCTTACTAGGATTTTATTTACTTGACCAACCTACCAAAAATTCCCATTTAACTATAAGATAATAAAATTCACCGAAAAATAGGTTTTAAATACCCTCCCTATTGATATTAATCAATTATAAATCCATAAAATGGGAAAAAAATCCATACCAAGGATCCCAAGAAAGACTTCATATCTATACGATAATGAAATGTTAGAGATACAGATATCCACTTACCAAAAGAGAATACTAAAAAAATGATGAATCACTAAAATTAGAACCCATAGAGATATATATATAGACATCAATTTAAGCAGATATTTAATATATTTCTACATATCTCAATCATATTAAGAAAATATAAATGAATTTTATGGAACCATATTAAATAATTTTTTTGAAGAGAACATTATACTAAGATCATACATTGAATAGTCAATGGTTCCCTACCATGTTCAATTGGTCTCTGCTCAATTTTATTTAGATATTATGGCCTAAATATTATTCCCTTACCTCCAGAAACCTAGATATCCTAGCGTGGTTTTCTTGGATTCCTCTTATATCTGTAGGAAATTTGACCTCCAATATGACTTGGCCAACCAAATTAAATTGATATACTATCCTATCGTTTCACACATGATCCCACAACTGTGAATTGAGCATTAAAACACAACTTACAATATATTTATAATTTTAATTCTTTTATAATTACTATAGATACCATGTATTAACATATTAATGGAATTTTAATAGAGGTTTGTGGCATGATGGTATATTATGGACTGACTAGCCACAATGTTAAAACCATGACCAAGACCTCTAACATTGAGATGAATAAAAAAATTATCCCGGACTATCCTTTTAATTTCCACTCTGTTAAGAATCATATAAAAAATCATATTAGAATAACTGATTATCCAGTCATATACCTACCATATCCAACTAACTACCTATAGGGTCTGTCACCAGGTATATTACTCTCTGTGATAAGGGCCTCATCCACATCCTTGTAGAGTATGTAAGCTTAATGTTGTTAGCCTAAAACTGAATTAGATGACTTAATCCATACTCAATTTGGAATATGTAGGTATTATTATCATTAACTTATTAATGATAAAAAACAAATAAATTAGGAAACACATTTCACATAGTCCATTACTAACTTTATATCCTGACTCAGATGCATAAACGTAATAGTTTTATAATCTCTTTCCATAAAAAAAAATTAATTCTAAATGAATCATTAAAAAATGTATTTCCAAAAAACTATATATTCTTATCTTCATAGTTGAAGAAATCCCACTACTTCCTTGCTATTTTTTTAAATACATATTGTTTATTATTTAGTTGAATCACACATGTTGTCTGTAAGTAGTCAATGTTACCCAAGCAAGATTGTATCCCCTTATTAGAAAAAAGATGTCTAACATATCTGGTAAAATGTGCTAGAGGATAAAATTATAACTCCTTGATCTTATTTGACCGTAAAGGATTTTTCTTCATAGCTCCATATTCCATAAAAAAATAGCATCATGTAGACTCTAATGGGGTTACCATCAAAATTTGTTAAAAGTGAAACTATGTGTTTTGAAACAATACTAATTGAGGAATTATTTTACTTACCCACATGAGGATCGACATGTAGTCACCATAGAGGAATGTACCATATTCTAAAACATAATATTGTGATACATAGATAATATTTATGTATTAAAAAATCATCATCATTTTTCAAAGTATAACACTTTTCTATACATGAAAACGCGTCATCTTAGAGGTCTCACATAAGTCCTGGTTCCCTATCATTCTATAAATAGACACTCTCAGAAAAGGGTAGCAACATATATAAAATGGATTGACATTACTAATATAATTATAATAGAACATAATCATATATTTTCAATGTTGAATACAACCATTGTGTTATAAAGGATGGGAATATAAACTCTTGTAGACATTGTAAATAAATGATCCCCATGTTATAATCAGGGTGATAAATCATAAGAAAAGAGATAAAAGTCATCTAAATTGTATTGTTTGAGAATTTTTCCTGAACACATAATCCCTTCACATCTCATGCCATGGATAACCAAAAAATAAAAAATTATTCAAAGTAAAAACGAATCATATTAATTCGAAGTAAACAAATAATGAAATAAAAACCCAAATAAAACTACCCCATCCCAAGAAATATGAGAATCCCTCAAATGTGGGTTATCTTATCGTGAGAAGAATAAAAAAATTATCACATAAGAATATTCTACCTCCTTTTTACCAAATCAAAATTTCTTTTTGAAATTAATGGAACGCTTATAGAGATCTTTGTAGCATTGTTAGTTTAGTTAACCTCCACTTTTACCATATTGGGTCACTACATATCTAATTGAGACTCCACATATTTTCGAGGATATCAGCTAGCATGATTGTGCGTGATTAAATTGGAGGTAATATACCCTCAGATGCAAAGATATCAATAAATCATAACATTATAAAAATGGATAACATCCATCAGAAAAATAATTTTGAAATAAATGAAATCCTAGAAAAATTCCATATAAAGTAATAATAACACATATAACATAATGAATGTTTATTATTATTATCATAAAGTTAAAATATATATATATATGTTCTATTATAGTTGGATGATTTTTTAGGCCCACCATATAAGAAGTGGAAAAACCAAAAATCGGTGAAATACAAGAATATGATTATTATTTTCCATATAAAAGAGAGGAAGAATGGGACAATCAATGATTCATGAATCTTCCTAGAGAATCACGATTGTCCAACCATTCCAAGGTCACACAAATGCCCCAATCATGGAACATCACCTATGGATAGTCCTATAGATCCCTCATTAAGAAAAATTCCTTCCCTTATGAAGCCCCCCCATAAAACCAAATAAGCACCCCCAGGATGCAGGTTTTTTCATTGGTATGTGCATGAAAAACCATCCAAATTCTTTGAGAATAATGAGGGATGATATTCTAATGGAATATACCCCTAGTGTTCATGAATCTCATGCACTACCTCATCATTAGAGATAATAAAATCACTTGGTAATATCTAATAAATCTCATATGAACTCTAAGCCTTACCACACAATAAAATGAAGAAGATATAGGAGAGGATGTCATAAGGGTTTGTGGCCGCTAAAATACATGCAACACATGCCCCTATCAACCCATGAAGAACTATGGGACCTCATCGTTGTGTCATTCTCATTTCATGTAATCCCACTTGATTGTTGGCCTAGACACTTGGATGTACTTGGGATTTTCTAAGTAAATTTTTGGGGTCCAAAGATAGATGGATAGATATGTCCACTACATTCTTGGACACTCTCCATATGAACCATATTTTTCAGGAAATATTCTTTCAAAAATTCATGTAAAAATAATTTTCGCTACTCATTCCAATGCACATAATCCCTAAACATGTAATATTAATCTAAGGGGCTAAAATGGATGATGTGAGAGGGTTGTGTGGTCACTGACAGACATGTGACATGCCCCTGATTACCAATAAGTCACTGTGAGCCCTCGGTGACATGCCTGCCCAGTCTCATGGAATCCATGTGGCTTATCATACTTTTCTTCAAGATATGGAATGATTATGCACCCTATTTAAACCCATATAGGTCACATGATGCTTCTCCAAAAAATATTAGAAATACTCTCAATAACACAAATTCAATCTCACATGAATCGCATCCTTTGTTACATTAAATAAAGGGGATTAAAAGGGAGAAGGAGAGAGATAAATGTGGTCACTGAAAGGCCTAAGACGTTCCCAAGACACTCCCAATGTTGTCCCACATGACCCTTGGATAATTTAACCAAGGTATCATGACTGTCTTCCAACAGTCATTTCAATCTCGAGATGGCCCAAAGTCATGTCATCATAACAACATGGAGGTCATTCAACATAACTGCATGATAGAAAAAGTCTTCAATGATCATAAATAATCTAATAAAGGATGTTTTGATGAAGTAGATTCATGATCTATAAAAATACAGTGACATTCTTGAAGATGTCCATAGATGAGACTCTCAAAATCGTGTCGCACCTTTTCTGTTCGCTGACTCTTTCCTGGAATTGAGACAAAAACACCGCAAAAAAACTATGAGTATTAATGGTGGGGATTCCTATAAATTTACTTCCACAACATGAATAAAGGGTTATATTTTCAATTCATCATATTCCCATGCTCTCAAAGATTCATCCCATGACTTTTGCAGACTTCTTGAGTAAATAGACCGTGCGATCAGCCAGCTTTTTGATAGGTGATATACTAGTGGTCCACCAGAGTATTCATGCCCTAGACATAATGTAATTCACATGATAACTCACAGATCTGGAGAAGGAAATCTGGTAGGACATACCCAGAACATACAGCATGTCCTCCAAAACACACAAGACTCAATGAAATTCCCATTGAATGAAACCATGGCATTCACAATACAAGGGTTAGTATCAATATCGAAGGATTATGGATTAATTGAAATACATGATCAATAACCTCATGTGCTTTGTATGTGTCATTAAATTACAAGACACAACCCCAGGGCACATCTCCAAAATTTCACGACACCCCTTTAACATGTCATCTGGGATTCAAAATTTCCTCCATACAAGTCAGGGTACATCATATAATACCCCAGTGGTTTCCACATAAATCTCACAAATCTTATGGTTTCATCACCCTAAGAATTATGATGTCCTTTGGTCACATCTCCTAACTCAAATACTGGAATTCTCCCATGTCATCCAAATATCACAAAATCATCTGATCATAACAAAAAATCCCCTTATACACCATCTTCTCATGTTAGTTGAGAAACATGATGCCCTTCAGATATGTCAGTCGAGACACACAACAACACTTAGGATATTTTACACTGATACCCATGAAACAGTCTATATGGTTCAATATATGTCATCTGATATCCCCTAGGATGTGCCAATTGGGGCTTTCTATGTATTCTATAAATAATGTTAGATCACTAGGGCATCCCAATATTTCACAATGATGAGTTTACTTTGCATGTAATATGTGATCAATAGGGAATACTCAGTATGTAATCCCAAAAATAATGGTAACTAAACCAAATATAATTCATTTCACATTGAGGATACATAGGCCACCTCCCTCTGAGGCCCGAGATATTTATTGATCATCCATGGAGGGACCAGCATATGAGTCCCTTGTCCAATGCAATGACAATGATTACTTTTTATCACTAGTTTCTCACAAACGAGTGTTGATAACATGGGATTAGGGTGTTATAATGGTCATATCATGTGACTTATAAAACCCTATAATGGTATAGGAAAACCTCCGTGTGTAATCCCGGACAGAAGTGAACTAGGAGAACTATGATTCCTGCCATAACCAAGACACATAGGATGCCCCTCTATGGCCTGAGCTCTATACCAAACACCCCAAGGATTGTTCTAACATGCATGTCGGTTACCCATACACCATGAGGCTGGTCATCTCCTCCACATTAATTTTCACCCCATGCATGAAATACAATGGATACGGGGATGCAACCAAAACCTCATCGGCATTATAAATCTTTTCCATCCAGTTCAACTTCAGTGTGTAAGCCCCAACGTAAAGGGAACTACGCCGAATAAGATTACTACCAAACTCAGGATACATAGGCTACCTCTCTCTAAGGTTTGAGATGCATATTTATCATTCACAGAGATCCTAATATCTACGTCCGTTAATCCATTAAATAGAAGTGGTTATATTGTATCCCTTGTTTCTCAAACTGAGCCTCACTCACCTGAGCTTTGGGAGTTGCAGCAATCATTAAATTTTCACCATGAGTATCTATAATGAAATAGGAAACACCAATATATTATTACCATAGTAATAAACTATGAAAATAGGATTATCTCTTTATATGGGGAATTTTGGATGTTCCTTCGGGACCCGAGCTTGAGGGTTTCCTAGAGCTCCCAAATATGTCCTTCCATGGGATATAAAACTGCATGGGTTAAACGAACTATGTGGGTATTGATTCTTGAAAGAACTAGGATTTGATGGATACCTCATAATGTGTCAATCCTATACTCAGAATATTAATTACCTCTTCATATGGGATAATATTCTAAAGTACTTAGTTATATGGTATTAACAGATAAGAAACTACATGAAACTAGAGAATGATGAAGAACCTCAGACACACATATATGGTCTCTCCCATGAAACCTGAGTCTTTTAAATATAAAATAGAATTAACCTAAAGTATTTTTTTAGGGTAACTAGTCCTGAATAAGGATTTGGAGTATATTAATTAACATATCATAAATCTAAAAGATATTCTCCGGGTAGGAAATAATTCCCCCCCAAAAGGGGGAGATAAGTCTGACCTCCTATCCCCTCAACCAATTTCAACCCCTGAGATTCATTGGGCCAAAAAACTAAATTGATCACCAGCCTCTGGGAAGTATATAAATACCTAGGTATATAAGGGGGAACCATTTGTAGTTTCAAAGAAATGTTACAAAGGTAATGCGATTAGAGAAACCCATTCCCCACCATATTTCCAGACGAAACAAAAATAGTCAACCCGATGTGAATCACTCCAATGAAAAAAAGATTGGGTTATCGGGCATGATGGGATGTTATTTTTAAATTCCTACAGGAATAATGAAATAAGACCACAATAATATTACAAATGGTCCTCTATATCCAGGGTTATCATAAGTCCATCCTCATTTTGAAAATTCCAAATGACTGGAGTGGACGAATACGGAATTAAAAACAAATGAGTTCACCATGAATATCATATTGAGAATATTATTCCTAAAATACTACACTAATAGGTAAAATTATTCTTTTTCGTCTTCATAATTTGAATTACAGCTTTAGGAACCTGATTATAGATTTTTTATTCATCTTCCAACATTCATTCTGTCAAATATTTTTCTACTACAACATCCACAGCTCGTAAGAAAATCTCAACTGTACGGGGAGTCCAATGGTAGGTAGTGAATACAATAGTTCTAGAGTACAAATGATATCGTATTATACCAACCATGGATGCTTCTCATGAATTCCTCCAGACAAGATAGCCGGCGAGCCTGCATTGCCAGGTAAAGGATACTGCTGATCCTACAGCTCTCCTCGCCACAACCAATAGAGTTAGGAGTTTATCGATAGAGTGTGATTACTTTCACCCTCCAAATATGATGAAGGAGGAATAAGAAGATGGATAGGTCCACGTTATGTTTCAAAAGATTCCAAAGAGGTCTCCAACTAACCTTTTTCACCGACACCATCCCACCGGCACCCCTTAGTCCCATAATGAGGGTACCATCAAATATACAATTCCTTTTGACTCCCATGCAAGGGATACAAGTATAGCTCCTCTGATGATAAACATGGCATATATCCAAGAGGGGGTATATATCCCCACTGCCACTAAGGAAGATTGTATGCATACTCGGGGAAGGACTAGCTAGTAGGCTCATATCCTTACTCGCTCTGAACAAGTTTTCTGGTATATTCTTTAAGAAATCATGGGGTAGAATCATATTTATACCACTCTATATGAATACCATTAGCTTAATCTGATAGGACAAGGAGGGAATATGTGGATGCCTATCCCCGCTTCAATATAAGACATGTTACAGTTTATCATGGAGACATAAAATGTGCATTATAATATCCCTTCTCACCCATTTCTAAAATGAAAAAACATTTTAGAAACATGTGAGGAACTCCTCCATCATATTCAGTCACTATTTCATATGAAGGGTTAGGTGCATACTCATATCCCTATAAGTAGAATAGCACAACACATTGATCATCATGAAAAAGTTTCTATATTTTAGCAATTTTACATCTTACTCCTTTACCTAGGATTATCATCAAATTCCGATGAAGATGAAGTCATGGAATCGAGATCATATCCTTGATCCAAATGAGCCAACCGGGTGGTAGTGGAAAATGCCTTGGGATAGGGGGAACTTTAATGTCAAATAAGTCTGGTAGAATACTCATAAGTCCTAGGATAAAGCGCATATCCTTGTTATGAATGAGGCTCACCATGTGGGAATGGTGCAAGGCTTGGGATGGGCTCATATTCCTATCAATGGATCCATCTGGAATGTTTTGGAAAATCATTAATGTTATACATATATTCATATTATCACTGATGAACGACTGCGTCAACATCATTCCAAGGAAAAACAAGGGAAGGCTCGAATTACATCTTCTATTCCGGAGGTCTCTCTGCATATTTTGAGAGGGAATTCATATTTGGACCAGACTAATATTCATGATACACCAGAGGCCAAATAGGAAAGAGCGACACATGCATCTGGGAATGTGCCAAATATTTATAACATAGACCAGAATCAAATCCCAAAGGCTCAATACAGGGCTCCTACTCTAATCATGACAAAGACTCACTAAGTGAAAATCGAACATTCCTTAGTAGGGTCTCATATCCCTGTCAATAATGAAACATCATATATTTATATTCCAACAGATTCCTAGCTGTGGGATAATAATCCCATGGAACCTAACAGTTATATATATGTTCTGGAAACCATAATAGTGTAGGATAATATCCCAGAAAATTCACAAAATGTAGGTCGACATATTCCGACAATGACATAGAACATGGACCATAACCCTAATTTTATCAATTCCACTATCCTTGGGGCTTTTCAAGACACAATATGAACACCACAAGGGTTCATTTACTCTACTATATAATTATAAGAAACATACTTTCATTACAACAATAGTCCTTTACATAATAGAGTGGAGATCGATCCTAGAGACTCTACTCATAATACCTACCATGGTCAACCTCCCTACAATGATATATCCCATTGGAAATTCAATATTACCTTTGACTAGAAACCTCTTTTATATAGAGGTTAACCAACCCCTAACACTTTCATACATTTAGGTGATTGAAACACTTGGTTCAACTAAATATGGCTCCCCATCAACATGAAACAACACTCCATTCCAGCTAGCATGCGACCGTTATAGCAATCTTCCATGGTCTGAATAGGTATAGGCATGTATGTATGTTGAAGAGGAGATCTAAATTGACAAATAAATCATGTTATATTGAAACAACCTTCCAATCATGCTCTGGCCCCGCGCTACATCCTACTATGAGATCTCAGATGATCTAGAAAAGGAGTGAACTCCTTATCTATTCCAGAATATGTGGGATACTCATTAACGACTAAATTATTTATATCTCCCTTATCCTAGTTACAATATTCACCTTCAAACAACCAGGATACTCTATTTCCATATCGAATTAGCTTCTATCTCCATAGGCCGAGATCCAAAACCTGAAAAGTACAACGCAATCATGCAACATGATGTCCTCTGTTTTATAGTGATGTTCTTATAGATGATATCTGAAGTTATGTTGTGAATTCACATTCTAGAATGAACATGGTATGGAGTGTTATATGTCACTGGTCCCTAGGAACAATATAGCACTTTAGATACACCATCCACTAATGTTATTTCCATGGAAAATATCAAGGGACTGAGAAACACACAGTTCAGTTAGTCACTGAAACATAATGGATCTTCTCCAAAAGGGCCCATACATTATGGAAAGACATGGATCATATCCAATAGGACATTAAAATGATCCCTATGAAACAATTACCAAACATTTTAAACATAGAGGCCAAAGTTTCAATCACCCAAACAACTTCCCATGAGGAATTATTCTCATCACGAGTGACCATCACACCCAGATCCTACACAAACCCAATTGTTCCACATCAAGAGGTCCACTATTGTAGTTGTGGTATTATCCATCCAAGAGAAGAACTAGCCTATCATGATGGGGTAATATCTACTACCGCTTACAGCCCATAGATTTTCTATTCCTAGGACAGTTTGGGATACATCGGCAGAAGCTCCAAGTGAGCCCCATCCCGCTTCGTTGGGGCTCTTTATATCTCAATCACTATCCCCAAGTTCATCAAACCCAAAGGGGACCTAGGAAACCTTATCTGAGATCCCAGAAAAACACCATTTTTCTTGTTTAGGGGAATTCATATCTTCATGTGTTTCCTGAGAGTCATAATGTCCCTGATCAAAGGCACTGGATCCTCAACAATTGGACCAATATGTTCCAAAAATGACCTTGAATGACCACCACCCCACATGACTTGGGGAATTTTAATCATCATAACCACTATAGAAGAAATTAGAGTTATATGGATTGGGTTAAATTAATTAATGGTCTAAATCCCACCTACTACTAGATACTCCTCTATTAGTTGGTTCATTTTCAACAACCCCAACCAAAATCTCGCTCGGGGTCACTAATCATAGACTAGAACATAAGGAAAGTGTAGTGAGGATGGTTAATACCCTCTAGGGTGGCAATCCAAAAAATCCCAATATGTCCAAAGGTTTGAATAACTAATTTGTTATAATTTATGCAAAATCATCATGTCACATTGAATATAATGGAATGAACAGCATTTCCCAATATGCCTCTGGGAATATCATCACTATAATCATAGAAGATATTGATCACAAAAATAATATAGGAGGACAAAACATGGAAATAATGCCTCTAGACAAGGGTCACTTGAATTCACCAAATGAGGTTGTTCACACTAGGAATCAAATATGGCTCCAAAACATGGAAATTCTGAATATTGATTTTCCACCTCCCTAACAGAATGTTTCTAAGGGGAAGGGTAAACCCACATTTAGATCACCTCCTTGGAGGAGGAAGGTTTATTCCCCAGAGTACCATTTGTAACAATATGAGTGTGAATTACAGGCCCTACAGAAATATAATGAGGAGTTAGTCTTGGGAAATATTCTCATGGGGTGTCATCTCCACAAAGAGACAAATGTTCTCCCTCTTGTAGTTTATCCATCATCAAGAAAGGATTTTAAATACATGATTTTCTCCACATATAGGAAAACATCCCACATGCATGAGAAAGCCGAAAAATATCATGACTTCCCTCTGTTACGACAAAAACATATTCCCTATAAATAAAAAATTTAGTCCAAGGATGAATTAAAAATTCATAGGAGATTAAAATAGGTCCACCTAATCTCCCCCTGCTGACTCCCCATGGGTGGGAGGTGGTTTAGGTAGTAGTTCCCCCAGATCACCTTAACATAATTGTGTCTAGGTATACTCAAATGGGATCCATGGATGGGTGATGTGCACCGGTCAAGCCTGAAAGGAATCCATATCAAGAATGGGAGGATGATACTCCACCACCAACCATCTTATGAAATCACACATTTTCAACTTTTGATGTCTTAGACTATCCAGAACATCATCTCACAAAATTTTTCTACTGATACCGGCTGATGATGATCCCTCTACATCAGGAGTAGGAAACAAATATGAGGTGTTTATTACAGACACTCACAGGGATAACATTCATTTGGTATTGCATTCCTTCAGTAAGATCTGTGTTAGGATAGGAGGAACTATTTCATAAATTAAATTACCAATTCAATTTAATGTTAATGAATAAAATAATATTCGTCCCTAAAAACTATAAAAAATAGAAAATGAGAGGGTGTATAATTTCATAACAAGGTGGGAGGGTTTGGACTTTTCACTCATCATCCCACTCTCTCAAGAGTAGCTGCTAGAAATATCTAATATATTTATTATGGATGAGTTGCAGATACCCATAACTTGAGTTAAAATATCCAGGTGGATTCTATGATTTTATTTGAAATAGATAAACACCTTGAAGATTCTATTCAGTATACCCGATTCAAATATTGATTGATACCAATGACTTAGGAAAACATGACATCCATAATGGAATAAAAAACTATTACTCTCAAGATAGTAATTTCACTAATTCATTTTCCTATGAAGTCCCCAAACCACCTAGAAAATCTAATCGAGTAGTGAAAACCACAGAATTTCCCTTATCTAGAAGCCCAGGGAATCCAAGGTCATCTAGGTTTTGATGAATGGATGGATAAGGTGTACTCCTTCTAGAATGAACAAGTCCCCAGTTATTTCATGGAATCCATGGAAAATAATCTTCTAACACTTCTAAAACCTCGGAATCCCTATTAGGTTAACCTCAATGACCGTCCAATTTACTGGACTTTCCACAGAAGGATGAGACACAATATCTTGAATGGTTTTATCTCCAATATCTTCCTTCATGGAATGATCAATTCTATACAAGCGGTGTTGGATAATTCCCCAATGAAAGTGGCTTTAATAACCATAGTCCAAACAAAAGAAGAGGATGATTTCCATAAGGTCCCAACTAGATGTGCATGACAATTGGACAACTGGATGGTTCATAATATAGTTGATCGAGCTCACACCACTATAAGGGAATAGTTATGCATGTCTGGAGTAGTTCTACCAGCCAAGAATGAGGCCTCAGATGTTCCTCCCAAAGGTGCACATTTCCACCACTGGATGAATAAATAAAAAACTGGAAGAGTCATATTATCCTTAAAAGCATGCATTAACCCTCATTGACTTATTCCCTTCCACATAAGTAGGATACACACCACCCCACAAAATGAAAGACTCATTAGTTGAGGAAATCATTTTTTTGTTCTATCAACACAATAAAGATTAAATCACCTTTATCTAATGATGAACATACCATCCAATACAGTTTTTCCTCATATAACTAAGGAGTTTGAGGATGCATGCGTTTGATCCTAGAATACATGGGATAGCAAGGATGTGGTTAGACTCAATATTCCTGTCATTTACCTATATAGAACATATATATGCAGCTTATACATGAGGGAATGCACTGTAGGAGGACCAAATGAGGTGAGGAGGGTCCTTATATCCCCCCAGAAGTGTCACTTATCTTATTGTGTTTATTGAACACCTATATGGGGCCTAATCGGATCAACCCATGAAATGTGGGAGGCTGGTGCAACTTGCACTACTGGTAGCACATATTCCCTCAACCTCATCATAAGCACCCAAACAATATACCTAGGATTCTCCTACGCTGGAAACACATGCCCAGGAGTTTCCCCATCTAGGGAAGCACCAACCATTGAAAAAAAATATGATGTTTAGAAATTTTTTTCTACAGTCCCATCCAATCTCATGATCCTTGATGCACACCACCAGTCAAAAGAACTCCAAGATTCTCTAGTGGAAGCCATCTGAATCCCATATGAATTTGATATAGTAGTTGTTGATAGAAAATTATATCATGGGTAGAAAATTTCTTGTAAAGTATCAATATCATTCACTGAACAAGATCACAAGAATGCCATCTAGGGGAACATCATGCCCTTATATGATTTGGGTAGACATAAATATGTAAATGTCCCAAGGGTGGTACCTAATAACAAATCAGGGATCAATCATATCCCAGTACAGAACCTCCTACGACTATGGTACAAATAAGGGGGCTTATCTCCTACAAATATGACCATTTCCATATATGATAAGAGTGAGAAACGACCCATTGGATTATTGTGATCGAGGAAAGATTTGGGGAACTCATATCATAGGCCATGTTTATGGTTATCCAGAAAGGCACCCCATTTAAATTCATCCTCTAAAGTCCCTAGCTCCATAGCCACTTTGCAGTACCATTTACATTCCATCAATTTCTAAAGTACCCCATCAATGGAAAGTCAACATACTATATGTTGATATCACCACCTTATAGACTTTTGGAGCCACATATTCCAAAGCATATTACTAAAATAAGGACGATAAGAAACCAATAGAGAATGATGATACATGGTTTCCATCTTCCAATGGCTTAGTGGCCGATCATGAAAATCAAATGAGAATGATCAATGAGGATTATGTTCTTCCTATCAAGATGGTCGATGTATAAGATCTAATAATAGAGTACCAAGCCTCTCATGTCCTCATCAACAATCTGATTCTGCATTTTTTTGAAGCAATTCCGATGACAAGGGATGACGATGTTTCTTCTTATGGCTTCTCTCACCCTTATAGTGATAGAGGTTCCCGCAAGTTTCCATTATTATCTGAAGATGTCTGCATAGACTCAAAAAATTGAGCAAGATGATGAATATATCAGGAAAGCCCCTCCATCATTCATGGAAGGTGTCTCTACTACCATTGATGATCTTATAAAGAAACATATGTTGATAAAAGAAGACCCATGTCCTACCTTGATTAGTTCCTCCATGTCTCTTGAATATAAAGAGATGTACATTTCATTTGTGATGTAGCACTGACATGTGCTTTACTAGAACTACACAAAAATGCCAGGATTTAATCTAGTTGTGGCTACAGACCATCTTAGACAACCCGTTGAGCAAAGAGGAATCAATCAAGAAGCTAGGAGGATGCACCCCTCTCATGCCACCAATGTAGACATGGATGTCAACATTTTGATCAAAGACAAATTTTTCCAAGAAGTTTAATACACGATATGTCTTGACAACATCGTCCCCATCAAGAAGATCATTGGGTAGATTTGGGTCTGCATTGAATTCATAGAGATTAATCATCTTTTCCAATTGGTATATTTCCCATTACCGATCAAAAAAATATTGATCATTTCAAATGATGGATTCCCTGACATTTCCTTCATGGATGGGTACTAAGGGTACAATCAAATCAAGGTGTCCCCTAATGATGAATAAGCCACTTCCTTCAGATCACCGCAAGGGATCTTCTTTAATCTAGTCATAACAATTGGGTTATAGAATGTTGGAACCACATATAATAATTCCAAGAATCATATATTTAATTTTTTCATGGGAAGGTTGGATAAGAGTTATGTCAATGACCTGATCATTAAATCCTAGTAATTATGTGATCACTTCACAAATCACTATGCATGTAACACCCCATGCTTCTATGGTACGTTTCCCTTTGAATAATGCGATAGCGTGTGTTGTACGCAACCTCGAGTTCTAACACACACCACAACTAATTAAACTAGCCGTTGTGAATAGTAATACCTAATTTTTGAAATTATATATATTTTATATTTGAAAATGGACTTCATTTTTGGACTCGGAATATCGAATTTAGCCTAAGGTGAAATTTTGGTACTTTTCGGATAACTTTCATATTTTGATGAATAGTGAAAATTACTAAATTTTAATTAAAAACAACTTTTTTAATAAAAATAATTAATAGTGATAAATTATGAATTTTAGTGGTTTTAAAGTATATTTAGAATATATTTTTACATTTTAATATAATTTTGGTCATTGGACATAATTTTACAATTAAACCGAACATAAACAAGTGTCAATCTTTTGATAGTTATTATCTCTTAAAAACACGCTTTTTGTTTTGACATCGGGAATTAATTTTAAATTAATTTCTGCCACTTCTATGTTTTGAATTTAGGAAAATGGATTCCATATTTGTAATCAGGATGTTCAAATTGTGTAAATGGGTAACTTTTATTTTTAGACATTTTGAATAATTACTGCGGTAAATATTTTATTTACCATGGTTAAGGGTAAATCCGGTAAATAAGGGTTAAAAAATAATATTATAATAATACTAAATTACCCTAAAACGTGTCTTAACCCTATTGGTTGATACATGGTCGACCATGGGCATCTTTGGGTCTATTTTGGGACCCCATGGATCCACTTGTAAGTGATAATGACACTTTATTTTAATTATGTCCAAATGAATACAAAAATGACACAAGCATATATCTTTTAGCCAAACAATTGTTACATAGGGTTATATAAGTTTGATTTTAGATTATAAATATTCATTAGAAAGATAAAAAGATTTCCTACATAATGATATTTTATTTATAATTTTTAGACATTAAATAATTTATTTTATTTATGACACAATGATGATGCAGTAATTACTATAATAGTGAAAAATTAAAATAATTGATATTATAAATACCCAAACAAATATAATATGAAACTTTTAATGAATTAAACTAATTTTCTAGGATAATATGATATATTAGGATTTATTTAATTTACTTTGTTCTAAGTAATCAATCTGTTATGAGTTTCACAAAAATCAACTATTGAATAGTGTGAAAATTGACATAAAAGAGTTCTTAAAACAAATATTATATTATTAATTGATATTAAATTCCTAAAAATCTAAGGTTCGGCCAAGAGACTTATATTATGATAGGTTAATCATTAATGGACCACTTGGGGGTCGATTGGATGTATATAGTAAGTTTATTAACCATATAATATAAAAATACAAAGAGACATTGTAAAAGTGAAACTAATTAACTTAGAGTTAATACTTAAAGATAAGGTTAATATAAGTACCCAAACCTGTCTAAATTCTATTGGTTGAGTTTTTTTCGACCTATCCCCACCTTAACCTTTGAATAGTCAATTTTGGAGCCATTAGAAACCGAATATGAATTTATTATAAATTAATATTTCTAACTTTTCCAAAGGTGCCCCTCACCCCTCTTATAAAAGGGCACTCCTCCTTCTCATTTCTTCACACCTTCAAAGCCTTTTGGTTCGGCCAAACTCTGCCCAAATACTCTCCCAACATCCCTCACTACAACCTAGAGGCCTTAGTTTGATCAGAAAGCCAACCTATGGAGCCCTTTTGATCAAATCAAAAGGAAGAACCCGAAGAAGAGGTAATGATTTCACCACCCTTTTCTAAGTTCATTTCTTCTTCCACTTCTTCTTCCTTTGTTCTTACCATTCTGAAATAATAACTCCAGTATCTCACATATAGTGTGATGTTATTATAAATATGGTACAATCATATTCAGTATTCTATCCACCCTTTGAATAACATGTCACCATACGTGCGTACGTACGGCTTACCGTCTCCACGTCGTGGTGTCATTGTTATTCAATATAATATTATTTGGATGGGTATAATAATGATGTGTAACTCATGTAAATAATAAATATAACATGTTAATGATTCTGTATATATGATATACCATCCATTTATATATTATTTTAATATCAAAAGAAAGATATTGTCGCTCGTGCGTACGTACGGACTACCGTCTCCACGAACGCGATGAGATTCATTCTCCATCGTATCCATTCAAGTATAATTATCATTTGATGATTTAAAAATGATGTTTAAGGACTGTATATCATTCTGGATATGAATAAGATACAACAACCATGGCTTATGTAACAAAACATATAAAAGAAAATGAGTAAGTTAACTCCAGAAACGACGATAATTCTAAGATATTATTAACAAATCAATGTTAAAAGATCATATATGATATCATATTAATATATATGATTCTTGTATAATTTAATAACAACTATTTCACCATTATACAGGAGGTTAACCTACCCCAACCAAGGAAAAGGACAAGGTAAGGGTTATTTCACAATCTCTTAATTATCCGAGGTTGTATTATACGTAATAATCTACTGGGATCTCTTTATCATCCACATCCATGTTTCTTTGAAATGTATTTCAAAACATTTTTACTATTTACAAGAATATGGGTTAAAGTCATTTATACCCTTGTTTGACTTTTTATAAGAGGTTTATAAAGGAATCTTTCCGTCATTTTCAAAACAAGGTCCTTTTTAACCTTTTCGACTGAATTGAGGTAAGAATGTTTTTTTTAACTTATACGGCGGGTGCGGTTATTTTCCGCCGTTATAAAATCGTCGAAGCTTTCCATACAAGCTTATAAGAATATTTTCAAATAAAATGTTTTATTTTATATGGATCTTAAATGATTTCAAAATAAAAGGAGATACTTCTTTAAAAAGAATTTTGATTTCATCTATGTCAACATCCTTTGATGGATTTTAAGATTATTTGAAGTTGATTTATTATGATACAAAACTTCTACATTGTATTGAAGGTTTTGTGATATGTTTGACTGTGGTTGTGCTATTTTTATACCATTCATAGTTTATGGTGAAATTATTGACATTTTGTATGCTAGTTTTAATACGAATGTTTATGTTATGTTTAAACCTTTTCATATGGGAATGCATTGGACTTAATAAGTGACGGGTGGAGCCCGCTATAGCTCCTCGATGCATCGGTAGGTCTCATGAGACAAACTAGTGTCTTGGCACAAGGCCTTGACAAAATCTTATTTGTAGTCTTGGCACGAGGCCTTGGCTATGTGGTTATGATAGTCTGGCATTATGCATTCCAACATTATGAAAGTGGTTATTGATATTGCATGTGATTATTCGATTAGTAGAATATCCATGTGAACAAGTAAATGGCATTATTTCATTTTACTTTTGCCATACTATGTTGAAGTTCAATTTTAAAAGGCTTTTGTTTTAGTAATTCATTGCCTTAAATGTATATGCTTATATTGAATGTTCCGCTATATTGTTATCCTTACTGGGCATTTAAGCTCACCCCTTTTCTATGTTTTATTTTTCCCAGGTAGTGAAGAAGTAATTTATGAATGACTTGCGGGATATTATGAGGGGTTAATAGTGTGGATATGAAGACTTTGTTGTTGTAGTAGTTTTTCACTTTGAAATGTAATGTAAAACTTTATGATTATATCTAGTGTTTCCAAGGCTACTAAACCAATCGGTCTTTCGGGATTTGATATTTCTTGTGATGATGCCAATGTTATGTAATTAATGCACCGACTCTGGGTAGCTGGGGTCGGGGCGTTACAATGCAATCTTCAACAAGATTTAAAGTCATAGTCTATATTTAATCCACTAAAATGTGCCATTGAGGCAACATCAGCATGTTCCCCAAATTTTTGGTACATCATCGCAACATTGAGGCAAACTATGATAAGAATAGTGCAATTCTGGAAATGTCACCCCCTATAAACCTGAATGATCTACGGGGACTCCAAAGGAACCTCAACAACATTCAGGAATTCAGAGCCAACCAGGTAAGAAAATCTCTCCCATTCATGAGGTTAATGAATAAATGATATACCTTCCAAATGTATGATTATTGTTAGACATCCTTCGAAAACATCATGCAGTACTTGCTGCACCCACTGTTCTTAATACATCTAGTGGATTAGAGGCCACTCG
This sequence comes from Viscum album, assembly GCA_963277665.1. Taxonomy (NCBI): domain Eukaryota; kingdom Viridiplantae; phylum Streptophyta; class Magnoliopsida; order Santalales; family Viscaceae; genus Viscum; species Viscum album. The sequence continues at coordinate 2,065,766,006 of OY728121.1, forward strand.
TCTTATTTTTGGCAATTATGGAGTTCTCGTTAGGAACCCTTTCCATGTAGAAGAATTATTTGGGATGTGAGACTAGTCTCTACTACCTCATCCCATCTATTATAGGTATTGTGACTCGATACTCCTATGTCGAGAAAAAAATCCTCGCACTAATCTTTGCAGTGAAAAAAATGTGGCACAACATGCAGCATAATGAGGTCAACCTGGTCTCTCATATTGATCCACTCCAGTAAATCCTTGGCTTCCCTATGTTGATTGGGTTTTTGGATTGATGGGTATTCATTCTTCAAAACATTTACAACCATTATATTTCTCAAAAGTTAGTGAAAGGGAAATCCCTTGTTTATTTCCCCATAGCACCCCATTCCCCAAAAAATTCCCGAGAAGACACTGAGATCCCCGATAAAGAGGACTTTTATTCCCTTAAAACACACAAAACAAGGGATATGTACTATGATGGTGCATCAATGAGTCATGGCGGTACCATAATTATGTACCCGAAACTCAATATGGTTGGCCTGGGGATTATATTTGCCTCTCCTGAAAAAGTATATTTCCCCTTCTCTATCTCACTATCAAAATGCTACAAAAAAAATGAGGCATAATACCAATCCCACAAAACATACTTGAAATTGTCACTACAACTGCACAAAGCCTACCTGAATATCAAAGGATAATCGAAACTATTGATAATGTAGATCAATGGTGAATATTTCATTAAAAATGAAGAGTTGGACCCCCTCACTAGGTAAGTCAATTAATTGATGAATTCCACTTCGATCTCACCTTTCTTTATGTCCCCCGATCATAGAATGATCATGTTGATGCACTGGTCAATGCTGCCTCCATCATCACCAATAAGGATCTTTAGGAACCATCATTCTGTATTACACATCAGATAATGTTGTCATCAATCTTATTATGCGACATGGAAGAGATCAATTAGGTAAACACCGCACCAGAGTGTGATGAACCAATGAACACCCCTTGATGGATGGAGCCCAATATTGGTTATCTTCAAAAAGGGATTCTCTAAGAATATTGTGCTAGAAGGAACCAAATTCATCACAAGGAAATGAATGTTACTTTCTAGGATTTCCCAAATGAGAAAAGTTGCTCTATAGGTTAGGATTTTATGGATTTCTCCTTAAGTTCATAATAGAAGGGGTTGTTCTTTCCATCATAGAGGAAGTCCACACATTCTATTGCAGTTCCCATCAATCTGGAACCAAACACTCCCACCAAATTTAGAGGATGGGTTATTATTAGAAAACCATTATACAAGACTGTGGAAAATTCACCAATAAATTTCCGGCATTCCAAATCCATGAAAACTTCATCCATCATCCCTAGGAATAGTTGCATACCACAAAATAATCCTGGATTTTTTTTGTTTTGGTGATGGATGTCCTGGGGACACATCCCCCATCCAATGAAAAATAGTTCATGTATATCCTTACTACTGCCAGATTCATTTCTAAATGGGCTGAGGTGAAACACCTCGAGTAAGTTGGGATGAAGAAAACCCACAACTTCTTCACGTCCCATATCATTAACTGGTTCAGATTCCCTCAATAAAAATTGACGTACAACGGCACCAACATCTATTCCATGGAGTTGATGAATATTGACCAAGAGTACAGAATTTAGTCCAATAACTCATATTGCTATTATGTAGTGTAAAATTGGAAGATAGAATCCTTTAATAATAACATATATAACATACTCCAGATAATGGGGAATAAGGACAATAAGTCTTGTCCAGATATACTTTTCCATGCTTTGTGGGCCTAATTTACAACCACACTTACTTCTACACAAACAAATCCATACTCATTTGTGTATGGAACCAAAGTAGTTTTTTCAAAGAATTGTAGCTTCCCTCACTTAAAATACCCAATTAAGGATATAATTATGTTGATGAACAATTGAAAAAATGTTTGGATGAGTTGGAATAGTTAGATGAGTAAAGGATTCAGATGATTCAAAACCTCAAAGTCAACGACAATCTGATAGCATGAGATTTTAATAAAAAGTTTCTCCTCCGCTCAATCCTTATGGGATAACTGGTGTTTACTCTCAGAACCCTAATGATATGAGGATGGATTCTTCATATAATTTCACCCCAAGTGAAAAATACATTACATCATACATATGTTCTATCACAATGGGGCCTATTTTCTTGAACCATGGATGGGGGGCATGTAACACCACTCACCACTATGATATTTTTCAGGAAAGAAATTGGATAAGATGTTATGTAAATTGAAGTTCACATTAGAGTATCCCCAATATTTTTCCTCACCGCATGACATTAAACTAAATGGAGAATTTTTTCTTGACCACATGACGTTAAAATGAATGGAGTTCTTCCAAACCACATGATGTTAAATTGTAAAGAATATTTCCTTAGCATAATACATTAAACAACATAGCCAGTGTCCTTACCGCATGACATAAAATAGCATAAATCCACAACTCCCCTTCCCCTTCACATCAGGTACTCCATTATCCTTTCCACATGATGTTATACTACATGGTTCCCTCCATAACTACATGTTTATTGATTTTCATTCCCAATGAGATATGTAGGGACACATCGATCCTATATCCTTGTATAGCCACTATATCATACAAAATTCCATTGTTATTCCCCTCTCATATCTATGCACTATAGGGGAACCTATGTAGCTCCTTATTTATCACACTGATGATAGATCATGTGATATTAGGAATCACGGTAGGGACTTACTCTCACATGAAATAGAGAGAGGTACACAACGAATCCATTATGGTCTTGATTATAATACCATAGAAGGAATATTTTGAGTTCTCACTACATTATTCTAAACTAAACGCTCCATTTACATGCCACACAACATTAAAATGAATGGTCCTTTAATAACTAAATGTTGTTCGATTCTCATACCCATGAGATATGTAGTGATTCATAGACTCTATATGTGGGCTCAACAACAATGTCCCCTCCAATTCACTTATATCAACCATCATCCACATGAAATTAATTTAATCTACATAAGAACATCAAGAACTACATGTGGATTGATTCTCATCTTCATTAGATACATTTTTTCGCATAGAAATTTCATCTTCAAGTCCAACATCATCCATGACCTTTCATGGCCCATTTGGCATGAGTCTTCTTTAAAAAAGGATCGTGGTGTGGTTGATACTTTATTGGTCCTCATCCACATCAGATTGCTTCACAGAACCACACCTTGAACCCTTAGATATGGAGCTACACCTTATGGTGTGGTTGAAACGACCCTAAACAATCCATACATGTCCCTATGAAATGAAATTAAACTATGCTGCATCATCCTTGCCACATGACGCTAAACATCATGGAACATTTCATCATGAACATAAGATGTCAAATTGTACAGAGTTCATCCTTAATCCAAGATGTTAAATGACACAAAAATCCATAAATACATGTGGCATGATTATTATTTTCATTGGATATATGGGGAATCCTATGTTCCCTTTTTTGGTCCTAGCCAGAACATTACCAACTTTTACAGTGGTTCCTATGTTCTTACTACATGGAGTTAAACTGAATAGAATCATTTCTATACCACACAACATTAAACTAAACATACAAAAACATGTCCGCACTTGTAACATCCCAAGTAAGGAATGAGTAATAGATATTTTTATCTATGTCTATTAATGAATTAGATAGTGTTTTAGAGGCTTAAAATGAAAATAAATCCAATCGTAAGAATGTAATACACTAATATTTTTAAAAGATTGTTTTACAGCCTTTTGATGGAAAACCATTTTTAAATCTATATTTTGACAATTTTATAAGCTATTTTTGTCAAAATAAACTTATTCATTATTATTGGGACATCAAAATTTACTTTGTGTGAATTTTTGGTATTTTTCAGACAATGTTCATTTTTTAATTAATAGTGAAAAATACTGCATTTTACATCAAAACTGCTTTTTAATCTAATTTATTTATATGATTAGATTATCTTTTGAATTGGTTTTGAAGTGAAATTAGAATATATTTTCACCATTTAATCCAATGGTGGACATTGGAATCAATTTCACTTTGAAATTGGACTTAAACTAGTGTCAATCTTTTGATACCTATTGTTTCATAAAAACACGCTATTTGTCATGACAGCAGAAATTAATTATTAAATTAATTAATGTGACTTATATATTTTGAATTTTGTAAAATAGACTTCATTTTTGAATTTGGAATATCAAATATATCTTAGGGAGAATTTTTGGTATTTTTCTAAAAAACATCCATTTTTGATGAATAGTGAAACCACTAAGTGGTACTTATAAAAACTGATTTTTCGTTTAAATGAAATTTTACCACTTCTGTGTTTTGAATTTCAAAAATCCGACATACATGGTTTTTATTAAGAAGTAAAATGTGGTTCAATGAGATTAAAATAATTTTTTGGTGAATAGTAACTCTTAAGTTCTTAATCGCGATTAGAGGTAATTAGTGTAGTTTAAGGTAAAAATAATGCTTTAATAAAATGAGATGAGCCTGACACATGTCCTACCCTCATTAGAGGTGTCATGGCCGACCAAGAAAATACAGTGGTCAACTTGGGGACCCCATGGAGCCACTTTGGTTGGGAAATGACATAAATAACTTTTTATTTAATGTAAAAGTAAAAATGACACAAACATGAGATGTTTTACTAAAATAATTTTTACATGGGGTTATAAAGATCATATTATTGATTATAAATATTAATTGTAAAGCTCAAAATATTTCCTACATCATAGTATTTTTTTTATAATTTTTTAACTCTAAATAAATTAAAGTATTTATGATATCATGATGATGCAGCGATGACCTCATTATTTAACGATTTAAATAAAATGGAATGATAATGTACAATATAATACCTACACATGGCCAAAACCTATTGGATGGGTGGATTTCGAACCCTTATCACCTTATCCTAGAAACACATAAATTTGGGACCTCTTAAATCCGAATACAATTTTAAAATAAAGTGACTTTGCTTTACCTTCCAAGAGTGCCCCTCCTCTCCTCTTATAAAAGGCCCCCACCTCTATGTCCTTACCAACACTCCTAAAGACTTTGTCTCAGCCAAACCCTGCCCATTTTGGCTCTCCACATCCCTCTATTACTCCTTGAAGACTCAATTTTTTCATAAGTCTTCCCAAGGAAGCCTTTGAGCTCAAATCTAAGAGAGTTACCCGATTTTAACGTAATGCCTTCTTTTGGGTCCTTTTGTTTGATTTTGCTTCTTCAACCCCCTAACCTCTTTTTATTATTTTCTTTTTTAAAAACTCCAGTATCCTCCATATACTAGGATGTTGTTATAAGAATGATTCGAGCTACACTTACACACACATACATCTAATGGTTAAAGGACATACTGTTTCTGTGGATAGTGAATTTATGCCTCCCAAAACGATGATTGTTCAACATTCTTTTAACACCTTCAAACGTGGCCATTAATATGTCACTATATTTATATATGATATATAATATGTTTATGTTTTCCTTAAGCTTCTGTATTTTTCATTTTGGTCATACCTTTATGGTTTCCATTATGGGTAAACGCGATATCTTCATTTAAGGAAGTGCGGACTACTGCCCCCTCAAAGTGATTTGATTCGTTAAATACCATATGTGGGACGTATAAAGGATGGAACTATGATATTATATATGATATTATACTTGAATTATAATATACCTTTATATCATTATGATTCCATTCTATAAAATATGAAATAAAATGAAAGTAGCGTTCATGCGTACGTACGGCTTACCATCTCCAAGAACGGTGCATTTCATTTCTTACCTCTAAATGACTATGTAATATTATAAATGCATGTATATACTGTATATATATTATATATAAAAAATGATTATAATTCTGTATATAATGGATACATGAACAACATGTAATTATAAAGGGTTTATTTTTGACTCAAGTGCCAATGATCGTTAAAACGACCGTTATTAACTTAAATAATTACATAGTGTTCATGACATGGAAATAAGTGATATAAAAGGAATAATGAACTTGAAAAAGTTTCTTAAACAAGTATAAATTAACTCGAGTTTATTATTTAGGAGATTAAAGAACGACCGAGTCAAGTCGGACCCGAGGTATGGGACTTCATCTCAATCTTCTTTCATTGAGGCATATTTTGTTTTATACACAACCTTCTTTAATATTGTGTATAAACCTATTTGACTTTTACGTTTATTCAAAAGGAATATTTTTTATACGAAGCATTTACTAAATGACAAAAGGGAATGTTTTTGTCGTATGTATGCGGTGACAATGACTTCTCCGCCGCCGTGACAATTATTTGAGTTTCGCCTTCCTCTACAAGCCATACTTTTAAAAAAAAAAAATAAATACCATGTTTTACTTTTCTTTTATTTTGGTATTGAAAATGGTTTTCATAATGTTTTTATATCAATGTGTTGTATTGATATCTTGTGATTAAATGGTGGAAATGCTATGTTTCTTTTATGCATGTTTTATGTGATACGTTTATGTTGAGTTTATTGGGAATTATTATTAATACGGGTGGTTTCGTGATAACCTAAGGGTGGGTGAGCCCGATATAGCTCTCCAATTCATTGGGTAACGTGAAGGAGTGTAACGTCAAGGTTTCTCCGAAGAGATTTAGGGAAAATACTGTGATGGGTATTCCAAATGTAACCAAGACGGTTACTCCCTACGTAATAATGTTATGAATGCCTCAAGTTACCTTTATGTCTTATGATTTCTATGATTTATTCATGATTTTATGAGGTATGTTGAATTTCTTATGTTTTATGGGTAAAGTATGATTTCATTCTTATGTATATATGTACCAATGTTTCCTTTCCATATATTTTTATATCCCTTACTGAGCTTTTTATGCTCATCCCATGTTTTTTTTTGAAATGTTTTTCACAGGTCAAGGGAAAGGTACATGATATTATGATAGTGTCAAGGAAGTGTCAATAAAGAATCCATGTTTTCTTTTAAATATGTTCCATTGATGGGAAAGAAGAATACTATCTTTATGTAACCACTATGTTTATATGTGGAATGTAATGAAAGTTTTATGATAAAATTCTCTAAAACTCTAAACCCGAAAAGATCCTCAATGTGTAATCTTGAAATAACTCATGATTAAGTAAGGTTTAATGTTAGGGCCTTATAGTTGGTATCAGAGGTCAGTTTAGATAACTTTAGGAGTTATAATTCTATTAAATTATTATCCAAAAATATTTTTTTTTTCAGATTGAAGTGATATAGTATTTGAAGATTACCATGTTGCTTCTTCTAAGACATGTTTGTTCAGAATGGTTTTCCGCAGAGGAAACAGGGAAGCAGTGCTAGGAAGGCATTCAAGAAGGAAATAACCTTCCAAATCAGCATCCTAAGATGGTCGGAATTGGAACTGAATAGTTTGTTGCAGTAATGGCACAGTTGACTCAAGCGATAAATGGCGGTGGTATCCATACACGAGATCATCCAGATCAACCGCAGATAAACATGTGAGTGGTGGAACATTTCATGAGGAAACATCCCCCATCATTCAGAAGATCATGTTACCCTGTTCTAGCTGAAGGGTGGATTAAAGCACTGGATAATATTTTTGATGTCATGGGGTGTTCAGACAATCAAAAGTTTAGTCTTGCTATTTATCGTTTGGAGGGTGGAGCAGATCAGTGGTGGTCGATGGTTAAAAATATCAGGGACACTGATGAGATTGATGTTCTCGACTGGGATGTATTCAAAGGTATGTTTCTTGAAAAGTATTTTCCAAAGGTTGTTCGACTTAGGATGGAAAAGCAATTCTTTAAATTGAGGCAAGAGGAAGACTCAGTGGCTGCCTATGAAGAAAGGTTCACTTGATTGGAAAGGTATGCTCCAAATTTTATCTGAGACCTTGATAGTAAAATCATTCATTTTTACTCAAGATTAATGCCGAAATATAGAAGGGCATTAGCTTCTCGTGAGTTTAAATGTTATGAAAAGCTTTTTTGATGTGATAAGAATGTGGAAATGTAGTTTTCCGATGATCAAGTGTTCTATAACAACCAACTGAAGAAGAGACCGAGGTGACAAGATAAAGGTAAGAATTCTTCAAAAAAGTCTGACGGTAAGAAAACTAAGTTTTCAGTTTGTGATAAATGTGGAAAAAGGCATGCTGGGGAATGTCTTCTGAATTCTGTAAAGTGCTACCGATGTGGTAAGATGGGTCATAAGGCTCGTGATTGCACTGGAAAAGATCATGGTGATGGTAAGACCAAATTTGATTTACAGTTAGTGAAATGTTATAAGTGCAATGAGATGGGTCACTCTGCAAACGAGTGTCCAACAAAGAGCTTGGGTGATGGGAAGCAGTTAGACTACAAGCAGAAAGGGGTGGTGAAATCCTTTTCAACTACTTCAACAGATGTCGGGCCATCAAATGAAGTTGTATCAGGTACATTGTTTGTTTTTTCAGATTATGCCAGTGTGTTGTTTGATTCGGGGTCTACACATTCTTTCATCTCTGAAACCTTTTCTAGTAAAATGGGAATACCATCTCAAGAATGACTCCTGAACTTTTGGTAAAAACACCTGGGTGAAATGTTGAGGAAAAAAGAATTTATAAGAATCTTCATATCCTTATCTGTGGAAAACCCTACTTTCAAACCTTATTGTTCTACCTCTAGTAGAGTTTGATATTATCCTGGGTATGGATTGGCTCTCTATTTACCATGCTAAGATTGACTGTAGATCTAAAGAAGTTTCTTTTCAGAAAGACTTTCAGTTTGTGTACAAGAATGAACCCTTACTTTTGATGACTTATCAAGAGGCCAAGAAACGTGTAAAAGATTGAAATGAATGTTACCTTGCACAAATCATTGAAAATAAAGGAACTGTTCAGATTAATGGTGTGCCCGTGGTAAATGAGTATCCTGATGTTTTTCCTGATGAGTTGCCTGGAATAATACCATATCGGGAAGTTGAGTTTACTGTTTACTTAGTTCCTGATGCTAATCCAATTTAAAAACCCCCTTATCGAACGGCTCAAATTGAACTTTTAGAGATGAAGGAGAAATTGCAAGATTTATTAGAGAAAGGATTCATTCGACCTAGCACATCACCATGGGGTGCTCCTGTTTTATTTGTTAAAAGCAAAGATGGTTCAATGAGACTTTGCATTGATTATAGAGCCTTGAATAACATCACTGTTAAGAACAAATATCATTTTCCTCATATCGATGATTTGTTTGATCAACTACAGGGAGCTCAGTATTTTTCAAAGATTGACTTGAGATCAGGGTACCATCAGCTGAAGGTAAAGGAAGAAGATGTTCCGAAGACCGTCTTCCGTACAAGATATGGCCATTATGAATTTGTAGTAATGCCTTTTGGGCTAACAAATGCACCTGCTGTATTCATGGACTTAATGAATAGAATTTTCCATGAGTTCTTGGATAAGTTTGTGGTGGTTTTCATTGATGATATTTTGGTGTTTTCTAAAACTAAAGAGGAGCATGAAAGACATTTAAGGGTTATCTTACAAACCTTAAAAGAAAAGAAACTATATGGAAAATTCAGTAAGTGTGAGTTTTGGTTGCAACAAATTTCTTTCCTGGGACATATTGTTTCTAAAGATGGGATAACTGTTGATCCTGCAAAAACAAAGGTTGTTGAAGAATGGCCAAGACCCACAAATGTAACTGAGATTCGTAGCTTCCTTGGTTTGGCAGGCTATTACCAAAGGTTGGTTAGAATTTTTTCACGGTTATCTAGTCCAATGACTAAGATAACTCGGAAGGGTGTTAAGTTTATCTAGACAAAAGAATGTGATGATTGTTTTCTGGAATTGAAAAGAAGATTGGTGAATGCTCCAGTTTTGGCACTACCTTCCAGGAATGGTGAGTTTGTTATATACAGTGATGCTTCATTGAAAATACTTGGTTGCGTCCTAATGCAGAATGATCAGGTAATTGATTATGCTTCATGACAGTTGAAAACTCATGAGGTAAATTACCCTACACATGATTTGGAATTAGATGTTGTTGTTTTCTCTTTAAAAATTTGGAGGCATCATTCGTATCGTGTAAAGTGTGAAATATATACTGATCACAAAAGTTTAAAGTATATATTCACTCAGAAAGAGTTAAACACGAGACAGAGGAGATGGCTGGAATTAATCAAGGATTATGATTGTACAATTCATTACCATCTGGGAAAATCAAATAAAGTGGCTTATGCTTTGAGTCAAAAAAGTTATGCTTCATTAGCAATGGTGCGTTTGGAAAGCGATCCTTTGGTTAAGGATTTTTTGAACTTTGGCATAGAAGTTGTTGGTGCAGGAAGCTCTTCTGTTTTGTTTCAGGTATCAGTGAGATCATCTCTATCAGATAGAATCAAGCAAGCACAGAAGCAAGACAGTGAGTTGCAGAAAAAGGTAGAGCTGGTTCAGAAAGGTAAGTTTCCTGAATTCCACATTGATAATGATTGTTTTTTGAGATTTGGGAAGATATTGTGTGTGCCTTGTGATTCACAGTTCAAGAGAGAGTTGTTATGTGAAGCTCATAGTTCTCCGTTTTCAGTTCATCCTGGCAGTACTAATATGTACAGAGATCTGCGGGAGTATTACTGGTGGGATGGAATGAAAAGAGATATTGCTGATTTTACTGTGAAGTGTTTGACATGTCAACAGGTTAAAGGAGAGCGGCAGTTACCGAAAGGGATGCATCAGCCTTTACCAGTGCCAGAGTGGAAATGGGAGAATATATCCATGTACTTTGTTGTGGGATTACCGAAGACATCTCGAGGTAATAATCCAATCTGGGTTTTGTTGGTCGCTTGACTAAATCTGATCATTTAATTGGTATATGAGATACTTTTCCCTAGATCAACTTTCCCTTTTGTATCATAAGGAGATAGTCAAGATACATGGAGTTCCCCTCTCCATTGTATCTGATCGTGATCCCAGGTTCACTTCTAACTTTTCGAAAGGCCTTCAAAAGTCGTTGGGTACTGAATTAAATTTTAGTACAGCTTTTCATCCTCAATCAGATGGGCAGTCAGAACGAACAATTCAGACATTGGAGGATATGCTACGTTCTTGCACTATGGATTATCAGGGAAGTTGGGACCAACATCTTTCTTTGGTTGAATTTTCATATAATAACAGTTTTTATTCCAGTATACAGATGACCCCATTTTAGGCATTATATGGGAAGAGGTGTCGAACTCCAGCTTTCTGGGATGAAGTGGGTGAAAGGAAGTTGATGGGACCAGAATTGGTAGAAGAGATGGTAGAAAAAGTTCAGCTGATTCAGAATCACATGAGAATATCTCAGAGCAGGTAGAAGAGTCATGCGGATAACCGAAGGAAGGATCTATCTTTCGAGGTAGGTGATCATGTTTTTCTCAAGGTTTCTCCTTGGAAAAGTGTGATGAGATTTGGTAAGAAAGGAAAGCTGAGTCCATGGTTTATTGGACCATCTGAAATTCTGGAGAGAGTTGGATCAGCTGCATACCGGGTGACATTACCTCCGAGTTTATCTCAGGTACACAATGTTTTTCACGTTTCGATGTTGAGAAAGTATATGCCAGATCCATCTCATGTTTTGAGTCCAGAGGTAGTTCAGCTGGAAGAGAACATATCTTGTGATGAACAACCTGTCCAGATTCTTGACCACTGGGAGAAAGTGTTACGGAATAAGGTGATTAATCAGGTAAAGGTATTGTGGAAAAACCACATGATTGAAGAGGCAACATGGGAATCTGAAAATGCAATGAGGGATAAGTACCCCCATTTATTCGATAAGTAAATAAATTGTGGGGATGCAATTTTCAAAAGGGGGGAAGGATGTAACATCCCAAGTAAGTAATGAGTAATAGATATTTTTATGTATGTCTATTAATGAATTAGATAGTGTTTTAGAGGCTTAAAATGAAAATAAAACCAATCTTAAGCATGGAATACACTAATATTTTTAAAAAGATTGTTTTACTGCCTTTTGATGGAAAACCATTTTTAAATCCATCGTTTGAAAATTTTATAAGATATGTTTGTCAAAATAAACTTATTCTTTATGATTGGGACATCAAAATTTACTTTGTGTGAATTTTTGGTATTTTTCAGACAATGTTCATTTTTTAATGAATAGTGAAAAATACCGCATTTTACATCAAAACTGCCTTTTAATCTAATTTATTTATATGATTAGATTAAATTTTGAATTGGTTTTGAAGTTAAATTATAATATATTTTTACCATTTAATCCAATGGTGGTCATTGGAATCAATTTCACTTTCAAATTGGACTTAAACTGGTGTCAATCTTTTGATACTTATTGTTTCATAAAAACACGCTATTTGTCATGACAGCGGGAATTAATTATTAAATTAATTAATGTGACTTATATTTTTTGAATTTTGTAAAATAGACTTCATTTTTTAATTCATAATATCAAATATATCTTAGGGTGAATATTTGGTATTTTTCTGAAAAACTTCAATTTTTGATGAATAGTGAAACCACTAAGTGGTACTTATAAAAACTAATTTTTCATTTAAATGAAATTTTACCACTTCTATGTTTTGAATTTCAAAAATCCGACATACATTGTTGTCATTAAGAAGTAAAATGTGGTTCAATGAGATTAAAACAATTTCTTGATGAATAGTAACTATTAAGTTCTTAATCGCGATTAGAGGTAATTAGTGTAGTTTAAGGTAAAAATAATGTTTTAATAAAATGAGATGAGTTTGACACATCTTCTACTCTAATTGTATGTGTCATGGCCGACCATGAAAATACATGGTTCAACTTGGGGACCCCATGTAGCCACTTTGGTTGGGAAATGACATAAATAACTTTTTATTTAATGTAAAAGTAAAAATGACACAAACATGAAATGTTTTACTAAAACAATTTTTATATGGGGTTATAAAGATCAGATTTTTGATTTCAAATAGTCATTGGAAAGATAAAAAGATTTCCTACATCATTGTTTTTTTATAATTTTTATACTTTAAATAAATTAAATTGTTTATGACATTATGATGATGCAGTGATGACCTCATTATTTAACGATTTAAATAAAATGGAATGATAATGTAAAATCTAAGACCTACACATGTCCAAAACCTATTGGATGGGTGGATTTCGAACCCTTATCACCTTATCCTCGAAACACATCAATGTGGGACCTCTTAAATCCGAATACCATTTTAAAATAAAGTGACTTTTCTTTACCTTCCAAGAGTGCCCCACCTCTCCTCTTATAAAAGGCCCCCACCTCTACCTCCTTACCCACACTCCCAAAGCCTTTGGATCAGCCAAACCCTGCCCATTGTGGCTCTCCACATCCCACTCTTACTCCTTGAAGCCTCACTTTGGGCATAAGTCTTCCCAACAAAGCCTTTGAGCTCAAATCTAAGAGAGTTACCCGATTTTAAGGTAATGTCTTCTTTTGAGTCCTTTTGTTTGATTTTGCTTCTCAAACCCCCTAAACTCCTTTTATTATTTTCTATTGTAAGAACTCCAGTATCCTCAATTTACTAGTATGTTTATATAAGAAGTATTTGAGCTACACTTACACACACCTACATCTAATGGTTAAAGGACATACTGTTTTCGTGGATGGTGAATTTATGCCTCCCGAAATGATGATTGTTCAACATTATTTTAACACCTTCAAAGGTGGAAATTAAGATGTAACTATATTTATATATGATATATAATATTTTTATGTTTTCCTTAAGCTTCGGTATTTTTCATTTTGGGCATACCTTTATGGATTCCATTATGGGTAAACGTGATATCTTCATTTAAGGAAGTGCGGACTACCGCCCCCTCAAAGTGATTTGATTCATTAAATACCATATGTGGGACATATAAAGGATGGAACTATGATATTATATATGATATTATAATTGAATTATAATATACCATTATATAATTATGATTCCATTCTATAAAATACGAAATAGAAATGAAAGTAGCGTTCATGCGTACGTACGGCTTACCATCCCCATGAACGGTGCATTTCATTTCTTACCTATAAATGATTATGTAATATTATAAAAGCATGTATATACTGGATATATATGATATATACATAATTATTATAATTCTGGATATAATGGATACATGAACATCATGTAATTATAAAGGGTTTATTTTTGACTCAAGTACCAATGATCGTTAAAATGACCGTTATTAACATAAATAATTACATAGTGTTCATGACATGGCAATAAGTGATATAAAAGGAATAATTAACATGAAAAGGGTTCTTAAACAAGTATAAATTAACTCAAGTTTATTATTCAGGAGATTAAAGAACGACCGAGTCAAGTCGGACCCAAGGTATGGGACTTCGTCTCAATCTCCTTTCATTGAGGCATATTTTGTTTTATACACAACCTTCTTTTATATGGTGTATAAACCCCTTTGACTTTTACGTTTATTCAAAATGAATATTTTTTATATGAAGTGTTTACTAAACGACAAAAGGTAATGTTTTTGTTGTACTTATGTGGAGACAACGACTTCTCTGCCGCTGTGACCATTATTTGAGTTTCAGCTTCCTCTACAAGCCATACTTTTTTTAAAATAAAAATAAATACCATGGTTTACTTTTCTTTTATTTTGGTATTGAAAATGGCTTTCATAATGTTTTTATATCAATGTGTTGAATTTATATCTTGTGATTGAAAGGTGGAAATGTTATGTTTCGTTTATGAATGTTTTCTGTGATACGATTATGTTGAGGTTCTTGGGCATTATTATGAAGACGAGTGGTTCCGTGATAAACTAAGGGTGGGTGAGCCCAATATAGCTCTCCAATGAATTGGGTAACGTGAAGGAATGTAACAATAAGGTTTCTCCGAAGAGATTTAGGGAATATACTGTGATGGGTATTCCAAACGTAACCAAGAGGGTTACTCCCTATGTAAGAATGTTATGAATGCCTCAAGTTACCTTTATGTGTTATGATTTATATGATTTATTCATGATTTGATGAGGTATGTGGAAGTGCTTATGTTTTATGGGTAAAGTATAATATCATTCTTATGTATATATGTACCCATGTTTCCTTTCCATATATTTTTATATCCCTTACTGAGATTTTTATGCTCATCCCATGTTTTTTTTGAAATGTTTTTCACAGGTCAAGGGAAAGGTACATGATATGATGATAGTGTCAAGGAAGTTTCAAGAAATAATCCATGTTTTATTTTAAATATGTTTCCATTGATGGGAAAGAAGAATACTATCTTTATGTAACCACTTTGTTTATATGTGGAATGTAATGCATGTTTTATGATCTAATACTCTAAAACTCTATACCCGAAACGATCCTCAATGTGTAATCTTGTAATAACTCAATATTAAGTAAGGTTTAAGGTCGGGGCCTTATACCACTAAAAGACAATAAATTGTGCTGACAATCTCACATTTTCTATCCCCATCAATGGACCACATGAGACATTCCTATGTCAATCAGAGTATGGGTTTCTTTCACCATCCATTATGAGAACCTCAAATCCATATACCAAACTTCATGTCTTGAGAATCTCAGACCACCGTCAACCTTCAATGGGCATCATAAAGGATACCCAAATTAAAGGAACATTTTCATGACTATTCATGCATGCCCATGGATCCTCCAGATATTCCTATGGACATCAACCAATTGTGATTCTCTAAAAAAAGGAAACTACAATTCCCCTGATCTCTGAAATCATTAATGCATCACTCATCACCAAAGTGCGTCTAAATCTTTAATTTTATGACTTTCCAACTTCTTTAATCATGACCTGAGAAACATGACCCGTGATTAACATCATTTCCCTTCCATTCTTGAGAAGAGGTTGGATCACTCTCAACAATAGGTATATTAATAATCCTCTGGTGTCAGATTCTCCATGTCAGATCAATGCATTTGATGACCATAAACTATCTATGATTTGGTTATGATTTTTGACTTTAAACTATATCCCATAGTGGTCTAAGTCACAAGACCTTAATCTACTAGAAAAAGAGACACAAAAACATGTCAGTAAAAATCCCAAAACTGGAGACCTGAGAAAAAGTAAAATCTCCACTGGCTAATATATTCATCCTAAGTGTTTTGGAAAAAACTATAGTGCCGACATGAAAGGCTCATAGCTAATAGGGTCTATAACCCTAGTAAAATAATGTTCCTGCATGCTGGACCCGCTGGTCCAAGAAAATGTTAGGGAAATATTTTTCAAACCTCCTCACAATAATTATATATTTTCTATTAGGTGACCTACACTTTAGGGCATTCGAATCCTCTGTGGATTTTACATCTTTTGCGAAACACAGTTCATGAGTTGGGGTGACTCTAATCATGAAAACCATCAACGACCCTTTGAAAGGATATCTGGAATCAAGGACCCTTCAATTGACTATGAATACATTCTCAGGGATCCTGCATATGTGGCTAGGTATGTCGACCAAATGTATTACTCTAAAAAAGGACATTCCAATTCTCATGGGCCCTGATATCATCACAATATCACTAAACAACCAACTGTGTTGGAACCACTCCTTGTATGTCGATCCCATTAAATTCTCCAGATTTGAGTCCTCCAGATCGTAATGTACAATCCCCATACCCAACAATGCAATAGGATTCAATATACATGAAATTAAATCACCAGGTTACATTCCATTCCTCAAGGAATGACTGTGACGCTTCATTTCCTATCCTTTCATGAACCACTTCTTTGGATTTGAAACCACATGGCATAGAGATGAGAATTATTTTAACAGATATCTTTTCTAGGGTGCGATAACCCTTCCTAGGTACATTATTCTCATATCCAATGTCACCATGAAGACGTTTGAGTCTTCACAAATCTTCTATAACCCTCATAAAGAAGTGGGGATCATCTTACTATTGGTATACTATTGACACATTAGGCCCTTTACCTGCTAACTAAATGCGGAATCTCCTTTCTAGAATGGAGACTCAATCCTTGTGAGCCTTTTCAACACCATGGAATAACCTCGAATTTCAGAAGGTCATGGGACATACCTGGTCTGTCTGTACCATCTTATATTCATTTTCTCAAACTCCTAGGTTATGATTTACACCATCCATACCCAAACTACCCGGGAATGTTTTGTATCCCTAGTATTCCATCCTCATCAATATTAATTCTGTTGATATTATATAGCCCTTGGAATGTATACCCAAATTCAAGGGACCCCTCATCTAGAATATGTATACATTCCCATATATCCGGTATAAGTGCCTACGACCATAAAAAAAGCATGTCACTCTGCCAAAATGGGATTCCTATCATCACGAGAAAAAGAAACACCAGGTTTGGATACATGAAATCATAGTTTTTTAGGTCACTCTCAACATGTCTGTACTGTATCCTATACTGAAACAGATGGTCCAAGTTAAAATACCATAAACTAAAGCAATAGATGGTCAGATATAAAAGACCATAAACTAATGAAACTGATGGTATAATCCCAAAGGTCATAATTTAATGTAATAAATGATCTAATCTAAAAGACCCAAAACTAATGAAACTAATGGTACAAGATAAAATATCATACTCTATAGAAAAATATGGTTTGAGCTAAAAGACCATAATCTATAGCAATAGATTGTCCAAGATAAGTGGCCATAAACTAAAGAAGTATATGGTCTAAGATAATATACTGTAAACTAATGAATTATATGGTTTGAGAAAAAATAAAACTAATAAAAGAAACATATGGTCCATGTTAAAATAACTTAAATTAATGAAATAGATGGTCTGAGCTGAAGGACTATAAAGTAATGCAACCAATGATCTGAGATAAAACGACATAAACTAAAGAAATAGATGGTGTGATCTAAAGACCATAATATAAAGTTCCTGGAAATCATCATCATGACCCTTACATGGTCCTATTATCATCGAGCTAATTTCTTCGAATATGAAAAGCACTCATTGTACAAGACACAATTCCTACCCATGTGATTCCTCTTCAGATATGTAATTCATGATCATGAATTACAAAATAAGGGATGCATATCTACAGAAATTTACTCAATAATAGAATAGTAGGATATCATAAATAACTTATAAAGTTAAACAAACATGTCCATCGATACTATATAAAAGTGGGGATCTCCTCATATCATAGCCAATCCTATGAATGTACGATCCAATGTATGATTTCAAAATTCTACTTCCATTATATATCCTGCTTAGGAGACTCTTTTAGATGAGAAATTCTTTTCTCCTGTAAAGTCACATATTGACAGATTTGATCAAAAGATTTAGTCTTCTCCTTTGTAACATGTTGCAGCTCTTCTGCTTTAGAAACAACATCAAGCCTAGCTTTCTCTGTCGCATCTAGGAATCCATTCTACTCAAGCATGGTATTTTATAATGGATGTAATGCATTCTGAAACTGGGATTACTATACCTGGAGAGGGTCTATTTTAGAATATATATGATCCATCCATGATTTACCAATGTTAATTTCATCTCGATTGGCTAAAGCTTCCATCACTCATTGGGTAGATTCATTCAGGGCCTTACTCCAATCTTGGTTTGCTAAGGAGGAAGACTTGGTTGCTGCAACTCTCAACTCACGGGACCAATTCTGTTCCTATATAGATATTAACTCCTTCACCCATGAATGGAAAGAATAATTTTAATTGTATTAATAGAAAAGGATGTTAAACAAGAATCATAGATGAACCAATCAGTCCTTAAACATATCCAATGGTGTTTCTGACACAAAAATCCAAATCTCCATCCACATCATTCACCGCTTTGATTCATAGAGTGTTGTAGATCCAGTTTCTGGATAATAGTTTTTCCTGGTCACATAAATGAATTTCCAAACAATATCACTCAAATATAGGGTTATGCCATCAATTTTGGACGATGAGGGGAGAGAACCATCATATTCATTGGTTGATTCAATTGGAGTAACTCCTATATGGGCTGGCACAAATGCTTATAATCTCTGAAGTGATGGAACTATAATAAGTGATACAAGAGTATGTCAGTTATTGGATAAATCATTCGATGATGCTAAATATCTATATGTGTGACTAAGGTTAGAAACAAACCTTTTTTGATTGCATCACCAAAATCATAAACTTACTCTACTACTTCAACAAGAGAATATGAAACTCCTACTTATGATGAATGTTCTTGCACTGCCTATGGAACCATGTCTATAAATGATCTTTTATCACCCCCTTTTAGGAATATGAGACTATAAAGATACGTTTGAGGCATGGAGTGAGTAAAAAAATTTCTAACATTTTGAAAATATTTTACCCTCTTCATAGATCACCTCTACACTGGAAAATGCAGTGGATGAATAACTACCTACATCAACACCCTCTAAAAATCCCTCCAAATGCACAGGAATGGATGGAACACTGGTTAAAATATCTATAGCATGAAACAAACCCAGTTGAATGGGACCCTTTTCCATGTTTACTCATTGATGGATTGGGTTTAGTAGTGGGAGATCCATTGGAGCCACTAAATGCTAACACACATCCTCAAGAATAGTGAAAGGCTATTCTAAACGAGTTTGGTGGAGACTAGTGTGTTCCCAAAATATCATGATTCTAATACCAGCATAATTTATGATAAATCATGGAATCAAATACATTTATTACGTGGTAATTCTGGAATGGAAGTTTCTCATAATTAAAACTAATTATTTTTCTTTTTATACTTATTTCCTGAAGAAGGGTTTCCAGAAGGTGTTGATGTTGGAACTATCACCTCAAAAGTGGAAATTTCCACCCTCATTTGAGACTTTTGTCCTATGGATAGTTTATCACCAGTTCTCTGGTCACCACCATATTCCTTCCCAACAATTGTACCATGATGAGTATATTCATGGGACGACTGGGTAGAGAAATCATCAGCCACCTCCCCCTAAATCCATATATATATAATCGATGTCAGTATGATGGTAGGAATCTATGGCATTGTAAGAGCCATAATAGACCTAGATTCACCACTTCCTCAAAAAAGGGTAACCTTTCTCATCTTCAGCAATTAGAAGCATACCCAGAAGGATGATTTGGTGGACATAAGGGGAATACAATACTTGACCCCATGTACTCACCAAGACCGTGTCAACACATACAAGGAGGGCCCTCACCACCCATGGATTCTCTTAAAAGGGAATGCTATGAGGTGCATTGATATAATAAATACCATCCGAAAGAACCTCTGAGAGGACCAATATGACCCATAGTGAAACCTTAGAGTACATCAACTTTCAGTTTTCCCATTTACTGTGACATTATGGGATACATCAAGTCTCACATATCCCGTTTATCCATAGCAGTAGATGCCTCTACTGACAATGGTAAGCGTTTAGCCTCCTTGAATGGTTTCACCAGAGTATCCGACCACATGGAAGCCAACTACATCCCATGACTTGGGTTATATTCAAATTCTCAGGGAAAATAATCCTCAACAACCAAATTGGATAATGGCATGACGGGGTATGAGAAGATCCAAATATCTACACAGCCTTGGGATAAGTCGATCGCTACATCCTGAGCGGGAAAAAGTATTTACATACCTATTTCTTCCCTCATGAACATCTGCAAAAATTGGAGATCATCCATCAAGTTCTTCTCAGATCTAACATGAACATTTCTAGGAATCCTCGATATGATGCACATAAATTGGTGGATAAACTGGGATGGTTCATACCATTCAAAGACGAGTTCCCTGTTAATGTAGGTATAAATAACCCCCTCACTATGGGACTTCATATAAGCACATTACATAAGGTTATCCTTACCATCCACAAAAAACATCCTATCAGCACAATACAATATGATCTCAAGGAGAATCATTCATGAAATTTCACAAAATCCATGATTTATCAATCTTTCAATACAATGGGTCTTACCCAATTAAATCAATATAGGTATGGTATTAAGTCTGTGTTGGAGATTTATCGAATGATTGGATATTTATAACCACCTATATGAGCCCCCATCCTACCACATTCATCTTGGAATTAGTCAAATATTTTGTAGGTATCCTCTACCGAATAAACATGATACATGAGGTAGTAACACTTTGCTAACAATGGGATCATAGGTCTGACATACTCCTCCCATCCATCTTCGTTTCCATCGACATGTGCAGACTAGGACTCCCTCATTCCCTTTTTTTGATAGTATGTACCCACTCATTTGAATGGGAAGGAAGGCTTCCTATTGAACCAGTATGTCAACTCTATGGAAAACCTCCCATACCTAGTACTTGATCTTCCCGCCTTGAACCATGGGCTAATAAGCACCTGATTCACTAAGATAATCATTCGTAAGATAGACCATTGGCTTCCTAAAATCAGACTTAGAATGGGTATGCAAAATAAAATACTCAACCCATGTTTTAAGGGGATGTCCTCCCTTGGAAGCACCCCTTTCATGTGATTCTTCAAAGACAACTTATTAATCTCTTGAGTTAAAGGAGGGGTGTTGGTCACATCATCAAAGGCTGATTACGGATGAATGAATTCATTACACATGATACCAAGGATAGGAAACCCACGAATTTTTCCCATTTCTTGAAGACTAATACCAACATCGATGTGTGTGTGGTGGAAAGTATTATCTGAGGTCCAATGGCCGAATAGATCCCCCATTAAATTATTATCGAAATATTTTAATGTATTATAAATCCAAAATGATTCATAAATCCTTAATTACTTTATCTCCTTGTGTAATTAAGAATTAGTATATTGATCCTAGAAGGGCCACCCCTCATCCAGTCCAAAGCCCCCCCACCCCCTGAGTTGATGTCCCAATTAGAGGTCCACCCATACATTTGATCAGTGGTTGGCATCGACATTATCAAGTGATTCATATGGATGTCTTGGTTTGATACATGATCTTTCCTGTCGAAGTCATTCGGCATGATTTTAATCAGATGATCATCCTCAGGGCATCCTTTAGAGATAAAGTGGCCCCTTTGATAAATGGTAGATCAGAGAGTATTTTGAACACTCTAGATCCAGGAGTAGGGTATAAATGATGACATTCATGCAGGAATGGAAGTTTTATTAGTAATACCAACCCTATAATGGGGAAATATGTTTTAAATGGTATAGTTTGAAAGTTTAAATCCCATCTATTTTACTAAGTTCTTTTGATATTATCTGACTAAAAATGGAATTTAAGGTCCACACTCACAACCATAGACTCATGGTAGTTAGTTATTTCTATCACCTCCCCCATCAACATCATATCAGTGGGTTGATGAGAACCAAAACAAATCTAAAAATAATTTGGTTGCATAGGTCATACAAAGACAATGAAAAGTCATTAAAAAATTAAGAATGTCACGAGATAGAAGCATCATGTGCATCGCATGACTCAACAAGTTATTTTTGAACCAAGTAAAAATATTGTGAACCGTCTATAATCTGGAAGAATTATGGTGTAGAAAGCCCCTATAGGGCATTATGTGAATCACATGGCCCCCCTGAAGACTTGTGATCGTGTGACCTAAACATGATCACACAATTTTCAAATGCTCAACTGATCGGGTTAGTGAGTCCTGTGAAACCATCGAGGAAACTGTATGCCTCACACTAATGTTTGAGGAATTACTAAAAATCAAGTTCCCAATTGAGGAAGATAAGAGCTTTAGTACAAATCAGCCTTGCGCAAGTGATTTAGTGGGATGGGTTGGTGGTGAAACCTTGCAGGAAGGGTTCATGATCACGGTTCACGAAAGGATATCATGATGGGATCAATAGAGGGAGAGATCTAAGGATAGGCATCCAGTGGAATGAATTTTCTCCCCCATATATATAGGATGTTCAAGGAATTCCAGAAACCACCCTATAGACCCAACGTCACCCAATGCACGGGTTCACTGAATCGTCAAATTATCTGGTGGGAATTATTTTTCCCTATAACCGAGTCCTTGTCCCATAAAACATCACTCCTAAAGGGAGGAAATTTTTTATTCCCCCTAATTAATTACTAGAAAAATCAAAATGGGAGGAAATACCTTAATAAATATATTATTTTTTTCAAAAAATAATGTAAGTATGGGATGGTCAATGATTCATGAAAAATACGAGAGACTCGTGATCACGTTTTCATTTCAAGTTCATGAAAATTCCCCATGCATGTCGCATCACCAGCGGGTAGTCCCACAAACCCCTCTTCAAAAAACATTCCTTCTCTGGAGAAGGCCCACAGACAACAAAATGAGAACCACTAGGCTTCTTGGCTTTTAAATGTATTGGTCCTAAAAAACATTCCAATGTTTTTGAGAAAAAAGTGGGATGACATTCTAAATGAAGGACCCCCTTTGGTCAGGATTCTCATGAGCTTGGTCATTATTAGGAAGAATATATTCCTATTGTGATATAAATGAAATCATCAATGAATTATAATCCTTCACCAAATGAAACAAATATATAATCAAGATGATGGGAGAGGGGTTCGTTGTCATAGAAAGACATGAGACACACACACATGTACTATCACTACCCTTCCCCAAGGGCCCGAGCTGTGTCTACTCCAAGCCTACCTTCCATTACCTAGGGGCTGGTGACTACTAACGAAAAGGAATATAACTATAATGAGTAGGAATTTCATTTAAATATGTTCAAAAAATCAATCCACGAGTACAACCAGAAACAACCATGAAGTAACCTACTGTTGTAAAAAGTATACTAAAAGTAAAGGGGACAGAATACAAGCCCAACTGAAAATTACAATTACAACTAAAAATAGAAAGAAGCTCATGGATCGCCCACCATAGATCCTTCAGGAAGGGTAGTTACATCTCACGATCTTTGGACACAATGGCACGTCACGTCATATGGTCCACCTCTGAGCACCGTCTAGTCCTAGTTTCCTCATCCTTGATCAATGTTGTCTGTCATTTGGACAAGAAATAGCAAGGTGCGTCGTAGCCTATGTTGGGGTGAGTATAACAATACTCATTAGGGACCCTAAGACCCCCGAAGGTCTCCAAGAGTCCCTCAATGTAAAAACCACAAAGCAAGACATCAATCTCTAAGAATGATCAATCATCACCTCTAGTTAATTATATGCCCATACTTATACCCATGTTGTCAAAAGATACTCACCTCATTTATGAGGAAACATAAGACTCCAACTTTTAATCCATTTGTAAAATTGATCTAGGAAGGGAGAATACCACAAAGGTAACACCCCAATGGTAGCACCAATATGGTAAAAGTACCACAAAGGTGACACCATGAAGGTAACACCACAATGGTAAAAGTACCACAGAGGTAAAACCACAAAGGTAAAAGTACCAAAAAGGTATGGACTCAACTCAAACCATTTTTAAGTACTGAAGTACATAAGATTAGTCATAAAACATGATCATATTAACCTATTGAGAGGTTCTGCTACTAACCATATGAAGTCTGACCCATACAGGATCGATAGGAACTAACCCTCGCTAACCCACACAAGCTCTGACCCACATAAGATCGGTATGCACTGACCCACACCGGATCACTGATTACTAACCCATATAAGATCTAACTCACTTAGGATCAGTGCTGATCCACATTTGATTTCTAGGTACTATCCTCCGTATGTTCTGTCTCCAACCTCCACCTCACTACTAGCCACTAGATTTCCGCTCAACTACACATTATTCCAAGAGGATCCTCTCCTAAAGCCATTGGTCATACCTCAATTGCCAAAAATATCCATGTGGAAGTATCCCAAAGGACCACCCAATCATATTTGTCACAATGTGACAGATCACTCATCAATTGGATGCCTAGTCTGTGAGATATGTACACTTTTGAAAAATAGGCCCAGTTGGATTCGAGTTTGATCCAACCCAGGCCACATGTCATGCTCTATCAAAACTCACATAGAGTATCTCCAAAGGACATTATTGTCGCAAGAGTCTGTATGCCACAGACAGTGCATCAATCAGACTCACATTTTGTTAGTTACAACTCTTTCGGTGCAATGGGGTTGATCGCACCTCGATCCGGCCCAGATCGGTCGGGCCCACAAAAATATTCCAAAGTGTTCGCTTCCCAATAGGGGTCCCAATTACATTGATGGCATGTGTAAAAAAAACATAGTTCTTTAGTTACAGATATTTCTTTATTTAGGAACCGGTTGGGTCAAGGTCCATTTTGACTCGATCAGACCAGCTCGATGCAACAGGTCCTAGGGTCTACCTAACACTGCATGGGTCCGTCCCACTGGGGGTCGGCCCATTTCATTGGGTCTAGACCATCGGGGTCTGCCTGGCATGTTCGCGGTCCTTTTCCGTGCTTGGCCCGACCCATCAGGGGGGCTCGACCCACCCGCGCTGGCATGCTGGGTCATGGGTCCGACCCGCTGGGTGGGGAAAACAAGTTGGACCACAGGTCCATCTTGGCCCACTAACTAGTCCAGCAAACTGGGTGGGTCTGGACTGATTGGTTGGCCCATGCCAGTAGGGTATACCTAGGGGCGGACCGTTGCATCCTGATGGCCATGCGTTTATGGGCCCGTTCGCAAGCTAATGGGGTGCAGCCCTGCCGCAATTAATGATCAGTTGTTTGGCCAATTGGGGTTTCACCAACGCGGCTCGGTGTGGGCCCTTCCACACCTTCATGTCATGGCCTTAATGCCGCAGCCCCTTCCGCCAGTGGAACCTTGGGGTGATTCCCCTGTCCCACGTAGTAGGTTCGAGTCGACAGGCTTTGGCCACTGTACCGAGCCATCGCGTGGTGCCTCCCATCGCCTGCGACCTTTTACCGCGGGGTTTCTCCGGCCACCACCAGCCGCCACTGAAACGGCGCACTGAAAGTTTCTTCCAATGGTCAACAGGCAAGCTCTGATATCTGTCCTAGGTGTCTTCAGTGCCTACGGCTCTCCCGCGCTGTCTCTGTCATAGCATGACCTTCTATTTCTTGTTTCCATCGAGTTGGAAATTGTGTCCTGAAGTTCACATCAAGAACGAAGTAGCGGAGGGTCCAATAATTGTTTGTTTGGCCTTATCCCTCCACCATACATGATAACAAGTGGGAGAGAAATTTTAATTAATCAAATACATCATCAAAATAAACCCCCTACCAGGAAGATTTGTTCGCTGATGTCGATCGACATAACTCCTTTGTGGTCCATGACAGTTTTTGCATCTGTGGCTCTCATCACCACTTGCTGGAACTGATCTTGTCCTCCAAGTGGTTGTCTCTGCGGTACATTTTCTTTGCATCATCAATTGAGGATGTTGTGCTAACACTCTTCCCCGAGCTCCATATAAATAAAAGAGGGTTACAGTCAGTAATTCACATGGAATTAATGGGGTTCATTGAAATAAAGAACCTTCCTCATTCCAACGGTGTGGTTACAAGAATTATGAGGAGTCAAGCCATTTAATGGTTGGACATGTCATTGGTATTTCCACCCCCGCTCATCCATTGGATGAATGGAGAAAGAAAAATAAAATAAAATTGTTATTTTATTGTTCTCATAAATGTCGAAAAACTATCATTTTCTCTTGATCCACTACAGCCAACATGAAACCTCTTTTAAGAAAATCCCAGCACTGTGGATTCATTGGTGCCCTTGGATTCTAAATCCAACCACTGGTACAAAATAAAGAAAACTCCAGCCAAGTGTTTACTGAACGTACCTTTAAAAAAATTCATTAAATTATTAACATTCACCGTCAACCCGCAGTAGTCAAGGATAGGCTCTACCAAAAGGAAACACGTCCCAACGAACTCAATGGTACTCTCAGATTTTCAATCTGATTTATCATTTATATGTTATGGATTTTAAAAAGAAAATTATTGTTACAAAAATATTTTATTTACGACCAATAACTAACATCCATAGTTAGCCCACGCCAACCAAAGATAGTAATTTCCTAAAGAAATAATACCCTCACAAGATCAATGGTGGTATATGATTTCTAATTTGAGTCACTGTTCGAGAGTTTTATGCATTTGAAATATAAAATAACATTATTTAATTATTTTATAAACATTTATGCCATTTTTGGGTTTTCCCACCAGAGGCATGCGCAAACTAAACTTATTCCATGCCTAGGGTAAACCCATTATCCTGAACACTATGGGGTAATCATATTTTTGATCTAGGAACCTATTTAAGAGTTTTTACACTTTTCAGAAAAAGTGGTACCAAGCGCTATTTTCAAACATAACATTTTTTGCTGGATAATTATGGGCACTCCGAGGCACGAAATCATGTGCCGTCAGATTTCAGAGTCTCAGAATAAATCCATATAATTAAAAACAATTATTCAGAAATTACATGAAATTACATTCACCTCACCTTTAGGCTTTACGTCCCCGAATGCCAAAAATAAAGTCAAATCAAGAAATTGAGGATATTGAGCATGAATTTGAGCCTCCCGACCACTTTTGCTCTCCTGGAGGTTCCCATGATTCCACCATATTCACACCAGAGGGATCGACCATCCACAAAGGAATCGGTCATGTCGATCCTCTATCTCCACTAGATATTCTATGAAAGTCCCCCCATTGTCAATGTCCAACTCAACCAAGTTGATAACCTGTGATGGATCACGCATGCATCTCCTCTACTGTGACACAAGGAAAAACATTATTCAACCGGTGCATCTGTGGGGGAAGATATAGATTTTACGCCACCTTTCCCACTCTGCTAAGAATCTAGAATAATCCAATAGACCTTGGAGGTAGCATTCCACCCCTTCCAAACCTCTACAATCCTCATTGGGGTGGGACATCTAGGAAGACATGGTCTCCCTCCTCGAACTCCAAGGGTCTCTGTCTCTTGTTGGCATAAGACTTCTACATGCTCTATGTAGTCTTCTATTGTTGAGAAGTGAGGCATCATGGTACAAACTATACCACTGCTTTCTGTATCCCTATCCAACAGTACTAACGCCGGAGGTCCTAGTACATCTTTGCCACACTACGATGTACCGTTAAAAGGTTATGTATGAAACTCCCTCAACACCTCCTCTTGAAGCATCACTAGTACCATGGAGATTCCTCTAAAGAGAAGGAAGTTCTCCCCACCTTCATAAAATCCTTCAGGAGACTGTATTGATGATATTTCATCATGTTAGGCCTCGCAGTCAACATCCCCAAGCTGTGCCTCCCGAACACGCTGAAGAAGTGGGGGAGTGACAGTGATAGACTCATGGTAAGTTGATCTATATTTATCCAAAATGGATATCCACAACATGATTAGCTTCTCTGACACCTCACTCAACTACTGTAAACCATACCACCTGTTGAGTGCTTCTGCTACCACGTTACCCTTACCAGAAGTATACACATTTTCTAAGTCATAGTCCTGGAGTATCCCTAGCCATCATAGATGTCTCTGGTTCAGGTCCTTCTATGGGAAGATATACCGTAGACTCTTGTGATCATAGTAATAGTAAAATGTTCACACATCAAGTAGTGCTACCACATCTTCTTGAACAAATACAACTGCTGCTAACTCTAGGTCATGGGTAGTGTAGTTTTTCTAGTTCTTTCTCAACTTTTGTGATCCTTGGCGATCACTACCGACTCATGTATCAGGAAACAACCTAGTCTGCTCCATGATATGTCATAGTAGACTACAAACCCAACTCCCTCTCTTGTTAGCCTCATGATGGGGGCACTCATAAGACTCTATCACGGCTTTAGAAAGATCTTCTTATACTTTTACGTCCACCAGAAATCCCCCTTCTTTGTCAAAGATGATAAGGGTGTCACTACCCTAGAAGAGTCAGGTACAAATATCTGGTAGTACCCATCCAAATCCGAAGTCCCTCTCTCGTCTAGAAAGTAATCCTGGAAACATATTTTGAAGATATTTCCCCAAACTCTGCCACTATTTTTTGGCACTGAAAACTCAAAACTCCTGTTGCCACAAGGGTAAGGTTGAATGACTCAAGAGTGATCGACTTCACCCTCCTATACAAGATTTTATCCTATACTGCTTGGGTTTCCTTTTTCCCCAACCAAAGAAACCACATTCCAATTTTTTAGATATACTACATCCTTTTAGTCTAAAATAGTTGATCTGAGTATGAACTATGGATGTCTAGTCCATACAAAGACTAATGTCGTTAGGCCTCGAAGATTTCACAACAAGGTTCCAACCGAAACTCTCACCTCAAGGGTCAGATCACACCGTCGTTATAAGTGTGATTATCGAGTCTCCTCCCAATGATATCTACAGAAATAAGGGTCAAGTCATTGTTTAAACCTGAAACTCTAGTCCTGGAACAAGATTTGGGGTACGAAGGAATGATTGGAACCATTGTCTATTAATAGGGAAGCTGGTAGTAGTCACAGACCATTCCATGAATCATTCCTGGAGCCCTTGGGTCACACTCCTTGACTTCATGTAGCTACTCCCTTCCCATGTCCTCTAGCTTCTCGAGCCTGGTGGGGACCACATGGGGTGGTGGTTGTAACTTTTCAAAATGTATACCACCTCATGCTTCTCTCCTAGCTATACATCTACATTGGCTGCCCTACAGAGTCTTCTATCCATATCACTTTCTCTTCACACAAAAAATTTACAGACCCAAGTCACTGAGATTGGCATCCATTTCCTGGTTTCCCTCTTCTAAAATTCACTAGTTTTATCTGGTCAACCAATGAAAATTCAACCACAACGGTTATCTCTAGAACACTAACAAAAGTAGGAATGCATAGAAGAATAGTGTTGGATTAGATGTCCCTAAACACACATTGCTGGGCGGTCCGATCCCTGAAGTAATTACCATACTATGTTCATCAGGTACCAGGTATGGTCGGTACACCTCGATCAATACTCAGCTACTGACATGTTGTCATGTCGAAGCTATAAAAGCCCAAGGGAAAACTCACCCCTTAGCCTTTTATGAAAAGCTACCCCCTTCTATGAGGAAGGTTCTTAAGCTTGTTCAATGAAAAGTCGCCTCATCACAAGATCATGGTAATCTATACCAAGTCATCATACTACTGATTCACATAGAAGGCTCTCTACTAGGACCGCCATCTGATCAAATGGTTCCCTTTATAGATAGAAACATGCCCACCTTCTCAAGTAATTCCTTTACCATCTGCAAGTCGAGCTCGCATCGGAACCTATGGATTATCTGATGAAGAAACATGTGTAAGGAACTAAGACTACAAATATCCTCTAATGGTACTGTCAGTTGTAACTATTGACAAACAGTCAGTGATATAGCGAGAACACTACCTGAAGGTACCATCTCAGGCAACTGTCCATGTATCGAAGCCTCATCAACATGAAGACCATCCTCATAGCCAGACACTGATAATGACTAGCAATTAGGATCTCCATCTGATCTGCTAATGTCCCAATTAGGCAGAAAACTCTATCCATAGCCACCAGCCTGTCCTTAGCTAGTTGGGGATCTATCTCACCTCGAAATATCGTATGTCTCTACCGCTGGAACTCATGAAAATCACTTAGTCATCATGCACAGTACAAATGATGCATCTGTTACTGATCCACACAAGATCGCTCAGTGTGGATCCACACATGATCCCTCGGTGCAGATCCATACTGGGTCTCTAGAATTCTGATCCACAAAGGGTCTCTTGGTGGGCCTTCATCCTGTACTCTCTCAGGAATATAGATGGTTGTCTATGCAGTGATATCCTGATAAGTAACAAGTGCACCACAATCATTAAGTTATACTTAGTGAGTAGACTCCAAAGAAACCAAGGAAAAACATTTTCAAAACACATGCAATCAATGTTTTCTTGCACCAAGTCAGAAATTAGAATTCAAGGTCCTAGTGTATAGATACTTCGGCCTCTGCACCAACACTAGAATCTCCAAACTGAAAAACACACTAAAAAAATAACACTATTTCTCCATTTAAAAGATTGTATTCCTAGTTCTTGGTAGAATTAACTCCTCTAATACCACTTTTTCACGAACCATCCCCTAGGGCATGTGCCGTGACTACCCCAAGCCCACCTTCCAAAGGCTAGGGGCTGGTGACTAACACTAGAAAAATGTATCCCTATAAATGGAAGGCATTACCTATAAACATGTAGAAACATACAATCAAAGAGTAAAAAATGAAGAAACCATGAAGTAAACTACTCTAGTAAAAAGAGTACTGAATTTAAAGGGGCTAGAATATAAGACCACCTAAAAAGTAGAAGTACACCTGAGAAGTGAAAAAAAATCCTAGATCATCCAAAATGGATCCTACCTGAAGGGTAGGTACAACTCATGATCTGTAGACACTGTGGCACGTCACGTAAAATGGCCCACCACTTTGCACCATCCAGTCCTGGCTTCCGCATCCTCGATCAACGTTGTTTGTCGTCTTCACAAGACAATGCATGGTGTGGGCATAGCCTATGTAGGAGTGAGTATATCAATGATCAGTTTGGACCCGAGACCCCCAAATGTCTCCCAGAGTCCCAAAAAAGTAAAACTACCAATAAAGACCTCATTCTCAAAGTTCGATGAAATATTTAACTCTAGATAGGTATATTCCCATAAATATACTGATGATATCAAAACATACACATCTCCTTCGTGAGGAAACTTAAGACTCCACCTTTTAAGGCATTTGCACAACAGATCCACAATGGAATAATACCATAAAGGTAACACCATGTAGGTAACACCGGGAAGGTAAAAGTGCCACAAAGGAAACACCACGAAGGTAACACTGTGAAGGTTAAAGTACCACAAAGGTAACAACATGAAGTTAAAAGTACCAAAAAGGTAAATACTTTTCTCACATCAGGTACATGAACTGAAGTACATATGATTATTTGTAAAACAATAAAATCTTATTCTATCAAGAGGATATGCTGCTGACCATATAGATTCTGGCCCAAATAGGATGGATAGGTACTATCCACTGCTAACCAACACAGGATATGACCCACACAAGATCGGTATGCGCTGACTCACACATGATCTCTAAGTACTGACCCACATAGGATCTGTGTTAATCCGCACATGATTGATTGGTACTATCCTCCAAATGTTTTGTATCAAACCTCCACATCACTACAAGCTACATGATTCCTACTCAAGTACGCCTGATTTCGGGAGGATATTCTCCTCAAGAAATCGGTCGTACCTCATCATCCATGAAGCTCCACAAAGAAGTGTCCCAAAGGACTGCCCCATCATAAGGGTCCCAATGTGAAAGATGGCACGTCAACCGGACGCCCGATCTGTGAGATATGGATACTTTTTTAAAAATACCCCATAAGGATTCATGTCTGATCCAATCTAGCTCATATTTCAAACTCTGTCAAAACTCCCTTATAGTATCTTCCAAGAATCACCATGCCATAAGAATCCTTATTCTATAGAAGAAACATCCATCAGACACTTGGTCTGTTAGTTACACCTCTTTCCGTGAAACGTGGGGTGATCACACCTCGATCCAGCCCAATTTGGTCGAGCCCGCTGGAATATGCCCAAGGGTCTGATTCCCAAAATGGATCCCAACGACACTGATGATTTGTCTAACAGAAACCTGTTTCATCAGTTACGGGTGTCTTTTTATTTGGATACTGGTGGGTTCTGGGCCTTGTTCCACTCTGTCAGACCGGCACGATGCTACAGGTCCTAGGGTCTACCTGACCCTGCTCGGGTCTGTGCCACTAGGGGTCATCCCGGTTCACAAGTTCCTGCCCTTTGGGGTCGACCCGACTTGTTCACTGGCCCGGGCCGTGGTTGGCTCAGCCCGTCCAACTGGCCCCGCACTTGAGGGACCATTCACCAGCCGGTGGGGTGCTTCCCCACCGCAATTAATGGTTGGTAATTTGGTGGACCGGGGTTTGGAAAACATGTCATGATGTGGGCCGGAACACACCTTCCTGTCATGACCGCTTCCACAGGATGCGCCTACAGGCGCCACCCTTTTCCCTTGCGGCCTGGTCAGGTCGGTCACCATCGACCAACACGACACGCCGTCACGCGCCCACTTCCACCTCCAACAACCGGTTTCTGCGGGGCTTATCTCACCCCTGTTGGCCACTGCCAAAATGGCATGGTAGTATTTTATTCTGCGGGTCATCTGGTATGCTCTAGTGTCCGTCCTTGATGTCGTCTACAACTATGGCTCCCCCGTGATACCACCATCATAGCATCACCGACTATTTCATGTTGTCATGGAGTTGGAAATTTTTTACTAATGTTCACATCAAGAATGATGCAGCGGAGGATCTGGGCCTTGTACGTTTGGCCTGCTTCCACCGTGTTACATGATAAAAAGCGGGAGAGACGATTTAAATCCTCAAATACAAATTCTAAATAAACCCCCTACCTGGAAGAGTTTTTCACTGATGTCGATCGATGGAACTCCTTCGTCGTCATCATCAGTTCGTGCTTCGGTGGCGTTCTTCACCACTCATTGGAACTAGTTTCATCCTCCATGTGGTTGGTGTCACGGTACATTTCCAGATCCTCGTCCCTTGGTGAAGCCATGCCAAAAATCTACCCTGAGCTCCATAAAAATAGGAGATGGGGAAGGTGAGTAACACATGTGGTATTTATGGGTTTCATTTATACATGGAACCACCCTAATTTCAATGGTGCAGTTACAAGAATAAAGATGAGTCAATCCATTTAATGGATTGACATGTAATTGGTCCCACCACCACTACTCGTCCATTGGCGGAAATGAGAAAGAAAAATAACATATCTTTTTTATTTTATTATTCTCTTAAATATCCAAAAACTATCTTTTTCTCCTGACCTTATGTGGTCGAAGTGAAGCCTCTAATAAGCGAATCCTGGCATTTCGAATTCAACAGTGCACTTAGATTTTTAATCTGAGCATTAGTTCAAAAGATTGAAAATGTAACCCACGCATTTACTGAAAGTATCTTAAAAAAACTCAATAAATTATTATGATAAACTCTCAACCTGTGCCGGTGGGGGATAGGATATACCTAAGGAAAACAAATCTCAACGAACACAATGATACTTTGGGATTTTCCATCCAAGTTAGAATTTAGATGTTACGGATTTAAACAATAAAATAATTGTTTCATAATTATTTTATAAATGAACAAAAACTATCTTCCCTAGTTGGAACGCATGAGAAAATATTATTATCTTCCTAAATAAACCATGCCCTCGCAAGCTCAGTGGTGGTATTGGATTTTTAATTGAATTCACCATATGTAATTTATAAGCATTTGAAAAATAAAATAACTTTATTTTATTATTTTATTTATGGTTATTTCATTTTTGTGTTTTCTCACCGAAGACCTGCGCCGACTAAACATAAGTTTCACCTAGGGTAAACCCGTAATCATGAACACAAGGGTGCCCTCATATTTCAGATCTAGGCACCCGTTTAAGAGGTATTACACTTTTTAAGGAAAACCACTCACGCGTGCTATTTTTAAACTTAACAATTTTCACCTGATCATTCCGAGAACTCCGGGTCTCAGAATCACGCGCCGTCAGATTTTTCAGTCTCGATATAATTCAGTTTATTCTAAAATATTTATACAGAAATTACAATACATTACATGGACACCCATAAGGAAATGTGGGACCTTGGTTTCATGTCTAACTTAATGCGTGGAAGCCCTCTGGCTTGTTAACCTCATCATAGGGAATTTCACCGGAATGTCTAGAAAACTCTACGAAACTTCACTGATGGATGGATAAACCAACCCACTGCATGTTTTCATGCTCTCCACATGAACCATATTGGTTACATGATACTCTATGGAAAAATAATGTAAAAATATTATGCACTACTCATGCCAATGTGCATGATCCCAAAACATTGTAAAATTAAAGAAATGAGCTAAAAAAGGAGGATGAGAGATGGGTTATCCATCACTGATAGACATGTGACACACCCCTGACAGCTTTAAATCCACTGTGATCCCTTGTAGATAAGATCACCTTATCTCACAGAATCCCTTTCTTCATCCTCATCATCAGGACATGGAATGCTCACACACACCCATGCGACCCATATTAATCATGTGATGCATCTCCAAAAAAATATAATAAATACCCATGACAACACACATAAAATCTCACATAACTCCAAACCATTGTTAAATTGATTAATGGAGATTAAAAGGGTGGATACTAGAGGTACTCACAATCTCTGAATGGCATGGGAGGTGACCAACCTCAAACACATTCCCATGACACCCTCAAAAAACTCACCCAGGTCTAGCGTGTGTCTTCCCACAGGCATTTGAATCTAGCGAAGGCCCTCAGATATGTTACTATAACCACATGAAGATCCATTGACTTAACTTCATGATCGAAAAAGTCTTCAATAATCTAGATAATACAATAAAGTATTTTTTTTATGAAGGAGACTCATGATCTCTAAAAATTCAGGGAAGTGCTTGAAGCAATCCATGGTAGAGACCCAAGAAATCGGGTCGTGCCATACCCCTTCCTGTACTCCTTCCTGGACTTGCGCCAGATACACATCAAAATTAGGTGAGTATCAAGGCTGAGGATGTCTATAAATTCCAAACCATAAGATGAATAAAGTTTCATATTTTTGATCGACCAAATTCCAATTCTCTAATATTTATCTATTGACATTGCCAAACTATTCGGGTCTACTTAACATGTGAACGGACAACATTCCATTAAGAAATATACTAGCAAGAAGCTAGAGTAGTCATGCACCATACATAAAGTTCTTTGCATGTTCACTAATAGATCACGTGAAGGAAATTCGATTTGACATGTGAAGATCATACCACATGTCCTCCAAATCATGTTACACTCAATGAAACTGACACTAAATGAAACCAAGGCATTCTCTATACAAGGGTTAGAATCAATATTGAAGGGAGATGGATTGAGCACATGACATACTCATTGCCCCTCATGTGCTTCACATATTTCATCTAAAGACACTCAAAAACACCAAGTCATATAATCTAGATTTCACCACACCCCTTTGACATGTCTTTTGGGACAAGTGAAGTCTTCCAGTAATGTCACGATACATCAAATGGTGCCCCGCAGGTTCCACATTCATCTTATGAACCCTCTAGGTCCATCACCAAAGACTAGAGACATCCTTTGGAAACATAGCCTGACCTATTTAATGGTGTTATCCCATGTCATAAAAGTCTCATGAATGAATCAAATCATGAAAAACAAACCCCATGACACCTTCTACTCTCAATTCCCTCATGATAGGTCAATCAAGAAACACGACACATCTTGGGATATTCCACACTTACACCTGCACCACTGTGCATTTCAATAAATCCTAGTCATGCGATAACCCATATGGTATTCCCGCTAGGACTTGGGATGTCTTCCAGACAAGATGTCTAGATCACCAGAGATTCCAAGTATTGGAAAATTCATTATGTCCCCGAAATATATTCCTCGATCCATAGTGAATCCTATGTGTCTAAGGGCCATGATAATGTGAACTATAATGAATCTGACTCATGCCATATTCCAGATACGTAGGGCACCTCCCTCTGATTCCCGAGCTCCATATTAAATATCCAGGGAGGGACCAAGATATGAGTCACTTGTCCAATGAAATGACATTGATTACGTGTTGTCCCTTGTTTCTCAAAAATGAGAGTGGATCGCACAACCTAATGGATATGAAATGGTCATATCATCTTACATATAAAACCCTATAAATTTATAGGGAAAATCATTGTGTAGGACCCAATAAATGTGAACTATGAGAAATCTGATTCCTTCTATATCCATGATATGTAGGATGCCTCATTAAGTCATGATATCTATAACATACATCCCAAGGACTGTTCTAACATGCATGTTCCATACCCATACTCCATGAGGTTGATCATCTAATCACCCTTATTTCTCACCTTGATCATGGCTTACACAAGCTTAGGGAGATGAAACAAAGAACTCAATAGAATAATAAATCTCTAAAATCTTGGGAAACGTCAGTGTGTATGCCCTGACATAAAATGAATTACACCAAAACTAATTCCTTCAATACTCATTCCACATAGTCTACCCCTCTTCATGGTTTGAGCTCTATATTAATCATTCTAATAGATCCTAATATTTATGTCACCTACTCAAAGGAATAACAATCAATACTTGATGTCCATTGTTTCACACACCGAGCATGCCTCATATGAGCTTAGGGAATTTTGGTAATCATTTAAAATGTACCATGGGTATCTATAATGAAATAGTCAACCTTAATATATATGTTCTGATGTAATGAACTATGACAACTGTAATTCTCTATATATTTGGTATAGAAAGGAAATACCTCCTGGAACCGACCTTGAAGGTGTTATAGAGAACCCATATAATTCCTTCCACATGATGTAAAACTACATGAGTTAAATAAAGTATGTGGGATTTCATTCATGAAATAACCATGATACATAGGATACCTTAAAATTGTTCAATACAATCCCCAGAAAATTAATAGCCTCCTCATATGGGAGCTTGTTCTAAAGCACATCGTTATATGGTTTCGACACATAAACAACCACCTGTTTTCATAGAATGATGAAGAACCTCAGAAACATACAGATGAACTCATCCAAGAGACCCAAATCATTTTCATATAAAAGAGAATTGACTTAAATTCATTATGTCAGGATAACATGTCCCATATCATGATTAGGAAGAGATTGAAAAACATATATTATATCTATAACATAGACAAATCGTAGGCTACAATTCTCTCCAAAACGGTGTGATGAGCCTAATCTCCCATCCTCTAGACCAATGAAAATAACTAAGAGTATTTGGGCATGAAAACCCAGATGACATTCGGCCATTGGAATGTAGGTTTGTACCCAACTACGGATTGAGGGACCCTTGGGAGTTTTTGGGAAAATTGAAAACAGAAATGGGATGAGTGAAACCCATTCCACACTATATTTACTCACGAAACAACCATATATAGGTGGAAAAAAATTAAAAAAATCATTAGAAATGGAATTTTTTTTTGTGAGTTTATCGTTGATCCCCAAACACTCATCTCATACATATATCAAGATCAACCATCATTTATAGGGCCCTATTTTTTTAATACAACAACCATTATATCCACATTGTATCCCATAATTCCCATATAATTTGTCAGTATATCTTAGTAGGCACTATAATATATTTACATTAATATATGAAAAAATAAATGTTCATGCATAGTGTGAGTATTCATAAAAATAATTTAAAAATCACAATAAATAATAAAAAATTTCACAGCCTTATGTTCTCCATCGTTTCGCTGTGTGATATAACCCCCATTCATCCAATTAAAATATGTCTCTAAACATGTCCCACTATCATATACTAGTAATCCCAACCTAATTAATTGTTTTGGGGAATTATATTTTGTGACGATTTGTTGAAAAATATGTTCAATGTATGTCCCAATAGAATATTTATTATTCTGGTCCTATCATTATTCTAATAAAACGATACCTAATACATGGGGTGTATGTCTTGATTGAATATGATATATTTTAGACATTATATACCACTAATGGAAAAACCATCAATTGTTGGGAAATATAATATAAAAATAGAATAATTCATGGTAAAGTCATCCTAAAGATAATATATACATGTATTAATCATGTAATAAAACATTAATTGATAGAGGGAATCATGTCCCTTGTGATGATGAATCTCTTGAGGGAACAACACTCATGGAATCTAAAAATTTAATATCACAGAATATCACAGATTGTTTTTATAAATCCCCCCCATCACACCATATCCCACATAATTGAGTATGGATTTCCACTACCCAGTAGAAATGATGATTCATCCCTTTTGTGTTCTGGCGCGAAAAACAACTTATTATAGAACACCATAATAGAGTAAGGGATAACTCCCAAAATTGATATCCAAGCCCCACAACAACACCTCTCATAGATAAAACACTAAAAACAAGAGTTTTATTACCATCTATGGATTTGTGGTGTTATATTATCGAACAACCAATACGTCACCAAATATGTAACATAATACATAAGGTGTTTTTTGTGGTAATGATTATAAATTAGTAACAATTAGGTGGAAATACTCCATTCTAATTTCTAATCTATAAGCCAAGATACCCTGACACTTGATTACATCAAAATTGGTTATCATCAATCAATATATCAGTAATATCAATAATATTATACTATGGATCACCAAATTCTCCTAGGATATCATTAGTAATATAGCACCATATGAAAAGTGGGAATATTGTAATGTTTACCTTAACTTTAGAAGGAACCAAATATTTGAATAATGGGATTGGATTAAAATGTCCCACCCCTCACAAAAGAACATTTCATCTTAATAATAGGATGGGCTTAACATATCACATCCATTATGAAATAATAATACTTTGAATAATAATAAGGTATTATTTTATCCAATTTCTCTATGAATGAACAATGAATTTGAATTTATTTTAAGGGACTAACATATCTTATAAATTGAGAAATAATAAGGTAATTAGCACCTACAAATTTGTTTGGATCCAGTGTAGCAGCTTTGCAATGGTTTTGGGTTTTGTGGTTCAGCGGTCAAAGGTTTCTTAAGGCACTCCAGTGTTGGCCCCCAATTGATTTCATTCTCGGTTTTCCAGTTTTAGGTCAGTAATATCTCTGTCCTAACATCATGCCCCCACTTCATTCCAAGTCGGTCCCGAAGTGGTGGCTCTTCGATGATTTTGGGAGGTGTGATACGACGGCTGAGTAACCTGTGTGGCATCCCTCTTCGGTTCTTCTTCTTTTTCGTTGATTGGATTTCTACTTGATCTCTTCTTCGGTAGTGTCCATCGGTGGCCTAGAATACTCAAATCACATCCCCGACCCCCGACCCCCAATCCCTTTTTCCCTTCTAGTTAGATCAAGAATGGTGGGATCAAAGGGGTTTTGGGATGTGGGTTTTGGCAGACGATGGCGTTGGATTTTCTGATGGTGTCACTTCTTTTCTTCTTACTGAGGGTGATTTTTAGAGATATTGGCCGGTGATGATGGTGTTATTCGGTGGTTTCTTTGTTAGTATCTGGTTTATTTCTGTCTTATGTGTAGGTGTTCATCTTGTTTGGAGGAAATCATGTATGGTGGTTCATCATCTTTTTTCTGGTGTGGCTGGTGGTTTCGATGTCTTGGGAAGTTTGTCATTGGTGAGGACATTATGTGGTTCAGCATGATGGATGCTGTTTTGTGGTTTGATTCGCCGGTGGGAATCTTCTTGTGTGGTGATGATGGGGAGGTGAAATGATAGGATGTTAGAGGTGTTTGGTGTGCGACTCAAGGAAGGCACGATACAAGGGATTCACCGGAACCGAAACGGGTGATGATGCCTTTTGAAAGTTTTATTTTGAATTTGAATTTTTTGGATTCTAGCACTGCCTAAATGTAAGGTTTCCCGCTTACCCTTGATGCGGCTTTTTGAAAATGGGCGAAAATCAATTTGGTGGAGGGTCCTAAGATTTCGAGAAACTGTCATATGAGAGACACCTCCTCAAATTAATGACACATAAAACTAATTCAATAAGGAAAAAATTCATTGAATTCAATTTCAATATTATATTCATTATATAGTAACATGTAACAACCTTCCTACCACTAGAGGAAAGCACCTAATCATAATCTAAACCCAGAAAGGTGACATCTATTTGATATCAATTTGTTGGATGTCCCCTCACTAACCTAGTACATTATGTTATATCCACTTCTCTGCCTTCCCTTCCCTCTTGGGATTCCCTACACAGCGTGTAAACACTCCTATACTTGCATACCTCCTTTACAAGCTCTCTTCTCTTCCCCATTCGTTAATTTTGTTGTGGATGGTACAAATGATGTTAACCTATCACCGCCCCTCTTCCAGTCTAACTCATGTGCCTCATACCTCAATCAAGGTATTTGTGATGGTTCTTTAGGATTCTTTGGTTGGTGTTTGTGGTTGTAACACCCCGAGCATCCACGATACACTTCTCTTTCAATAATGCAATAGCTTGCATTGTACACAAGTTCGAGATTCTAACACACTACGACCAATCAAAATAGCCATTATGAATATTAATATCCACCTTTTGAAATTATAAATATTTTATATTTCAAAATGGACTTCATTTTTGGATTTAAAATATCGAAATTAGCCTTTGATTAATTTTCGGTATTTTTCGGAGAACTTCCAATTTTTCATGAATAGTGAAAAATACTTAAAAACAACTGTTTTTTGCAAAATAATTTATAGTGATAAATTATACTATTTAGTGGTTTTAAAGTGTAATTAGAATATATTTTTACCATTTTATCCAGTGGTGGTCATTAGAATTAATTTCATTTTGAAATTAGACATTAACAATTGTCAATCTTTTGATATATATTGGTTCTTAAAAACACGCTACTTGTTGTGACAACGGGAATTAATTATAAAATTAATTAATGCAACTTATATGTTTGTAAGTATTTAAAATAGACATCATTTTTTAATTCAGAATATCAATTATATCTTAGGGTGAAATTTTGGCATTGTTCTGAAAAACATCAATTTTTGATAAATAGTGAAACCACTAAGTAGTAGTTAAAAAACCGATTTTTCATTTAAATGAATCATTACCAATTATGTGTTTTGATTTTAAAAAATCTGACATACATGGTTGTCATTAGGAAGTTAAATGTGGTTCAATGGGATAAAAATAAATTTTTGGTGAATAGTAACTTTTATGTTTAATTAATCGCGAATAAAGGAAATTAGTGAAATTTAAGGTAAAAATGATATTATAAAAATATGAAAATATCCTTACACTTGTTCTAACCCTATTGGATGAGTCATTGCCGACCACAAAAATCCATGGGTAAACTTGGGGACCCCATAGAGCCACACTAGTAGGAAAATGACATTAAAAACTTTTTATTTAATGTTAAAATAAAAATGTCACAAACATGAGTTGTTTTACTAAAACAATTTTTAAAAGGGGTTACACAAGTCATATTATTTAATATAAATATTAATTAGAAATCTAGAAATATTTCCTACATCATTTAGTTTTTTTATAATTTTTAGACATTAAATAAATTAAATTATTTATGACACCATGATGATGCAGAGATTACCTCATTAATTAACGATTTAAATAAAATGAAAAGATAA
Organism: Viscum album; assembly: GCA_963277665.1. Lineage (NCBI taxonomy): Eukaryota > Viridiplantae > Streptophyta > Magnoliopsida > Santalales > Viscaceae > Viscum > Viscum album. The sequence continues at coordinate 2,065,808,145 of OY728121.1, forward strand.
TGTAAAATCTAAGACATAAACTTGTCAAAACCTAATGTATGAGAATATTTCGATCCCTTATCACCTTATCCTAGAAATATATAAGTGTGGGAACTTTAAAATCCGAAAGTCATTATATAAAAAATGTCATTTCATGACTTTCCAAGAGTGCCCCTCCTCACCTCTTATAAAAGGCCCCCACCCCTACTACATTATTCACACTTTCAAGCCATTTTTCTCGGCCAACCTCTTCCCAAATACTCTCTCAAATTCCCCCTCTTACTCCTAGAATCCTCACTTTGGGAATAAGTCTTCCCAAGGAAGCCTTTGGATCAAATCAAAAAGAGTTACCCGATTTTAAGGTAATGTCTTATCTAAGGTTGTTTTGTTTTATTTTGCTTCTCCAACCCCCTAAACTCTTTTTATTAATTTCTTTTGTAACAATACCAATATCTTCAATATAATAGGATGTTTTTATGAGAATGATTTTATTTACACTTACACAGAACTTCATCTAATGGTTAAAGAACATACTGTTTCTATGGGTGACGAATTACTGCCTCACGAAACGATGATTGTTCAATTTTCTTTTAACACCTCTCATGGTGGACATTATGATGACCCTATTTTTATATATGATATATATTATGTTTTTTTACTTATGATTATGTATTTTTCATTTATGGCATACCTATATGATTTCCATTATGGGTAAACGTGATAATTTCTTTTTAGGAAGTGCAGACTACCGCCCCCTCAAAGTGATTTGAATCATTAATGCCATATGTGGGATGTATAAAGGATGGAGTAAATGGTATTATACATTATATTATAATGTAATTATATTATACCTTTATATAATTATAATTTCATTCCATTAAATACGAAAGAGAATTGACCGTAGCGTTCATGCGTACGTACAGCTTACCGTCTCCATGAAAGGTGCATTTCATTTCTTACCTCTAAATCTTACGTAATATTATGAATGAATGTATATACTGGATATATATGATATATACGATATCTAAATCATGAATATAATTCTGGATATAATGGATATTTCACCACATGAACAACTTATAATTATAAGAAGTTTATTTTTGACTCAGGTACCACAGATCGACAAAATGACCGTTATTAACTTCAATAATTACATAAGGTTCATAACATGGTAATAAGTGATATAAAAGGAATAATAAACTTCAAAAAGGTTCTTAAGAAACTATAAATTAACTCTAGTTTATTATTCAGGAGGTTAAATAACGGTCAAGTCATGTCAGACATGAGGTAAGAGAACTTCTTAACCCAATTTCCATTCTTTGGGTTAATCTCCTACTTTCAAATTATGTCATGATATTATTATGTCATATCTTGTATTTTTACTTTATTTATGTTTAATTATAGTTAATACACATAATACATCTATTTTATTAAAAAAATTATATTCCTAATGACTTCGTCTCAATCTCCTTTTATTGAGGCATATTTTGTTTTATACATAACTTTCTTTTATACTGTGTATAAACCCCTTTGACTTTGACATTTATTCAAAAGGAATCTTTTTATAGGAAGAATTTTTACTAAATGATAAAAGGAATTTTTTTTCTCATGTATGCGGCGACAATGACTTCTCTGTCGCCGTGACTATTATTTGAGTTTCGGCTTCCTCTACAAGACATAACTTTTTTTAAATGAAACATAAATACAAAGTTTTAATTTTCTTTTATTTTGGTATTGAAAATGGTTTTGAAAGTGTTTTTATTATATCAATGTGTTATAATGATATATTGTGATTGAAATTTTGAAATGTTATGTTTCCTTTATGCATCTTTTATGTGATACGATTATGTGATGGTTTATGATATGTTTAAACCTATTCATATGAGGAATGCATTGGACTTAATAAGTGATGGGTGGAGCCCGATATAGCTCCTCGATGCATCGACAGGTCTCATGAGACAAACTAGTGTCTTGGCATGGGGCCTTGACAAAATGTTATTTGTGGTCTTGGCATGAGGCCTTGGCTATGTGGTTATGATAGTCTGGCATTATGAATTCCATCATTATGAAAGTGGTTATTGATATTGCATGTTATTATTCGACCAGTAGAATATCCATGTGAATAAGTAAATGGAATTATCTCATTTTTCTTTTGCCATATTATGTTTAAATTCAAGTTTAAAGGGCTTTTGTTTTAGTTATACATTTCCTTAAATGTTTATGTTTACTTATGAAAGCTTCCTCTATATTGTTATCCTTACTGAGCTTCTGAGCTCACCCCTTCCCATGTTTTAATTTTTTTCCAGTATGTGAAGAAGAATATTATGAATGACCTGCAGGGATAGTATGAGGGGATATGAAGACAAGATTTTGTTGAAGTTTTGTTTAAATTTATGATGTAATGGAATACTTATGAATTTATTTAATGTTTCCAAGGCTACTAAACTAATCGGTCTTTCGAGACTTGATCTTTTGTGATCATGCCAATGTTAGGCAATAATGCACCGACTTTGGGTAGCTGGGGTCGGGGCGTTACAGTTGGTATCATAGACAGTTTATTACTAACCTTGGAAGCTATATTTATATAAACTCTGATTAGAGAACATATCCCTAAGATAGACATTGAGGATTAGTATAGAATAACATCCTAGAGTTTTGGTATTATAGAGATTTTGTGATTTTTCTGAGCAATACATCCCTGTCTGGATACGAGAAGGTTGAGGAGGCTCTGGCACAAGTGTACCTAGGGGTAAATCATGAAAACACTGCTTAGATCTAGACTCGAACAGGAACTAGTGCACGACAACGGGCCTTGCTGCACTCTTGGTTACGACACTCCCGGGGGACATGATTAGGATAATTCACATTTTTTTACAACCCATTATGAAGGGTTTATGAGTATACACTTTTTCAAAGAAAACATTTTTTATGACTGTGGATTATATCCATAAACCTTTTAATTTACATTAAGTATTTTACATGTTTGGAATTATTCATTGAAATTCATAAACTATCCTAGTTTATTCCTTTGTATAGAAATGGCGCCCAATAGAAGGAATGTGAACTCCATCAATATGTATGATCAAAAGAGTAAGAAGGATCATATCTTTCACAGTATTAAGCCAACATTTTGAAGGGAAATAGTCTCCCATGTGTTCTAAAAATATGAAGAAATAGTATCATATGTTAATAAGATATGTAAAGAATTCTCTTAGTCTTATGGATTTGAAGGGATGAAAGATAAGAAAAGGATGGAAGAGAGAATGAAGGATAAAGGGACGAGGGAAAATAAGAATTTTCCAATATGTGATAACTGTGGGAAGTAACACCTTGGAACTTGCCTGAAGGGAATGGAAGATTGTTATAAGTGTGGAGAAAAAGGACACCAAGTGCGTGACCGCAAGGGTAAGAAAAAGGTTTCAAATATACAATGCTTCATCTGCAAGGAGTGGGGACACTACGCAAACCAATGTCCAAATCATCAAAGTATGCCCAAAATGATGTTATTGGATAATAATCAAGTTATGATACTACCACAGATGAGGAGGAATGATTAGATTTCTTATGTTATCATTAAAGAATATTGTCATTTGAGTGTTGTATCAATGATGTACTGGTTAAAATAATTATGGAGTATATAAGGATTGTACTATTGTACTATTTCATCAAGGACATGAGATTGTGTGGAACCAAGAAAAGTGACTCCACAATAGGTTAAATTTTTGGAAAATATATGGTTCAGAGAACGATAAACCATAATATGGTTCTGATACTGAGATAGTAATTTTGGAATTATACATGATTGATTTGGATAAATTATATTGGATATTCTTAAACCAGATTAATGATTTGTTTACATTTTTGGATAGGAGGAGTATATCTAGTATTCTATAAGGAATAAGGGATCCTGAATGTAATCAATAAGGAATTATGATAATTCTATATGTTTCAATGTTTTAAAAGAATACATGATGAAGGTGTTCGCATGTTGTTACGCGGAAAAAGAATCTTCATTATGTTTACATTACTTATAAAATTTGCACTATGAGTTGGACAAATGTATTTTGGATAACTATAAAGGTTGGAATGGATTATGTTGAACCTTGGATAGTATTTTTTATGTTAAAACATTTCTGAATATTATTTTTGGAATATTATAATACTATAGTTTTAGGAAAAGGACAACCTGTAGGTCGAGGGATAACCCATTGCATCAGACAAAGCTGTAGGAATCAAACCCACAACCATAGTGTGACATGCCTTTATTACCTACCACTAGCCTACAGGAAGTCCTTGATTATTACAAAATTGTTTTCCTAATCTAAATGGTATGCGTTAATATTTTGAACCTTGTACGATTAGGATAAATATAATATTTTTGAGTTCTATTATCTTTTTTAGTGAAAGATGAGGTTGTGGTCAAAATTATTTGAAGGTTGAAACTCTAATTTTCAATCATAAATATATATATACCTATCTCTTATTATATGAATAAATTAATTCTTAATCTTTAGTAAAGGGATATTAAAACAAAAAATGTGTTATCCTAATACCTTATGTCTTGTTGAACTTATAATATTGGAGGCTTTGAGGCCCTCAATTTTACACTTGTTTGTGATTGATGACCTCAATCACTCCCTACAAATATTTACGTTTTCCCTCCAATTATATTTCTCTAATTTCCACCAATTTTATCTTTATCGAGATCATAATTTGGTGGTGACTTTTTCATTTCCCTTTCCCTCTTATTAAGGCTAAATTTTATTATCCTTATTTTCTATGTGGTTTTTCCACAAAGGTATTTTCTACTTTCAACCTTTTATTTTCAATTAAAAATTTCAAATTGCGAGGATTCAATTTACGGAATGTGGGGAGAATGTAACACCCTGAGCTTCCACGATACGCTTCTCTTTCAATAAGGAAATAGCTTTCATTGTACGCAAGTTCGAGATTCTAACACACCGCGACCAATCAAAATTGCCATTATGAATAGTAATACCCACTTTTTAAAATTATATATCTTTTATATTTCAAAATGGACTTCATTTTTGGATTTGGAATATCTGAATTAGCCTATGATGAATTTTTGGTATTTTTCTGAGAAAATCCATCTTTTTATGAATAGTGGAAAATACTAAAAAACAAAATTTTTAATCAAAATAATTTATTGTGATAAATTATACTATTTATTGGTTTTAAAGTGTAATTAGAATATATTTTTACCATTTTATCCAATTGTGGTCATTAGAATTAATTTCACTTTGAAATTAGACCTAAACAATTGTCAATCTTTTGATATATATTGGTTCTTAAAAACATGCTATTTGTTGTGATAGCAGGAATTAATTATAAAATTAATTAATGCAATATATATTTTTGTAATTTTGTAAAATATATATCATTTTTTAATTCTTAATATCAATTATATCTTAGGGTGAAATTTTGGCATTGTTCTGAAAAACATCAATTGTTGATGAATAGTGAAACCACTAAGTGGTAGTTAAAAAACTGATTTTTCATTTAAATGAAACATTACCACTTCTGTGTTTAGATTTTCAAATATCCGACATACATGGTTTTCATTAGGAAGTAAAATGTGGTTCAATGGGATAAAAATAATTTTTTGGTGAATAGTAACTTTTACGTTTAATTAATTGCGATTAAAGGTAATTAGTGAAATTTAAGGTAAAAATGATATTATAAAAATATGAAAATACCCTTAAACTTGTCCTACCCCTATTGTATGAGTCATGGTAGACCAAAAAAATCCATGGGTCAACTTGGGGACCCCATTGAGCCACTTTGGATGGAAAATGACATTAAAAACCATTTATTTAATGTTAAAATAAAAATGTCACAAACATGAGTTGTTTTACTAAAACAATTTTTAAGTGGGGTTATACAAGTAATATTATTTACTATAAATAGTCATTAGAAAGATAAAAATATTTCCTACATAAAGATATTTTTTTTATAATTTTTAGACTTTAAATAAATTAAATGTTTTATGACACAATTATGATGCAAGGATTACCTCATTAATTAACGATTTAAATAAAATGAAAAGATAATGTAAAATATAAGACATAAACTTGTAAAAAACCTATTGTATGAGTATATTTCGAACCCTTATAACCTTATCCTCGAAATATATAAGTGTGGGACCTTTAAAATCCGAAAATAATTATATAATAAAGTGACATTTCATGATTTTCCAAGAGTGCCCCTCCTCTCCTCTTATAAAAGGCCCCCACCACTACCACCTTATTCACACTTTCAAGCCATTTGGCTCGGCAAACTTCTACCAAAATACTCTCCGAAATTCCCTCTATTACACCTAGAATCCTCACTTTGGGCAGAAGTCTTTCCATGGAAGCCTTTGGCTCAAATCAAAAAGATTTACCCGATTTTAAGGTAATGTCTTCTCTAATGTTGTTTTGTTTTATTTTGCTTCTCCAGCCCCCTAAAATCTTTTTATTCTTTTATTTTGTAACAAAACCAGTATATTAAATATACTAGGATGTTTTTATGAGAAGTATTTTATTTACACTTACACACAACTTCATCTAATGGTTAAAGAAAATACTGTTTCTGTGGGTGGCGAATTACTGCCTCACAAAACGATGATTGATCAATTTTCTTTTAACACCTCTCATGGTGGCCATTATGATGACACTATTTTTATATATGATATATATTATGTTTTTTTCCTTATGATTCTTTATTTTTCATTTATGGCATACCTTAATGACTTCCATTATGGGTAAACGCGATAATTTCATTTTAGGAAATGCGGACTACCGCCCCCTCAAAGTGATTTGAATCGTTAATGCCATGTGTGGGATGTATAAAGGATGGAGTAAATGGTATTATACATTATATTATACTGGAATTATCTTATACCTTTATATAATTATAATTTCATTCCATTAAATATGAAATAGAAATGAAAGTAGCGTTCATGCGTACGCACGGCTTACCGTCTCCATGAACGGTGCATTTCATTTCTTACCTCTAAATGTTACGTAATACAATGAATGAATGTATATACTAGATATATATGATATATACGATATCTACATCATGAATATAATTCTAGATATAATGGATATTTTACCACATGAACAACTTATAATTATAAGAATTTTATTTTTGACTCAAGTACCAAAGATCGACAAAATGGCCGTTATTAGGTTCAATAATTACACAATGTTCATAACATGGTAATAAGTGATATAAAAGGAATAATAAACTTCGAAAAGGATCTTAAGCAAAAATAAATTAACTCTAGTTTATTATTCAGGAGGTTAAAGAACGATCGAGTCAAGTCGGACACGAGGTAAGGGAACTTCTTAACCCAATTTCCATTCTTTGGGTTAATCTCCTACTTTCAAATTATGTCAGGATATTATTATGTTCTATCTTGTATTTGTACTTTATTTATGTGTACTTATAGTGAATACACATAATGGATCTATTTTATTAAAAAATTTATCTTTGTAAGGACTTCGTCTTAATCTCCTTTTATTGATGCATATTTTTTTTATACACAACTTTCTTTTATACTATGTATAAACCCCTTTGACTTTTACTTTAATTCAAAAGGAATATATTTATATGAAGAATTTTTACTAAATGAAAAAAGGAATTTTTTTTCTTACGTATGCTGTGACAATGAATTCTCCGCCGCCGTGACTATTATTTGAGTTTCGACTTCCTCTACAAGACATAACTTTTTTTTAAATGAAAAATAAATACAATGTTTTAATTTTCTTTTATTTTGGTATTGAAAATGGTTTTGAAAGTGTTTTTATTATATCAATGTGTTGTATTGATATCTTGTGATTGAAATGTGGAAATTTTATGTTTCCATTATGCATTTTTTATGTGATACGATTATGTTATGGTTAATGATATGTTTAAACCTGTTCATATGAGGAATGCATTGGACTTAATAAGTGACGGGTGGATCCTGTTATAGATCCTCGATGCATCGACAGGTCTCATTAGACAAACTAGTGTCTTGGCACGAGGCCTTGACAAAATGTTATTTGTGGTCTTGGCACGAGGCCTTGGCTACGTGGTTATGATAGTTTGGTATTATGCATTCCATCATTATGAAAGTGGTTATTGATATTGCATGTGATTAATAGACCAGTAGAATATCAATGTGAATAAGTAAATGGTATTATCACATTTTACTTTTTCCATATTATGTTGAAATTAAAGTTTAAAAGGATTTTGTTTTAGTTATACATTGCCTTAAATGTTTATGATTATTTATGAAAGCTTCTGCTATATTGTTATCCTTACTGAGCATCGGAGCTCACCCCTTCCAATGTTTTAATTTTTTCCAGGATGTGAAGAAGAGTATTATGAATGACCTGCAGGGATAGTATGAGGGGATATTAAGACAAGATGTTGTTTTAGTCTTGTTTTAATTTTTGATGTAATGTAAGACTTATGAATATATCTAGTGTTTCCAAGGCTACTATACTAATCGGTCTTTCGAGACTTGATCTTTTGTGATCATGCCAATGTTACACAATATTGCACTGACTCTAGGTAGCTGGTGTCGGGGCGTTAGAGTGGTGGTGTCTGGTTCTCTCTAAATCATCTTCCCTTTATATCCAACCCATCATGTTCGACTCCATATTGTTCTAGCTCGATGTATGTATTAGGTTATCATGGGATAGTGTTGTAGGGGAACCAACAACACTTTTGGCCTTTTATTTCATTTCACAGTCCTAAATTCATCCTTGGATTGACCGTTTTATTTCTTAGTATTCATGTTTTATTTCTGATATAGGTTTTTATTTTCTATTTTATTTTTTGATTTTATTTTATGTCATGTGTGGATAGATGATATTTTAAAATGCTTTGAAATGGTTATTGTTTTGTTGGTACTTTCAAAGGAGGAGGAATTGATAATCTGTGGAAGCTTAAGCCACCCAACTCAACCCAATCATCGAGTCTTGTCTCCCCTCCCTCGGTCGGTCTGGTGAGGTGGTTCTTCAGATCACTATGAAGTGGTGTTTGGGTGGCCAATAATGTTTCATGAGGTGAGTTTCTCATTTGGGTGTCTGGTATGTTGGAAGAGTGTAGTTCTGATGAAGACTCATGGAATTTTGGTTACAACAGTTGATGATTCTTATATTCATGATGATTTATGGTGTTTTCTTATGAGATAACTATGGATAAATGATTTATAAGAAGATGTAAAGGGTATGTTGGGGAAATTTTGTACTATTTTTTTCATTTCATAATTGTGGCTATGGATTGGCATCAATCGGCTCCTGCAGATGATGACTTCAATGTATTAGTTTTGTGTTGGATGGGGATGATATTGGAGGTTTTAGGTCATTATCATCATCTAGTGTGACTCACAACAATGATGATTGCAGTAATTACTTCTCCAGCTAACATGGGACCTTGCAGATTAAGGCTTCATTGTGTTTTGTGACATTGAGATTTTTTAAAAATTGAATCTGGATATTGGGTTTTGTATCCCGTGTGTATTTTGGTTACTACTGAACCAAAAAGCATCTTTTTGAAAATCCAAAATATAGAATTTTCAATCAGGATTTCATCATCTAAAACTAGGATATCTATTATATCCCATCTGTATTTCTATAATTCATCAAAATAATGAAATCCATAAGACATAATCCTTTTACTAAATGTGACATAAGCTTCATGTCATATAGATACTATAATTAATACTTTTATCATAATAAAACCCATCTCACGGTTCTCAATAAACACACTATAACTTCCTATTTTTTCATAAACACTATGATAATCACATGATACTGATTAAAATTCTCATAAAACACTTTTGAACATAGTGAAATGCTTATAGAAGTTATAAAAGAACAATTAAAAATCAAAACCTCTATCTACACACTGGTATCATAGTAACTAATACCAACCAATCAGTAAGAGCCTTTTGTATTAAATTATATACATTAGAACACTAAATTTCCTTTGATTAACCAAATTTGTGCATAATATTATGGTGTTTATATTCATTACCAATCCATTTAATGTTATTTATATATTAATTTATGGTCAAGTACCTCATTCTAGTGTTTTATCTACATTAGTTTAATAGATAAGTGAACACATTAGGAATTTTTTATAGAAAAATGAAATATTATATTTTCATTTCGTTAAATGTACACATTATATATGTTTGAAGAGTTCATGGAGCTAATAACAAGAATATACATCCAAAAGAATTTGGTTTCTAAAAAAGACTCTACATGCCATGAATTTTGGTGTCACACATCATATTTTGTCCACCAACTAACTGTTTATTGTTGAAATCGAGGTGTCAACTAACTTTTAGGACATCTTCGTGGTAATCATCCAAAAAATCATAACACTTCATATTATTTTTCAAATTACATGTGGTTTATTATTTATATAAAAGAGTTTTTTATAAATATCATGAGAGGCTAAATTTATGGGGACATGTTCTTTAATTTTGAACAGTGCTCAATGATTGTCCATGTATAACATGGTTTCCTTCCTTTTCACAGAGTTCTATGTTTCATGTGATCACTCGGGGAGGAACTTGGTAAGAATATATAGATTCTTATGTGTAATAATTATTTGATTGTTTTAATTATTTACTAATATTTTTTCATAATCTATACATATTCCTTTAGTTTTTTTGTACTAATATATCTCACATGTACCAAATTGATTATGTTTGGGGATCCACACTCAAGTGGTTTATGACACTTTGTTCAACCCATCTTCCACCCTTCTCAAAGATATCATCTAACATTGTTAAATCCAATTCATTGAAGTCACATGTACACTATCATAGTAATTGTAAACCATGTCATAATATCATAGTGAAACCTATATATGATCCTAATTGTCCCATCAGGATCATTGGATACTACATTTGTGAAATATGGTTATGAATTAGAGTATAAATAACATCATCAATTGTCATCAAGGAGTAACTTATAGTTTCAATTAAAACCATGGTTGATATATTAGTAGAACTAATATTCTATTCTAGATCATGGTGGTACAAATCAACCATTAAAAAGATTAAAAATCAATATTTGAAATTGAGATTTATGTGATTTAATTTACCATCTATGTTGATCATGCTTTGTCTAGAAATTTATATTTTCCATTAATTTACTAATTTTTTCTATTTGTATATTTTTTTAAAAATTCAAAAGGCTAAAGAACCCCCCCTATTTTGTTATTTAATCAATTATAAAAATAAAAAAATTAATCCCATAAAAATAAATCCTTCAGGGATGACCTGGGGTTGTAGATATACTACATAATTTCTATTCTATGAAAATTTACATATAATTTGATGCATCACAATATCGTGTGTAACCAGTCTAAATGTAAGATTAAAACCCTGAGAAACTGTGTTACCAATTCCACATATTTAGTATCATAAGGCATAATTAGAAGTATAGATCACTCCATCAAAGCACTTTAATCCCAACCACCATGAGAATACATTATGTCAAGAATGATAAATATGTTCCTCTAACCACTCTACAATTAATCCACCTTTTTAGGATCTTTTTTGTCCCATATAAAATAAATATTCTTTTCTTGGTAAATACAATAAGATAATGACTAATCAATATAAAACATAAATAAAATCCCTAATTAAAACTCATATGATCCATCCATAAATTCCAATTATAGGAAAAAAATAAGAACTCCAAAAAAACAAAGTGCAGTTATGTGTATAACAAAGAAAAAAAGTGTCATCACCCCAATGTGATACCGTCATTATGATGTATTATGACCACCATACCAAAAAAGAAAAAAAATCTCATAGTAATAGACCTAAACTGGTCTATCTTGTATGTATAAATTCTAAAATAACTAATTAAGGTCCACATAACCTAATACATAATCACACACACACACATATCTCATAAAACCATTAGATATATTTCAAAATAATCAAGGGGATATATCTAATTATTTATTGAAAAAAAATCATCCAATTATCATTCTGTCATTCATAAAACATCACTTAAAATTAATGAAACATAAAAATTGAAATAAAGTCCTTTATTAGGCTTGAATAGTTTGTATGTTTGATAAAATATGAGAGAATAGAAGACAAATATCATAGCCTCACCCAAAAAATTCTCTTTTATATTTGGTTCAATTATTATATGAAAATTGATCTTTTGGTCAAGGGATATGTTTTAGATAGTGGTAGAGAAAAAGATGATGGGATGATAGTGTTATTATATAATTAGAGGGGGAGAGGTTAGGGGTTTAAAGAAATATAAAATAAGAATGCGGTATAATTATATTTTAAATGTTGAAATCTACCCTTGAATGACAGGTTGCATTGTGTTGGATGTTTAATGGATATATACTGGTTTTCTAGAGGTTTGAATAGTGGAACCTTTCTTCCACCCTTCCAACTTAACTCTATGATGGATTCCAAATGTCACAATGACATTTTGGATGATATATTATCTCTAAGTTAATACCATTTTTGATTTCTTGTTTTGCATGAAACACTAAACTTAGACAAGACAAGACATATTATATGAATATTATTATAAAAACTATAAGAATAATAGAACTTATAGTAAATAAAAATATATTAATCAAATAATTTTTTTTCACATTTGGAGTGTAATTAATTAAGATTCTTCAATATTAAATAGGTTCGTTCATTCTCAAATACCTTTCTATAAAGTGTTATATGTTACATCCTAATAAATTAAAATGAAAAATTCAAAATATTAATATTTATTAACTAATATATTATCATTATTAAAATTAAATATTTAAATGATATAATATAAATAACACTTAAAAATATCATTTTTCAAAAAAAATTATTATTTTCTTTTATTTACAAAATAAATTTATAAATATATTAATTATAAATATATAAAATGATATTAATTTTTTAATTCATCACTCATCAATTATCTTATTATGATTTTTTCAGATTTTAATTAAAAGATTATTATTTTGTGAATAATGAAAAATATGTTTTTATTAATACTATAGTGTTATCAATATAATCACAATATAATCAAGAATAAAAACTATGAGAAAATATTTTCAACGAATAAGAATGTATTTATGGAATAATATGATTCGTTAAAAAAACTTCATTTAATTTAGAAAACTGTTGTTTTACATTTTGAAACTTAAGTAATCTATTATTCTAAAAAACTAATTTTCTTTTTTTTTATTTTGTCATCAGAAAATATAATTATCATTTATAATTATTTTTAAAAATTATATCTCTTATTTTTTTAGTATTTAACTTATAAAATTCATTTAAATCAACAAAATTGATAATTTTATCATAAACCTAATTTTTATGTTTATAAATAATTTTTTTTAAAAAGGAATTTTTCATTTTTTTCTGCTAAAATGGAAATTAATTTCTATCTACCATTGAAATTTTATTTTAAAAATTTATTTAATTTATTGAATTATTTTTTAGAAATTATATAAAATCATCAATTTTTTCTTTTCTGAAAAATTATGTACAAACAAATAAATTAGTTCTTTCGATAAAGGAACATTAAGTTCAAAATGGTATAATAAATGGAAAAAAACATAAAAAATGATTATATAATATATCTGAATAATTTTTTCAGACATGGATTAACATAAAATTGTACCCTCTCTATTATTATCTATAATTGGATCCTTTTGACATAGGAATACTGACATTCCTTTTTATATTATTATAAAAATGTCCCTCCCCTCATATATAAATACCACAGTTCACCAATTTATCTCTCCAAACATACTAAAGAATCATAAAAATAAAAAACATTCCCTATACTCTAATAAATTCTCTCCCCACATCCAAGATTCCTTAGTTTGTATAAAATACTACACTAAGGAGCCTTGAGCTGTTGCACAGGGGAGAACATCCAAAGGGCTAGGTAATGTTCTCAACCAAACTCTTTTAATTCATTTCAATTCTTCTACCCTATAAAATATATTCGATGGATGAATATATGATAACATAATTATTATTAATATGAGGAAGTTTTATTATACCTATGTAATATCATGATTTTATATTCCTCTAGAACCATTCAATCGTTAAATACATCATCAATCGTATGTGTGTAAAACTTCCTACATGATAGATGAATATAAATTTTTATTAATTACACTAAAAAGGTTTTAAAAAAGGTGTTATTTGATTAGAATGTATAATAATTATAGCATGATTAAGATTATGAATTGTAATATTTGACACCTCCTTTTTTAAAACTCACAAATCATGTTTATTATTTTTTAATGAGATTACTATTTTATGACATCATTTTATTTCATAAGGTAATTTGATGAAAATTTTGATATGAATTTGAATTCATCATAGACATAAATTTTTGGCTGAAAGAATTTCACTTCAATAGAATGTATTATTGTAATAATTTAGTAACTATTAGTTATATTTTGTCACTGATATTCTGAGTCACCACAACACATGACTCACCGCCATACTAACCTACAACCAGATTGAGTCACTATCAGAATGACCAACCACTAGGCTCACTCGCTTCTAGAAATGAGCTCCCATAGTTCAGATGACTCACATATTGATTAGAATGAATTATATAATGATTCACCACTAGATATGATTACCCATAAGAATTTATTTCCACTAGAACGTATTACCTCTAGACTGGCTCACCGCAAGGAGTGCTACCATTATTATTATGCTATATTTGAATTATATTATTCAAAAACAATTTTATTGAAGTTAATTAAAAATTATTTAATTTTTATACATCACATAATTCCAAAAATGAATTGAAGAATGTGGTAGATCTCAGTATAACGGTCAAGAAGTAATTTATGATTACTCTTTAATGGATTCTCATTCATTTAGTGTTTTATATTTTTATAATACCCCATCATGCACACAAGATTGTGTATTGTGAGAAATGATGATTGATGGAGTGATCATTCACATAAGAACTTAATGTCTAATCCATTAGATAGGGAATGATTTTAGTATATATAAATTTTATATAATTTTCCTATAGATAGAAAAAAGAACCCTGTGAAGCTAATTTTTATAGCAACTTACAAAGATACTATTTGAGCTCCACACCAAGACACATTTTAGGACACTCGAACATATAGATAACTAAAAACCAAGCATCAATACGATTTAAATATATTTTTACTTGATATTTATTTTATTCATTTAAAATCATGAAGTTTGTTGTATTCTCTTTTTATTATCACAGAATGGATAATGAAATAGAATTGGAAAATAATTGATACTCTCTTTTATTTCTTTTAATATATTTACCTATGGTATTTTTGTAATAGATCCATGTGTGCAATGGGTTTTTTTCCTCCCACTTTTATATTTTAATATGTACCTTCATGTCCTGGATAGCTCATGAGCTATTTATAGTCTACCTGATCTAGGTTATGGACTATGTTATTATTATATAATATTCTTGGCAGTGATTTATTTCCCATTGGAGTGGATTATTCATCAGCTTTAGACTGAAACCTTTGTTTTATTCCACCTTGTTATTTTGTTTGTTTTCTCAATTTCAAATCATTAAACAATTACTGTCTTTAATAATTAAATAATACAAGTTCATTGATAGATACTATTTACTTGTTTTTAAATAATTATTTTTTGGTAAAATTATTTTAATAGTTAATGTAATATTCAATATATTTTTAACTAAACAGTAATAAATATGTTAGAAATATTTCATAAGAAAAAACATTTATCATACTTCAAATCCGACTAATTCTATGAATTTTTATTAAAATGTGGTATTTTATATGAATCTATTTTTTAAATAAGTATTTATTTAGTACTATATTCACCCCCCATATTGAGTTACTCACTCTGAAAAAAATTGGTTATCAAAAGATTTTACATATATTTTCAATTTTATTTTAATTATGTTTTCATGAAATCAAATTTTCATTAGTTAAAAAATTAGTTCTTTATAGATAGAAATAATAGGTTTTTTCTGACCAACTGGCCTCTCTTATTTAATGGAACAAATTAGGATTAGTGGAAAATTATGATGAAAATATATTTTGAGAGCATGGGTTTTGAAAAATGGATAGTTATTGTTGATAAATATGAAATACCTAAAACTGCTAAGCACACATGGTATGATGTTACTAAAGACGATTATAATAACAATTTTATGTCCATGAACGATATGTATTATTCATTGGTAGGTGATGTATTCAATATAACATCTGCATGCACAACTTATTTTTAAAATTTGGGACACTTTTGAAATTTACCATTTGGTAACATCTAATATTAATTAAATATGATTAAATAGATATACTTTTAAATATGATAATTCTAATATGATACATTATGAGCATATTTCTAACATGTATCTCATGTTTTATGTGATCTTGAACACAATGAAACATTTTGGAGATCATGTCTTTGACAAAGACCAATGGATGTGACTATTTAGGTGACTTCTAGAAATACGGAGAGGAACGTTGGTTTTTATTATATAATCATCTAATATCAGTAAATTAACTTTTACGTAGTAGATTCTAAAATTTAGGATGTATGAGGAAGAAAATAATGTTAACAAATTTGTCAATTATGAACCTAAAGGAAATTTATAGCCTTTAAATCCACTGCCAAAAAACAAAAAAAGAAAGTTTACTATGATTACATGAGTGATTAAGAATCTCTTACTAATTGTGATGAAGAGGTAGACCATCTGGATAAGATATTTAAGAACTTTCACACAAGAAATAATTTTTTTAGGAAACCAAAATATTAAGATAAATTTTATAAAATATTAAACTAAAATAAGGATAAGAAGATAGATGATACTTCAAATGAAATAATGAGTTATGAGTGTAAAAGGAAATGGCATGTCAGAGCTTAAAAACATAAGGTGAAATAAAAAATTAAAATATAATGAAAATAATAATAAGAACAATAAACAAGTGAAACAAACTTTGAGTTTGTTAGAATGTATCTCAAGTGACTCAGACACTACCCAAGTGGATTATCGGGATAGAGGTAACATATGTTTCATAAAAAATATGTCTAAGGTATCCAATTTATTTCCTGCTTCTCCTATTCATTTGTGAAATCAACCAATAGATAATTATAATGATGATAATATGGATTCAAACAAGTCTAAGAGATAAATTTCTAAGTATTCTAACATTATATAATATTATTTCAAGTAGATAAAGGATAAGAAAATATGAAAAACACCATGGTTTAAGAACAAATTTTAAGTCAGACCTTTTTGTAGAAAAGGATAAAAATTCTAAATGGTTAAAGGATAATAATTATTTCAAATTTTATAATCATAAATTAAGGAAATATATATAATGATTCAATAATGGGAGAAATATTTTCACACAAACACATAGAAAATAGACTTCAACTAAATACATTAACGATATAGGCAATCAACCTGGACAGATGAAAAATGTGAAGAATTGTTTTATTCCTAGGGCTACTAATACCATAGGTACTTATTCATATAAACCTAATGATGGTTTTTTTAAAATGTTTTAAATCTTCTTACATGATTATTATTAAAAAAAAATATGGTATCTTAAACCCTCAATTACTAATAATTATGAACCTATGAAATTTGGGAACCAAAATCAATTTTGGTATGAAATATTTAGGAAACATGCTTGAAGAGCTCTAGTAAGGACCAATGGTTCCTAGATAGTGGTTGTTCTAGAAATATGACTGAAAATTTTTATGTTTCATGAATTTGAGAAAGTTTCATGGTGGGAATGTGACTTTTGATTATAATTCCAAAGGAAAATTCATTAGAATTTTCCAAATTTGTAATTCTAATAATTTTTCTAATTTATAAATTATTATATTAATATGGTTTAAATCAAAATATTCTTAGAATATCAAAGTAATGTGATGATGGTTTTTTTTCTTAAATTTCAAAATATTTCTTATATGGTTTTTTTAAAACTTATTTGGTTCGTACTACTTTCAGATATTAAAATGTATATTCTATTAATTTAGACTCTTAATTTCCTCAAAATATTTCATTCCTATGTGCCTTTCACAAGGAATTGTGGAATTGGAATTAGATACAAACCCATTGTAATATTCCACCATTAATAAATCTAAAAATGAAAGTGTAAGAACCTAGTTTTCTAATCAGGAGTGGATGATTTTATTTATTGTCTATTTAATTATTTTTTACCTAATACAGATGAAAAATTAGTTCAGATGTGCCTCGAGGTTGTATAAAGCTATTTTAGATATCCAAAACTAGTTTTTGTTGGACAAAGGAAAGTTGTATAGTTAGAATAAATCATGCGTGGTGGGCCGCATGATTACTTCTAACCAAGAGCTACTATACATTAAGTTGTTATGAGAAACATAGTTTACCCAAACCATGTGATGTGGGCCATACAACAACAGAAATAATGTAGAAAAAATTATAGAGGTTTCTTCCTTGGTTGGTGCATGGTTTAACAAACAGTTCTACCTAACTGTTTATGTATTTCCACCCTTTAAGAGACTGTGCACAATTGGCAGAGGATTTAGAAAGATGTGCAGCCAAACCAGACAATTATTCTTTTGGATAATTTTACGAATTTTCCTTAAAATTAAGATTTAATTACAACCCTTATCTATTTGAATTATCTCCATAATAAAACACCTTTCCAGATTCTATCTTTTAAATCATTGAGGTCTTGACCTAGGAATTTTACTTAAGAATCCTTTTTGAGTCTAATTTGATCACTATTCTTCTCATTAGATATGCAAAGATAATACCTTGATTCCATCTTAATCATTCATCATTATTCTTCCTATAGATGAGGATATTTATATGTAGGTCTATATGCTCCATTTTTAGGTCATTGATACATCCATAAGATGTCTTCTAATCTAGAAAATAGTTTTGGATGGTAATTGACAAGCAGAGTCTTTTGAGTATGCGGTGGGTGGTCTATAAGTCTTCCCTCAATTTTAGTTGTTTTATAAATTATCATCTATGCATGATGACTTCATTAACCGTTACTTGTTTAATCCATATTTCTTTATTTTTATAACCTTTTTCTAATACCCATTTCCTATATGTTATTCATCATTAGTTGTAAGGTACACCACGATGACCACCCCACTTTGGGTGTTTCCATAGTTTATGCATTTTGAGGTTTGTTATGTGCATCTTCCTAACCATTCGAGTGTTCTTTGGGTTGAAACTTCTAGTAGTAATTTTCTATTAATTAAATGAATTGTGAAATCATATATGGCTAGAACCATTTTCTTCAACTTTTCCCACCTAAGGTAAGTGGTTCAATTTTATAAATAAATCTAAAATAGAATTAGAAAGTACACTAAGTATATTACATAGAATTATTAAATTTATATATGAAATCATGGTTTCATGTCCATAGAATTCCATGATACATATGATGGAAGGTAGTGGAATGAACCTAATAAATTATATATGACTTAAATAAATGAAATGGTTGCATGCTCCTTGGATTTATCACACTAATGAAAGGAATTGATTAAACAAAATGACTTGTTAAATTATATGACCACTGTAGGGATTAATTATATAATTGATTAAATTGTAATATTTGTAATTGTATATAGACCATTCTATCATTATATGAGTTTCAAGAATCGATTTATATTTTTGATTCCTAAGGGAATTACTTAAGCACTAAAATGCACTATTCTGATTCATAGAGGCATGATGCCAAGGCTAACACACACCGTTCAACTAGATATTTTTCTTTCAGTGGATGCCCGATATGACACCATTGTATCCATAATTTTCTATTACATCATTCCCAAGACATAGACATTAGATCCATCATGGATTTTACAAACATGATACGCCTTGGTTTCATCCCTGGTTTTATACATTTCATATCCCATTGTACATAGATGTTTTCTGTGGACCTGGTTATATTCAATATTTTTGAATTCATTAGAAGATGATAATTGGATTAATCTATTACCCCACATCCAACCATAGTTACAACTAAATCGGTGACCCTTTAGGTCTATTTTTCCTAAGATATTACCTTGTAACCTATTTATTATTAATACCATCATTATTAATTATTATACCATGGATCTATCACTATTATTATTATTGTGTCATTACTTTTTTTACATCATGTGACCTATTTAAATTGTATAGAAGTGAATTAAGTAATTAATGGGTTACATGTGCAATCACTAGATAAGGGATAAAGCAGTTACTTGGGTTTTTATGTTATTGTACTACTTTATATTTGTATGTTAATTACACCACACTTTTTTGTATATTACATGAAAAGTATGTTATATACACTATTGGGGTGGCTTACTGAGATTTATATCACATCCGCTTTGGGATATATTAGTACCGAAGTAGATTACTTGTATGTAGGTGTTGACAAAGAGACGTTTACCACTTTAGATAGTAGATTTATTACTTCAATTGGATGGAGCTAATAGTAGATAATAGAGTTAGAGCTTGGGAAAAGGGGGATTGTTTTGGTTTTTTTCTACTTTGTACAATATGTATGTCCTCTACCTTGTATCAATGTTTTAATGATTATTATATTCATGAATTATCATCATCATGTTTTTTATTTTATTTCATGTTTCTTAGATGTTTATTACATCAGTATGATTCAATTTTGGTTCATGTTTATTAGTCATACTGCTATTTACAATCTATTATAATACTTATCTTATGGTGTACACTCGGGTAATGAGGGAATAGTCTCCCCATGGGAACACCCTATGCCCTCACTTATTGTCAAAAGCCTCTAGAATTTAGAAGGATGTTCCTGAGTTCTAGTGACTCAACAGGCTTAGGGAACCTATGAGTGGGACCCTAGTCCAGGACATCACATACTGGTACCAAAATAGATTCATTTCAAACATTAATATTTGGATACCACTAAAATAGAATTGTCATTTAGCAGTGGTTTCTTTTTGCGTTTTGTGGCGGTTTAAACCACTGTGGCATGGTTTGGTGGCGGTTTACAGAAACTGCCGCCTAATACGACGT
This sequence comes from Viscum album, assembly GCA_963277665.1. Lineage (NCBI taxonomy): Eukaryota > Viridiplantae > Streptophyta > Magnoliopsida > Santalales > Viscaceae > Viscum > Viscum album. Next base: position 2,065,829,168 of record OY728121.1, read on the forward strand.
CGCCAATCTATTCGCAGCAGTTTTTTCCATTTCGTGGTGGTTTACGGAAAGCATCGTAGCTACCTCATTTTGCGGCAGATTTCTTGAATTTAGCTGCGGTTTTTACGATCCAAAGATATCAATTTATTCGTTTCGGTTATTACCTCCGCGAGTAAACTCAAATTCAGCGGTAGTAAAACCGCCGCCTAAGCCACAGGAACTGCCGCGGAACTAGGCAGCAATGATTCATCTATGTCACGGTGGTTAAAACTGCCGCTAAATGTAGGAAAAAATTTACGTTTAGCATCGATTTTCACAGTTTAGTAGCCGTTTAAACCGCCACCAATATAAATGTCGCGGCGGTTAAACCGCTGCTAAAAGCTGCCCAGAAAAAAAAAATCCGCTTCCGCTACCCCACTGCCCGGAAAAACAAATCAAACCAGAAATATAAAACAACTGAGATACATTATATCCCTCCTACCATGCATAACCAACATCATGTATCATCATCACTAGCCCTCCTCCTTCACTACATCACATTCACACAATCACTTCCTCAATATAAAAAATAACAACCTGACAATATCACACCAAAACATCACTATCCACAAAAAAATCATTTGGTAAGAAATTATATATTATTCATATTTTGTTAAAATGAATGAATTAATTATATATGATGATAATATATTATAATTAATTATGTATGATTCCTTTGTATGTTATAGGACGTAAGAAAATGGGTGGTGAAAGATTGGTCCTTGGAAAGCTTGGGGGTGAGGTCTGTCCATGAGCTGTTAAGTGGTGTGTCAATGGAATGGGGATTAAAAATGAGTTAGGCTCTCTAATGTTCTAGACCTATTGTTTTTATTATTATTTTGTGTGGTTTGAGGTGTGTAATATTTCCATTGGATTAAATTCTCCTTCTATAAACCCAATTATTATTTTTTAATAAAATGATTAATTGAAATTAAAATGTTAAGGTGACTGAAGACCATGAGAAAACTAAACTATGTGCTAGGGAACAAATAGAAGATTGTGTACTAGCCTGATTCATCGGTCTCTAAAGTATGTGGAATTGAACTTAGAGATCCCAAGTTACTTCTTGACCCCTTCATTGGGGGGGGGGACCTTTTGAGATGTCTTTTCCCTAGAGGATGAGCATTGTATACCTTTTCATGGAGGTCTTTTGTGACATAATATGACCATCCAATGTGGGCTAGCTAAGACCCTTGAGACACCTCCAACAATTAAGTAATGTTTGACTTAGAAACCATGGCCTATCTAGTCTGGAATGTTTCTTGGGTATACCATAAAGTTATGCAATCATAGTAATTATTTGTATTGACCAAACCCTTCTCCATTCGTTGTGATTTACTCTAGGTGGACAAACATAGGATGGAATAGGATTGGGTTTGCTGAGTGGACCGTCAAAGTGGGACCTTCTAACTAAGATGGTCCATGATACATATTCCTAGAAAACCCATTATTTGGTTTCTACACTGAGGCCGAGATGTTATTTTATATATTGACACTACTAGAAATTGTGATTTTATCGAATTAAAAGTACTAGATTTAGATAGTGTTCCATGAATAAGGATCTCAAGAGATATTCATCTACATATATACAGACCTAGAGGACCCATGTGGGTTCCCAGTAGATAGACCAACCCGGAAGAGGTGCATGTGTTTCTTTAGAGATGGTTATAAGTGTCACTATAGAACCGGAACCAATTTGGATGCCTTATAGAGATAAGATGATAATGATGGGAATGTGTGTTTGGTAGACCATGGTTTTATTTGTATTTATATTTATTCTTGATTCATGATATTTAACAAAATTCATTAGAATCTCTAATTGGGTATGACACAATTTTGATTACTTAGGACACCTGTGAATCACTTGTTATGATGGATGAGACCCTTTGATTCTTATTGTGTTTCTAATATATTATCATGAAATATTTGGGGTGGACACTTAGTAAAACTAGCATCAATCATATATGATATATGTATGGGTGAATAACTAATTGTGGTACCTTTTTTGGAAAAAAAATCCATCGGGTCCTGTGTGCTAGATATATTCTAGAAATTTATATATCTTCTAACTAGAGTGTTAGTTTGGGACATATGAGTAGTCCATTGTAATAATTTTTCTATATATAAAATGATACTAAACATGCATTCATAATCTGGGGTTTATATTGATAACATACAGGTAGATGGTGCTTTATAGCTTTGTAGGGATTATGATAGGTGTGGGTGGACAATTGGAGCATCCATCGGGTCGATAACCCTCCTAGTAGCATAATGCATCCAAGGAATGAGTCCTCTATTTATTTTTTGGATTACGTAACCCTATCATAGTGATAGGATATGGGTCTTCCATTCATAGATTTGGTAACCCTCTCTGTTGATGCACACAATGCACATTGAGGCATGGATCATTCATTGCAGCCAGTAACCCTCTTGAATAACAAAGAATTTAGTGTTTAATGAGTCCATTATTACTTCTACTATTGAGTGAGGATTTATAAGTGATTTATGTGTGATAGTATGGGTGAAAGTTAGGACATGAAAATGTGTGGTGGCAACTACCAATTCAAACACAGGCCCAAATAGAATGATGTATACCACACTCGAGAAATCAAGACATAAAAAGAAACATCGTAAATCAATAAAATGCATATAATGAAACATGAGAAATAAAGGAAATTTTAGGACATGAAAATGTGTGGTGGAAACTATGTGCCACAAATGTTACATATACAAACCAACAGTTCCCATATTTTTTCAACACATCAACAATACAACTACTCATGGTCTGATGATGCATCATCACCCTGTCTACCTTCATCTCCACTTTCTACTATCACCTATAAGAACATTATATTGAAAATTAAATACGGTTGCATATTTATATTAAAACATAACACCAATAAAAGTTATCAAACTAAATGAATTTGATTTTTTGTGATTTACATGCATACCACCAGTCGATGCACTACCACTAGGGGCATATCTGTGCATCTGCAGACATATTTCAGTCAACTCTTTCTGCAAAGCAGATATCTGATTCCCCTGCTGGTGAACTGTGTTTCATAAAGAAACAATCTTTTTCATAGCATATCAGGGTATGGGCTGAGTAAATTCAGGATTAGATGTATCTTCCATCCCCGGTAGCCTGCTAAAAACATCAGATGGTATGAGTCCCAAAACCATCCCGTGCACTCTCCCAGGATGCTCCTTCCCAAGGACTTTAGAAACTGGTTCATCCTGGGAGACTGAGTAGGACTACGCAGGATTGGAATTCCATATTTATTTAATTTTTACCTATAAATCAAATATAAATATATATTAACACATTAAAACTGATAATAAGTTATTTTGATAAAAAATTGACTTCATACCCCAACTTCTTTATCAGGCTCATTAACAAATCTTCCATCAGATTTCTTGTGAACATCCAACCATAGTTCGGTTCTGGATGCTTTATGTCCTAAACTTTGGGACTGCATTAAGAAAAGATAAATAAACAATTCAATATATTAAACAGATAATATTGTCTTATAAATATTTATACTAATTAAAAGATTACCAATGTCATTCAGCTTCTCGAAAAAACTTTTTTAGCCTGCAGTGTGTGGGATGACTTGCTTAGCCCGGTTAGATGCATTCTGTCTTGAGAGGTCCTGAAATAAAAAAAGTTCAATTTAAAACTAATGTATTGAATGTCATGTCCTTTTCATATACAAGAATAAATGTAAAATGAGGATAATATAATAATATATATTTCAATACCATCCGCTTCTGATCACGATGTCTGTCAAGAAACACTTTCCATTGTTCTTTCAGTACCCCACTGGGTGGCTTCTCATACATTTGTTGTGCGGTCAATGAAGTATCGTTGACATCACACCACAATCTACATTTGAAATCTTTCCACTTCGTACCAAGATTTTTCAACATCCACTTCCTTGCTATTACATCAGCAATGGTAAAGTGGAAGAAAATCTATATATAGAAATTCATTTTGAACATATTAGTAACATAACATTTAATTAAACCATAATGTAATAAATTTACCTTTATTTGAGAATCATAAACTTCGTTTTTCAAGATTGGAGGCATATGTCTCCAATCATTATATGAAATGGGAAGGAAAATAGGCTCCGCTGCCAGTAGGCCTAAAATCTAGCCAAGTAACCCTGCAACGTCAGCCATAGGGACCCCATAAGAATCAAATGGCACGACTATCTTCTCGCCAGTCATATTCCAAATAGATGAAATTTTTATGTTTTTCTACACTGTTTCATTTTTTTCATCTTTAATGAGAAAAAAATTAGTATAAAAAATGCAATAAATTTATTTAATTGATATTTGTACCTATGACAGTGACACTCCAATATGCCCAGGATGAACATGAAGGGACGTGTCGGTGCCCCACTACTGAGCCTTTTGAAAGGGGATTCGACGAATCAACCTCTAATGGGACATCCACAGATGGTGTGGGAGATGGTTTCGGGGGAGATAGTGTAGGGGTGTCGGCAGCTGGTGCCTCAGATGTCATGGGGAGGGAGCCAGATGGATCACCATCTGTCACAGAACTAGATGAAATAGTGTACAGCTTCCTCCTTGGCATTCCTGTCATTTAATCAAATAAAATTAAGTTCAGAATATATATTTCAAAAATATATGCAGAAAAAAAAATTAAAAATGATAATAGATGGCCAGTACTAATAGACAAAATATATATACCAATAATAATGAATGACTGTAGAAATGAAACAAGTGGTTGCTGAATAAATAAATAATTGTACATACAGTCATTTTCCCCTTCAATCATGTCTATTTCCTACTTCATTGCTTCATCCACTTCATTCATCTTTGCTAAACTAATATTTTCAATATCATGATGACAAATAATCCTGCTTCCTGTGGCTGATTAAATTCAATTTCAGAGGTCAAATTTTCCACTTCATCAGCCATATCATACAAATCTCTTTGTATTATGTAAACAACTACACTCCACCCTTCATCGGAAACATAATTCACATAATATACCATTTCTTCTTGCGATTATATGATATATGGATCATGCAGTTCCCGGTCACTAACGTCCATCAAGCGAGAGAAGTTTACAGAAGTAAATTGCAAGTAATCCCTTTTAACACCTCTGATAAAATTGACCCATTTTCATTTGAATAAAACAACCGAAAAATTTATGTGGTAGTTTAATTCAATAATATCAGGCAGCTTTCCATAGTATTCCACTTTAGAAAATATAAATATACCATTATTCTGTGTTTTCAAACACACTTCCCGACCGACTGTACGAAATCTAAATCCATTCACATTATAAGCGTCAAACATTCTAACTTGTTTTAGAGGACCTCTAGAAAGAAACTTCAAATATTCTGACACCTCTGCTCGAGTATCAGTATTCGTGATCTGAAAAAAGAAATATACTTTATTATATTTACAAAATGTATTTGTCAAACTAATATTCGTATTTATTGTAATATTTATGAACTTACACATCGTGCAAACCATTCTATAAAATCTTTATTAATAGATTTCTTTATATCTTTCTCACTTAGTGTTTGGCCTCTCATTCGTCTCTTTGTTTGTATCCATAACTCTTCAATAAATGGATCTACAATTTCACTATTGAGCAACACAAATCTATGTGCCTATAATAATTCCAATTCAGTCAATGTCACATTTGAGGTCCTCGAAATAGATCGACCAATAACATGAAATATTTTTGATTTCTGATGTATTTGATATTGAGTCGATGTGTCGTCTACATGTCCAGCTCGATTAAATCTTGTCTCAATATCATCCAAGTATCGAGAACAAAAGGTGAGACACTCCTCAGCCATATAGCCTTTAGTAATAGTGGCTTTTGGTTGAGCTATATTTCTCACGTTTGATTTCAAATGCCCAAGATATCTTTGAAATAAAATAAACAAAATTATGCATTTAATTTAGTACCCAAAATTGTTTTCATAACTGTAATACATATAAATAAAGTACCTCTCAATTGGATACATCCATCAATAATGAACTGGGCCTCCTAATTTAGCTTCCTCAAGAAAATGCACAGTTAAATGCATCATTACAGTAAAAAATGATAGAGGAAAGATCATCTCCATTGCAAAAAGGGTCAATACAAACCTCTCCTAGAGGTTATCAATCTGAAATGGATGTAGAGATTTCTCACATAGTTTTCTGAAAAATGTGCAGAACTGTGGTTGAACAGCAGTAATTTTTTCAGTTAATAATTTACTCAATTCCATTGGTAGTAACTGCTGTAAAAAAATATGTGAATCGTGACTTTTCAATCCATATAACTTATGATTATTCAAGACAAAACAACTTGAGATGTTACTTGAATACCCAAAATATACCATAAAATTCTTTAACATTCGAAAGAATGTATCTTTATCCCTATTTTTCATTGAAAAAATTGTCAGAGGATACTTTTCATTCTCATCTGGCCAGAGATCACGTTTTATGTTCATTGATTGTAAGACTTTGCGAGCATTGAGATGAACCTTCATCTTTCCATGCTCATTAAGCAATGTGAATATCAAATTTTCACAGACATCCTTCTCAATATGCATCACATCAATATTATTCCGCAACAAATTAAATTCCCAATACGGAAGTTTGAAGAATATACTTTTTTCTTCCATTGTTGCGTTCCGGTTTTGCTTGACGATGCACTTCGGACCCGTTTTCCACTCTCATTCAAATGATGAAGCTTCCCAAATTCTATTTCAACATTTTCAAGATGTGTCAATATTTCAGAACTAGTTAACAACTTTGGTGGTGGTCTACGATCAATGGAACCATTTAATTTTGATCTGTTCAGGAAAAATCTATGAGATGCATCGAGAAATTGTCGATGACACAAGAAGCTCCATTTTCTACTGTGAGTTAGCGGTTTGGGATAAAAATCAACGTTACAAATAGGACAATCCAAACCCATGTAAGTGTTCTAAACAGATAAATTCCCAAGCCCAGGGAAGTCACTAATGGTCCACATTAAAGCAGCTTTCATTTTGAACATTGTTTTAGAAGATGCATCAAATGTCTCAACACCGTTGCTCCATAACTCCTGCAATTCATCAATCATAGGCTAAAAGTATACATCAATATCATTTCCAGGCATTTGTTTTCCAGGAATAATCATTGAGAGGATAAAATATGGTTGTTTCATACACATCCAAGGAGGCAGATTATAAGGGATCAACACAACTTGCCAAATTCTATAACTAGTACTCAAAATCCCAAATGGGTTGAATCCATCGGCAGCCAATCCCAATATAACATTCCTAGGATTAGTTGTGAAGTTGATATGTAATGAATCAAATTTTTTCCATGATTTAGAATATCATGGTTGTCTGATTAACCCATCATTGTTATTATCTACAGAATGCCACTTCATGTATTCAGCGGTTTTCGATGACATGAATAATCTTTGCAATCGAGGCTTCAAAGGAAAGTAAGGCAAAACCTTTGTAGGTGTGTTCCTTTTCTTCTTATACATTAAATTATATTAATTCAAACTTCCAACGTCACCCATTTCATGCCATCTAGAAGAAGAACATTTCTTGCAATTCTGTCTACTTGAATCCTCTCCCCAATAAAGCATAAAATCATTGGGACAGACATGTATATTTTTATAATTCGTACCAAGCTTGTTAAAAAATATTTTCATATCATAATAAGATTCTGGGATTTTTTCTTTAGGAAATGCATCACGAGTCAATTCCAAAATCATGCACATTGACTTATTTGTAATTCCACATGGACATTTGATATGGTAAAACTTCAGCAGAAATGAAATCTTTGAATATTTCAAACACCCACTATATAAATCATTATTTCCATCGTCAACTAAATCATGAAACACTTTTTCCTCAGTGAAGTTTTATCTTACATTTGGCTCCATATAATCAAGAGGAGGATCCAATAACATGTTAAAATATGGATCTGCCTATATTACAGTCTCAAAAACATCATTGGTCACGTTGCAATTTGTAGCACCCTCTTCTGGTTGTTCTGATATGTTTTGATGCTGATATTTGCATCTTGTAGTGCCGAATGCAATATTTATGAGGTTTTTCATTTCATTTTCCATTTTCAATGAACCTGGGACCTCGTTCTGCAGATTAACATCAGTTTTCAATCATTCTGAAACATTCGATTCTCTATGCCAAATCCAAAAAAAATATTGACTAGGGAATTGCTTCAGTATTAAATGTTCATAAACCTCATCTCTCTTCAACCATGTTCTAAATTTACATTTAGGACATGGACATTTTATTTTCCCTTCAATGGATTGATTAGAAATTGCAAAATCAAAAATCTCATTGAAACCTTTAACATACTGAGGTGTGTTCCTCGGTAATGTGATCCAACTTTTATCCATGTATATCACAATGTGCCTACACAATAATAAAAATAAATAAAAAACATAGTTACTACTAAATAGAGAAAGCGATTCATATATACGATAGTGTAACATTACAAAAACATAATATAATAAAGATGATCCCCTGAGTTAGATATGAACCCTCTAGTGTTTGGTATAGGGTAACTTTCTTTGGTAAAGATAAATAGTGTGCTAACAACGTGGTACCTACTTTACCATGAAAACCAAAGAATATTGTTAATTTGGAATAACCCCAACCTATGTTCTCTATAGAGTCTTCATATAAAACTCTAATATCGAATAAATCTATTATAAGTAATGTTTAGGGAAAACCTTATGATGCTTACAAAACTCAACACATTGTTAATTTCGAGTGGCAAGAACCATGTGAGGGATAGTATTGAGGCATTATAAGTGGTGGTGTTCATGGAAATGCATGATGAAATATTTCATCAATAAAGATCAATGAACATTATATAACATCCAAACAAGAAAATTATTAGAGGGGGTGACACGTATGAGAGGAATCACCTTCTTAAGTTCCTAGGTATAAAAATATACCATCTGATCAACTTAAAATATATATATTTATATATATAAAATAAAATAAATAAAAAATTTCATACAACATAAAATCTATATAATAATGAATATAATGCATCAAGAACAATGAACAAAGACCTCTTAAGATCTAATCTGGCTTCCCAAATAGTAGCATCTAAAATCTCTATCGATTTGTCTAGAAAAAAAACTCAAGAACACTATAGAGGGGGTGAACACTTGGGAGTACTTAGTAGGAATATATTTCTAATTACTTCTATATCCATGCAAGATATATGTGCCATAATAGACATATGTGAAACAACTAAGAAATACTAGAATACGGGTTATGCTAAAAATAAATTTAACACATTATATATATTCTATCTTTAACCATATCACATGTAAAGTTATTATCATATTAAACAAATGGATTATCAAAAGAAAGTAAGCAATGGGGATTTTGATTTCCATGTAATTATAACAATGATTTATAGATTCCATATTTATAACATCATCATTGAATAATTATGACACTTCACAAAAATTTCCATAATATGGAAACCATCAATATTTTCGACAAAACAGAAAACCCAACTCTTAACATCTGTCAATCATTGCTGTCACATCGTCATATTAGCTATAAAATAGGTAATCCCAACTCTAAACCTATGTCAATCATATCATCATCATCACATCAACATAAGAAGAAAGTCCAACTCTCAACCAGTGTTAAACACCCCAACATCCACTAAATTTCCACATCATTACCTTAATGACACAAGTTATAACCTTGAGCCATCACAACCAAAAACATGACATAGCCTTAAATCCATCACAACCTTGGGAAATGTGTACATGTTATACCTTAATCCATTATAAACCAAATTTAAGCATGTATTGTAACCATGATCCATCACAACCCATGAGTATAGTATCAAACAACCACAAACAACCATGCAGATATAAAAACAATCCCTTAAGAATAAAAACTAACAAACACATATAAAAATCACATGAAATAAGTAGAAAAACAAATAATCATAAACGAAAACATCTGCAAACAGTACAATAAATACAACATTACAATTTATTATAAGAAACAATAATAATAAAGAAAAAAATAATATCAAAAAATCAAAAAAATAGAAATCAAACCCTAGGGTTCGTATAGGTCGTCGGGGAAGCAGGGTCGTTGGGGTCGCAGGGTCGTCGGAGTCATGGGGGGCTAGGGCTGCCGAAGTCGCGGGGTCGCCGTGGTCTCGGGGTCGCTGGGGTCGCGAGGTCGTCGGGGTCGCAGTGGGTCGGGGTCGCAAGGGATGTGGGTGGCCGGGGGAATCATGGTCGCTGGGTGAGAAACTGGAGGGTCGGGGTGGGTGGCGGAAGCGTCGAGGATGTTAAAAAAATGTTTCGTGGCGGTTTATTATAAACCATTGATACAAATCCACCGCTAAACGGAGATTTTATTGTAGTGTACAATAGTAATGTTATTAATAATGTGAATGAAATTAGTTAAGAGCATTTCTTCAGTATAGATTTCCCTCGTTTGGGGTAAATACTTATTTTACTAAATTATGATTGTTGTTTTTTTCACCTATTATAGTTGATATAATTTCAACACTAGGTAACACACATTTTGTGTTGTGGTTATTGTAATTATTCTAATTAATGGTTTAATTTCATCCTTGGCCACATGATATGAGGATACCGAAAAACGTTCATGCATCATTTTGGGAACCTATAGTCCACATGTCATGCTTATTTACATTCCACATAAGGGAATTTCACATTATTCATTTCATGATATGCATGTGATTGTTGAGTGGGCCTTGATTGTATATTATTCATGTTCAACTCTTGGGTTGTTATTGAGTGATTTTGTGTTTAATTTCATGAGTTTTATGGGCCCCCAAGGGCTAGAATGAAGGGTTTAAAGAGTTTAGAAATTAATTAAAATTTAAATGGGTATTGATATCAGTGACAAGGAGTATGGGCCTAGATTCACTACTATGGAAAAATTATTTTTAATGAATCATGATATATAGAAATAAGAAAATGAAAACTGATAATTGAAAATTTAATTATAAAGTGAAATGGTTTTCAATAAATGATGACGCAAAGAATAGTTTACCAATTATCTACTAGATCCTCTATAATTAATCATTACAACCTTATAATACCTTGAATTCTAAGAAGGTAGTTGGGGTAGTATACCATGGGTAGTGAAAAATTTATTTTCATTTAGTGTCTTCTAGTGATTCTATCTATCTTCTTCTATGATTGTTATGATGATTGTTCATGGAATTTGTAAACCAATGCATCCTTGATGTCCTTGTTTCATGCACCTGGAGGGTTGCGAGAACCATTCCACAGACATGGTGGGCCCTGATATTCAAATATTACAGCAAACAATTCCACATGATGCACTACATGTTGTACCTAATAGGCATTATTTCCTTTCATTGTGATAGTTTCCTACATCTGATGTACTCCATGTAGGGTTCTCCATAGCCTTTACCTATGATGGATTATTTAACCCTAGAGTTCCAATAGTATTATCCTCCTTCCTTATTGGGGGATGGCAGGCCACATGATAATGAGTGTTTTATAGAGGCCACCTTTTCAATCTTTGAGCATATAGAGATACCTATAGAGCATAGGGTCAAGCTTGTTTCATACAAGATGCATGATTCTACCATGTGATGGTGGGATGTAACTACCCAATGTGGATTTCATGAAGGCATGGTTCAGGATGACTTGTGGAAAAATTTATATGATTAGTTCTTTACTCAAATGATGAGAGTTGATATAGCTAGAGTGTTCATGAATCTCAAGTATGGTTCTATTTCAATAATGGTGTATTTGTTGTGTTAAAAATGGTTTAGTTCTTTTCACCACATCTAGCGGGTTATGATATTTTTCTTGTTAGATGATTTTTAAGGGATATTTTATTTAATATTTACTTAGGTTAATGTCATTAACCATCCTAACTTCTCCAAAATATCCAATAATGCTCTTATCATTGAGCGTGAACTATGGGACGATGATAGTAACAGACACATAGGATCTATGTCGAGGAAGGCTAGTTGTTCTTAAAATATAAAAAAGAGATCCCTCAAGGTTTTTCTTCTAGTAAGTGGTATCCAGAGTACCCGTACTAGTAGCTCTTTGGTTTTTCATACGTGTGGATGATTGGGGGACCTGAAACATCATTGTGATATTGACCCTATGGAGTTTTGTACTTGTGGATATGTGTGGAATATTCCGAGATAACATCTTACTTTTCCATTAGATTCTAGTGGAAGAGGTTCTACAGCAGCTCCACCTTCAGGGGAAGGTTCTTTTACACCATGTCATGTGGGGAGATGGGGTAGTACAAATAGGGATACCAGAGGAGAAGCTCGTGGTTTCAATATCCAGACTCATGACTACAATAATCAATAGAAAATCAGTCTTGATCGAGGTAGTCTAGCTTTTGCATATGGTTTTGGCTGATGTTAGTTGCATGTGTTATAGATGATACCATAGGATCATGCCATGGGACCATCAATAGTGTGAGGTAATATTCTAGTGGCCTCTACTATTTTATCTTCTTTATTTTATATAGGTGATTCAGTCCCATTGATCTCTTAATATATTGTGGAATTTCATGGGCTATAAATACAATATTATTGTAGTGTGATGACCCTAGATACACCATTGATAATATTGTCATAGGGAATACACCAATGTAGCGATTATCCCTTTGAGGTTGGTAGTTACCATTTTGTGTGGGACCTATTTTTTCTCTAGATGTTAGCTTCACCATCATTACCAATATGTATTTATTGTTTTCATTCCACGCCTCTGTAGACAGCTATCACCAACGGGTGGCCTTCACATCACCAGAAGGTTGATGATATTTACAAATGGTTTATTGGAATGTTCGGGCTAGTGAAGATGGACTAGATCATCTTGTGATAGCTGGAGCGACTGCCTATATTTCCCATATCTTCATAGAGGATCAATGATTACAATAGAATCGTATCCCTTATATAGAAGATCATATCAGGGACATCATTGATGATGATTTTTCTTGATTAACTCTTATATTAGAGGTATAATATATGATTGAGATCATTCTAGGAGCATCTCCAATGTCCATTCTTCCCTAAAGGATTGTACCCAATGAGCTCTAGGAGACCAAGAAGAAGGTAGAGGATCTAAATAGAAAATGTTTTATACGGACTAATCCTTCCTCTTGGGGTTCACCCGTGATTTCCCCTGAGAAGGTGGTTTGAACCCTTCAACTATAAAAGGATTAATTATAGATGAACCATATTACGATCATGTACAAGTATACACTACTTCGTATAGATGATATCTATGACCATCTCCAAGGAGCTATGTTGTTTTCAAAAATAAACATCAGATTGGGTGGTCATCGTCTGTGAGTCCGGACATCAAACATACCTTATATCATTTTCTAAAGGCAGTATGTTTTGTAGGACTACTTGGTTATGTTGCTCGGTATTATGAATGTTCCCACCATTTTCATGGCTATGATGAATAGGTTTTTCCACCCCTATATGGATTCATTTTTCATAGGGTTTCTGAATGAAATCTGGTTGTATTATCACTCTCATAGTGACAATTATTAGAACCTTAAGATCATTCTAAGTACACTGAGAGAGAGTCATATTTATGATGATCTCAGTAAGTGCCACTTTTGGATAAAAAAATCAATTATTGAGTCATATTATCTCAAAATAAAATATATTTGTTAACCTAGATAAGGTGAGTGTTGTGGTTTCATGGGGGTAGCCCAATAATGTATTTGATATATAGAGTTTCATAGGGATGGATAGACATTACCAGAATTTCATATAGGTATAATAAATCCTCTCATCACTTATAAATCCTCTTATAAATATGAATTTCATGTTCCCATTGTTTGAAGTGTGTGAGAAAGGATTTCTAGATCTAAAAGCATTTCTTGTTCAGCACCTATTAAGATTTTTCTAGAGCCTGGAAGAGGTTACATAATGTTTTTCAGTGCATCATGAATTAGCATGGGAGTAGTTCTAAGAGATCAAGACATGGTTTTTTCATATGGTTCTATACATTAAATTCCTCATGAGGTAACTTAGTCGATGAACGACCTTGATCTAGATACAGTTGTCCATTAGTTATGTTTCTTGTGACAATATATGATGGGTGAGTGCATTTTTGGGTATAAAGACGAATAGAGCCTCAAATATATCTTTATATAGTGTTTTTTGAATATCAGAAAGTGAATATGGATATAATTTATCCATTCCTTTGACTTTGAGCATGCCTATACACTAAGAAAGGGTAATGTATTAGTAGATGGAATGAGTAAGAAAACTTATGAAAAGGCCATATGAGATTTCAGTGATGAATGTTAATTGATGGACCTATTTTCAGATCTACATCTTGAGTTTCATGATATACACAAGTAGTCATATCTATCAACCATGAAAATTAACTCTTCCCTCATTGAAAAGGTGAAGAGTCAGAAATTATTAGATCATGATAGCTTGGTACTCTATGATACTATTTTAAGAGATGGCTAACCTAAGGAATGGTATATTGATAGAGATGAAATCATCAATATACATTCACATTACTGGGTTCCTAAATATACAGGATAAAAACTGATGTGAGATTTCCCAGATTCTCATTTGGAATTTCATCAAATCATATCAAAGATGTATCAAAATATGTGATTATAGTATTGGTGGTCTTAGATAAAACATTATACTGTAGTATTTATCACTTGGTGTTCCACTTGACATCAGTTGGAGGGAGAGAACCAAATACCAACATGCTTGTTATAAAGGATACGTTTCTTGGAATGGAAATGGGAATATTTTTTCAGGTACATTATAGTTGGTTTAACTAGGTCACCTGGTGGTTGTGATGTTGTATGGGTTGTCTTTGATGGACTGGTGAAAATAAATAACTTCTTTCCTCTCTGGGATAAATTTTCAGCTGATTATCTAGGAATACTATTTTTCCATGAGATCATCTTACAACACAGGATCCATTGTACTATCATTTTAGATAGGGAATCATTTTTCATGTCATAGTTCTGGAAGTTGTTGAAAAAGGATATGGGTACACAGGTGATTCTGAGCACATCTATTATCCCTTGGACTTCAAGACTATTGGATTGGATTGAACAGATTCTAGAGGAAATTTTAGAAGAAAAATTCTTTGATTTTTCTAATTATTGGGAGAATCAAATCCCTCTCTTCAAGTTCTCCTATAATAATATATTTTATGTGATAATTCATATTGATCATTTTGACACCTTTAATTGTAAGCCATGTGATTCAAAACAGTTCTTGTTACAGGTAGGATATGAAGTCGTACTCATTCCTCATCTCAAATAGGATACTTCTGAGAAAGTTCAACTAATCCGAAAGCATAAGCTTATAGCTCAATCTTGATAAAAATCATCTTCTGATCCCCATCAAAGATCTATGGTGTTTGAAGTTCAGTATTAAGTTTTCTTATTAGTATCACCTAGGTTATGATATATAAATATACTAAGTCAAGGGAATATGTCACCACATTTTATAGGGTTTTCTGATATCCTAGAGAGAGTCGGGCTAGTAGCCTATAGGTAGTTTCTACCATATATGTACAACTAAATTCACAACATCTTCCATGTTTCAAAGCTAAACCAGTATCATGCCAACTCACCTCACACTTTAAATCCTCAAGATGTTGATATGGATGTAGGTGATTCCTTTTATAAGTATCATATATTCATCATTGATTGGATAATGAATGATCAACATGGCCGATCTATTACACTAGTACTGGTGTAATAGAAGCATTATCATGTGTAGGATGGGAAATAAGAGAAATAGGTCGACTTATGTTCCTAGTGGCCATAGTTTCTCTCATACAATGTTTCACTACCCTTGGAATGTGAAATTGGGGATGAGTGACTTTGAGGGGTGGAAGAATATAATAACCCATTTGGTGACTCAAGTATGGATCCTTTAAAATTTGGTGTAAATCGTTATTTTTTATATATTATCGATACCAAATGAGATTCTTAGGTGTATAATAGATATCATGTGATTTTTCGGAGCCCAAAACACAGATTTTGGGTGAAAAATGAATGTGGAATGGTTATAAGAAACTGTGCAGGTTAGGCCGCATGGTTACTTATAAACATGTAGTGTTGGATAATGGGGTGTTTTGGGGTGCACAGTTTTCCCTAATCGTGCTCCATGGGCGACATAGCCATCCTGAAACTATAGATAAAACTGAATAGATGTTTTTCATGATTGGAACATGGTTTCACTAACCCTGAGGTCTAACCATATTGGTTCCCCATACCATTAGCATTCCATGCACACTTGGTTCACGATTTGGAATGTAGTTTGTTCAAACTATATGAGGATTGTTTTGTGTGATTTTATGAAATTTCGCTTTAATTATCTTTTAAATCCAACCCTTCTCACTTTTCATTCTATCTAGTATATATAACCTCTCCCATTTCCTTATTTTTGATATTTGAAGGATTTACTATGTAATTTATCCCAAGCATCAATACAAAGTCTGATTCGATCATCATTCATCTCACTGTACATGCACAAGTAAGATCATAAATCATTTTTAATCTTTTTCCATTCTTATTCTTATTTATAATTCTATTTAGATACAGTCTCATATTCCCCAATTCCAGGAATTTATTCTTTATTCATTTCTCTTCCAATCTATTCCAAACTATAGGCTAATACTAGAAAAGAAGAGTCATACGAGTATGAGGTTGGTGGTTTATAACTTATCCCCCATGTTTTTTCATTTTTTATTTTATCATGTATAGATTCAGATATCATTGGGTTTCACCAATTTATTCTATGTGGCTTTCTTGTTCCCATTAGAACCATTTTATAATACCCATTCCATATAGGTTATTTCCCATTCGCGGTTACATCCAAAACCCTAACCACTCAATATAATGTGTTTCCATTGTTTATACCTTTTTGGTTTATTACGTGTATTTGCGCCACCATTCACATGTGCATTGGTTTGACTGTTATAGTTTCAATCGTTCCATAATTGAATGAATTGTGAATTGATAATTAGATAGTACCATTTTTTCTTCCACTTGACCAAACTAAGGTGTAACTACTTCAATTTGATAAATCAATCTAAAATGGAATTGGAAAGTATTCTAAATATATTACACAGCCTTATTAAATGTAAATGAATTCTTTGTTTCTTGTCCATATAACCACCTTCCTTTTATGATGGAAGGTAGCCAGATGAATGTAATGAATAAAGTTGGACATAAATGAATGAAATGGTTTCATTCTCCTTATCTATTTCATACTATTGAAGTGAAAGTCTTGATAAAAATCAATTATTAAATGATATGACCTTAAATTGATTAATTAAATAAACAAATAAATTATAAGGAGAAAAATTGTATATGGACTGTGATATCATAATGGAGTGATCATACTTGACTTTGATTTTATATAATGGAGGTAATTCCTTGAGAAACCATGGATTCTATTCTGATTCTGAGATTTCGGTTGCCAACGGTGAAACCCGCCTTTGAAACTGATCTTTTTCTATTAATAGATGCCATGTATAACACTCTGGGATCCATCCTGTACTATTAATAGATGCATCAGATACACTCATATGATCCATCATGGATTCTATAGACAAGAGTCTCCTTGGTTACATCCTTGGTTCATACCATTTCTTAGACCTTTTTACCTTGGATATTTTCCTTGGACCCAATTAGATTCAATATTGGGGAATGCCTTGGATGAAGCTACTTGGATTACACTCTAACCAATTACCTATGATACATTTACTACTTAGTTGGTGACCATTAATGTTTATGTTTCCTAGGTTATTACCATGTAACCTCTTCATTATTTATATCATCAAGATTCCTTGTTGTACATTGGATCTTTAACAGTTATTATTTTCATGCCATTGATGGGTTTACCTCACATTAAATATTTATATAAACTAGAACATAATTAATTAACAAACATGTTACATGTTGAAAAACTAATTGTGGGATGAAGTAGGTGCTTGGTTATTTGTGTTAATGTACTACTTTACTTTTATATATGCATGATTGCAGACTATTTCAGTTTATATTACATAGTCGGGATATTATAGACATCGTTGGTGGAGGCCTAATGAGAATAATCTCACACCATATTTGATTTCCATTGCAACCTAAGATTATTACATGTTTATAGGTGTGGATAATGTGAACTGTACCACTTTAGACAGTTGATTGATTTATTTCATAGGGTGGGGCTAGAAGCAGATGATTAAGCTAGAGTTTGGGAAACTGAGGATTTTTTTTCTTTTCACTAAATTGAATTGAATCTATTCCTGAAGCCTTGAATACATGTTATATAGCTTATTAGATAAGTTACATATCATCATCATATTTTGTATATGATTACTAAAAAATCCTTTTTATTACATCAGTCTATATCTATTGTGGTTTCAGTTTATTAATTATCCCTCTATTTACCTTCTATTATATTACATTATTGTTTGACTACACTCATGTAATGTTGGTATACAATCCCTTCAAACAGACCCTAGACACTCACAAATAGTCTTCATGATCTGGATTTTGGGGAGGTGGACTTGAGGCTTAGGGACCCACTAGGCTCGGGTTACCACATAAATGAACTAGGGTCAAGCACATCAAAAAATGGATTAATAGGAGATATACCTAAGATGTAATTCCCAAATGATAAAGTATGTAACCCATATAAAAAAGAAAATCCAAAAGATATATCATTCAAAAAACAAATAATTTTAACCTAATCAACCCAAAGAGTTGTTTCACATGGAATTTTTTTGACCATCTAGATTTTATAGTCTATATGTGAAGAACAATGTTTACATTCATATAGATTAATTATCTAGGTATACTAGGGTATTCTTTCTATCTCCAAAAAGTGAATCTTATTTTTATTTTTCAATGTATTATAGATTTATTGAAAATTCAAATTCATGTTGTACTAATACCTTATAAAGTGATCATGTGTGTGAGTTAGAAAATCAATACATTGCATCATATTTCTTACTAAATGGATATAATTATAATTATTCAACTACAAGGACCCCTTATTAGAATGATGTTGTATAAAGAATAAATATAACACTTCAAGAAATTTCTTGGATTATTCTCAATGAGTATGACCTTTTTTCTTATTTATGGGAAGAGGAATGAATATAGCATGATATATAAATAATATATTTTTAACTAAAAATCTCTTAAATTAAACACATATGAATTACATAATTTTATAAATCAAAATGATAATTACATTGGAGTTTTTGTTCAAAAAAATATTTATTCTTAAATATAAAAATAATATTTAAAACGTTTCTTCCAAGAGTGGTGGAATAATTTTCCATGGTTATTCAACTACTAGAAAATTTTAAATATTGTTTAATTGTATAAAAAAATCTTTGGAATAATTTTTTCATGTAAATTTTGATAAAACATGTCCATGTAAACAAAAAAACAATAGAAAACATGGAAGATGATTTTTCAACTCTGAATATAAATGTCAACCCATATAAAAATTCTACAAAACAACCCCAAAAACAATTAGGTTTTGAGGAATAATTTGAATACGAATATAAAAGTATAAAGAAAATTATATTCACATCCCATATATTCTAAAAGTTGTTAGGTCTCTTAAATTTAATCCTTTAGATTCTATAGATTGAAACCTAAATAGAGGTACACAATTTGAGGGCTTCTATTAGAAATTAGGGTGAAAATCAATAATTCTTGTCACTATATGAACATAATAACATCAATGATTCAATTAATGATGATTTTTAATAATGTAAATTCAAGAATAATATAATATATTTGAAAGAAATAATGTTTGAGAAATTCTAGTAGGATTACAGTCATTCTCAATATTTTAACTAAGTGGGATTTTAGAAACAATGTTAAGGAATCAAGAACTATAGTAAAAAACAAATCTCTATTTTGTTCACAAAGGATATAGTAAAGATGAGGTTATTAAGTATGTAGATAAATTTTAGCTAGTGGAAATACTTGAATCCATTACAATTCTTTTTTCCTATGCATTAAAGGTTGAATTTAGACTAAATCAAATGGATGTCAAAATAGCATTTTTAAATGGTTATATAGTTTATTTTTTATTGAAAAACCAGTTATTTTATAAAATGTTCCTTTTCAAAATAATGTTTTAAAATTAACAAAATATTCTCATGTTTTAATAAGGGGTCCTAAAACATGTTATGATAGGATAAACCAATTCCTATTTTCTAAAGGTTTTTCTAATGGAAAAATAGATCCGTCTATTTTTATAAAAATAAATTTGAAATATGTTTTTGTAGTTCCAATATATGTTGATGAAATTATCATTGGATCGTGTAAAAATTATTTGTGTACTTATTTTTCAAAATTTATTAAAATGAATTGGAAATTAGTTTAATGTGTAAACTTAAATTTTTTCTTGGTTTTCAAATATTCTCAAAAAACGTATGGAATAATCATAAATAAAATTATGTGCACAAGAAAACATCTAAAATATTTTTGTTTGGATAAAACTAAATGTAGTGGTTCTCCCATGCCTACAACTTTTAAACTTGATCTTGATGAAGCTATATAACTAGTGAATCAAACTAGTTAAATAAGTATGATTTGAAGTTTTCTTTACTTGAATACAATCTGACCTAATATTATGTTTATTGTATGAATGTGTGAGAGCTTTCATGAAAACTTTACTCTATGTTACATTATATTAAAAAGATATTAAAATAACTAAAATATAAAAAAATTTAGGATTTCTTTACACTAGAGGTTGTATTTTAGTTTAGTGAAATATTCAGGTCATGATTTTTGTGGTGCAAGTTAGATATAAAAATAACCTATGGAACATGTCATTTTTTGGGAAATTCTTGAGTATATGGATGCATTAAGAAGAAATATTTGTTTTTAATATCTACTGATGAATCTAAATACAAAGCCATATTGAGTTTCTTTGAAAAAATATTTTGGAAGAAACCTACATTACTAGATTTTAGATATCAATTCATATTTATCCCTATAAATTGTGACAACAGACGTGTGATAAAAATTTCAGAAAATATCATGTCTCACTCTATAAAAAAATTGTTGTATGAAATATCTTTTTTTTAAAAAACTCTCAAAAGGGTGATGTAACAGTTGAATTTATAAGAAATGAACAACATATTTCTGATATTTTTATAAAACCATGGAATTATAGGGGATTAAAAAAATTCATACATTAATTATGAATTTTACATTTTAGTTACACTAATCTTAGTAGAGTCATTGTTTCAAAATATATTATGTTGAGTCACTATTGGTGAGTCACCATTAGCAATTCAATGTTGGACAGTCACCATTGGAAAGTCACCTTTGGGGATTCACCATTTTCCACTCACCATTGGTGAGTCATCATTGGAGAGTCACTTTTGTAGAGTCACATATTGAATGTCACCATTTTTGAGAAACCATTGGTGAGTCAGAATTGGAATTTCCCCATTAGTGAGTCACAAATGACCTCCAACCAGCCTCTGTTTCATGTGTTCTATCAATTTATAATTTTATTTATTAAATTGTTATTCAATTTATTAATTTTATATTTTCATTTTTTTGAATCCATAAATGATAAATTATTCTTGAAATTTGAATCTTAGTCACTCCCACTCATGACATCCATCTTCATTTTGTCTTACCTTCCATTTCTCCCCCAACAATCAACCATATTAATCCTTTTCATGAACTATCATTTTGCCTTAATGGTTGGAGTAAAGATCCTTTTTTAGTTTACTCTTATATAATAGTGGCCTATGAATAAGTCAAATAGGGAATCGATTTGGGCAGTTACCAAGATAAGGAACCTCCATTATACGAATCATTCAGTTATTGCTGAAAACGAATTTGATATCTAATGGAAATTATCCAAAAATCCATCATTTATAAGGGAAATAAAAGACAAGGTATTGGTATATTGTTATCAATAAATGAAAAAAAATTCAATACAATGTTGGTTCATAAAATTTATCAGTATGATGAGTTCAGTTTTGGAAAGAATAAAGATCTAATTCGATGTAAGAGAGATGGTAAAGAGATTAATTTTTATTCAAAGGTATGAATAGTGTTCCTAAATATTCCTAATCAATGAGGTTTTAAATATTATAAAGGTTTCATAAAAAGTGAATGTGAATCATTTAGTTATGAAAAATTCTTTGTTTGAGCAGAATAAAGATGGAACATTGAGATGGCCTAATTCTAACGAGTTAGATAGTGAATGACAACTTTTATTCAAGCTTGTCTAATTTTTTTCTTTGCCTAGAAAAGGGGACTTTAATTATATGAGAAGTCAGGTTTTTTACCTTATATTACTTATTAAATTTCGTTATATAATTCACTTGAAATGATACCTCATGGTATATATAATGAAAATTTTCAAGCCAACTTCAAGGTCCAATTATCTATTTTTTATAAGATGATTTGGGTCATGTTTGAAATGATGATACTGATAGATAAAGTGGAATAAGATAAGTCAAAAAGTTGGAGTTTATTCCTAACAGAATTTATCAGTAGAAGAAGGAGGGAGAGATTGAACACTTGGATGGAGTAATAGCATTGGGATAATAAAAATATATTTGAGGATGTTAATCCTATAGATCATCGTACGAGAACAAAAAACCATGATAATCATGGAGTAGATCCATATCAGATTGTAGATTATTTTAATGGAGAGGAATAATTGGTTGTAAAAAATTTAGGATGGTTAAGTGGGACTTTCTATTGAATAAAAAATGACCCTAACAACCCAAATAACCATTCCATGTCATTTATCCTTTCTAGTATTTTAAGGTAATGAAATTAGGAAGATAATACAGATGTTTCTAGTGATCCAAAAGTTAGAAATTATTCATGTAACTAATCTATAGAAGAATTATTTGTCTCACAAGGTTTTGATGTGGAAAATAGATAATATGTAAATAATTATGAGAACGGAGATGATGTTGATGATCACAGTAGTGATGGTTGATAAACAGATCATGGTGGTGCTGATGTTATTAGGGAAAAATCACCTCATCCATCCAGAACTGGTTCTATTTCATCAGTCAGATCAATTAAGAGATATGGTTAAACCAAATCTAAATCCTTGGAGATATCATTTCCAAAGAAATAGTTAAAGATGTTTCATCTTCTAGAGGAGAGACTCGAGTACCAATTGATGGGGGAGAAATCCCCTAGTTATGTTAGAGTAGTTGGTGGTAGTATTTCCCCTATTAGAGTGGAAGTCAATTCAATTGATAAGATGGAGAATGTATTAAGATACGTTCAGTTTGGTTTGGTCACTATAGTTTTTAGAGATATGTTGAGTATGATTATCAAGATAATGGAGATTCTAAAGATGTTTTTATGCCAATGAGACTATACTCAAATGGTAAGGGATTATGCTTGGCATCCAAGAGACCCTGGTTCAAAACCGGGTGGAGGAAAATTTCTGGGCTACTGTAGCACTTACTGTAGAAGTTACTATTGCAACCGGAACTATTCACCTGATTTGGGCATTTGGGTCACCGGTTTGGGCCTATGGGTATCCATGCCTATCAGGTCATCAAAGGCCTTCAGGCCATATAGACAATGGTGTAGCCCAGTTCACACAGACCATGCCCCAGAATATGATCAGAGAAATAAGAGTAGCAGCCACTCAAAGTAGAGCTAACTGGATTGGACAAATGAGAGGGTATGGAAACTGCCTTTAGGACCAGGCACCATGCAGCCTTTTACGAGGGAATACTAGCCGATCATCAATCCAAGGTGGGGAGATAGGTGATCTGTGACATAGAAGCTGGGGAGGGGCAGTTCATATGGGTTGGTCTTATGGGTCATGTAATTGGCATGGTATGCCTCTGTGCAATCAGGTCATGTATTACGGGTTAGTTGGGCCTTGTTCCTTGGGCCTACAGGTCATGTACGTGTTTCCTTTCATCCCTTAAAAGGGATGTTATCCATAATAAAATAAAAAAAGAAGGCCTTAGGGCTATTCGGGATAAATATGTTTCTGTGTTGGAAAAGGATGAGGTATCCTCTATTGGGGAGCCTTTCCCAGTTTCAATGAAGATAAGATTATCACATACAAAATCAGATTGTGATAGTAGTGATTACAGGGTTAGTACACCAAATTGTGGTGGACCTTTTATTTGAGTTATAAAAGTTAAATATCCTAAAGTATTCTTGGTTGAGTATATTATTCAAGCTGGTGACAATTAGGATTTTTCTTCTAATGAACTTGTAGCCAGATCAATGTAATAAGAGGTTAATGTTCCCAATACTGATAGATTCTATACACCTAAACCTTCTACAACAGTACCTTAAGATGCTATTTCTATGAAATATCTTCAATACTTTGTAGGAATAATTGCTGCTAACTTCAACTGGATTCTCAGGTCTTAAGAACCCCATGTCACACAACTTACTGAGACTGATTCAAGGCATATTTTTATATTTGTTAAATTCCACATTTATCCAAAAATGAATTTTCACATTTATGAATTGGAAATTGAGAACAAATGGTTTTCAAGTGATATAGAGACAATGAGTTGTGTTTTGGAATAAATGATAACATCCTTTTCTACTAGTTAGACTGCTAGGTTGGAGAGGCTGAAAATTTAACCTATAGTGGCTTCTAGGTCTTTTGATCCATCTCCCTTAGCATCTGTTGATGCTGATTTTATCTTGTATATAGTTCATGAGGTGATTCATGTTGTTTTGGGAGATATTTATGCTAATCATCATGAGGACACATGGATGATTCACCAGCACGATTAGAAAACACAAAAACTAGTGAGGGAAAATTTAAAACGAATCCTAAAGTGATAGGGAAACCATCACCAACACCATTAATTATTATAATTACATGGACTATACTACAAAAGAACTAAATTACCATATCCATGTTTTTTATGATAATTTTAGGATGCCACTTTTTACAAGGGAATTCAAGGAACACATAAGCCAGTTAATGTTTTTGGAACCTCTTCTCAAGATTTTCATGGAATTTAATTATGATATATTTACTTCTATAGAGTGTGGAGGAAACATTATCATGGATTTTTTCAATCATATGAATATTTTCCTATATGTATCGACTACATAAATGGTTTCTTCCTACAATATTCCAATATCTTATATCAAAGATTATCCTTTTTTAGACCCCTTACCTCCTCAGTATGAGCCATTCTACATGTATCCCATGGATGTAGTCCCATATCTCATAAATGTTGTCATCATAGAGCTTCCTCACACTCCTTCAATACATTGAACAACTACCGCACCACCCTCATAATAAATAATCTATGCCTCCTAGCTTTATCAATTGGAAGGGGCATACTAATCTTATATATAGGGATACTAGTGACTTTAATTAGATAGTATTCTATGATAGATATTTTTTTGATCTTTTACATAGAATTTATTTGATATATGATAACAAAAATATTTATTCATACTGACATTTATATATTATTATTAGTTAATTTGTTATTTGATATTATTATTTATTTTCTTATATTTTTTACAATATATAAGCTGGGAGAATATTTTAGGTATTTAATTTCTTAGCTAACTCTTTTATACAATTTTTACTATATTTTTTCTTTTCCCTTATTTATCCATGGGTATAATAATTGTTACCCTTTTTGATATGTTACCTTTGGATACAATTTTTACCTTTAATATTTCTTTCATTATTGATACCATGTTTACCCATTATAATTTAAATATTAAATGTGGTTTTTTGAATTTCTATTTAAATCATAATTTATTGGACATATTTTTTGATACCATATTTGTTTGATCTCCCATACTTATTTGGATTTTATTTCCATTACTTGTAAAAACAATAATTACACTTATCATTGATAACTCATTTATTTATATCTCACATTTTAAATTTTATATGTTAAACAGAATGTTATTATTTAAATTCATCACTATATAAATAGGTTTATTAAATACATGGCCTATAAAAAATTATTTGATTTGTGATTGTTAATAAGAGGGAGATAATTTTCACCTCTTTATTTTATTTCCCAAAATTCATGTTTGTTATGTTTCTAATGAGATTATAGTTTTATGATTTCATTTTATTTTATATGTGAATTTGATGAATATTTGGATAAGTGTCGGAATGAGTCTATGCTAAACATGTCTCCCTGGAAGAATGTCTCCTTGTAAGACTATCTCACCATCAAACATGAGTCAGTATTAGTTCAAATGAGTTACCACTAGACTGACTCATTGCTTTAAATGACATATCACTAGATAGGCCTACCGACAGATTGAGTAGCCATATGAATGAGAAACCCCTAGACTGAATCCTCGTTATACTTGAGCCCCCATTAGTTCAAATGACTCACCACCAGCTATGATTCATCACAATAATTAATCACTACCAGATATTAATCACCACCATATTGAATTAGCACTAGATTGTATTTTAGCAAGATTGAGTAACCTCCAAGAGTTATACGATTATATTTCTGAATGGTTTCAATTAAATGCATTAACAGATATATTAATAAAGTAAATTTAACAGTATTATTTAATTATTATACATTAAATTATCACATTGATGCATTGAATAAGGAGTCATATATTATTACATGGATCCAGAAGATATTGAATATTATTCATCAATGGGTACTCCATCCTGTAGTTCATTATTTTTTCACAACACTCCCCCATGTGAGCATGATGGAGAAGTTAACGAATTACATACTGTTGGACTGATCATGCACCAGAGAACTTACATGATGATTCATTTGATAGTGAGAAATTGGATCATATTGAATATCCATATACTTTTCTTATAGAATGAAAAGGTACCCCATGAAAGCAACAGTTTTAATGGAACATTTAGAGATATAGTTAGAGCCCCTCTCCAAGACACATTTGAGGACACTTCAGCATCTAGAGAACTACGTATCGAGTAGCACTACTCTATCTATACATTCTTACATTATATCAGTTATTTGATTTTACATTAAGATGTTGTGTTGTATGATCTATTTATCATCACACAATGACTCCTACACCAGGACAAGAGAATACATGATATCCACATCTATTTATTTTTATCTTCTTACCCATGGTATTTTTGAAATAGGTCCCTATGTGCCTTGTACTGTTTTTCTTTCCACAGTTTTTGTGGATGTGGTCCATGAAAGGTATGGATAGCCTATAGGTATATTATTACATACCATATCCAGGTTATTGATTTATTATAGTTATATAATACTCTTAGAAGTTGGTGATTTCCATGTGTAGGGGATTAGGTCACTTATTGAGACTAAACACCATGTTGTATTCCACTTTGTGATTTATTTTTTCATTATTCAATTCAAATATTTACACTCTATTTTTCATTAATCTGTAAACAAAATAGTTACATTGAAATTTAGTCTTAACTAGTGTTTATATAATATTTTTTTATTAAAATAAATTTAAATGTTAAATTAATTTCCAATATTATTTAAATTGATCAGTAATCATGCATTGAAAAATATTTCAAAAGATAAAACTTATATCATACTACACTTTTGATTAATAGGAAATTTTTTATTATATTGGTGGAAATTATTTTAACCTATTTCAAAGATATTGTTTTGTTCATAAATCACCCCATACTAAGTTACATACTCCTAAAAGAGAAATAATTTTATTTTTCGCCTTCGTGTTCTATGAAAATCATGATCTTCATCCATGTGTACGTGTTGACTACCACCTCCACTAAACATCATATTTTTTCACTATGCCTAACATGGTTGGATTTTATAGTATATTAATTATAAAGATTTGATATTTATGAATATATTAATAAAATTTATAGATAATATTGAAAATTCTATTAGTGATATTCAAAACAAATGGCCTTAGTGAACAAAACTACTAAACAATTTTCATACCTATGAATCTTTCTTAATATGAATACATTTTTCAAAAACCTATAGAACTATTTAAATTATATGATAATTGGATACTATAATACACAATAATTTTAAATTATAGATATTATGAAGCTATTTTACAACACCTATGAACATTTTTATTACACTAAATGAGTTATAGATAAAATTTGACTGACAATCAACAAGTATCGAACTTAAGAAAAAATTATGTAATAAATAATTAATATATGCTATAAGTAGACCATAGAAAATGAAAAAATGGCTCAAAATGTTTCTTAATAATTTCATTAATAAAACTAATTTCATTACGCAATATGTTAGGTGCATATAGAGACAAAATCAAAACTGATGTTTAGGGTTTCTACATCTCAATTTTTATTCAATAAGATATTATTTCTATTCAGTAGATTATAAATTATTTTGATGCAAATATTTAATGTGTGTTTATTTTTACCACAATATGAACCATATCTATGGGATTTAAAAATCCATCGCATGTTCCCTTTCCAATGTTTTTAAATTCATGTTATTTTAATTTTAAAAGTTATTTTTTAACTAAAACATCATTTCCTTAATTTATAATGATTCCACTAGAAATTCTAAAAAATATTATTTTTTTCTACCACCATAATATTTTATAAAGAAATTTATATTTCACTCTAAGGAAAATAATACTTTTGATTCAAATATTCCTCCTTGATGAATTTCTTCCAAAAAAATTATAACATTATTAATAATAATTATAATCCTTCTGAAGTTATCACTTAGTCTTATATATCGATGTTTTCTATTAACATAATTATTATCCATTATATTTGGTAACCCAATTATGTGTAATATCATGTGATAATAAAATTTCACTTTTCCTATTTTTAAAAGTAATTTATATTTTCTTTTTTTTATATGACTATTTAAATATAAGAATTATTTATTAAAATGTTTTTTACCTTCAAGTTACTATGTTTTAACATCAACCCCCAACCCATTAATTTTGCGTTATGTGTTCGCCTTTCACTTCTCCCTTTTCCACTCTAATATTCTCATTTATTTAATCTATTTTAGTTTTGTATGAGGTAAATGTATATAACTAGGTTACTATACCTTTATTTGGTGTCAATAAAATATGTGGTAAAATCCCTTCATGATTCTCTCTCTTTCCGAAACCGGATTAATGAGAGAATCTCTATTTTTAGTTTTATGTAAATTAAAACCTCCTTAAAAATTATTAAACCATTAATATATTTTTAAAACCCCCCATTATATTATGAAACAAATCACTTATTTGAACTATGGACTGAAGGAAAATAATAAGCTTCTTATTTCCTTCAAATATCCTTCACCCATTTCCTAAAACATCACTTAGTGGATCATTTTTATTCTTACATATCCATTATTTTTTTGATGTTTTATACATTAGAACTAAATGATCAATTCTTAGGATTATTTTTAAAATATTAATATCTAAAATACCTAAATTCCATATTCACTTTAGAATCCCTATTATATATCTTGTGAGTTTTCCTCCAAATAGGATTATAAAATACACTTCCTGCTTATGGGTTTTATCAATTTATTGATCTATTAATGGTTTTTTCTTCCTATAAAACACATATT
The DNA here is from genome assembly GCA_963277665.1 of Viscum album. NCBI lineage: Eukaryota > Viridiplantae > Streptophyta > Magnoliopsida > Santalales > Viscaceae > Viscum > Viscum album. The sequence continues at coordinate 2,065,858,770 of OY728121.1, forward strand.
CATATACATATTATGAACACAATTGTTTTACAATAATAGTGCTATAGTGAATTTGGTAATGATTCCTTTTGATGATGTACTTTGTGTAGGGGAAGAGGAAATTATCCTAAACACTATAATATTTTATCTTGGTTGTAATCCTTCACTTATTGATATGATGTCATGATTTATTTTATTAACACATATTTTTTTAATTCAATGAACTTTTGATATATTATGTTATGCATTATTTCTAGGATTATCTCACAATATTATTCAATGTTACATGTTTATTAATTTAAAAGTTCATGTCCCAATATAATTAAGTGTGTAAAACCATTATTATTCAATGTTCCTTATAATATATTATTTATATCATGGATATTTTTTGTAATATTATTTTGATATTCCCCTTGATGAAATGTCAATGATTTTTCCAATATAGATAATTTGATATCACCAATTTATTATGTTTCCATTCACTGGGTTTCTAAGAATTGTATAACAAATGATAATTTTAAAAGGATTCTATGGTGGCTCAATTGTGGATAAATTCTCACAATTATTGTAAGATTAGTTATTGAATTATCTAGTACTCTAAGACACTAGACCATTCTTTTTGAATTATTTGGTTATTTATGAGATGTAATTTTTAATGTATGTGTATTAGGAACGTAACTAAGATTTATAGCATGTGATAACTCATCTGGTTTTAGATGAATGTTTAGTTTTTTTGTGTATTATTTTAGTAATTTTCTGAATTATTTTAGTTAATTTTAGGGATTATGATTTAATAATTTTTTTGATAACCATCAATATAAGTAAAATATATGATAACATCCTAAATATATGGTATAGTACAAATTTTGTGGATTTATAGAAATTTCATCACAATATAAATATTGTATAGTGGACATGGTTGTAGAATAGATTAACCGAGCAATAATCACCGTGAAAAAGAATATTTGAGCTTTAACATTATCATTACCCATTAAATTATTAGTATTAAAAAGACTACACATCTAGATAGAACCCTATGGGAGATATTCCCTGATCAATAACCTTCTCATTATGATCTACTACAACAGATTTATTTTTAAATGGAATTATTTTAATGTGTTTGTAAAAAAATATTAAATAAACATAGACTACACCATGATCCATTTAGGTTGAACTAAAAACTAAAGTGATTGTTTTGAAGATAAAGACATTATGATGGTGATTTTTAACGATATTATTTATGATAATTTTATTTTGATGTTAATTATTCAACACTCAAGTTAACCCCTATTGGTTTTTATGATTTTTAAATCCTAAAGAAACCATGATTATATTATATTTGATTGATAATGTGGATATTTTCCAAAAAACAAACCAAAAGGGAAATGGTATGGACTAAGAAATATTGTTATTTTTTCAAAAAAGGTATCAAGTATATTGATTCACAACTATACAAAAATGTAATATAAAACACACCAAATAAGAGATTGATTGAGTCTAATTGATGTTTAGGTGATGAATAAGACGAAGTAATGAAGATTCAATTTACTTACTATCAAAAATATCAATAGAGGAACCACATGGAATTTTTCAATTGAATGGGAATATTTTTAATTAGTAGTTAAGGAGGGAATTAATTATAAACTTCCAAGGAAAATTTAAGAGTTAATTTTACACGAGAGAGGAAAAATAATGTTCTTTTTTGGATATATTAGAAATTTAATTTTTTAGATGTTAGGAACTGGGGAATTATGGAAACCCATGCACTAATAAATGTGAATGATTTAATAATAGACCAAAGAACCTCTTATTAAATGGTAACAAAGAAAAGTCTATTTAACGACTACTATTGAAGTGGATTGTGATTAATTATTTGGTTCTTGGTATACCTATGCTTCACTCACGAATTGTTGATTTTTTTGTCATGTGACCTTTCAAAAAATGTTAACTATTGATTTATAAATAAAAAGTCAATATTATTTTGAAAATTATAATATTAATTTTACCTATTGAAAAAATGATATTACTTAGTTAAAATTTCATATATTTTTATGATAAATCATCTATATGATTTAGTTTTAACAGATTTTTTTTTCAAATAACTATTTTTAAGGTGTTTGATATTTTATCCTAATAAAATAAATTAACCAATTTTAAAATATTATTTTATAAAAACAAGTATAATAAAATTATTTAAATTAGAAATTGATATGAGATAATATTTATTAAACTTAAATTGTCATATTTTTCAATAAACATTATCTTTCTTTAAATATTGTGTTATAATTTAAAAAACAATTTTACAAATGTCAGAATTTGAATATACTAGAATGATCTTCATTTTTTATCATTTTAATTAAACCTTATCCTAGAATTAGTGTTTTTATTTTTTTTAAAAAATTAAAATGATTTATTTAAAAATAAATATTTTAATTATAAATAAGTCTGTTTTTAAGAAATAAAATGATTTATATAAAAATAATATAATGAATTTTTGAAACCCATTCTTGTCATTTCGAATCGTTTGTAATCTATTATTTTAATGAAAATTATTTTTCAAAATTTTCATTAATTGTTGTCTCACCTAGTAAAATTCTATTTCGTATTTCATGAAAATAAAGTTCACAATTTTTAATTTTATAATAAACTTATTTATGATATTGAATTCAGAAACATTTATTGTTTTTCATAAACATTGGTTTTACATTTAAATGTACACTTTTCTGGCAAATTGATTTGACGCATTTTATGTGCTACTTCTAACATTAATTTTTTTCAACCATATAAATTTTATTTTGAAAAATTAATCCCATATTTTGAATCATTATCACCAAATTATGTAATATGTTCCATTTTTTAATCACATTAAATGAAATAACTATGTAAAAATGGTTACCACTGTGAGGGTAAATTAATTTAAATAATGTTTATCAAATGACACATAACTCAATTTTTTTTTGCAATATTTCATAATTTGAATTTATAATAGTTTTTTGGACATTAAAACAAAATTTTCAACTATTTTCCTTTATTGGATTGTTTTGACCATTAATAATTCCATTCCCTTTTATATAATTACAAAAATGTGACTTCTCTCACTTATAATTATATTCCTTCAAACACTATTCATTATAAAGAACTATACTGAATAATATTATACACTAGTCTCCCCATAAATATCTCCTCATATCTTATAATACTTTTTTCCAAATACCAATATAAGGGGACTAAAGGTGTGACTCATGGGAGAACATCCAAAGTAAGAGGTGATATTCTCCACTGATCTCTCTTAACTCTATTCATCTTCCACTATCTTAAATAAATTATATCCATTAATTTATTTTAACAAAAATATTTTTAGTATGATGAATTGATATTATAATATTATAATATCACTATTCTATCATCCTCTAGTACAATTCACAAATTAAGACATCACATTGCATATATGCAGACTACCACCTACATGAATAGTTTCTTCTATTTTTCATAATAATCCTACATGGTTGGTACCAATGAGTAATTTAATTAAAAAATATAATATATATAACATATTTAAGATTTTAAAACTATTTTTTTAATTTTTATGCTCCATAACATTCTATGTTAAAGGAGAGTGTTGTCAAATATATGTGTAGACATCCACCTCCCTAGAACGATGTATTTTATTTTCCATTACCACATAGGGTCGATAAATTTATAAATGTATTTAATTTATATAAAAGAATTATAAGACACTATTACTATAACTTAAATATAATATTGATAATTCTATATTTAAAATTAATAATTAATGGTCATAGTAAACTAAACCACAAAAAAATATGAACAAATAAATAAACCATTATTAAATTGAATACATTTTGTAAAACCAAAATAATTTGATAAATTTCATCATAATGAAATAATAAATGAAAAAAACCTCTAAAAATATAAATATTATGATGATATTTTAAAACTCCTAAGACCATGGTCAACATACCAAAATATTTATTGAATATAATTTACCAAAAAAACTATTATAACCTACTTTAATTAATACTATGTAATAAAGAAATACCGCCTATAAATAAATAGTCATTAGAAAGTGTTAATGATATATATTTTTTATTAATAATGTATTTAACAAACTAAATTTTGATGGTACTGAATTTAGGTACATAAAAGTATTGAATTAGTATCTTTGGTAAGGGTTTTCACAACTCACATTTGCTTTATTGTGATATTACTTATATTCACCATATACTTCCTTTTATGATGTAAATATTAATCATTGATGTATTTTTACCATAAATATTTTAAAATATAATCTATTCACAAATAAATCATATGTTATCTTTATTAGTGTTTTAAATTCATGTAATTTGAAATATGTATGTGATTTTGTTAACTCCAACATCATTTCATTGTCTAACGATGATTCATCCTGATCTTTATACTTATATTAGTAATTTAATCAACCCTATGACATCCTATTGAAAATTTTCATAATCATTATGAAAATAAATAATTTGATTCAAATATTCCCCTTTAAAAAATATATTCCTGATAAAATCACTCTATATTAATGAAACGTCACTACAATTCGCAATCAATCACTTTGTCTTATATATATAATTTTATCCCTACCAATGTCCCCCATTATATTTGGTAATTGAATTGTGTGTATCTCTTGTGATATTCTTATTTCAATTTTCCTCTATTCAAAATAAATTTATATTATCTATTATTATGATGTGGATTTCAATAAAAGTATTTTAAATAAATATTTAAATGGTTTTAAATTTTTGGATCCCATATTTTATCATTTACCCCCTAACTAATTTTAGGTAAAAAATTATATTTATTTTATTATAATTAATATTATATTATTCTCATATATTTCATACATATTATCTATAAAAGTTCCTTGTAAATATATATATATATATATATGTTGTTTAATTTTAATTTATTTTCTTGGGATGTTATATGTTTTATGTTCCCTTCAGTAAATTATCTTTTATCTAATCATGATTAAAGGGAACACGCCAATTTATAATTTTTTTTCATGTAACACATCCATCAAATGTATTTTAACAATGCACTGCTTCTTAATCAATGATTATTTTCTTCAAAAAATAATAATTGCTTCAATTCTGGAATAAACATAAAAAATAACATTCCTTCTTTAAAACATTACCATATTTACTCATTGTTTTACAAACACTCTCATTTATTTTTTTATACATTTTAACAAAATTTTAAATAAAATTACTTATTTTTTTTAAATAACATTAAATAATATTTAATTCCTTCTAATCATATGGATTTTTTATATGATATTTTTTATTCCTTGACTCGTGATTATGAAACCTACTTACAAATAATTTTTCTTATTATGGCCATGATGTAGTTATAGTTTATTTTCCCATTATGTAATTAATATTCATGTAGAAGTTATAAATTTTAATGGTATACCCTGATTGATCTCCAATGCATTGGATAATAATTTCATCTCATGATATATCATGTATTGTTCATAGGTTGTTAGACTAAGAACACTATATTATTTTTCTTTGGTAGTGATCCTTCATATATTCTTATGAAGTCATACATTTTATTGGTTCCACAAATTTATGATCATATAAACCTATGATATCATTCCCCATTTCAGTGTTTCCAATCTTATCCCAAACAATTATTATATACTAAATTATTGTTCATTTTAGATTTCATGACCCACTTACATGAATTATCATCAACCATTATGTTATATTTTATGTGATATTTCTCCATTTACCATGTTTTCTCATATTATTTTTATAAAATAAATGATGAAATATTGATTATTTTTTCCCTAGGTTAGCATTTCAACTAACCAAATTATTATGTATACAGGTTTCCTTTCCCATGGTCATAAAGATGAGTATAACTTATGGGAAGTCTAGATAGCAGTTAGGGTGGCTCAATTGTAGGGTAATTTTCACATGTATATTAAAATAAGTTTCTTATGTATCCATTCTTTTATGAAACTAAAATATTCGTTCAGGAGATTGTGTTAAATTTTTTATATGTAATGTTTTACTTCTAAAAATATGTAAAATATTGATACTTACATCTTGGTTCATCTCACTTGGTGTCGAACATAGTATTTTAATAATTTTTAGCACTAGACCGAGGAGTGTGGGCCTGAGAACCTCATCCCAATTGGTCTAGTCACAAATAACTAATCCAAAACAATGAACATTACCATTAATATTCAAGAAATATATTTATATACAAAATATGATTTATTACATCCATGATTTACCAAAATTTAAAAAATATAGCATCCTTAAAATCCCATGAAACATGTTGAATTTAGTGAGATATTACATGGTTTGTCGAATAGTATCATCTATTTCCTCCCAACCAAGTCTATGAAAAAACACATCCTTTCAAAAATTCATTTTACCAAATCATTAATAGATCAACATTCACATCTCTGACATAGTTTTTTCTTCTTCATCAAAACATCATCATACATTATAAATCTAATTAGAACTATAATATTTCAATTATAAATATCTTATTTATTTATTTTAAACAAATTTAGAAACCAATTTTTTTTCATCATACATTTTCCACTCTTGATCAACCAAATTATTAAATTCTCACCATTTTGGATTGTTAAAAATTCAAATGTTTCATAGGATTTGAAATTTTTAGTTTTATACTTCTTATAATATCCAGAAACCACAAAATAAAATTATAAAAAATAATTCTTCACTCTTTGTCAACTTGATATAGGAATATTTTTCAAAATCAATAATTATAAAATAATTATTATGTGAATAATTAAATACTATCACCATCTTCTCAATTCCACAATTAAATAAATTTATCTCATTAAAATTTATATCTAACACTATTTATAACATATTATTCTATTTATAATTACATATTTTATCAAAAAAATCCCCATTATGAAATGACTTAATTTTTACCCCTTACATGAAATCAAATGTTCACTACTACCATGTGTTTAAATTTACTAATTATGTTATTTCTCCCCCATTTAAAATAAACAAGAATCGTATTATAATTTTAATCTTTTTATAGTTAAATAGATATAAAATGAAATAAAATAATATCTATTGAGGGGATTCACAAAACCTCCATAAATTTTGGTGGATGTTTAAACACAAATATTTGGAAAATACATTCAGTTAAGGGTGTGTGAAATGTTTTTGTGAAAATATAACATTTATTGTGATATTTTAGAATATTATCCACAATTATGTTTTATAAAACCTATTTTATTTGGAAATGTGGTACTATATCTCAATATACATAGTAAATTAATGTTTTAGTGGATTCATTTTAAGATCAATAACTCATTTGTTTTCTCAAAACGTCACTATGGATATAAAATTTCCATCACTATGATCTATGAATAATTAATTATTCTGAACCTATTGGTTACAAATTTATATCATATAAATATAAAACTATTAATCAATATGAATTTTCATTCATTAATGTTTCTTTCAATGTTTAACAAATTATAAAATACTCAGGAATAAATCTTATCTACTTATTGATTTTATACAGATATTATCCCCAACCCAATCTATAAAATATTTTTTCATCAAATATCACTACCGTACAAATTTATTTTTCAATCCAAAATTAGGGGTTCCCATCCCATACATCTTGAAATGATTTTCTAATATAATATTACCTTATTTTTTAGTTTTTGGAAAGCATTATCCAATCTTGATTTAAATAAATCCATGTATTTTAGCAAAATTTTATAGTAATATTCAATTAATTTATTAAAAAACTAATTTATCAATGACATTAATGTCATCATGCTTTACCAATAAAGGTTATATCAACTATTTTTATTGATCATAGCATAAAATTTTTCATTTCAGCCTTTTCAAACGACTCATTAACATATAATTCCTTAGTGTTAGAAGTCTACTCACCCTATTTTATTTACGTGGATCCTAAAAATATAAATTAGGTCAAAAGTAATATATATTTCAAAAAATTTATCTCATTTTTGTCCAATTTTACCAACATATTTCTTCTTATATATTCCTAATTTTATGCCATAAATATAGAAAGATTTTGGGAATTGGTCTTATTTGGAAATTTTCACAATGTGGTTGTGACTAAAACAACCTCTATTGAGCTCAATTAATCATATTGGAATCTAATTAATAAATCTAATAACATATTTCTTACTTTAGACTGTATAAATATTTCATCATATGATATAAAAAGATTTACTGATATACAAGTTAAACCGAATATTTTTATAATTAAGTGTTCTAATTAAGCACACCTTTCAACAATTTCTTATTCACATTTACTTTAGAAACCAACAAACCGCATTAAAATTCCAACACCAAATAAAGTACAACTGATTCAATTATTTCTTCCTATATTAATAACTCCTTAATATTTTTCCACTAAATTTGATCACTACTTTTATACACTATTTTTTAAATTCTCGTTTATATATTCAACATGTTTGTTTTTTAACACCCAGTTCATTATAATGAAATTATAATCACTAGGAATTTAAAAATATCAAAATTTTCATTATTTTATATTTTATAATGATTTAAAATTTTGGTTTTAACCCATGATTAATTTATTTATACCACTTTAAAGGATATTGGTTCAACCTATAATGTCAAACTAGTCTTCTTGATAGTCCTCATTCATGCGGTATTGTTTTAGTATTTGTGTCATAAAAAATATTTAATACAAAAATTTATACTATAAATTTCTCCCATTAGTTGATTATTGGACCACATCAGTGAATAAATACTCTTTCATAATCAATATTGTTGTATTTATTTTTTAATATTCATTGATGTTATGTAAAAATTGATTCACGGTCCTCCAATTTTTTATATACTTCATCCTTATTTATACATCCAAATTTATTTCAATATTTTCCATCAATGAAGATTATATTTCACTATTCAATAATTTTATTCAACCTCATGTTAATTAACATGTATGATTTAATCATGGTGTAATTACAATGAAATATACATTCAACCACTATATATGAATTTTTGTTCTAAATGTTGAAATTTTTTTAATCCTCTAAAATTACTTAGTGTAATGTATTTTCCATATTATTATCCATGTTTTTACTTCATTAAATAAAACTAGTTTATTTTAGAGTTTTCAAAAATGAAACATGGTGATTGATTCATCACTTCGCAAAATAATTTTAAATTGTGTATTATGTTACATTTTAATGACAAAAATTATTAATTGTATTTATAGTTTCATTTTCAACATTCTTATTGTATATTTATTTATAAATAATGAACTTGATCATGGTTTTTTATCATAGATTCCTTCCATGATTTTTTCCTCTGAAAAAAGATATATAATAATAATCCCCTGGTTATCATATGTGTGTAGGCACCACATTCATCAGTGTAACGAATTATAACAAAATGAAACATCATTTCCATCATATGAATATATTGATTTCAAAACATTCCCATAATATTAATTCATCATGAAAATTAAATCACATTTTTACATTTATATTATAAATCACCTCATTTAGATAAAAATTAATATCCATTATTTTTAAAATATTTTTACCCATTCTATTATTAGTACAAGATATTTACCACTTTGAGTATAAGAATACATGGTATTCTATTTTTCTATAAATGGAAATTATTTAAATTATTTATACCTCATTTCATCAATTAGTCATAAACAATTATTTTCATAAATAATCTATTTTGATCAAATTTATCATTGAGACCTATGATACAATGTTAAAAAAAATATTGAAGAAGTTATATGAAATTCAATTCAAAAAGTTTATATTTATACTTTTTATCTATTCCACAAATAACCATGTGGTTTTATTTACCTATAAATTTAATGTACCATAATCTCTGAGTTGGACCACATATACAGATGCCTCTTCCTATTCATCAGCAATCATACATTATTCATCATGTGGAAATAACACTGAATATCATGTACTTATGTGGTGTTGTACTTTATTGCATTTATTTTTATTTATGATAGGATAATATTCTTTTTCTTCATAATTTACATCAATGAAATTCCTTCTTGTGAAGAGAAATAAGTGGGCCTCAACACAATAATTTTCTAATGATCAATAATCCATTCATCCATATATTAAGTGGATATAATTTCTTACCTAATGATACGATGTTCACAGATTTCCATTCAATTATCAATTCTCCACTAATAGATTTATTTTATAATATCAACTTCATAAAAGCATGTTTTTTATAATTTTAGTTCATAGAAAAATATAACAATAAAAATATTATTCCTATTTTACATGTCTGATGGTTTATTATTAATATTTTCATAAACCTAAGATTCTTCTATATAACTATCTTCTCCCTAATTTTATAATGTCATGGTGTGAACCCAAAAACAAACAATTGGTTGTTCATAAATATTAATAATGTATCATTCCAACCTTATATCATCAATTTAACATAGTATCATTTGGTTTTTTCAATAACTCATTGTTACTGAATTTAACAACTTCATCTAAACACCAACATCCCATCGACAAATTTATTTTTTTTCAAGACAATAATTATTTATAGCCATAGTCAAGTATAGTATTCCTTTATATTTCTGCTCATATTTTTAAATAAATTATATAAATTTGTTTTTCCTCTTTTAGATTGGACCTGAATGTATTTTTTTAAAAACACAGACTGAACTGAGTTAAATGAATTCATATATTTTGATTCATCATTAAATTTTATCTTCAAAGTGACCACTAATTTTTTTAAAAATAATTTATTCTTCCAACTTATTCAATTTATGAATTATGTTTATTTATTAAATTATTTTTTCATTAATTTCCATCATGAAGTACTCTGATTCTCTTATATATTTTTATAGAACAATTTTTTCTCCAAATTTAATCTATAAAAAATTATTTTGGCACTGACATGATAGTCATACTTAATGAATTCATTCAGTGGTACATATATCATTTTATTTTCTTCCAATAATTATTCATCTCTTGTTAAAAAACTTTACGTTCAATAGTATAATAAACTAATCATTAATGATGATCTTCATTTTTAATATCCATCCATTAAATATTAAACATATTCATCAGAGAAACATTTTAAATCTACATGAATTTATTTTCACCCTCCACAATATAAAATTAATTTCCCAACTCATTTATCACAATGATAATCCATTCAAATAATGTTCAAAATTTATTTTCATATTTGATATTTCTTGTATGGGTGGTCCTTTATTTTATAGTTTTGTGGAAAATGAATCACATTATCACCTCTATATCACCTTCTTGGGAACCAAACTACAATGAGACTAAATTATTCACACTTAAGGAATGATACTCAGTGTTTTCTTATGAATAATTTCTTCCTTATTTTATCTCAAAAGGATCAAGTGATATGAAACTATCACTCAGTTTATCATCAACTTCATTATGGGTTTTCACCATAATCTCTATCACATTGAAATCCATATAACTATAAGTATGATTTTTTTTAAATCTTTGTTCACCCTTTTCATGTACATTTCAAAAAAACATTAAAATTCAACATGTGGTATCTTCTATTAATTTTTATCTTCATGTGATATGATTTATTTATTATATAATTGTGCGAATATTATAAATATAATCAAAACAATTTCTATATTTCAGATGTCCTCTCCAAGATTATCTATAATCCTATAACCTTAATGGTTTTGTTTTAAAAACATTAACATTTTCATTAGAGTGTATCTTCAAATAAAAAACTTTTTCATGTAAAACATCATGTTTTTACACATTCACCTTATTATTTTCATTGCAGATAAAGGATATATTTATTAAGGTTTTGTTAAATATTTTTATTGTCAAAACATTCATGAATACTTCATTCAATAATTCTCAAGATAGAATAATTTTTTCTTTTGAATTTTAATTGAGTACATTCATGTTGGTTTCATTAAATGAAATCTCATGGGGTTTAATTATTTATATCTCATGCATCTTAATAGAGAATATACAAATCTATAAATATCAAATAAGTAATTTTATTTGGATTTTTCATATCTGATTATTATTGATAATGAATAAAACAACAATTTTCATGTGATCAACCTCCTCCCTATAAGAGAAACCCTATAAAATATTTTTTTGTGAAAACATTTGGAATATTGTATTAATTTTAACACCCACCAAGGTCACAATAACTAAAATAATTAGGTGAATTAATGTGAGTATTATATCTCACCAAATGAATATTTTTTCTACTTTATCAAAAGGAATAGTCTTACAATACAGATTAATCTACTGAAAAAATGTCATAATAATGAAAATAAGTCAAATATACATATATATTTTAATCATTTCACCCTAAAAACGGGAAGCACCAAAGGGGAATACATCGATATTGTATTGATGCACCAATAATCGACTAACAAAATATTGAGTGTATAAATTTTTGGATCATTTCTTTGCTATGTTAAAGGATCACAAATTATTATTATCTCTCCAATCACAAATTCCGGAAGAGGACCATAGAATATCATTTCTTCTATTTTTACATTGATATAATCGATGTAATTTAGAACATCAGATTATTGTAGGTGTTACTATTAAACTATATCTAAATAAGTATATAATAATTTATGGTTATATTTATTTCTTATTCGTAAAAATAGTAATTTCCTTAAAATTTAGTATATGTAGTGTATCATCTAATTTTTAAATATTCTTTTAATTGAAATTTCATAATATTTTAAAATTAATTAAATATATTCCACTTATTACTATATGTTAATTTCTCTAAAATATTCTAAAATATTAGGGATTATGTTATCTCTATATTGGTCTTCAATAATTTTAATCATAGTTATGTAAAATATATAAAAAATTCACATGTTTACTAATTAAAAAACATTATAAAATATATAAATCATTATAAAAATTTATCAAATGGAATATAAAATGGTGACACAATAATTTTTTCAAATAAATGACTAAAAAACCCATAGTGTTCAAATATATTGATCATTACTTTCTCACCCCCTTACGTAATTTTAAATTCACCTTTAATAATAATTATTTAACAGAAACAATCCGTCAATTATATTGCCTTTCTCTATTATTTATTATAGCCCAAACTTGTTAGCAACTATAAAATGAAATTCAATATATTCATATCACCGATAAGATTCCATATTTTTTTTAAAAATGTAGTAATCCATGGCTAATAAAAAATAATTACTATGAATTTCATTATAGTGTGTTTAAATCAACGTTTATTACTTTTAAATCATATACAAGAAAAACATTTATAATAATTATGTATTTTAAAAATTTGTTATTATCCATGGATTTTTTGAAAAAAATTCTTCAAATCACCCTAAAATTGATGATTATTTTCAAATCATCGTGTGGTAACTAAATAATTATGTGGCTTCTCAGATCAATATATAATCTTTAAAAATAGTCATTCATCCAATTTTGGGTCAAATTTATGACCTTTCCATCACCCTCTACTATAACATAGTTTATATCCTTTATTAACACCTTTTCATGTTCTATCAAACCAACTCTAGCTTTCTTTTATCCATTATTATGTCCATATTTCATCCTTTAAAACCATTAAGTAGTAATCACAACCAATATTCAATGTGTCATATTATTTTCCACCCCAAAACATCTAAGGGTTTAACCTATGTAATATTTTATAATTCATAATTTTTAATATACTAGGTTTTCTATAATTTTTTAATGAAAATATAAGGACTCAAAAAATATAGAAATTTGTCAAGTGATCTTATGTGTTAAATATCCTTGTAATTTTGATCTACTTGAAATAGAATATAGGATCTATGGGAAATAATGTTTGAATCGAAGGATGTTAAATACAAACCTTAAGAACCAGATTATGGAAAACAATAGGTACATTGGAAAAGAATTTATAGTTAACACATAGAAAATAAATTAATCATATTTTGAAATAGATATAAAAGTAAATATTAATCAATGAAATTATAGTCATTACAGTATACTGTATATTGTTACACTTGATCAAGATTTAGTAAATTTACTATTTTAATAAGTGACAACTACTAGATTTAATGTAAATAGTGTCAACCAACTGATAATGATTGTAAAACATTTTTTGGAGAAATTTTAATTGAAACTATATTATGGAAATTAACTAATACTAGGAATAATATTCATTCTATAATATATCAACCCATTTAACCATAAAAATATATAACTACATTGGGTACATTAATGTTTCAAAAACCATTATCCTTTAGTGTGATCACAAATACATTACTGTATATACATTGGAATAAGTCCATGAAAACTATTTTTTAATATGAGATTCATAGAATATGATAATGAAATAATACTAGTGTACCTACTAAGAGTATATTCAAATTAATAATGGTTATTAATGTACAACACTAAGGAGATATAATAAGTATAAATTTTGGAGTATGATACTTTTAAATAAATAGCCCTCTAGATTTATTTCATTTTGGAGAAATTTTATAAGATTTAATGGAAAATATTAATTCTATAAAAATAAGAAGAATAGAAAATTATGGAGTGTCATGATCATTTCAAAAGGTTATCAAAGTAATACTTAATATTATGAGTGAAATCTAGAGTGTAATATAATGAAATTGATTGAATTTATAAATTAAATTCATTAAATGGAATTACATTCAAAAATATTTTAGAAATATGATGAGAATATGAGATGTTTAATCATGATATAAAAAATATTTTTAAAAGAATAAATTCATAATGGAATGATACAGTTTAAGTTAATGATGAAAAACTATATGGATTGACATGCTGGAAGAAATATGAAATTAAAAAAGGATTATATCACATGTAAAAATAGGCAATGGAAACATTCCAAGGAATCTGTGAGAGGATTCAAAATACAATTTTAGTGTATGGAACTTTTCCATAAATATAATTGATGTAAGTGAAACAAGAAATTGACCAATTTACAAAGTATCTACATTAAACTAATGGGCCCCCATTCAAATTAATTCCCTATTCATTATCTTAGTCTACCCTCGATGTGGAAATGAGATTGAGGTTAGGTATTTATTATTAAATACACATTATTCTAATCACAAAATAATTTAGTCACAAGTATTATTGGTATACATTCATAAATTAACATGTTTATTGTTTCAAATATGTTACTCATATTCTTTTACTAATTCCATCTTCTTGAAAAGAAATAATGCTTGAAACTGCATTTCACTTAGGTATGGATACTTGAAATTCTAGAATAATTATTTATTTTAAATGTATTATGGAATACTATTGAGTTAGTGAAGCTCTAAAGGGTGTACGAGGATTTTTCGGAGCCTGTAAACCATCTTTTTGGAAGCAATGACTATGTCGCATGGTTATAGTAAACTGTGAAAGTAGGGTTCATAGTTAGATCTAACCATAAAAATGGTCATAATTTTTGGGAAGATCCATCTTTAATGTTTGGTACATGGTATCCTTGACCGTGCGGCCTAACCATGCATTTCCCCCTCTTCTATAGGTTTATGCCAAATGTTGGCACATGGTATGGAAAATAGTGCATCCAACTGTAAACCATATATATTTTGGGTAAATTTACCTTTCTACCCTATATTATCTAACTTAACCTCCTCATTTCTCTGATATGATTTTCTAGTGGGAACAACTAAATTTTATCCAATTTTGGACTTTTTTAAGGCTAAAGATAGGGAACAAGATATCGCCTTAATCCGGGATCTTCTCAAGATTCTGTTCCACATGATAGATGTGTAACGGTAAGTACTCAAGTCTATTTGAGTAGTTCATATTCCCTCTTAATCTCGACCTAATTGTTGAGGTGTGATAGTTTTTACTCTTTTCTTGGATATAATCCATTCCAAGAAAAATCATTGGTGGATACAAGAGGAGGAGATTCAACAATCATATGGTTGGTGGTCTATGACTCATCCCTCAAGTTCGTTGATTTCGGAATTGTCATTTGGGGCCTGCCAATTTCATCAATTGTCATTTATTGAATTTATATTACATTTTTATTGTCCTTAGAATTGTATGGTTATGTTATTCCTAAATATGTGACTAGTTGTTAGTAGTTATTCCTGCAAAATTTCCCATCCCACTTAGGATGTTTTGATGTAATTATCTTCATAGTGTTTTGAAAAATTTGAGTTGTCATTAAGGTCTACCTTGGAATTTATCCTTCAAATGGTAATCTCTTATATATTAAATTATGTGATTTAAATTGTTAATTTCTTAATATAATGTAATATGCATGCTCATTACTTGACCTGACTAAGGAAATTTCTTCAATCAATGATTTAATGGGAAATGAAAATTAGCAAGTAAACTATGTATATTAATAGAACTTATTATATAAAAATGAATAATAGGTTTCATGTTTATTGAAAAAAAACAATGTTAATGGAATGAAGTGGAGTGAACCATTATTATTGAAAATTCCATAAGTGGATTAAATGAATGCTTTCATCCTACATGGGCTTGTCACACTAATGAACGGTACAACGATAACCAAATTGACTTATTGATTAATCACGACTTAAATAATTGACTTCATGCACAATTATACTTGTAACATGAATGATATGTAATGTATTTGTCATTATGAATTATATGTGACTTCATTTCATGAATAGGAGTGTCTTTACTTGATATCGCATATGGATTCCCTAGAAAATTCCGTAAGCACTAGAGGACCCCATTCGGAATTCAAGAATACATTTTTGTTATGTTGAGACCCACCTCGAACCCAATCTGTGTCTAAATTTGGATGTTTGGTATAACCCTGTTGGATCCCTCTTGTAGTACTACATGATTCTATGGATACACTCCTTGGATCCAACATTGCAATGTAGGTTCCATGGTTAAAGCCCATCAGGCCTAGTCATTTCTCAGCCCTATTTTATGTTGGATGCACTCATTGGAACTTGTAAGAATATTATTTTTGAATAACTTGGGAAATGATCCGTGGATTACACTTTTACCCCTTAGCAAGGCTATAGTTATTTCTATTCTGGAAACCCTTGAGTCTAATGTTTCCTTTTCTATTACATTGGTACATCATTATTAAATATCGTTACATATTATCTCTAATATCATGGAACCTTCACTTTTGTTGACATGTGACCCATTCATAATCTAGTGACAATAAAATAATGAACAAGTTACAAGTTCAGACACTAGAAAATGGATGAAATAGGTACTTGGTTATTTAGTTATGTTGTACTGGTTTACATTATATATGCAGTCTTGCAAACTGCTATATTTTCACTACACAGGTCGGATGTTATATAAACCATTGGTAGTCACCCACTATAATTTTTCTCACATCATATCAGGGATCCATTTGGTACTAGAGGAGATTACATGATTGAAAGTGTTGATAAAGGAATGAATATGGCTTCAAGCACTCTATTTTATGCAATTTAGGATGGAGCTTTATAGAAGATGACCGAGACAGAGCATGGGATTCCTAGGATAGTGTTTTTATTTTTTAATAAACTTTTGTATAACATGTTATGTTTATTTTCTTGTGCTGATGTTTTACAGTTTTCTAGTGACATGAAATATCATCATCAGTTATTTTATTCTTGTATGTTCTTTTAGTTATATCAGTTATTGTTATTGTTGTATCTATTTTCTATTGTTCCTTATATTTACATATATTTCTTCCTCTGTTTACCTTTGTTTATATTTATCATTTCTGCTACACTATGGTAATGAGGGAATAGTCTCCTCATAGTCACACTCTAGGCCCTTACAGCTATTTGGAAGCCCCTGGAATTTGGGGAGATGTGCCTGAGACCAAGTTCCCCACAAGGTTCAGGGAATATACTATGTGTCATTTGGGTCCCAGACATCACAAAGTTGTATAAAAGGCGGTTTACTTGCATCATTTACTATTTGGAGTCAAAATAATGGTGACTTGGAACACTTTGAACATAGTCTTATTCAATTCTTGGACATCACAATCCCATGATTAGGGTAAAGTCCAAGTTTCCTAAATTATAATTGTTGTTCTTGTTTTTCCTATTGATGTTTATATCTTTTCCCCATTAGGAGGAAAACATGTTATATATTGTTTTTTACTATTCTTATGATTGATATTCTAGTTTATCCTTAGTGAAATGATATTTGGGAAAGAACTATTGTTACGTGTAACATTACAGGAACCAATATTTCACATGTCATCTATATTTCCATGCAATATTGGTGATTTTCACAAATTGAATTTCATGATAGGCCCTTAATTGTTTAGCAGTGATGTGATAGTTTAATGATGCTTTTCATACGTTTGGTTTGGATTTATTAATTGGTTGTCTCTATTCATGAGGCGTGTGGTCCCTCATGGACAAGGGAGAGTAATTTAATGAGTCTATACATTATGATATAAATAAATGGGTTTCATTTTCATTGATAAGTTGTATGTCAAATAATTCAATGGGAATGACTATCTTTTATAAAATTATATGTTAAATAAAAAATGAAATGGTTGAACATCCATATCTCCCTTAATATATTTATGAATGATAATGGAGTAAACCTGGTAAAATAATGTAAACATGAAATAAAACATATACATGATCACTAACAAATATCAGGTCTTCTATGTCATTAGTTGGGGTATTATTACATGGTTAATGAGTTTTGTTTTGTTTGTCATATGTAAGTGGTTCTATATATCTACATACAGCTTGTTCTGAGGTGTGTGGATGGAATTTATAGACCATTCCCTCCACGATGTACTCATATTGTAGGCCAGGACGGTGGAGATTACCATGCACTAGGCATGGTGGTCCCTGAGCTGCCAGTCATTCCTCCAAAAGTGCTAATTGAGGAGCCTCATACTATACCAGATTTTTTGAACTAAAACCCATGTTCGTGATAGTTTCCTATGTATGATATGGTTCATGCAAGGTTCCCCATGAGTTGAACATATGATGGCTGACTTGACTCCTGAGTTCTAGCATCAGTATCCTCCTACTATCTTAGGGAATGGCCATCCACAGGCTAGTGAGTCTTGGAATGTCACCACCTTCTTTACCTTTGGTCCTCTAGAGACACCTCCATATAAGAGGCTCACAATTTCCACATACATATTTCAGGATTCAACCAAGTGTTGTTGGGATGAGGTTACACAAGTTAATCACCATCGATGCATGGTATTGGGTGACATCTAGAATGTATTCTATGACTAGTTATTTCCTCAAATTCATAGATATTATAGATATAGAAGTTTATACTGATTGAGTAGGGTCCTATGTCTATTATGAAATATTAATCATGCTTCACTATGTTACAAAACATTGTAAATCTTCTATCTAGCGATGAGCATTCTTGTGTTAAACACTTTGGGGATGGGATTATGTATTCCATCCAAACTTAGGTGAATTTCCTTTTCCTATCTATGTTTTTTTTTGAAATATTCAATCATGTCCTTATCATATTAAATAACCTTAGGGACGAAAATAGCATTGGGCATAGAGGATCTGTGTTGTGGAAGGCCAACCATTTTTCTTGTGGAAGGAAGAGTTCCCTCGAGGTTTCTCATCATGGAATTGATAACTATATTACCCGTTTTGATAGCTCTAGGGTGTGTCATCAGTGTGGATGATGGGGGAACCTTAAAATAATTATGATAGTGAACTAATAGACTATCAAGATTGCAGCTCTATGGGGTAACATCAGATATTATGTAGGAATGTTCTACCAGCTTTGAGTGGAAAAGGATTTGTTCCAGCTCCACCTTCAAGAGTGGGTTCTTTTGAACCACTTTAGGATGGGATTTGTAATAGAACCATCAAGATAGGATGTGGAAGGATTCATGGTTGTAGTAGTCAGACTCATGATCACCCACAGTTCCAAAAGATCAGTATTGGTCATGGTAGAGAATCTATTTCACAAGGACATTTATTAGTCCAATTACATGCACTATAGCTAATACACGAGGATCGGGTAGTTGGACTATCTACAGTATGGGGTACTATTTTTTCCCATATACCGTAGTTTCTACTTTATTTGGCATTGGTGTGTCGAACTCCTTTAATCTTTTATCTATAATGGTGGGTCTTGAACTAGAGATATAGTATTACTATGTTGTAATGACACTATACACATTGTTAGTAGTGATATCAGAGGGAAAACATCAATGTACAGACATTCCCCTTGAGGTATAGAGTTACCATTTCTTATGGAACCTCTTCATTCTTGAGATGATAGGATTTCATGTCATTATTGGGATGTATTGGTTGGTTTTGTATCATTATTTGGTTGACATCAATTACCATAGGGTATAATTTGCATCTTATGAGGGTTAAATTTATCTACATAAATTTTATTGGGTTGTCTCGACCGGTATAGCTAGACTAGAGAATCATATTATTTGTGGAGTGACCGCCTAGATTGAAAATATCTTCATAGAGCATCAGGATTTACATTAAGTCGATTTCTCTCCAATAGTGGATGATTTTATGGATGTATTTCACAAAAAGATCTAGTTTACCTCCTCAGATAGAAGTATATATTATGATTGATCTTGTTCCATGAGCCGCTCCAATGCCTATTCCTCCATAAATGATGGAACCCATAGAGCTTTAGGAACTAAATATTTAGTTAAAGGTTTTAGAGGCCAAAGTATTTTTTTCCCTAGTACATCCTCTTTGTATTCCCCCATGGTTTTTTACAGGAAGGCGGACGCAACCTTACATTTATGTGTGGATTACAGATAGTTGGACCAAATAATGTATAAGAATTGATAAGCACTTCTTCAAATAAAAGATCTCTATGACCAACACTGAGGAGCTATAATATTCTCTAAGAATGAACTGAGATCAGATTATCATCAGGTATGAGTAAGGCCATTATAAAAAACGTCATACATATTTCTGTAGGAGGTATGTTTTTTTATGAAACTTTATTATGTTGGTTGGTCTTTTGAATTTGACCCCCATTTTCTTGGATAAGATGAATTGGGTGTTCCACCCTTATTTGGATTCAGTTTTTGTAGTTTTTTGGATGACATCATGGTGTATTGTCACTATCTTAGTGACCATTCCTATAATCTGGATATCTTTCTTAGTAAATTGAGAGTGAATCAACTTTATGATAAGACTTATAAGTACCACTTATGGGTCGAAAAAGTTCACTTCTTGGGTCACATCATATCGAATCGATAGTATCTTTTGACCAAGAAAAGGTTAGGGTTATGGTTTCCTTATATAATCCAAAGAAACTATTTGATATAAAATGTTTCTTATGGATGGATGGATATTACATGAGTTTCATACAGGAATATTCCACCCTTGATTCACCTCATACTAGTCTATGAAATAAGGCATCCATGTTCTTGTGGTCTGAAGCGTGTGATAAAGCCTTTCACGAGCTGAAAGGGAGGATTGTCGATACACCTATTCTGAATCTTCCAAAGCTAGGAAGAGGTTATATTGTCTTCTATGATACATAAGGAATCATTCCAAGATTATTAATTATATAGTACAGTAGATTCAGTTCATATGAATCTTAATAGTTGAGGCATAATGAGAGAAACTAAAAGACACATATCATTGTCTAACAGTAGTTTTCGATTCCATATGTTTCTTGAGATATTTTCTATTAGGTGAGATATTTGTGGTGTACATGGAAAACAAAAACCTCAAATATATATTTTGTAAAAAGTACTTGATCCCCATAAAATTGATATGGATAAAATATATACAATCCATTGATTTTGATCTTGCCTATACACTTTGGAAGGGAAATGTATTTGTGGATACACAGAGTTGAAAAACATAGGAATATGAAATATGGGAATCCA
This sequence comes from Viscum album, assembly GCA_963277665.1. NCBI lineage: Eukaryota > Viridiplantae > Streptophyta > Magnoliopsida > Santalales > Viscaceae > Viscum > Viscum album. The sequence continues at coordinate 2,065,880,633 of OY728121.1, forward strand.
TTAGTGAATGTATGTTTATGGACCACTTCTATGAGCTACATCTAGGGTTTTATTTTAGTCATGAGCAGTCATACCTATTATCTTTGATAGTCACATCATCTCTCTATGAGAATGTGAAGGGTAGACAATTTTCAGAACCTGAGGGCCTAGTTCTCTATTAGAGTATATCAGGAGACAACCAACCTTCTATATTTTTTGTGGATAGAGATGATATCATATGTATTCATGGATGTGTATAGGATCTAAAAAATATGAGATAAGAGTTTATTAAATAGTTCCATGTGTCGTAGTGAGCATTTCATACCATAATCCCCAAAATGTATCATGATATGTGATTCCAATATTGGTGGCATGGTATGAAACATCATATAGTAGTCTTTATCACTAGGTGTTCGACGTATCAATTGGTCATGATAGATCACCAAATACCTACATACTTGTGATAGAGTTTTCCTGTCCTAGAATGGAAATGGGAATATTTTTCCATGTATGTTTATGTCAGTTTACCTAGGTCACCTAGAGGTAGTGACACTCTATGGGTTTTCATTGACAGACTAATGAATGTGTCTCACTTCATTTCTATTCGAGATACTTTCTCAGTTGACGATATGGGAATACTGTATGACTGTGAGAACATATGAATACATAGGGACCATCATACTATCATTTCAAATAGGGATGTTTTTCCCATCACTATTTAGGTAGGGACTATAAATGGCTATTAGAACTCAGGTGCTTCTAAGCACATATTTTCATCCTCAGACTGATAGGCAATTGTAACAGACAATATAGGTTCATGAGGATATGCTCTGAGCATGGTTCATTTAATTCTATGGTTCTTGGAAGAAGCATCTCACACTCCTTGATTTTTTCTATAATAATAGCATTCTTGTAAAAATTCATAATGATCATTTTCAGTAATTTTATGGTAGGTTGTCCTATTTACCATTATTCTAGATATAGGGAGGTGAGGTAGCCATACTTGGTCTTCATATCATTAAAGAGACTTTAACGTTGGTTCACTAGATTAGAATCCATATGACTACTGCTCAGTCTAGACATAAATATTATATCAATCACCACTTATAACCATTAGTTTCCATGTTATGGTATCATGTTTTCCTTCAGGTATCACCCAGGCTAGGGTATAGATGATTACGAATGCATGGGATGATTTCACTTTGTTATGTAGGAATGTTTGAGTTTTTGGAAAAAAATTGGACGGTTTCTAATAGGTTGTTATTACATCAGAGGTAATGTTCCATTCAAGACGTCTTCAATTTTTCACAGCTTCACGAGTTTCATGATGACATGTCTCATACCTTTGATCCCAATGAAGTTGAGTTCGATGTTGATGAATCCTTTGGGGATTATCAATTATGCATCCTTGACTGGATCATGAAGGCACTATGAGGGCCGTATGTACCACTAGTATAGGTTCTATAGCAACATGATCGTGTGTAAGAGAATTCTTGTGAGAGGGAGGTTGAGATATATTCCCAGTGGCCAGAGTAGTTCTTTGTTAATGTTTCACCACCACTGGAAGGTGAACTCAGAGATGAGTTATTTTTAGGGGGAACACTTTAAGAACCTAATTTTTCACTCAGATAGGGATCCTTTAAATTAAGATATAATTCTTTATTTGGACCTAATATTGATTCCTAGTGATTTAGAATAAGCCGTGCATATAGGGCTCATGGTCAGATCTAACCATCCATATGTTATGCATTTTTTGGGCTGAACCATCACACACATTTGGAACATGGTTTCCTTAACCATAAAACCAAACCATATTTTTCCCCCTCTTCTATTGGTACCCATGAATTGTTGGTGCATGATTTGGAAATCAATTTTTCTAAATAGTGGACATGCTATATTTTTTGTAATTTTACCTCTCTACCCTTAATGATCAAATTTATCCTCCTCCTTCCTCCTATATAATTTTCCAACAGGATGATTTCCACATACTTCCATTATGGATTTTATTGAAGTTTTAAGCTAGGTATCAAGAGATATTCTTCATTCGGTATTTGTTCGAGCTTATGTTCATCACATTGAATGTGCAAGAGTAACTACTCAAGTCCATTTTATCAGTTTTTCATCTCTCTTTCTATCAACCTAATTATGGACGTGTGATGGTTTCCACACTTTCGAAATGATCTAAACCATTCCATGAAAAATCATATGTTTAAAATAGTGGAGGATATTCACGCAAGCCTTAGGTGGGTGTTCTATAACTCATCCCTCATGTTTGTAGATTTTGGAATTGTCATGTTGGGCCTGTTGATTTCATCAGGTGTCATTTATTGAATTTATGTGACATGATTATAATCATTTTAACTATATGGTTATAATATTTCTAAATATGTGCTTATTTTTAGTTTATATTTCTATAACACAGTCCAACCAAAGTAGGATGTTTTGAAATAATTTACATTATAGTTTTTTGACACATTTGAGCTGTCATTCGGGTGAACCTTGGTTGGACCCTTCTAAGGGTGTTCTATTCTATGTTAAATGGAATGATTTAAATTGTAAATTTCATAATGGAAAGTACCATGTATTCTCACAAATTAACTCACCTACGGTATGTGCATCAATCCATAATTTAATGTGTAACGGGAATTGGAAAGTATACTAATTATATGATTTAATCTTATTATTTGTATTTGAATAATTGGTTTCATGTCTATAGAACCCCTTACCATGTTGATGGAAGGTTTGTGAGTTAACTTTTATTATGGAAAATTCCATAAATGTATTAATTTAATGGTTTCATGCTACTTTCCAATGTCACCCCAATGAAAGGAAAGGTGTGATCCAAATGGAATTATTTATTTATCATGATGGGATGAAATGGTTGCATGATCAATTAGCATTTTCACCATAATGATAGTAAATGGAATGATCCTTATGAATTATATATGAATTTATTATCAAAATATGAGTGTCTTAACTTGATATCACTTTGGATTCCCTCAGGATTTCCATAAGTTCTCGTGGCGCACATTCCGAATTTATAGATACGTTTTTCTTAAGTTGAGACCCACCTAGAACCCAATAAATTCCTAACTTAGTATGAATTGTATGAAACTATAGGATCCCTCATGTAATATTATAGGATTACATGAATATATTCCTTGGATCTAGCATTGACATGTAGGTGCCACAATTAAAGCTCATTAGGCCCAGTCATTGTTTAGCCATGTTTCACCTTGGATGAAATCATTGGAGTTGGTTGGAATACTATTGAGGAATTCCTTGGACTTTGCTCATTGGATTACACTTTTACCCCTTATCCAGGATATAGTAATTATCGAGATGGAGACCCTTATGGTCTATATATCCATGGATATTACATTAGAACGTCATTATTAAATATATTTATAGTATCCTTATTAAATCTAGGAATCTTGACTATTGTAAACATGTGACATATATTTAACTAGTAACAATCAAATAATGAACTGGTTACATGTGAAGACACCAGCTGAGGATTGAAGCAGGTACCTCAGTAATTAGTTACATTATACTATATTACTTTATATATACATGCTTGCACACTATTATATTTCCATTACACGGGCAGAATTTTATAGACACCATTGGTAGTGACCCACTAAGATTTATCTCACACCCTATTCAGGTGCCATTTTCTACGTGGGAAGATTACATGATTATAGGTATGGATAAACAGAAGCATATGGTTTCAAACACTTCATTTCATGATATTTGGGATCGTCTTTGGTTTTTATTTATAATTTTTTAGAACATGTTATTCCTACTTTCGTGAATCCATGTTTTCTACTTTTCTTGTGACATGAAATATCATCAACAGGTGTAGTATGCCTATATTTCATTCTAGTTATTTCTGTTAATGTTACTGTTGTCTCTATTTTTTGATGTTCCTTTTGTTTATTTAAATTTCTTCCACTATTTACCTTTGTTTATATTTTTCTATTGCACTACACTTTAATAATGAGGGCATACTACCCCTCTAGAAACAACCTAGGTCGTCACTGCTAGTTGGAATCCTATGGTGTTTGAGGAGATGCGCTTGAGTCCATGTGGTCCACCGGGTGTAGGGAACCTATTTGGGGGCATCTGGGTCTGGGACATCAAAAATGAGGCACCTCAAAATATAAAAAATGGAATTATCAACTAGAACATTAAGTGGGACCTTAATTATATAAAATATATTTTTGATTATTCATATTACAATGATTGAATGGCCCCATTTTTCAACAAGAATCATGTCCATTAATGGATTTAACAATATAATGGAGACATATTTTCATTAAAAAAATAATATAGAACATCATGGTATATGGAAAGTGGTATTTTTTTATAGATATTATTTAATCAATTATTTTTATATGGTAAATTTATTCACTTAAATTATGTTAAGAACCACCCCTATATAACAATACATGATTCTTCCATGTACATCCACTTAAATAAATATTGAATGTTCAACAAATTTTTATACACATAAATCCAAATTGAAATGAAATATAACTTACCTTGTTATGGTATACGTTTAAAAAACTATATATAGTACAAGATAACTAATTGAAACATAATTAATAATATTACTAAAGGAATAAACCAATATATAAATAAAACAATTACATGGTATAATTTATCAGCATCATGATGTGATGTGAATATCACTTCCCAATAATAGATATTAACAACACACAACATTTTAAATAAGGTAAATATCATGAAATAAAATTTGGAATAGGATTAATGATTTTATAGAGTAATCTAAGAGTATATATATATATATGAATTTAATATGACCATTATATTTGTGTTTGTTGGTTATAGGATCATTTGGGATATGGCTGTTACTTATATGGATATTAGATATATATGTATTCAATAAGAACATTTATGTTGAGTAATTGTTAAAATAAATTAAAAAATAATTAAAAAATAGTAAATATTTTTTGAATGTAATAAAATCATTATAATAATATAAAATTATTTATTTTAAAAATATTTATTTTAATCAATTTTAAATTGTTATTCTCTTTAAAGAATAATTTTACACATTTATATAATTCAATGAAATATTACCCTAAAAATTAATAAATAAATTTGAATGGATTGAGGATAAATAAATAATTTTTATTTGAGGTTACTAAAATCAATTAATGTGTTGAATTTATATTTTTCAAATGAGTTCTTTCTCCCATGTGAATTGTATTTTCGGTTAACAAATTAAATTAATGAATTTTAAAGGACTGTTTAATAAAAATTAATGTTTCAATGTATGAAAAAATATATTATCACTCTAGTAATTTTTATTTGAAATGAAAAAACATTGAAAAAAATTATTGTTTAAAAATGGTTTTTTCAAAAAAAAAATCGTTCTTTTATATATTTTATATTTTCATTTAGAATTAACATATATAAAGTTTAAAAATAGGACAAAATTAAATAGATTAAAAATATAACAAAATAAAATTTATATTATATATGATGGGTAATTTTATAAATTCTAATAATAAGTTATCAAGGTTAATATTAAATACCATGATAAAAGGTAAAATGAGGTAAATTTTTTAATTGAGTTGTAAACACATAAAATATCATTTAAAATATTTATAAATGATTGTATTAGGCCGTGTTTAATACCTTGATATTTTTAATACATATTTCTATTTAAATTATTATATTTATTCGATATATTGAATTTCTAGAAAGACTAAGTTTAAACAAATCGTGATACACTATTAAAAGATTCCTATTTAATGTGATAGTTATAAAAAATTCAATAATTTGATGGGTATTAATAAGATCAAATAAATTATTATATGTATATAAATTTAATACTCAATAAAAATGTATTCATAAATGCTTAATAATAATCCATCAACATTTATTAAATTAATTTTATTCTTCAAAAATACATTTTCTCCAAAATTTAGTTTTTCTTGTGTATTTATATTATAAATAATTTATGATTATTTTACATAATATATTTGAAACAATAAATTTATTTATTTAATTAGTCATATAAAAATTATCCTAGGATTATTTTTCAGAATTTTCTAAATATATTAATTTATAGTGAAAAGTGAAAAATATCGGTTTTTATGAAACATTCATTTTTGTAAAATAAAAAAATTCCATTTATTGTTATAATTTTATATAAAAGTAAATTAAGTACTATTTATAAAGATATATTCTCATTAATTAAATTTTAATCACCATTATATCTTCTATTGGAGTAAATACATTTTTTAATGAAAATTGTTTTTCATTACATATTGCATGATTAAGTTTTAATTAAATATTTCCACTTCTCTGGCTAATTTTTTTAGGAAGAATTATATATTTGGAAAAAATAGTTAAATATTTTATAAGTAATTTTGTTATATTTTTTCATTGAAAATAGTGACTACAGTAATTTCATTACCACGGTAATGGTACATTGGGTAACTAAGGATAAAAATAAAATGATAAGGACTATTTAATAACCCCGAAACTTGCATATATTTTATTAGATGAGTTAATTTCTTCCATACACATTCAATTATATATTTTAAGATATTTTTTACCATTTGGATATGATTTCCACATTTATATTATTTTATTTGAAGGAATCTAAAACATGTAAAATTTTTATTTTTAATAAATATGATACTTTAATATGGGTATATCCAAAGTATTTTTGGAAAATAAATATTACTTCAAAATATAAATGATTTAAAATCATCTTTTTAATTTTTTTTGTAATTTCAACGGAACAAATAATTACCATTAATGCTTATACTTTCCAGAAGTAGTAATTATTCAATAGATAGAATAATCAAATAAATGATATTTGAAATAGTAAAATTAAAATAATTTGTGATATTTAAGGTAATACATGAATACCCTAGATTTAAATATAATTTTTAACACATATTTAAATAGTTGGTTCTAATTTAAACTATTTTTATGTTTTAATGCCAATGTAATGAATTGTTTCAAAATTGAATGTAATGATATTTTAAGAAATTAATATTTTAAAAAAAATTAAAAACAATAAAAATAATAATAGAGATGAAATTGGATAATATATGATTGAAAATTTTCTACATTTTTCATTTATATTGATTTCAGAATCATTTTTCTCTAGGATAGTCGTAATATAATTAAATAATTTGAGAAATTCCAAAATCTCCCCTTGCTTTAATTATTAATGGTTGCCTCCCTCCTTACATCATTACAACACTTTCATCCTTCTAGATCGAGCATACTATGCCAAATTAGCTTTTATAATTACCTATCCACATTCTACAGGTTTTGGTATTCCCAAAATACCTACCATAGACCCATTTAGTGTAGATATAAAGGAGTCGCTTCAAAGAAGAGGTAGTCACTATAACCTAACACTATCTTTTTCTACTATTGTTTACCTCTCCTAAAAATATTATATTAAAAATAAAACATTAAATTCAGTATAATTAAAATCTTTTAATGTTAATATGATTATGAAAACTCAATTATATACCCTCTTTCCCATTAAATAATATGTGAATGCATCCCTTGTGTATATATATAGCCTACCGTATCGAAGTTGCAAAAAAGTTAGTTTTTATTTAACCTCATTTATGGATATTAATTATGATGTGTTTAGTGTTTATATATGATATTTATAACATAATTATAATTCTTCAATGATAATATCATTTTTACCGTCTTTTCATTCAATTTTTTGGGAAATGATAATGTCGATCATAAGTTTGTATGGACTGACTTCTCTATGATGCGGTCTGATAAATTTTTAATTTATATTTCACATGGTAATAATAACGATTATTTTTATGAATATATATGATTTGTTTTTGGAATATAGTGGTGGATGTGTTCTACCCGATGGTTTGATCGTGGGGAATTTGTGTTGTGCACAATCATAAACATTGGATTACAATGGTCACTCTTACCTGAAACTCCCAATGGATCCCTCATCCATAACTATGTAAAGACCAACATTTCAATGGTTGGTGGGTCACCTAGGTTTTTAGGCATTGTTACTCTTGGGGACTCACATTGGACAATGGATTGGGAGTTCATCCTCATCACACCCTTTAGCTTGGGGTATTCTTTCCTACTTCGAGATTCTCTAATATATTTTATATGTGTTGGTGAATCTATTCCTAATCCCAATATAGGATCTTTTACCCTAATAAAGAACATGGGTTAATTATCTTTAATATGAAAAATCTTGGGGTCTCTTTAGGGAATTAATCTTTAGGTATCTGAGGTTCCCCATTTTAACAGCTCAAATATTTTTTTGAAATACATTCTCTAAATAATATTAACTCCTAAATAGCATATGTTACACACAATATAAAGTATAAAGAAACCACAAGATTATTATTTTCTCCTATTTGTTAGGTTAGTCTGAATAAATACAACTAACTTATGAAAATGTACGGTGAATTCATCTGCTTCCAATTATTTATGAAAAATATAATCTAATTATATTTTTTTATTTTTTTTATAAATTGACTCAATTACTATTAGTAAATGAAATTAAGGAAATATATATATATATATATATATTCATAATAAAATATTTTTGATATTAATCAAAATGTTAATTTTTTCAAAGGGTATGAATAAACCCCATTTGATTTATAAAAACCCAAATTTTTTAAAAGGGTAATTTTCTTCCATTTAATAGAGAACCCATTTTAAATTAAAGTTTTGACACATTAATAATTTTAATATGAAAAATAAACATTTTCTTGGTATGTGAAATATAAAAACTTACTTTGGGTGATTGTTTTATATTTTTTTTGTCTACTTTCAAATTTTGATGAATAGTTAAAATACACTAAATTTTAATTGAAAATGTCTATTTTCATCCAAATAATTTATATGGAAAAATTATAATAACCAATTTTTTTTACATATAAATATAATATATTTTTATCATTAAATATAATTTATTTCATTAGTATTAATTTTACATTGAATTCAGATGTAAAAACAGTTCAATCATTCACAATTTGTAACTTTTAAAACCTATTCTCTTTTTCCAACAACGATATTAATTTTAAATTAATTAAAGACACATAATTGTTATAAATTTTAAAAAATGGATTCCATATTTCAAATCATTAAATCCAAATTTTATAAGTAGCTTTATTTTATTTTTGTGCATTATGAATAGAAACTTCAGAAATATTTATTAAAATGGTAAATGGGTAAATTAGGTAATCAAGGGTAAGAAAACTATTATAAAATTATGCTAAAACTTGTCTTAATAACATTATATAAGTGATTATATACCTAAATAGTCCTTGGGTAGAAATGGATTCCTTTGGAACACACTTGGATGAGATTTGGACATTAAATTCACATTCATTTAATGAACAGATAAATATGTATCACTCAAATTTTATTAACTAAATATTTTCTTATATAGTGTAATCGAGAAGATAAATTTTATTTTAAGTAATAATTTTAAATATTATTTTTTTATTTATCAATTAATTTATTTTTAATTTTTAGGGAATAAATATTTTTCTTAAATACTTATACTTTGATGATGTAAAAATCAATTAATTGATGGGAAATCAATAAGAAAAATTATTAATATTTTAATAACCATAAAAGACACAAAGATTAGACAAAAATCGTATTTGTTGATTATATATTGACACTAACCATCCAAGGGTCTATTTAGTAGGAATTTAGAGCCTTATGGAGGATACTGTGACACTTATATTATTTTATTTAATGTGATGTTAATGTTATCACATTCATAATTTAATAAGTGTAAAATTTAATATGTTGGATTTTATTGAATATCAATTCAACCGAAAATATTCTTTTGAGATCTAGTATATTGATCTTCATCATTTTATTTTATTTTTAATATTTTATTAAAAAAATATGAATATTAAATAATTATACAAAATTGATGACGTAATTATTTTATTAATAGAGATAACAAATAAATGTAATTAAAAACATTAAAATAATTATAGTTTGTAAGAATTAATATGTACAATGAATTTTATATATTTTATAGACCTATTTAGAATATAATAAAATAGTTTTATAGACCTATTTAAAATATAATAAAATAGTTTTTTGATGATAACTTATTATCGTAATATTTTAAAAAATTAATGAATTTAATAGTGTCGAAATCGACACCATTGATTGTTAATCAAAATAATGTTTTGCTAAATTATTTAAAATTCCTAATTTTTTATAAAAAATTTATAATAATTATTCTATGGTCTAAAATTTATAAATTATTTATTTATTGTCTATTTTTATCACATGATTAAATATTACTCCCTTTTAATATTGAAATATTTGTTATCATAGATAAAAATTAAATAGAATAACTACGTGTTACCTAAAATGATATGTTTTAGATTGACATAAAAAGGTATAAAACATATAGGTTGATTGTATTACAACCCTATATCATATCAACAACAAAATTGGATAATTTTGGAGGTTTTTTGAGGTGGTTTTATTTTATTATAAATTAATATTTATGGAGATACCAAAAGTGCCCCTCACTTCAATTATAAAATGGCACCTCATCCCTGAACTATTCACATCACGTTGAGCCATAAATCATGGTAATCCCTTACCTTATACCCTTCACTACTGACCTAGTTACGTTCTAGAGGTTCTAATATTCTTCAATGACCAACTATAGTTCTCTTATATGATATTTAGAAGAAGTATGTCATTGAAGATGTAGTCTCCTCTACCGTTTCATTCAAACTTGTTTTTTCTTATACATCCTCTTCATGAGATGCTTCACTATAAAGTAATATCTCCGATATCAATTTTATAATGAGATGTTATTATGATTATGGAACAACAATATTCCACTTTCTATCGATCCAACAAAAAAATGAAACCAAAATGCGTGCATACGCACGACTTACTGTCTCGAATCCATAGTGTAATATGTTTTTCACCAACACTTTATTTGTATGGGTATAATGATATAAGTAAAATAACGATTATTATAACATGATATTGATTCTAAAATATTATACACCATTCACTTCTATGCCACTCAACAATTATGGGAATGATATTGTCGCTCATGCACACGCACGACCTACCGTCTCCACGATGTGACACGATTCATTCTACAAGATATTTATTAAAACATGATTATATAAATGTATATAATGGATAAATATTATATATAAATATATATATTTAATATCATTTTTTATTGATATAACTATGACGTATGGAGGAGAACCGGAACATATTCCACAAAACATGCAGTTAATACTCAAATAACAAGTAATAGTGATATATTATTAACAAACCAATGATAATATGATAATATATGTTATCATAAAAATGACTATTATTATAAAATAAGTCAATGAAATTATTTAAATCATTATACATGAGTTTTGGATACCTTCAAAGGAAATCAAACCAAAAATTTAAGGGATAATTTCATAGTCTCGTTATTTTCCAAGATTATTTATACATAAGTATTTATTGGGGTATATTTATCATCCACATCCATGTTTCCTAAATATGTTATATTACATAAATTATTTTACAATTTTTTAGTGTATATTTTTCCCATTGGTGAATTTTTATTAAACTCTATGAGTGGAATTTTTTGTCATTATTCTATATGAGGTACTTTTTGACTTTTTCAGAAAAAGTACAAGGAAGAAGATTTTTTAAATTATATTGAATGAAAGAAATTTACTTTTTCATAACACCTTATTTACATTCATATTATTCTACATGATATAAATTTATTTTAAAATAAATTTATTTCATTTAAAAATGAGTTTAATTTTAAGAAAATGAATCATTTTTGAAGAAGTAGAGATATTTTCTACAATAATTAATTTCATGTGTTATATTAAAATTAGTTTACAAAAAAAATTTAATTCACTAATAGGGATAATTTTCAGGTATAATACCATTCTTGTTTATATGGATTTTCTGTGTTTATGATGGAGTTTTATTTATGAAATCCATTTTTATATGGATTATATATTGGTTTTTTAAGGGACCCATTTTATTACTTGGGTTATGTTGAATGATTTATATAATTGGAGAACACATAAAATTTATTTAATTATGAGATGGGTGGGACTTATATCTCCCTATAATTAAACGGGTAAAGATTTATCTCTTAAGATATAGACATGGCTAGAATGGGGAATGATATTGGTTCAATAATATTAGCCTGGAACGAAGAGTGAAATTTGTTCAGTAATGGACTTTCTCCACTATGATGGTCTTGGAAATAATCCTTGACTAATATGAAAAATATTAATATGCTTATGTCTATGAAAAAAATTTATATGTATTATGTTATAACTTCTGGTATTACATTCATTGATTCTTATGATCTTTCCAAATTTATCCCATGGCATGATATCACGATATTTCATATACAGGATAAGATTTAGGAATTCTACATTCTAATTACTATGATTATGATATGATTGATATATACCACGATTAACCTTACTAAGAATATTAACTAACCCTTTCATATGTTTATTTTCCCTAGGTCCTGAAAAATGGTATTAAGTAAGATATGGAAAAAGGGTCTCTTTATGAAGAAATAAGTGGGAGAAACTAAAGATGCCTTATGAACTAGTTTTGTGTGTTTATAGTTTTCTAAAGAAACTATACCTATACAGTCCTATCAGGGATTTTTTTTATATTTTGAAATGAAAATTATTTATCGTTTATATAATATCAATTTATGTAGTGTATGGGTAGTTATAGTAGGTATCAGAGGAAAGGTGTAGTTAACCTTTCGAAACTAGAATTATAAAACCTTAGTAAGAACCCAAAGGATATATTGAAGTATAGGTTATAATCCTATTATTTTTGTAAATCTCATTAATAACCTTGTATAAAACAAAAAGTGTTGTAAATTGAAATTTTATTCTTGATTATGTAGTATTCCCATTATGATTAGTTTTGATCTCACTTCAATTTTTGGTTTTAGTCAATGGCTAGAACCCAAATAAACACCGTTAATTCTGAATGCAATTGGAAATGAAATGATTATATTTATAAGGAACCAAATTTTTTGGGAGCATGAAGGAAATATCATGTATCAATGCTCACACAACATTCTAAATCTATGAATAATGCAGAACTTCTAAACGAGCAAAAGAGGGAACCACATTCTGTTGAGTCCTTTATATGGCAGTTTCCACCTTCGTTTTGTGGGTATTATGATCCATTAGTGGCTAAAAAATGGATCAGTACCACTGAAAAGATATTTTTAGTTATCCAATATTTAGAACATGATAATATCATCCTAGAAGTATACCTTTTGGAAGTTGAAGCTGATCAATGGTGGAACCTTATCAAGAATACGAGAAAAAGAGGTGAAATTGAATCCATAGAATAGGATGAGTTTAGGAAAATATTTTAAAAAAATTACATTCCTCGTATTCTTATATCAAATATTGAAAATTATTTAATTGAGAATAAGAAAAAGGAAGATGAATATGTTGGTGCAAGAACCCCGATCTTCTTTTCAGGTTGGTTTTTCCTATTTCTGGTGTTTTGAAAAAAATATGAGTTTTTATAAATTTTTTAAGTACACGTTGTGTACTCAGATAACATTGGAAGTATGGTTTTGGCCATGTAGTAGCTACGCACATGGTTGTGTGTGGTGACATGGAGACCGCCTAATGTAGGGGCCGATGAAGTCAAGTACACGCTCTATTCTCCAAATGTACACACTGTGTACTTTCTTTTTTTCATTGAATGAACGAGGGTCGCGTCTAATTGACAGGAATCCCTCCTTCTAGGTTTGGATCATCCAAGAGTGAGAGTATGGTTGCGATCCTTTTCTGATACCCCAATCATGCGTCTATTCTCCGATTCAGCTATTGTTGATTTTGTTGTGATAGCCTTGGTATTCTCTTCCTTCTACAGGAGCTTCGTTTCCCAATTCCTCAACTTCCTCAATTTATCTACGGTTGAGTGTTTTTAGAATTTTATATATCTACAGTGTTCTTGGGTGATTCCAGGCTGGAGGTTCACGTATAATGATACCCCAATGCTGAGGTAGGTGGTTTGGGCCTTTCCATAGATAGTCTTTGAATATTATGTGCAAAAGCGCCCAATACCCTTGATCGGGGTATTGCATGTTTATGGTTTCAGCCCCGTTAATTGCCTTCTATTCTTATATTCTTGTTTATAGGATAATTGAATTTAAATAGGGTTAATTTCTCTATCTTGGAAGTGTTTTCCCATGCATATTTTCTTGTTTTGACTGTTTGGTCTAGCTTTTCATGTTAGGTTGTTTTTTACTTTCCATGCCTATTATTGTAGGATAGAGTAATTCTTATCTGTCTTATTTTTATGTTGTAGACTAGTTATCCAAGTAGTTCTTGAGGTTTACTTTGGCCACTTTGAATTTCTATTCTAGTTTCAATTACGCAGGGCCATGAGAACCTAGTGTAGTGGACCATAGTGAGAATTGACGTAAGGGCTTATCTAGAGTGTCAGTTATTTTTGTTACAATGTGACACCATAGGGTAAATTGAAGTAAGTTCTTCCTCAGAGTGTATGTAGTACCTTGATGTGGGCCAAAGAGGAAATGTGACATATGTGCTTCCCCATAGCACCTTTTAGTTACCGTTACAAGACTATAGGGGGAATTAATGACGAGTGCTTCCCCAGAGAGTCTATACAAAATTTGGACAAGAGGGGTTAGACTGTGAGTACTTTCTAGAGGGTTTCTTGTGTTTGGTAGGTTTGAGCGGAGGGGATTAGGTTGTGAGTACATCCCAGAGTGTTAAATGTTTTTGATTATCTATTTACTAGATATGTAGAACTGAATGCTTAGAAACTGTGGATTTGTTACTCTTGAGTACTTTTTTGTTTACTTCTTATTTTGTATATTACCTTCCACATATATTCACATATTGTTAGCCACAAATATTTTGGTGGTTACCTATTGTGATTTTGTCTCACACCCTGTTTGGGATATGCTTTTTGGCCTAAACAGATTATATTGTTACAGGTATAGACAAGGGAAAGTGCCCTTCCACCTCAGGTACTAGACTAGTTTGGAGCTAGAGAGCATTGGACCATGCTTTGGCTTACGATGTTGTGGAATTGTTTACTATTTTTATTGTACTTTGGTTTAGTATTTTATTTCATCATTTGTGCTTTGTTTGGTTGTTTTCCTAAACATATGTATCATGAATCATTATATATGTGTTCCACCTTCTTATTTCTTTCAGTCTTCCACTGTTTATTGTTTTAGGCCAATATTACTACTTCTGATACTATATATTTGATTCTCTTCTGCTATGTTACTCTACCAACGAGGACATAGTTTCCCCATTTTTACACTCAAGGCCATCACTGGTAGTCAATAGCCTCTAGTGTTAGAGGAAATGCACTTGAGGCCATGTGACCAACTGTGTACAGGGCGCCTCTAGGAAGCTTCTGGAACCATGATGTTACAAAGTGGTATCAGAGGAATTATTTTCTCTTGAATTACTATTTGAAGAATATAGAAAAGTATAGAATGGAAGAGGTACATGTTAATAAACTACACCCGGATGTGGCTAACTCGTGTACAGGTTAAATCCAATCTACCTCATTATTGAAAATTTTATGATTTTTCACATTTAAAGTTGATTTTATTTCACCATTTGGTGATTCACATGTTTTGTGATGTTGTTGTTGATGTTATTGAGGTTCTATTTCTTTTGCAACCTGATGAGATGAGGGTATTCCATCTCATGCATCATATATGCACTTATTAAAAATCACATGTCATGCATTGCTTCCATGCCATTTAGGGTGAATTAGCAATTGAATGTTGTTGTGATAGATATTGTGATAGATATACATGATGTTGTGATAGAAGCCTTGATAAAAATTCATGTTGTTTGATAGTGTATTGGATTGTGAATGGTTTTGTTTGAATGGTTTCCAAACTTTGGTTCTTGAGGTGTTATGGGCCCTCATGGATCGAAATCCATTGGATCATTTATATACTATGACTTATTATGACATGTATAAGATTCCATGCTTTGATTCACTGGGAGTATGGGCCCTCACGAATCGGAATTTGTCATTTAATTGATCGTTTTAGTGTTTTTATGGGCTCTAGAGTAGTTTCTGAGGCTTACTATCCCGAAAAAATCCATAATACATGTTGTGTAATGATGAATACATACCATGAGTACTACTTTTCAGGACGAAATTGTTTTTCTTAAGTACATGTCGTGTACTGTATGTACACGCCATTTAGTCTCTAACCATGTCACTGGTTGTGTGGGAAGAGACACGGGGTTGTTAAATCCTTGGGCGAACATGCCTTGTACCAGTTGTTCATGTCGTGTTGTGTAGACCATGTGTCCACCTGTGTGACTAATGACAAAGAGGGATAAAAACATAAGCAATACACACCATGTCAGTCTTGAATACACCGTGTAGTGTAATCCATAGAATCTGGTCATGTAACTAACAACACGGGTTGGTGGAAATCATTTTGTACATGTCGTGTCTATCTGGAACATTCCATGTAGTGTGAGTCGTGTATCCGGTCGTGCCACTAACGACACAGGTTGGTGAAGCTCATCTAGTGGATGTCGTGTCAGGCACAAACTCTCCATGTAGTCTAGTTCTAGGAGAATCGTGTGGCTAGCCATGTAGGTTAACTTGGGTAAGGGAAGATGATTCAAATACATGTCGTGTGTTAGGACAACACATCCTGTGTATGGGGTGTTACATGACCTAGGTTGGAAAAAGTATATGCCCATGTGAAGGCTTAAAGGAGCACGCTGTGTAGGTGTTATACACGCTGTGTATCCCTGTTTTGAAAAAGAATTAATGCTTTATTTCTCCTATTCCCTTCATCAATTCTAGTTTTATGTCCTTGAAAATATTGATCTAAGGTTTGCATTTGACCATGAAGACTCATGAAACCGAGACGTCCTCTGGTTGTACTAGTTACAGGGAAATGATCAGACATCGATCAAGACTGTTCTGGGACTACCTACAGATCCTTCAGTTGTGTCAGTCTTGGCACGATCCAATTTTCCGAACACAGGTGTTGATGCACAGTTCTAAGAGGACTTTATAAGGTTCATGTTGGCTTTCTTAGGAGTACCGCATCTTTCCCCTTATAGGGAAGAGCTGATACTGGTTTTCCGGCAGCAACATCCTCCCACCTTCAAATGGGACAGAGGACCTCAGGCTACAGATTCATGGTTAGAATCCATGCTTTCAATATTTGAGCATCTGTAGATGCCTCCAGAGTGGAGGGTCATGCTCACTATGCACATGATTTGGGATTCTTCCATGAGATGGTGGGATGTGATCTCACAGGCGGGACACCAGCAGGTTATGGCATGGGACGAGTTCCAGTGTACCATCTACGACTACTTCTACCTGGAGACATTGAGGGCCAATCAAGCCTGAGAGTTCATGAGTCTATAGCTTGTTAATCTTTCTATTATGGAGTATTATTCTCTCTTCATAGATTTGCAGCACTTCAGGCCCATTCCAAGTGGTGATGAGTTATTCATGGCATGGATGTTGGAGGATGGTCAAAGGAATAACATCTGATTGTAGGTGAACATCTTCAGCCTGACATCGATCACTTCTCTCGTTAACAAGGTGTTGATCACGAAGTGAAATATGAGGGATTCTAGAGTTGTGAGCAAGGGAGGATCAACATCTGGAGTTAGCATTCCTTCTACTGATAATAGGAAGCACCGTAGTGGGACTTCATGTGATGAACCAAGGAGGAGATACATTCTCTCTGGTAGCTAGGTGGTGTGCTACCAGTGCGGGAAGAGTGTGAATTTGAGGCTATATTTCGACAAAGTGGAGTGCCGATATTGTAGCAAGATTGGCCATCTTTAGTATTTCTGTCAAATATTCTCACTAGAAGCTGGTGACAGGGGTTCTTATATGAGTCCTCATTCAGGAGCAGTGCCAACAATTTCTCACCAGTCTGGGAACTGGAGTTCTTCCGACTGTTCAGGCCAAAGAGGAGGTCGCGGTAGTGGTAGCTAGTCACCAGGCTTTCAACTATAACAGGGTGGATCAGCTCAGAGTGGTTTGGCAGGGTCACAGGTCCGCAGTGCGTGTCAAATTTTTTCAATGGAGCAGACCCATCAAGAGAAGGATCCCGGACCCTCCACAGTTTGGGGTACTATCCAAGTTTCTTCAGTTTTTGATTCTTCTCATTTTAATATGGGGGTTTCCTAAAGCATTATATTTGTTGTTGTTGTGGAGATCCTTGGGGTCTATATATTTTCTTCAACTAATGTCTTGAATCTAGAAACACCATTGGGGACTAGAATAGCTAGTGTGGATAGTCCAAAGAGTGCCCTCTATAGTTTGGTCGGTGTCACTTCTTTTGGGATATCTATGTCCTAGAGATAACAGGCTATGAGATAATTCTCGAAATGGGCTGGTTAGTTCCCTTCCAGACTATTGTTGAATTCTATCATTGTAGGGTGAGTTTTACATCACCATAGGGTGGATCTTATCTTCACAAGGGTGAATGGGATGTCCATGTGAGCAGAGCAGGACCAGAGCATCTTGGGTTGGGAGGAGTTACATCCCATATTTCTAGTCTTTATCTGGATTAATAAGGGACTTCAGAGATGGAAATTCCTCTAGTGGTGGATCATTTCAGGGGTGTCTTTATGGATGACTTTTCAGGTTTTCCTCTAGAGTGTGAGGTAGACATTTCTATTGAGCTCATGCTAGGAGTGGAACTGGTGTCCATCCCTCCTTATAGGATAGCAACACCTGAGTTGTAGGAGCTTAAGAAGTAGTTGGAGGAATTATAGGAAAAGGGTTTCATCTGACCCAATACTTCTCCTTGGGGTTTTCCTCTTCTATTTACGAAGAAGGTGGAAATTAACCGTATACATTGTGTGCATTATCCGAAGTTGAACTAGTTGATAGTCAAGAACTGATATCCCTTGCTAAGGATAGATGATTTCTTTGATCAACTTCAAGGATCTCAAGTGTTCTCGAAGATTGACTTTAGGTCACGTTACCATCAATTATGTGTTAGACCATCATATATAACTCTTACCTCCTTTTAGAGAAGGTATGGTCTATATGAGTATATGGTTATTCCTTTTGGTGTCCCGAACGCACCTACAGTTTTCATGGAACTGATGGACCATGTGTTCCATCCATACTTGGATTCTTTCATGCTGGTCTTTGTGGATGATATCATGGTATACTCACACCCTCGACACGACCATGGTACCCATATGGAAATTGTTTTGTGTACACTGAGAGTGCATCAGTTATATGCTATGCTCTCAAAATTCCACTTTTGGATTGATCAGATTCACTTCATCAGTCATGTTATCTCAGAGAGAGGAGTATCAGTAGACCCTGAGAATGTGAGAGCAGTAGTTTCCTGTGAATAGCCGAAGAACGTCTTTGACGTGAGAGGTTTTCTAGTTCTGGTTGGATACTATAGATGTTTTATTCATGAATTCTCATGTTTAGAAGAACCACTAACAGGCCTAAAAAAGAACGGTGCAAAAACCATGAGGATAGTTTCTTGCGATTCAGCCTTTCAGGAGCTAAAAGTGAGGTTGAAATCAGCACCAATACTAGTATTTCCAATCCGAGAATGAGATACATGGTTTAATGTGATGCTTCATGTATCGGGCACGGATTTGTGATTATGTTTGGGAAATGATTCATTGCATACAGGTCTCGGTAGTTGAGGCCACATGAGAGGAATTACCTGACGCATGATCTGTAGTAAGTAAAGTTGTTCATGCCATACGATGTTGGAGACATTATCTTCTGGGAGAGAATTTTGTGGTTTTCACTAACCACAAAAGTCTCAAGTATATCTTTATTCTACATGATCTGAATTTGAAACAGTGAATATGGGTTGAGTAGCATCAGTCTTTTGATTTTAGGCTTGCCTACATGCCTGGGAAAGGCAACGTTGTGGCTAATGTACTGAGCATGAGGACTCAGATACAAGAAGTTCAGGAGTCCAACACTGAGTGGAAGCTTATGGATTTTTCCTATGAGATTAATTTGGAGGTGAAAGGCAGAGAGGGGTAGACTTTTCTTTCATTTGTAGCTGTTACCACAACTCTGCTTGATCGAGTGTGAATTAGGAAGCTATCAGATTCTGAAGCCCTAGTTTTACAGGAATGTGTGTCAGGAGAGGACCCTATTCTTTGATAGACCATAGGTGAGGATGAGATATTTCCTTTTCATGGGCTCATATTGGTGTCATCAGAAATACGTGAGGAGCTGATGTGGGACTTTCATTCTTCTGTTTGGGTTGTTCATCCTGGTGTCACCAAGATGTATCGTGATCTACATCATCAGTATTGGTGGAAAATATGAAGTGGGATATTGCTGGGTTCGTCATGAGGTGTTCCACCTTGCAGCCAGAGAAGGCAAATCATCAACGACCAGTAGGGCTTTTGTAGCAGTTACCCATCACTAGGTGGAAGTGGAATGATGTCGCGAGGGAATTCATGATAGGTTTTCTGAGGTTACCTCAAGGTAATGATGTAGTATGGGTTTTCATTGAAAATCTCACAATGGTTTCTCACTTCATGCTGATCAAGGAGACCTTCAGTGTTGTTGATCTAGGAAGATTGTACATTAGAGAGATTTCACATATACAGGGGGTTCCACACTTCATTGTTTCAAATAGGGATGCCCGTTTTACTTCTCAGGTCTGGCAGGGGATTTAGAAATCTTCGGGTACACAGGTACTTTTGAGTACAGCTTACCACCCTCAAACAGATGGCCAATACATGTTTACAATTCAGGTGATTAAGGATATGCTTTGAGAATTCATCCTGGATTTTGGTGGTTATTGGGAGAAGGACATACCTCTTATGGAGTTTTCCTACAAAAGTAGTTTTCAAGAAACTATTCAGATGGCACCTAATGAGGCTTTGTACGATAGGCCATGATGATCACCCTTATGTTGGCTGGAGGCAGGAGAGGTAGCTATGTTGGGACTTCATCTTGTCCTGGAGAGCACATAGTAGATAGAGTTGATTCGGAAAAGGATAGATACTAAAAAATATTGATATAAGTGTTATGATGATCGATGAAGATGACCTCCAGAGTTTAAGGTTGGAGATCAGGTTTTTCTGTGTGTCACACTGAGGTTGGGACACTAGAGGATAAGGAGACAGGGTAAGCTTTCACTGAGGTAAGTTGGGATATTTGAAGTGTTGGAGAGAGTTGGGTTGATTTCTTATAGGCTACAGTTACCTTATAGGTACTAGTCTATGAACTATGTCTTCCAAGTTTCTCAGCTTCGACGTTACTTCTCAGACCCATCTCATGTTCTTCAACACGAAGAGGTGGAGTTGGCAGTGGGCGCCTCATTATAGGAGCATACTATATGGATTTTTGATCAAAGAGAGAATGTTCTTTGTGACTGGTTTGTTCCTCTGGTACAAGTTCTATGGCAGCACAGGCGAGTACCGGACAATGCCTGGGAGAGGGAGGCTGATGTACGATCATAGTGGTCAGAGCTGTTTGAGGTTTCTTCTTCTACGCCGCCTTGCTAGGGAAATTCGGGGAAAGATTTATTTATAGAGTGATGTTTTTAACTACCCAGATCTTCTTTTCAAGAATTTTTTTCCTTCTTCTTGGGTTTTGGGAAAAATAGGAGTTTTTAGAAATTTTTTCAGTACACGTCATGTACTATATAAGTACTCACCCTGTACTCAGTTACCGTGGGAAGCAGGGTTTTGGCCAAGTAGCAGCCACGCACACGGTCGTGTCTGGTGACCTGGAGACCACCTAATGTAGGGGTCGATGAAGGAAAGTATACGCCATGTACTCCTAAAGTACACACCGTGTAATTTATTTATTTTTTCATTAATCACACCAGGGTCATGTCTTATTGGTAAAAGGCCCTGCTTTTAGGTTTGGTTCATCTAAGAGCGAGAGTACGAACACAATCCTTCTCTAAGACCCTGATCGAGAATCTATTATCTAAATCGACTGCCCTCGATTGCATTGGGATCAACTCGGTATGCTCTTCCATCTACTAGAACTTCATTTCTTGATTCCTCCTATTTTTCATGTTATATATAGATGAGAGGTTTTAGTATTTTTGTAGATCTATGGTGTTTTTGCAAGATTCAAGGCTTGAGGTTTGTGTATAACGATCTTACAATGCCAAGGTAGGTGGTTTGTTCCTTTATGTAGATAGGCTTAGAATTATATGTGTAAATGTGACCAATACCCTTGATTGGGGTATTGAATGTTTTCAGTTTTATCCCTTTTAATTTCTTTCTATGCTTGTATTCTTGAGTAGAGGTTAATTTCATGTGAATAGGGTTAATTTCTCTACATGGGAAGTGTTTTGACCATGCATGTTTTCTTATTTTGATTGTTTTGTCTAGCATTCCCTGTTAGGATGTTGTTTTCATTCCATACCTAGTATGGTAGGATGGAGTGATTCTTATTTTTCTTGTTGTTATGATGTAGACTAGTTAGCCAAGTAGTTCTTGAGGTTTACTTTCACTGATTTTCATTGTTATGCTTGTTTTACTTACATATGGTCATGAGAACCGGGTGTAGTGGACCATAGGGAGAATAGAAATAAGGGATTCTCCAGAGTGTCAGTTATTTTTGTTACGATGCGAGACCATAGGGGGAATTGATGTTAGTGCTTCCTTTGTGTGTCTGTAGTTCCTCAACGCTGGCCACATGGATAATGTGATGTAAGTGCTTCCCCTGAGCACCTTTTAGTTACCGATACGAGACTATTGGGGGAATTGATGGTGAGTGTTTCTCCAGAGTGTCTATACTAAAGTTGAACCAAAGGGGGTAGACTGTGAGTTCATTCTAGAGGGTTGCATGTGTTTGCTATGTAGGACCAAAGGGGATTAGGCTGTGAGTATATCCCGAAGGGTTAACTGTATGTGATTATCTGTTTACTTACTATGTGGAACTGAATTTTTGAAACTATGGAATTGTTACTGTTTAGTACTTCCTTCTTTACTACTTCTTCTTTTTTTATTTCCTGCCACATATATTCACGGACTATTATGCACGGATCTCTTGGTGGTTTCCTACTAGGATTTAGTCTCACACCATGTTTGGGATAGGCTTTTGGACCCAAACAGATTATGTTGTTGTAGGTATATATAAGGCCAAACACCCTACTACATTAGGTTCTTGACTGCTTTGGAGATGGAGTGCATGGGACCAAGATTTGGCTAGTGATGTTGTGGAGTTGTTTAGTACTTTTCTGGTACTTTGGTTTAGTACTGTATTTCATCATTGGGACTTTTTTGGCTGTTTACCTAGACATATGTATCATGCATTATTTTATATGTTCTCCAGATAAGTATTTATTTCAGTCTTCCATTGTTTACTATTGAATTACATTATTACTACTTCTACTATGGTATTTCTATTTCTCTTCAACTGTTCTACTCTTCCAACAAGGTCATAATTTTCCCATTATCACACCCAAAGCCCTCACTACTAGTCGGCAGCCTCTGGAGTTAGGGGAAATGCACTTGAGGCCATGTGACCATCCGAGTACGGGGCGCCATTGGGTGGATTTTGAAACCGGTATATTACATTTGGTACCTATGAATAAAATTTTACAATACTTTAATGTTACAGTTTCGGAATAATTATCCAACATAAAAGTTAAATTGATCAATTCCTTATTGGTTTAAAATCATGTCTATGAAGGAAATTATCCATTAGAGACTTTTATATCTTTGATGAAATTTTTATATGTTCTCTCAAGGTTGATATGAATATTTGATTAACCCATTAGTACTATGGGATTGATTAGATTAGAAAAATAGAATTCAGGTGAAAATATAAAGTCCACACAGAAATGATGATGATTTCTCCCTTATGCTAAAATTGTGGAAATAAACATAGAGGAAATATTTTTAAAGGGACTAGTAAATGATTTATTTATGGAAATGAAGGTCATAGGTCATTTGAATGTCAATGTCGTGGGAAAGTGATTTCTAATTATATGATTAGAGAAAAAGGCTACCCATAATGAACCCCCTAAATTTCAATGTTAAAAGTGAAAAAAATGGGGAATTATGTGAATAAATGCCCTAATCCATGGGTTATTGATAAAGATCGATGTGAGAAAACTCTAAAGGACAATAAAAAAGGAAAGTCCTATGTGATCACTATTGGCGATGAGGATTGTGATAATGAAGTAGTCAAATTTACACTTACCAACCTCTGTAATATAGGAAAAAAATTATATTGGATCCACTCACCCATTAATTTCTAAAAAAAATCTAATGGTATCTCTATATTACCTAAACAATTAGATGTTGAATTAACTAGGACAAATCCTAATGGATCAATGGATTCATCAAATGTTTATAATTATTCTCTGGTTGATATTTGTGGGAAAATGCTTCATAATTTTTTTCATCCATTATATCATCGAATTTAATGGGATTCGTGGCATGGAAAAAATTTCTCTATATGGAGCTCATATCAATTTCCAAGGAAGGGAAGTCACATATCATTTTCCAGATTTTTCTATGATCATCTATCGATACAAGGATGAGTATGAACTTCTATAGAAAATTTATACCATATAATGGGTCATGATTCCAATAAATGATGTTTTTATATCTCAAAAGGTTGGGGAGAAACTCACAATTAAGAATAGACCCATTGTACGAGAGTTTGATGATATATTTCTAGAAGAATTTCTAGGTCTTCCACAAAATCCTGATGTTGAGTTTTTTATAGAAATCATATCTGGTTCTATGCCTATTTCAAATTAACCATCTATAATGGCCCCAATTGATTTGTAGAAATTGTAAATGCAAATCCAAGAGAATCTTGATTAGGGACTCATACACCCTCGTGATACACCTTGGGGTGCACCAACTCCAATTTTTAATAAGAAAGATAGAACAATGAGACTCTTCATTTATTATCAAGAACATAATAAGATCACTATAATGAACAAATTTCATCTTCCCTACATTTAGGACTTATTAAACCAACTATGTAGTGCTCAATATATTACCAAGATTGATCCTCATCTAGGATATCATCAATTCAGGTTCAAGAAGGTTGATAAACCAATTATGGAAATCCGTACATGGTATGAACACTATGAATTTATTGTGATGTCTTTTGGTCTTATTAATTCCCCCATTATCATCATGGATCTATTTAATAGATTCTTGAGAGACTATCTTGATCGATTTTTTGTAGTGTTTATAGATGATATTCTTGTTTTTTGGACGAGAAATGATGAAAATGAAGATCAATAAATTATTACACTAAAGACCTTGAGAAAGGATAAGATTTATGAAAAAATTACAACGTGTGATTTTTGGATTTAAAAAGTTACATTTTTTGGTCACATAATCTCAAAAGTGGGGATATCTGTGAATCCCAAAAAAAATAGAAGTTGTTGAATGTTTTCCAAGAGAAAAATGGATACTAGGATACAAATATTTCATTCATTGGATGGATATTTTCGACGTTTTGTGAAAAATTATTCATGATTATCAAATCCACTAACCAAGTTGACTTGTAATGGAGTGAAGTTTCTATGCCCGGAGGAATGTGAAGATAATTTCAATGTGCTTAAAAGACGTTTAGCCAGTCCTCTAGTGCTCACACTACCTCTTAGTAGAGAAATGTTTGTGATCTATAGTAATGCATATAAAAAGGGGTGGGATGTGTTCAAATGAAAAATAATATGGTGATAGAATATGATTCTTTAAAGTTGATAATCCATGACAAAATTTACCCAACTCATGATTTGGAGTTAGCTTCGATGATCTTTTCATTAATGATATAGAGGAATTAACTTTATAGTGAATGGTGTGATATTTATATAGATCAAAATAGTTTAAAGTATATTTTAACACAAATTGAGTTTAATATGATAAAATGTAGATTGTAAGAGTTGATAAAATATTACAAATTGTCAATGCATTTCCATACTAGAAAATTGAACAATGTTTTAAAAGCATTGAGTCAAAAGGGTCATGATACCCTATCCATGATGAGGATCACAAAAGATCAAATATTTAGGGGTTTTCAAAGAATAGATATTGAAATTTTAATGGAAGGAGATAAATCTTATCTTTCTCAAAATAATGTTAAACCATCTATTCATGTGATGATTAATGAGGCAGAAAATGTAGATGTAGAGCTTCAATGGAAGGTGAGACATGATCCTGAATTCAACCTTGATTATGATGGAATAATAAAGTTCAAGAATTTGGTTTGTCTTTTCCACATAACAGAATTAAATAAGGATATATCGGATGAGGCTCATAGTTTTTCATTCTCAATTCACCCTAAAAGCACAAATATCTACATAGACATAAAAGAGTTTTCAAGTGAGATTTCAAGAAAAGAGTTTTTATCGAATACATATCTCGATAATTGGTTTTCTAGAATGTTAAGGATAAGAGACATATGACTAAGAGGATGTTACAACAATTATCAACAATGTAATGGAAATTGGAAAACATCACTATGGACATTGTCATCATACATCCCAAAAAATTTAAAGTATATAATGTTATATGGGTTATAGTTGATAACCTTACGAATTTGACACACTTCATTTATATTATATGGGATTTCTCTCTTGATCATATTTTCTTGATATATGTAAATGAAGTTGTAATTTTGTATGGAGTACTACATTCCATTAAATTTGATCGAGATCTAAGATTTACCTTGATGTTCTGGAGAAGTCATCAGTGGGCTCTAGATATAGAGTTTTATTTCAACACTGCTAATCATCTGTAGATAGACAATCAGACTGAGAGGACAATTCAAACACTTGAAGACATGTTGAGATATTTCTTTAAAGATATCAGAGGATATTGGGGTCAACACCCACCTTTGGTGGAATTTATTTAAAACAATAACTTTCCCTACATTATTCATATGGAACCTTATAAATCCCTCTATATAATTATGTGTAGAGCTCCAATATCTTAGGATGAAGTTGGGGATAGAAATATATTAGGACCTAATATTGTTAATGAATGGAAGAAAATGTGTAACATCCCACCCCATCTCATTGGCCTGAGATGGTGGAATAATTCTACTTGGCCTAAGAAATATTCCCAAGGAGACAAAAGCTAGAAATAAATGCTAAGGGATTCATTAATAAATTGGGGAATGATTTTCCCTTGAGATAAGCCCAACCAACTAAACAATCCACTATCTTCAAATACATGATACATGTAAAAAAATTACCAAACCAATACATTACCAAAATATAACTAGTTGATCCATAAAAAATACCAGAGACCCAAAACAACCAAACAGAAATCATATTACCAATGAAGAAGACAACAACAACATTCCAGATGAACTGGGACACCATTCGTAGCTCCACACCATGATCCATTCTCGAAGCACCACAACATCACCAAAGTATCAAGCCATACGACTAGGAAAATGAGATTCCTAACTCTTACCTATGTCCTGAAACACAACATCAGTTAAAAGAACCAATGTGATGAAGAAGGAAGTGAGTAGAAATACTCTGTAGGTTTTCCCTAAATGGATTCCCTACACATTCCACTAGGATTAAATCATTTTCACATTTATATAAAGCTCATTACATAAAAAATTAAATATTAAAAAAAATAAAAATAATCTAAACACTCCCTTACAAAGACACCATTACCGAAACTGTTCAACCCTAGGGAATCCAAAAAAACATGACATAATCCATTTCAAAAATTCTCATTTGATAAAAACCCCATCATGAAAAACAACACACAACAAGGAAACCAAAATGGTGGATCTTCTATCCAACCCATTCATTGCATATCCATCTAGTGGTACATCCTCACCACTATCCATAATGGTGGTTCTTTCAACCTCTATCCATCACCTATTATAGTAAGACTTCCCACCCAGTTCCACACAACAAACACAAGCCATAATACATAACCAAACAAAAATCTAAAATCACCATGGCCACAAAAATCACACCATCGTCCACATCACAAGACAATTCACTTCAATAAGTCACCCATTTATAGAAAACACCCTTTAACCAATTTTACATACCCAACCACATTTAAATAAAAAACAGCTTTATTGAAAACTATCATTCATAAAACATTTTTCATAATAAACAAATAATGATTTTAAAATAGGCATTTTAAATTCACACAAAAAACCCCTTTTCAACAATAACACATTTTCCCCAAAATCCCCGTATCACCACCAAATGGGATTACAAAAATATTCTCAAATCATTATCACAATTAATATCAAGAAAATAAAATTAATTATTACCAAAACAACTATTTCGAACCATGTGGAGTCGAGAGAGAAGACACCAGAGAAGAAACCAACCTTTAGGGTTCTAGAAAATTCGACCCACATGCAACTGCAACCCAATCTGGGAAAATTCTGAACTAAAATCACTCAACGTCTCCTTCCCTGTCATGAAAAAGCCATAAATTCTACAGCCAATGAAACAAATCCCCTATATCTACACCCAACGTGGTTATATTTAGAAAACAAAGAGAGACGGAAAACTAGATCTTGAGAAAACCACAATGAACTATGTGAGGAGACTTAACAGAGAAAAATTGGCTCAACAACACCAAGAAAACCCATCAATATTCTTTTTAAAATAGTGGGAGAGAGCCCCTAACCATTGAGAAGAGAAAATCCAAATATAGGCTTGAGTGGGAGAGAGTTGGGGTGTTTTTTGTGAAATCCTGACTATTCCAAGATTTTTTAAAATAATTTTTACAGGCTGCACGGTTATCTCGCATAGTTAGAAAAATCATGTGCTAATTTTTCACATGTTGGTGCCTCAAATGGGAACCTCTCACGGCTCACCCTGCAAGGTTAAGCAATCCGTACACAGGTTGTGTATAACCCACTGCCTGCATGGTTTATCTCGCACAGTTTCTCCACACTGTTCTCAAACAGTGTGGCCTTAAAAAGGTATCACGAGTTATCCAAAACATTCTAAAACACTCCAAACTCATCCAAAATCATCGCCAGAAATTTAAACACATAAAAAATAATAATAAAAGCCTACATACCTCAAATCAGTGGTGCTACGTACTCCCCACCATTGTGCTTTCCATCCTTGGAAATTAGATAACAGTATCGTTGTTGAAAGAGCTCGGGCCTTTGCTCGGCCTTCTCTTTCTCTTGCTCCCAAGCCTCCTCCTAAATCTGACCATGAACCACAAAACCCAAACTTCACCGATGGTTTTACCATGCTAGACTTTATCTTCCCTATCAACAATCTGAACAAGCATGTGCACCAAGTAAGCTTCATGTTGTAGCTCAATATAATGCCAAAGAATCACTTCGTCACGATCCAGTGGAGACTTCTTCAACTGTGACACATGAAACACATTGTTCACCATATTAAAATGTGAAGGAAATTCCAACCGATAATCCAACTCTCTGATCCACTCAAGTATCTCAAAAGGTCGAATATAACATTGAGATAACATACCTTTCTTTCTATACCGGTGATGCCCCATCCAAGGTGATATTCTAAAAAAACTCATGATCACCCACCTCAAATAACAACGGTCATTGATGACAATTCGAATATGATTTCTAATGACTTTGAGACGTCTCTATCCTTTTTATAATCAACCAAGTCTTCTCTATAGTATCTTGTACAATTCTTGGTCCGATAATAAAAGTCCTTCCCATTTCCACCTAACATATTGGAGAACGACAGAGGTGCCCATATAATGCCTCAAACAGAGCCTTATGTATTGAATCCTGATAACTTTTATTATAGAATATCTCCACCAATGGTAAGTGATCCTCTCATGAACCATAAAAATCCATCACACAAGCCCTTATAATATCTTCCAAGGTTTTTGTCATCCCCTTGTTTTGGCCATCCGCCTGAGGATGATACACCATGTTCATCGTCTACTGTTTCCCAAGGGCTTGCTGGAATGATTTCCAAAAATGAGATGTGAACCTTGGATCTCTATTTGATACAATCAAAACTAAAACACCATTCCTCCTTCCCACCTCTAAGATATATATTTTTGGATAAATCCTCTACTATATAATATACAAGAATCAGGTTGAAATGGGCCGACATTGTGAGCTAATCCAAAATCACCCATACAAAATCATGTTTCCAGACCATTCTTATAATACTTGTCCAAAAATACATTTCTATCTACTCCCATTTACACTTTAGGATACGTAATGATTAGAACAAGCATACTGGTCGTTGATGCTCTGCCTTGACTTGCTAACATGTAAATAATTTCAAGACAATCCCAGCCACATCCCTTTTCATACCATCCTAACAAAAAAAACCCTTTCAATGCCTTGTACATTTTCTGAATTCTAGGATGGACAGACCACCTGTAATCATCATAAGCCATGATACGTTCCTCCTGATAAGACACTAGTACCACCCTCTTATTCCGAAAACACAAAACAGAATTAAAATTCTGTTTCAATCCCTCAATGGTCTCCCCACCATTGAGTTTTGACCTCATTTCCAAAAAAAATTAATCAGATTCATGTACCTATTTAACAAAATTTTCAAGTCATAAACCAATGAAACTGACAGTAAAATCGCTCTGTAACCACCATCCTCACATTCCAACTGCATGTCGACTATGACTGACATCAACTGCCTAAGATCTGATGTCAGTTTCACTGCATGAGAAATATATTTCCTACTTAATGAATCCTCCACTAAATTTCCTTTAAACGGCATGTACCTTATGTCAAAATCAAACATCTGGAGATAATCCATCCATCCCCTTTCCATCATGTTCAAACAACATTGTGAGAATACTTTCTTTAAGATCTAGTGATCTGAAAACACCATGAATTTCTCACCGAAGATATAGTGACACCACATCCATAAAGCATGAACCACTACTGCAAACTCCAAATCATGTGTTATGTACTTCTTCTCATGCATCCTCAACTACCATGAGCCATATGAAACCACATGATTCCCCTGCATAAGAAAAAACCCCATACCTGATCCGAATGATTCATAATACACCTGGTACCCGTTTCATGGTTTAGGAAACACCAAGACTAGTGCTGATGTAAGGCGACCCTTTAACTCTTGAAAACATTTCCTATATTACTCTTCCAATTGAAATGGGATATTATTTCATGTCAAATATGTCATCAGTGAATCCAATCATTTGAAATCATGAACAAAACATTGATAATACCCAGATTGACTAGGGAAGCTCTATATTTCAAAAACATTCATTGGTTGTTTCCTAGAGATAACAACCTATATCTTTTCCAAATCCACTGAAACACCCTTCTCAGAAATAACATGGCCAAGTAAATGAACCTCCTATATCCAAAAGACACACTTTGACAATTTGGCATACAACTGATGGTCTCATAAGAACCCCAACATTGTCTCTAAGTGATTATCAGGATCTACCCTTGTCCTAGAATACACTAGTAAATCATCCAAAAATACCACCACAAAAGAATCCAAGTATCTTTAAAATATTAGATTCATCAATTATATGAACACCTCTGGTGCATTAGTTAGACCAAAGGGCATAACCACATACTCGTAATGTCCATGTCTACTTGTCAAAGTTGTTTTTTGAATATCCTACTTCCTCACCCATAATTGGTGATACCCTAACCACAATTAAATATTGGAGAACCATATAACTCCCCTAAACTGGTCAAAAAATTCATCAATGTGTGGAAGTGGAAATTGGATCATTATTGTAACCTAATTAACTCTAGGATAATCAATAAGGAGCTACAAGGTTCCATCGGCCTTTTTAACAAACCAAACAGGTGCTTTACAAAGAGACATGCTTGGCCCATTGAATCCTTTATTTTCAAACTCTTACAACTATACCTTTAATTCCCACAATTCTGTCGGTGCCATTCGGTAATATGGAAGTGATATAGGACTAGTCCCTAGTTGCAGATCAGTCATAAAGTCCACCTCTATCATAGAAGGAAACCCTAATAATTCTTTAGGAAATACATCCATAAACTAGTCCAACACCACTAGAAGAATACTCGATTCAATATCTTCCAACGATGCCAATGAAAAGGCCGCAAACTGTTATGAGATCAGACCAACAGTCGGTGCCAACAAATCCATTACACCCATCTTTTCATTATCCTCCCCTATAAATAGATTTCTGACACCATCCTCTATCACAAAACTATCCATTCACGCATAGGAATCGATGTGTTCCTTGAACATTTACAAACCACCCATTCCCAGGATTATATCAAAAGCATTCATCTCATACACTGGGAAATCCCACAACAATTCAATGTCATCCACAACTAAACAAAATTCGCTACATAGGAAGGCTAGACACTCTATTTGACCCAAAAGAGTTTTTTGTTTCAAAACAGAAGGCATCATTTCCACCATTAATCCCAAAAAAATCAACACTGTGAGATGCGATCAAGGAATGTGAACCACCCATTTCAAACAAATCTTGCAACAATGTGGAATTTAAAGAATCTTACCTCGCACCGTGGATGGTCCTAACTGATCAACCATCACAGCCTAGTCAGCTCCAAACAACTGCTTACTTGCCATGCTCTTCTCTTTTTTACCCTACTAAGGGGTCGTGGTGTTCCTAGAATAACCATGACTAATTTTAATCTTCTTCCAGGGGGTATGATGCTGCCCCCATCCCGTTAAGGCAAAAGTCCCCTACGACCCCTGAGGAGTGCCATAGACACCCAATATCAGAGCATTATTACAATTATGCAGAAGATGCCTCATTTTCATACAATTATGACATGATTAAGGTTGATCCATATAATATCGCTTGATGTGGCTCTATGAACCACACAGAAAACATCCCTACTTACTCTGAGGCTTTATAGAAAGATTCACTAATCCTATCGTTAGATTCTGAACTGTACACCCACCATGGAAATAAGTGTCCCTCTTCCTCTTCAACCTAGCATTCATGTTCCCACTATTTCCCATGGGTACCAACATAAATCCCCTACCTGTAGCTCCCAATAGATCCCACTCATCCCCCATATCCCTATTCACCCTTTATGTGTCATCATTATTTCACTTCACTGATATCTTGGAATGAATTTCATAGTTCAACCCAGCTTCAAAAATTCATTCCTTCAAGGATTTACTACCCACCACATTAGGTAAAAACCACACTATGTTCATCAACATAGAAACATATTCTATTACTTACAAATTCTCACTCTTCAAACTAAATAAATCTGTTTTACGTTGAATTCTTAATGTATGAGGGTATAATTTTTTATTAAATAATTTCTGAAAACCCTCCCTTGTCACACTTTGGTCTGTCCTGGCTATGACCACCAGCTCACACCACTGAAAGGAGAGATCTTCCAATATATACGTGTCTAGATTCACTTTATGCTCTTCCTGTGTTCACAAAGAAGTCAAAAAATTTACTCATTTTATTCAGCTACGCTTCAGCCCTTTAGGGATTCGAATCACCCCTAAAGATGGATGGGTTCTACAATTGAAACTGAAACACTTAATCCACATTGATTGGTTCATCCAATTTATTCCCACATTCCACAAAATTTAATGTTTTCATTATGCTCTCCACCAGCTACTGGTTCACCTGAGGCTTAGGTGTAACTACTTTTTTCAGAGGTTCTTCTGATTGGTCTCTATGATGCCCACCCAGTGCAATTTCTATCAATATAAAAAGAACCATAAGTCTCACTCCCATAATAATAAAGGGTATTCAATTTTCAATTTCAATTACATAACAACTATCACAAATATGATTTCTACAGGTTCACATTTCTCATGTTGTACTATTCTGAAAAATCCACCATGTTTTTAAAATCAACCAATTTTCAAAGTAAATAGAATATTCATGGTTCAAACCCTTCCGTTTTGAAACCCAATTCATATTTTTACAAAATACACCCATTAATACCCCAACATAAATCATTATACCAAAATGAAATATGCATCCTGGTGGTAATTAGTTTCTATAATTCATTCCATGCTCATCTCATTGGTTGCACCCACGACAATGAGATATCCAATGCCTATAAGTGTCTCCAAACACTTATGTACCCAACTACCTAGTAAATTGATGTTCAACATAAAAGGGTTAGACACATCCTTTAATACTATAAATTAAATGTTTTGACTATCCTATGCCTTGATACCATCCCAACTCAATGAATATACCACAAAAATGGCAACACCCAGATCAAAAATTAATTTCAAAGGACCGAACAACTGTTCCCACTTGAATGCCAAGGATCGAACAAACTGATACCACTTGTAACATCACACCCCTTCTCATTGTCTTGAGAGTGCGGATTAATTCTACTTGGCCTTAAGTAAAACTCCCAAGGTGAAAAGGGATGGAAATAAATATTGATGGATTCACGAATAAATTGGGTAATTATTTTACATTGACATAAAACAAACCACCCAAATAATCCAATATCCACAACTACATGATGCAGGTTGACAAAACCACCAAACCCATACATTACCAAAAGATATCCAATTGCTCCATAAAAAAAATGATAGACCCAAAACACCCAAACAAAAATTAGAGTAACAAGAGGAAGACTACAACAAGACTCAATATGAATTAGGACATAATCCGTAGTTCCACGCCAAGATACATGCTCGAAGCACCATAACATCACCAAAGCATCATTCTGTACTGCTAGCAAAATGAGATACCTTACACTTACCTATTTCCTAGAACACAACATCTATAAAAGTACCAAAGTGAAAAAGTAGGGGGTGAATACAAATACTCAGTATGTTTTCCCTAAATTACTTCCCTACACACACCACTAGGATAAAACCATTAGCACATTTATATAATGTAGTTTACATAAAACATTAAATAGATCAACAACTACTAATAAGCCAAACACACCGATACTAAGACACCATTACCAAAATATTGAAAACTAAGGGAAACCATAAACCAATTACATTATCCATTTCTCCATTTCTCATTACACAATACACTGCCTCTTCAAAATCAATGCACAACAATGCCACCCAAATGGTAGAGCTTCTGTCCAACCCATTCACTACATTTCCTACAAGTGGTACTTCCCGACCACTATCCATAATAGTGGTTCTTCAAACCACTATCAAGCATCTTTTATAGTGAGACTTACCACCCACTTCAATAAAAACATCACAAGACATAACACTTAATCAACCAACAGTCACAAAGGACCATGACCGTACAAAATTACAGTATCATTAAAATAACATGCCAATTCACTTCAACAAATCTCTCATTTATTGAAAATAACCTTTAACCAATTTTTCATACCCAACAACATTCCAATAAATAAATCTTTATTGAAAACTGTATTTCAAAAAACATTATTCATAATCAACCACTAACAATTTTAAAATCAACATTTTATAATCACATAACAATGCCCCTTTTTCAATATTATTCGATTTTCCCCAAAATAACGGAATCAAAACAAAATGGGTTTCCATAAATATTATAACATCATTATGATAATTAATTTAAAGAAAATATTAATAATTTTAACCCAAATAACTAGTTTTATCCATTTGGAGTCAGGAGAGAATCCACCTACCATTAGGGTTCTCGCAAATTCAACCCACAAGAAACCACACCCCAATCCGAGAAGATCCTCCAATAAAACCACTCTATATATACATCCCTATCATCATAAATCATTGAAATCATCACCCAAGGTAACAAAAACCTTATATCTACACAAAATAAGTGTAGATCTAGAAAACCAAGAGAGATAGAGGGGAATGTAGATCTAGAGAAAACCACAAAGAACTAAATGAGGAGACTTACCCGAGAATAATTGGACCAACCACACCAAGAAAAACAATAAAATTTATTCCAAAATGAGTGGTAGAGAACCCCTATCCATTTAGAAGAGAATATATTGATTTAGGCTCAAGTGGGAGAGAGTTTGGGAGTTTTATTAAAATCCTTTTGAATCCCGTATTTTTTAAAAATAATTTTTACAGGCCGCACCGTAAGATCACACGGTTAGAAAAACCATGAGTTAAACATGTGCTTAATTCTACCTCTAAGGGGAACCTCACATGCCCCACCCTACATAGTTAAAAAAACCGTGTGCATGTCGTGCGTCCCCCCTTCCTGCACAGTTCATCTCACATGGCTTCTCGTAACCGTGCTAAGACAGTGCGTCCCTAAAAAGGCCTCCAATGTTTTAAAAAACCTTTCCATACATTCCCAACTCATCCAAATTCATTCCAAGAACATTAAACACATAAAATTTCATAAAAAATGCTACATAACTCAAACTAGGGGGTGCTACAAAATGTTAAATCTATTCAACAACACCTTAGAGCATCTTAGAGTCGACAAAAAAGTGATGCTAAGATTTGAAGAAAATACCTAGAGTTTGAAGGAGGGATATGGTGTTTATATGAATAAATCCCTCGATGTGATTAAGGATAATTGTAATGATGTTCTAGCTAATCCTTATGTATATCTTGTTTTTTCAATTCTAGATCGTGATGGGTAGGTAGCTCACATATTGGCATTTCCACTAAATCTCTCTCATGTTCATGATGTGTTCCATGTATCTCTCCTCAACAAGTAAATACTTGATCATTTACATGAACTAAACCTATATTATATAAAATTTTATCATGATAATTCTTTTTTAGAACAACCGATCGAGATTTTAGATCTCATAGAAAATGTTCTGCGAAACAAGACCACTTGCTTGGTTAAAATTTTATAGATGAACCACTAATTTGAGGAAGCTATGTGGAAGAATGAGGATATTATGAGGGAAAAATATCCTCATATTATTGTATCCAAGTGAATAATTTTGACAAAGACATTCTATTTTAGGGGGTAGAATTTAAAACCCAGGCATTTTTATGAAATATTTTCTCTAAATAATCTTAATTCTTAAATATCATGCATTGAATGAAATAATGAGTTTAAATGAACCCTGAGATGCCCATTTTATCCTAGTTGTTAGGTTGGTGGGAATAAAAATAAAAAACTTATGAAATTGTATGGTGATGTCATTTACTTCCAATTATTTATTAAAAATATAAATCAATTATATATTTGTAAATTTCTATTAATAAATACACTAAAATACAATTAGTAATTGAAATTAATGAAACATATATTTTCTATACTAAATAGCGTATTTTACATATTCCTCTAATATATATTTTTGTCACGGGTTTTGAATAAACCCAATTTGATGTATAAAAACCAATATTTTTCGAAAGGGTAAATTTCCACCTTTTAAGTGAGAACCCCATTCAAATTAAGATTTTGAAAAATTAATAATATTATATGAAAATATAAACCTGTAATTTAGAAGTAGGATATAAAAAATTACTTTTGATTAATTTTTAATATATTTCTATTTACATTCAAGTTTTGATGATTAGAATAATTACACAAAATTTTAATTGAAAATAACTTTTTTTCATAAAAATAATTTATATAGTTAAATTATAATAATTGAATCTTATTATGTTTAAATAAAATATATTTTTTTATTAAAGATAATTTATGTAATTAGCATTAATTTTCCCTTGAATTTATATTTTAAAACATTTCAATATTTTGCAGTGTTTTATCTTATAAAAATCATTCTATCTTTCCAACAACAGAATTAATTATAAATTAATTTCTAAAACTTATGTGGTTTGATTTTTTTAAAATGGATTCCATATTTTGAATCAGTAAGTCCAAATTATTTAAATAGATTTATTTTATTTTTCAGCATTCTGAATACTAAATTCGGTAATTATTTTTAATACGGTAAAAGGGCAAATTGAGTAATTAAGGGTAAGAAGACTTTTATTAAAATACCCTAATAATTGTATTCACATATTTAGATTAGTGTATTTCTAAAAACCCACCCTTTGGTCTGAATGGATTCCTTTTGAAGCAACATGGACTGTATTATAACATAAAAATTATTTTTTAAAAGAAAAGATAAAAACGTCTCACTCATATTTTAATAATTAAATAATTTTTTATATAAGGATATAAAAAAGTTAAAATTTATTATCAATATTCATTTTATCGATAAATTGTTTTTACCATGGTAATTTAATTTTTGTTTTTATGAAATAAATAATTACATAAAAGACTTATACGTTCATGATTTAAAAATTTATTAGTTGAAGAGAAATCAATAAACAAATTATTATTAAAAAGATAACAACCATAAAAAGACCCAAACACTTGACCAAAACATATTGGTCAGGTATATCGTGACCATAACTATCAAATGGTCTAGTTAGTAGCTATTTTATGCCTTATATAAGGGATTGTACACTTATACTTTTTTTAAGTGATGTTAAAGTTGTCAAATTCATAATTTAATAAGTATATCATTTTAAATGATGGATTTTACAGGAGATAAATATGACTAAAAATATTATTATGAAATATATTTGATTAATATTTATCATAGTAGTTATTTTAAATTTTTTATTCAAAAAAATATGTGTGTTAAATATCACTCAATATTTATGGAATAATTATTCCACAAATAGTGTTAACAAATAAATTTTATAAAAACATTAAAATAAATTTAATTTGGGATAATTAATAAGTTCATTTATTTTTATAGATGACATTGACCTATTTGGGATATTATAAAATAGTTTTTTCAAATTAAACTTGTTATCTTAATATTTTTAAAATTCATTGAATCGAATAGTGTCAAAATTGACACAAGTGATTGTTTATCAAAATAATATTTTATTAAATTGTTTGAAATCATAAAACATTTTTAAAAAATATAAAATTATTATTATATGGTCAAAAAATTTATATATTATTTATTTATAGTCTGATTGACATCAAATAAGTAAATATTGCATCCTTTTAATATTGAAATATTTATTACCTTAATTAAAAATTAAATATAATAAATAAGTGTTAATTAATATGATAAGCTTTAAAATGATAGAAAAACTTTTCTAAAATATATTTTTATGATATTACCACCATATATAATATCATATTCCTAATTTGAGTATTTCAGAGTTTTTAGGGGCTTTATTTTATTATAAATAAATATTTTTTGGAAACCCCAAAAGTTCCCCACACAACAATTATAAAAGTGCATATCCTCCCTCACCTCATTACTTCACAATGATCCCTAAAGATCTTACATAACCTACATGTTTCCCTTATTAACATCCCGGTTTACATTCTAAATCTAATGGTATTCCTGAAACACCACCTCTAGTGTTGTAAGAGGAGATTTGGGGGAATCACGTCGAATAAGAGGTAATCCCCACTACCGATTCTTTCAAACTTATTTCTTCTTCTACTTCATATTCATATATAATGTAATAAATATAGTGTCACATATATAATGATATGTTATTATTTTAATGGGACTATAATATTCAATGTTCAATCCATCATACAAAATTGAAAATCACCATGTGTGCATACGTGCGACTTACCATCAACACGTCGTGGTGTAATATGATTTTCCCCACAATGATAATTGGATGGGTATAATGATGTAGCTGATAACTATATATAATTATTATAACACTATATTTACTCAACCAAATTATACATTGTTCACTTCTATACCATTCAACAATTATGGAAATAATATCGTCTCTCATGTATATGTAAGACCTATTGTCTCCACGATGTGATGCGATTCTTTCTTCATGATGTTAATTAAAGCATTATTTTGTAAATGTATATAATGAATAAATATGATATATATAAGGTTATTATAATATTTGAATTATGTAACTATGTCCTATGATAGGGACACATAACTTAATGGAAAAACCATGTAGTTAATACTCAAATAACAAATAATAATGGAATGTTATTAACAACGGGTTCATAATATGATCATATATGATGTCAAAAAAATAAATGATTCTGAAATAAGTCAATGACATTATATAAATCATTATACAAGAGTATTGGATACATATAGATGAAATAATACCTAAAAGGTAGGTGATAATTTGACATTCTCATTATTTTCTGAGATTATTTATACATAATTATTTACTAGAGTTTATTTTTCAACCACATCCATGTATCCTAAATATGTAATATTAAATCTATTATTTTAAAATTGTTTATTTTAAATTTTAACCATTGGTTAATTATTATTAAATGGTCGTAAAGGAATATTTTTTCTTTATACAATATGAGGTATATTTTGACTTTTCCAAAAAAGTACAAGTGAAGTAATTTTTTACTTATACGGAAGGAACAAATCTTTTCATTTTCATAAAACCGTATTACCATGAGAATTCATCTACATGACTTCATGTTTATTTCCGAATAAATTCATTTAATTTAAAATTGTACATTATTTTTAAAAACAAAAACATTTTTGAAAAAGAATGAATATCTTCCTCAATAATTAATTTTTGGTGTTATATAAAAATTATTTCCATATAAAACGAAATTCTATAATAAGAATAGGTTTTAAGAAAAATATCCTTATTTTTCGTATGTAATGATTTTTTTAATGATGGGAATTTATTTTTTAAATCCATTTTATTTACATGGATTATGGTATGGTTTTTAAAGAAACCCATTGTATTCCATACCTTGTGATGAATGA
This sequence comes from Viscum album, assembly GCA_963277665.1. Classification (NCBI taxonomy): domain Eukaryota; kingdom Viridiplantae; phylum Streptophyta; class Magnoliopsida; order Santalales; family Viscaceae; genus Viscum; species Viscum album. The sequence continues at coordinate 2,065,921,247 of OY728121.1, forward strand.
TTTATGTTATATTGGAAAACTTAAGAATGCTTTCATTATGAGACTAATGGGACCTATATCTCCATATAATTCATTGGGTTATGATTTTTTATCTCCTGAAATATACATTACTGGAATGGGAAATGTTCTCAGTTCAGTAATATAGGGATGAAATGAGGAGTAAACTCAGTTCTGTAATGGAAATTATCCTCTATGATGGTCTTGGAAATGAGCATTGAATAATATGAAATGATTTTATATGATTATTTGTATTCCACCAAACATCATGTCTTTTATTATGAATTTTGGTATTAATTTCATTGATTCTTATGAACTTTCATGATTTATCACATGGAATGACACCAAAATCTTTCATATCGAGGAAAATATTTTCAGATGATATATTGTTTTGCCTTAAGAATAAGATATGATTGATTTCTCCCATTTTTACACTTACTGATCATCTGCTCTCACCCTTTGATATGTTTATTTTCCCCAGGTCATGGTAAAGGGTACTAAGTAAGATATGACAAAAAGGGGTCCAGTTAAAATGAAATAAGTGGGAGATAATAATGATGTATTATGAACCAATTGTTCGTGTTTCCTAGTTTCTAACGATACAATACTTATATGGTCCAGTCATGGATTTGATATATTTTTAAAATAATATTCTTCAACATTAGATTAAAAGAATTTTATGTATTATATGGGTAATTATATCCATCGTTCTCTGGAAATGTGTGGTTTCATGTGTTCTGATGTCATAAAACCAAGAGCTTTCATCATTTACTAACACACAAGGAGGATGAATATATTCTAAGGAGGAGATTGAACCATTATGTGGTTTCCTTCATATCCTAGTGATTTCATGAATCAAACCCCACATATTTCATTTGAGCCCTACTGTTTTTCATTATGTGGAGTGAACATATAAGGGTTCTATGGGACACTGTGTGTTCAGTCCTGAGTCTTGGAGGGATTCCTTACATATCTTGATTCTGGTGAGAATTAAATTTATCTTAAATATTATGTTTGGGACTTACACATTGATATTTCCATTATTATTATAGAGACTTATGATATAGATGACATGATCAATATATTTCCATAATCCCACATAAGCTATGGTTAGTGCTGAATTCAATGGCTAAAGATCATCATTTGTTCATTTCACATGGTATGGGACTTATATTCTATGACCACCCTAAAAAAGACATATTGTATAGCTCATGACTTAGAGATATGTTTACATATATTTATTATGGTATGAATCGTATTCATTGTATTTCAGTTTACTTCTAAGTCCACTGATAGATTAATTAGACTAATAACTCCACGGGAATGATTAGGTCCTAATGGTTAAAATTTATTTTGCATATGGATTACATCAAAATGGTTGTTTATTTGAGCTAGACCATTAGGAAGGACTCTTACATATCATGGTTATAATTGGAATTAGAATCCTCATAGTTCAATCATGAACCTGGAAACTTCTCCATAGTAGATGTCATTATATTGAGGCTAATGTATCATTCAACATGTTGACACTCTACATACATATGTTTCCCTTGATGGTGGATACTCGTTATGTGAGTGAAATTATTAGTTCAATTCCATAATATAATTTTATCTACTTTTAGAGTGAGAAACAAGGAATAAAAATTGATCAATATCATTGTTTAGAGAGTGAGGGACTTGAGTATTGGTATAGTCCATGTGAGCTCAATCTGTGAAGATAAGGAATAACTATTCTGAATATAGAAGGAATAAGAGTCGCTTTAGTTCCCTTTTGGGGCCTTACAAACTACAATTTCCCTTTTCATTGGTTTATACCAAGTTAGGTCCCTGTTCAGAGGCTACACACTAAGGTTTCCCTTATGACCTATTTCCCAGCCTAACAAACATCTATGGTCTGATCCCCCTAATATGTAGGAGAGTATATACTTGGTACTTCCTAATATAACTAAATGATCCATTTTTAATTTAAAAATGACTTCTTGTGACCCATGTTAAATATCTAAAGGTTTTATCATGATCAATGAAAACTTGACCAGATGACATTTCAAGAACAAGGTGGTCTATTTCGGAAAACATTATATAATCTATATTGATTTTCTAGTGGGAACCACATTATCTAGATGAATTTACTTGGTTTAATTAACACTATTTTTCTAGACACATATGGAGGGATTCATGATAATCAACACCACAAGACTTTTGGTGTGTCTCCTTTTATGGATAATATCCCTAGGGGCTTCATGAGTCTTGGTAGACAAATCTATAGGGAATTGTGAGTCTCAGTAGATTTTCCTAAAGGGTGGAACCAAGGCATAGTTGACATGCATAGATGAATTCAATAGACTTAACTAACATGAGCTACTTACTTTATATGAGTTAGGATATGCATATGAAGGATGTATAAGGGCAGAGGAGATGAACCCATAGGTATTTATGAGACTATAGTGGTATTCCCATAGGGACTATGTAACCTGACCATACATTTGTGGAACATTTCACATGAAAAAAATAGCATTTTTAAGGATTTTTGTGATATCTAGGTGACATGTCCGAGTGCTGTCACATGTCTTCAATGATTCAAGGAAAGCGCATGATAGGTAGTAGAAAAGTTTTATTTTAAATTATTCCAACATGAATTATTTTTCAATCCATTTTATTGTTAGTGAAATAGATTCATTCAGTGTAAGTTTATATTATATCTTGTGTGATCCAATAAACATATAGGAGCTTCTTTGTATGTCCTTCTATGAACCCTTCATGTGATATGCAGATGATCATGATATTTTTTTTATTCATGGGGTGTGATAACCCCAGGTATTCACTAGAACATTAGCTAACAAAATTCTAATCAGTCGTGAGATCATCCACTCTAAGAAATCCACCCTCGTGATTTTGAGAAAATCCAAGAGTTCATAATCTTGGTCGTAATAGGTAAGAGTGCATTTTTTAGACTGGGGTGGGAAATTAATAGGCCTTGCCACCCAAATAGTTCTACAGTTTGGGCATTTTATCTGCCGATGATCAATGTTGGAGTAAGAAAAGGGGTCTAGTTACACTCATCTTCACAAGACTTTATTGTGAATTTCTCAAAGGGTGTCGCCTAATTTTTAGTGAGCACAAGTCCCTCCTGTCAACTCCTACATTATTGGATTTAAAAAAAACCAATATGAAATTTTTTGATCATGTAGTTACATTGAGATATTACTATATTATCATATTGAAATTTCTAAGGGAATTCATGAGACAAAAGTTCCTATTTAATTTCCTTCACAAGATTCTTGATGCCATTATTTGAATGTTTCATGAGGCCAGGGTGGCTTGTCTAGGTGACTTTGTGAGATCAAGGAAGCTTTTATAGGAGTCTCAATGGATCGCGCTACAGACATTATTTGTGCATTGTAAGAATTTTACGGCCATGAGAGGGTTTCTCCACCTCAGAATTTTATTTTATTTTTTTATGTTCCCATGTTTGAGGTTAATGTGAGATTATGTGTGTAATTTCAATGGGAATGACTCTATTTTTTATGATAGGACATGTGAGCAGTAGAGGTATTATTGAGATGTTGGATCACTTCATAGAAAACCCCTTCTGTTTCACTTCACAAAGCCAAAATGGGAGGACATGGTTTCCTCAACATTCCTAAAGAATTCTGTTTCATGAGGCTAACAAGACATACGAATTTCATGAGATGTGTTGGCTATGTTTCCAGGGACTAGCGGTGTCTTTCAGACTGTTGGGGCTGCGTCACATGATATTTATTGTCCTAAGTAGTTCCCTTGTGCTCCCCTTTTATTTCCATTGTTTTATTCTACAATTCTTTTGGGGACATTCAAATTTATTTAGACATTGTCAAAGAAAATTATCCTTCCCATGGCTGATATGTCTCATGAAAATTACCATAGTTAGGGGTCTCTATATTTTGGACATCTCCCCTCCAATTTTTGAATGACATTTTTTTTATTGTTATGTGTGTGTTACTAACAAATTTTGTGGCTAGGGGTCACCTAATTGACTACTTTCATGTGATCACTATGTTGTCCCGAGATTCCTCACAAGAGAACCATAACTTGTTAAAGGGGGCTTCATGGGACATGTTACAAGCTATGTTATACGTGTGGATTCATCACGTGACCTCCCAATGGACATACTCTCATGAGTCCTTTGAAGGATCACACGATCCAAAGGTCTTGACCACCTTCTTTATCCTTTCCTTTTATGTGGGAAATAAAACCCATATTCATGTAATTCTTAATTTTTAAATTAGTTGACGATCATTTTGTGGGAATCAACAAATAACCACCTTATAAGATACATTCGTTGGAAAAATAGCTCAGTTTTGAGGAAGGAAAATGTCTACTTAATTCATTAGCATTATCATGAATCAGTGTCTTGGGTGAAGTTGGTTTGTCGGGTGATTCTTGTATTCTATGAAATTCCATATATATATTTATAGGGTCCTAGGCTGGTTTTATCCACCAAATACCATTCCTCTAGAGCTCTATCATCCCGCCTCTGTTATGTTCCCCTATCATGGGACTGTTTCAAGAGTCTAGATAACGAGGCCTGACTGTGAGACCTAATCATGAGACCCATATTCCAGATAAATCCCTAAAAGATAACATTTTCTCAGGTACTAGTCTAGTCCAAACACAAACTATACTTTGGTAATTTCTTGAACATCAGAAATGAGAATTGTGATTGTCTTTGTGGTATCACAGAATCTATTGGTTTGATCATCTGATCGATTTTTCATCATGAGATTCTTGTGATCATGACCAAGTCACAAGATCATGAGTCTCCAAAGGGTTCATGCAATTATGTAATGCCCGGAAGGCGTTATGCAATCCACAAGCCCTTCCGAGGGTAGGATATTAACAAAAAAATTTGGGTGATTCGAAAAACAATTAACGATTTATGATATGCGCATGGTGCTGCAATTATTTTTTGACATTTTTTAGGAAAATACTTCATTACCACTTTTTTGAAATATGAAACATAGTTATATTTATATTTTTTATGGTTCCCATTGATCTTCCCCATCCACTGCCAATCAAACATCCATGACTTCAAGGAATCATAACGTCGATCCACGATATCGTGTATACACTGATAATGAGAGTCTAAATAGGTTCGTCTCAAATAATATTCATGAAATTACTTTACCTTGATGAATCCATCTATATGGGTTTCGTCAGCTAGATGATTCTCACATCCAACCTCCATACATTAATTTTCTATCTCATAGGGTTTTTGATACTGTTGACATTGGCTAAATGAAAATTTCCATGGATGGTCAACTGATCACAGTAGAATATTAAGAATTATTATATATATTATAAAAATCCACTTTTGGTCCATATGGTTCATAAATTTCTTATCAAACCATTGGTCGGAGCTACTCAAGATTATTTTTGGCACTGGATTGGATTCAATGTCTGATGTCCTTATTGGAAGTAATTTATACGATGCATGGGCATGAACCTTTGGGGTTTGTGAAAGTTTCACAGTGGTTATAGATAATCTATATAGATCTCATGTTTATTAAGTTTTGTAGATTTACCAGTTCAACATTTAATGCCATGATGATCTTATTCAATAGATGATCATTTGTTGGTGCCCCAGCTTCAACACATTCCATATCTCCCATTGTAGAGTGGGAATAAGCCTATGGGATATCTACTATCTGGGTGGTATCCCCATATTGGAGTTATATATGATGAGTTAATCCCTGATGCGGATGTTTGGGATGATTCTTAATAGACACCATTTTTTGGAAAAAAGTGATTCTTTTAGTTTTGAAGGAAAAGTTGAAGAAGAATATGACAATGCATTCACTCATTTATTTCATGGATTTGATTGATACCATTCTTTATTATAGAGTAGACAAGACAAAAATTATATATCCTCGTCTTTACCCTTCTCAAAAAGACTACGACGACATTGTATCATATAGTTCTATATTGGAAGTAGTGGATTATACCTCATGGGGATATCGAGATATATTGGAAATCACTTAAGACCTTAGGTTGGAATTATTTACATCCATGTTTTTAATTATTGTATTTTTCCTATTGGGGATTCATGCTCTAGGATCCGAGATTTCAAATTACTGAGGGTTATGCGACCTGCAAAAGGAATATGTGTAAATTTTGTAGTATCATTCCTTAAAATTATTTACAAATTTCTATTCTATATTCAACAAGGTAGAACCTCTTACAAGATAAATGTTACTCTATAGTTTCTATTCTACTGGATAGGGGAACACTTTAATTGTTATGAATATTATAACACCACCTGGATCCGTAAATTTTTACCTCTTCTTAGACTGTTGAATATATAAGTTGATGGGGCCATGTAACAAAGACCTACTCAAGTTAAAGATGTGATGAGCCAATCTAAAAATATCGATTTAACACTTTTCATGGAACCAACTAGGCTATTTATTGATAAATATGTGTTTATCTTGATGAAAGGTCATATATGAACCCTCTCTTGGGTGGGGTTCTTATAGCTAGAGTGGATGAGCTAGATATCTATGATACATATGGCCCACAATTATTTATTATTCATATTGGATTAATTCAAAGGATATACCATCATCCATAGGTTGTACATAGATGGGTGATACATCCTTATTTCATTCAAGAAATTTGGATGATGTTGGCATATGATGATACTGGCGCTAAGATCATAAACCATCCTTTTTATTCTTCCATCTTCCTTAACCCAGATTATGCTCAAGAATTGGTAAAAGCATACCCAAATGGTTTTATAAAATAGATGGTTGATCATGTAGATAGACCCTTTACCTCCCCAACACCGTTGTTAGTGTTTATGATGGAGTCAATCAATTAATTGGGTGAGATTTTAAGAAAGAAACAATATTTGTGATGACTATGACAATGGTGAAACATAATCTTTTGAGGAATTTAATCCTCCAAAAATGTCTATGGATGATATGACTATTGAGATAATGGAATATGGGTCTTCTCCTCCCATTTTCACATTAGAATAGCTGGTTAGTCCCCCTCTTACCATACCTTCTATGTTTGTCATAGAGGCTTAGTAGAAATGTAATCTTATCTCACCATGGATACATACCTTGATCAATAAGTACCCCTTGTATGTATTCCCTGATCAAAGGTATATGCTTCACCATTTACATCATGACTTGGTGAACGTGGTTTTTATCGACATCCTCTATATGAAATATATAAATAAAATCATTTCGACTCATCAGGATCTAGCCGTAAGATAATGATATTTATTTCATATTTTAGATAATCATCATCTTACAAGGCTGTTTTGGGAGAAATTAGAGACATTGGATAAGGGTTATCGATTGATATCTAATCATAATGCTCAGATGTATTCCTAGACTACACAGATATGGATATGTGAGGAGATTATTGCCCATCTGAGAAATGACCATTCAACATCATCATCCTCATTAGCCACATATCAAAGAGGGGTGAATAGTTAACTACCTTGTTCTAGACTCTTCATCCAATTGTAGAATCATAATAGGTGGGCAGAGCATAACTCAATCATTCAATTACTAATTCACGCAAGACTCTTACTGATCATACTAGTATATCCAACCAAATTTTATCATGACACAACATTTTAATGAAATAACATTGTGATCATACTTTAGAGAGAATCCAAAATATGGGGATTACTCTCTCCATTGTGTGTTTCGAATGAATGATTTTTTTGAATGATCTATACTACTCTTTAGTTTTCATTCATTTTCTATGTGCATGATATCTCATTGCTCTAGTATTTTGAGAATCTACAATGTTTCCTATCTTTTGTATAATTAACAGTGACCCAAAACATTTGGATATGTATATTTAAATCATAACTGATTCAATTTGAGAATTACTCATAATTTCCCACCAACATGAAACTCTCTACTGATGATATGTGTCAGTTTTCATGAGATCCCAAGATTTTCAGAAGGATTGTTTGCGTAGGACACATGTACTAGTGGTAGAGTAATCTATCTTATGCTGAAGGTCATAAGATTTGATGGTGTATCTTTATTGGGGTATTGTTATGTATATGGAATTAAAAGCTCCCACAGACTAAATCGCTTATGTGTTTTTGTTTATGGCCTTTTATCTTGTACTTTATATGGATGTTGATTAAGGTCTTTTAGGTTGAACCAGATATTTCATTAGTTTATGGTCTTTTAGCTTGGACCTTTTATCACTTTAGCATAATGTATTTTAGATTATACTAGATATCACATTGTCCTAGTGTATTTTAGATTAGACCTGGTGCTATTTTAGTTTATGTTATTTTACTCTAGACCTTCTATGGGTTTAGTTTATGGTCTTTTAGCTCAGACATGACATCTCTTTAGTTTAGGGTCATCCAGCTCAGACCTGTTATTTATTTATTTTATGGTCTTTTTATCATGGAAATAATATTTCATTAGTTTAGTTTCTTTCATCTCAAACAAGATATTTCTTTTGTTTAGGGTATTTTATCTTGGACGTACTATAGATTTTGTGTAGGGACTTTCAGCTCAGACTAGATATTTCTATATTTTATTTTCTTTCAGTTGAATCCTAATCTTGATGTCCATGGAATATGGTGAAGAACTTCCAAGAATGACTTAAAACACCGAGAGGTTCTTGGTTAATTTGATTTTATGCTAGGGCTAATGAGGATTGGAGTTTTTTCTTTCAAGGGGGAGATGACATTAATTAGTGGGTTGAGTCCCTTAGGCATCAATAGCATGACTAAGAAAATATGATCTCCACTCTTTTACAATGGTCATGGAATGTTTATTGAAGTAATATAAGTTGGGGGATAAATACATGGGAAGATAGGTCTTCCTATATTTTTGGAATATGGTTTATTTAATCATAACACAAAATATTGAGCCCTGAATATTATAAATAGAAGACATATCATGTATATACCATAATAGTATAAGGTTCCAAATTTGACTTCATTGTTTCTAGTGCTTACAAGGATTAAATATTCTTTGTGATAAGGAGGATATGACTTTAGTCGGTGGGTTTGGGACCCTATATGTTTGTAACAAGGACAAGAAAAATTTTATCAACACTTCTTTCCGAGGGATATGAATGATTTATGAAGACACAAATTTCATGATGACGAGGTTGGGAATGAGAGGAAATGTATCCCAGAAGGGTTGTGGCACTCTAAGGTAGTTTAACTCTTGATTTTAATTCATGATCCTTATTCCCTTTGGTTTTGAATCCTGAGGTGTGTGCCCCCCCAAATGTTTGAGAATTAAGTGTCGCATTCTAGACTTATGAAATGGTAAAAACATGGAGATGTAATGTCAAGGATGTTGAATCCTCTTGAATAGTATGGTACATAGATTGTAAATCATGGTCCAAAGTACTCAAATCGGGAGGATGGTATGGGACAGTCATATTGGGAATATTTAAGACACACTGAGGTGTTGAGTGATGCCACACTGATATCAGGACGCATAATGATTGTTGTTTCCTTCATTCATAGTGACACATTTTGTAGAAAACCATGAGCACATATTAATGAGCCATATACAATAATTCATAAACCTGAAAAGGTTCCCTTGAATACAGATATCTTTTCTAAGGTCCATAGAAGGGTTATAGTGATCTGATACACTCAAAACATGAAGGATGATTCTTGAAATATTTAATATCCAAGAAGGTAATGAGAAGACTAATATTTATGTTACCACCTAGAGAATATATTCTTGTGGCGAGGAGATGTGGCTAATCATTACTATATATGTTTTCTCAGTTTTGGGTATTTAGAGAGCATAGTTTAAATTTTTTACAGCTACAATGTAAACCTTATGTGATTTATTCCTTATTTTTTCACTCTTATTTTTACCTAAACACTAAATATGAGAAGTTCAGTGAGTGAAAAGTTGACAATTTCTTAGGTCTCCCTTTGTAGGTTTAATACCTAAAAGTTATGTGGGTCTTTCACTAGTAGTTTATGGTCTTGAAATTTGCACCATTATAGGATAGATTTTAAGATCATATATCATTTTTCATATCATGGGATGTTTAAGGTCATGACTCCCATGGACCTAATATGGGAGATGTTACAAAAGAGGCTAGTTAGGATACCCAGGGCCAACATCACCATCACATCCTTCTAAGTGAGAGATGGAAATGTTGTAAATCTAGGATTGAGGTTCTTAGGTGTTGAGTAATTATATGGGGAAGACATTTTAGGTATGTATCATAACACTATGAGATTTTAGGTTATTCCTTTCTATTATTAGGGCTCACAAGAATTAGAAATCCCTTTATATTGGACCAAATGTCTCAGGTTGGTGGGTCTCAAGCCCTTCTACATCATTAGCATTGTCGAATCGAGATATATATTTTCTTTTCTAAGGACTATGAAATGTGTATAGTGACTAGAGGTTCTTAAGAAATTTTGTTTCTTATATAGATTGAGGTGATTTTATATGATGGTAGAAGAACCCCATACTATGGTTGAATAAGGTAAGGCTCCTTTTTTCCTAAAGTAAGGAATGAAAAATAGGTGATGGTATTCCTAGTTAATCTTCATGTAATGGTGACATTTATTTTTTAGTTTATTTTCATGCGCTATAGACATATTTCATGATGTCTATCGTTATGTGGTAAGGATGTATTTATAGTCTATTTTTAATATGTTGAGACCAAGATGGTCGCCTTGTAGTTTAACCTTATGTTGTGTGGGAATACATCCATTCCATTTTAATGTCTTGTGACCAACACATTTCCATTCAATTTAATGTCATGTGGTAGGGATGTACCTCAGATGTTAATGGATGGAAATTTTTTAGTTAGTCCCAAGGGTGAATGTATAGGCACCCCTATATATCTTGTGACAATATTAATCAATCCACATATAGTTCTGAAAGGCATAGTGGATTAATTTCATATGGTGAGGATGTGGATTCCCCTACAAAAAATGGTGATATCACTGTTTGGACCATGAATGTAATTATTGGTGTCACTACATATCCCATAGTGATTGGAATCAAGAAACATGTAGTATTAATGAATTCCCCAATGTGGGTCTGAAATGTACATGATGAGTGGGGCATATTATATTTTCTTGATGTGATTGGGCCCGATGATGGAAATTTGGATGTCATTATGTATCCTATGATGTCAAGAATATAGTCACACATAGTCCATTATTAGTAAATAATCTTTGAAGTAATTTCACATACATAGAGTTGGGAATTATTTTTTTAGTTATCATAACTAGTCCTAGGATTGAAGACCCTGAAGTCACTACATATCACGAGATTTCATGAATCAAGCCACATGTAGTTCTTAAGGATCCGTGTAGTTTAACACCATGTCATAAGGATGAAGATGGCAAGCATGGAAAAGTGGTGATGTTGTAGCTAGGCCCAAGGATGGAAGTCTGGGCATCATTAGGTATCTCATGAGAATGAGAATCAAGACACATGTAGTTCTTAATGATCCATGTAGTTTTACATCGTTTGTAAATAACATGGACTCCTCAATGTGAAGACCAATATAGGGGATAGAGGTGTCGTACACGACCAAAAAAATGATACTGCTCCTATTGGGTGAGGTTCATTGGAGTGTTCATTTTCTGGTCATTCAGAGGACATTGAAAGTGTAGTTTAATGTCATGTAATGAGGAAAAACTAGAATTTATTTTATAGTTTTGAATTCGGGTCCGATATGGGTCTGTCAAAATATGTTATTCATTTTTTTTGGGGAAACCCTTAACGGGTGTCCTATGACCAAGTGAGCTATTCTCAGTGCGTGAAAGAAAGAATTGAAAGGTTCCCTCTCATAGTGAAGATTCATTTAAAATCAGAAACTGGGAATTTTGTATCATGTGGTGGCTAGGATAATATATTGGATAGAGGCATTCCTATGTATCTCATTTAAAATTAGAATCAAGACATATGTAGTTCTTGGAAACCCATTTAGTTTAGCATCATGTAGTGAGGACATGGATTACTTGATGTGAATGGAGATTGATATAATGGATCTGTGTAGTTTAACATCATTCCATAAGGATGTAGATCACCCAATATAATGGAAAACAGATTTGGTGGATCTCTTCAGTTTTATGACATGCAGTAAGGATATTTTCCTTATAGTTTAGTGTCATGTGGTAAGAAAATTTTCGATTGAGATTAATGCCATTGGGTAAGATATTGGATCAACCAATGTGGATTGAATGTAATCCTATGGATGGTAAAAATAATATATGTCTGAGCCCAATAATAGTTGTTCGGACATCACTATATATCTTTTGATAGTAGTAATCAAGCAATAAGTGTTTCTAAGGGAACTGCCCTTTTTTTGTCTTGTGGCTAGAACAAACTCCATACATATTATCATCATATGTTCAAGAAATATTAAGGCAGCTTAACATCACGTAATCAGGATGAATGTTGAGGGAAATCTTAATGATGATTCTCATGTGATGATTTATACAAAAAGTATTTATTGATAAATATAACATTGGTGTGTTGTGTGAAAGGCTCCCCATCCATGGTGTCCAATGAGTAGGCTCCATTACAATAACCCTTATGTATGGAATAAGGCACTTCGCACCTAGGTTATAGTTTAGGGGACTTCTTTCTTGGTATCATTATTGCTTTTAGGGACAACATGAGTTCCCCTTGGGGGAATAAATGTGGTTGAACATTTTTTTAAAGGCCCACACTATCTGATTCTGATGTACCTACAAGTTGTACATTGTGCGCAATCTATTCTGATCATTCTATTCTAATTCATGAAGACACTTTTTATATTGTTCATCATCTAAGAGACATCTGCAAACATATATTTAAAGATAATTCAGCTAGACCACTATCTTTTCTCTTTCAATTCATGATGTTTGGGAATCATTAATGTTGGGGAGTTATTTTGTAATGACCAACTAACCCAAGCATTTCCCGATCCCTTGATCTCTCCTAAGTCTATTACATTATAGGATTCCAAATATGGGGGATTATATTGTTTATAGGGTGAGGAAAAGTGAAATGATATACACTGTCCAAATCATAAAATTAAAATAAATGTCATGGAATTGGAGATCAGGTACCAAAGTTTCATGATACAATGTTGGAAAGCAAGTTGTAGATTTTCATTGTACTTTTATAGCTTTGGATCTTGGGCCATTGAGATATTGTCCAGTTCTAGCTAAAAACCATTAATCTCTATTGTATGAAGGAGGAATTAATATTCTAGATATGGGAGATGTTGAACTCTAAAGAATTTATGTGTATCCCACATATTTTGGCATTTATAAGGAATGAAAACTTTTTATAGATCATCTACTATCTCAAAGTCAAATTTTGAGTTGGGCCACACCATGATGGGGAAGTTATTTTTGGATATCATTCCCTATATGTCAATGATGGCCTCCTCCCAATCATACTTGTGTGCCTCTATCTAGTGAGGCCTTAAAAGAATGATCTTATGGTCACCTACTCATGGGAGTGGAGTGAGGTTGTAAGTTGAAGGGGAACCATATACCTTTGACCTCAATGTTTTGCGAACTTCTCTATATGAAGGTGTCAATGTTTTGAATACCTCTCTATTTGATGGTGTCCTGAAAAGGGGATGATTTCTATTTCCATTATAGATACCACCATGGGGAGGTTGACCACTATAGATGTCAGTAGTAGAGTCCATGTGACCCATCTTCTCACTACCATGATGAGGATTATTGTGGTAATGAATTTCTTCTTCTTCTGCATTAATGTAAGAGTCAATAGAGCCTCTTAATGATGTGAATATGTCTTGAAATACCTCATGGACACCATCATTGAGTAGATTAGTAATATTCTCAATGTTCTATGCCAGGTTTGGAATATGAAAACATCCCTTTTGGGATCGTGCACGGATATGAACCTATTGTATGAAGGTTTCTGGAAATTTTATATAAATGTCTCGTTTTTCACGAATTTGCAGCCACTATTGATAATTTATTGGAATATGAAAAAAAATTATAATTATTGATAAAAATATGTCCCCATACTGAGTCGCGTATCATTCCCACTTGCTAGGATGTAGTCAATACTAGTGTATGATCTCAATTTTAATCATTTTGGGATATTGTTATGGTATTTATGGGTAGGAGTATGAGGATTATACAAGGTGTGTATCTCTCTCACATGTTGATCCCCTAATGGAACATGAATGTGAGTCTATTCTTAAAATGAATTTCCTGACCAAATACATCAACGGAACTCTAGAATTGGAGAATGAATATAACCCTCCTCAAGTGTTTCAACTGAATGATTCAGGCAGAGTCATTCATCGGTAGGAGCAGGAATATGTGCATTCCATCTTCTATTTGTTGGAATATGGAAAAAAACATTCACTAAAAGTAATATAATCCCTTCCCAAGGCTTGTTCCATTCTCACTTTTTTAAAAAAATCCATAATGGGGATATATTCCCTATATTGGTACTTTGGATTATTCCACTAGGATTCTTTAGTGGGAGTATGGGCCTTTCTCGAGCCTTGTGACCCTCTAATGAGGTGAGCCCTGACCAGAATGGGGATATGAGCCCAATCCTAAGCTATTGGAATATGCTAATGGGATTTTTAGAGAGAAATGTGCACCTATCCTAATGCATGTTATATTTTCTCCTGGTAATCCCTTATTTGAATGAGAGTATGAGCCTGATATGATTCCTCATCCTTTATCAAAATATGCGGATTATCCTATTATATAGGTGAAATAGTGTGTTCTTGATCCGATACAACCACTTGTTCATAATGATGATCATCATCATTTTAATTTTATTAAGGAAGGAAATATAGGAAACAACCAACCAGAAGAGTAAGGAAAGGAGCCTACGGTGATCTGGAATGTTGAAGGATAAGGTCATCCCCCCATTGGAGTTCTTCAGTTATTGTTAAATTATTCTGGCATTTTAGACTGGTATGTTCAAGGATATAAGCCTGAACAATTTCTGTATCCATTACACAATAGAAATTTTATTCAATAGAATGGGGGATATGTTACCACTTTTCATCATTTTTCCCTAAGAATATGATGATGGGAAACGTACACAGAGGTAGGGATATGTAGCTCCCCCATGCCTACTACAAGAATATTCCCACAGTATTTATTCAAGTCAGTAAGGATATGATCCTACTTATATGATCATTCCTGGATATATTGATAGACATCGTCTATAGTATCATGGATATGAGACATCTCCGGGATATCCAGTGTCTTCCTCCCACAATAAGACTTCCTTGTTGGATATCCATTGGAGTTAGAGGAAGTAGTGTGTCCGGTGGTACCCTCAGCAGGTTACTGGTTTGTACCAGTGGGATGGTGTTGGAAATGGCAGTTGATAGGTTCTATCCATGGTGGCACCTAAAAAAGGGAGATATATTTTTCTTCCTAACCCACTGTCATCAGATACTAAAGGTGGTAGTTATCATGCTCCAGGTATAAGTACCCAAAGTGGTTGGTTGTATCAATAAGGGATATTGGCTTAGTGGTAGCTTTTCCAAGGTGATGTGGAAATGCTAGTTTTCATGCTTAGAGAAACTCATGGGCAACATCCATGGTCAGGACCATATTACATCGGTGGTGATCCCAAACCATCATGTTTACCACTGGTAATTAGAGTTGTTGAGTAGGTGAAATCTCTTTGCATCCAATGGGGGTTGCAAACTATAAATTATTTTCTTTAGTGAATGCTAGATTATGAAGACATTTTATTAGGTAGAGATTCTATAAATGAGAACAGTATTTTTAATCATAAATACAATAAGAAACAAGGTTACTAGTTATTGTAATATATTAGGCATGATGTTCTCATTAAGATGTGCATGGTTAACACAATTTTCATGTTCACCCTATCTAAAAATTCTACTCATGTGAACTTTTCAATGAGAAGATGGACTTATAGGAACCGCAATTATAGAGGATCATCTATATGATCATACCGATATTACTACTTCATTTTTATTGGGTATGAAAAAAAGTATTCCGGCACATGATTTTTCTATCATTTGGGAGATTCACATCAAATTTCCCATCCTTATTGAATATGGTGTGCAGAGAAAACGGCTTGATGGATTATAACTTGATAGTGTGTAATTAAAAATATTCACATTTGGTTCGCTATTCATTTCATTGGGAGAAGATGTAACGACTCAAATTTTAATAAATTGAAACCCCATCTTATAATCAGGCATTACAGTATAATCAAATTTGGGAAAACAGTGACATATAATGATACAAAATATTATATGACCATTAAATGTGATTTTTCAACTTCAGTGTGTTTAATTTTGAAAATCAGACATACAAGGTTGTGTCAAAGTTGATTTTCAGGGTATGATGAATCAAACATAATTATTGGTGAATAGTAACATACCATTATGAATAGTAACCTAACCTTATGAATATTAACTTTACATATTATAATATATATATATGATTCAAGTTATATTATTATATACATATATCTTGGAGTAAGTAAATAAATGATTTTAAATTGGTATTTTCCAAATAAACAGGTATTTTAATTAAAAAATTAATTTAAAAAATCTAGAAAAATATTTTTGAAAAATGGAGTTTATTTTTTGATTCTACACATCAAAAAATGGTAAGGTTTAATTTTTCAGATTTTCCTAAAATACATGAATTTTTGGTGAGTAGTGAAATTCAATAATTTACAAAAAAAGATAAATAAATGAATTTCTCCATAATGATTAAGTCATGGCTAATGTAAATGGAAATTGGTTTGATATCACATGCACCTATTATTATTCTTTCTCATGGAATCATCGCTATTTCTTGCCATGTGGTGTAATAATAAAATAATGAATATCGTATTATGAAAACCCCTCTCCCCTCCACTATAAATACCACCCTTCACACTATCATTTCTTCGCACCACTCAAGCTCCTAACCTTGTATATACTCAGCCCAAACACCTTCCCTAGCCCCTCCCCCACGTCCATGTGTTTCTGGTCTCACCAAAAGACCAATCCAATGTGCCTTAAGGAGGATTTAAGAGGTAATTCCCCTCTATCTTTTCCTTTAATTTCCATTCAATTTCAAGTTAATTTCTTAAATCACTCCCCACATATCCTCATCCACATGGTATGGTAACTCCATAATCATAAATATATATTAATTTTATTATTATAATGGGAGAATATATCATCCATCCCTCTTATCTTTTTCTTCTTATTTTATAAAGGAAAACTTTTTTCGTGAGGTGTTAATTTATAACCATCAATAACGACAAGTTTTCCTTTTCCATTACTGCCTTCAGATCTGGTCATCAAACCCTATTGATGGTCAAACCAGATTATGTTATATGTATTATATCCGATTTAATGTTACAAAACTAAATTATGTACATATTTCTTAATGATTAAACAAAATATGATCGTTGTGGTCGAAAAACAACCCGAATTAACCCAAACGATCGTCATTAAATTTTATATAATGGTTCATTTTCATGGTATTTGAAAAATTTATTTATAAGATCTTTCAAGTTCATTAACATCATAAATAACATATAATAAATATTATGGATGTTTATCCATTATTTAAATGAACCTCTATTCATGAATACAATTTAAATGTTCAAGAAAACTATAAAAATGAACATTCTTGACCAACAAATTTAATCCCTATAACTCATCCATATGCCCATAAATGAACCTAATTAAACTGTAAGAACCCAAATCTTCTTTTTAGGTACGTTTTTGTTTTTCTGGAGTTTTTGAGAAAAATGAATTTTATCGAAATTTCAGAAGTACACGCTATGCACTTTCTGAGTACACGCCGTGTACTCTTCCCCGTCTCGAAGCCGTGTGCTAGCTGTGTCCAGGCCACATACATGGTGTGTAAGGATGAGGTGAAGGTTGGTTATTTTGGAGTATGGAAAAATTGAACTACATGCCGTGTACTCAAGAAGTACACGCCGTGTACTTTTTTTCATTAAACGGACCAGGGTCGCACCTAACCCTCAGTTTCATCTTCTTCTCCAGTTTTCTTCCATCCGAGAGCAACCGTATGGCCGAATCTTCGACGGAGTCCTACCTCGTCATCTGTTCTCCAATTTGAGCATGGTCAGTTGCGTTGGAATCGCAGCGGTGTGTTCTTCCTTCTGCTTTATCCTTGTTTCTTGATTCCTCCTTGTTTCCATGTTATCGATGGATGAACGTTTTGTGCGTTTTATCAGATATATGTTTTTCTAAGAGTAATCTGTTGTCGAGGTTCATATATATCGATCTCCTTGGATCGAGGTAGGTGGTTTGTGCCTTTCTGTAAAATTTTGATGAAAAATTTGTGCAAATTCCACCAATACCGTTGAACGGGGTATTGCATGTTTCTTGTTTTTCCATGGTATTTGTCTGCATTGCATGATTGTTGTAGTAGAGGTTTATTTCTTGTTAGTAGAGTAATTTATTTTCTGCTCAAGTTGCTTTTCCATGCTTCTTTTTCCTGTTTGCGATTTTTCCAGTTGCCATGCCTAGTCGTAGGATAGTGTATCTGTTACTTTTTATGATGTTGAACCTTAGTTGATAGCCAAGTAGTTCTTGAGGTTTACTTGGATGATACATGCGCGCTGAGCATGTTTTACTTTCCCACTCAGGATTGTGAGAACCTAGAGTAGTAGACCAAATGGAGAATTGACGAAACAGCTTCTCAAGAGTGTCTTTTAATTATGATGTGAGACTATAGGGGGAATTGATGATGAGTGCTTCCCCATAGAGTCTATAGATCCATGACATGGTCCATAGGGGGAATTGACATTGAGTGCTTCCCCAGAGAGCCTTTAGCACGATACGAGACTATAGGGGAAATTAACGGTGAGTGCTTCCCCAGAGATTATTCATAATTACGTAGCTGAACCAGAGGGGTGAGACTCTGTGTGCTTCCCTGAGGGTTGCTAGTACTATAGGTTGAACCATAGGGGTTAGGTTGTGAGAGCTACCTAGAGGGTTACCTGTTTTCTTCCTATTTCTGATTTCTTACTTGTGTACCTTACTTATTAGAACTGTGGATGGTAGCTTCTTGTGCTTTCCTGTTTACTACTTCTTGTTTATTTACTGCCATGTATTCATTGACTATGAGGCCCAAATCTTTGGATGATTGCCTACTGGTATTGTATCTCACAGCCTTTTTGGGCCATGCTTTTGGGCCCAAGCAGACTATGTGGTTGCAGGTTTAGATAAGGGAAAGCTCCCTTTTTCTTCAGGTTCTTGATTGCACTAAAGCTGGGGAGGATGGGACTGAGCCGTGGCTCGCGATGCTGAGGAGAGTTATTTGTTTTTATTTTTCACTTGATTTCAGTTGTATTCCATCATGTTGTTGTGTTGCTGATTTCCATAGATACTTGTAACTTCTGCATTATTTTCATCATTGTTATATATCTTCATTTCTTCCACCGTTTGGTTTCTGTTGTTATGAATGTTGTTTACTGCTTCAGCTATTTATTATTGTTTTCTTATCTTGTATACCTTACCAAATGAGGGCATAGTTTCCCCACCGACTCACCAAGTCCCTCGCTGCTTGTCGGAAGCCTCTGGTATTCGGGGAAATGTTCTTGAGGTCATGTGGCACACTGGGTACGAGGCACCAGTGGAGGGGCTCCGGATTCGGGTCGTTACAAAGTGGTATCAGAGGGGTTCTTTTCTCTAGCCTTAATGTTTGGAGACTTTAGCCAGGGATAGGATGGATTCGATACATGGTATTAAGGTGTTCTTGGGAGTAGATAACCCATGTACAGGGAAAAGTCATACTACCTCGTTAATTCCAGTTTTCTGGTTTTGAGATTTTATGGTTGGTATGTTTTCACCTAGAGTGATTCTTATGACTTGTGCGGGTATTGTTTTGATATTTCGGTTCTATTTCTGTCGCAACCCAATGAGATGACGGTATTCCATCTCATGAATCATATAGGAACTTGTAGAAATCACATGTCATGCATTCTTGCCATGCCATCTAGGGTGTATTAGCGATTGCGTGCTGTTGTGATAAGCTCTGTGTAGATTATGCATGCTATTGTGATAGATGCTTGATAGATTCTCTACTGTTGTGTTAGAAAACTGTTGTTTTGTTCCTTTCTTAAAATGAATGCCAAATATTGGCTCTTGATGTGTTATGGGCCCTCCCGGATCCAAATTTGGAATCTTTTCCCTAGTTTTTAGTGTTTTTGGAATTCTATGCAGTTTCTGAGGTACTGCCTAGAAAAAACCCAGAATACACGGTGTGTACTTTTTAGATACACGTAGTGTAGTTTTCAGGTCGTGTCACTGACCGTGTGACCAGAACACGATGTCATGGGAGTAACTTCGGGAACATGCCGTGTACTATTGGTATATTCTGTGTGATTTTGAGGCCGTGTACCCAGCCATGTCACTAACAACACGGGCCATGGAAGCTCGGTTAGAACACACCGTGTCTATAGGGAACACGCCGTGTAGTCCTATCCAGGTACCCAGCCATGTCACGAACAACACAGGCTGGCGTGACCTTCTTTTCCACATGCCATGTTTGTTCGAAACACGCAATGTAGTCTTGTCTAGGTACCCGCACATGTCACGAAAAACACGGGCCGGTGTAACCTTCTTTTCCACATGCTGTGTTTGTTCAGAACACGCCGTGTAGTCTGGTCCAGATACCCAACCATGTCACGAACAACACGAGACAGTTTCACCTTCGCCTATACACGCCGTGGTTGTTCGAAGCACGCCGTGTAAGGTTCAGCCATGTAAACGGTTGTGTTCTTAACAACACGGGCCTCTAAAGCCTTGTATAGTACACACCGTGTTTGTTTCGAACACACCATGTAGCCTCAGGTTGTGTCGGACCATTTGGGTTAGTCGTGTAAGGAGACTCAGGTAGGGGAATAGTTTTCAAGTACACGCCATGTGTGGGAGTCAACACGCCATGTAGTTTGAAGTATACACGACATGTAGGGTAGGAGTACACGCCCGTGTCAGTGGCTTAAGAAGACATGCCGTGTAGTTTTATACATGCCGTGTAGTTGTTTTTTGCAATATTTTATGTTTTCTTCCCCTATTCTCATTTTGTACCCTTGTAATCTCTATCCTTGTTTTCTTAATCTAAGGTGTGCTTTTGATCTTTCATAGCTATGCCTCCAGGACGTCCTCGGTTCATATTTGTATCATCAGGTAGTGATCAGATGCCATATATGGCTGATCAGGGAATTCCTGTCGATCCCCCATCCAAGCCATCCTTGGCACCGGTTGTTGTACGAGTTGTGGGCGCTGATGCACAGTTCAGGGAAGGTTTCATGAGAATGATGTAGGCCTTCTAGAAAGCACTACCTCCTACCTCGTCTATGGAAGACTTGACGCAGGTTTTCCAGTTGCAGCATCCTCCCACGTTCTCAGGATATGAAGGACCTCGGGCTGTAGAGTCATGGCTAGAAGCCATGACGACTATCTTCGAGCATCTGGAGACACCTCCAGAGAGGCGGGTCAAGCTCGCCACCAACATGCTCCGAGAATCCGCCAAGAGGTGGTGGAACGTGGTCTCACAGGGGGGTCAACAGCAGGCTAGGACTTGGGAGTAGTTCCAGCGCATGTTCTACTACTACTTCTACCCGAAGACCCTGAGGGCCGATTGAGCCTTGGAGTTCATGAGCTTAGAGCAAGGTACTCTATCTGTCATAGAGTATTATTCTCGTTTCACTGAGCTGCAGCGTTTTACACCCGTTTGGGATGGGAGTGGGGTGTTCTTGGCGAGGAAGTTTGAGGATAGACTCCGGTGGGATATCCGCTCACAGGTGAACATCTTCCAGCTGACTTCCATTACATCCATCGTCAATCAGGAACTGACTGTAGAGCGCAATCTGAGAGACTCTGGAGCAGCGAGTCTGGGTGGTTCTGTTTCCAGAGTTAGCTTTCCTCCAGATGACAGCAAGAAGTGTCATAGGGATCCCATACGTGGTGATTCGAGGAAGCGAGATGCATCCTCAGGCATCCAGGTGACATGCTATCAGTGTGGACGAATAGGGAATACGAGGACGCAGTGCCAGAGGGACCTTGTGGAGTGCCGATCATGCATCAAGATGGGTCACCTTCAGCATTTCTTCCAAGTTTTCTCACTAGCAGCAGGTGACCAGGGTTCTTCCATGACTCCTCATTCAGGAGCAGCCCCACCAGTTTCTCACCAGTCGGGAAACTGGAGTTCTTCAGGCAGTTCGGGCAGAGGTGGAGGTCGAGGCCATGGAAGTCAGCCACCAGTTCCTTAGCACCAGCATGGAGGTTCAGCACAGAGTGGTCAGCCCGAGGCGTAGGGCCGCGGCACAGGCCAGTCTTTCGTCGTGGATCAGACTTATCATGAGCGGGATCTCGTCCCTTCTTCTATTCGAGGTACGATTTTAGTAGCCTCAGTTTTATCATCAGCCCTTTTCGATGCTAGTGCTATGCATAGTTTTATCTCTGTTGTCGTTGTGGAGAGCCTTGGACTCTGCATATTTTCTTCTTCAACTCATTAACACTAGACAAACCTTTGGGAATGAGGACATCTAGTGTATGCCGGTGTAGAGAGTTCCCTCTCGAGATTGCTGGGTATCCCTTCTTATTGGATCTATATGTCCTAGATATGACAGGCTATGATGTCATCCTTGGCATTGACTGGTTGATTCCCTTCCGGGAAGTCATCCACTGCTATCGCCGTAGAGTGAGTTTCATCTCACAATAGGGTGGATCTTTTCTTCATAGAGGTGAATGGGACGTTCGGGTGATTCGGGCGGGACTTGAGCATCTTGGGAAAAGAGGAGTGATGGCCCAGATTTCTAGTCTTTATCTGGATGATCAGGGGACTCCACAGTTGGACTTTCCTCCAGTCAGGGATGTCTTTCCAGAGGACTTTTCGGGTTTTCCTCTAGATCATGAGGTAGAATTCTCTATTGAGCGCGTGCCAGGAGTAGAACCGGTGTCCATTCCTCCATATAGGATGGCCACACCTAAGTTTCAGGAGCTCAATAAGCAGTTGGAGGAGCTACAGGCTAAGGGTTTTATCTGACCCAGTTCTTCTCCATGGGGTTTGCTTGTTCTGTTTGCAGAGAAGGCAGATGGTACCCTTCGGCTTTGTGTGGATTATCGGAAGCTAAACCAGTTGATGGTCAAGAACCGATATCCCTTGACGCGGATTGATGACCTGTTTTATCATCTTCGAGGAGCCCGGTTGTTCTCAAAGATCGAATTAAGGTCTGATTATCATCAGATGTGCATTAGACCATCAGATATACCTCTGAAAGCCTTCAGGAGTAGGTATGGTCTATACAAGTATACAGTCTTTCCATTCGGTCTCCCGAACACACCTGGAGTTTTCATGGAACTGATGAACCGAGTGTTCCATCCTTACTTGGATTCCTTCGTCGTGGTGTTCGTGGACGATATATTGGTGTACTCTCACACTCGACACGACCATGCCTCACATCTTGAGATTGTTCTGAGTACACTAAGTGAGAATCTACTTTATGCTAAACTCTCGAAGTGCCACTTCTGGATGGATCAGATTCACTTGTTAGGTCAGGTCATCTCAGAGGTAGGAGTATCAGTGGACCTAGAGAAAGTGAGAGTTGTAGTTTCTTGGGAGTATCCGAAGAACATATTTGAGGTACAGAGTTTCCTAGGGATGGATGGATACTACAGACGCTTTATTCAGGACTTTACTCATCTAGCAGCACCTTGGACAAGTTTGACCAAAAAGGGGGTGAAGTTCTTCTGTTCATATTCTTGTGAGTCAGCCTTTCAGGAGATGAAAGGGAGGTTGACGTCAACACCGATACTAGTCTTTTCAAATCCAGGCAAGAGATACATTGTTTACTGTGATGCTTTGGGTATCAGGCTGGGAGTTGTGCTTATGCAGGGAGATGGAGTCATTGAATACGGGTCTCGGTAGTTGATGCCACATGAGAGGAACTACCCTATGCATGATCCAGGTGCTTTAGGATATGCTCCGAGCTTGCATCCTTGACTTTGAAGGTTCTTGGGAGTAACATATTCCTATGGTGGAGTTCTCCTATAACAACAGTTTCCAGGTGACCATTTAGATGGCGCTATACGAGGATTTGTACGGTAGGCCATGTCGATCACCATTATGCTGGCTGGAGGCAAGAGATGAAACATTGCTGGGACCTCTTCTTGTTTAGGAGACTTTAGAGCAGATAGAGTTGATTCGGAAGAGGATGGCTACAACGCTGTCTCGATAGAAGTCTTGCGCTGATCAGCGGAGACAACTTCTGGAGTTCGAGGTCAGTGATTAGGTTTTCCTACATGTTTCACCGAGGATGGGACACAAAAGTATTTGGAGATAGGGTAAGCTTTCAACATGGTACGTCGAGCCGTTTGAGGTCTTGGAGAGAGTGGGGCGGGTCGCCTATCTGTTGTAGTTACCTCAGAGGTATTAGGCCATGTATGATATCTTACACTTCCCTCAACTATGAAATTACTTTTCAGACCCTTCTCACTTCTTTCAGCCCGAGGAAGTCAATCTTGAAGTGGATGCGTCGTTCGAGGAGCATCCTATCTGGATCATCGATCATAGTACAAAGGTTCTCCACGGGCGGTCTGTTCTTCTGGTGTGAGTGCTATGGCAGCATGGGCGAGTACATGGCGAGACCTGGGAGAGGGAGGCCAATATACGATCGCAATGGCCGGAGATGTTCGGGGTTTATTTTTCTCCGACTCGTTGGGGAAATTCTGGGATGAATTTCTTTAAGGGGGGACATTTGTATGAACCTGAATCTTTTTTTCAGGTACGTTTTTCTTTTTCTGGTGTTTTTGAGAAAAATGAATTTTCGGGAAATTACAGAACTATACGCCATGTACTTTCTGAGTACACACCGTGTACTCTTCCCCGGCTCTAAGCCGTGTGATGGCCATGTCTGGGACACACACAGGGTGTGTAAGGCTGAGGTGGAGGCCGATTATTTCGGAGTATGGAAAAATTGAAGTACATAGAGTGTACTCAATAAGTACAAGCCGTGTAATTTATTTTTTTTCCTTAAATGGACCGGGGTCACGCCTAACCCCCAGTTTCATCTTCTTCTCCATTTTTTGTCCATCTGAGAGTGACTGTATGGCCAGATCTTCGACAGTGTCCCGCCTCGCCGTCTGTTCTCCAATTCGAGCATGGGCAGTTGCGTTGGAATCGCAATAGTGAGTTCTTCCTTTTTCTTTAGCCTTGTTTCTTGATTCCTCCTCATTTCCATGTTATCATGGGATGAAAATTTTCTGCATTTTCATAGATCTACATTGTTCTAAGAGGAATATGTCATTGAGGTTCACGTATATTGATCTCCTCAGATCGAGGTAGGTGGTTTGTGCCTTTCCATAGAAATTTGATGAATATTTTGTGCAAATTCTACTAATACCCTTGAACGGGGTATTGAATGTTTCTTGTTTTTTCATGTTGTTTGCCTACATTTCTTGATTGCTATAGTAGAGGTTTATTACATGTGAGTAGAGTAATTTATTTTGTGCTCAGGTAGATTTTTCATTCTTTTTTTCATGTTTGGAGTTTTTCTAGTTGCAATGCCTTGTAATAGGATAGTGTAACTGTTACTTTTTATATTGTTGAACCTTAGTTGATAGCCAAGTAGTTCTAGAGGTTTACTTGGATGATGTACGCGTGCTGATCATGTTTTACTTTCCCACTCAGGTCTGTGAGATCCTAGAGTAATAGACCAAAGGGAGAATTGATGGTAGGGATTCTCGAGAGTATATTTTAATTACGATGCGAGACTATAGGGGGAATTGACATTGAGTGCTTCCCCAGAGAGTCTGTAGATCCATGAAGAGGGCCATAGAGGGAATTGACGTTGAGTGCTTCCCCAGAGAGCCTTTAGCATGATACGAGAATATAGGGGGAATTGACGGTGAGTACTTCCCCAGAGAGTCTTCTTAATTACATAGCTGAACCAGATGGGTGAGACTTTGTGTGACTCCCAGAGGGTTTCTAGTACTATAGGTTGAACCATAGGGGTTAGGCTGTGAGATCTACCAAGAGGGTTACATGTTTTCTTCCTGTTGCTGGTTGCTTACTTGTGTACCTTACTTTTTAGAACTGTGGATTGTAGCTACTTGTGCTTTCATGTTTACTGCTTCTTGTTTATTTACTGCCATGTATTCATTGTCTGTGAGGCACAGATATTTGGGTGATTTCCTACTGGGATTGTATCTCACACCATGTTTGGGCCATGCTTTTGGGCCCAAGTATGTAAAGACCCGTAAATTTCAAGGAAATTTTTTTTCCTCATTTTCGTTGGAATTTTACAAGAACGCAGTTTCTGACGGCACCCGATTCCGAGGTCCGGTGTGCCCGGAATCTTTTTCCGAAGTTTGGCTTGGGTACGTTCACTGAACGAACGAGCGGGTTTTTCTAACTTTTGAACCGGTGCCCGGAATCGAATTCTGAGGGCACCGATGGAATCGCAGCGCCTGTAATTGCTTAGAAACGCCTCTTTCGGAGTTGCGTTTACTTGGGTGTGGGTTTTAATTTTTGGGCTTAATGTTAAGAAATAAAATAATTGTACGACAAACTTTATTTTATTTCACTTAATCCACTTGGAAGCCACTTGAAGTCACTTAAAGCGGATTAAGCTGAGTTGATCCGGATAGGATGCTATCCAAAAATATCCTACCCTCTTGGTAGGATATTTGTGGGGTGGGGCACGCACGAGCCCTGCCGTTTCTTTTCCGTTAAGTAACGTACCCGCGAAAACCCATCATTATGAAAGTCAACTGACGCATTTTCTTAAATTCTTAATGCACCATTTTATTGGGCGGTTTTATTCGTGAATTAAATGGGCAGTTTCTTTCATTGAATTAATTATACGAATTAATGGGTCGTTACTTACCTATTTTTCGTTTGATGGCGTAATAATAAAATAAGACCAACACCGACTTTTTGAGGATTACACCTTGAGAGGTTTTTGACAGAAGTTCTTGTGCCTTCAGCCTTCTTCACGAAGAACACGAAGAACGTGAAGAACGCGAAGAACTTCAGCCTCCGACGAAGAACATCGAACCCGCAGAAATCGACGACGCGACGCCGCATGCCGCAACGCCGACGTTTCCTCTCCCGTGACATTCTTCTGCGAAGTTCCTTCCTCCGCGACAAAAACATTCGATGATCCGTTGAGGTGAGTGTTTGCGATTCTTTAAAACTCCTTTTTGGTTTTTAACAAAGCACGGATTTAATTATTATTAATTAAATCTGTTGTTCTTGAATGTCGGAGTTCGTCGACGCGACACCCTTCCACGATGACGCGACGCCTTCCGCGACGCGACGATCGCCTCCTTCCGCGACAATCAAATCTGCGAAGAACCCGCGTGCGACGACTTGACGAGGTAGGGATTTTATTTGGATGTTTTATATTCCCGTGTTTGTTTCCGTTCAAAATGGAAAACCCGGTTCATAAAAAAAATTTAATTCATTAAAATTGTTTTCAGTTATGTATTCATTTGTTGAATAATTATTCCGTTGTTTTTATCTAACGCGGAGGGGGCGGGCCAAACGAACCTGGCTCGACAAACCTCCGCCGTTCTTCGTTGTTGTGCGAATTTGGCGGGCAATGGAAAATCGTGACGCAAGGCTGATTTGATGATCCCGCAGTGAAGAACGGAACCCGGGAGGAACAACGGCGTAGGTGGGAAGGAAAACGAACCACCGGAGCAACTCCGGTGGCCCGCGGAGGCTACCGGCGGCACGGGTCACCGGCGCGGCAGCGACGGCGACGAGAGTCGGCGGCGCCCTGGCGCGCCGGCAGACAGGGCCGCCGCGGCTTCAGCCGAGGTGGCGGCGGCCAACATAACAGCGGCCGTGCGGGTCCGACTCACCCGCACGGGACGCGGCGACATGTTGCGTCCACTGAACAAGCGCGGCCCCACGCGAGGCCGCGGCATCTTCAATCCGCGGGGGTAGCGCCCCGTGGCACCCGAGCGCTCGGCCACTCGGCCGAGCCGAGCCAGGCCGGACCGGACCTGGTCCAGCCAGGTCGGACCGGGTCGGGTCGACCTGGTTCAGCCTACCCCGGGGGGGGGGGGGGGGGTCGGCCCGGGCCCGGACCCCCCGTCTTCGGACCATTTTCGGTCTTTCGCTAACTTGAGCTACGAGCCTCTGAACGACGTGCCGTCAGTGGAAACACGATCCTTGGATCGAGATGGTCGTTTCGGTATATTGCACTCAAGGTTTCGGAATACTTTGAGTTCAGTAGGGTTGGTTCGTACACGAAACCAATCGGGCCCTCAGAGCGGAAACGCTCATATCTTGAGCTTCGGACGTCCGATTGACGTGCCGTTGACTTTGTTGAATTCCTCTAAGTGAGACAGATCTTTTGGCTCACTCCGCCCGAGGTTTGGATGCAGGTGGAGTACGGTCGGGTTGGTTTTGCCTTAAAAACCAACCGGGCCCCTAGGACGAAAAAGTTAATAACTCTCAGACCGGGCGTCCGATTGATGCGTCGTCTGCGACGTTGAGTTCCTGTTGACGATATGGAACTTTTGGATACATCAGCCTCAGAATTTGTGTCAGTTGATGTATCAGCCTCTCGTCTCGTGGAGCGGACCCTACCGAACGAGGTTGTTGTGTGCGGGAACCCAAGAGCTGGCTGTGATTGCTACTACGACAGCGACGACTGTGCAGAGATCCTCAGTGGACTGCAGCGACGACTGTGCAAGGATCCTCAGTGGACTGCGACAACTACAGCACTCAGTGATCCCTTGCGGGTCAGTGCTACAGGTCCTGTGTGGGCCAGATCCTGTGTGGGTCCGATCCTGTGTGGGTCAGCACTCAGCGGTTCTCTGTGAGCCAGCGCCTACAGGTCCTGTGTGGGCCCGATCCTGTGCGGGTCTTTGCGGGGGTTAGTACCTATCAATCCTTTGTGGGTCCGACGACTTAGATGGATCAGTGATCATCTTTATCGTCATCTTAAGAAGTATACCTGTGTGAGCTGAATCTTCTGTTACTCTCATCTGTGGATTGTGTTGAGCTATCCTGTGTGGATTACTTTTACTCTCCTTTGTGGATTGTGTTGTGCTATCCTGTGTGGGTATACGTTTTTCTTTCCTGTGTGGACTGGGTTGTGCTTGAGCTCGGACGT
Organism: Viscum album; assembly: GCA_963277665.1. NCBI lineage: Eukaryota > Viridiplantae > Streptophyta > Magnoliopsida > Santalales > Viscaceae > Viscum > Viscum album. Next base: position 2,065,950,364 of record OY728121.1, read on the forward strand.
TGGAGCCGAGCGGGAATTGATGACTTAGGTATATGTATGGGCATATACCTAAGCCGTGTCGGATGTTACATCGTGATTGTATCTTTCCTTTGTGGATTATACTTTGTAGACTCTGGGAGACCTTTGGGGGTCTCGGGATCCCTACTGAGTAGCTTATACTCACCCATGCACGGGCTATGCCCACACTACATTGTGTTGGTTTCAGACGACGGACATCGCTGATCGTGGTGGAGGCTTGCGAAGCAGGACGATACCTGGAGGTGGACCACTGGGCGGGACGTACTCGGAGCAGTCAAGTGGACCGGGGAGCAGTGGAGGCTATCTGTACCCACCCTTCAGGTGGGACTTCCAGAGGATGGCTCGGTACTGCGGATTTTATTTTCAGTTGTTGTTTTCCCCTTTCAGTTGTACTTTACAGTTGGGCTTGTATTTCTGGCCCCTTTACATTCAGCACTGTTTGTTATAGTTTTTACTTATTGATTACTTTTTCCGCTTTCTTACTCTGTGGTGCTTGTTTACTTTTCAAAGGAAATGACTTCCCTTTTTTTGGGATTTACGCCTTGGTGCTAGTCGCCAGCCCCTGGCCTATGGAAGGAGGGCTTGGGGTAGTCACAGCACGGGCCCCGAGGACGGGTCGTGACAATTGGTATCAGAGGTGGTCGGTTATACTACAGACTCTAATCTCTCTTCTATGAGAAGCAATAGTGTTTAGCGTATTGGGTGTGGTTATCAGTCCAGGGAGTCCAGTGTTGGCGCGGCGGCCGACGTATCCGTACACCAGGACCCTGACTTCTGATTTCCGACGTAATGCACGAAAACATTGATTGCATGTGTGTTTCAATATTTCTTTGTGATTACTTGTGTTAGCTCACCAGGTATACTGTTCTGACTGTGGCGCACTTGTTTCCTTTTCAGGATGGCCCCACAACAGTAGCCAGCTAGGGTTCCGAGAGTAGAGCGCGACGATAGCCCTCCAAGCGACAAGGCCTCGGTACAGGGCCCGTTGACCGTAGAGCCATCGGCGATACCTTTACCCACCGAGCCCCCGATGCTTCCGGCACCGACCGCTGACGATGCATGTCACCTCAGAGCTCGACACGAGTTCCAGTGCCAGCGACCACCCAGGTTTCGTGGGGAGATGGACCCCCAGGCAGCTGAGGACTGGCTGGAGGCGGTCGTTCGAGTTTTCAGGCTAGTGAGGACACCAGCAGACCTCATGGTGATCCTCGCGGCAAGCCTACTGCACGCAGCAGCGGGCCGATGGTGGAGCATGATGCTCCAGGTGCACGATGAGGCCTCTCTCATCTGGACAGACTTCGAGAGCCGCTTCCACTTAGAGTTCGTCCCAGCCACCCTCTGTGCGGTGCGCATTCAGGAGCTTCTTCAGCTGCGGCAGGGCAGCTTGACGGCCGCCCAGTACGCGGTGAGGTTTACCGATCATTCTCGCTACTCGATAGATATGGCACGAGACCCATTATTCCAGGACCAGACCTTTGAGCAGGGTTTGAGACACGAGATCAGGGAATCACTGATCTCCCTCATCATCCCGACCCACGCAGGAGTACTGGAGTGAGCCCTTCTGATCGAGAGCTTTCTGGATGAGTCTACATCAGCAGCGAGACATACCGCAGGGCGGAAGGTAGCGGAGTCTTCGGCAGCAGGTATCCGACAGATGAAACAAGGTTCCAGGCAGACCAGACCCTCTCTTAGATGACCTCAGGACACTGGCTCAGTAGTTTGGGGCACCCAACGCGGAGCCAGTCTTCTGAGAGGCAGGCAGTGCTACGCCTGCGGCGGGCAAGGCCACATGGCTCGTGTCTGCCCGACCCGCCGTACTGAGGAGCAGCAGATGGTGGAGGGGCCACCCAGGCAGATGAAAAGGGTCGACCGTGGCGGTCCGCAGGGAGGAGGCGACGAGGCAGAGGAGCTGGCCGAGCAAAAGGTGGTGGGCGGCGCTTTGAGGCTCTACCACCACCACCATTGGGAGGTCTGCCCCGACCATAGGGAGCTGGCGGGCAGAGACATGCACAGCTCCAGGTAGTAGAGGCCTATGACCACGGCGCACCAGAGATGATTCGAGATACGATCTATGTCTATTCCACCCTTGCTGCAGTTCTTATAGAAATAGGAGCGAGTCACTCTTTCATAGCCATTTCCCTTGTTCGGAGCTCGGAGATTCCGACCGAGCCATTGGCTCGATACTTAGGGCTAGAGACCCCTACGGGAGCAGACTCGACGATTACGCACTGGTGTCGGCAGTGTGAGCTTACTCTAGGAGGAGAGAGATTCGGCTGGGATCTTCTTGTAGCGGCGTCGAGGCCTTACGACGTCATCTTGGGGCATGGATTGGTTATCTACAGTCCACGCTCAGATTCAATGTTTTAGGTGCAAGGTGTGATGTGTGCGCACCAACGGGAGCAGGTTCACCTTCACCGGCGAGAAGGGAGCCTTCGCAGCACATGATGGACTTCCGCAGAGGAGAGGACACCCCATCACTCATCAGTTTGCTAGCCTCATCCTTGGAGCAGTTGACGTGTAGAGTCCTAGTTTTCCTGCAGTGGTGGATCAGTATGCGAACGTCTTCCCTGAAGACGTTCCAAGGCTACCTCCTCACAGAGAGGTAGAAATTTATATTGATTTGTACCCCGGGACAGCCCCGATATTCACTCCAGCGTATCGGATGGCCCCCGCTGAGCTTCGAGAGTTGCGGGTACAGTTGGAGGACTTGTACGGAAAGGGGGTCATCCGACCCAGTGTTTCACCCTGGGCTTCCCCGATATTGTTTGCCAAGAAGGCAGACGGGAGCTTGCGACTGTGTGTCGACTATCATCACTAGAACCAGGTGACAGTGAGGAACAAGTATCCACTACCGAGGATTGATGACCTCTTCGATCATCTCAAGGGAGCACGGTGGTTCTCAAAGATAGACCTCATGTCAGGCAATCCTCAGCTCAGAGTTCGAGATGAAGATGTGCAGAAGACAGCCTTCAGGTGTCAGTATGGCCACTATGAGTTATTGGTTATGCCTTTTGGCGTAACCAATGCTCCAGTAGTTTTCATGAGCCTCACGAACAGCATCTTCCAGCCATACCTCGATTGATTTGTCATGGTCTTCATCGATGACATTTTGGTGTACTCGACCACGGAGGAGGAGCACGCCTACCACTTGCGGGTTGTACTAGACACACTCTGAGAGCACCAGCTTTATGGAAAGCTCTCGAAGTTCCAGTTCTGGTTACATGAGGTCCATTTCTTGGGGCACTTCATTTCAGAGGCAGGAGTTGTAGTGGATCCCGCGAAGATCGAGGCAGTGCTAGCTTGGGAGCCACCTAGGAGAGTGACATAGGTGCGGAGTTTCTTGGGTCTAGCCGGATACTATCGGAGATTTGTTCCGGACTTCTATAGAGTTTCGGCACCACTCTCGGCTTTGAGAAAGAAGGGGAAACCCTTTGTGTGTTCAGACAGATGTCAGCAGAGATTTCAAGAGCTAAGGCAGATATTGACCAGCGCACCTATCTTGAGGTTGCCTGAGGAGGGAGTTGGATACGTAGTCTACTGCGATGCATCAGGGGCCGGACTCGGATGTGTCCCGATGTAGGAGCGGGCCATGATTGCCTATGGATCACTTCAGTTGAGGCCGCATGCGCAGAACTACGCTACCCATGACCTAGAGTTAGCAGTAGTGGTCTTCGTACTGAAGACATGGCAGCGCTATCTGATGGACGAGCGCTTTACTGTCTTTTCTGACCACCAGAGTCTCAGGTACATATTATCTCAGAAGGACCTGGACCTGAGACAATGGCGATGGATTGAGTTCCTCCAGGACTATGACTTTGAGATAGTCTATACTCCTGGGAAGGGGAACGTGGTAGCCGATGCCCTCAACAGGAGGAAGGGCATCCAGCTACATGAGGAGGCGACAGAGCAGCTAGATTCTTTTCAGATATCCTTCATTGATTGAGATGGAGAAGCCTTCCTTCAGTCTCTCAATGTCACCCCTCCACTACTGCAGCGGGTCAGAGAGGCAGAGCGTGAGGACGCTGACTGTGAGACGCGGCATGCACAGATATCCTCAGGACAGGCACCTGATGGTTTCTCCCTTGGAGCAGAGCACGACGTCTTTTTCAGAGGATGTACCTTGGTACTAGTCGCTTTACGAGAGGAGGTGCTGAGAGAGTTTCAAACTTCTCCTTTAGCAGTACATCCTGGAGTGGCGAAGATGTACCAGGATCTCAGACGACAACACTGGTGGACGAGCATGAAGAAGGTTGTGGAAGAGTTCATTTCTCGATGCCTCACCTGCCAGCAGGTGAAGGCAGAGCATCAGGTACCAACAGGCTTGGTACAGCCCTTGGAGGTCCCGGAGTGGAAGTGGGACGGCATATCTATGGACTTCGTGACTGGACTTCCACGCACTTCCAGAGGTCGCGACTCCATCTGAGTGATTGTTGACCGACTCACCAAGTCAGCACACTTCTTACCCATCCGAGAGCAGGGCTCAGTGGAGAGCTTGGGGCATCTCTACATTCAAGAGATTGTACATCTTCACGGTGTTCCATCGTCTATCGTCTCTGATCGGGACGCTCTTTTTACTTCCCGGCTTTGGAAGGGGTTGCAGGAGGCGTTCGGGACGCGGCTACGTCTGAGCACCGCCTTTCACCCTCAGACGGATGGTAAGATGGAGAGGACCATTCAGACTCTCGAGGACATGATCCGCGCATGTGTCCTCGACTTTGGTCGCAACTGGGAGGACCACCTACCCTTGGTGGAGTTCGTGTACAACAACATCTACCAATCCACTATCGGGATGGCACCATACGAGGTGTTGTACGAAAGACCTTGCATATCTCCTTTGTGCTAGACAGACCATGGGGAGTCAGCACTTGTGGGACCAGAGAAGGTCCAGGTCATCCAGGAGCGGATGAGGACAGCTCAGAGCCGGTAGAAGTCTTATGCTGACAAGAGGCGGAGGCCACTAGAGTTCGAGGATGGTGACCACTTTTTCTTGCGTGTCTCACCTCGACGTGGATTACGGAGATTTGGCCGAGGCGGAAAGTTGTCTCCATGCTTCATCGGACCTTTCTAGGTCCTCAGCAGGATTTGTGAGGTGGCTTATCGCCTAGCTCTACCACCTCCGTTTCACCGGGTGCACGAAGTCTTCCACGTATCTCAGCTGAGGAGATACGTGCATGACCCGACGCACATCATTGACCATGGGGAGCTAGACGTGGATGATGGGGCGACTTTTGCGGAGGTCCTAGTGGAGATCGAGGATCAACAGGAGCTGTTCCTACATGGACGATCAATTCCTCTAGTGCGCATCAGATGGCAGCACGAGAACCTCCAGGAGAGCACTTGGGAGCGGGAGGCTCAGATGCGTGCTCAGTACCCACATTTGTTTCCCTAGTTTATGATGTATCTTTACGGGGACGTAAAGCCCTGAGGTGGGAGTAATGTAAAGACCCATAAATTTCAAGGAAATTTTTTTTCATAATTTTATTTGGAATTTTACAAGAACATAGTTTCTGACGGCACCCGATTCCGAGGCCCGGTGTGCCCGGAATCTTTTTCCGAAGATTGGCTCGGGTACGTTCAGTGAACGGATGAGCGGGTTTTTCTAACTTTTGAACCGGTGCCCAGAATCGAATTCTGAGGGCACTGATGGAATCGCAGTGCCGCTAATTGCTTAGAAACGCCTCTTCCAGAGTTGCGTTTACTCGGGTGTGAGTTTTAATTTTTGGGCTTAAAGTTAAGAAATAAAATAATTGTACGACAAACTTTATTTTATTTCACTTAAGCCACTTAGAAGACACTTGAAGTCACTTAAAGCGGCTTAAGCTGAGTTGATCCGGATAGGATGCTATCCAAAAATATCCTACCCTCTTGGTAGGATATTTGTGGGGTGGGGCCCGCACGAGCCCCGCCGTTTCTTTTCCGCTAAGTAACGTACCCACGAAAACCCGTCATTATGAAATTCAACTGACGCGTTTTCTTAAATTCTTAATGAACCATTTAATTGGGAGGTTTTATTCGTGAATTAAATGGGCAGTTTCTTTTGTTGAATTAATTCTACGAATTAATGGGTCGTTACTTACCTATTTTTCATTTGTTGGCGTAATAATAAAATAAGACCAACACCGACTTTTGGAGGATTACACTTTCAGAGGTTTTTGACAGAAGTTCTTGTGACTTCACCCTTCTTCACGAAGAACATGAAGAACGCGAAGAACGCGAAGAACACCGGCCTCTGATGAAAAATTCCGAACCCGCGGAAATCGACGATGCGACGCCGCATACCGCAACGTCGACGTTTCCTCTCCCGTGACATTCTTCTGCGACGTTCCTTCCTCCGAGACAAAAACCTTCGATCATCCGTTGAGGTGAGTGTTTGCGATTCTTTAAAACTCCTTTGTGGTTTTTAACAACACACGGATTTAATTATTATTAATTAAATTTGTTGTTCTTGAACCTCGGAGTTCATCGACGTGACACCCTTCTGCGACGACGCGACGCCTTCCACGACGTGACGATCACCTCTTTCTGTGACGATCAAATCCACGAAGAACCTGCGTGCGACGACTTGACGAGGTAGGGATTTTATTTGGATGATTTATATTCCCGTGTTTGTTTCCGTTCAAAATGAATAACCCGGTTCATAAAACAATTTTAATTCATTAAAATTGTTTTCGGTTACGTATTCATGTGTTGAATAATTCTTCCGTTGTTTTTATCTAACGCGGAGGGGGCATGCCAAACGAACACGGCCCGACAACCCTCCGTCGTTCTTCGTTGTTGTGCGAATTTGGCGGGGGACGACGAATCGTGAGACAAGGCCGATTTGATGATCCCGCAGTGAAGAACGGAACCCGGGAGGAAGAACGGCGCAGGCGGGAAGGAAAACGAACCACCAGAGAAACTTCGGTGGCCCGCGGAGGCTACAGTCGGCGCGGGTCACCGGCGCGGTGGCGGCCAAAGGACCCGCGACCGCGCGGGTCCGGCGCGCCCGCACGGGACACAGCGACATGCCGTGTCCGCTGAACCAGCGCGGCCCCACGCGGGGCCGTGACACCTCCAAACCGCGAGGGCAGCGCCCCGCGGCACCCGAGCGCTCGGCCGCTCGGCCGAGCCGAGCCAGGCCGGTCTGACTGGCAGGGCCGCACCCTGGCCGGACCGGACCGGGTCCAGCCGGGTCGGACCGGGTCGACCAGGTTCGGCCGACCCCGAGGGGGGGTCGGGTCGGGTCGGCCCGGGCCCGAACCCCCCGTCTTCGGACCATTTTCAGTCTTTTTCTAACTTGAACTACATGACTTAGAACGACACACAGTCAGTGGCAACGCGATCCTTGGATCGAGACGGTCGTTTCAGTATATCTCACTCAAGGTTTCGGAATACTTTGGGTTCGGCCGGGTTGGTTCGTACACGAAACCAACCGGGCCCTCGGAGCGGAAACGCTCATATCTTGAGCTTCGAACATCCGATTGACGTGCTGTTGACTTTGTTTAATTCCTCTAAGTGAGATGGATCTTTTGGCTCACTCCGCCCAAGGTTTGGACGCAGGTGGAGTACGGTCGGGTTGGTTTTGCCTTAAAAACCAACCGAGCCCCTGGGAAGAAAAAGCCAATAACTCTCAGACCGGGTGTCCGATTGACGCGCCGTCTGCGACGTTGAGTTACTGTTGACGATACAGAACTTTTGGATACATAAACCTCAGACATTGTGTCAGTTGATGTACCAGCCTCTCGTCTCATGGGGCGGACCCTCCCGAACGAGCTTGCTGTGTGCGGGAACCCTAGAGCTAGCTGCGACTGCTACTACGACAGCGACGACTGTGCAGAGATCCTCAGTGGACTGCAGCAACGACTTTGCAGAGATCCTCAGTGGACTGCGACGACGACTGTATAGAGATCCTCAGTGGAATGCGATGACTACAACACTCAGCGATCCCTTGCGGGTCAGTGCTACAGGTCCTGTGCGGGCCCGATCCTGTGTGGGTCAGCGCTCAGCGGTTCTGTGTGAGCCAGCGCCTACAGGTCCTGTGTGGGTCTTTGCAGGGGTTAGTACGTATCGATCCTTTGTGGGTCGGACGACTTAGATGGATTAGTGATCATCTTTATCGTCATCCGAAGAAGTATACCTGTGTGAGATGAATCTTCTGTTACTCTCCTTTGTGGATTGTGTTGAGCTATCCTGTGTGGATTACTTTTACTCTCCTTTGTGGATTGTGTTGTGATATCCTGTGTGGGTATACATTTTTCTTTCCTATGTGGACTAGGTTGTGCTTGAGCTCGGACGTTGGAGCCGAGTGGGAATTGATGACTTAGGTATATGTATGGGCATATACCTAAGCCGTGTTGGATGTTACATCGTGATTGTATCTTTCCTTTTTGGATTATCCTTTGTGGACTCTGGGATACCTTCGGGGGTCTCGGGGTCCCTACTGAGTAGCTTATACTCACCCCTGCACGGGCTATGCCCGCACTACGTTGTGTTGGTTGTAGACGACGGACAGCGCTGATCATGGTGGAGGCTTGCGGAGAAGGACGATACCTGGAGGTGGACCACTGGGTGGGACGTACTCAGAGCAGTCAGGTGGACCGAGGAGCAGTGGAGGCTATCGGTACCCACCCTTCAGGTGGGACTTCCAAAGGACGGCTCGATGCTGCAGCTTTTCTTTTCAGTTACGGTTTTCCCCTTTCAGTTGTACTTTACAGTTGGGATGGTATTTTCGGCCCCTTTACTTTCAGCACAGTTTGTTACAGTTTTTACTTACTGTTTACTTTTTCCGCTTACTTACTCTGTGGTGCTTGTTTACTTTTCAAAGGCAATTCCTTCCCTTTTTTGGGATTTACGCCTTGGTGCTAGTCGCCAGCCCCTGGCCTATGGAAGACGGGCTTGGGGTAGTCAGGGCACGGGCCCCGAGGATGGGTCGTGACAAAGTAGGCTATGTTTCTGCAGGTATAGATAAGGGAAGGAACCCTTCTACTTTAGGTTCTTGATTGCACTGGAGCTGGGGAGCATGGGACCGAGCCGTGGCTCGCGATGCTGAGGAGCTTTCTTTTTTTTCTTTTGCACTTGGTTTCAGTTTTATTCCAGCACATTGTTGTGTTGCTGCTTTCCATAGATACTTATACCTGCTGCATTATTTTCATCATTGTTATATATATACATTTATTCCACTGTTTGGTTTCTGTTGTTATGCATGTTGTTTAATGCTTCCGCTGTTTATTGTTGTTTCCTTATCTTGTATACCTTACCAAATGAGGGCATAGTTTCCCCACCAACTCACCAAGTCCCTCGCTGCTAGTTGACAGCCTCTAGCATTCGGTGAAACGTCCTTGAGGTCATGTGGCACACCTGGTACGGGGCACCAGTGGAGGTGCTCTAGATTCAGGTCGTTACATAAACGTTATTGAGTCTTATTAATTTATAAAATTTTCTGGAATTGTTATTTAACTTATCTAATTTTGTTATTTAGTACATTAATGTGAAAAAAGCAATTAGATACCTAGTAAGGGGAAATTCTCAAACTCATTTTTTTTTCTTCTAGTTCTCCCTCTTTCACTCAATTTTCATTATGTTTACTACATAAAAATAATTTTATCATCATTATATTAACGTTTTTGTTATATACATGTTTTCTAATTTTGTTTATGATAAACACAATGTTTTCCAAAAGAACTCTTCTTTTGAATAATCACACTCTCAAAGATTGTTTCTCTTTAACTTATAGGTGATTGTTCAACGCCAAGAATGTAATTCCCTCTTTATTTTGGAAACCAAATGTTTATGAATGTATTCATTTTGATGTGAAACCCATTTCATTAAATGGTTTATATTATGTTCATGTTTGAAAAATGTTTTATGTGTCATGCATGATAATGTAAATGTTATGGTGTGATGGTTAAGCCCCAAAATTTTATAGTGCAATATGAATTTTATGATTTGATAGGTGAACCCGAAGTTATATATCAATCTAGTGCATTGGGTAAAGTGATGAATAACATGAGTTAAATGGAAATGATGTGTGAACATGATTCTATATTTTTTCAGGACTATGTGTGGTAGTTCACCACTAATACACGATGTTTCATTTTCATGCATTCCCACATTTGAGTCATTCATTAATTCTTCCTCTCATGTTCATGATCAATTTCCAATATAATTGTTGTGCTCACCCATTTTTTATATTTTTTTATATTTATCCTCATACTAGGTTTTTAGATCTACATTTTTTTATGTATATCCTTAGTTAATTATGTGTACTATGTGACTTTCAATGGAAAATAAGAAGCTGGAGATGAACCGATTAAATAAATTTTTATGTTTTATGTGGTAAATGTTATGTATGGTCCTTGTTTGACCAGGAAACTAAACCTTTGGATCCTCATTGTGTAATAATATTATGTTTTTTATAATAAAAAATGGTAATAGTAGTGTAAGAAAAGGAGGGGTCTCTATATATGGTATGAGATGTAAGGATTAGTTAATTTGGGAATTAGGATTTGTGAACCATAGAGTAAACCTCTATTATGAGACTAAGTACAATTATGAACACATGAAGATTTTCTAAACATAGGGATCCCATAAGATATTCTTTCATGGTAAATTTAAAAAATGTATATGTTATTTATTCATGACACAACGCATTATGGTTTTTATATCCTTTTCTTTTTTAGAAAATGGTGGGAACTCAGAGAAACTAGACTTACAATATGTGAAAGGGACAATGAAATGATTACCCAAATGATATCCCCAATGCTTCGGGAGGTGGAGATCAAAACATCATGAAAATTATTACCCAAAAATAATAGGTTATAAATAATAACCTGAGTAATAAGGAACATCCTCCTTCACCAAAGAGGCAGAAACTGACTATCGAATGTTTTATGCAGCAAAGACCACCAAAATTTAGTGGATCTTCTATTCCAATAGTTGCGGAACAATTTTTCGAATAATTGGAAAAAAAATTTTGTGCTTCAATGTTCTAAGACCGAGTAGGTGACACTTTCCATTTATCATCTAGATGGAGAGGCCAATAAATTGTGGGCTTTGATTAAGGATACCAAGCCAAGAGACGAAATTGAAGATATGAAATGGGAAGACATTAAGATCATGTTTCATAACAAGTATTTCTAAAGAACTATTCCTATGATGATGGAGAGAGAATTAATACTGGTTAAGAAAAAGGATAGACAATCATTCCCGTCCTACGAAGTTAATTTCATAAGGCAAGCAAGGTATGCTTCAGGTTCTGTTATCAATATTGACAACAAAATTGATATATTTTTTAGTGGTAAAAATACATATCTTTGAAAGGGTCTTGCAATTAGAGACATTGGGATTCATGAAGAAGTTTTTTGGTGTGACCTAAAAGTAGAGATGGAGTATGGAGAATTCTTCCATGGAAATGGAGATAAGAAACGAAATATAGAGTTTCAAGTTTTAGGATCTAATGATAATGGTGGAAAGAAAAGAAAACAACCCCCTTGCCAAAAATGTGGGAAGATGCATCATGGGAACTGCCTAAAAGGGTCAAGGCAATGCTTCATGATAGAGAAATAAGGCCCCCAAGTTCATTAATATAGAAAATAAATAAGAATGAGGGATAATTCGATGGGAGAAAAGAGATAACCACCCACATTCGGATGCTACAACTATAGGGAGCAAGGTCATTACGCAAGCCAGTGAACTAAACCTCGAGTCCTTGAGGGTAATCAGTGGCATCAGCCACCAAATACAAAGTAGAAAGGGAATTATTATGTCATCACTACTTCATAAGTGGAGAAATATAATTAATTCGTACAAGGTGAAATTTTTATTCACTCGATAAGGGAAAAGTATTATTTGATTCTTGTACTAAAAAATCCTTTATATCATGCATGTTTTCTAGAACTATAGAATCGTATCCCCAAAACATTGTATTAGATATATATGTAAAAAACAAATTGGTGAAATCAATGAAACCCATGTGTTTGACTCTTCTCCTATTGTCATATGTGGGAAGATTCTTCCAATGAATCTCATAATACATCCCTTAGTAGAATTGGATTCTATAATGGGAATGGAATAACTATCGTTGTATAGAGAACATATCAATTATCGTGAAAAAGAAATATCTTTTCACTGTTAAAATCATCCCATAATCCTCTGAAAATTAAAGGTAGATGATGAATGTCCTTTGGAAAATCCTTCAACAGTGTGGTTGTTGATTCCATGTGAATAGGCAAACCTCACAAAAATGGTTGTGCCAAAGGAAAGTGAAAACCAAGATTACATGCCCATCATAAGGGAATATGGAGATGTCCTTCTGGAAGAGTTATCAGGACCTCCTCTAGAACATGCGGTAGAGTTATCTATTGATCTCAGATAGAGAGCTACACATATCTCAAAGTGACCCTATAAGATGGCTCCTATCAAACTGGAGGGTTTAATAAACCAGATGCAAGAGCATTAGGAAAAAGTGATCATACACCATTGTACATCACCTTGGGGTACACCAGTGCTATTTGTAATGAAAAATGATATAAAAATGCGGTTGTGTATTGATTATCTATAAATCAACTGGATATCTATAAAGAACAAGTATCTGCTTCCCATGGTATATGACTTGTTAAATAAGTTAAGAGGAGCTCCATACTTCTCAAACGTGGATATTCATTTAAGATATCATTAGTTTAAGGTGAAGAGGGAAGATAATTATAATACTAACTTACATAAAAGCTATGGGAACTATGAGTTTCTAATGATTCCCTTTGGAATTATTAATGTCCATTAAATCTTCATGTATTTTATGAATAATGTCTTTAGAAGTTACCATAATAAAAGTTTTGTAGTGTTTATCGATGATATTATCATCTACTCCAAAAGCAAGGATAAACATGAAGAATATCTAAGTCTTGTGTTGGTGACGTTGATAATGGATATTTTTATGCCATATTCAGAAAGTGTGACTTTTGGATGAAGCATGTCACATTATTGGGACATGTGATCACATGTGAGGGAACTTCTTTGGACCCTTAAAAAACAAAGGCAATGGAGGAATGGCTGAGGCCCTCTAGTGTCCCATAAATCTATAGTTTTGTTGGATAAGGTGGGTACTACAAACGCTTTGTGAGAAATATCTCACAATTTTCAAGACCACTAACTAAGTAAACAAGAAATTGGGTAATGTATGTGTATATGGAAGAATGTTGGAAAAGCATCAAGATGCTAAAGAGAATGATGATCACTACACCTATACTCATATTACAAAAAGTGGAGAACGTTTTGTGATATGAATTGATTCTTCAATGATTTTTTTGGGTTGTTTTCTCATTCAAAATGATAATGTGATAGCCTATTCCTCACGGATGTTTATGATCCATGAGCAGAACTACCCGACGGATGATATAGAGATAGAACCCATTATTTTTTCTTTGAAAATCTGGTAGCACTACCTTTATGGTGAGAAGTGTGAAATATATATCAACCAAAAGAGATTAATGTATATATTCAGGAAAAATGATCCCAACATGCATCAAAGGATATGGTTAGTTTTAATCGTGGACTATGATTTATCTATTCACTATCTTCTTGGAAAGGCGATCAAGGTATCTGGGGCTCTAAACAGAAAAGAACATGCTACTCTTTCCATGTTAAGGATTGAAAAAGACCCTATATTAATGAATATTAAAATGATGGATTTGGAAATCATAGGGAAGGGGATACATCCTACCATTCCCAATGATTATGACACCATGAATCAAAGATACGATTAAGGAGGCACAACGGGGGTGATCTAGTGTTACAAAAAAAGGTGAATGAAGTAATGGATGCGAAGCTGCATGAGTTTCATATCGATGATGATGGTGTGATTCAATTTGGAATACAGATTCATTTTCCATCATCACATGAGATAAATAAGGATCTATTTGACAATTCACATAGACCAACATTATCTATCCATCTTGGTTTCACCAAGATGTAACGAGACCTCCAAGAACACTTATGGTGGGATAAAATGAAGAATGAGATTTTGAAATACATCTCAAGGTGCTTGGTATGTCATTAAGTTAAATAAGAGCTACTAATTTCCATACGGATGATGCAACCATTTCCTATTCCCAAGTGGAAATGGGAGAATGTCTCTATGGACATTGTCTTGGGTCTCTTAAATACATTGAAGGTAAATAATTGAATATGGGTGGTGATTGAATGACTCGCCCAGACTTCCCATTTTATCACTATTTTGGATGATATCTCTCTTGATAAACTTGCAATGATATATGTGAAGGATGTGGTAAGACATCATGGTTTCCACTATCGATTGACTCTGATCGTGATCCACGGTTCACATCTAAATTATGGAGGAGCCTTCTACAGGATTTGAGTACTGAATTGAATTTCGTCATGGACACTCACCCCCAAACTGATGTCAAATCTAAAAGGACTATTTAGATGCACACATACATTTTTAGATACCGATCTTTAAAATTAAAAGGTGGATGGTATCATCATCTCCCATTGGTCATGATTTCATACAACAATAGCTTCATCTCGAGTATTCAGATGGATCCATATGATGCTCTGTGTGGAAAGTGATGTAGAACTACCACCTGTTGGGATGAAGTTGGAGCAAAATAGCAACTTGCAGACGATCTTGTGAAAGAGAAGATAGAGAACATTCAAGTCATCAATAAACATATCAAATCTAGTTAGATTCAATGAAAGAGCTATGCTAACAACCATCTAAGGGACATGGATTTTGATTTTGGAGATAAATTCTGCCTACGAATATCACTATAGAAGAGAGTTATGTGTTTTGGAAAGAAAGGGAAGCTACACCCACTCTATATTGGCCCCTTTGAGATCCATGACCACATAGGATCCATGTAATTTCATCTTGAACTTCCACTGAATATGGATCATGTTCATGATATGTTTCACATATCACTCATGAGGATGTAAATACTAGATCCCTCACATGTACTAAACTCAGTGGTGGTACAATTGAACCTGATCTCTCTTATGAGGGGCATACAGGGAAGATTTTAGACCAGAGATATATGGTTTTTTTAAAAAATACAACCCACCTTGTAAAATTGTTAAGCAGTAACCATATGTATGATGAAAAAACTTTGGAACCAAAGGATGTGATGAAGGCAAAGTAACACTACCTATTTATGTGAAACACAATTTTGAGTGTGAAATTTCATAAGGGGGAAGAATGTAACGACCCAAAGTTTTATCAATGGAAATTTATTCTTTAATCATTCATTAAATTATTATCACATTATGAAAAACAACGAAATTTAATGATAATAAAAACTATGTGACCATTAAACATAATTTTTCAACTTCTGTGATTTGAATTTAAAAAATATGACATCCCCGGTTTGTACGGAATGATTTTTGGGTCTAATAGAACAAAAAATAAATTGTGGTAAATAGTAACCTATACTTATGAATAGTAACATACCCTTTTGTATATTATCATTACATATGATAGTGTATATATATGATTTAAGTGAATGTATGACATACCAATATATTGGAGTTTGTAAATAAATGATTTTAAATTGGTATTTTTCAAATAAACTGTTATTTTATTTTAAAATTTAATTTAACATAATTAAGAAATTATTTTTGAAAATATTAGTTCATTTTTGGAATCTACACATCAAAAAATTTTAGGGTAAATTTAGGGTATTTTTCTAAAATACTTGATTTTTTTTTGAATTTTGAAATTCAATAATTTACAATATATTCTAGAAAATGAATTTATGCATCCTTCTTGAGGCATGGATGATGTAAATTTACATTGGATAGAAGTCACATGAACTTATTACTGTTCATGGTCATTTAATGAACATTATTTCTTGTATTGTGGATAAATAATAAATTAATGAATATAGTATTCTGAAACCCCGCTCCCCTCCACAATAAATACCACCCTTCACACCCTCATTTTTTTGAAACCTATCACCCTCTAAGCCATGAAAAATATATATCCAAACATCTTACTTAGCCCCTACCCCATGTCAAAAAATTCTTGTCTCATCAAATGCCCAATCCAAGCTTCCCTAAAGATGATTCAAGAGGTAATTCACATATCCCTTTTCCTTTAATTTCCTTTCAATTTCATGTTATTTTTTTAAATCTCTCCCCACCTATCCTTATCCACATGGTATGGTAACTCTAGTATCATACATATAATATAACTATATGATACTAATGAAAGAATATATCCTCCAACCCCCTTATCATCTTTTTTATTTTATAAAGGAAAACATTGTTCACGATGTGTTAATTTATCACCTTTAAGAATGACATGTTTTCATTTTCCTTTAACACCTTCAGATCTAGGCATGTGTTAGTTCCAAAAGGAGAATACATACCCTAAATGGGTGTTGAATTATGTTATATTTATTCTTATCCATAAATAATTCATGCCCCACTAGATCATGACCTCTTTGTTATAAGGGTCACTTTGTTTTCTCTTAAGTATTTTGGCAGACCATATTCATCCCTTCTTTATATGGTGATGATGCTTTGAAAGAAATGTAGGGATACAAGCATGAAAATAGACATATTTTTACATGGTTCACCGTCACTGGGCTATGACTATGTAGAATACATCGATGATGTGCTGATGTACCAAATCCACTAAATCTCACTGCCAATTTACAATTTTCAGGATAAATCACTTCTATGACCAAACACACTATTTTTACAGAGTTTAGGGTTAGCTCACGGCTTTACCAAGGGTCACCCCCAATTTCTATTTCTCTAGATCACTACCGGTATAAGGGATCACCCCCTTCCTCCTCCTTTCAATTCATATTTATAAGGAATAAATGTAATGACCCAGAATTTCTGTGGAAATTTTTTTCTTAAATACATGGGAATTTTACAAGTCCATGAAAATTAACAGCACTTGATTCTGAGGACCAGTGTTCCCAGAATCAATTTTGAAGTTTAGTTCGAGTAAGTTCAGTAAATGTATGAGAGGGATTTTATAACTTTTGAACTGGTGCTTATAATTGAAATCTGAGGGCAGCGTTGAACTCACAGCGCCGATATTCACTTAAGAAGACTTCCACCTCAATGGCAGTTTGTCGGGTATGAAAGTTTGTTTTTGGAGTTTTTAAATAAATTAAATAAAAATAAGGTGATAACTTATTTTTATTTTATGGGGGTTAAAACCTCCAAGAGGAGGTTACATGTGGGGGCCACCACACCATAATCACTCATGAGAGGTTATGGTAGTGGGGCCCACCGCACATAACCTCCCTTGGGAGGATATCTGTGGTGGGGCCCACACGGGCTTTAAACCCCCCTCAAACCCCCCATTTAGGTGGGATTAAACTTTCCACCATCCCCCATTAATTTAATGTGCCAACTCTCACAATTAATTAATTGAACTCTTTCATTTAATTAATTGGAACCTTTTGAGTTATTTTGAATTCATGCCAACAATTATGTAATAGACAAATAGATTATTTTATTTTCGTTGGAATCTATTCAATTGGTGGTGCTATGAGAGTGAACTTGGAGAACCCTTGGATAATTATCCATCAATGAAGAATAATAAGAACACATCTTCATCATCCACTGAAGAACTATGAACTCTTTCTTTGATCTTCGACCGATCGAAAAGAGAAGGAGCTGACCACGAAGAATGCCGACGATGCTTCTTCCTCATTTTTCTACCACGGACGCTTCCCAACGTTAACGAATCGACGTCCGCCATTCCCCTCCTTCCTCTGTCAATGATCGACTAGCTGGGTAGGGGTTGTTCTATGTATGAGCTTTACCCTCCATTCTTCGTCGTTCAAATTATGGATTGTGAAATTTCGATTGATATCACCAAAATGAGGAGGGTTCGGACCGCACGAACACGGCCCCAACCTCCCCCTTTCTTCTATCTCGCTTGATAACAAAGGCGGCGGCACAATAGCATCACTGAAAGAATGGACCGCAGCAGAGCAACGCTACCGGCATCGGGCTAGCAGCAAAGAAAACCGACAGGGCATGGGCCGCCGAGTCACCAGAGGGGCACAACATCGTCGCGCCGTGCGGGGGGAAGGGTTGCGGCTAGGAGGTCCATAGTGTTCAGACGGGGAGCATGACGTCGTTGCACCATGCAGAGCATTAGGGATTTGTGGACAGGGTGGGCCATAGTGGAGGAGCTGGAGCGGGACCCATCGGGTCCCGCATGACCTGGACCGGCACTAGTTTGGGATCCCACTTGAACGACAATGCCATTTGGGAGCCAGGGGGTGAGCTGTTTCCCCCTGGCCGTGTCTAAGGCAGACCCCTGCCAGGATGCCAGGTCGCCAGGCCAACTGGGCTGTCAGGCCCACCGTGCCGCCAGGCCGACCGGATCGCTGGGCCAAGCGGGATGCCAGGCCAACTGGGCCGTGGGCCGCCATCAGGATAGGCCGCCCCTTCAGGTCGGGCCACTCCCTCGGGTCGGGCCGCCTTCGGCCTGGGCTGCCCCCTCAGGTCGGGCCACCATCTCAGGCCAGGGCCACTCCTTGGGCTGGGCCACTCCCTTTAGGGCTGGGTCGGACCCGCAGACCAGTTCAGACCCACAGACCGGGTCAGACCCTAGTACAGACCCGATTATCCCAAATACACCTTTTCACCCCTATATTGGACTACGGGTGTTCGATCGACGAACCGTTTGCGGCGGTTCAAATCATAGAGCAAGACAAATATTTCGGCATACCCCACATGAGGTTTGGACATAGTTGTTGTTTGTTTAGGTTGGATTGATAGTAAAAACCAATCAGGGCCCTAGAACCGAAATGCCAATAACTGACAGACCAAGCGTCTGATTGACACGTCGTCTGTTGCATTGAGATCCCTACGATGAGTCGGACCATGGAGATACTTCTTCATGGGATTTTTTGATAGTTGTAATATCAACCCATAGCTCATGGAGCGGATCCTCCTGGAGATGAGTGAGCGGAGTACGAAGACTTAGTAGCTAATTGATACATGATGACAATTGACCTTTTGACTTTGAGTGTTTCAACAAGTCTAGTGGGAAGCGCCTCTATGTGACGATGCATACCCACAGTGGGGAGAACCTCTGTGTGACACAGTATACCCACGGTACTCGACAGGATGAGTACCTCAGTAGGCTGTGAGGGGGAGCGCCTCTATGTGACACGGTAGACCCACAGTGGGGAGGGCCTCTTTGTGACGCAGCAGACCCACGGTACTCTATAGGAGGAGTACCACAACAGTCCAGGACAGTGGAAAGTGCCTCTGTGTGACGTGGCAGGACCACAATACTCTATAGAGGAGGAGTACACCATCAGCCGAGATTCTGACAGTTTTACTGTGGATGTTCTTGCTACTAACCCAAGAATGAAATACGGATTTGAGCTGAGTGAGTGACTTTTGTGTTTACCTCATGATTGAAATGGGTTACTAGATAACTTAGGTATATGTATGGGCATATACGTATGTAATGGTTATCCATTGTTTCTTTATGTAGTGGTTATGCATGTTGGATATTGTGAGACCTTTAGGATCCCAGAGTCCCTATTGAGTATTGTTATACTCACCCCTGCACGGGTGATGCTCGCACCTCGTTGTGTTGAATACAGACAATGAATAGTGCTGATGGAGGCTGAGAGCACCAGGACAGGACGATACCCAGAGTAGGACCTTATGAAGATTCCTTACATAGAGGAGTCTGACGGATTTGAGTGTTGATGTGGCCTTCTATACCAACCCTTCAGGTAGGAACCCTAAAGGATGATCCTGGAGGTTCTCTTTACCTTTCAGTTGTTTGTCCCTTTGTCAGTTGTACTTGCTTTCAGTTGTACCTGTACATTAATATGGGGCTTGTATTTCTATCACCATTTACTTTCATGCAAATCTACTGTATATAGTATTTATTAGTTTTTTTTCTTCCAGTTGTGTACTCTGTTTGTGTGTGTTTACTTTTTATAAAGGAAATTCCTTCTTAACTTAGGGATTTACGCCATTATTGTTAGTCTCCAGCCCCTGGCCTATGGAAGGCAAGCTTGGGGTAGTAACGGGAAGGGTCCTGAGGATGGGTCATGACAAATTGGAATCAGAGGATTCGGTTCTACCACAGAACTTATGACTCTGATCATTCTTTTCGGTGAAGCAATAGTATTAAGGGTACTATGTGTGGTTTTCAGTTCTGGGAGTCCAGTGTTGGTGTGGGTGGCCGACGAATCCATACACCAGGACCCTAACTACTGATTTCAGACTTAGTTCACGAAAACACTGAACACGTGTGTGTTTTCACAAGTTTTCATAAGCCAACTCAACCAGGTCAGCTCACTAGGTATAATCATTTGACCGCGTCACAACTGTTTCTTTTAGGATGCCTCCTTGCAGAGCCCCGAGAGTCGTATGCTCTGACAGCCCACCGAGCAATGAGGCCTCGATGTAGCGACCTTTACCAGTAGAGGCACCAGTGGTAACACTTCTCGTTGGGCCACCGATGCCACCAGCCCCAGCAGCAGACGATGCACTCCTCTTGAGCGAATTTCATGAGTTCCAGTGCCAGAGGCCACCTAGGTTTTGGGAAGAGATGGACCCACATGCGGTTGAGGATTGGCTAGATGCTGTGGTGAGAGTCTTCAGGCTTGAAGGGACACCAGTAGACCTCATGGTGATCCTTGCTACGAGTCTCCTTCATGAAAAAATAGGTAGGTGGTGGATCCTAATTCTCCAGGTCCACAACAAGGTGGCACTACTCTGGACAGAATTCGAGAGTCTAGTTTGGGCGGAGTTTGTTCCAGCGACTCTTCGAATGGGGAATATACAAGATATACATCATCTACATTAAGGTAGCCTGATTGTAACTCAGTACTCAACAAGGTTCACCAACCTCTCGCGGTACTCCACATATATGGTGAGGGACCCATTCTTTAGAGCCTGAACCTTTGAGCATGGGCTCAGGTGAGAGATCAGAGCATCGATGATCTCCCTCAGCATCCTGACGCAGGTGGGGGTGTTAGATAGATCCCTCCTAGTAGAGTGTTTTGTTGATAAGAAGTCACCAGTAGAGAGACCCACTACTGGTTGACATGAAGTGGCGTATTCTGCAGCTGGTAGTAGGCAGATGAAACAGAGGTACAAGAGGATCAGACCCACGACTGGATGACTGCATAACTTAGGATCAGTTGTTCGGGGAACCTGGGGTAGTGACATTTATGCTCAGAGAAAACAGTGCTACTCATGCTGTGGGCAGGGTCACATGGCTCGTGACTATGTGACCCACCATTCATATGATCAGCAGATAGTTGAGGGACCTCCCAGGAAGAGGCATAGGTTCGATCGAGGTGGTCCATAGGGCGCAGGCGGACGTGGCAGAGGATCTGGTCATGCAGCTAGCGGTGGACGACATTACGAGGTGTTAACACCACCACCACCCGGAGGACCACCCCGACTATAGGGAGCTGGTGGATATGGGAGAGCTCAGCTTCAGGTAGCTAAGGCCTATGACCATGGCACTCAAGTGATGATTCGAGGTATGATCTGTGTCTACTCCACCTTAACTTCAGTTCTTATAGACACAGGTGCCATTCATTCTATCATATCCACGACCCTTGTTTGGAGCTTGGAGATTTTGACGGAGACGCTGACTCGATCCTTGCTGCTAGAGACTCTTATGGGAGCAGACTCGATGAGTACCAACTCATGCCAGTAGTGTGAGATAACTCTAGGAGGCGAGAGCTTTGGTTTAGATCTCCTCGTAGTAGCGTCGAGGCCTTACGACGGCATCTTGGGTATGGACTGGTTATCTATAGGCCATGCTTAGATTGACTGTATTAGGTGCAATGTGTGGTGTGTCTGCATGGATGGGACCAGGTTCACCTTCACTGGTGGGAAGGGAACCTTTGAAGAACAGGACAGACTTACTCAGAGGAGGGTGAAGCCGATCACTTAATAGTTGTCTTACCTTACCCTTAGAGTAGTAGATATGGAGAGTCTGAATTATCCAGTAGTGGTGGAGCAATACTCGGATGTTTTCCCTGATGATGTTCCAGGACTACCTCCTCATAGAGCGGTGGAATTATACATTGACATGTACCCCGGGACGACACCGATATCTACTCCAGCATATCGGATGGCTCCTGCTGAGCATCATGAGATGCAGGTACATCTAGAGGACTTGCAAGGGAAGGGATTCATATGGCCTAGTGTTTCTCCCTAGGAAGCCCTGATTCTAATTTCCAAGAAGGAGGATGGGAACTTGAGGCTCTGTGTGGACTACTGTCACCTGAACTAGGTGACCGTGAAGCAAAAGTATCCACTCCCGAGGATTGGCGACATTTTTTATCAGCTCAAGGGAGAACGATGGTTCTCGAAGATATACCTTATATTAGTCTATCACCAGCTCAGAGTTCGAGATGAGGATGTGCATAAGATGACCTTCAGATGTCGGTACAACAACTATGAGTTCTTGGTTTTTCCCTTCTGTGTAACAAACACTCCAGTAGTGTTCATGTGTCTCATGAACATGATCTTACATCCATACCTCGATCACTTTGTCACAGTCTTCATCGATAACATTCTGATCTACTCAACTATTGAGGAGGAGCTTTCCAACCAATTGCAGGTTGTACTGGACACACTCCGAGAGCACCAGATTTATGGTAAGCTCTCTAAGTGATAGTTTTGGATTTGAGAGGTTCAGTTCTTGAGACATGTCATCTCAGAGGCTGGAGTTTCAGTGGATCTAGCAATGATTAAGGATTTACTTTATTGGGAGCCACCCAAAAGTGTGACAGAGGTACGAAGTTTCCTGGATTTGGATGGATACTACCAAAGATTCGTTCTAGAAATCTCCAGAGTTGAAGCCCACTATCAGCCTTGACAAAGAATGAGAAACCCTTCATGTGGTCAGAGAGATGCTAGTAGAGATTTTAGGAGTTGAGGAAGAGGATGGCTAGTGCCTCCATCTTGAGTCTTCCAGAGGAAGTTGTAGGGTACATAGTAAACTGGGATTCATCAGGGACCAGACACAGGTGTGTCCTGATGTAGGATCGAGCTGTGATCGTGTATGGTTCTCGGTAGCTAAGACAGAATGAGAATAAATATTCTACCCCTGACCTGGAGTTAGAATTAGTGGTCTTCTCCTTGAAGATGTGGTGGCACTATATTATGGGAGAATGTTTCACCATGCACATTGATCATAAGAGTCTCAGGTTTATCTTATCTCATAAGGACCTGAACTTGAGACAGTAGTGATGGCTTGGGTTCCTCCAGGACTATGACATCGAGATAGTCTATACTCCGAGGAAGGAGAATTTTGTTGTAGATGCTCCCAGTAGGAGATCTGGTATACAGTAACGAGGAGAGGTGACAGAGCAATTGGCTGCCTTACAGATATCCTTTGTGGATAGGGATGGAGTAGCCTAACTATAGTCTCTCAAAGTCTCTACTCCACTTCTTCAGTGAATCAGGGGGCATAGCGTGGACACACTGACTATGAGATTCTACGTGCTCAGATATCCACATGGCAGGCACAAGATGGATTTTCTGAAGTTGGGGAGCACTTCATTCTCTTCCGAGTTCGTACCGTGGTATAAGTTGCAGTTCGGGTGGAAGTGTTGAGGTAGTTCCACACTTCTCCTTTAGTGGTACATCTAGGAGTGGTGATGATGTACCACGACCTTTGACGACAGCACTGGTGGCTAGGTATGAAGAAGGAAGTAGCGGAATTTGTCTCTAAGTGCCTCACTTGTTAGCAAGTTAATGTAGATCACCTGGTTCTAGAAGGCTTGGTTCAGCACTTAGAGGTACCAGAGTGGGTGTGGGATGGGATATCCATGGACTTCATGATGGGTCTTCCACGTACATCTAGGAGTCACAATTAAATATGGGTGATCGTTGAACGACTCGCCATATCGTCCCACTTTCTATCGATCAGATAGCAGGGCTCAGTAGAGAGCTTGGGACGCCACTATGTGCCTAAGATTGTGTGTTCACATGGAGTAACTTCTTCTATTTTCTTCGACCGTGATGCACGGTTTACATCCCATTTATGGAAGGGGTTGCAGGAGGCTTTTGGGATGCAGCTACGTCTAAGCACCACCTTCCATCCTCAGATGGATGGCCAGACTGAGATAACCATTTAGACTCTCAAGGACATGCTTCGTACTTGTGTCTTCAACTTTATTCATAGATGGGAGAACCACATACCTTTGCTGGAGTTTTTTAGAACAACAATTATCACTCCACCATAGGTATGTCACATTTTGAGGACTTTTATGGTCGACCTTGCATATCGCCACTGTGCTAGATAGACCTAGGAGAGTCGACACTAGTGGGACTAGAGATGGTAGGAGCTTCCATGGAGAAGGTGCATATCATCCAGGAGTGGATGAAGACTACATATAGCAGGTAGAAGTCATATGCTGACAAAAGGTAGAGACCTATGGAGTTCAAGGATGGAAACCACATGTTTCTACGGGTCTCACCACGATGAGGTCTATGGAGATTTGGCCGAGGTGGCAAGTTATCTCTGCAGTACATCAGAACATTCCAGCTCCTCAGTAGAGTATGTGAGGTGGATTACCGCTTATCTCTTCCACCTCAGTTGCACCGGGTGCACGACATCTTCCACGTATCTCAGCTGAGGAGATACGTGGATGACCAATCCTACAACATCAACCATGGGGAGCATGAAATCGATGACAGGGAAACATTCATGGAGGTTCCAGTGGAGATTGAAGATCGACAAGAGCGAGTCCTACATGGACGGTTGATACCTCTGGTGCGCATACGCTGGCATCATGGGAACCTCCAGGAGAGAACATGGGAGAGGGAGGCTCAGATGTGGGATCAGTACCACCATTTGTTCCCTTAGTTTGAGTTGTATCTTATGCGGACGTGAAGACCTGAGGTGAGGAGAATTTCAAGACCCATAATTTTCATGGATTTTTTTAAATACATGGGAATTTTACGAGTCCGAAAAAATTTACGGCGCTTGATTATGAGGCCTGGTGTGACCAAAATCAATTTCTTAAGTTCTCTTCAGGTATGTTCAGAAAAACTACGAGTTTGATTTTATAACTTTTGAACTGGTGCTCATAATTGAAATCTGAGGGCACCGTTGAACTCACAACAATGATATTATCTTAATAAGACTTTCACCACGATGATAGTAGGCCGGGAAATGGAAGTTAGTTTTTGGGGTTTTTAAATAAATTCAATACAAATAAGGTGATAACTTATTTTTATTTTGTGGTGGTTAAAACCTCCAAGAGTTGGTTAGAGGTGCGGGCCACCACACCATAACCTCTCATTAGAGGTTATGGTGGTGGGTTCCACCCACACATAACCTCCCTTGGGAGGATATCCTTGGTGGGGCCCACACAGGATTTAAACCCCCTCTAACACCCCATTTAAGTGGGATGAAACTTTCCACCTTCCCCCATTAATTTAATGTGCCAAACCACAAAATTAATTAATTGAACTCTTTCATTTCATTAATTGGAGCCTTTTGAATTCTTTTGAATTCATGACTACAATTTAATTATAGACAAATATATTATATTATTTTGGTTGGCATCTATTCGATTAGTGAATCTTTGAGATAGAATGTGGAGAACCCTTGTAGAATTATCTCTAGATGAAGAATGCGAAGAACTCCTCTTCATCATCCACCGAAGAATGACGAACTATTTATTTGATCTTTGACCGATCCAAAAAGAGAAGGAGCCAACCGCGAAGAACACCGATGATGCTTCTTCATCGGTTTCTTACCCTGAATGCTTCTCGACGTTAATGAATTGACGTCCGCCATTCCTCTCCTTCCTCGATCAACGATCGACAAGCAAGGTAGGGGTTATTCGATGTATGAGTTTTACCCTCCATTCATCATCATTCAAATTATTGATTGTGAACATCCGATTGATATAACCATAACAAGGAGGGCTGGAACAGCATGAACACGGCCCGTCCCTCCCCCTTTGTTCTATCTAAATTTATAATTATGAAGACGACACAATGGTGTCGCCGGATGAATGGATCGTGGCGGAGCAACGTGACTGGCATCGGGCCGACCGTGAAGAAAACCAGCGACGCAAGGGCCACCGGGTCGGCTGAGGGGAGTGGTGCCATCGCGCCACGCAGAGGAGGTAGAGGCCGCAGACAGGTTGGGCCGGAGTGGAGGGGGTGTGGCGCCATCATGCCCCGCGGAGTAAAAGGAGCCATGGCCATGGATGGCCATGGTGGAGGAGTTGGAGCAGCTGGCCGCTCAGTCAGACGGGAGGAGCGGGACCGGCACCACCTAGTGCCGGTTTGGGATCCCACCCGAATGGATTTGCCATTCGGGAGCCAGGGATGTGTTGTTTCCCCCCTGGCCGCAGCTAAGGCTGACCCCCACCGGGCTGCCGGGTTGCCATGCCGACCAGGACGCCAGGACGACTGGGCCGTCGGGCCAACCTGGCCGCCAGGCCAAACCGGGCCACCAGGCCACCATCGGGCCAGGCCACCCCCTTTGTCCAGGCTAGTCCCTCGGGCCGGGCTGCCTTCGGGCCGTGACACCCCCTCGTGTCGGGCCCCCGTCTCATGCCGAGCCACCCCTCGGGGCGGGCCACTCCCTTCAGGGATGGGTTGCCCCCATGGACTAGTTTGAACCCGTGGATTAGGTCGGAACCGCGGGCAAGGTCGGACCCCAGTCTGGACCTGATTAGCCCGAATACACCTTTTCACCCATGTCTTGGGCTACGGGTGTCTGATCGACGAACCGTCTGTGGTAGAAGAAATATTAGAGTGATATGGATCTTTTTTCATACCCCACATGAGGTTTGGACACATTTGGGGTACATTCGGGTTGGTTCGAACCTAAAAACCAATTGGGCCCCTGGAATGGAAATTCCAATAACTAACAGACTAGGCTTCCAATTGATGCGTCGTCTGTTGCGTTGAGATCCCTACGATGATCGGGACCTTTAAGATACATTTACATGGGATTTCGTGATAGATGGAATGTCAAATCATAACTTGTGGAGCAGATCCTCTTACTGATGAGCGAGCGGAGTACGGAGACGTAGTACCTAGCTGAGACTTAATGACTACTGAACTTTCGTCTCGGAGTGTTTCGACTAGCCCAGTGGGAAGCACATCTGTGTGACGCGGCAGACCCATAGTGGGGTGCCCCTCTATGTGACGTAGCTGACCCACGGTACTCAACAATTTTAGTACCTTAGAAAGCTACAAGGGGGAGCGCCTCTGTGTGACGCGATAGTCTCATAGTGGGGAGCACCTCTGTGTGACACAGCCGACCCATGGTACTCGACAGGAGGAGTACCACAGCAGTCCAGGATAGTGGGAAGCACCTCTGTGTGATTTGAAAGGCCCACAATACTCTATAGAGGAGTACACCATCAGTCGAGATTCTGACAGTTTGACTGTGGAGGTTTATGATTCTAACCAAGAATGAAATCCTGGTTTGTGCTGAGTCAGTGACTTTTGTGTTTACCTCATGATTGATATGGGTTATCGGATAACATATGTATATGTATGGGAATATACCTAAGTAAGGGATATCTATTGTTTCTTTACTTTTTGGTTATCCTTACTAGATATTGTGAGACCTTGTGGGTCTCGGGGTCCCTACTGAGTATGGTTATACTCACCCCTGCACGGGCAATGCCCGAGCCTTGTTGTGTTAGATGCAGACGACAGACATTGCTGATGGAGGCCGAGAGCACCAGGACTGGATGTTACCCAGAGGTGGACCTTACGACGAGTTGAGACACAGAGGAGTATGACGAACATGGAGTGATGAGGTGGCCATCTGTACCTACCCTTCAGGTAGGAACCCTAGAGGACGATTCAGGAGCTGCTCTTTACCTTTCAGTTGTTTGTCCCTTTTTCAATTATAATTGCTTTCCATTGTACCTGTACTTTACTGTTGGGATTGTATTTCCATCCCCTTTTAATTTCCATCACTTCTTCTGTATACGTTATTTCTTTTTGTTTTTCTTCTAGTTGTGTACTCTATTTGTGTGTGTTTACTTTTTATAAAGGCAATGCCTTCCCAGCTTAGGGATTTACGCCTTTGGTGCTAGTCTCTAGCCCTTGGCCTAGGGAAGGCGTTCTTGGGGTAGTCATGGCACAGGTCCTGAGGACGGGTCGTGACAATCAACTCACAGTTTATGGAAATATAGTACTGTTCATTATCACAATTGAATGCATCCTCCACTGTATGTAGATAATTTATTGAAGTACAATTTTCTTCCTCTGATGAATACCTTTTACACTGACCAATGGGAAATAACCTTTTCAATTACCTTCACAAAGATACCTACTTCTTGAAGCTCCCAATTTCTCAAAGCTCAAACACGCCTTCGTGAATTCCCTGCTTCTTTGCAAAGAAAACAACTTCGCAGAGCAGAGGTCATCATAGAGCTCAAGGCTTCACAAAGAGACTTCCTTTATGAAGCCCACTAATACAATGTGGAATAAACCTATTTCCTGGATCTAAAATTGCTACCACAAATTTCCTACCTTTTTCAAAGAACACACCCTCTACAAACCTCATTTACTATTCGAGAGCTACAAATTTCTCTGGGAAAACTCTCTTCCCTTTTATAGAGTGTGGAGGCCTATTTATAAGCAATTCCATCCACTCAAGAAACATATACACAAATTTAGTGCTACATCATCTCGAATTTCAAAGCTATGAAATTCCCAACAAAAGTTTCTCTATTTCGTGATGCACCATGGAAATTTTCAAATCACAGAGTTCATCGTAATCACATAGTGTTCCATCAATTCCTTTGTGACACCACCGCAATGCTCCCTCGTAATGCTATTCACCTCTTCGGGTCGTGAAGATTGTACTAATCACATATATCACTATCAAAATTATTCATGTCCTTGAGAAATACAATTCATGAATCCTATATCTATAAAACTAATGCCTTTTCCATATTTTTATGAGATCTTCAAGGAAATCCACTTTTCGCGATGCTCACTGAACTCCAATGTTTGGACCCTAAAAATTTGGAAGAAATGGAAAATGAATCCACATTGTATCTATTTTTTGTACCTCCTCCTTTTATTATATTCCTTTTTCTTGGTTATTTGTCAACAGTAATTTTCAACAACATATCTAGAACTCGTCTGTTCACCATGAAAACCTACATTGTCAACAAACACAACCAACCCAAAAATGCAGAAATGTTGCCTTGAGGGATTTTTAACCTAACATCATGAATCTATTTTTAGGTTTGAAATTGATTATTTTATATGTATTATATCATATTTAATGTTATAGATCCAACTTATGTACATATTACTAAATGATTAAACAAAACAAGTTTGTAGTGGTCGAAAACCCGCCCGAATTAACAAAAAAGATGATCATAAAATTTCATTTAATGGTTAATTTCCATGGTATATAAATAAATTATTTATAATATCTTTCAAGTTCTATAACCTCATAAATAACATATAATTACAATTCTAGATTTTTATCCACGTTTTAAATGAACTTCCATTCATGAATACATGTGAACCGTTCAAGAAAAGTTTAAAAAAAGACATTCACGAACAATGAATTTAATCACTATAACTCATCCATATGAACATAATGAACATAATAATACCTTAATTAATATTATAAATGTATTAAAGATACTCTAATTGTTAATTAATGAATCTATTTTGTTTATACAGGACATTAAAATGATGAAATCATTCAAATACATGGTAAGGGGAAATTCTCAAACCCAACATTCTTTCTACGGGTTCTCCCTCTTCCACTCCATTTTCTATTTGTTTACTCCATAAAAATAATTTGTTCATCATTATCTTAACTTTTTTGGGATATACATGTTTTATATTTATACTCATGACAAACCCAATTTTTTTCAAAAAGAAATATTATTTCGAATAAACTCACTCTCAACGCTTGTTTCTCCTTCACGCATCGTTGATTGTTTTATGTCAAGAATGTTGTTCCCACTAAATTATTGAAAGAAAATTTTTATGAGTGTATTACTTATGATGTGAAAAAAAATTTATTCAATGGTTTTTTATATACATTTTTGACATATGTTCTATGTGGAATGCATGATAATGTATATGTTATGGTGTGACGGGTGTGCCCGAAATTATATAGTGCAATATGAATGTTATGATCTGACGGGTGCACCCATAATTATACATCACACCAATGAATTGTTTATATTGGTGAATATCATGAGTTAAATGGAAATTATGTGTGAACATGATGCTATCTTTGTACACAACTATGTGTGGTAGTTGACCAATGAGACATGATGTTTCATTTTTATGCATTCCCAAATTTCATTACATTTATTAATGCTTCCTCTCATGTTCATGATCATTTGACTATGGTTTGATTTTTTTCAATAATTTATATATTTTTCATATTTATCCTCTTACTGATATTTTATCTCACCATTTATTGATGTATATCATCAGGTGATTATTTGTACTAAAGAGTTTTCAATGGATAATAAGATGCTAGAGAAGAATGGATTAAATAAAAGTTTGTATATTATGTTTTAAACGTTATGTATGGTCCTAGTTTTTCGAAGACACTAAACCTTTGGATCCTCATTGTGTAATAATGTTATGATGTTTATATTAAAAAGGATATAATAGTAGTGTAAGAAAAGGACGTGTTTCTAGAGAAGAGGTGTGGATGGGATCCACCTAATTGTTTGATCAGGGGTAATTTTTGTTGTGCACAATCATCAACATCTCATTACCATAGTCACTATTACCAAAAACCCCCAATGGTTCCATCATCTATAACACAGTACATACCTTCTTTCCAAAGGTAGGAATTCACCTAGGATTTTAGGCCGAATGACACTTGGGGACTCACATTGGTTGAGAGGATGGTAGGATAGGCTCATCCCACCATTTTGTAGGGTATTATTTTCTATTCATGAACTCTATTTTAGATTTATAATATGTCCACAAATTAGTTCCTGATCCCAATATAAGACCATTTACACACAAAAATGAATATTGTTTAATTCCCTTTCATATGAAAAAACAAGTGTCCTTTAAGTGAATCCATCTGTATGTATTTGATGTTATCCATCATTCTTTGATAATTGGAGGTTGCTTATGTGATGAAGATGTATAACCAAGAACCTCAGAATTGGCTACCATGAAAAGAGATAGTTATTATTATGAGGAGGTTACTAATCCATTATGAGGATTCATATCTATCCTAGTTATTGCAAGAATGAAATCCCATGTACTTCATTAGACCTGTGCAGTTTAACATCATGTGGAGAGGAATTATAGGGGTCCTCTAGGACACAATGTGCACAAACTTTTGTCCTTTGGGGGTATCATATGTATCCATATTTTTGAGAGAATTAGAGTTTTAATAGTTCTTTTTTGGTACATACTCATTCTATATTACCTTTTCATTATAGAGACATATGATGTTGATTACCTGATTGTTGCATTTCTCTAAGCCCATGTGATCTATGATCAGTGTGAGTAACAAGGGATAGAAAATGATCATTTTTTCATTGAACATGGTATGGGACTTATGTTATGGGACCACACTAAAGAAACTTATTACAAAGATCGTTCCTCAGAGTGACATCCTACATATCTTGGATATGGAAGGAATCCAATTCATCATAGTTCAATTTATTTATCAATCTTTAATTGTATGAGTTAGAGTAATCATGCCATGGTAATGATTAGGTCCTTATAGTTGAAACAACATCAACGTTAGGATTACATCGAAATGGATGTTTATTTGGGATATATCCTTAAGAATGTATCCTATGTTTCCTGGTTATTATAGTAATCAGAGTTATCCTAGTTCAGTCACTCCATTGGGACATACCAGAAGTTATACGACCTTCTGGTAGAGACTTGTGATGAGAGTGATATGATTATTGAATCTCTCTAATCTCACATTAGCTATGCTCGTTGTGAGAAATAATGGATGGAAGTGATCAATATCATCACAATGAGTGTGAGGGACTTATGTACTGGGATATCCTAGTATAACTAGAACCATAAAAGGTAGCCTATATATCTGGAATAATGTAGGAATAATAGTTGTCATAACTTCATTATTTGGGGATTACACATAAAGATTACCCTAGACATTTGGACATACAATGTTATGTCTCTAGTCCGAGCTTACAATCTGAGGTTTCCCCTGTGACCCACTTTACTACCTAACATGTCATTATTTTTGGCTTTTCATGATCTATAGTTGAGTATCTATATGGAGTATATGAATAGAACTAAATTATCTAGTTGGTCTATCTAAATGACTTTTTGTAACCTGAGTGGCGTATATGAGGGTTTCGGCATGACCAAAGCTAACTTTCGAAGAGTAAATTGTATGATCCCAGTGGTATATCCTAGAATCCATTATTTATTATTGTTATATTTTCTAGTGGATGTCGCACGATCCAACTGTCTACCCTTGGTGTCATTCACAATAGTTGGCTTGACACATTTTGTGGGTGTTGTAAGATTCAAAATAACATGTCTCTATGGGTGTCACGAGTCATGAATAACATCCTTGCAGGACATAGCAAGACATGGTTGACATTTCTAGAGGGTTTCAATATTATTATATAACTTTCCAAAATGGTGTCACAAGGGATTAGTTGACGAGTCCAGATCCATCCAAAAGACATAGCTAACATGAGCTAGTGTCATAATATGAGTCAGGTGATGTATCTAAAGGACATCGTGAGGCATTAGAGATGAACACCGAGGGATTCATGAGACTAAATTGGTACACCCAAGGGTCCTTTTGACTTTATATGACATGTTCGGATGATTTTTTGTGCCCAAATAGTATGATGAAGGAACGTTGTTAGATACAGTTGACTTGTCCTTGTATTCTTGTGTGCCTTGAATGATTCACATGAAGCACATGAGGGTAAAATAACATGTTTTATTCTTATGTATTCCACCATTAATATTTTTTCTATCCTTTTTTTCTGATTTCTTTATTTCCATTCAGAGTGAGTTTATTTTAAGTCTCGTATAATCTGGCATACATGTGGGAAGTTCTATGTATGTATTTCGAGGATCCCTCTATGTGATGTATGAATGATCAAATGAAGTTCCTTATGCATGGTTCATGATCACCCCATCTATTTTTCAGAATATTACTTGAAGAAATAATTGAAGGTCACATGATTAGCCGCTCGAAGAAATCCTCTATGGTACTTATACCAAATACCTATAAATAGTTTTCTTGGTCATGGTAGGTAGTAGGGCATTTTTCTTGTAGGGGTATGAAATTTATAGGCCTCACCACCTCAGTTATTCTCTATATTTCTTGTAGTATCTAGCACCAATCCTGGCTAGAGTCGGTGAAGGGGTTTTGAGCAATGCATCTTTAAGAGAATTTCTCATGGATTTCTCTGAGAGAATCACCTAATATTCGGTTGACATGAGTCCCTCCCATTAACAACATATTTATTGGATAATTTTCAACTAATTTGGAAATGGTTTATTAGGATGTTAGGATGAAGGTGTCACGAACCATCCTCGGTGCCCGTGTCGTGACTACCCCAAGCCCGCCTTCCATAGGCCAGGGACTAGTGACTAGCACCAAAGGTGTAAATCTCGATAAAAAGGGAAGGCATTGCCTTTATGATAGTAACAAACACAACATAGTACGCTAGTCAAGTAAGCACTAAGAAAATATAAGTACAAAAGTAAGTGATCAAATGTAAATGGGCGAGTATACAAACCCAACTGATAGTACAGTAAAACTAAAAAGAAAGTACAACATCAGTAAAGTAAAGCGGAAACCACTGATTTGTCCTCCGGGAATCCCACCTGAAGGGTGGGTACAGATGGTCTCCTCGGCACCTCGGGTCCATCCTTCCGCTCCATGTACGCCTCACCAGGTGCTCCTCCTCTAGGTACTGTCCATCTCCATAAGACTCCTCCACGATTAGTGTTGTCCCCCGTCTGCATCCAACACAACGCAGTGCGGGCATAGCCCGTGCAGGGGTGAGTATACGATTTATAGTAGGGACCCTGAGACCCCCGAAGGACTCCTATAATCCATGAAGGATAAACTACAAGTAATGATACAACATGAAGTATCAACCAACTCTACTTAGTTATATGCCCATACATATACCTAAGTCTTTAATCACAGCCCGACTCCTACTCTCGAGCCCAATCACAACCCAGTCTACACAGGAAGGAACTCAATCACAATGTTGTTAATGATTGAAAGTCAAGACTCAGCTCATACAGGTATACACATTTTGTATAGAAATAAAGATGATCATATGTAGTCAATGATTCATCTAAGCTGTCGGACCCACACATGATAAAATTCCAGCTAAACTGTCAGACCCACACAGGATACAAGACCAACTACTCTGCTAGAATCACACAGGATACAAGTATAGAGGTCAATACTGCTGGACCCACACTGGATAAAAGAATAGTTGTAATTTCCATCGAACCCACAGAGGATTCTAGTATGTTAGTCATCACTGTCGAACCCACGAAGGATTCCAGCATAGTAGTCGATGCAGTCACAACCAGCTCTAGGGTTCCCGCACACAGCACGCTCGATTCCATGAGGGGCCACTCCTCAAGCAAGGAGGTAGAAACATAAACTATCATGAAGTCTCAAGTTGATGTATACCAATGTTTTTTTTAATCAAAAGAAACCCAACGCGACAGATGGTGCGTCAAACAGACGCCCGATCTGAGAGTTATTGAATTTTCCGTTCCAGGGGCCCGGTTGGTTTTTAAGCTAAAACCAACCCGACCATACACTAGCTGCATCCAAACATCAGGTGGATTATTCCAAAATAACCTTCCAATAAAAAGGAATTCAACATAGTTGATGTCATGTCAATCAGACGTTTGGTCCTTAAGTTATAAGTGTTTCCGCTCCACGGGCCCTGCTGGTTTCAGTTTCAAACCAGCCCGGCCATACCAAACCTTTGATGAAACCTTGAGCGTAATATACCAAAACAAACATCTCGATCAAAAGATTCCAACTCAATGGATGGTGCGTCGTTCGGAGATTTGTAGCTCATGTTATGGGAAAAAGATAGAAAAACAGTCTGGAGTGGGTGGTCTGGGCCTGGTCCGACCCGGCCCGACCCACCCTGGGTCAGCCCAAACCGGGCGACCCGACCCGGGTCTGGGCCCAGCTCGGCCCGGCCTGGTCCGCATGACCCACCCTGGCCCGTCCGGGGGGGGGGGTTCTGCGGGCGCGGCCAGCTCGCCGAGCGGGGGGCGCGACCCCCGATTCTGCGAACATGGCGCCAGACTGGCGCCGCTTGTCTCCTGCATCCCACACGGCCGCGGGATCCCTTCTATATGGCTGTGTCAGGTGCCACGGTGGTCTTCTTCCATTGGCTCACTGGGGCGCTGTCGCCTCCAGGCAGGCGGCTGGTGTCGTCCGCCACCTCCGGTCGTAGGCGGCACCGCACTGACGTCCTGCACCGCCGCGGTCTTCTGCGGGCCACCAGAGTCATACCAGTGGTCTGTTTTTTCTTCCATCCGCACCTGCGGTCGTCTTGGGATCTGAACTGCACAACGATGGTTCCAAATATCCATTGTGGTCTTGTTTCGTCATCTCCAATATCCTGTGCATCAAGAACAATACAGCGATGGGTCCAGACTTATTCGTTATTCCGTACCCACCACGTTAGTGTTTCAAATCATCACCCACCAATTAAATGCCATGATCGAGGGTATAAATCACATTAATGAAAAATAAAAATCCCCCTACCTCATAGTTGATGTTGTTCATCGTCGATATGCAGAAGACGAGCGTCGCGGTTGTTGGACGTCGCGAAAGGATGGTGTCGTCTCGTTAACGATGGATGAGGAGTCGTTGTCGTAGGTGACGTAGGCTCCTTAGCGTCATGGTGTGTCTGAGGATGATGCGTCATTGGATGAAGTCCTTCACGTTCTTCACTGGGAATGTTCTTCATTGAAGAACACTGTTCTTCATCAGAGAAGGACCACGTCTCTTTAATTATCCAGATCCTTTTTTCCCCCAAGTGATTTTCCAACACAATGAAATAAGGAGGCTCTCCAATTAATTGAATTACTATGCAATTCGTATATTAATTCAAAAGTGGTCTCAATTAATTAATGTTGTCATTAATTATAAGATTTTTCACATTTAATGAGAAGAGTGAGGTGGGAAGGAACCACCATAAATGATGATTTGACAAATAAAATGGAAGGGAATTAATGGGGATTTGAGGAGAGTTATGGGAAGATGAAGGTTGGGGATCATGTGGGCCCCACTTCACAAATATCCCCACATGGGAGGAAATAACCATGTCACAAAATAAGATTGTGTACCACACAATTTTATTTAATTTAAGATTGAACCCCAAAAATTAACTTTCGGCCTGCATAAAACACATCTGCGTTAAATGTCCATTTAAAAGAATATCGGCGCTGCGACTTCATCGGTGTCCTCAGATTTCAATTTCGAGCACTAGTTCAAAAAATAGAAAAACCCACTCGTACTTTTACTGAACATACCCGAAATAATCTTCAGAAACTTATTCTGGGCACACCGGGCCTTGGAATCATGTCCCGTCAGAAACTACATACTCGTAAAATTCCAAATAATTTAATAAAAAAATTTCCTTGAAATTTATGGGTGTTTAATTACCCCCACCTTAGGGATTTACGTCCCCATAAAGCTACATAATACACTAGGGAAACAAAAAGGGGTACCAAGCATGCATCTGAGCCTCCCACTCCCATGTTCCCTTCTTAAGGTTCTCGTGCTTCCAGCGAATGCGCACTAGAGGAATAGACTGTCCATGAAGGACCCGCTCCTGTCGATCCTCGATCACTACCAGAACCTCCGATAATTTCACCTTGTCGTTGATGTCCATATCCCCGTGATCGATGATGTAGGTCGGGTCATGCATGTATCTCCTCAGCTGAGATATGTGGAAGACGTCATGCACCCGGTGCAACTGAGGTGGAAGGGCTAGGCAGTAAGCCACCTCGCCTACTCTGATAAGGACTTGGAAAGGTCCGATGAATCGTGGAGATAACTTACCACCCCTGCCAAACCTCCATAGACCTCGTCGAGGCGAGACATGTTGGAAAACATGGTCACCATCCTCAAACTCTAGTGGTCTCCGTCTCCTATCAGCATAGGAATTCTGTCTGCTCTGTACAGTCTTCATCCGCTCTTAAATGATCTAAACCTTCTTCGTCGTAGCCTGAACCATCTCCGGTCCTACAAGTGTTGACTCCCCCAGGTTAGTCCATCACAGAGGTGATCTGCATGGTCGTCCATATAGTGCCTCGTATGGTGCCATCCCGATGGTGGAGTGGTAGCTGTTAACGTACGCAAACTCCACCAAGGGGAAATGATCCTCCCAGCTGCGACCAAAGTCTAGGACACATGTACGGATCATGTCCTAGAGAGTCTGAATGGTCCTCTCCATCTTGCCATCCGTATGAGGATGAAAGGCAGTTCTCAGGTGTAGCTGCGTCCCAAATGCCTCTTGTAACCTCTTCCAAAGCTGGGAAGTAAAACAAGCATCTCGATCAGAGATGATAGAAGATGGTACACCATGAAGTTGTACGATCGTTTGAACTTAGAGGCGTCCCGGGATCTCTACTGAGCCCTGCTCTATGATCTATAGGAAGTTGGTCGACTTAGTGAGTCGGTCTATGATCACCCAGATAGAGTCATGTCCTCTAGATGTACGTGGATGCCCCATCATGAAATCCATTTATATCTTATCCCAGTTCCACTCCGGAACCTCTAAGGGATTTAACCAGCCTGCTGGTACCAGGTGCTCCGCCTTCACTTACAGGCAAGTGAGGCATCGTGAAACAAACTCTGTTATAGCCTTCTTCATACCCAGCCACCAGTGCTATCATCTGAGGTCCTGCTACATCTTCGCCACTCCAAGATGTACCGATAGAGGGGAAGTGTGAAACTCACTCAGCACTACCTCATGCAGTGCAACTGGTACCATGGTACGTCCCCTGAAGAGGATGACGTGATCTCCTCCGTCAGAAAATCCCTTAGGAGCCTGCCCTGTGGAAATGTGATCAGGTCATGTCTCAGAGTCGATATCCCCATGGTGTACCTCTCGGACATTCTGAATTAGTGGAGGTGTGAGTGTGAGGGACTTTAGAAAGGATTCCCCATCTCTATCCATGAAGGATATCTACAAAGTGACTAAATACTCCATCACCTCTCCAAGTAGCTGAATGCTCGATCTCCTGCTCAGAGCATTACCCACAACGTTCCCCTTCTTTGGAGTATAGACTATCTAAAAGTCATAGTCCTGGTGGAACTCGAGCCATTGATTCTATCTTAGGTTCAGGCCCTTCTGCGAGAAAATGTACCCAAGACTCTGGTGGTCAGAGTAGGCTGTAAAGCGCTCACCCATTAGATAGTGCCGCCACATTTTCAGGGCGAACACCAGTACTGCTAACTCCAGGTCATGCATAGCGTAGTTATACTTGTGCCGCCACATCTGCCATGCAACGTAAGCGATCACCGCTCACTCCTGCATCAGGACACACCTGATTCATGTCCCTGATGCGTCATAGTAATCTATGTACCCTACGCCCTCCTCTGATAGCCTCAAGATGGAAGAACTGGTCAATATTTGCCTCATCTCCTGAATGATCTACTGGCATTTATATGACCACACGATGGGTTTCCCATTCTTCGTCAAAGCTGAAAGTGGTGCTGAAACTCTAGAGATGTCTGGAAAAAATATCTGAAAGTACACATCCAGACCTAGGAAACTCCACACCTCCATTACGCTCCTGGGTGGCTCCCAAGTAAGTACTGCCTCGATCTTCATTGGATCTACTGCAACTCCCACATCCGAGATGACATGCCCCAAGAAGTGAACCACTCGAATCTAGAACTGACTCTTTAAGATCTTACCATACAGATGGTGCTCTTGGAGTGTATCCAAAACAACCTGCAAGTGGTAGGTGTGCTCCTCCTCAGTGGTCAAGTAAATCAGTATTTCATCAATGAAGACTACGACAAAATGATCGAGTTAAGGCTGCAAGATCATGTTCATGAGACTCATGAACACTTATGGAGCGTTGGACACACCGAAAGGAATAACCAAGAACTCTTAGTGGCCATATCGATGCATGAAGTCCATCTTCTGCACATCCTCATCTCATACACTAAGTCGGTGATAGCCTAACCTGATGTCTATCTTCGAGAACCATCTACTCCTTTGAGCTAATCGAAGAGGTTGTCAACCCCAGGAAGTGGGTACTTGTTCCTTACAGTCATCTGATTCAGGTGACGGTAGTCAATACACTGTCACAGGCTCCCATCCACCTTCTTGGCGAACAAAATCGGAGAATCCCAGGGTGAAACACTAGGTCAGAGGAATCCTTTTCCTTACAAGTCCTCCAACTGTAACTGCATCTCACAAAGCACGGCGGGAGCCATCCTATATGCTTGAGTAGATATCGGTGATGTCCCGGGGTACAAGTCTATGTATAATTATACCACTCTTCGAAGAGGTAGTCCTAGAATGTCATCAGGAAAGACGTACGCATATTGATCCACCACAATAGGAAAACTCAGGCTCCATACATCAACCGCTCCAAGGATGAGGTTAGCCAACTGATCTGTGATTGGCTGCCCTCTCCTCTGAGTAAGTCCATCCTATGACGCAAAATCTCCCTTATCTCCGGGGAAGGTGAACCTGGTCCCATATTAGCGGACAAACCGCACTTTGTGCCTAATATAGTCGATCTGAGCATGGACTATAGATAACTAGTCCATACCCAAAATGACGTCGTAAGGCCTCGACGCTGCTATAAGAAGATCCCAGCTGAAGATCTCACCTCCAAGAGTAAGCTCACACTGCCGACACCAGTTCATAATCGTAATGTATTCTCCCATAGGAGTCTTTAGACGTAATGATCGAGCCAACGACTCTGTCGGAATCTAAGAGCTCCGAAAAAGGGTGGCGAAAATGAATGAATGACTCACACCTGTGTCTATAAGAACTGCAGAAAGGGTGGTGTAGACATAGATAGTACCTCGAATCATC
The DNA here is from genome assembly GCA_963277665.1 of Viscum album. Classification (NCBI taxonomy): domain Eukaryota; kingdom Viridiplantae; phylum Streptophyta; class Magnoliopsida; order Santalales; family Viscaceae; genus Viscum; species Viscum album. The sequence goes on from OY728121.1 coordinate 2,065,990,410, forward strand.
TCAGGTACGACGTAGTCATAAGCCTCCACTACCTGGAGCTGAGCCTGCCTCTGTCTTCCAGCTCCCTGTGGTCAGGGTGGACCTCCTGGGGGTGGTGGTGGTAGAGCCTCAAAACGCCGTCCACCACCCGCTACTTGGCCAGCTCCTCCACCTCGTCCGCCTGCTCCCAGAAGACTGCCACGGTCGAACCTCTTCCTCTACTTGGGAGGTTCCTCCACTATCTGTTGCTCGTCTTCATGGTAGGTCAGGCAATCATGAGCCATGTGGCCCTACCCGCCTCATGCATAGCATTGTATGCTCCATATACGGTTGGATCTGTTTCATGTTCCCCGCACAACTGAACCTGTATCCTGAGGTCTCGCACCTGATGGCATGGTCCGCTTGGACCCCTTTGAAATCTCTCTACTTCCAGCTGTAGAAGACACATCTACATGTCATCCTCCAGTGGTTCCCGTTGCTGGTGGCTTCTTAGTCAAAATTCTCTCCACTAAAAGGCTCGCTCCAGCATCCATGCCTCCATCAGAATGCTGTGGGGAATCGTCGAAGCCCTGATCTCATGCCCCAGTCATTGGTCAAGGGTCTAGGCCTGGAAGAATGGGTCCCATACCATGTCCGTGGAGTAGCGCGAGAGGTTGGTAAATCTCGCCGAGTACTGGGCTATTGTCATGCTGCCCTGCCGTGGATATTGTAACTCCTGGATGCTTACTACACGGAGGGTGGCTAAAACAAACTCCGATCGGACGAGGCTCTCGAAGTCCATCCAAAGAAGAGATGCATCATCGTGCACCTGTAGCATCAAGATCCACCATCTACCTGCTAATGCGTGCAGTAGACTCATGACAAGTATCACCATAAGGTCAGCTAGTGTCCCTACTTATTTGAAGACTCTGGAAATAGCCTCCGGCCAATCCTCAGCTGCCTGAGGGTACGTCTCTCCATGGAACCTGGGTGGCCTCTATCGCTGAAACTCATGAAATGCACTCAGACAGTGTGCACTCTCTACTGCTGTGGCTGGTAGTATCGGTGGCTCAACGGGTAGTGGTACCGCTGGTGCCTCCACTGTGATGGGTCCCTGCACCGAGGCCTCGTCGCTCGGTGGGCTGTCATCTTGCATGTAACTCGTAACCAAAGCTGGCTGCCTTTGTGGGGCCATCCTGAAAAGAAACAGGTGTACCACAGTCAAACAATATACCTGGTGAGCTGACACAAAGTAATCACAATGAAAACTTTTGAAATTAAACACACATGAAAACAGTGTTTTCATGCATAGAGTTGGAAATCATAGGTCAGGGTCCTCGTGTATGGGTACGTTGGCCGCCGCACCAACACTGGACTCCCAGGATGGAAAACCACACTCAATACTCCTAACACTATTTCTTCATCGAAAGGAATGATCGTAGACCTGATTTATGTGGTAGAACCAACCCCTCTGATACCAATTTGTCATGACCCGTCCTCGGGGCCCGTGTTGTGACTACCCCAAGCCCGCCTTCCATAGGCCGAAGGCTAGAGACTAGCACCAAAGGCGTAAATCCCGATAAAAAAGGCATTGTCTTTATGATAGTAACAAACAGAAAAGAGTATTCTAGTGAAGTAAGCACTATGAAAATATAAGTACAAAAGTAAGTTCTGAAAAGTAAATGAGCCAGTATACAAACCACACTGATAGTATAGTACAACTGAAAATAAAGTACAACAATAGTAATATAAAGCGGAAACCACCGAGTTGTCCTCAGGGAATCCCACCTTAAGGGTGGGTAAAGATGGTCTCCTAGGCTCTTCGGTTATGTCCATCCACTCCATGTATGCCTCACTAGGTGGTCCTCCTCTGGGTACCATCCAGCTCCACAAGACTCCACCATGATCAGTGATGTCCGTCGTCTGCATCCAATACAACGTAGTGCAGGCATAACCCATGCAGGGGTGAGTATACGGTTTTCAGTAGGGACCCTAAGACCCCCAAAGGTCTCCTATAATCCACAAAAGATAAAAAACAAGGAAATATACAAAATGAATTATCAACCAACTCTACTTAGGTATATGCCCATACATATACCTAAGTCATCAATCCCAATCCGACTCCTACTCTCGAGCCCAATCACAACCTAGTCCACACAAGAAGGAAGTCAATCACACCATTGGTAAAGATTGAATTTCAAGACTCAGCTCACATAGGTAAACATATTTCGTATAGAGATAATGATGATCAGATGTAGTCACTAATTCATATAAGCTATCAGACCCACACAGGATACAAGTCCAGCTAAGCTGTCAGACCCACATAGGATACAAGACCAGCTACTCTGCCGGACCCACACATGATACAAGTACAGAGGTCAATACTACCAGACCCACATAGTATACAATAATAGTAGTCGTTGTCGTCAAACCCACGAAGGATTTCAATATAGTAGTCATCGCTGTCTAACCCACGGAGGATTCCAGAACATTAGTGGATGCAGTCGCAGCTAGCTCTAGGGTTCCCGCACATAGCACGCTCGATTCTGAGAGGGTCCACTCCTTGAGAAAGGAGGTCGATACATAAACTATCATGATGTCGAGGCTTTATATGTCCCAAAGATCCATCTTGTCAAAATAAACCCAATGTGACAGATTGTGTGTCAAACGGACGCCCGGTCTGAGAGTTATTGGTTTTTCTGTTCCAAGGCCCGATTGGTTTTTAAGATAAAACCAACCCAACCATACGCCAGATGAATTCAAACATCAATTGGATAATTTCAAAAGAACTTTCCCATTAAAATGAATTCAACATAGTTGAGGGCATGTCAATTGGGAATTCGGTCCTTAAGTTATAAGTGTTTCCGCTCCATGGGTCTGGTTGGTTTCAGGTTCGAACAAGCCCAGCCATACACAAACATCACCAAAACCTCGAGTGTAATATATCGAAATGACCGCCTCAATCCAAATATTCCTACACAATTGAAGGTGCGTCGTTTGGAGGTACGTAGCTCATGTTATGGGCATATGACCAAAAAACGGTCCGAAGTGGGGGGTATGGGCCTAGTGCGACCCGACCCAACCCACCCTGGGTCGGCCCGCACCGGGTCGACCAGACCTGGGTCTGGGTCCGGCCCGGCTGGGCGCGGCCCAGCTTGGTCCGCATGACCCTCCCTGGCCTGGCCGGGGGGGGGGTGTGCTAGATCGGCCCCTCGATTCCGCGAACGCGGTGCCAGGCTAGCACCACTTGTCTCCTGGATCTCGCGTGGCCGCGAGATCCCTTCTTCACCGTGGCGGACAGTGGTGCGGCGGGCTTATGCCAGCGGCACGCTGGGGCGTCGTCGTCTCCCGGTGGTCGGCCGGTGCCGGCCGCCACCCCCGGTCACCGGCGGTGCCGCGTTGTTGACCCGCGCCGTCACAGTCTTCCGTGGGCCACCAGAGTCATTCTGGTTGTCTGTTTTTTCTTCGGTCTGCCCCTGCGGTAGTCTTGGGATTCGAACTCCACTGTGAAGGCTCCAAATCATCGTTGCGGTCTCGTTCTATCGTCACCAACATCCCACACATCAAGAACAAAATGGTGATGGGTCTGGACTTGTTCCTTAGTCCCTACCAACCGAGATATTGGTTCAAATCATCACCCAAATATTAAACTCCATGCTCAAGGGTATAAATCACATAAATGAAAAATAAAAATCACCCTACCTTGTATTTGACATTGTTCGTCGTCGAGCCGCCAAAGATGAGCGTCGTAAATGTCAGGCGTCGTGGAAGGACAGTGTCGTCCCGTCAATGATGGAGGAGTCGTTTTCAAAGGCTACGTAGGCTCCATGACGTCGATGATTTTCCGAGGAAGATTCTTCGTTGTTATAAGTCCTTCGCGTTCTTCGCTGGGGATGTTCTTCATTGAAGAACGATGTTCTTCATCATAGAAGGACCACCTCTCTTTAATTCTCTAGAGCACTTTTTCCCACAAGTGATTTTCCAATGCAAAGAAATAAAGAGTCTCTCCAGTTAATAGAATTAATATGCAATTTGTATATTAATTCAAAAGAGGACTCAATTAATTAATGTTGTCATTAATTATATGATTTGGCACATTTAATGGGAAGAGGGAGGTGGGAAGGAACCACCATAAATGAGGATTTGGAAAAGAAAACAACATGGAATTAATGGGGAGTTGAGGAGATTAATGGGAAGATGAAGGTTGGGGCTAATGTGGGCCCCTCCTCACAAATATCCCATTTGGGAGGAAATAACCAACTCACAAAATAAGATTGTGTACCACACAATTTTATTTAATTTAAGATTAAACCACAAAAATAAAATTTCGACCTGCATAAAATGCATTTGGATTAAAGGTCCCCTTAAGTGAATATCGGTTCTGCGAGTTCATCCGTGTCCTCGGATTTCAATTCCGAGGACCGGTTCAAAAGATAGAAAAACCTACTCGTACGTTTACTGAACGTACCCGAGATAAACTTCAGAAACATATTCTAGGCACACCGGGCCTCGGAATCAGGTGCCGTCAGAAACTGATTACTCTTAAAATTCCAAAGAATTAAAGAAATAACATTCCATGAAATTTATAGTTCTTTATAGAAGGACATCTATATTTTCATATTGAGATGTGTAGGGGACTTCAAGAGACCAAAGTGATTGTTTAAATCCTTTCTCATGATGCTTTATGCCTTTCTTGTGAAATTTCATAATGAAACACTGGCCTATATGAGGGTCTCCCAAAGATTATGGAAGCTTGTACACGATTATCACATGACCTCATTGCATAAATCCACAACATGTTGTAATTTCTTTATGGACACAAGTTTCCTTTTCATCCTCCTTTTTTTATTTCCTTGGTTTTATGTTCCAAATTCTGAGGGTCATGCCAGATTACATTAGTAATTTGAAATATAATTACACTATTTTTTATGATGTGTAGTGTGACCAATAGAGGTCATTCTGGAATGAATGAAAATTTCATGGCAAACCCAATATAAGTTTTCCTGGTGGTCCAAAATGGAAGCACATGGTTCTCTGGACATACTAGAGGCTTTCAGTGTGATGACGATGAAAAGGCACATGGGGTTTGTGAGAAGAGGTGGGTATGTAACTAGGGACTCGTGGTGTCTTGCAGACCACTGGGAAAAAATCATGTGATATTTATGATTGTCAGTATCTCCCTCCTCCTCCCCATTTACTTCCTTTGTTTAATTCTACAAAGGTTTGGGGGTCATTAAAATTTCTTTTCATGTTTTCAAGGAAAATTATCCCTCCCATCAGTGATATGTCTCAAGAACATTATGACTTCTAGTGGTCTCCACCTTTTGGAAATATTTTGTCCAATTTTTGATGTATTTTTGGTTTCATTATTCTTTACCTACTGCTGAGAAAATAGTGTGGACGAGGGGATCATACCCGACTTCTGTCCCGCGATCCCTGGAAGTCCAGAGAGCCTTCACAAGAGCATGGAGACTTGTAAAATGGGGCCTCACAGGTCCTTCTATGGGAAATTCTCTGCATTTTTAGTCTTCTCCTGACCACATAGTGGTAACAAGATTTTGAGACCATGGATGTCTCATGAAATCCATTAGTCTGAGCCACTTTCTTCTTCCTTTCCTTTTGATGGGAAAATAATACGTATATTTATGTATTTCTTCCATTGTGATATTTTAGTTTGTCATTTGGCAGGTGTCAATAATGATATTTATGATATAATAATAAATTTTTAATTTTTAATTATTTTTTTCTTTATTTCATTTCTCTAAATCTAAATTTGAAACAGCATTCATGCATATGTAAGATCTACCATCCCCGTAAATGGTGTAATAAATTTTTCTATCCCTAATTTTAATGAATGATTAAAAATATGTATATAATGATAATATATTATTTTTCTAACATTATTACCATTATTTTATGATGGTACTATGATGATGTATAAGTATTAGGATTGTCAAATAAAAACATGCTTAAAAAACAAAGTTGTTATCAACTAGAAGAGTGATTTTAATAAAAAATTATTAATAAACAGGTGATAAGATGTTATAAATAAATTATATATGATATGAATAATATATGGTTGTTAATTTTTTTTTCATAATTCCATATTTTTTATAGAGTAGGATTGATCCTGAAAAACTAATTTTGACACTTGAGGTAATGTTTTTTTGACAATCCCTTCATTATTCGTAATTATCTATCCTGAAGTCTATAATGGGGAATATTTATTTTCCATTTAAATGCTTTATATAAGTTTCTTCCAATTTTTTAATATTATCATAAAAAATTTCAAAATAATTTTAAAATTTTATTTTATTTATTACTAAATGTTTTGAAAGGAATCTTTCAATTGATTTCCCAATGATGTACTTTTTTAGTTTTTTGTATAAAAATATAGAAGTAACGTTATTTTTTAACTGATACAACAAGAGGGTAATTTACCACTACCATGATTCAATAATTATTAAAAACATATTTTATCATTTTACATGATTAATTTAAAATAATTTTTTTCCATTCAAATGCTCACAATTTTTTTAAAAAATATGTGATTTTAAAAAGGAAAATTTATTCTTCTAATTATTTAATGTGGATATGATCCAAATATACCATAATTTTTCATTCTGTGGATGGTTAGTGTTTATAAAAATAATATTATTGTTTAATCCCATCCATTTTATACAATTTTACATTGATTAAACGTTTATGAAATCCATTTCATTTAATGGGTTCATTTATGAAGAATTTTTTGAACTTTTGGAAAGCATATATATTATATTTTTATGTGACAGGTGGGACAAATATCTACCTATAATAGATTTGGTAAATGTTAATATCTCATCATATAAAAATGGGAATCAAGTCTATAGGATTGATCCCACTATAGAAAACATGTGCGTCATGGTCCACTATAGGAAACAACAACATACAGATATACTATGAGAAATAAGAGAGTCATAATCTCCTATGGGAAATAGGTGTATCATATAATAGTATCGTAAAATACTTGTGTAATGATTTAAATGAGAAATATTTTCATTTTTTCTGCTAGGGGAAATAAGTGTGCCCTGATCCACAAGGGGAAATGAGGGATAAGTACTTATCTACAATATTAGTGATCCTATTAGCAGACCATGAAATATGAAATGTATTTTGTAAATTTAATATCATTCCACACTTTTATGACAGGGTAATAGGGTTAATTATTGATTTATTATGATTTCTCACTCTAATGTACCATGTTTTTTAAAATGATAATGTTTTATTCCATGACCCATGTTAATGATCTATAATGGTTTGGGTATGAACATTGTAGGTTTTATTCATGACTATGTACCTGTATTATTATTTTATTCTATCATATGATCATAGATCAATATCAATTATTTTATTTTTTCTGGTGATCTAAACTCACCCTTTCTTATGTTTCCTTCCCCAATTTATAACGAATGGATTAGGTAGGGTATTTATAAGAGAAGTACTATGTGATAAGTTCTTTTGGGAGATTTTGAAGATCATTAATGAGATAAGAAGAATGTGATTCTAGTCTCCAATGACACTAAAATATTATTGATAAGGGGTGTTTTATTATGAACTCTATTGAATAATCATCTAAAAATATGTGATATTTATTTATGAAATGGATGGATTTTTATAGTTGGTATCAATGGAATGGTTTAGTTAATCATTGGGTATTAGGATTATGAAAACTTTAGTGATATCCCTTGTGATATGAATAATTTTATTTTTTGGGATATGTCTAGGGATATATCTAAGGATAAGTTTAAGGGAAATTATATGTAACAGAAAATATCATGTAATATTGGTGTAGGATAGAGAATTTTTTTTATAAGAATCTAAATACCTCTGTGGATACTACAAGTTGATGTGGATATTACATGTAGGGACCTAAGGGTATAACTTCTAGAAGGGTTCATTGGTATCAACTTTATCATCACTTGATACTAGATAATAGTTCATGTCTATAAGAGACTTTAGTATCCTTGAATAATTATTTAAATGTGCATTGAATGTATAAATCAGAATTATATATAACCAAAATTCATATTTTTATACAAAAAAGAAGATTTAGTCTCATGAAAACTCTAATAGAGTAATGAAATTTCATACATCTCCATGCCAGTAATGTGGGTTGAATCCTCAAGGTAATTTTTTGTTTTGAATTGTTGGATTCTTTAAATATTGAATGGTCAGTCATAAATCCATTTAATGTACAAATAATATAAATGGGGAAGTTAATGAAATTAAGTAGTATATGTTTCTAACCATTGAACCACCCACAATCTTGTTTTTCAGGTGAAAAGTGTTTGGGAATTATGTGAATTAATTTCCCAATCTAATGGACAATTTAGATGATAATACATGACAAAATATGATGAAAATGGAAATTTTAAATATTTTTCAATCACAATGGATGGTGTGAATCCTAATATTTAGGGAACACTTATCCTCCCCAATATAATTATGAGTTTTGTGTTTGATTTTTAATGAAGCATACTTATGAAAATATTCTTGTGAATAATTTAGTGAAATCTCATGTGATTATCTCCCACTAAATGGATTATGGAATAATACAATCATATTTTACATTCTATCGGTAAAAGGATGAACCCAATATTTCAATGAAATTATTTTCATTAATTTTTTATATTATTTAATAAATAAAAGGTTAGTTAATATTTGTAACTATATATGTATCCATTAAAATAAGATTTATGGATAACATCATGATTTTATGAGTTTTAGGTTGTTTAAAATTTCACAGTCATTAATTCTAATATTGAGGTTTTATGTAATTGATGTTTTTCAATATGAAGATTAATTTAATATAAATTTATAGTAATACAACCTCTTGGGTTATTATATGATAAAGTGATGAAGTTATTCATGTACTTATTAATTTAATCATTGTGGAAGTATGATTAATGGTACATGTAACCATTTTCATTCATCCATTCATTGAGGTAGACATAATTATTATTTGTAGGGTATTTCTTTATGAATTCAGACAACGTATTTTATATCAGAGAATATTTCTCCCCAAATCCCCTTACCATAATTTACACTAATGAAGTGATAAACTCTCATGGGGTACCACATTCAATTTTATATAATTTGCATCCAAATTTTACATCAACTTTTTGGTGATGTCTTTAGTATGATCATGATATAATGTTGAGTTTCTGAGGTATGTATCATCTTCAAATAGATTTTTGGTCTATGTGAAAAATTAAAACACAAGAGACTATTCTATGATCATGTTATTTTTGTTTCAAAGGTGGTCTATATCTACACCTTTCTCATTATGAGTTTTCATAAGAAAATAACTCTCACTGAATAATTCAGATACCTCCTTATGAATCCCTTTATATATGCATTTGTAAAACACTAAATTACAATAGTGAAGTTTCAAAAATGAAGATATTATGACCTAACCAAGATAATGAGATGGATAAGAGTGTCATATCTATTCAACAACATATAAGAATGGAATAAGACTGATATAAATATAATCTTGATAATCGACGAAATGATCTAGAATTTTAAGTTGTTGAGAAGGCATGTCTAAAAATTTATCCATGGATAAAGAAAGGTAAAACTAATTCCAATGTATATTGGTACCTTTGAATTAATTGATCATATCAGGATAGTATCTTTTCATTTAGTTCTTCCACCAAATATCTCTTAGGTTCACAATTTGTTCCATGTTTCACTCTTAAATAATTACATACCTGATCTTTCACATGTACTAAACTCATAGGTTGTACCACTATAATAAGATATTTCTTGTGAAGAAAAAACAATAGATATTTTGGATCATAGAGAGAATTTTTGGTTAAAAAAGACCACTAATATATGAAATGCATTATAGAGAAACCAATAATTAAAGGAAGCTACATGGCATCCTGAGGATGTGATCTGGTTGAAGTATCCTCAAGTGTTTTTATTGAACTGATGAATCTTGTGGGAAAAATTAACTATAAGTGGGATAAGATTTTACACACTGTGGTTTTTAGGAAATATTTATTATTAAATAATTTGATTTTATTGATATCCTTCCTTTCACACAATACCATGTTTAAATGTACTACAACTCACAATTAAAACATAGATATTTAATGTGACAGTTATAACCTACCCATTAATTTGGAGGATATGAATATGATTAACTAATTCATGAAATATGTATATTTATATCTCAGTAGAAATTTATTGGTAAATTCTTAGTAATTAATCATTCATTTTTTTGTAAAGTCATTTTATTCCTCAAAAATAAATTTTCTCCAAAAATGGGCTTTCTTAGGAGTGAATATTATAATTAATTGTAGAAATATTGGAAAAATATTTTATAAAAATTAATTTCATTTTATTAATTCATCGTGTCAAAATAATCTTGTGATTGTTTTTATTGAATTCATTTGGAGAATATTAAATTTTCCATGAATCGTAACAAATTCCAACTTATATAGGACAGTGATATTATTTACATTTAAAAATTTCCTTTATGATTTGAATATAATATTAAATTAACAATGCTGTTTTTTTTTAGATATTTTAAAATTAAATAAATTTTAATTATCCTAATACCATCTTTTTTTTATAAGTACAATTTACATTATAAAACACATGTTTTCAAGAAAAATATTTTTTATTGTGTATCATGGGAATAATTTTTAATTAAATCATGTAACTTATATGAGTTGAATATAAAAAAATAGACGTTATATTTTAATTAATTATGTAAAAATTATCTAAATTATTACCTCTTATTTATTTTCATTAAAAATTGCTATAATAGAATTTTTTTGTCAATGTAAAGGCTAAAACAAGTACTTTTGTTTAAAAATGATAAGGTCAATTAAATAACCCAAAAACATACCCCAATATTATTTTGTGAGTTAATTTTACCAACAATTATTCCTGTTCGGTTTTATAATCCTTTTGACCATCAGGATAATATTATGACATTTATTGTATTTTATTTCATGAAAGTCATACATGTCACATTCTTGTTCTCAATAACTATACTATTTTAATATAGGATTATCCATATATATGTATGAATATAAATAGTATTTTTGAATCTCAAACATTTATATTCATCATGGTAATTTTTTTAGAATTTTTAGGGAATAAATTATTAACCAAAATGCTTATACAATGATAAAAAATAATTATACAATTAATGGAAAATCAAATAAATGATATTAAAAATATTTAAACATTCATAATATGATATATTTATTGTTATACATGAATTATATAAATGTAAATTAAATACATAGGATATAATAAACTATTATTTTCAAATTTCCCTTATTTTATAGTTTTTTTATAACTAAATGAAACAAATCTTATCCAAATCGTCAGTAATGATATTTTATGTGATTAATATTTTCTAAAATTGTTAAAAATTATAAATATCTAAAATAAAAATTGGGGATAACATATTATTAGAAATATAATCTCATGTTCATTTATAGTGAATTTAGAATCATTTATCAACTGAATGTTATTAATATATTTTAATCATTTTAGAAATTCAAAAATTACCCACCACCTGACTTATAAACGGATACCTCCTCCCTCACATTATTACATGAAATTGAGCCTTCTAGATCAACCAAACTCTTCCAAATTATTTTATAAACTTCCCTATTCACATTCTATATGTGTTGTTCTTACCAACAGACAAACCCTATGGTTGATTATTGGAGATCTACAGGAGTCATTTTGAAGAAGAGGTAATCACTCTAACCGATCACTTTGTTTTTCTACTCTTCTTTACCTACTCTAAATCTATGATAGTTTTCATGAAAATAATTTAATTTCCTAAATATTATAAACTATTCTTATTTTGTTAAAACACCATTATATACCCTCTTTCGTATCAAATAATAAGTGGAAGTATTGTTCGTGTGTACATGGGGCGTACTATCTGCACATAGTTATACAATTCTTTTTTCATGAACATATGTTATGGATGAGAATTATCATAGTTTTAAACATTAAATATGATATTTATAACCTTTTTATACTTATGTAATGTGAATATGTTGTTTATATTTTTATCTATTAATTTTTTTTGAAGTTATAATGTCCTTGAAGCATACGTATAGACTATCATTTCCACGATGCAATGTGATTATTTTTATTTATATTTTAATTGGATTTTAATAAGGAGGAATTAGGTGAATATATTATATATATATGATACTACAATAATTAATTAATGGTGAATTATTATTTATCTTTCTTTCATTCCATCAATCAAAAAATGTAAGCAGCGTTCATGCGTACATTCGACCTACCGTCTCCATGAATGGTGTAATTAATTTTCTCCATATCCACATTTGTTGATTGAATATGAATAAGTTTATAAATAATATATAATATTTTTATAACATGATTAAAATTATGTATATGATTGGGCTATTATCATATTCTAATAACCTGGATTTACAAAACAAAACATGATAGGAAAAAGATGTAGTTATTACCCATAATAGAGACTTTAATGACAAATTATTAATAAATGGGTGAAAACATGTTATAAGTATTTCAAAAATGGTATTAAAAACATATGTTTAAATAATAAAATTATAATAAATATATACTTATACTATAATATGTTTTAATATGATATAGAAAGGGAAATACTTTTGGTAAGGAATTTTATTACAATATTATCATTATTAGAGATTGTTTAAGATTATGTTTCCACTAAGAAATATTTCTCTAGCATGTCCATGTTAATTAAAAATGATTACAAAAATTCTATTAATATTCTAATGAAATTTGATAATGTAATATTTTCTCTTGTTATAATTTTTACAAAACTATTTGAATGGATGTTTTTTCCTATTTTCCAAATAATTTACATTGTAACATTTCCTATAAAAATACAAAAGGAATGATATTTTTTTTATCTTATACACTATAAGAATCCTTTACTACAACCGTGAAAACTAAATGGTTTGAATAATACTTAAATTTTAAAATTTATTTTTCAAATACAATTATTTCATTTATAAGTGCATAGTATTTAAAAAAAGTGAATTAAAAAATGGAAAATTCACTTTCTTCAAGAATTATTCCATGTGATCATTCAAAATAAATTTCCCTCCATGATAAAATAATTTTATATTTCCTAAAATTTACATGGGTTATTATCCAACGATACCATCAATATTCCCTCAATTTATAGTATATGTTTATAATGGAAACATGTTAGTGAAAACCGTTCCCTTTTCCCTTCTTGGTACTTAGATGAGTTTTTTATAAAATATTCTTCATTTCATGATTTCTTATATGATGAATGTTTTATAATATTGTGGAAAACATATGAATGATTTTATTTATGTGATGGGTGGGACATATATGTCCATATAAATAATTCAATAACATTTAATATCTAGTGACTTAATATTTGAAATAATTAGATGGGAGTTATCCAACTATGGGAATTAGGTGCATCCTGATCCACTAAGGGAAATAGGTGGGTCATGATTTTCTAAGTGAAAAATTTTAATCCAGATCTATTATTGAAAACTGATATGTCCTTATCCACTATAGGAAATCAGTGTTTCCGAATATACTATAGAAATTAGGTTTCTACTTATATAATGTGGGTAACAGGTTCATCATGATCCACAATTGGAAAAAAGTTGTGATTCTTAATATACTATATTGAGGGTCATGGAAGTTAAACCTAAAATATGAAATGAGTTTATATTTTTATGTCGGTTCCATACATATATTACATGATCATGTGTTTTAAAATTGATTTATAATTATTTATCACTCTTACGATCTATGTTTTCTAAAATTATAATGTATTATTTTGTGACTCATGTTTATGGTTTATTATGGGTTGGGTATGAACTTTGTAGGTTACATTAATTATCACATACCATTATTTTATCTTATTCTTTAATATGATCATACATTGATATCTCCTATGTTTACACTTACTGAGAATTTGATTTGACCATTTATTATTTTTCCATCCTAAGGTTATAAAAAGGCTTAGTTAGTGTATTCCTAAGAGGATAACTACATGATAATATGATTGTGGGATATGTTTTTGAAATTTCATGAAACAAGAAAATTTTATTTCTTGTCTCCAATGATATTATACTATTATATTCCTTGAGCATATGTTTGTGAAATGTATTTAATGTTCATATAAAAATATATGATATTAAAGAGTTAATATACTATGTTTATAAATCATGAATGATCTACCATCATCCCCATTAAATTATCATTCCACATTGAATTGATTTTCCATGTAAAAAATAATTTATCACACATTGATGAATAAATATTTGGAAAACTCTATTCAATATCAGAATAAAAAGGTACCCTCTGAAACACATGTTGTCCCGTACCATTCATTTTCTTTCCCCTTGAATCCCTAACCAAATTCACTCCCTATAAATACACTCATATGTTTTGTAATATCTTTCATTATGAAAGTGTCCCAAATACCACATTTACATGATTCCCTCTAAGAGAAAATTTTATTATTCAACATAAGAGTTATTGTATAATAATTAATTATTTTTTACCTTATTCAACATCCATTGACTAAATATAATTTACTAATATAATAAAAAATCATTAATATTCTGATAAAAAATTATTATTATTGTACAATACCTTTTTATTACAAATTATATCATTATAACATGTTCTTATTTGGGTCGATTTTAACAACTATATGAATATTTTAAAAAAACTAATTTCATGAATCAATAAGATAAAATAAACACTATTAATTCAGTTTAATAATTTTTAATTTAATATGTTTTTATAATTCTATAATGGTAATATTATAAAGTATATTAACCAACAAATTAAATTCTTTTTTAATTCAATAATCACCAAAAGTGATATTTTTATGTTTTTTTGGAGAGAAATGTTGTCATTAGATCCCTTAAATGATTATAGAAAAGTGAAATATATCTAAAAAAATCAATTAACATTTTGGAGGTGGCTAAACCATTACGAAGGAGTAATGACTATAATAACCCAATAGAAGCGTGTAGATAAAAATGTAATAGTTAGCCTCTAAATATTAATTTTAGAAATATAAATATAATATTTGGGTAACATGTAATTACATATCAACTGTAATAATTATATAAAAAATGAATAATGTTCTTGTAAAAAATTATTAATAAACTCATATTTATTATTCATCATGTTAGTGTATCCTCAACCAAGCAAAAATCCCAAGTGATGGTTCTTTTCCAATGTCACATTTGATTTGATATTTCTAAAGAATAAATTTATATAGGGGTAATGTTATATTTTCATTATCTATAGAACCGTATTTATTTTATTCTCGCATAGTTATTTATCGGGTGTACTATAACATCCAAACCTCGGAGGTACTAAAACGGTTCCCCATGTATTTCCACCACATGAAATTATGTGTGGATCCCAATACACCTGAGGAAGCTGACTAGTTGTGTGGTTACAAAGGGATAAATGGTGAGACTATACCCTTTTTATCATAATATACTCTCATTGGAGACAAAAAGAAGTAATATCACTAAAAAATGAACAGTAACAAAAAATCACATTCAAGACTTCCAAACTAGTGAAGTTCCAACAAACCAATAATGTAAAATTATATCATGTTATTATAGTGTACATTTTCAAATGGAAAACCAAAATAGAGACACATGAAAAATATCCCATGTCAAGTCCAATCATCTTGTCTTCTCACATCATCTATTCTCCAAGTAATGTCAACCATTTAACACAATTCCATTTCTCTTGTAAAAACATTGAAACATAATGTCTAGTAAGGTACCATCTGGATCCTCAGTCAGGTCTGTGTATAACTCAGTAGGCCACCACCTATGGTGTCTAAGCTGATATCCATTATAAAAATATTTTATGAAAATATATAAAAGAACATGTGAATTAGGAAATAAATTAAATATATTTCCTAATAAAGGTTACCAACTATCCATATGGACCCTTGTTTCCTCCATGAGACCCAAAAAATCAAATATTCATCATCCAATGTCAGAGTCTTGACCATGTTCCATAGGGTAATGACATGTTAATTTTCAAGGGAATACATTGTTAAATTATTATTTAAATCGTATACCATAGAGCATCAGTCTAGGTACCTACATAATATCTACACCATTATAGATTAGGTCATCAATACATTATCAAAACCATAAAAGGTATCAGTGTTCCTAGAATATCTATCTAGAGAAACTGAAGGATAAGAATCATAATTCTGCCATCTGAACCATCAAATTAATCAAATTTACTATTGATCAATAGAAGTGTTATTTTATTAAAAAAAGTAAAAAAATGTGAACCATTATATTTATCCATATTCACATTGTTTATTTTATTCCATACCATAACCCATTTCCATGACTAGCCTATTTTACAATTTATTGATAAAAACAACCATTATACATTATTTCATACCATGTAACAACATGGGCATACCCCTTTAACAATTTATCAAAAATACCCTTCATCAACTCATAAACTATTAATCATTTACAAAATTTACCCAAACAATCCCTTTATACCATGATCAGATTCTATTTGAAAATACAATATGTTTAATATCATAAATCCGTTAATTAATCATTTAAAAACTTATTTCACCATTTTCAATGGATTGGTCCACCCCATGGGTGGTCGTATGAATGGTCATGAAATCATTAATAGACCTGATGGGGTCCATTAAGGGTCTCAATTATCAATTTAAATCACAATTTACATTTCGTATTCATGAATTCAAAAACGTGGCATGTCACTGAAAAGGAAAAACTGCATACACAAAAATATCATCGTAACTATGGGAGATATTTTATATACAACCAACCACAAGATCATATACAAATACTCTTATAGTGACAAACCTTTATTAAAAATGAAATGGCCTCAAATTCATGGTTTAAGAACTACATCAAAATGGGGTTTATAATATTTGGAAGAATATAAAATCACACATGATCATTGTCCAAGAAAATAGAAGGAAACTCTATAAGAGACTTACATGAATATTCAATTCACATTAAATGGTACTCCCAATTCATATGAATCGAATTATATTAATCCTAGAAAGAAGGGATAGATATTGTATCACACCCTAGTTTTATGGGGAATAATAATGTTTGGAAATAGGGTAAAATCACATAAATGTTTTCTTTGTGAAAAATAGTCATTTCCCAACTTTTAATGAGTTACATAATTCAGATCCATGGTTAGGAAAATCATTTTCCAACCATTTGACCTCCCCCATACAAGGGAGGCATGGGTAGCTTTTTTTTAGGTATACCTAATGACATATAAAACAATTCAGAGGTTTTGTAATAGTTTTTATCCATGAATTCATGGTTTCCATGGTCCCCTTGAACAGTTTTCAAACAATGCACCCCCTTTCCTCGGATGTACATTTCTAGCACATTGTTACTATTATCCATGATCAACTATGCTACATATAGAGGATATACCCCTTTATAACCATTTTCATGTCCCAAAACTCTATAATTATCCCAAGACCATCCCTAATTGTTTGAATCAATTAATTAACTATTTTTAGATAAATATAACAGAAATTATAAAAGAAACACACCTCTTAAAAGGTAACTATTCTACTAACTCTCCAGATTATAACATATAAACCTCAAGATGAACTTCCCATCATCACTAAGACTCCAAATTTAAAATGTAGCGTCATTGGACCCAATTATCATCTTTCCACTGCCATTTTTACCTCTAACCAAATATATACCACAATAGCACTCAGACCAAAAACATTGTATTTATAGAAAAAAATTTCTCTCTATGATCCACAACACAGATCAGATTGTCCTAAAATTACACATTAATTAAAGATTAATGAAATCAATATAAAAGCCATGATATTGTTTATGTGATACTTTTTAAACTATGACACACGAGGAACATCTTTCATAGTATTTTACCATAATGTTACAACTAACTGATATGCTAATGGTATGATCCTTTCCATAATCTCAAATGGTCCCGTATAATTGAGTTCCAACATTCATGTTTTGGAATCTAACGGTGAAAAAATATGAACATAACCTGTAGAAATAAATTTTAGACCACTATAAAATTCATATATCACCCACATTGATTAGTGTATAAAATTTTCTTACATTGATTCGTAATTATACTAATTTGGATCAACTAAAACTACTTTGACATCTCATGCAAGAGACTTACTCCCAACAACCCTCATTCTCCCATATCCATCCAATGCAAAAATGATCTAAATTTCATCAATAGATTTCATCATATTTTTTCAGTTGAAAAATTTTCTAGTAACTATTATTATAGGTGAAATCAAGAAGCTCTAGATTCTTCTCTAATGTTCCACTAAAATATAGTATGCAGTCTATCAACATGTCCTCAATCACTAGGATAGTGTGTTGTATTTTACCATTTTTATATGGGTAGGATGTTATACTCAATAACACCAGAGTACCTAAGGAATTCAACAAGACATTATATAAGCGTAACATAAAATACTGGTTACTATACAAAACAATACTCTGAGTCACCCCATGATAACGCATTATCTCTTAATCATACAAATGACTCAAATAATCCACAGTGATTATCTCCATAATCTATGTGAAATGTGCTACCATTTTCAATCAATTAAAATTTTCCACATCACATCATTTTTTCTATAATACACTATAATCGCACCACAAAATCCATTATAACATGATCCCACATGCAATACCTTATGGGAAATGTCTATATCCAACCTACATGTCTATTATGCTCATCTTTCACCTATAGAAATGTATAGTATTTCATGATGAAACCTAAAATCTCATTCTTCATTCACAGACACCAATTCTCTCTATTAAATTCAGTTTACATATTTTTTAGACTAGGGTCCACCACAAACATCGAGGTATAAAACCCTCACATAAACTCCTTTCACATAATATTTGGAATAATTTAAACTACATGAACATGGATGATCACATTATAATCAATGGATCAGTAATGAGGTATCTCTCAACCATCAAAGATATCCATCAACACCATGAATTCTAGATCCAAATACATCATTTCCATAGTCATTATTGGAAGAGAGGGAATAATGGATAAATTCCAAACAAAAATCTCTCATTCCTCATAAACACCAACGTGTATCTCAAGAAACAAGGCCATTATCATACTCTCAAAACAAAACTCCTAGACTACTTGATTTTGTGAATTCAAGCTAAAAGTATTATTAAAATTTGTCCCATTTCCCATCATATAAGAAATATAAAAACCAAAATATTTAATATTCTTAACCCATATTATCTTCCAAACACATAAATAATTATCTAAAATTATATATTTATCGTTATTATGATTAGCATAAACAAAACATTTTTCTCCAAAGAGATAATGAATCCAACACATAAAGAAAAAAATCACTATATCTGACTCAAGATATTTCATAATGTTGTTTCTTTATTATATCTTGAACTATAATTATCCATACACTATGATTCAATCTCACTATATGAACACTACTCCATAACCAATTTCTGATGAGTCAGAAAACATGGTATACTCTCCACATTGGTTGTGTATGATCAGAATCATTATTGAGATAAAATGATAGCTTTACTCCAAGAAACAATTATCACATGTCTTAGACAACTCTAATGTAATACCTTTCATGATTAGGTATGATATTAGAACATCCTAGTAAAAATTTCTTTGATGAGTCTTTTTTAGCAACCTAACAAACCCAAAAATCATTGGACTTCAAGAGAATTCTTGGGCTTCTTTTGAGAAATAACTACTTGAAATTTCTTATTATATAGTAACACTCATTTCTAAGAGATTATTCATCAAAATGAATAATTCTTCTTGATCCATAAATGAAATATAGATATCATAGTGTATAGTCAATTCTATCTTAGTTTACTAAAGATGATGATAAGATGTTTTAAATAATCTTCTATAGTATGGGAGTACACAAAGTTGAAATCAATGAATAGATACAAAAATTGATCGAGGTATGGGTGAATGATCTAGTTCATCAAATCCATATATTAAGAAGAATAAATTGATAGCATCAAATGAATCGACATGAAATCATATAATTCATACCATACACTGAAAGTAGTAAGTTGAATGACCTATGTTATCACCCTCAACTAATGATACATGTATCTAAAATCAATATTAGAGAAAAAATATCAACACTAAAACTAGTCAAAATGGTTATTTATGTGTGAAATGTGATACTAGTTCTTAATGATCATCCATGTCAATTTCCAGTAATAGAATCAAAATATGTGACATTCTGTCAGCCTTCTTGGAAACTAATTGTATAGGCCCCAAAGATGATGCACCTGGATGGAAAAATATCTTCCTCCTACTCATATAGCTATGTCTTAGGTTCCTAATTCTCTTCTAGTACAATTCAATAAGGTCTAATAGATACATCTATAGATCCTAAAAATAATTAAATCATAATTTCAACATCTCTATTTGGTATAATCCCAAAAACCTACTATGGAAACATTTCCTAAAATTAATCCACTATTGAAGCGATATGTCACACTCCACTCCCTCATCAGCATTCATAAGAATACGAAAAAATCATGATCCACTCACCATCCTAAAAACACTTTTCAATATCATATTCCCTCTATTTTCACCCATAATGGTGTATCGATCCACATAACCTCATACATTAATTCTAGAATCAACCCTAAACTATTTAAAAACTGAGAAAACAACAAGGATGTGCTAATTTTATGTCATTTAAACCACTATAAAATAATATAATATACAATTATTATAACAATAATAATAAATGGTCCATCCTTGCAACCAATATGTGTTGGTTGAACTAAATGCATCTCACATGTCACACTACCATAGGTTCTATTCTGAGTCACTTGCATCTCACCACCTTACTGATATGAAAACACTTTTCCAAAATAAAAACGTCCCACACCCTGAACTATATGTATGATAGAAATCCAAATGATATATTGTAGAAGGTAGAATAACCCCTAAAAGTTCTCCATATCATCCAAGGTCCTCTATCACCACCCATCTACCAAGGGATCCTATAAAACCCATATACATGGCCAATCTAGCAGTATGATTGGAACTCTGTTAGAGTTCAAATTCAATGAAGCTTCATTTGACCCGGTCTTCCACACTGATAATAGAAAACTCGATCCCCACCCTTTGATATTTATATTATTCCTTGGCTACTTTTCCATCCACCTTGTGGATGTTCTCATAACGAATCTTCCTACTAACGAAAGTTGTACCACTAGATTTACAAATTGATCCAACAAATCAACCACTAGAATTATCCTTAAAATACAACTCAGAAATGAGATCCTAATTCACCAGAGTATCAAACATAAACTAATGTTTGATATTCAAATGGGACATGATCTCATATCTACACCCATTCAGAAAATGTATCGTCACTGCTACCTCATCCCATACTAATGCTGAAAGAAAATTATACAATTCAATGATGTCTCTCGCATATTTCATTACTATTATACTCCACTGGTTCATGTGAATAAACATTAAAGCTCTCTTCTTCCTTAGAGTCTTTATGTATAAATTCTCTATGAACATTCCATGAAAGTCTTTCCAAGACATAACATATGTCCAACCATCCAAGACCTAAATATCCCACCTGTGCATTTATGGCCCCCATAAAATATGTATTTCCATCTTGGAATTTTTCTCTATTTGAGTACCCAATTTTTTCTAGTATCTTCTGTATAGGCCCAATCAATATTTATTCTACCAAAACTCCAACATCACTGGAAATCATTAAAGTTTGCTACAGCTAGAACTCTCTCATATGATCGACCATACATGGAACCACCCACCCTCTTTCTTTCTTAATAAAATATATATAATGAATAAATATATCATGAAACTACACTTCTATCTATTACCGAAGAATAATTTGGGTTCTTGTCTCGCTATTGATGGTGAATTCTATATAATTATGGCCAGTCACTCTATTGGTAAATATCATCATGGTGTAATCTATCTAAAATCCCAAACACAGGTTTTAGGGAACATAAAAAATTATTTAATAGCTATAAAGAGTAGGGGTTGAAACTACCATAAAAAAACTACTCCTAGTACATTATCTTAATGATAATGACTGTACAACCATCATTAACCTCAACTATCCATATCTAGGGCCATCGATAACACCAAGAAAACTATACATTCAAATACTAAACATCATATTAGACTAGATTTCATAATATTTAAATTTATAAATAGTTTCCATATATTCATTAAGAAACATTTTAACTATTTTAATTTATCATTTTTTCAATTTAAATGAATTCACCTTATTATTAGGCACAAAATTATTTAAAATACAAAAAAAACATAAAAAAAATTCATTTCTCACAACCCACATTCTCTTCCATGTGTACCAAACATGAATAATTTTACATAAATATTAGAGTTCATAATTGATGAATAAAAAAAATATCATCACATGTCATCCTTTGAGTAAAAGCTCATACATCTGTAACATCACACAATAGTAATGGAAACCAAGGTGAAATATTGTCTTACCATAACAGAAAAACACCAAGATCAATAATCCCACCATTAGAAGATGGGTGTTCTCTCACAAATGGGTTAGCTACTCCCAAGATCATTTCCAATGCCTGACATATAATAGTCTCACATCTACCTTCCCCAAAGAGAAAATAAATAAATATTAACCCCTATGAGAACACTTTGTAACATCCCATCCCATGTTCCACTAAACTGGAACCCCAGGTCAGTTTATCACATAATCTCAGGTGTGACTCACCATATTCTATAGGATTATGACATGAATCAAAGATATTTAAAGAAAAATGGGGAGACTATATCATATTTAATATATTATACCAATAGAAAAAATAAAAATAGATTATAGCATGAAATAATGACCAACAACCAATCATTACATACTATATTTCGAAATTGCAAAATTTACAACTAACCAGTATATTAATCATATGAAATTTCATTTTAGTATACAATGTCGGAAGGAAAACTATAATATAGAGACTTGGATATTTTCCCAAATCAGGTCTTTAAATCATGCTTTCTCTCCTATTCCATGATCCATCCCAAGTCAATCATCTAACATAGGGCCACTTCCCTAATCTGAACATATGTGTATTAGGCCTTGTTGGGTAGCACTGGTGGTCTGGGTAGGGTGTGAGTACAACTCAATAGGCCACCACCATTAGTGTCCTAGGAAGGGTGTGATTACAAATCAGTAGACCAAAAAAGAAAAAATTACATAGCATATGATGGAGTCAAAACCATATACTATAAGGGATTAACACTTTAATTTTTATGGAAATTTTTTAATGAATCCCAATTTAAATATTTTACCTTAAAGAATCAGTATAGGTAGCAATATCTTGTCTACGACATCGGATCTTAGAGCATCAGTGTAACACCAAAAAATTGTAAAAAATATATTTCACGTTAATTAAATTTATTTCTTCGATAGCCTACATTACCTGAAACTAATCACATAGTAATTAAAATAAAATTACACACTTACATAACTATTTTATATTGGTACTGTATTGAAAATTAAAAATCTAATAACAAATTAAACATATTTTTTTAATTCCATAAATTTTATCATAGTTAAATTGGGAAATTTTATATTTTTTTAGTATTACATAGTATGGGGGTGATTTGGAGAGCTCGTGATGGAATTTTAGAACAATGGGCCGAGCTACATGAGAGTTCAACAACTATTATGGACTAAAATTTCTAATGTGGATAATGCGTGCATCTAATTGGGTTTTAAATTGGTGGGATATTGGAATCTTGTCTCGGTTATGTTTCTATAGAAGTCCATGGAGCCCAATTCATCCATTTTGAGTACCAAAATAGGTCCACAAAGGGATGAAATTTAGGGAACACCAATTATACCACTCATAAGTATTTGGTCCATAACATACGCCATGAGCCTCCAATTGGGATGATTCCACCTCTTTTTGATGTATAAATCGAAGTACCACTTATTCACCTAATATGAATATATTTTTTTGATATTTTTAGTCAACCATCTAGATAAAAAGTAAAAAAAATTATTCCATGAATAGTTACCTAGTCTCAATGATACTTAACATCTTTTTGTGGAAGATTTGATGTATTTGTGCACAAAACAAATCATAACCCTCATTATCAAATGTGTCTATAAAATAGGCTACTATCCATTGGGATGATATTATACACATCTATGGATTCCTTCCATATGATGGAGTTCTAAACTCATAATTATCTCCCACATAGGAACATGATGCAAACACTAAGATTACAATTTGTATTAGATTGGATAATATTTTAAATTCTAGGTTTTGTTTCTCTATAAAATATTCTTATTTTACTGGTTTGTGTAATGGTATGTCATTTTTGAACTCATAAAATCATTTTGGGGTTACCCTTACATGTGATGGTTCACAAACCCTTAACCAATTCTTCTTCCCTTTATTAATTTTGGTCATTGTGTGGTTCATATTGGTAAAATTAACTCTCATAAACCTTGTAAATTTCTGATATTTTACTGATTGATATCACAATGAAACTACATAAAAATATTGGAAACACCTCTGGTTCTTTATATATTTCTTTTTTCTTTTTTTATTATGAATTCAGACACAAATAACCTTATCATTGGAAGTAACTGGTGAATCATTTTATTGTTTCCAACCAACCCCTAAGAAGAACCTTAATAAAAACTCAATATAATTCTGATTCTATGTGTTACAAACCAATGATTAAAATATCTACCTCCAAACTCACTAAGAGATTAATGTTTAGTATCATTAGATTTCTTTATGTTTTCCACACTTAATAAATTCTATTAATTTATTCTTTGTGTTATCACATTCCTTTTTCTATCAGCCTCTTAAATTTTCAAACCCCGTTTTTAAAAAAATATCAAATCCCGTTTATTTTCCTTATAAGAAAATTATTTCTGAATTAATGATCTAAGGCTCAATCAAGAGGTGACCTAGGGTTCCTGTTATAATGTAGAAAATTTAGTAAAAACTAAACAACTACTTTGGAGTGCTCAAAAGTGTGATCAAATTTTTGTTCCATTTTTTAGGATGCAAGATCATTTTTTTCTTTATTTTATTATATTTATTTAAATTTATTTTTATTTATTACTCCTTTAAATATCCACATTCAATTTTTTGGGTCTTTTTGTTTCTTATTATATCTCTCAATATCTTCCTCTATCTCTCTATTACACTCTCTCTATATGATTCTGTAATATAAAATTGTATTTTCTTTCTACATTCATTATTATTATTTTTATTATTATTACACTAAAAACAAAAAAAACTCAAAAAAATGGACATCATTGTTTCATGATAAGACCTGTAAAATAAATATTACATTAATTGGACTAAGAAATTAAAAATACACTTCACTCACAAATTAGTTCTTCTAGATTAGGACAGTCATATAATGCCATGGAATCCCTTTTCAAAACACAAGTGGTATTTAACCGATCCTATATTTGACAAAATAAATCCCAAGAAAAAACGGATACAAACTACTGAACTCTAAAATAACTGACCACCTCAGATGTGGAGTAGAAACATCTATACATCCAATATTTTGAAGAATTATACATCATTGAGCTGGTATTAGGACTCATCCACCTCTTTCCTAAATTCCATGATCATCTGATTGGGTACTCGCACAAATATCTCATGGATTTTAACATATTCTTCTCCTCCATATAACCCCAAAATGTGTCTGGGAATCTCATTTTGTTTTGGTTCTTCCCTTTATTTCTTGATGGTGTGGCCAAAGACTAGCTATACCATCTACCTACCATAATTAGGGGATGGAATGACCTTAAATGAATATTTCTATAGTATTTTTTCCTACCTCCAACACTAAAACAATTATAAAATTAATATATAGAATTTGGGAATCAAAATGAGATACAATTTATGAATATTGAGAGATATTAAAAAGACATTGTCAAGTTTACCCCATCACCAAATTAGTTAAAAATTGATAATTAAATACTTCTATAAGGGAATAAACACCATGTATTATGTTATAATAGATTCTAAAACAGGTGCTTCCCATGTTTATTAAACTCCTTTAGCTGCAGGTGACTTAATATCCAATATGGTTCAAAATGCACAATAGTTTGGTAAATAATCAATTTCACCTACATGTGGAGTTCATAAGTTATGTAATTCATCCTTAAAATAAAAATAGATAATAAAACTAATGACATTCATAACCTTATAAGAAAATTAGCTCAAGAATATGGTAATTAACACTATCTTTTCATTTTTTTACATTTTGGTCTTTGTTATGATAACACTCAATTTATTGACCAGTGTCTGGAACATCTGGATTCATCCAAGTATTGAGAAGCATTATTCCATAGGGAAAATTTTCATAAAGCACCTACCTTGAAGGAAGAACCATTCATAGAAAATCCAAACCCTTGGTGGAAACAAAACACATGGTACCAACAAGATGGAAAATCGTGCTACCATAAATTGAATTGGTATCAACAAGGCCAAGGTATGCAACCTTCCAATTGTTCACCAATATAGAGAAATACACCTCCTTCAAAATCAAAACCAATCCATGAAGATATTGTGAGGGAAAAATAATCCTAGAACCACTAGTTCTAATTTACTATGAAATACTCTATTAAAGACCATTAAACTCAAGTGCATGAAATTGAAAAACACCTTTGGTGAAAAAAGTATGAAAGGTTTTGGAAAATTACCATCACAGCCTATTTGTAGTCCAAATTTCATATGTAATTCATGTTAACTCACACTTCATATTACTTAATAATATTCTTTATCAAATGATTCTAACCAACTGGTATTTCACCCTCTTGGAAAATCTCTATCTCTACCCATAAGAGTTTCAAGAGGTGAAAAATAAAACAAAAGGGGTAAAAAAAATATTATTTAGGATTTCCCTAAAAATTGAAATCCTTTTAAATTCACTCAATGACTCTGTAAATTTGAGAAAAAAATTGATAATGGGATTTATAAAGAAATAGTCAATACATTTAAAAAACTAAAAAATAACATTAATGTGTTGGGTCTAGTCAAATAAATCCCTAACTATGACAAGTTTCTTAAAGTACTTTTCACCCATAGACAGTGAGTAAAGGGGAATGAGAGGGTCATCATAGTAAGAAATTTCACATCTTTGATACCAATAGTGATTACAACCCAATTCATTGTTCCATGAACTTTTAGGATACCATTCTCTATAGGGGATACATTATTTTATGATCCAATTCTGGATTTATTTGAATCAATTAATGTGATGAGTCACTCCAAGTATAATTATCTGTAGTTTGGAGGGATTCAACCAATGGGCATTGTCATGAAACATTGAAATCAGATAACAACACACCCATTAGTAGTGATCGAGGATGTCCTCATTGTAGTGAACAATCACATCATCCCAACAGAAATATATATTATTGATATGGATTATACCATAACCCAAGGACATTGTCATCTAATACATGGAATTAAATTCCATAAAACATCATGGGAATGCAGAAACATTCATAAATGGCACACGTTCCACAGAGTTTGGTGCATAAAAGCTAGGTTTTAATATCATTGATACTATGAAACAACCACACTAAAGAACACCTCACTCATCCTATTTATCCAAGGAAATTTCTCCCTAATGACACATATACACAAAATTATTTCCCCAACCCATACTTTGATTCATTTTCTTCCACTTCACTCTTGGATGATTTGAATATTATTCATGTTTTTAGTGTTTTGTGTGTTAAAAAAAGTGTAAATTCTTTGTTTTAATTGATTATTGTGTTCATTCTGAGGCAAACATAACCATATATGATTATGAAAAATATTATTTCCATAGATTATTTTTCCATTGATAATAAAAAAGGGTAGATATATACTTTCATGGACCTCAATCACCCTAAATCCCCTATATAAATCCAAAAACCACAGGTGATTGATTTAAAACCACTTCCAATAATTTAAAATATTTTCATATTTAGGGAATTTACCAATTCAACATCATTATTTACAAAATCATCTCTCCAAAACTGCAATCAAAACTACCAGACCTTTTGAGGGAATGTATTAAAAGGTGATAGGATGGATACTGGATGATATTATCAGGATTATCCCGTTGATTTGTATGTACCATATAACTCTAAATGATAAGGCTAATAGAGCATGGAAAGCTCATGGCCGGTTAAATCCAACTCTACATTATGTGATGAAATTGGAAGTCAATAAATTAAATTTTTCTAGGATAAAATATCCTATATGTTATAGTAAATGGGATATCCCAACAAAAATTTTCCCTAGAAAACTACAATAAATTTTGTGTCAATTGAATTAAATAAATTGGTTCCATCACATGTGGATAAGAGTTGGTTAGCCTACATTGACTATCATTGACTGAATCAATCCATGTGAAATGACTACTTTACTTTAATTGAAAAAA
Organism: Viscum album; assembly: GCA_963277665.1. Taxonomy (NCBI): domain Eukaryota; kingdom Viridiplantae; phylum Streptophyta; class Magnoliopsida; order Santalales; family Viscaceae; genus Viscum; species Viscum album. The sequence continues at coordinate 2,066,018,961 of OY728121.1, forward strand.
ATTAAAATATTCGATGGTAAGTCCCATTATTATTTCCATGATGGATATTTGAGTTATTTTGAAATCCATAAATTCCCATAGGGCCAAGAAAATACAATATTTACCATTATATTCAAAAAAAACACACAAAATGACTCATTTTGGTCTATGTAATGATTCTGATACTTTTTAGTCATGTATGTTGTGGTCATTTAGTAGCTTGATAATTTTATGGATGTTTTTTGTGGATTATTTCATTGTTTATAGATATTCCATTAATGAAAGTTTGGAACACCTACATTCTATCCTCCACTGTTTCAATGAAAAAATATTTTATTTTAAAATTATGAAAAATTCCAATTCAAGGTGGATCAGGGGACAGTTCATTCGAATGTTATTTAAAATGAGGTAATTAAAATGTATAAATTTAAAAATTAATTAATTTGACCCCATACATATCGCAAACGTGTTCACGAGTTCAAATATTTATTGGTTTAGGAATGTTTTTACAATCAATTTATTAAAGACAATAGTAAGATCGTACATCCAATGACTTAGTTATTAAAATTATTTTCAGAGTTTCTATTTGATAAAAATTTCAAGGATTCATTCAATTCACTAAAAGGACTATAATTTCACCTCCCATAAATAGAACACCAATGTGGGATCTCCCCTTTGAGCTTATGTGTGATTACTATATCTTTTTAGTTGGGTATGTGTGATCATAAATGGTATAGAAAGATCCTAATTTCATTCCATATACCTTGTATACCCTATACCCTTCACAAGAAAACTACACAGCCACTAAAATAGAATAGATTTATATTTTTTCCCATGTAAAAATTTCATTCATATATTATTTTTTTAAAAATAATTGTCTTTTCTGATCACGATTCCCTTCATTTTTTCCAAAGAAACTAGAAGATAAGATCTACCACATTTGTTGAATACCGCTCCTTCAAGAGTTAGACCATTAGATTGAAGATAAGAGTGGAGTGGAAAATGTTGTAACTGACCACATTAGATGTATTTCCCCATCATTGGTCCACCATGTTTACTCCTCCCTCCCTATTAGACAATTATTTCCTCATGAGAACGTTTGGGATGTTATGAACCATACTCACTAGTATGTTGACACTGTAAATTTTGTAGAAACATCTAGGGTCCATAATGATTACAACACTTCACAATACTATAGAATTAATAATGATACATGGTAGTACATTTGTTATGAACCATATTTGTGGATAATTTTTATTGACCATGTTTTTATAGGTGTATCCCTAATCCTTGGTTCACCTTAGTTATAAGCTTCTTCCACACTTTGGCTTATAGGTGCCTCTTTATCTCTCAATGTATAACTCAAATGATCCTTGACTCAGGAATTTATAAGGAAATGTTGTATTGAGATGCCCATAAGTTTTGTATGTCCTGTAATTAATGTCAAATCAAAGGGAATATCTCTATGAACAATTAAATACCTCAACAACTCATGTTATTTTGTGACATTTTCGATTCATGGGGAATTAAATTGATGGGTCCCTTTAAAAATTACATTGTCTTTATGTATATATTATTATCTGTCGACTCTGTATTGAAATGGGGGGAAGAATAGACCACTAGGACCAATTAATCTCAAGTGGTTTTCGATTTTGTGAAGTCCCAAATTTTAAGTTGGTTTAGTTTTAAAATATTCTTCCTTAGTTATCAGGGTTTACATTTTTTACAACCATAACTTTATTAACGTTCTCCATTATCATTAGATTTTTCATAATGTCTCATCTACATATCACACACAATCTAACAAACAGGTAAAAATATCAAATAAGGATGTTAATATAATCTTTAAAAAAATAGTACAACACAATAGGAAACATTGGTATTTGTGCTTGGATGATTCTCTTTGGGTGTAATGTAAAGATTTTAAATCCCTGATAAGATTTTCACCATATTGGATTGTGTTAGTAAAGCATTTTCCCATTTTGGTAGTGGTATATAACCATTCATATTTTGATTTTATACAATGTAATATGATTTTTTAAGATGAATTGGTGCATAAGAAGTTACAAATTCAAGATTCATAAGAAATTCAGTGTGACACATATGAGAACTCATGAATATATTACGAGAATACAAAGGCTATCCCTGGATATATGATTCTATAGTGTATGTTTCATATTGGTGAGATGTTTCTCATGTTCAATTCTTAGCTAATCCTCAACCTGGGTATGTTTCTTTCCCAATGGCTCATTTCTTACACTATTACTTATGTTTACAATTCTTGTGAAATAAAGGTATTCCACGAGCTGAGTGGTAGATGTATTACCATATATGGGAAGATACATAACTAGTTTTATGAGGATTTTCCCATATACTTGATAGAGGAAATCCACCTTAAAGAAGAAACATTCCAATGAAACCCACTAGGTTTTATCTTTCCTTCCTAGATTCTCATTAATTACTATAAGGAAATTGCACACTCTACGTATAGTGGGTATGAGTACATTACTAGGTTCATTAGGATTTTCATCATCTTTCATCATTAATCACTTTTCTCTTACAGAATATTATTTTTACTTTTCCCCACCTTGTTGAGATTAGAATGATTTTAACTACCTTTCTTATTTCTTCTCATTTTCACTTGCTGAATATTATTTTTACCTCCATCCCTCTTGGGCTCACTCGATCATGAAAAATAATGAAAATTCCAATTAAAATTCATAATTCCATTTTTTTAACCTTTATTTAAGAATTTTCTTATTCATGGAATGTGAATTTTTCAATGATTTTAACAAGCGAGAGCGATTTTAGATAAATAGTTTTTTGGAAGTGATATGAATGGATGTATCAAAATGAAACATTTAAATTGGATGATACTTTTTTTGTGAGTAATTTATGGGAAAATTGTGACACTATGTATCCTCAAAAATCATTGCACCAATCTGTGAAGTGTTAATATTTACTACTTAAAGGAAGTTAAATATAAGTTTTCTTAATTATTATCATATTTTTAAAATGATTATCCATACATTCATTCCTTATCATATCTGTTTCATTACTTTATCTAATTGACCTATGCACGTGTACCTTTTTTCCATCTTTTTAACACCCTTAAAAAATTAAAATAAAATAAAATACAAACAATAATAAAAACAAAATAATAATAATAATAAATAAATGATGAGGGGTGATGAAATGTAAAAAATGGGGATATCAAGGTTAGGAGAATATGGTTTGACATCTGATAATTTTTATGTGAGTGGGTCTTGAAATTTTATTGTAAAAGATGTTGGGAAGGTTCATTGGATTTAATTAGTTTAGAATAATTTTTTTGAATTGACATGTATTTAGTGGATATAAACTGGAAATAATGGATTGAAATGGTTTTCACACACACACATAGAGAGTTATTTGCATGGATTTTCTTTTTAATTATTGACTCATATTTTTATCATACATCTCTTTGAAATTAATTATGATAAAATTTATGATATATATTATTCAACTATCAATGGGAATAACTCATTGGGGTGGTATTTTACTTTCATCAAAAATCTATAATGAATTAAAAATTCATTAAAAGGGAAATATTCATGAATTTTGGAATACAAACATGAATAATTTTTTTTGGAAATGTGACTTTTCATAATCGTATAAATAGATAGGTGTGGGGGTAGGATCGCATTGCGATTTAGAATTTATATCCACCTACACACCACTATTTCGAACTAGTTTTGTATAGAAAATAACAAATATGATAAAAAAATGATTCATGTTTGACAAAAAAATTTAATTTTTGTCAATGTTAAATTGATCAATTTAACTTGTTTTAACGATTAGATTGTAATATGAGATGATTTGGAGATCCCACAATGGAATTCGAGTAGAAGGAGAAAAACTCACAAGATCCCAATCACACATGTGGACATCAATATCTACATTGGGTAATTTGTTCATCCAATTGGGATGAATATTGGAGGTATAGTGAAAAAATATGTAGGAAACATCTCAATATAATACTGAAATGCACTGTGTTGCATTTGTTGTCAATGAGGTATGTTGTTGTCAAGGAATGAATGGATGGATGTCAAGGAGTTTCAATATGTGAATGACAAAGGATGTGATGGTGTTGGTGAGGAAAAGAGAATGGCCATGGTACCAAGATGCATGTCACTTAGGAGATTCACTAAGTGACATAGGATGTTGTGGTTGAAACATTCTCTATTAAAATCAGACGATTGTTGAGCTGTTCTTAAAGTTACAAGAACTTGTATCAAGATGATACAAAGTCACAACATGATTATAAGACCATGCATTGTAGTGACAATGCATGAGGAGTTAGAAGATAATCCATTCACATGTTCTAAGTGGATGAAGTGAGCTGAAGAAGTCCATGCACTATCACTTAGTGCATGTGAATTGAAGAAGTTCCAATTGATCTCTGATTAGATCAATGAAGAACATTGAATATTATAAATGATTTAGGAGTTCGATTGATGAAGTGATCCTTGAGAATTCCATATCCTAAGTGAATAGCATGAAGAAGTACAGTGGAATTCTCAAATGAACAAAGTGAGGAAGAAGGCTTGAAGGGCTTGGCATTTGGCTTATACTCATAAGAGATCTTTGTATTTGACAAAGTCCTTATTCATGCCTTTACCAAAAAATATGGCCAGCCAAGGCACCTTGAGGGTTCAAATCCCAAGGCATGGGCGCTAGGGCACCACGCCCATGGGGGAACTCCGTGGGGGTAAGCCAGGGCGGCAGGGCGCACCCAAGACACCACATGGGCACCTGGAGCACGCCTGAAGGAGCGCGACAGGGGCGTAGGAGCGTGCCCCCAAGAGTGTCCGTGTGCATAGCGGGCACATAGCGCGTGCCCGAGGGCAGAGGGTGGGCGCAAGAGCGCGCCCGTAGAGAGAACACGGTGCGGGGCGACACCGTGGAGGGAGAAGTTCAATCGAGGGATGGATGGTAGCGGATGTTTGATAAACCGCAGAAAATCCGCTTGCCGTTTCGATGTGGGACGCGGAAAAATCACCGGGAGCGCATCCTGGCCGCTCAATTGATCGCGCGCCAGATCTCGACCGCACATCTAATCCGCCGCGGCCCATTCTGATCGCAGTCGTCCAAATCGTTGATCTGACGGCTCCTCGTCCATCCTCAACCTCAAGCCAGGCCGCTGCCACCCGCGAGCTCCGTTCGAACCAGAGGCCTCCCCGACGACAAAATTCGAGTTCCCGGCCATCTTCGATCAATCCGAAGAGTCCATTGGGATCTTCTCGATGCACTGAACCTATCCATGCTTAAAAGTGGGCTTGCTTGCAACGAGAGGAGAATTTGGAGTTCGGCCGAGGCAAACAACGTTGCCGAGGCTATGAGGTTTATTCTTTGCATGGAGTATCCTTAACCGAAGGCCGTGCATGAGTTCTAAATCGCATGCACGAGGAGGAATGAAAGAGGAAGATAAAGCCGCGTGAAACAGCGAAGGAAAACAAGATTTGGAGAAAATCTTGAAGATCCGAAATCTTCGGTGATTTGAGATTTATCACGCGGATGGACAGAGGCATCCCTCTGCATATATAAGGAGAGATCGAGGCTCTCATTGAGCTTGCTGATCCTTTGTTGAAATTCCGAAGTCCTATGAGTGCTCTCTGCCTCGCGAAGAAGAAGCCCCGCACAACCCACTTGTGCGGTTGAAGTTCTCGGGACCACCCGAGGTCCCGAAGGAGTCCCCTGCGCGCCTCCCTTGCGTGACAGGAAGAACCCGAGGCCGCATTCTTGCACGCCCGTGGTTGCATCCCTCTCTGCCTGCAGACTTACGCGGCAGGAGGTGTTTGCATGGCCGCTTGTGCCCTTGCACTTGTGCGCCCACAGTGGTGTTGCACTCTGTGCACTTGTGGTCTTTGAACCCTGCGCGGCAGAAGCCACCCAAGAGCCTTGCGCGCCCTTACACCCTTGTGACCTTGCGCGGCATTTGAAGACAAGAGTGGCTGCACCCCTTATGCGCCTTCACTAAGGCAGGGGCTCGTGTTGATAAGACCACACCCTACGGGTTGTGGGTGCTTGGCAAGGAGGAAGGCTGAGGCTTAATGCCTTGTGCATGCACCATGTGAATACCACACCTCATTTGTGTGTGTGTTCCAAAAGGAGGAAAAGGCCGTGGGTATTTGTGTGTGCTAAGTGAAGAGGAAGAGCACACTTGGCCGTGTGTGTGCAAGGAGAGGAGGAAGGCCACTATACCCTACGGGTTAAGTGCTTGCAAGACAAGTTGGCCGAACCTAGTGTGTGCACTAAGTGGAGTGAACACACTTAGAAGAAAAGAAGGATACTCACACTAAAGTATAACACAAATTAAGTGTGTGTAAACAAAATGAACAAAGTGTGTGAAGGAAGTGAGGAGGTGTGTGCTAAAAAGGATTACACCCTTTTTGGGTCTACTGCACCAAGAAGAGGAGAGGGGAAGTGCATGCATGCATGCATGCACATGCGCACGTAATCAAAGTTCAAATCAGTGGTGTGCATCTGAGTTGTCCAAGACCAGAAGATCTTGAAGAATATTGAGAAGCCATGCTATCAGTGCATGAGGATGCAGAGATGCCATGCACTCAGTGCATGAAGTTGTTTTGATGTCAGACTAAAGCCAGACTGAAGTTAGATATATCAGTTTTCTGAGTTTTCAGTAATTGAGAAGAGCTTGATCAACAGAAGTGATCAGAAGTGCTGAGCAAGACCAACAGACCTTTTCAGAGGCTGTTGAAGATTCTTGAAGAGAGAGGTCAGGTCATCCTTAGAAGAAGGTGATAAAGCCTGAGCAAGACGAGAAGACCTGTTCATCACAAGTGAGCAGAGGTACAGAGTAAGGCCAGCAGTCTTTATCCCAGACTGCTGAAGATACTTGAAGAAGCTTAAAGTAAAGAAGAGCTACTCGTGTGACTCGAGGAGCCAGGAGAATCCCCCGGTGAGACTCAGGGTGGAAGAAGTCTTCAGTGGGATTCTGGAGCAGGCCAGTGGGACTCTGGTAACACTGTGGGACGCAGTATAAAGACCCTCCTGTGGGAATCAGGAGAGATATAGTGGGACTCTGTATCGACCATTGTAATACTAACCGATTATAATGGAGAAACCATGTTGGGGTGTATAACCAACATGGCAAGGACGTAGGCCTTTGGTGTCGAACCTTGTAAATCCTTGTGTCTTGTGCCTTTACATTTACTGCATCACTCGAGGAAAGGCTGAGAGATACAAGAAGAGTGGATCGAGGCTTTAACCAGCCATAGAGGTTTAATTGATAAAGAATCAATTAGTAAAAAGTTTTAAAGGATCACAGATTCACCCCATCCCCCTCTCAGTGATTCACACTGATCCGGGCACTTCAATTTGTATCAAAGGGAAGGTTACCTCTAAAAGATCCAAGGGAGTCTTTATGAAGTGCAGATTTGAGGAAATGAGCGACCAGCCTCAAATGGAGATATCTGCCAAGACTCATAAAAATAGAAAGAAGAAACAGGCCAAGAAGATGAAGAAAGCCTGTCCTAGCTGTGATGAAGTTGGAACAATGAAAGATCTTCAAAGTGCAATCGAATATCTTCAGAAGACAGTCCCTATGGAAGTGGCAATGTGTATAGCTACAGGCATCCTTGATCTTCAAGAAGAAAAATTACAGCTAGAAGAAGAATCCAATACAATGGAAGATCAGTTGGCTAAAAGGGTTGGCATAACCAACACTATCAGAAAGCTGGTGAAGGCTAAGGATGAAACAGTTTCTCTTTGAAATGATAGATATGAAGATACTTCTGAAGAATTGCAAACAAGCCTTTCTGAGAAAGAAATCTTTATGATAATGATCAAAGAAGTTTTCCATGCACTGGAGAAATTGCACAGAGTTTCAATGGTTGTCAAAGATGCTCAACTAGAAGACAATGTCAAAAGGGTGAAGGAGCTGGACAATTCATTGCTAGAAATGAAAAAGGTTCATGAAGACCAGATAAAGCAGCTGGAAGAGAAATGGGAAGGAAGGCTAAGAACTATTGAGGATTAGAAGAACTCCCTCAATATGAAATGCTTAGAACTAGAGGTGATATTGAAAACTCAGCAATCACCCAAAGCCAAAGCCTCCCAGTCAGCTGAAAGGAGAAATGTTGCTACTCAAGTATGCATTGAGCAGGATGATTCTAAAAGAAAGACATCCTCTAATAAAAGGGCAACAACTTCTAAGAAGAAGTTACCATCCATCCCATCTTGTACTCATGCTTCTAAATGTGTTTCCACAAAAAATCCAGGATGGAAGAATAATTCCAAACCAGTATGGATGAAGACAATGAAGAAAGAATGCTCTCCTGAAGCAGCACAACAATTCAAGACAAGTACCCTACAATCAGAAGGAATCAAAAAGTCAAGATTTTTGGGTCAATGTTTGTGTTGTAACAAGTATGGGCATTGTGAAAAGGATTGTTGGTACAATCCACTGAATGCCAAAGCACAGAGGAAGCCCATGCCTAGGAAGAGCAAGCCATAAGAAAAGAAGCAGCATCCACAGGTCCAGAGACATCTGTTTACTACAAATAGATTTGGATTACTTGACAACATCTGGGATGATTGAAAAAGTGGTCAAAAAGATACATGTCAATCTCCAACTGTATCCAGAGCTCAAAAGAAGAAAAGATCACAGAACCTGGCTTAGAAAGAATCCTTGGGAAGCAAGCAGAAGAAAGCTGAAGATTCTCCCAAGAAGATTATGAAAAAGGAAGATAAGACCTTGGAGTCTAAATCCAAGAAGGGTGATGCATCCAGAAGGACCACCAAAAACAAATGCTTCTACTGTGGAAAGAAAGGACATATCATGGATCTTTGTAAAGAAGCCATGAAATTCAATAGAGGCAGACTGGTCTCAAACAGACAATCAATCCAGCAGAAGCAGAAGGGATTGATTGAAAACAAGTTGCCTAAGAAAGGTAGATTGAAAGCATCGAAGGAACCATGTGGAATTTCCAGAATTGAGGCCACACTTCCAAGTGACTTACTAGTCATATGGCCAAATCAGTTTCAACTTGCCAAAGATCTGCAAAGAGCTAAAGATGAAGTTCTGGCAATTGCTAAGGCAAAAGGGAAGAAGAATATTTCACATGAATATGTATTGAGATCCACACCAGCACCAACATCATTGAAGATCAAATGTGCAAGTGTGAAGAATGGTGAAAATGGGACATCTCGGTTGAGAGAATCTTCTCAACCTTGTTGTTCACATTGATGAACCAAGGAGGTTCCATCTTATTCCCTTATACATATGGTATTTACATGTGCTAACATTACAGGGAATTGAAGATGATGATCGTTCTCAACTGGAGAGTGGTTTGGACAGAATGGAGTGCACCCCTTGAGGGGGAGCCAATCTGAAGAAGATGGGATTCTTAGATTAATACCATCTTGAGAAAAGTGAAGGTATTCCAATCATAATTTCATCCCTTGTTTCTTAATTGTATTCATCATGACAATTAATGGGGAGTATTTATTGAAGTCAAATGGATGAAAGGGGGAGATTTATCATTGCACTGAACTTTCTTATGAGTTTTGTGAAGTATGTGAAGGATTTAGCAATTCATTGTTATATCTAAAAAATTTCAAACCCCTGAAGCATGATCTCACATGTACAGTGAATGATGGATAGCATTGAGTTCCTTGGTTACATCACTCTTTTTTTCTACACCGGGTTAGCCGAAGTAGACTTAGAGATGATTTACTAAAGGTTCTTTGCTAAAGAGAACATGTGACATCATCCCTCTCTTAGTGCTTTTCAAGAAGATTCTATTCGAAGGGAGGAAGAGATTTTTTTTGAAGAGAACCACACCACACCTTTTCATTTGATTTCCAATAAGGGGGAGAAAATATTGGTACACATATTGACCCATTCATATGTGCTGAAGAAGTGTATTGAAAACAAATACAAACGGGGAGATTGAAATGCACTGTGTTGCATTTGTTGTCAATGAGGTATGTTGTTGTCAAGGAATGAATGGATGGATGTCAAGGAGTTTCAATATGTGAATGACAAAGGATGTGATGGTGTTGGTGAGGAAAGGAGAATGGACATGGTACCAAGATGCATGTCACTTAGGAGATTCACTAAGTGACATAGGATGTTGTGGTTGAAACATTCTCTATGAAAATCAGACGATTGTTGAGCTGTTCTTAAAGTTCCAAGAACTTGTATCAAGATGATACAAAGTCAGAACATGATTAGAAGACCATGAATTGTAGTGACAATGCATGAGGAGTTAGAAGATAATTCATTCACATGTTCTAAGTGGATGAAGTGAGCTGAAGAAGTCCATGCACTATCACTTAGTGCATGTGAATTGAAGAAGTTCCAATTGATCTCTAATTAGATCAATGAAGAACATTGAAGATTATAAATGATTCAGGAGTTCGATTGATGAGGTGATCCTTGAGAATTCCATATCCTAAGTGAAGAGAATGAAGAAGTACAGAGGAATTCTCAAATGAAAAAAGTGAGGAAGAAGGCTTGAAGGGATTGGCATTTTGATTATACTCATAGGAGAAATTTGTATTTGAAAAAGTCCTTATTCATGCCTTTGCCAAAAAATATGGCCAGCCAAGGCACCTTGAGGGTTCAAACCCCAAGGCATGGGCGCTAGGGCACCACGCCCATGGGGGAACTCCGTGGGGCAAGCCAGGGCGGTAGGGTGCACCCAAGACACTGTATGGGCGCCTGGAGCACGCCTGAAGGAGCGTGGCAGGGGCGTAGGAGCGTGCCCCCAAGTGTGTCAGTGTGCATAGCGGGCGCATAGCGCGCGCTCGAGGGCAGAGGGTGGGCGCAAGAGCACGCCCGCAGAGAGAACATGGTGCGGGGCGGCACCGTGGAGGGAGAAGTTCAATCGAGGGATGGATGGCAGCGGATGTTTGATAAACTGCGGAAAATCGGCTCGCCGTTTCGATGTGGGACGCGGAAAAATCACCGGGAGCGCATCCTGGCTGCTCGATTGATCGCGCGCCAGATCTCGGCCACACATCTAATCCGCCACGGCCCATTCTGATCGCAGCCGTCCAAATCGTCGATCTGACGACTCCACGTCCATCCTCAACCTCAAGCCAGGCCGCTGCCACCCGCGAGCTCCGTTCGAACCAGAGGCCTCCCCGACGAAAAAATTTGAGTTCCCGGCCATCTCCGATCAAGCCGAAGAGTCTATTGGGATCGTCTCGACGCACTGAACCTATCCATGCTTAAATGTGGGATTGCATGCAACGAGAGGAGAATTTGGAGTTCGGCTGAGGCAAACAATGTTGCTGAGGCTATGAGGTTTATTATTTTCATGGAGTATCCTTAACCAAAGGCCGTGCATGCGTTCTAAATCGCATGCACGAGGAGGAATGAAAGAGGAAGATAAAGCCGCGTGAAACAGCGAAGGAAAACAAGATTTGGAGAAAATCTTGAAGATCCGAAATCTTCGGTGATTCGAGATTTATCACGCGGATGGACAAAGGCATCCCTCTGCATATATAAGGAGAGCTCGAGGCTCTCATTTAGCTTGCTGATCCTTTGTTGAAAATCCGAAGTCCCGTGAGTGCTCTCTGCCTCGCGAAGAAGAAGCCCCGCACAACCCACTTGTGCGGTTGAAGTTCTCAGGACCACCCGAGGTCCCGAAGGAGTCCCCTGTGTTCCTCCCTTGCGTGACAGGAAGAACCCAAGGCCGCATTCTTGCGCGCCCGTGGTTGCATCCCTCTCTGCCTACGGACTTACGCGGCAGGAGGTGTTTGCATGGCCGCTTGTGCCCTTGCACTTGTGCGCCCACAGTGGTGTTGCACCCTGTGCGCTTGTGGTCTTTGATCCCTGCGCGGCAGAAGCCACCCAAGTGCCTTGCGCGCCCTTACACCCTTGTGACCTTGTGCGGCATTTGAAGACAAGAGTGGCTGCACCCCTTACGCGCTTTCACTAAGGCAGGGGATCGTGTTGAGAAGACCACACCCTACGGGTTGTGGGTGCTTGGCAAGGAGGAAGGCGGAGGCTTAATGCCTTGTGCATGCACCATGTGAATACCACACCTCATTTGTGTGTGTGTGTGCCAAAAAGAGGAAAAGGCCGTGGGTATTTGTGTGTTCTAAGTGAAGAGGAAGAGCACACTTGGCCGTGTGTGTGCAAGGAGAGGAGGAAGGCCACTATAACCTACGGGTTAAGTGCTTGCAAGACAAGTTGGTCGAACCTAGTGTGTGCACTAAGTGGAGTGAACACACTTAGAAGAAAAGAATGATACTCACACTAAAGTATAACACACATTAAGTGTGTGTAAACAAAATGAACAAAGTGTGTGAAGGAAGTGAGGAGGTGTGTGCTAAAAAGGATTACACCCTTTGTGGGTCTACTGCACCAAGAAGAGGAGAGGGGAAGTGCATGCATGCATGCATGCACATGCGCACGTAATCAAAGTTCAAATCAGTGGTGTGCATCTGAGTTGTCCAAGACCATAAGATCTTGAAGAATATTGAGAAGCCATGCTCTCAGTGCATGAGGATGCAGAGATGCCATGCACTCAGTGCATGAAGTTGTTTTGATGTCAGACTAAAGCCAGACTGAAGTTAGATATATCAGTTGTCTGAGTTTTCAGTAATTGAGAAGAGCCTGATCAACAGAAGTGATCAGAAGTGCTGAGCAAGTCCAACAGACCTTTTCAGAGGCTGTTGAAGATTCTTGAAGAGAGAGGTCAGGTCATCCTTAGAAGAAGGTGATAAAGCCTGAGCAAGACGAGAAGACCTGTTCATCACAAGTGAGCAGAGGTACAGAGTAAGGCCAGCAGTCTTTATCCCAGACTGCTGAAGATACTTGAAGAAGCTTAAATTAAAGAAGAGCTACTCGTGTGACTCGAGGAGCCAGGAGAAGCCCCCTGTGAGACTCAGGGTGGAAGAAGTCTTCAGTGGGATTCTGGAGCAGGCCAGTGGGACTCTGTTAACACTGTGGGACGCAGTATAAAGACCCTCCTGTGGGACTCAGGAGAGATACAGTGGGACTCTGTATCGACCATTGTAATACTAACCGATTATAATGGAGAAACCATGTTGGGGTGTATAACCAACATGGCAAGGACGTAGGCCTTTGGTGTCGAACCTTGTAAATCCTTGTGTCTTGTGCCTTTACATTTACTGCATCACTCGAGGAAAGGCTGAGAGATACAAGAAGAGTGGATCGAGGCTTTAACCAGCCATAGAGGTTTAATTTATAAAGAATCAATTAGTAAAAAGTTTTAAAGGATCACTGATTCACCCCCTCCCCCTCTCAGGGATTCACACTGATCTGGGCACTTCAAATACCATAGAGCCCAATTCAACCATTAGGAATCCTAAAAGAGGTCCATAATTTGAATAAATCTTGGTCATGATAGATTAAACCACCCTTGTGTATTTGAGGAATAAATCCAGCCTTAGACCTCTAATTAGGGTGATTTACCATCAACTGAATAGATACCTCAAAGGCCCACCACTGATCAAAATTTGAATAAATTATTACACATTTTGATTAGACAACCATCTAGATAATGGATGAAAAATTATTCCATGAATAATCTCCTAGTCACATAGACATATGATATCTTTCTATAGAATGTTTAATTTATTTGTAGATAAAACCACTCACCACCATAATTATCCAATATTTGTCAACCATAGAGTTGGATTGTATCTATTGGGATTCTATTATTAACATATATTTCTTCCACCCCTTACATGGAGTTCTAAACTCCTTCCGATCTACTGAGGAGGAATGTGATGCAAAACCTACGATTCAGGTTTCTATTAAATTGAATAATATTTTTGATTATAGGTTTGTGTGTTGTTTTTATTACTCATATATTCTTATTTAATTAATTTATGAACTGGAATTTCATTATCCAACTAATATTATAATATTTGGGTGGGGGGTACCCATTCATGGGATGTTTTACACACTGATCCCAATTTATTATTCCTTCTTTTAATTATTGTATTAGTTTAGTTAATATTGTTCATTTTAACTCTCCTAATAATTATCTAGGATATGTAAATTTATTTCACTATATCACTTCAAATAAAATAAAAACCTATAAAAAATTTTGAGTTCTTCATATGTTTACTCGGAGAGTTTCGGTTATGAAGTTAGACAAAAATCACCCTATCATAAACGATATTTGGTGAATCATTTTGTATTTCTATTGATCCCTTGGTCGTACCCTAGTATAAACTTAGTAAAATTATGGAAATATGTGTTTCAAACTATTTATTAAGAGATCTAAACCCTATTTATTGAAGTTATGAATGATGAGTTTCATGATATTTCCCCAGGATGATCACAATTAATCAATTATATTAATTTCAACATTGTTTTATTGCTTTCTTTTTTTGTTGGCATCTTAATTGGTAAAACCGTAAGTTTTTAAAAAATATCATTTCCCTTTTATTTTCATAATACCAATTTTTTTTGGAATTTATCATATAATAATACTTAAAGAGACAACCAAGTGTTTCTTATATAATGTATAAAATCTAGTAAAAACAAAAAAACTACTTTGATGCACTCGAAAATGATATCAGTAAAAGTGAGCTGAAAAAACCACGACACAATATAAAAATATTATTATTTTATATAACAGTTAAAACCAATACATTAAATCTTCTTGTATGAATATTATTAACTAAATTATTAAATATATATAAATACTCTACTCAATATAAATGTATCAATAAATATTATTAAATAACAACCTAATATTTTTAAATTTTATTATATGCTTCAAAATATGTCTTTCACAAAAACGAGTTTATTCATTTTTGTGATGAACTTTTAAAATAAATTACTAAAAATTATGAAATTTTATGTAATAAAAATATTATACTTTTGGAAATAATCATATCATAATTATCTCATGGTGTTTTTTGGGATTTTTCTAAAAAAGTTTATTCTCTAATGCATAAAAAAAGGAATTTCATTAAAAATATATTTTGTTATTTCAAACATTTACAAGGAACAATATGGATTTTGAAATAGATTAAAAGTAAATTAATTTATATTATATAATTAATAATTCAATTAGATTTATTAGAATCTATTTTAT
Source organism: Viscum album (assembly GCA_963277665.1). Taxonomy (NCBI): domain Eukaryota; kingdom Viridiplantae; phylum Streptophyta; class Magnoliopsida; order Santalales; family Viscaceae; genus Viscum; species Viscum album. The sequence goes on from OY728121.1 coordinate 2,066,034,035, forward strand.
TGTTTATTTTGGTATAAATATATTTTCATACACAAAATAAGATTTCATTTTCTAAAATATGATTTCTGTCCCATTTTATGAATTTATTTTAAAATTAATTTATATCACCTATAGAAATTGAATTTGATGGAATTTTTTTTATTTCATAATTAAAAATTTTCACTTGGATGTTTGCTTTATATTTTTTTATGAAGATATTAATTTTTTGAATAGTAAAAAATCATTTTTTTGAAGTACAATATCATTTATGATGTTGAAAAGACCTAATAATAATATAGAAATTCACGATCCTAATGAAATCAATAAATTATGGTAAAAAAATAAAATATAATACTAAAGTAATTATAATAATTATAAATTATAATTTTTCCATGATAAATATGAAATTCATTTTCAGTGCTAATGAAGAGCTTGTGTGTCACTAGAAAAGTTATATTAAATATCACAAAGATATTATTTTCGATGGTGTTAGTAAATTTTAATTTTTTTTGTCAAATATGATTTATTATAGATTATATTTATTGTACGAAAAAAATATTTTAGGTATTTAACAACTGGCTTATCAAAATTCTTGTGAAATGCATGCGCAATGCCGAAAAAGTCAACTTAACATATAAAATAAGTTTCAATGACATAGACATATTTAAAAATACTTATTTAATTAATATAGAGATTTATTTTTATGAAAATAATTTTATTTTTATAATAGTAATTTATTTATATTTTTTATGTATGAAATAAATACCTTAAATTATTTCTTAACACCGACATGATATTTATTTAGTTAATAGAAAAATAAAATAAATTATGTTAAAAATAATAAGAATAATATAATTTGAAATAATTAATCTATAAATTTTTATTTATAAATTTATATTAAATGATAGGGGATTTGTTAAATTATAATATTTTAAATCCCCTTTAGTCCTATTTTATTTAATGTTAAATTAAATAAATTGTATCAAAAACGACATTATTGATATTTTTTTAAAATCTAATATTATTAAATTAGTTAAAAACCAAATAAATATTGAAAAAAGATAATGATGATATTATACGATCGAAAATATCATATGTGGTCCTTAAATGGTCCAATTTTCACCATATAATCATAATTTTCAATGGTTTAATATTGAAAATTTTGTTACTTTGGGTAAAATTAAAATTGCTAACTATGGTTTAATTAAAATTTTAGACTTTTTAATAAAACTAAAAATGAAATAAATTATATTGGATTATGGTATTAAAACTCTATATTTCCTTATATTATAATCTTTTTCCTTTTTTATTCGTATGTCTTGATAATGAATTTATTTCAATTTAATCTTTTTCAAAATTCCAAAAGTACCCCTCACCACAATTTTAAAAGTTCATATTGTCCCTCACATATTCACACCTTTTTGAACCTTATATCACAACCAAATTCTACCAATGTACCTTATAATCTTTTTTATAAACACTATATAGGTTTCAATATTACAAAAAGGCAACCCCACTCAAAATATTAAGAATATTAAAAAAAATTATTTCAAAGAATCGGTAATCCCAGTACCTGATAAATTTCTTTTATAATCTTATTTACCACCTCTTAAACTATTTTATTATCATAAATTAATAAATTAGGTGTAATAAATGTTTTTTATATTTTATTATTATTATTAAACACCTTTATGCACCATCTTACACATTGAATGAGTATTTAAATCATCGCATGACCAAATGTATGTCTTACCACCTCCACATATGGATACAATTCATTTTTTGACACCATTTTTTGGGTATAATGATGGATTTAATATTTAATCCTGATTTTTATGACATAATCATACTTCTGAAATTATAAAATCACATCTACCAACTTACTATCCAATGCACTGAGAAACAACAATGTCATTCATGCATACATGTGGACAACCACATCCACGATCCTTTGTGATTTGTTTTATATTTCTATTTTAATTATATTGTAATATGGATATATTATGTGAATATATATGATTTAAATTTTATAATAATTATTTTTATATTATAATTATCATTTACCTTTCTTTCCTTCCATACATCAAAAATTGAACAAAGTGTTCATGCATGTGCACGGTCTATCATCTTAATTATGGTGTAATTCATGTTATATCTCTAACATTAATTGGTTAATCTAAATACATTTATAGATTATAATTATATCATTATTAAAAATATTTATATTGTGGAATCAGGATCATAATTAATGTTCTAAAAGTATTAAATCGAAACATATATGAAAAACAAAGCAGTTATTACCTTAAACATGATTTTCAACAAGAATTGATAAACAAATGTAATAAAAGAAATAATTAAATCATATATGGTATGATATATATAACTATGGTTCTATATTATATTTATAATAAACTTTTATTTATTATTTTTGTGGATTAATCAATAACAAAGGAATTTGGAACTAATGTAAGGGTTTTAATTCACAATCTCATTAATATTCAATAATGTTTATGTTTAAGTATCATCTATGGAATGTTTTTTCCCATGTCAATATTCCCTAAAATGTTTCAATAATGATTTTGTGCTATTAAAATATTGTTTTTTAATGTAATCGTTACCCATTTTTGAATTTTTACAAATTATTTTGAAAGGAATCATCTTACTAAATTTCATAAGTGGTACATTGTGAATTTTCTAGAAACAAAATATCAAGGGAATGTTTTTATAAAATATAAGGAAAATAATATTTCCCCAAACCTCAAAACTGATTTTTTATTTTTTGGCAACATTAAAATTTCACAAGATTGTTTTAATGAAATTTTTTTCTTTAAATTTCACATCTTTTTTAAAATAAGTGATTTAAAAATAAAATTTTTATTTTCCTCAAGAATTTTTTATCATGATATTTCAAAATCATTTTCTGTCTAATATGATATACTATTATGTTATTAAATATCACACATTTGTATTATTTTCTTTATTTCATGTATGGAACCTTTATCTCTCTCAAATTCATTAGGTAATAATGGATAACTCATGAGCTATATTAGTTTATGTGGAGACCTGGTTTTAATGTCCATAATATCATGTGTTGAATTTGTCCAGGTATAAATTGTTTTCTATGGGTTGGGATTTAATATCCATAATAGTATACATGGACCATGTTTTATTTCCAAATGTTTATTTCATCTTTTTTTTCATTTCCTTAACATATTTAGTGAACCTGTTATTATTTATATAGTTTCACAATCTTATAAGTTTATGTATGTACCAAAATTCCTAGTCAAATCCCAATGTTGTACTCTCATGGCTATGTACCTTTATTATTTTATGATTCATGTCTTATGAACTCTCAATATGTATTCTACAACAAAATAATATGATTTATTATATTTTGGGTGTTTATTTCATATGTTTTTCTCATGTTATCACTGCCTTCTACTCATGTTATACTTGTGTGATAATTGAAATATCCCTTGTTGACCGTTTTTGAGAATCTTATCTTACCAATTGTTATTTTTTCCTGGGTTATGAAGAAAATTTTTATAAATGAAATCTATTAGAAGGGATGTAGTTATGTTGAACATAGAGGGAGATGATGCCGATCATTTATGAACCAGTGGTTTATGTGTTTATGTGCACAAATGAATTAGACCAATATAATTCTAGCATGGATCATTATGTTATGTAATGAATATCAATATATTAATATGTGATATATATTTATGAAATTATTATAGTTCAATATTTGGTTTCATAAAAATGATTAGTTAATATTTATAATCTAGTATTAGAAAACTATAGTATGAACCCTAAGGATATGTTTATTTATTTTATAAAATTATTAATTTTCAGTAATGATCATGATTGAACTAGTTTAAAACTAAGGATCCATAAAATAATATTTTATTTTTTAAACAACTATTAAATAATATTAATGAATAATATGTTTTCCATTATTATTATAATTTATCCACAATATGCTTCTTGGTTAGAGTAAATGGATTGAATCTGAAGAAATCATATGAACCATGAATGTGATGTCCAATGAATTTATCATCCTCGTGAGAAATAAAATTTATTAAGATCTGGGATAAAATATATAGTTAATATGATTACTCAAATCTCTCAAGATTTTGGTAGTAACAAGTATTATATTGAACTCATAAATGAACCAAGGAGGTAGAAACATGTTACTGAATCTTTTATGCACCAAATATGATTATCCTTGTATATATATCTTCTGATCATATCATTTTTGAGTAATGGACCAATGCGATGGAAATGATATATTTCATTATTTTTGTCTTATACCATGAACATGTTGTTCTAACTATTAATAATTTTCTACGTGAGTTATATCAATGGTGGAATTTTATTTAGATTCTGAGGAAAGAGAAGAGAATTAACTCCAAGGAGTGGGATGACTTTAGGGGAATATTTCTTACTATGTACTTATATTGTATTCTATATACAAAAAATATAGAAGTAAGTACTTATGTATGAGAAGAAGGGTTATGAATCCATAGGTAATTATGAGAAAAATTTTACATGACATTCGTGTTATGAATTATGTTTAATAACCTTCCCTGAAATAAAAAATTCATTGATTCATATGAGATTTCAAACCAATTCATAATATGGAATTATCTATAAGGTAATTTAGAAGCTATTAATAAATTATTCAATTTTGATGGAAATTTATATTGAAGTTAGAAACCATAAAATTTATATTTATAAGGAAATGTTCATAGAGAGTATTGGAAGCGTAATCGAATTATCCTTTGTAGGTAATAAGAAGTTTCATCCATACACATGACAAAAATGTTTGGAGGATCTCTCATGTGACTCCCAAAAATGAACAATAAAAAGTTTTAAGTGTGGGATGCATGCACATCAAGTAAATTAATGTCAAGGTGTTTCAAATAAGGAATTAAATGAAAAGGACTAGATATATAGGTAAATAGAATACACAACTCAAACATTAGTGTTATAAATTGTAACGTCCCGGACCCAGGTGCCACGTAACGGGTGCCCCGAGCCCAGTTCACCACGTGTCCTCAAGCGCATTTCCCCAAACACCAGAGGCTGCTGACTAGCAGCGAGGGCCCAGGTCTGATAGTGGGGAAACTATGCCCTCATTTGTCAATGTGTAGCGCAGCGGAATACAAAGTAAAACGTACAACGACAGTGGAAGCATTAAACCATACACAACTAAAATAAACAACTGCAGATGATATAACCAACAATATATAATATATTTAACATGTCATAAGTTCTAAGAAAACATCCAGAACATGTTACCCATCGATACAGTACAAAAAAATATAGAGTACAACAAACAAGAAAAACAGCTGGCAACGACATCGCGAGCCTAGGCTCGGTCCCATGCCATCATACTTCTTAGTAATAGTCAAGTACCTATATAGGGATTCTTTCCTCTATATACACCTGCAGCAACGTAATATGTTTGGGCCAAAAAAGCATGACCCAAACGGGGTGTGGGAAATATATCTCAGTAGCCACCAACCAAAGGCTCGTGCTCAACTGTGTGTGAAACATGCAACAAGTGTGCAGTAGTAAAATGAAATAAACTAAGAAGTACTCAAAATTAACTAACTTAACAGTTATATTTCCATTTAATTATTTATTTAATCCATTTAATGTAGTAACATTCTTTGCTCAACAGCACCAAGCCCTCAAGCCAACCAGAACTATGCCCTCAGGCTAAAATAGTAAACCACTCCCTCAGGATTTCCCTCAGGCTATACAGAATCCAACCTGAAGGTATTTCCCTTAGGCGTAATAGAAATTTCCCTCAGGCATAGGAACTGTCTTCCTCAGGCACAGAAGTCAATCCCTCAGGCGTGAAAGGTTTCCCTCAGGTGAAATAACTATAGCGGTCAGGCTAAACAGTGCAGTGCCCTCAGGCTAATCACAACAACGCCCTCAGGATAAACAGGTAACCGGGCCATGCCCAACATATCAAAATAAAGTAAACAAGAAATTACTCTCAAAGAAATTATACAATTACTGCATTTAAGGCATACCCTCAGGTATCCTGGCCAAATGGCTAAACAGTGGAACACACCCCTGGGGTGATTTCAGATCCAAGCAACGATCCCAACCAGCATTTTATTAGCACAATTTAATAACCTATTGAATTTGAGGAATTAAATATAGCAATTGAATCATCCACATGACACCCCAACATGGGTTTGTGGAACAAAAACACACAAAAATGCACGAAAGTTGGAAATTTACACCAAGCCACCTACCTTTTACGCCAACGAGTGTTAAGCACGAACGCCGATTTCAAAAACGCCCAAGAATGACATAGATCTTACAAAGAACAAAACTCATTCAATTGTAAATAACATCCATTAGGAGAAGAATTGGTAGGAACCGTACTAGGAGAAGAGAGGGATTACCCGTGCGGTTTCAATGAGATCATTCGAAGCTGAATCGGATTCCAGACGAACACCCGACGAATCTTCAATGGTTCAGACATCCTCCTTGGCTCCAAAACGGCTCAAATGCCTCCTCTGCCAAATGAGGAGGCTAATTCCTATTTTAATCCAAAAAAAAGTACAAGGAATGTACATTTGAGTACACGGCATGTACATACTTCATTTAACTGTTCCTCTGGCGGCATCGCCACACTGTTCATCCGTTGACACGAGTACACGACATGTACTCCCGAGTATACGACGTGTACTGTCTCCCAGCTAGCGACGACTCCACCGCCTTACTGTTTAAGCATGCCGACTGACTACATGGCATGTAAGGTACCACTACACAGCATCTAGTCGGTTCCTACCCCCTCGTCACTGACATGGCTACATGCCCCGTGTACCCATCCCACATGGCCAAAAGTACACGACGTGAGGAAAAAGTACATGGCGTGTAGTATCAAAATTTAGGATTTATCCCCATTTTCCATATTTTCTCAAAAACACTAAAGGAAAAGAGAAAAGAAGACGCACGTACCTCAAAATAAGAATAGGGTTTTTACAAACTCCCCCCCTTATAACAATTCATCCCCGAATTTCCCTTCCTAGGGTGGCGAAAACATATCTCAGAACAGCTCTGGCCAATGAGCATGTACATCGGCATCCCACTCCCATGTCTCGTCCTACACTCAGCCATGCTGACAGAACACCCATACGAGAGGAACTGACCGGCCTTGGAGAACTATTGTGCTCCTATCAACGATACAGATCAGATGCTCCTCAAAGAACGCATCATGCTGAAGCTCAACCTCCTCATGCTGAAAGATGTGAGACAGGTCTGAATGATAACAACGCAACTGAGACACGTGGAAGACGTCGTGCATGGCTCGGTATCGCTGCGGTAACCGCAACTGATAAGCAACCATCCCGACTCTCTCCAGAATCTCGAATGGCCCCACATACCTCGGTGAAAGCTTTCCCTATCTCATGATCCACTTGTGTCCTAGCCTCAACGAAACACATAGAAAAACCTGATCCCCGACCATGAACTCCTAAGGTCATCTGCGGCGATCAGCATATGACTTCTGTCGAGACTGCATGGTAGCCATCAGTATCCGAATCAATTGGACCTGCTCAGATGTCTCATGCACGAGCTGTGGTCCTAGTAAAGCTGCCCCACCATCCTATAACCAGCACAATGGTGATCGGCATGGCCTACCATATAAAGACTAGTATGGTGCCATCTCAATAGTTTCCTGAAAACTATTGTTATAGGCAAACTCGAATAGGCATATATGCTTCTCCCAAGATCCCCCAAAGTCTAGGATGCATGCGCGAAGAATTTCCTCTAGCACCTGTATCGTACGCTCTGACTGGCCATCGGTTTGTGGGTGGTATGTTGTGCTCAGAAGCACCTGTGTACCCAGTGCCCTCTAAAAACTCTGCTAGAAATGGGACATAAAGCGGTAGTCCCTATCCGAAATGATATAACGAGGGACCCCATGAAGACGTACGATCTCTAGGATATACAACCTTCTGAGCTCGACCCCACAGAAGGTCTCCTTGATCAGAAAGAAGTGAGATACCTTCATGAGTCTGTCCACAACAACCCACACGGCGTCATTGCCTCAAGGTTACCTCGACAACCCCGTCACGAAATCCATCGTGACATCATCCCATTTCCACTCTGGAATGGGTAACTGCTGTAACAGCCCAGCTATCCTTTGGTGCTCTGCCTTCACTTACTGACAGGTGGAACACCTCGTAACAAAACCAGCTATCTCTCTCTTCATACCTGGCCACCAGTACTGACATCTCAAGTCACGGTACATCTTGGAAACCCCAAGATGAACTACCCAAGCTGAAGCATAAAACTCCCACATCAGCTCCTCACGTATATCCCCTGGAACCATACTCGTCCATGGAAACGCAAAACCTCATCATCTCCTATCGTCCAACTAGGAGGACGGTCCTAACTTTCCACCGACTCCCATAGAAATAGGCCTTCTGAATTAGATAGCTGCCTCATCCTCACTTTGTCTAGGAGGGTAGATGTCATAGCTAAAGAAGAAAGATAATATGCCCCTGACCGTCATGCACCTTCAAAGGAATCTCAGAGAACAAGCCTAGGAGCTGCCACTCACCACTGGCCTCCTGCACTGCCTGTATATTAGTCTTCCTGCTTAGTGCATCAGCTACTGCATTACCTTTACCAGGTGTATAGGCAAGCTCAAAATTGAAGGACTGTAGGTACTCAATCCACCTAATCTGCCTCAGATTCAGGTGAAGATGAGTAAAGATATACTTGAGGCTTTTGTGGTCGGTTAAAGCCACAAAATGCTCTCTCAATAGATAATTTCTCCAATAGCACAATGCATGCACAACTGCAGCCAACTCGAGATCATGCGTCGGGTAATTCCACTCATATGGCCTCAACTGCTGAGACTCGTACGCAATAACTCGGTCACCCTGCATCAAGACTACTCCCAGCCAAATACCAGATGCATAAAAATAAATTTTATATCTCTTCTGCTGCTCTGGGAGTATCAGGATTGGTGCTGATGTCAACCTTCCCTTCAGGTCCTGAAAATCTGCCTCGCAAGCTTCTGACCAAATGAACATCACCCCCATCTTAGTCAGACCCGTCAATGGTGTTGCTAAGCAGGATAAGTCTGGTATGAAGCGTCTGTAGTAACCAGCCAGCCCTAAGATACTCCGTATCTCAAACACATTCTTAGGCTTCTCCGAGGAAACTACTGGTCTCCCCTTCTCTAGGTCTACTGCAACTCCTGCCTTTAAGATGATATGACCCAGGAAGTAAATCTGGTCCATCCAAAAGTTTCACTTTGAGATATTAGCATATAGCCAATTCTCTCTGAGTGTACTCAATACGATCTCAAGATGGGTGGCATGGTCGTGTCGAGTGTGAGAGTACACCAAGATGTTGTCCACGAATACTACCAAAAAATAATCAAGATACAGATGGAACACATGATTCATCAAATCCATGCAAACTTCTGGCATGTTCGTCAATCCGAACGGCATAACCAAGTACTCGTACAGACCTTATCTACTCTAAAAAGCTGTAAGCGGTATATCTGATGGTCTCACGCGCAGTTGATGATATCCCGATCTCAAGTCAATCTTCGAGAACACTCATGCTCCACGAAGCTTATCAAACAGATCATGTATCCTCAGCAAGGGATATCAGTTGTTAACCGTCAACTGGTTCATATTTTGATAATCCACGCAAATACTAAGGGTACCATCCGCCTTCTTCGAAAAAAGGACTGGAGAACCCAAAGGAGAAGTACTGGGTTGGATAAATTCCCTTTCCTGTAACTCATCTAACTGCCTCTTGAACTCCTACAACTCAGGTTTAGCCATCCTATAAGGAGAGATGGACATCGGTGCTGCTCCTGGCACAAGCTCAATAGAGAAATCGATCTCACCCACCGGAGGTAGACCAGAAAAGTGATCCGGGATGACATCCATGAAACGATCAACCACTAGATGGAAATCCGTCTGACAAGTCCCCTGGTCATCCATATACAAACTCGCAATCTGGGCTCTGACTCCACCTCGCCCATGATGCTCTAGTCCAACCCGACTCACCTGAATATCCCATTTTCCCTTGTATAGAAACTCTTCTCCCTCTGGTGACGTGAAACACAACCTACGATGATAGTAGTCTACAAAGGCTCGGAAGGGAACCAACCAGTCCATCCTGAGAATGATGTCATAGCTCATCATCTCTAAGACCTAGAGGTCCCAAAGGAAGTTACACCCTCCAACCTCAGGGGGGAACTCCTTGCACTGACGCACACCAGCTGTTCTAGTCCCCAACGGAGTGTCTTTCATTATGATATCTGAAAAAGAAAAAAAACCAAGCCTAAGCCTCTTCATAACGGGTACAGATATGAAACTATGCATAGCACCCATATCAAAAAGCACTGAAGACAAGACATAAGCTACTAGAATAGTACCTCTGAATGTTGAAGTTCCAGGATCCTGCTCCTGCTGGGTCTGCTACACATCATAATCCTACCCAGTGCCGCGACCCTACGACATAGCCTGGCTACCCTGATCTATCCCGCCCTGTTGCCTCTAAGATCCTGGTGTCTGGATACCACAGCCACGACCACCATCTCTGCCTATACGTCCTGACACATTCATGTTCCTTGACAGGTATGAAGCCACTGGTCCAGCTCCCGCATGCGGAGTCTACACAGAACCCCTCTCACTAGCCACTAGTGGAAACGCCCTGCAAAATCACAGGAGATGACCCATCTTGCCGCAAGCTTGGCACTCCATTAGGTCTCGTAGACACTGCGGTCTCTTGTGCCCCTCTCTGCCACACTGGTAGCACCTGATCGGGCCACCTGAAGACACTGCATGTCTGGTACTGCCGCCCTGAGAGAAGTCCATCTGTCTCTTCCTCTTTCCAGTAGAAATAGTACCAGTAAGTGGTGTTGAACCGCCCTGGCCCACACCACTCGATTCCCATAGGTTCCTCTTAGTAATCAGTGCCTGGTTCACAATAGCATGTACACTAGGCAACCTGAAAACATTTACCTGTGCTTGGATGTCATACCGAAGACCATCCTCAAAACATCTGGCTCTCAACATCTCATCACCCAACAGCACGGGTGAAAAACGATGAAGCTCCGTAAAACGAGCAGAATAGTCCATCACCGACATAGCGCCCTACTGCAGATTCATGAACTCTCAAGCTCTATCTGCCCTCAGCGTCTCGGGAAAGAAGAAGTCATAAAAGACTGCCTGAAAATCATCCCACACCATGTCTTTGTGATGCTCTGACTGGGTGGTAACATCCCACCACCTCATGGCCGAATCAAACAGCATGTAAGTCGCGATGTTGACCCTCCGCCCTGGAGGCGTCTCAAGATGCTCGAAAATAGTCTACATCGACCCCAACCAAGACTCTGCAGCCTGTGGTCCCCCATCCTTTGAAAAAATAGGTGGATACTACTGCTGGAACTTACGCGTTAGTTCAGTCATAGATGTAGCAGCCTGAGGTGCTCCCGGAAAGGTCTGCATGAACCGAATAAAGCCCTCACAGAACTGCGCCTCCACACCTATGTCCGGTATAGCAGCTGGTGCCACATCTGGCTCTGCTGGAGGACCAACAGGTAGCAAATGGCCCACCATATCTGGGGTATAATCATCGCCACTCTCCTGGTGAACAACTCATGGTCGTCTAGGTGGCATGACACTACAAGGTCAAAATCATGCCTCAGATTTAAGATTATTAAGATTGATACGAAGAGAAAACAAGGGAACAATAGGAAGAAGGCATTTCAAAATTTTCATGAAAAGACTACGTGGCGTATAAAATGACTACACGGTGTGTACAATGACTACACACCATGTACATGGATTTCCTTCCCCTACCTAGGTCCTTCGACACTGCTAAGCCACACGACTTCTATTGAACAAAAACTACTCGGCGTGTATAATATATACATGGAGTGTACGGTGTTATTTTCCAAATACTTGTTTCATCTATGACACGGCCGACTACTCACCCTGTTACACCCGTACACGGTGTGTATAACACCCCGTTTCTCAGCCACACGGTTAACACCACACGGTCTGTCCTTGGACAAGACTACATGGCGTGTCCCAAAGGTACACGGCGTGTTCAGGGAGAGGTGACACCGGCCCGTTTTGTTAGTTACACGAACGAGTCCCCGGGTCACACTACACGGCATGTCCACCATTGACACGGCGTGTTTGGTCAAGAAGTTCACCGACCCATGTTGTTAGTTACACAGCCGGACTCTGGTTCAACACTACACGCGTGTACAAAAGCTACACGACGTGTTTTACCCAAGATGTTCCCTACCCTGTGTCTTCGTCCACACAGTTTTTGAAACATGAAGAGACTACACGGCGTCTACTCCGAGTACACGGCGTGTACTCAAAAAGTTTATTTTTCTTCCCGAACAGAAGAACATACATGGCATGTATAAAAATACTACATGGCGTGTATACAGGGTTTCCGGATAGTATACCTCAGAAACTTCCCCGGAACCTATAAAATACCGACAACCAACACCTGAGTGTCAAATTCCAACCCGTGGGGGCCCATACTCCCCACGAATAAAATTTTGACATCACATATGTGTTGATACCAATAAACAGTCAATGACCCACCAAATTCCAGTCAATGGGGGGCCATACTCCCCAAAAACCAAATTTTGGCGTCCATTCTATACACAGTCTCACATAAAATTACACTATCAAATAGCAGGTATTTTAACAGAGTAGCTATCACAACAACATGCTTTTCCAGCACAACAACTATCACAACAAAATGCAATTTCTAATGCACCTACATGGCATGGAAACTATGCATGACATGTGATATCTAGCATGTGTTTATATGATTCATGAGATGGAACACCCTAATCTTATCGTGTTGCAACTAAATAGAACCCACATATTAAATATAAACAGCACAATACAAGTGTTTCACCCAATGGTGAAAACATATCAACTGTAAAATTTTCAAAAACAATAGAATTGAAAAAATACGAGGTAGACTGGATTTTCCCTGTACACGGGTTAGCTACGCCTGGGCATAGCTTATTACCAACTACCGTTCGTCTTATCCCTGACTACAGCTCCAAATAGTAAGTCAATGAAAAGAACCGCCTCTGATACCACATTGTAACATCCCGGACCCGGGTGCCACACAACGGGTGCCCCGAGCCTGGTTCACCATGTGACCTCATGCGCATTTCCCCAAATGCCAAAGGCTGCTGACTAGCAGCGATGGCCCAGGTCTGATAGTGGGGAAACTATGCCCTCATTTTTCAAAGTGTAGTGCAGCGGAATACAAAGTAAAACGTACAACGACAACGAAAGCAGTAAACCACACACAACTAAAATAAAACACTGCAAATGATATAACAAACAATATATAAAGAATGAAACATGTCACAAGTTCTAAGAAAACATCCAGAAACTGTTACACATCGATACAATACAACAAAATACAGAGTACATCAAACAAGAAAAATAGATGGTAGCGGAATCGTGAGCCTGGGCTCGGTCCCATGTACTCCTACTCCTTAGCAATGGTCAAGTACCTATATAGGGACTCTTGCCCCTATCTAAACCTACATCAATGTATTCTATTTGGACCACAAAAGCATGACCCTAACAGGGTGTGAGAAATATATCTCAGTAGGCACCCACCAAAGGCTCGTGCTCATCGATGTGTAAAACATGCAACAAGTGTGCAGTAGTAAAATGCAATACACTAAGAAGTACTCAAAAGTAACTAACTTAACAATTATATAACCATTTAATTATTCATTTAATACATTTAATGTAGTAACATTCTATGCTCAACAGCACCAAGCCCTCAGGCCAACCAGAACCGTACCCTTAGGCTAATATAATAAACCACACCCTCAGGCCTTCCCCCAGGCTATTTAGAATCCAACCTGCAGGTATTGCCCTCAGGCGTAACAGAAATTTCCCTCAGGCGTAGGAAGTGTCACCCTCAGGCACATAAGTCAAGCCCTCATGCGCGAAAGGATTACCTTAGGTGAAATAACTATATCCCTTGGGCTAAACACTGCAGTTCCCTTAGGCTAATCACAACAATTCCCTCATGCTAAAAAGGTAACCGGACCATTCCCAACATATCAAAATACAGTAGATAAGCAATTCCTCTCAAGGAAATTCTACAATTACTACATTTAAGGCATACCCTCGGGTATCCTGGCCAAACGGCTAAACAGTGGAACACACCCCCGGGGTGGTTCCAGATCCAAGCAACGATCCCAACAAGCATTTTATTATAACAATTTAATCACATATGCAATTATAGGCATTAAATATAGCAACGTCCTCAGCCACACGACACCCCAACATGGGTTCGTGGCATAGAATCGCACAAAAACACATGATACTTGGAAATTTACACCAAGCCACCTACCTTATATGCCAGTGAGCGTTAAGCACGAATGCCGATTTCAGAATCGCCCAAGAACAATGTAGATATGACGAAGAACAAAACCCATTCAAACATAAATAACTTCCGTTAGGGGAATAATTGGTAAGAACCATACTAGGAGAGGAGAGGTCTTACCCATGCGGTTCCAACGATATCGTCTGAAGCCGAATCGGATTCCAGAAGAACACCCGGTGGATCTTTAAAAGTTCGGCCATCCTCCTTGGCTCCAAAATGGCTCAAATGCCTCCTCTGCCAAATGAGGAGGCTAATGCCAGTTTTAAGCTGGAAAAAAAAGTACACGGCATGTAATTTTGAGTACACGGCATGTAATTCCTTCATTTAACTGTTACTCTGGTAGCATCGCCACACTGTTCATCCATCGACATGAGTTCACGGCATGTACTCCAGAGTACCCGGCATGTACTGTCGCCCACCTGGCGGCGACTCCACCGCCTTACTGTTTAAGCCTGCCGACTGACTACAAGGCGTGTAAGGTACCACTACACAGTGTGTAGTCAGTTCCTACCCCCCGTCGCCAACATGGCAACACTCCCCGTGTACCCATCCCACATGGCCAAAAGCACATGGTGTGTGGAAAAATTACACGGCGTGTAGTTTCAAAATTTAGGAGTTTTCCCCATTTAACATATTTTCTAAAAAACACAAAAAGAAAAGAGAAAAGAAGAAGCTCGTACCACAAAATAAGAACCAGGTTCCTACATAAATGGACTGAGTTTGGGAACTATGTAAATCTATTCCATAATCTAATGGTTGATGAAGATAATAATCAATCACAATATATGATGTAAATGTATAACAGGAAAACAAATACATTTACAACCATTGATTTGAATCATGATTTTTAGGAAATAGTAATCTCCCACTTAAGAATATGTGATTCCATGTTAACAATTCTATGAATCCTTCCAATGAAAATCCCATAATTTGGTGAAATTTATTGTTATTTTGATCATTTATTATCTCTCCCTATAAATATTACTGATATATTTCTTTAATAGTGAAATTATATTTATTTTTTAATCAACATTTGATCAATATATCAATTCAAGGATTAACCCAAACCTCCAACATAAAGATTTTTGGCTAAGATATGTACTTAATTAATTTGAAAGTGTTGAATTTTTTTTAAAATCATATATGATTTTACTGTGACATTCTGTGACATTATTATTATGCATAGGATAGTATATGATCATAGTATATATATTTTTATGATTCTTTACGAGTGATTAATTTTTTTTAATTTTAATCAGTGAATGATATACGATCAAATAATTTTGGGTTTTGAATAAGGTAGATAATATTTTGGAGGAATCTTAAGGATAACTTCCTATGTAATTGATTATGTTGAAAATTTTATATTATTGATTGAGATTAAAGTATGAATTATCAAAACCAATACTTTCCATTTTGGATTAGGTAAAAATTTATAGGATGACGGATTTACATATGGATCTCTTGATTCATTTAATGTTCTTAAGGAATGAAAAATTAATCTCAAATATCCATCTCCTGACATAATAAATGAAGTGATAATTGATCTATGCACAACAAATGGATGATAATATGATTATGGGATAGAATGAAAAAAGTAATTTTAAATCATTCAAATATTTACCCAGATAATAAAATAATTCCTACAATTTAGAAAATAATATTTTAAATAAAAATATTATGTATTTAATTTTCCTCTTAATAAATCATTTTTCTTTTAACCCTTCGTAGATTTATAGTGTTGTGATGGTTATCGTTCTCATGAAAATGTTCTCCATAAAACATTATTATTCCATTTGTGGTAGTTTTCTCTCTAATGTACATATATTCAATTTTCATTGATGTTATATAATTTTGAAACATATTATTTTGGTGACTTCATACTTCCCTTTCTCTCCATTTTAGGGGATGTTTAATTATCTCTTTTTTACGATGTAGGTTTTCAACCAAATATTTTCAAATGTCAAACCTTTGAATAATGAGTATAAATGAAACTTGTATGGATTAAATTTAATAAAATGGTGATAATGTAACACCATAATATTGTATAAATATTTATCTTAAAGTAATTTTATGTTTTTTACCTTGTTTTACATGAACCACCATGTTTAAATGAACAACGATACATTATTAAAATATTTGTATTTAATGTGAATTTTATAACATAGCTTTTAAATTTGAAGGTATAAATATGATTAGCTAAATTATTATAATTAGAATTATATATATATATATTCTCTATATTTGTTGATAAATTCATTTTAAATTAGCACTCAATATTTTGGGAAGTTATTTTGGGCTTCATAAATATGCCTTCCCCAAAAAAGATTTTATTGATTTTTGTGAAAAAAAATTAATTAATTTCTAAATTGTTTAGTTATTTTATTTATTTAAAATTATATAATCTTCAAATAATCTTATCCAAATTATTTTAGGTTGATTTTTGTTTGTATTTTTTTTTAAATTCTGATTTCTTAGTAAATAATAAAAAATATTGAAATTTATTGAAATTTGTATTTTTAGTTTCAAACATTTAAAAAGTAAAAATTTTAATTTAAAAGGGATTAAACATAAAATTATTCCTATTATATTATTAACAATAAAATTAATTTCATTATTATCTTTTATTTTTTTTATGTTTTTGTAAAAACATTTATATTCATAAAAGGAATTATCTTCTAAAATCTAATTTCCATCAGGTTTTAGGAATTTATATTAAATTTATATCTATATTAATTTAATTTAATTATAAATATTTTATTTTGGGTTCAATAAAGTTAAATTTATCCTATGATTATTTATTTACATTTTTATGAATAAGTTACATTTTTGTGAATAGTTAGAAAATCCAGTTTTTTTGAAATAGAACATCTTTGATGATATCGCCATGACCTAAAAATAAAAAAAAAAATTATGACAAATAAGGAATGAATAAATTATGGTAAAATACTATAAAAATAATATACAAGTAATTCATAAAATAATTAACTATAATTTTTTCCAAGAGTGAGAAATATTTTCAGTGTTGACGCAATGCATCCACCACACTAGAAAATTCAAATGTGGTATCCTAAAGATAGAATTCGAGATATAATAAGTTATCTCATGGATTTTAATATTAAATATTTTTATTATATTTATATTTAGTGTTATACACAATTTTTTGATGTAATATAATATGTGACTTATCCAAATTATTGTGTAATGCTTGTAAAATGCCGAAAATGTCAAAATAACATATTAAATAAGTTATCATCTCATAAATATAAGATAAAATAATTATTAAATGAATATAAACGTATATTTTGAGATTAATAGATTTAATTTTATTATTTTTATATATTTATAATTTTTTGGTATTGAATAAAACCCTTAAATTCATTCAAAATGTCGAAACAACATTTATTAAGTTTTTATAAAAATAAAATAGATGATTTTGAAAATAATAAAACTAATATTGTTTTAGATAAATATTTCAATCCATGAATTTGGTAGATATATGTGAAACATTAGGTTTGTTTTAATTTATTATATTCTAAATTACATTTTTCTATGAGGTATTTAAATTCAAATAACGTTAATTGTTTAAAAATTTATATTAATGATATTTTCTCAATATAATATTTTATTACATTATTTTATAATAAAAAATGTTTAAAAAATATAAGTATGAAATTTTAAGGTATATAATTTCATACTTTTATCACTTATGGGCCAATTATAACCTTAAACATAAAAATTGCAATGCTTTAATATTGAAAATTTATTACTATAGTTAAAATTAAAATTAGTTAACTAAGGGTTTTTCAGAATGATGAGGTTTGTAATTTTATAAAAACCATTATAAATAATTTTGGTTTTTTTATTATAACTATATAATACCATATATTTTAATACATTTCCATCTTGATGAATATGTCTTGATAATGAATTTATTAAAATTAAGTCTTTTTATTAATTCCAAAACATCCACTCACCTTATTTATAAATTGGCACCTCCACCCTTGCATATTAACATCATATTTAGGCTTATTAGTATACTAAAAATGAAAAATTTATATTCTGAAATATCCTAGGCACGTTATATAAGTTTTGGTCTTCCCAAATGACCAACTCTATTTCTCTTTAGATTATATCTAAAGGAATCATTTGGAAGAAGTTGTAATCGCCTTACCCAAACAATATCTTTCCTACTCTTATTTACCACATTTAAATCACTGATATTTTTCATAATATAAAAAATTCAGTATCTCCAATATTATTAAAATTTGCTATGATTATGAAAACACCATTATACACCCTTTTCCCATTAAACGTGTAGCGAAAGTATCGATCATGTGTATGTATGGCTTGCGGTCTTCACGCACCGATACAAAATAATTTTCTATCACCATATTTTATTGATGGTTATTATGTGGGATTTAATGTTTATATATGATATTAATTACATAATTATTCTTATATAATTATAATATCACATCAACCTATTTACCATCCAATCATTTGAATTACAATAACACTGTTCATTCCTATGTGTGGTCTTCCATATCCACAAATTGACATGATTTTTTTTAATTTAAAGTTAGAATTTATGGTGATATGGATAGTGTTTATGAATATATATGATATATATGATATAATATTTATTTTTTAAATGTTAATAATTATTTAACATCCTTTCATTCAATCTGTTGAAAAAATGATCATAGTGTTACTAAATTCTTATGACCTACTATCTGCATAAATGGTGTAAATGATTTTCTATATCATAATTTAATGTATTAATGTAAATAGATATTTATATTATATTTATATCATTGTTAAAATTTGGTATAATATTAAATCAATATCAAATTATAAAGGACCAAAAATACCAAATTAGAACATTAATGAAAAATAATTTAGTTATTATATGAAATATGATTTTGACAAGTTATTGATAATAAAAATGTAATTAATGTATATAAGTGAATCATGTATGGTTTAGTATATATATATATGGTCCAATAATATATTTATAAAAAAACCTATATTTATTATAAATTTTGTTTGAACACATAGTAATGATGTTAGACATAAGGTAAAGGTTTTATTTCACAATCTCATCAATATTCCAAATTTTTTATATTTAAGTATCAACATGGAAATGTTTTTATTATATATCAATATTAACAAAAAAATCATTAATATTTTTACCAATATAATGTGATTTTTGAGGTCATTTTTACCCATAATTGAGGTTTTACAAAATAATTTTAAAGGTATCTCATTTTATTTTTCTGAATGACGTAATCTATAATTTTTTGGATAAAAATATGAGAGAAATATTTTTATTAACATAAATTACACTAAAATATTTTCCTAACATCATGAATAATGTTTTATTTGAATATTCATTTACAAGTTCCCAAGGTTCCATTCAAAGAAAATAGTTTCATTTTTTGGATAAAATTTTTAAATATGTGATTCCAAAAATCAAAACTTTATTTTATTAAATAATTATTTTATGTGATATTTCCCAATAATTTTCCAAAAATATGATATCCATTAATGTTATTTAAGATTTACTAGAAATATTATCACATTAATCTCTAAATTGAAGTTTTTTTATAAAAAAATATATTTTTAAAACCCATTTCAATTCATAATTTCAAATATGATATATGATTGGAGATCTTTTCACACACATATATATGATTTTCATTATTTTATGGTTGGGACTAATATCTCCATCAAATTAATTGTGTAAATATGGATAACTCATGAGGTAAATTAATTTATGTGCGACTATATATTTCATTTCAATAAGATCATGTGTAGACATGGTATCATTTACATAACTCTATGAATGGACCTGGATTTCATGTCTATAAGATCATGTGTGATCCCAATTTCTGGTCCATAATTTTATGCAAGGGCCTATTTTCATCTCCGTCACATAATGGGAGAACATGTTTCAATTTATACATGTATTAAAAAGTTATCATTTTATATGTATGCCATAATTCCATGTCTTAAGAAAGTATCATGCTCTCTTCGATCATTTTATTTGATTCTTTTATGATTCATGTCCTATAAACAATCATGGTTTATTCCATGAATCAAAATTATGATATATGATATTAATGGTGATAATTTCAACTATTAAGATGATGTTCTAACATCCTTATTCTCATGTTATTCATATGTGATCATTGATATATCCCTTTTTACACTTACTGAGCACATAATCTCACCCATTCTTATGTTTACATTCCCCATGATATAAATAATTGTTTTAAAAAAGATATGATTGAGAAGGGTATGATTTATGATGAAATTAGTGGGAGAAAATATACTTCATTTATAAACTAGTTTTTTATATATTCATATTTCCAAATGGAACTAGAACTTTTGGATTCTGGAATGGATCAGTATGTTATGTAATAAAAATTAATCTATTTAGATGTGGTATATATGTATGAAAGGTTTGGTTATTTGTAATCAAAATGACATCCAAACAATACAATGCATCAGTGGTGACCATAACAGTAATTTAGTCCAACCCTGGTATAAGGAGTATCAATCAAACATCTCAACTATACCATTAATCAGAATAACCAAGTTTCAAAATAATTTATCCTTTAACAAAAAACAATGGTGAACCATTTCATTTATTCATATTCACATTGTTAATTATATTCCACAAATTTCAAGTTTTACAATAATTTTCAATATTAACATTTCATAATAACCACAACTAATAAAATTTATTTCAAATTATTTTACAATGTGGGAATAACCCTCTATCAATTTGACACTTTTACTGATATTCATATCGTAACTCATTTTACATTTCTAAATTTAATTAAAACTATCTATTATAACATTATTAAATGATAATTAAAAATATAATTGGTTTAATATCATTATCCCACTAATTTTTCATTTAACAACTCATTTCATCATTTGAAAGTGATTTTCACACCTCATAGTGGCCACATGCCGGGTCCTAAAATCATTGGGAGACCCAAGGGGATTCGTGAAAGGACTATCACGTCAATTTAAATCCCAATTTTCTTTTTTCTGTCAAGTATACAATAAAATACCATAATAGAATAATTCAACAACGACGTAAACTTGAATAACATCATAACATTGGGAGAAATCTTGTAGATTGCCTACCTCAGGTTTGTAGGAAACCACTCATCCAAAAATAACAATTTATTAAAACTAAAATGGCCTCAACATATAAGTAATAGAAAACGCTAGAAATAATGTTTTCAATCATTAAAACAAGAAAAAATAACCCATTATTGTTTTCTAAAAAAATAGTAGGGGATGTTGTCGCAGGTTTAACAAGAGCTTTGAATCGCACTAAACCGCAATCAAAATTACTAAAAATCAATGGATATTGTTCCCTGGAATAGAGGAGTCATCTTTGTTCATAATAGAAGATGTTGGGGAAGAAAATGTGGTGCAATTTGGATGAAAATAATATAATTACTTGGAGGAAAAAGGTTTATTTTCAACCATCTAATGAGGTTCCATGTTTGGCAGTACATTTTTCAAAACCATGTCCTAAACACGTGGAATCATCTACCCATGAGAGGAATGGGTAGCACTATTTTCATTGGAGACCTCATTGTTTTTCCTATGATGTGGAGGAAGTATATTTGGCTCTGTTCAAGGCCACATTGTTTATAGGATTCTTTGGAATAGTTTTAAAAAAATTCACCACTTCCTGTGGGGAATATGGTTCTGAAACATGGTTTGAAATAACGATGTAACGACCATGTTCCATATAGTAGAAAACTGCCTTTTTCCAATTTTCAGGCCCAAATACCCTTGTAAATTCTTGAGACATTCCATAATCTTGGTATGAATTTTATTAATCATTTTCAATTGAATTTAACTAACATTAAGATGAAATCTGGAACTTCAAATGCTCTAGATATTTCATACACAACAATTGACATTAGTATGCTTATAAAGGAAGCTAAACTTATCTCCTCTTTTTTGTTTGAAATATTTCTCATCTATTTTCATGGTTTTCATAATATTTTATGGATGTAAATATCCCCATATCTAGGATTTCATGAAATCATTTTATTTTTTACTTTGACATTATTTGGAAAAAATATCAAAGTAATTTTTTTTTTACTTTTTTTAAATTGTTACTATCACTCACTTATTACCTTGATTTTCTAAATGAATATTCCTCTTTGTGTATTCATAATTATTCAATGAAATTTTTATTTAAGTTATCATAATTACTTTAAAAATAATATATTATTATTTTTAGTTACTTCTAAAAAATTGTTTTGAAAAATTTAACCATAATTTATTCATATTTTATAAATAGTTTTTGAATGTAATTTTTTTATCTATGTTACTATGTATTAATATTTATTATTCTTTAATGGAGATATTCATTTATAATAAAAATGTGGATCATATTTCAATCATTTTTCCTCATTTTTTTACTTTCCTAATGTTTAAATAATGATAAATAATGTATTTATGTTGTTTTTTTAGTTTCGCAATGTAATTTTTTTTAATTTGTAAATAATTAATTTTTATTAAATTTTTTAAACTAAGGTTTATATAATGTTTTTTAAAATATTATTTTTATTAATTTTAATTTAAGTTGTTATTATTTTGTTTTTTAGTTAATTTATTAGTTTTGTAAAATAATTAACATTTTTATTTGTTAGATTTTATATTAATTTATTTTTTCAACATATCTCATTTTATCTATTTTTATATATTTATAAATTTTTTATTTTAATTTTAAATTTATATTTTTAATTTTATTAATTATTTTTATTAGCAGTGCAAGGAGTTGTATATTTTGAAATACCAACATCATTGTAATATGATTCTATTAACTGAACTATGAGAGACTCTCATATGGGTATCGTGTAAAATAAGTATGGTGTGTAAGCGGATGTAAATTCCCCGTGACACAATAAAAATCGCATAAGATAAACACAAGCACTAATGATAAGATAAAATACTTAGTATAAGATGAAATTATCTTACTTGAGGTACCCAAAAACATTGATTCATTCTAATTAGATGGTGTTGGGATATGATCCATGATCATGATTTAGTGTTCATATATTGGGATTGAGTGGATCTCAACATTCACACCCAATGACAAAGAAAATTCTAGGCAATCAACCTTCATTTTGGTGACAGGACTTCTAGTTTGAACCCTTTGAATAAGAATAGTCTGGACTTTTCTGCTGTCTTGGTTATTGATTCTAGGTTCGGCCAACGTCTTTATAGAAATCTGGGATGACCCTATTTTATTTCAAGAAGAATCAAGCTATTGAAGAACATATGTTCTGAGTTTGATATCTAGAGAGAGGCCAAACACTACGATCCTTACAAAAATTTAGATAACCACTAATGAACTATCTTGATGAATATCATTTTATTTGAGTTATATTTAGGAACCATATATTTCCAAAAAATGATATCATTTTTGGGAATATAGGTAAAAACCAATTCTCAATCTATAGAAACAACTTAGGAAAAACTGAGGATCGATTTTTTATGGTGGTTGAGAAGAAAAACCATTGAATCCTTATTATAGATCATTTCTAGATTTTTTCCCTTGGGAATTTTTAAATTGATATCAGGTAGCTTCATTATAATGGTTATGATGTCCTTTTGGGTGGCATGCGTGTAGTGAGGATCCCGATATTTTCTTAACCGGTTTTTTCCAATGATGATTTTTTTAATTTACATTTGACTTTTTAAGGATTTGAAGACGAAATTGATGTATGAATGTGGTTTTAGTTTCAATAAAAGATTGTTGGATTTTTTATCAAAGGAGACAAGATGCTTCAATTTGGGAAAAAGTTTATGTGTTCTCAATTTTGGATGTTTTTAGATTAGATTTCATCAGAAGATGTGTTTATTATTTTCATGGTTCTTTTTTCTGGTTACTATGATTTTTCTGAATATATTCAATGGGTATTGATGTTCTCCCTTATTTCATGTGTGAAGCTAGTTCCTATCTAAGGAAACATATATGAAAACATTATATAGTGATATCGAGGAATTTAATCCAGCGCTATCTGGTTTTTAGGTAAAATAATTAATATAAGATGAAACATGGAGAGTGGTTGGAAATAATATAATCAAATAAATTATTCTAATTGAATATTCAAGTCAGTTGATCCATACAAATGGATAAGTGGTAGCATCATTTTGAGAGGTTTTTTAGCTTTCATCACCTAGGGATAAAAGTGAAAAATGAAGGCTTCCACATGGAAGCATAATTTTTTTTTCAATTTAATGGTGTTTTTCTTCTTAAATGTTTTTAAATAAGTTGTTACATCCTGGTTAAGTAAATATTCCCTTCATTAAATAATTAATTTTCTCTCTCTTCAGTCTCTTGGACTTCTTATTCATTCTCTACTTTTATTTTATCAAGTTTGTAAATAAATTGTTTATATTATATCTTTATTCACCAAGCATGATACACTAATTATTAATATAGAGGACTAAATCCAGGACCTAGTTCCAAGATTTGTCTCTCATACCTTCTTGGAGATCAAATACCAATTTTGACATATTCTTCAGTCTTGGTAGATTGCTATATTGAATTGAGGTGTTTCGACAGAAACAATTATTTTGGGAATGGTTATCTCATCTCAACTACATATTTTCTTATAATATTCATCTCTTGTCTACTCAATATTGTTTTTTAGGAATGTTTTCATGAATTTTAGAGCTATAAAGAATCACTTTATCATGGTGAGAGATCCAGTGAGGATTTGATTTAAACTATGAAATACTTAACAACTTATTGGAGTGATAATGTATGGGAGGTGATCATGTTTGTGTTCATTAATTTTATGAATAATGAATTTTGTGTTTATCAATATACCAATCATGAGTTGTGTGTGGTTGATTTTTTATTTTTTATACTTTTTAGATCAATGATAGATATTAGAGTGATTCAACCTAGAATTTGGTTTGTTAATGGTGATTTTCATTTTCCAAATCTATTTCATTGCTTATTTCTTGTTTATTATATTTTCATTCCATTATAATTTTTCAATTTTGTTAATTGTTTTCATTTATTTCATTGAAATATAAGAAATCTAAAAAAGTATATTTCAAGAATCATTGAGGTAGACACACTTCTTCCTTGTGACCGAACCCTCGGTTATCCACTGTTCTATATCTAGGGAATTATAAATATATTTTGTATAGTTTATTAAAAAGGATATAAAAAATTGGTGATGTTTTCAGTGATGCATTATAGTTAGTGAATCTATATTTTTGATTTCCGAAACATACAAAAAAATTTACAATTAAAACCACATCGGTGATCAAATCATATGACAGTTTTTTTGGCATATAGAGTACTGGAAATATTTGAAATATTTAGTTAATAAGATTTTAATTAACTCATTGATGATTATAATGAACTTTTTTGACCTACTGCGGATGACATAAACAAATAACTAAAATATTATTTACATCTCCTCCTTGAGTTTTATCCAAACAAGTTTCACCAAAGAAAAGGGCACATCCTACCATCAGTTGATGAGGATATCTAGGTGGTAGAGACATGGATGTAGAAGAATGATCCTCAAGTTGATAGTGTTTTATAATATTTTAGGATATGGTAAATTAAATATTTAACAAGGTTGGATAATGTTTTTCAAAATATTAATTTTTTTATTCTCACTTTTGTGATTTTTATTGCACTAACATATCTGCTAATTTTTCCATGATATAACAAGTCGAACCATGTCAAGACACCATCTCTTATTCAATTAATGGCACGAAAAATTAAGTTGTTAATTTTTGAAGAGAATTTAAAGGGTCTAACAACCTCACTACAGAATTAGAAAGAATTCCATGAGAACTTTTGAATAAATGGAATAACGGGATGTAGACATTCTGGGAGATGGATGTTTTAGGAAAGAAGATGAGTTTTTTTCAATGATGACTATTTTGATTAAAACATAGATTTTATTGCTACTCATGTAATTAAAAATGTGTGTATAATGACCCATAATTTACATTCCTTGATATCACATCATAATTTATGTATATTCATTACAAGATATAACAATCCCAAAAGAGTGTCGTATAGGTATAGTGTCTTTAGAAACATGGAAAACATAAACAAATTGTTCATAAAACATCTGTATTGCCTCCAGTTTTAGTCATAATATCTTCAATCATTTTTGGAATATCATAATTAATACCATTCTCCATGACCTGGGGAAAAGAAACATATGAAATTTTGAGATAAAATTCTCAATAATGGTAAACATAAAAATATCAATCATATCAAACTCATAAGAACATAACATTTAAAAATACTCTACAACATTTAAAATATCAAAAATATAATATTGTTGGATAAATCATAAAACAAAAATGTAATCACAATATTCATAAAATAAAACATGAAATTTTTTGACATACATACATAACCATAGAAAATCATTCCATATTAGTCAAGGATCATTTCTAAGACCATCATAGCTGACAAAGTCTATTAGTGAACCATGTTCTCTCCTTGTTTCAGCCCTATATCACTAAACCATATTAAAATTACATTATAAAAATGCATATTACAAGATATATAAATATTTACCCAATTCATTGGAGAGAGATATATGTACCACAAATCTCATAATGAATCCATTCTTACGTGTGATATAAAAACATAAACAAATTCACCATAGAATAACCCATGAAATGAAATTTGTTTCTTAAACATCATTCCATAATAATCGATATAAAATATATAGATTTCATAAATAACATTCCATAATAAACATAATAAAATATTAATAACAGGGATAGAAACAAAAAACATGTGTTATCATAGATGAAAAATAATTTTGATTAAACACTTGAGCTTGAATCCTGATAAAAATATACTTTTTTCTTCAAAAAAATTTATTTTCTCAAAATGTCATTTAGTTTTAAAAGAAAATAATTTAGTTGAAAATATACATGTAAATTTTTAGAGGAATATTCATAGAAATAACGTGTTTTGAAGATGTAAAAACTCGTTCATGTCATATAAGTTAAAAAACATTCTCCTCATACTTTTGCTGGAAAACTCAAAAAGTACCTCATATGGTAAACAAAATAAATATTCCATCCAAACCATGTAGTATAAAATAAAATATGGGTAAAAATTAATTTAAACATAAATATAAAAATATTAAACATTTTATGAGAATATTTTTAGAAAACATGGACATTGATAACAAATATATCCACAGTACATACATAAGAATAAGAAATCTCGGATAAAACGATATCTAAAAAGTTATCCCTGACCGTAGGTCTGATATGTTTTCTATGTATCTAAAACACCTATATGATGATTTGAATAATGTTTCTAATATATTATAGAATCATAATAATTTTTATAATAACCTTTATGATCATATTTTCATCCATTTATTAGTAACATTTCATTGTTACTCGTTGTTCGGGTATTAATTGCTTTATGTTCTTATGGATTTTTTGTAAGATATTTTTTTATTCCTATTTTTACTTTATAGTTATATCATTTAAATAATTGTATTAGTATAATATAAGTCATATTTATTCATTCTATTTATTTATATAATCATGCTTCAATGAAGATTATGTACAGTGAATAACATCACATCATGGAGATGGTAGGTAGTACGTACGCATGAGCGATGATATCATTCACATAATTGTTGAACAGTATTAGAATGGATGGTGTATAATATCTCATAATTAGTATATAATTTTATAATAATCATATATAGTTATTATTTCCATCATTATAACCATCCATGTATGGTGGTGGCTAAAAAAATTACGCCACAATGTGGAGACGGTAAGTTGTACGTACACACGTGCGGTGATTTCATTTTTCGTACGACGGATAAAAGGTGAAATAAGGTTGTCTCATATTTATAATAACATATCAGTATATTATTTATAATTATTTTTTTATTTTATATTGAAACAACTAATGATGAGGAAGTATAAGGAGACAAAAATTTGAAACAATCAGTAGAAGAGATTACCTCTTCCTCGACGTGCCTCCATTAAATTTCTGCTTAGGGTACTAGAGTTTTATTTTGATAAGACCAGAACCTCTACAATGTAAATAGGGAAGTATATAAGTGTAAAGGTCAGTGTTTTTTAGATCTTTATGTCTCAAAATATACTGAAGTGTAGAGGGAGGAGCTGCACTTTTATAAGAGAGGAGAGAGTCACTTTAGGGACCTCTCAAAATATTAATTTATTATAAATTCAATTCCAAATATCAATGGTCAAAAACTTATTGAAATAAAATATAAGATGATTTTTGTTCTAATACCCATTAACCAATAATTTTTAGACAAGTTGAAAATATGTTTTTATTCTTATCTTTTGGGCTTAACCCTTATTTTACACTTTTAAATCTTTAACTGATACCATGTTATTTACACATTGTGGGTTAATTTTATTACCATATAATGTCAAAATACCCAAAATAAGTTATTTATTATATATTTGGACTTATATTAATCATTTTTACGAATCTTATATTTTTTAGAATTTAATATAATCTAATTAACTGTTTTATGTTTTAAGTTATGAATTGTCTCAATTTTTGACACTATTCATACAAGACTTTTTAAAAATTCATAAAAACATGATTGCTTCGAAACTAAGGCCTTAAATTAAAGATAATATGTCAATACCATCCATAAAAAAAATTATGACATCAAATTAAATAAATTACGGCTGTTTTAATATTTCTAAATTTATTTATTTGAATATTTCATTAATGTGGTAATCACTAAATCGTAATTGTGTCTTGAATAAAACTATATATATAAAGTCTTAAAATTACTAATAAAAAAACATGATTTATTAGACATGCTTATATTTCTAATGATTATTTTTAGACATATATATCAGTAATATAATAATATATTAAAATTGATTTAGTAAAAGATATTTTTAAGTTATAATTATCTTTACTTTAAATTAATTCTTATAAATGTCATTTTCACATCCATGTGAATACATGGAGTCCCAAAATTGACATAAAGATTACTATGGTCATTAATATCTCATCCAATATGATTAGGACACGTTTTAGGGTAGTTTTATATTATTAAATTGTTGTTATTTTTTACTCTTATTTACCTAATTTACCCTTTGTCAATGGTATAAAAAATAATGATCGAAGTTGTTAATCATAATATCCAAAAATAAAATGTTCCTATTCACAAAATTTTGTAATGATAATAAAAAATATGGATTCCATTTTTTCCACATTCAAAACACATAAGTTTAATTAATTAATTTTAAATTAATACCATTTTTGAAATAAGAAAACGATTTTTAAAAGATAAAATATTGCTAAAGATTGAAATGTTTTTCCTATGAATTCAATGTAAAATTATTTCTAATGTGATAAATTATATAAAATGGTAAAAATATATTCTATTTTTACTTTAAAAACATTCAATATTATAATTTAACTATACAAATTTTCTAGATGAATAATGTTGTTTTTAATTAAAATTTAGCATCTTTTTAATATTCATCAAAACTTGAATGTTATCAAAAATTTGTCCAATGTAAATTTTTATATCCCACATCAAAATAACATGTTTATATTGTCATATAGAAATTATAAATGTGTCAAAATATTAACATAAAATGGGTTCTCCATTCAAATGTGTATAATTGACCTTTTTTAAAAAAGGTTCTTATACATAAAATAAGGTTTTATTCATACCCTATGACTAAAATATCCATCAGATAAATATAAAAAATATTTTATTAAGTATATAACACATATACCTCTTTAACTTTATTACCAAATTTTATTCAATCAAAAATAAAAATATCTAACTGATTTACATTTTTATTACATAATTTATAGCTAATGAATTTATCTTGCATTTCCATAAGATAGTTATAATTATTCCCTCTAATATAACGGCTAGGCTATAATTGTAATTTTATATTAATTTCATCTCATGGTTTTTTTAAACTCATTATTTCATTCAAAGTATGCTATTGAAGAATAAAAATTATTTTAAGAAAATATTTCTTAAAAACATCCGAGTGGTACATTGTACCCCACTTAAATTGAATTTCATCATCAAAATTAGTCCCTTGGAAATAAGCGGATAAGGATACCTCTCCCTCATCATATTCTCAAGTTCCCATGTAGCGTTTTCAAATTGGTGGTTCCTTCATAACAATTTAACCAAGTGAGGGGTCATGTTTCATAAAACTTTTTCACTACGATACACAATATATATCAGTTGTTGTTCATAAGAAATATCTTGGTCCAGTGGTACAACTTCAGAGCTGAGTACATGTGAAGGATCATATATGTACTTTCTCAGGATGGGTAAATGGAACACATCATTAACATGAGTGATATTTGGTAGATGTACCAATTAGTGGGCTACCTTCCAACATGATCCATAATTTCAAAAGAAATGATTTACCTAGGGCTCTTCTTTCCCTCGTTTCCAAATCACATTACTCTCTTCCATAAGGATATTCGTAAGAACACCTTATCACCCACTTCAAACTAGATTTATTTTATTTAGTTGTCAACATAATAGTTTTTTAGATTCTGAGATTCTCTTATGTGTTGTGGAACAGATCAGACCTTTTATTCCATTTCATCAACAAGATCATGTCCTAATATCATTCTTTCCCTAACTTCATCCTAGTAGGTAGGAGTTCTGTACATCATTTCATATAGATATTCATAAGAAGCCATCTGAATACTGGATTTAAAGCTATTATTGTAAGAAGATTCCTCCAATGTTCAGTGTGGATCACAACTGAATTTGAAATCCATAGATCAAGCTCTAAACTTTTCTTCCATAGTTTGAATTTTCCTCTAAAACTGACCATCTATCTGAGGAATATATTATGTGATGAAACATTACTCTATATCCAAGCCATGAAGAAGATTTTTCCAGAACATTTAGGTAAACATCTGATCCCGATTAGATATAATAAGAATTGTTACTCCATGAAATCTTACCACATATTTTACATATATCCTAGATGGTAGATCAAGATAGAAATTCTCTCAAATAGAAATGATGTGTGCCGACTTCATAAGACGATCAACTATAACCCAGATAGCATTATTGCCTTTTCATGTTTTGGGAAGTCTGATGAAAAAGTCTATAGTGATGTTTTCAAATTTCCATTCTGGTATGGGTAATGGTTGTTACCTCCCCTTAGACTTCTATCTCTCATCATTAACATGCAGACAAACAAAGCATCAAGAGGAATATTCGACGACATCAATTTTCATTCCATCCCACCAGAATTACTCCATCATATCCCTATACATCATTGTGCTTCTAGGTTGAATATATAATGAATAACAATGAGCCTCATCCAATAATTCCTTCCTTAATTCTGTTAGGGGATGAATACAAACCTGATTCCTCAACCTTATTATTTCATCACAATCAAGGTTGAATTCTGTACTATTTCTCACCTTCATTTGTAACACTACTTCTCCCTTCCATGCCTCTTTAATCATCACTTGTATATATGGTTGAACATTAATTTGAGAAGGAAAATATTTCTCCCCTTCAATTAAAATTTCTAGATCCATACTTCGAAAATCCATAAATAATCGATCTTTTTTTATCTTTCTCATGGATAAGCTAGCAAGATCTTTTCGACTCAAAGCATATGCCACCTTGTTCGCATTCCCAGTTTGGTAATGTATTGAGTAGTCGTAATAATTAATCAACTCCAACCATCTTCTTTGAAGCATATTCAGCTCTTTTTGTGTGAAAATATACATTAAACTTTTAGGATCAGTATAAATGTCACACCTTCAACCATAAAGATAATGCCTCCATATTTTTTATGAAAAAATTACCGAAACTAACTCCAAATCATGATTTGGGTAATTTTCTCATGGATTTTCAAATTTTGTGAGGCATAAGCTATCACCATATCATTTTTCATGTGAATACACCCAATAATCTTCTTGGATGCATCACTATAGAGTGAAAACATTTCTCTACTACTAGGTATTATGAGCATAGGTGCATTGGATAAAATTCTTTTTAGATCTTTGAAATTATCTTCGCATTCCTCCACACAAATGAATGTAACTCTTTTATGAGTCATCTTGGTGTGTGGATTATATAATCGTGAAAAATAATTCACAAAATGTTGATAATATCCATCAAAACCATCAAATATCCAGATCTCATTTAATGTTGTTGGTCTCTACCATCTTTCACTAACCTCTATATTAGATGGATCAAAATATATCCCATCTCTTGATGTTATGTGACCCAAAAATGAAACTTTTTTAATCCAAAATTCACAGTTGTTAAATTTTAAATAATTATTCCCTTTCTCAGGGTATTCATCACAATTATCAAGTGATCTTTTTGTTTTACCTTTCTCTTTTAATTGACAAGAATATCATTTATAAATATTACCAAAAAATAAATAAGATAGTCTCTAAAGACTCTATTCATTAGATCCATGAAGATAGTAGGGGAATTAATAAGCCCAAATGGAATCACTATTAATTCAAAGTGTTTATAATTTGAAGAAAATTTCATATTTTATATATCCTCCTTTTTAAACATTAATTGATGATATCCTGAATGAAGATCAACATTGGAAAAGTATTGTGCTCCACGCAGTTGGTCAAATAATTCATAAATTCGGGGGATATGATAGGTTTTCTTGAGATTGATCTTGTTAAGTTCTTGATAATCAACACAAAGTCTCATTGATACATCTTTATTATTATCAAACAGAATAGGTGCTCCCCATGATGACACATTAGTGCATATGAATCCCTTATCATGATTCTATTGATGTTGATTCTTCAATTCTTACAACTCAATTGTTTCCATTCAATAAGGTGTATCTGAAATAGGCACAACACCCAGTATATGTTCTACTAAAAACTCAACTTCATGATTTGGTGGAAGATTGAGAGATTACTTTAGGAAGGAATCATAAATCTCATTTACAATGGGTGTATTCTTAATCGTGAGTTCCCCCCAACCTTTGGAGATAAATAACCTTCATTTATTGGAATTAAAACAAAAAATATTGAAGAAATTTGTTTTGGAAGTTTATATTAATCCTTACATCGATAGATGATCATAGACTGATCTGGAATATGAAATGTGACTTCCCTTCTTTGGAAAATTATATGATCTCCATATAAATAAATCCAATACATTCCAACAATCACAATAAATTCAACTATAGGATGGATCACAAGATTTTATAGAAGAACATTACCAAAACACCAATTGGAGAAGAATTGTAAACATTTGATGTGAACATTATGCCCTTAGGCGTTGTCATGGGTAACTGAACATCTAATTATTGAGATTATATGGTGATACCCTTAAGTAATTATTGAAAAATAAATGTTTTGGTGGATCAATAATCAAATAAAAAATTGATACTTTTTATTGGAAGGAAAGTGTACATTTCTTTGATTCGTTATCATAATCTATGTCAAAGATATTAATTACATGTTATTTTCCATTGTCTTTGGACGTAAGCATTCTTTGACATCTATCATCATAAAAAACCCATGGATTTGGGCATTAATTGGAATAATGCCTCATTTCCTTGAACATTTAAAATTGAAGTGTAGAAGGGGCATTCTCTATAGCCTTTTATTTGTTTTCACCATTAGACAACATTGTCCCATAACATCAGCATTCAATTTCTTTATGACCCTCTTTTCCATACTTAAAACATTTACTAGTCCCTTTAATACAATTCCCTCCATGTTTTTTCCACACATTGAGTATAATGAAAAACTCATCTTCTTTTCAGTTTGGTATTTATATTTTCTTTCAAATTCCATTTTACACTTTAATCAAACCCATATGACTTATGGGTTACTCTAATATCCATATCTACCTTGAGAGCAGATTTAACAATTTCCTTGTAGCTGCTGATATCCCGTATGGATAATTCTATTCAGAGACATGGATTTATGAAACTAAAAAATCGACTGATCTAACTCATAGGTTGGATAATAATTACCGAAGTGTACCATGCATGTCTTGCAAAATTCTAATTGTAGGTACCAATAGATTCATCATTATTTTTCTTCAGTTCGTTAAACATTTTCTCTATATTTGTTCAAATTATATGAGGGAATTACTTAATGAAAAATACGATCTTGAACTCATCCCATTACATAGACTCAATTTTGTCTCATTCCCTCGTATTCCGGATAAGATTCCACCATCGATCAGCTTCACCTTTCAATAAATATACTTCAATGTTGACCTTATCATGTTCATTACATTTTAGAAATAAAAATATAGTATTAGTAGTATTGATCCATTG
This sequence comes from Viscum album, assembly GCA_963277665.1. Lineage (NCBI taxonomy): Eukaryota > Viridiplantae > Streptophyta > Magnoliopsida > Santalales > Viscaceae > Viscum > Viscum album. The sequence goes on from OY728121.1 coordinate 2,066,068,832, forward strand.
TTCAGCCACTAATAGATCTGAAGACTCACTGAATGATGGCGGATTCTACCTCAAGAAGGATTAAACCTAATTTTCCCCCTCCTTTGATCTTTTGGAAGTACTTCAGGATTAATAGCATGAGAATTTTTTGTGAGTAATTCTACAAGATTATTCATTCCAAATCCCATAACATTTTGTTTCTCTAGGGGACCATCATTCCATTGCTCGTCGTATTCCCCATTAACGTAGTTTCATCGGGTTCTAGCCAAGGACTAAAAACAAGAATCATAGTTATAGAAACTCTAATAATAACAATAAAACCACATAATAAAGAATAAAATTTCAATTTAGTACACTTATTGTTTTATACTAGTTTATAAAAGGTCATTTCAAAAAAACTATGATTATATCCTTTACATAGACATATCTGTAAGGATTTCTCATCCAGGTTTACAAAGGATAACTATACCTTTCCTCTGATACCAACGATAATAGACCATACTTTACATACATTTATATCCATTTATAATTGAATTATATTCATTACAACATATTACAAAATCATAACAGGACTGTATAAGTATACTGTCTTTAGAAACAGGGAAAACATAAACAACTAGTTCATAAAACATCTATATTGCCTCTTGTTTTATTCATCATAACTAGACTCCTTTTTAGAATATCACACTTAATACCCTTCTTCATGACCTGGGGAAGAGAAACATAAGAAATGGTGAGCTAAAATGCTCTATAAGGGTAAACAAAAGAAATATCAATAATATCATATTAATAAGAACAAAACATTTTAAAATCGTATCCTGCATATGAAAGATCATATTATCATGTTATGGGATAAATCATAAAAGTGAAATGTAATCACAATAGTCATGAAATAATAAATGAGATTTTGTGGCATACACACAAAAGCGTAGAAATTCATTTCATATTATTCAAGGCTCATTTCCAATACCATCAAAGCGAACAAAGTCCATTACTGAACTGAGTTATCTCTTTATTCCATCCTTATATCCCTATACTGGATTGACATTCCATTACAACTATGTCTATATCATGAGATATAATCATTACCCAATGCATTTTAAGGATATATAGGTCCCACCCGTCTTATAATGAAAACATTATTACATGTTCCTTAAAAACATTAAAAACATTTACCATAGCATTACCAACAAAATGAAATGGGTTTCCTAAACATCACTCCATCATAATCAATATAAAAAAATGGATTTCCGAAATAAAAATCCAAAATAAACATAATCAGATAGAAATAATAGGGATCAAACCATAAACCTCTGTAATATTAAGTGAAAAATATTTTTGATAAAACAATTGAGCTTTATTCCTAAGAAAAATGTCATTCCTTATTTAAAAACTTTCTCTTTTCTAAAAATGGCATTAATTTTTTAAAGATAATAATTTAGTTTAAAATACACTTGTAAAAGTGTATAGGAATCTTCATGGAAATGAGTAAATAGGGAGATTTAAAAAACATGTTCATTCCGTTTAAATTAAGAAAACATTCTCCTCATAAATTGGCCGAAAAGGTCAAAAATTACCTCGTATGGTAAACAAAAAAATATTACTTCCAATCCATGTAGTAAAAGTCAAAATGGGTAAAAATTACTTTAAACATACATAGGAAAATAGTAAACATATTATGATAATATTTATAGAAAACATGGACATGGGTGATAAATATATCCCTAGTAGATACTTACGAATAAACAATCTCAGCTAATACAAAATTTGAAAAGTAATCCCTTACCTTTGGTCTGATATGATATATAGGTATCTGAACCTCTGGTATGATGATTTCAATAATGTTACTAATTTATTCCAGAATGATAATAATTTTTTTGAAAACATTTATGAATATATTTGTATCTGTTTGTCAGTAACATTTCATTATTACTCGTTATTCGGGTATTAACTAATTTATGTTCATATGCATGTTTGTAGGATATGTCCATATTCATATTTTTAGGTTATAGTTATATCATTTAAATCATGGTATTATTATAATATATACCATATTTTTTCATTCAATTTATTTATATAATTATGCTTTAATGAATATTACGTAGAACAAATCACATCGCATCGTGGAGACGGTAGGTCGTACGCGTGCATGAGTGATGATATCATTCCCATAATTGTTGAAATATTTTGACATGGATAGTTTATAATATCTCATAATTAGTATAATTTTATAATAATAATATATAGTTAATATTTCCACCAATATACCCATCCTTGAATGGTGGTGGTGAAAAACATATTACACCCCAGCGTAGAGATGGTAATCCATACGTACCCACGCGTGGTGATTTCGTTTTTCATAGGATTGATAGATGGATAAATTGGTTTGTTTCATATTTATAATAAAATATCAGTATATTAGTTATAATTATTTTATTACTTTATAATTAAACAAAAAATATAAAGATGAGGTGACCTTTTATAAGATAGGAGGGGGGGCACTTTAGGAGACTCTCAACATATCAATTTATTATAAATTAAATTTATACTAAAATATGGTCAAAAACTTATTTAATTCGAATATAAGATGATTTTAGTTCAAATACCCATCATCAAATAATTTTTTGACATGTTTATAAAATTTTTAATCCTTATGTTTTTGGATTAGCCATTATTTTACCCTTTTTAATCTTATTGTTATATCATGTTATTTACACATTGTGGGTTATTTTAATTTCCATATCATGTCAAACGACCCATAAAATGATATTTATGAAATATTTGGACTTATATTAATAATTTGGAAAAATATTAGTTTTTTAGAAATTTAAAATCAAATAATAAACTATTTTATGTTTTAAGTTATGAATTGTGTCAATTTTGGATACTATTTATAGTTAACTTTTTAAAAATTTATAACTTGATTACTTCATAAATAAGGCATTACATAAACTATAATAAGTCAATATCATCCAAAAAATTCGTGTATGACATAAAAATAACCAAATTACATTTGTTTTAATATTTGTAAATTCATTTATTTGAATCTTTCATTAATGAGATAATCAGGACATCATAATTCAGTCATAATTAAATCTATTTATCTAATGAATAAGATTTGTAAATAAAATACCATGATGTATTATATATCATTAAATTTATAATGACTATTTATAGGAATATTTATCAGTCATATAACCATATATTAAAGTCATTTTAGTAAATGATATTTGTTTAGGTTATAATTTTATTTACATTAAATTAATTCTTAAAAAATGTCAGATTCTCATCCATGAGAATCCATGGGGTCCCAAAATCGACCCAGTGATTCCCATGGTCTAAAATATCTCATACAATAGTATTATGACACATTTTAGGGTGATAATATATTATTGATATATTTTTTTCCCTTATTTATCAGATTTATCTTTTAAGCATGGTAAATAAAATAATCACTAAAGTTACTACTCATAATATCGAAAAATACAAGGTATATATTCACACAATTTGGACCATATGATTCCAAATATGGAATCAATTTTCCCAAAATCAATACAGATAATATATGGTGATTAATTTAAAATTATTCTTGTTGTGGAAATGATAAAACTTGTTTTAAAAGTTAAAACATTTCAAAAGATTGAAATGTTTTTACCTATGAATTCAATGTCAAATTAATGATAATATAATGCATTATATTAAATGTTAAAAATATATTCTATTTATTCTTTAAATCCATTCCTTGTTAATATTTAACCATATAAATTATCTTGAACAAAAAAGTGGTTTCTAATTAATGTTTATCATAATTTTTCAATTCATCAAAATGTTAATGTTCTTAGAAAAATATCTAAAATTTATCCAATGTAATTTTTTATATCCTGTTTCAAAATAAAATTTTTATATTTTCATATTGAAATTATTAATTGGACAAAATATTAACTTAAAATGGATTTTCCATTCCAAGGAGCAAAATTAACTTTTTTAAATTAGGTTCTTATACATAAAATAAGGTTTTATTCATACCCTATGACAAAAATATCAATTATATGGATATAAAAAATATTTTATTAAGTATATAACACATATACCTCATTAATTTTATTACCAAATGTAATTTAATCAAAAATTAAAATATGTAATTGGTTTATATTTTTCATAAAGAAATAATATCCGATGAATTCATAGTGCATTTTCATAAGTTTGTTATAATTATTCCTAGTATCCAAACGTCTAGGATATAATGGTAACTTTATATTAAGGGAATACTTTGGTTCATTGAAACTCAGGATTTCATGTAAATCAAGCTAATGGAGAATGAAAATTATTTAAAAAATATATATCACAAAACAACCAGGTGTTATAGTGCGATCTCGTTTCTATGATTTCCTAAAATGTAAAGAGAAAATTGAGACTCTTCATGTAGAGGAACATTTTCAACTCCCAATTATTTCTTGAAATTTTTTCTTTGGGAGAAACTAAAGATCAAGAGGTGGTTATTAAGTTGTTACCTAGAATGATTTTTTATTTTCATAATAATGTGATTTTCAATATTAAAATTTTAAATTAGATTGAATAAGAAGAAAAATCACGTCCAAATATTATATTTCTAGAATCACTCCACACCATACCTTAAGTTGAAATTGAGGTAATATACATGTATTTCTTATTTGATTTTACAATATTCTTTGAAGGTTATTATTAAAGGGTATTTAAAATAAAGGAATACGATAATAGGGTTTTCCACAAGTTTATTCATTTCTGCACTGAAGTTTGAAACTATAAAATTTTGTGGTTCTTAGTTAACAAGATACACCCACCAAGTGATTAGGGTAGAATCATGGGCAATCCAGCTATGGAAAATCAAAATACTTCACCATTGGGGGGGGGGGTTAATACCAAAATTATCTTATTACCCTCTACTTTGTATATGTTTTTCTATGTAATTATTTAATAAAATCATGACATTTATTTTGTATGAAAATAAGATGCCAGTACATTCCACTGTATGGTAACTTATTTTGAGTAACATCATTCCCACCCTAAAACTCCTAAGTTATATACTTCAGCAATTTTATTTTTAAAGAATTTATTTTCTTATTATATTATTTAAATCAATTGTGTTGGAGGGGTCGATTACTAATTAATTTATACTATTCATTTTGATTTTTTGGGTGATCATGATGCTGAAATAAATGAAAAACATCATAAAAATAGAATTTTATTGATAATCATTTTTTCTAAACTTATATAATTAATTGATAATATTTTTAATGTCGGTTTTTTAATTGTGTTTGTAAGAAAAAAAAATTATTCAATTTAATTGAAAATTCATTTTTATTCAAATATCTATAGGAGCTAAAAAGTGGAGAAACATGAAACAGTCTCCCTACACATTTACACAAGTTTTAACATGTTATGAACATGAAATTATATAATTTACATATTATATTTTTCAACTTGTATGATATGGATGTTTTTAACCAGAGGGACTTTTTGCGATAATAAAATATAAACAATGATATTTGAGATGACTTATGTCTTAAAGCATCGAAATAGGGGTGTAAATTCATATTATTTTTTTATTCTTCTCTTGAAAAATAAAAATACGCTTTTTATTGGTGGTGGTTTATTTAATCCTTAAATACATATTATTTTAAAAAAAATTATTTTGAAATGATTTTTTTTAAATATTCTTGTTTCTCAAAAACTTTTTATAACAAATATAAAAAAAAATTGGTGGACGATTATTTTAACATGTTTTTGAAAATAATTACAAAAAATAAAATTTTAACATTAAACTACAATGAAACTAATGAATTTTTTAAAAAGTTATTTTAGTAACTAGTGGGTAAAATTTGTACATGTGTTTTTTAGTTGATGGGGAAGAATAATTTTTAAACATTACTGTGACCCTTTTCTATATCTTTGTACTATTAAATTTTAAATTCTTTCTGAAACAAATTGAATAATTATTTTCATCCACCTATGAATATAAATTTGATAAAAAAGGTGGGTATTATTTTTTAGGGAGAGTCTTCATAAGAGGATAAGTTGTGCATTAATTTTAATTCCATCAGAATCCCCTTAAAATATCAAATTTTCAATTTCATAATATTTTAATTACATTTTAAGTGAATAAAAAAAAATTTGCCATTGAAAATTGTGGTTCCACTTTAAATTTGTTAATTTTTATAACTCCAAGGATTTAATTGAGTGTATAAATTTTTTTACCCTTTTGGAATTTTTCTTTCTGTAAAATTTTGATGAATTTTTTACACTTTTTATTGGAATAAAACTTTATTGTTTGAATTTACATCATGATATATTGTTTATATTGGACTATAAAATGTAAAGTCTAATCCTATTTTATGCAAAAATTCTTCCTTATTTGATTATTTAATTTAATATGTTGATAGATGTGTTAATTATCTTACTTTTCATTATTTAACCTACCAATCCATATATATTATCTATATTTTATTCCTCCTAATTATGTGAATTGGATCACATATATATTAAGAGAATAAGCGATATATATTTGAATGCAAATTTAGTTTTGTTTAATTATTTTATAAATCATCAATTTCAAATAAAATTTTAAACTAGGAACCCAAATTTATACTAAATATGTTTGATTTTCAGGGGAAATCACATTTTTAACTAGAGAGAGACCATGCAAGAATATTTTTTCAAAACTAATACTATGAGGCATTTTAGTTTATCACGTAAAAGATATGTTTTTCTCCACCAAAATTGAGTATGTAATTTAATGAGCAAAAACATTGCTTATGTGTGGTGTAATTTTATGTGGATCATATTTCATTTACATTTCCAAATAATTTTTTTCTTTTTAAATGTATAAATAATTTTAAATTAAGTATTTAATTTGTTTATTTTAGTTTCATTATTTATTTGTTGTTAATTGGTAAATCATTAATTTTTTCTGTTAAATTGATTAAATTAACATGTGAATAAATTTTGTTTTAAATATTTATTTTTAGGCTATTTAATTTTAGGTTTAAATTTTTTATCTTTTATTATTTTCAAAAAATAATTAAATTTAATAAATTTTATATTTTATTTTAATTTGTTGTTCTAACATATCCGGTATTTTTATTTTTATCAGTTTATATTTTTATATTTTTTCCTTATTTTCAACTATTAGTAATTTTATTAGTTGAAGTATTTTATTAATTTTCAGGCTGACCTAAATTGGTTTGAATAATAATATAGACAAGGAATAAAAAATGGTCTAATTATGATCTGTAAGGAGAGGGTGAATGCTAGGATCTTTCGAGTGATTTAGATAATCGCTAATGAACTATCCTTTCAAAGATTATTCGATACTCGATCTATTGTAGAGGACACTATTGTCATGAAACCAAAGATCAGATTCATGAATTGGGATCCAAACTAGTTCTTAATCCTTTATAATATCCTAATCTAAATTACAGATCAATTATTTAATGGTTATTTGGAATCTCAACCTTTGAATCCCTAACCAGAATCATTTTTGGATCTTTTAAACCATGCACATTTTGAAATTGATTGTGAGTAACAGCATCGATGTGGTTTAAGGGAAATTTTGTGTTGTTCTCAATATGAGAGGATGTGAAGATATTATGAACTAGTTGTTTCCATTTATATGTTTTTTTCATTCTACAATTAATTTTTATCTATGTTGAAGATGAAGTCAACGATCGAATGTGTATTGAGTTTCGATTCAAGTTGGTTTGAGCTTGTACTGATATAGATGAGTTTTATCAAGCTCAGAATGAGTTTTTGTGTTCTTAATTTGTAATATTTTTTGTAATATAGTTTTTTGGTTATGACTTTTTTATTTTCCTTCTTCATTCATTTCTGTTGGTACGTCTTTTTTGGAAAGATTCAGGGGGTGTAAATGTTCTCCCTTATTGACGTAAGGTGGGATTCATCACCTGAAACCTATTTGAGACAATGAAATATTGATATTAAGGCATTAAATACTATACTAGCTAGCTTTCAGATACATTTTTCAATGAAATATGGCATATTAAAATTGGTTACAAATCATTTAAGGATATAAATTATTACAATTTAAGATGGAACTCTTGGGATCCAACACCAACACATGAGTTGTAGTAGAATATTTTGATGGATTTTACCTTCAGTAACATGGGGATTATAGTGGGAAATGATTGAAACAACATGGAAACATATTGTTTTTCTATCATTATATATATTTTTATTTTATTTAAATAAGTTGTTAGATCTTTTTGGAATTGAAGCCCCAATCAGTAAATAATTAACATTCTCTCTAATTTATATCTATTTGTTCCTTTTTTATTTCTAATATAATTTTCTCATGTTTGAAAATAATTATTTTTCCATTTTCAATCCTCATGCACAATCTCCTACCTATGGAAATAGATAGATAACTCATCCACCATGTTCTAATAGGAGTCACTCATCCCTACACAGGAATCAAATACCAGTTTTTTTTTTCAACATCTTCTCCTCTCTAGGATGTTTTTGATAATGAATTGAGGAGTAGTGGCATCACACATTCTCATAAGAATAATTTTTTACTCTAGAAATCTTTTTTTATATTCTTTACTAATCTAATAAACATATTTTTTTTATAAATGAATGATTTATTTTTTAATCTAGTGATGATCACATATTCTTGATTAGAGTCACTGTATGAATCTAATTTTAACTAGGAAATGTTTTCCCAGTTTATGAGAGTGGTGATGTTCAAGATGAAATATTGTATGTGTTCATTAATTTTTTTTGAGTTGGAGGTTCATGTATTGTGACATAGAGTGTGTGATATGTATTTTTTAGTATTAACTGATTAACCATTTTAGATTAATGATTGTCTCTTTCTTGATCTTTTAGCCACGAAACACCCAACGACTCCGTATCTAATGATTGATGGACCTGTTTTCCAAAGGCAGGCGTTCACCGGATGGTCTGACCAGCGACTCTTAGGAACTCACACTGGTTGAGAGGATGGGAAAGTCGGGCTCATCGCACCCTTTTTTTGGGGGGGAATTATTGCTTGTTCTGGAAATCTCTTATAGATTTAAGATGTATTCATATGTTCTCGAATCTTTGGTTTACACCCAAACATAGTATCCACAGATTCAACCTTGGTGGGAAACGGTCAATTGGATGCCGGGGTTCGGAGTCATTTATGCCTGAGGTTTACCATCCCTCATTGGATTAATGACCCCGAAGGGTTGGAACTCGATTGAGGTAGCACTAGGAGTGACGTGGTGAACCAATGCAGAGATGATCAGATCGACGGGCTGTTAGGCTTAAACCTTAGGGAGGCTTCTTACGTACCCTGCTTAGGAAGCAAGGATCAATGTCCACATATTTTTCTTAGGTGTCAGGGAACCGACGTGAAGAGAGACCAGGTGGTCTGATGGGTGTTGGACTTGAACCTCATGGAGGCTTCCTACGTACCCTGTCTAGGAGGCAGGGAACAAATTCCATGTAGTTTGCTTAGGTGTCAGGAAACCAATGTGAAGAGAGACCAGGTGGTCCTGATGGATGACGGTCTTGAACTTCAAGGAGAATTCCTACGTACCCTTTCTAGGATGTAGGGATCAATTTCCTCATAGTTCACTTAGGTGTCGGGGAACCGATGTGAAGAGAGACCAGGTGGTCCTGATGGATGACGGGCTTGAACCTCATGGAGGCTTCATACGTACCCTTTCTAGGAGGTAGGGATCAAATTCCTCATAGTTCACTTAGGTATCAGGGAACCGGTGTGAAGAGATACTAGGTGGTCCTGATGGATGATGGGCTTGAACCTCATGGAGGCTTCCTACGTACCCTGTCTAGGAGGCATGGATCAAAGTACTCGTAGTTCACAGAGGCTTGGGGCTTATGCTTTGGGGCAGCCCAGAATAATGGATTAGGGCTTACACTCTGAGGTGGCCCATAGGAGGATTTCATGGTCTATGCTTACTCTAATCCCACGTGAGTCATGATTAGTGTGAGAAACAAGAGGTAGCAGGGACCAGAGGATCACGTCGCAAAAGGTTCTTCTATGAGAAGCGGAATGGGGCTTACACATGAAGGCAGACCATGGTGATGAATTGGGGCTTACACTCTGAGGAGGCACAGATGATGATGAATTGGATCTTACACTCTGAGGAGGCCCATAAGGTCGGTGCTTATTCCAAGATGGATGCCCGTATGGTCGGGGATTACTCCAAGATGGACGCCCGTACTGTCAAAGCCTAGAGGGAGAGGGAAAGGGGGGGTGCTCCTATCCCCGTCACCTCTTATTCCCCAGGGAGATACCCGGGGAAGTATCAAGGTGCATGGGGATGGCTACCTTCAAACAGATATGTTGACCCCACTCTGGGGAGGGGAGAAGTGCCCGACTGCCGAAGCGTGTGGTCCCCCATCCTAGCGAGTAGAGGCAGGAACGTGGCTCTCGATCTCGGACCCCACATTACCTTGGGAATGTGAACCTATGTATGCTTCATGAATCCACCCAAGGGTCGGGGAAACCCATTTGACCCTGTTTACCGTGGTTATGTGAACTCAAAATGGCGTGATGATGAGCTTGAATGTTACACCACAAGGGTCTGGTGGCTCTGGTGGAGGCTTTGGCTCGGGGCTGATGAATAGGCCAATGAGGGAGTCGCGGAGGACCTGGCTGGATCGGAAGGATTTTACCTGGCTCTAGAAATGTGAACACCGAAGTATTTTGGTATCCACCGAGAGATATGGGTGGTGGAGACCTTCGCGTAGGGAAGTTCCACTCTGCTGGAGAAGCCGTCCGCGAACTAGGGTGGTCCGCCGACTAATGGGCATCCCGCGAACCAAGGTGGTTCGCGGCTTTAGGTTCAATCTGTGAACCAGGATGGTTTGCGGCTTCGGGCTCAATCCGTGAAACTGGTTGGTTTGCAGCTTCGGGTTCAATCCAAGAAATATAGTGGTTCACGTAGGGTTCCATGCGGGCAGCGGCGGCCAAGGGAGGCGCCGATTAGAGGCTCTTCGGTCGGGGCTTCATTCGCAGAGGAGAGTGCAACGCGGTACGATAGATGGGAAAAGAGGCATAAACTCCCTGGTCTACGGGGAAGTCATCCACGTAGGGGGTATGGTTCGCGGTTCTCCTTTTTATTATTTAGGTTCGCGGTTCACCAAATTATTATGTGTTTTCCAATTCCATTTTAATTCATACACCTGCTATGGTTCGCATGTGGGAATTTCTCTATTTGAGAAATCTGAATCCTTCCTTTAATCGATCTCCTTCCTCCATATCTGATCCAATCATCGATCCTCTATTCTTCATCCTCGATGCTTTCTTCTTTCCCCCATGGTCTCCTTTTATAGATTGGGGAAAGGAATGTATCTGTGGGAATGCGTATCCTTTTGCGGAGGCCCATAACAAAATACCTAGTTCACGACAGACATGGTCAATCCGCAATTCGCAGTGGGTATCGATCGATCCCCTCCTTCACAAGGCGAACTCAGGGAGTATTCCATGGATGTGGAGGGTTATGCCTCCATTCCACGAACGACAGCGGGTGCGGCTTGAGCCGGTCTATGTGGTTCGTGGTTGGGGCGGTTCGCGATGGTGAACCGGACTGGCGCTCATCCTGCCTCGCAACCGCGGAGGCCCTCTGCCTCCATTTCATGAACGACAATGGTTCGCGGAGGGGGTGCCTCACGGTGCCTGGGTGTTACACGGTGCATCCATGGACCAGTTCTAGGAGGGGGTGCCTCGCGGTGCTTGGCCACATTGTGCTTCTGTGGACCGGTTTGCGAACCGATCCTTTTGTGTCTCCTCTTTGATTATTTTTCCCCAATTCATAGCGGAATTTGGGTAAAATTCCCTTTGCAGATTTTTCAGGTCCCCACAATGATATTTAAATAGTTGATTCAACTATGAAATTGGTTTGTTGTTTCCAACCTTCCAAATTTTTATTATTTATTATTCTTTCTTCCTTATTTCTGATATTTTAATTCCCTCTTCCAAATTAGAAAATCTGTTTCTAATTTTCTTCAACTACATGGAAATATAAATAATACTAAAAATATTTTATAATAATCATTAAGATGGACATGATGCTTCCTTGATACTGGCCTCTAGGTTAGTCATTTCATTATATCTACATAATTATAAATATATTCTTAATAGTTTGAAAAACATGTTCAAAAAAATATACTTTTTTTTCAGGGAGGAAATTTTTTATAGTAAATCTCCAATTTCAATTTCAAAAAATAAATACAAACCAACCCAAATAATTACATTTTTAAAAAAATGAACACTCCCAAATGATCAAAATATGTTGTAGGTTTTCTTAGTTATAAATACTATGAAAAATTATAAATTTCATGTGAAACAAAATTTCTTGAACTCATTAATGATTATATAGTGATTATTATACATATTCTAGAAAAGGTAACCAAATAACACAAAGAATTTTCAAAACATTTCAATGATTTTTATACCTAAAAATTTCACCAAAGAAGGATCACATACAACCATGATTTGGTGAGATGATCAAACTGGTTAATGCATGGAGAAAGGATAAAAATCCACGTATTTAGAGTGGTTTAACAAGAAGTTAAAATACGGGAGATGTATTCTTTAATAAATATGTACATTTTTTTAAAAAATATTAATTTTTTGATTTTCATTATGATTATTTTTATGGAACATACCCATATACATGTTTTTTCTTGATATAACCATTACAAACATATCAAGACACTATCTCTTATGCCATGGATAAAAATGAAGATGATGTCTTAATTTTTTATGAGAGGATATAGGAGACTTTCAACCACACTCGGAACCCAAAACCACTTCTACGACCAATTTTTGACCAAATGAATGAAAATTCTACACACATTCGGGGAATGAATATTTTTTATGAAAAAAATATGAGTTTTTAATAATAAATATTTTTAAACTTTAATATATTCTTATACTTGTCATGTTGATAAAAAAGTGGAATCTCATTTATGTTATTTTCTAGAAATAAAATAGGAATATGAGAATAGTCAAGTAGAGAAACATTTGGAGCTACAAAATATTACTAGAAATTTATGTGTGGTAGAAACTAATGATCAAGGTGAGGTTTTCATTTGTACAATAGAGAAAAAGTGTTTTTTATACATATGTGATTTTCAATAATATGTTTACAAAGAAAATTGCATCAGAAGAGAAATCACATCAAAAAAATGTATTTCTCATCACACCATAAGTTAAAAATGACGGAATAATCCACTAACTCTTATTCCTATTTCCACTATTCCATGAACGTTACTATTCAAGGGAAGGATAAATAAAGGGTATAATAATCCCGTTTTCAATAATTTATTTCAGTTTTTCAGTGTAGTTGTAAAGTATATAATTTTTTTGTTCTTAAGACCTAATCCACACCTACAAAGTTATTTGGGTTGAATCAATGACAGTCCAACTATAGACAGTCAATGTACATCACTACATGGGGGGTTAAACCCAAGATTATCCTCGTACAATATTCATAGTATTAGTTTTTAAATTCCTTTCTTTTATAAATTATTGATGCTTATTTTGTTGGAAAATAATATCTCATTACATTCTACTTTGTGGAAACATATTTTGGGAAACATATTTCCCAACCTAAAACTCCCAAGTTTCATCCTTACTCAAATTAGATTTTATAGAATTTATGTCCTTATTATATTTTCTAAATCATGTGTGAGGGAGAGGAACATTACATTTTAATTTATTCTCCACTTTTTGGGTTTATGGTTAACACTAATTTCTCATGTAAATATAAAACATGAAAAAATTGAATTTAATAGGTAATATTTTATAATGAAAATAATGAATTAATACATGTTATATTTATTATCAGTTTTTTAAGGGTGGTTTTAAGAATATTTTTTTCATATTGATGCATAAATTCATTGTTTTTTGATGATATTTATGATATACAAGTTATATAAAATGTAAAAACACCCTAAAAATTAATGACAGTTTCTCTTATTTTGATTTCAACATTCTAGAGTTTATTTATTATCCTTACCGACCTATAGAAGCTATAAAATTCTAACCAAATTTAATTTTTTAAAAAATGAAGATAATGGGAGTGATTTTCTGGGACTTATGTGTTAAATATTAAAAATATTGGAGTAAAATTTCAATTTCATTATTTTTATAGTTCTTCTGATAAATAAAATCATATTCTTGATGGTGGTGGTGTATTTAATCATTAAAAACATGTTTTTGAAATTAATTTTCCTATTGAAAAACATTGTTTTAATCTTCTAGTTATTGCTAACATTTTTAAAACATATGTATGCTGAATATTATTTATTCATTATTATTTTAATAGATTGCCGAAAAATTAATTTTTCCAATTAAATTTTATCAATCATTTACCTTTAAAACAATGAAATTTTTCTAATTATAATATAGTAATAGTGGTAAACGTTTTTACATGTGGTTCTTATTTTATGCGGAAGAATAATTTTTCAACAATCCAGTGACCCTTTTTTATCTTTGTACCACTTAATATAGATTGTTTTTAAACCAAATTCATTAATTATTTTAATCCATCATTGATTTCAACATTAAGAAATATGATTGGGTTTAATGTGGGAGAGAGGTCCTTCTTAAAAAGATAAAATGTTCTTTAATGTGAGTCCCATCATAGTCCCCAAAAAAATTAAAACTTCCGTTTGTTAATATTTTATTAACATTATAAATATATCAAAATTTTATTAGTTATGGATGTAGTGATTCCACCTTCACGTGGTTAATTTATATTACTACAAGGATTTAATTGAGTTCCTCATTTTTGTTACCTTTTTAAAAAAATCTTTTGGTAAACTTTTTTTAGAATGTTTTACCGTTTTTATTAACCTAGAAATTTTTTGTTGGAATTTATCTCATATGATATTAAATTTAATAGATTAGGAAATAAAAATCCTAATCTATTTTGAAAAAAAATTAATATTTATTTAATTATATAATAAATTTAAATTATGGATGATTTATTTATCATTCTTTTAAATATGTAACACACCATTTTATAACAATGTCTTTTTTATTATTTATTTTAAGTATGTGAGTCAGCTCACATACAGGTAAAGATAATTTTGGAATTCTATTTTGATGAAAATTGATGCATTCTTAGTTGTTTTAAAGATAATTCATTTCAATTAATTTTTTAAATACGAAATAAATTTATAAAAAATATATTTGATTTTAATCGGGAAACACATTTATAAAATAATAGAGAAAATGGGGAAAAATTTATTAGGAAACTAATTCTGTATATAATTTCAAATTATCATGTTTAATATATTTTATTGCCACTAAAATTGACTGCTTTCTTGTGGATAATTAATGCATAAGTGTGGGGGAATTTTATGTGGCTCAAATTTCAAGAACACTTCCACATCATTTTTGTTCTTTTTATGTATTAATAATGATTAATTTGGTATTTAAGTGGATTATTTTAGTTTCTTGATTAATTTATTTTATTATTATATCATTATTTTTTGCGTTTAACTATATAAATGAATGTGCAATTAATGTTTGTTATAAAATATTAATTTTTATCCTTTTAATTTATATGTCATTATTTTGTTTAGTTTTTTCACTTTTTAGTTTTAAAAAACTGAATATGTTTTTTATATTTGGGATTAGATTTCAATTTATTGATTTTACATGCCATGTATTTTTATTTTTATCATCTCCCTTTTTTTACAATTTTTTTATTTTAAAATTAATATTTTCATTTATTTTTATGTCTTTTAATTATTGTATTTTATTTTGTGCAGTGTAATTAGTACTATATTTTGAAATACCAATGTCCCACAGAATGATTCAGACAATAAAACTATTTAAGAGACTACTTTGGGTTTTTGTGTAAAATAATTAGGGTTCATAAGAGAAATAAAATTCCCCATAATAGAATTCAACTAGAATAAGATAAAAACTATATCCACCCATAATATAAAATACAATGTGGAAGATAACATTATCTTATATGAGGTATCAAAAAACACTGACTCATCCAAATTAGAAGGTGGGGAAATAAGATTTGTGATAGTAATCTAGAGTTTATATTAGGGGAAGGAGCAGATCTTGACATCCACACCCAAGGATGGTAATAATTCAAGATGACTAAGGTTGACATTTCCAACAATCCTTTTGGTTGGAACTAATTGATGAAGAAGTGGTTGGTCACCACCATTGTCTTGGGTGATGATTTAAGGGTCGACCAAAGTCTTTTATGACATCAAGTCTTACCCAATTCAATTTTTTGAAGAATAAATCCAAGAAATAATATCTATTTAGAAGAAAATCTCTATAAAATGGTCTAATTCTAATCTCCCACTTTAACATTAGATAAACATTGATGAACCATCTTGATAAAGATGATTCAATCAGATTTCTTTTGGGGAACCCAATATTTTTTTGAAAATGAGGTCGGGTTTATGAATGGAGATCCAAGCTGGTTGTTAATATATCAAAATATCATATGATAAAACAAGTATACAGTATGTAATTTTTATTAAAAATATATAACATTGATTCCCTAATTGAAATAATTTCTAGAAAGTTTCACCTTTTCACTTATTGAAATTAATTGTCGGTATCTTTTTCATTGTGGCTGTGCGGACCATTTCGGTTGTTCACATTATGTGAGGACACTGAAATTTTTAGAACTAGTTTACTCTAATCCGGAGTTATATTGATTATACATTTTTCTTTTTTCTGATTATAAGATGAATTTGATTTCCAAATGTGGTTTGGGTTTCAACTGAATATAGTTCATTATTGTAACAGGGGAGATGAGATGAATCTAAATTGGATTAAATTTAGTGTTCACAATTTGGTATTATTTTCGAAATATAGTTTTTAGGTGGGTGATACTTTTCCATTACAACATTCATATATGATTCCAAGTGCATTCTTATAAGATTTAGGTGGTCCCGATGCTCTCCCTTTTGTAGGTGTGAATATAGATTTCATCACCTGATAAATTTTAAAAAAATATCGTAATGATATCATGAAATTTACTCCTAAGACAGAATGTTTTATTTAGAATTCATTAATGGAATATCACACATATATAGTGTGTTTGAATAATTTAATGAAATTAATTTATTATAATTAAATTTGAATCTCTTTGGATCCAATTCCAACGCATCAGTGGTAGTATAATTTTCGGATGGATTTTAGCTTTTGTCACGTAGGGATGATAGTTTGCAATAAAGGCTTCCATGTGGAAACATATATTTATTATGTCATTTAATAGTTTTTTTATTCAATATTTTTTAATAATGTGTTAGAACCTTCAGGACAAGAGACCCACCATCATTATAGAATTTATTTTCTCTTTATTTTCTCTTTCTTTCTTATTACTCTTTCTGTGATGTTATCTTCTTTAGTTTTTAAATAAAATTTGGTAATTACATTTTCTTTCTTCATGTGTGATATCTTACCATTGGATATGGAGGACTAACTCATGGACCTAGTTCTAGGAGGTGTCCCTCATCAATACATGGATATCAAATACATGTTTGGCTATTGAAATATTCTTCTGTATTGGAAAGGTGTAATAATTAATTAAGGTATTGAGACAACACAATTTCTCACATGAGTTATTTTATACTCACATTTCTATTTTATACTCAAACAAGTTATTTAAGAATGGATTCCTGAACTTTCAACCTATCAACCATCACATTTTTGTGGGTATAGATCATATGAGAATTTGATTTTACCCATAAAAATATTTTCATAGTTTAAGAGAGTTCACATTTTATGGAGGTGGTATTGTATGTCTTTGATCATTTTTTGAATAATGAAAAGTTCCTGCATCGAGAGATTGAATATGGATTTTTTGTTATTGAGCATTGACTATTTAATATATTTGGAAAAAGTTAGATCGAATAGGGATTCAAATTTAATTTGGTTTTTTCATAATAAATTTTATTCTTCTAAATATTTTTCATTCTTACATCCTTCTTTCTACTTTTTTCATTCCCCCTTCCAATTCGTCGAAGGTTGTTATTTTTTTCTTTTACTTATTTGAAATATAAAAAATATAGAAAAATATTGTATAAGAATCATATATATAGACACACATCCTCCTTGAGAAAGAATCATGGGTTAGACACTATTCTATATTTATGGAATTATAAACTTATTCTTGATAGTTAGTATAAAATTATATAATATATCGATAACCTTATCTATTTTGATAGATTATGAATAATACTAGTGCAAAATTTCATGAAACAAATTTCTTTTTAGGTAATGATATAAATATAATGATATGATATGTAAGGGATTGGGGAGTAATCCCAGAATATTTTTGGAATATATGAATTAGGTTTATACGGATGGGGAGTGAACCTTATCCATTATGGTACTCTATGAACTATGTTTTTGGGAATGTAAAATTAAAATGTATTCCTTATGGGACTCTATACATCGTGTGATGATTCTCTTCGTAGTGATCCTCGGATTATGATAAGACTTTCTATGCTTATGTATATGATTCATTATTAT
The DNA here is from genome assembly GCA_963277665.1 of Viscum album. Taxonomy (NCBI): domain Eukaryota; kingdom Viridiplantae; phylum Streptophyta; class Magnoliopsida; order Santalales; family Viscaceae; genus Viscum; species Viscum album. The sequence goes on from OY728121.1 coordinate 2,066,087,349, forward strand.
TCCATATAACTATGTTATGAAACATTATTAGCTTATTTTTTCATTGTACATGATTATTGACTCATGTTTACAAAGTCATAAAACTTATATATTTATAAAAAAATATTTTTATCATGGATCATGATTTATTATCAAATTTTTATTGGGTATGACATTCTATTGATATGTTCATGTAACAAGATATTGTTCCCACACCATAATGTTCATTTTATGTGTACATATGATCTTATAATATTATATCATAAGTTTAAAATTTCTAAGAATATTATATTTCGATTTTATTATTTTTCCATTCCCTGTGAAATCAAGAGGATAATTATATGTGACATGTCTAGGGAGATATCAGGTGTGATGATTATATATGTGAGATATTGGTTAATGTTATTACAATATGTTCATTATGTTTATTATCTTTAAACATTCTAAACTTATATTTTTTTTGGTTTCATTTATTATAATTATAATGAATTTTCAAGGAAAATAATATGATATGTTTGTATGTTATAGTTGTGTGTTCATAGTAGGTATCAATTCATATTTTAGTTATGTTTATGGTTTGGGTTTTTAATAATAAAAGTATAATAATTCAGTCAACCATTATTGAACCAAATTTGATTTTGGATGAACATAAAATTTCATATGTTTAAATAAGGGTTTCATAATAAGAGAAATATTATAATTCATTTTCCTTACCATATGTTTTGTTTTACTCTAGTTATTATTGTATGATACTCACACTATGAATTATTAGTTTTATTTAATTTTTGGAAAAATGAGTAATGGTTTTAACAATGATTGAAATGGATAATGAAATTATTATCCTAGTGAGTGCCAAAATGTATTAGATATTAATCATAAAATATCATGTAATTTTCACCCAACATTTTCAAGATATGGAAATTAAAAAAATTATTATATAACCGTGTGTTATAAGGAATGAAAAAATCTCCATTTACATTCTTATTTTAAGACATTCACCCATGAAACCTATAACAAAGGTGTAACGAATCAACACCATAGAGTGGGATGCGAATAAGATTGTATTTTTCAATTAAATTTTTCAAATAAAATTAAACTAAAATTGATATATATTTAATTAATTTGACTAAATGGGTGTATGAATCCATTGGTAACTATAATGAAAATACCAAGAGACATGAATGGTACAATTATAGTTTCATAATTGACCATAAAATGAAAATTTATATTTTATATAGTGTAATAAGTCCACTTCTTTGAAATTATTCCTCTATTAAAATTTTTTATAGGAATGAAAAAATTGTTAGATGTGATGTGAAGGATGAAATGTAAATTTGAGACTCTAATTATTCTCATTGTTCTGTGAAAAAAAATACAGAAATTTGTTTTTTGGGATCTATAATGATAAAATCCATAGAGGAAAGAGGATCCATATTCATACATGCTAAAAATGTCAAGAAAAATATTGTTTAAATTGTCTCAAAATAACAGTTAAATGTTTCATCTATGCATGATTAGTCATTTAAGAACATGAATTACAAAAGAGATATGAACAAGAAAACCAATGAAAAATATGAAAAGTAATATCAACCAAATGTTTTACCCATACTTTAACGATTAATTATATGGAGTACCAATATAGAACCCTCACTTTTTCTTAAATGGATATTATATAATATCAAATAAAAGAACATACTAGTTACACATTCATGGATCAAATGATTAGACATCATTCCAAAATATGGACTATAAATCACATGTACAAAATAAAATAGATACATTTATTTAGATCCTTCATATTTATCTTTATAAAAAATCACATTCTCATTAGTATATGTAGTTACATGAGGATATGGATCACATAATGTGGTGAACTAAAATATTTTTGACCACCTGACATGGGATCCACTGAAATATTCCCTAAGCTGATTTTCCACATGGCCTCCAAAATGCCTCCCTGTATGCTAGAGGCTACTAACAAGAAACAAGGGACTAGGGTGTGACAATGGGGAGACTATTCCACATGTTCATAGTGGATCACATTGGATATAGATAAGAAAATATGATGGATAATAATATATGAAGCAGTATAAAAAACAAACTAATAATACTATCAGTGTAAAGAAAGGTAAAAAATCATGAATAATAGTCCAATCAATGTTGGACAGTATAATATACAAAAATGATGATGTAATTTCATGTATGTAAAAATAAGGAAAACATACATACAATTCGGAATTATATTGGTATAATACATTCCATACAAAAATGAAAGAAGAACAAAATCTATCCATGAATCATATGAAAATGCCCGAATATCTACAACCAAGATCCTTCATAAGAAAGAATGCATGATCAGTAGTCCAAACAATAATGATTCCCTTCATCAACACCTTCAAACATATAATTTTTCCAGGTACCATCGTTGGACCTAATAGGACGTGAGATAAATCTCATTATCCCATCACCAATGGTGTATATATATTCTAGTTTTTGAATATAAACTTTTCAATGTGGAAGGATATTTATATAAATATAACTAAATTCCAAAATAATAAATCATACATTATTTATCCTTGACATATAATGTCTTGTAATGTTAAATCCTTCAATTAATACATTTAAGATTATTTTTTATATATTTGTGATGTGATAAAATAAATGGAACCGAAATATATCAAAATAATATTAAAGAGGACCCAATGTGTATCCAAGGGATACTAGAACTCATGGTTCAAGCCAAATCAAATTATTAACTAAGTAATTCGAGAAATAAAAGGGACTCGGATTGTAAACCATGCGGAAAAACCAAAGGAATTTTACTGTAAAAGTTTTTAACTGAGTCTAAGGATATATTCCAAGGTAAAACATAGGCTATGGATTACTAGTCCTAATAGGAGGATCTATGGTTCCATGTTTCTAAAGACATCAAGTTGGATTGAAGAATTTTATATTAGGCATCCTAATGTCCATAGAAATTTTGAATGGATCCTATAGCATCTTTTTAGGCATACGCTAGTAGAAAATGACCATGTTCCAAGGAGTATATCCCCATTAGAAATTGACTCATTGAATCATAATGGAATCCACTGAGTAGTCAAGGTATTCCCATTGGTAATCCATGGTTAGACCAAGTTATACCACCAATATAATGTTACAATATCTCATATGTGATATAAACATTGTAAATAATTTTTTATTCAATTTATTCAATGTAATACTAATTGCTTTTAACAAATTAACATGTTTATTCCTTTACCTTTCACTAAACATGAGAAGTTGGGATAAGGTCATGAAACCAAAAATAAATTTAATTATGATATTATTTATTAGGGTCTTACCATTTAATTCTACTTACCATAATAAGGTAATTTAGCTATAGTATACAAATTCCCATTTTCCATTATAATCATATAGTACGTTCATTGCATTTAATTTTATTATGCATCAAATTGGTAAAATTAGAAATGTATCAAATTCAATAAAATTATAAATTAACTCCAAGTGATATCTATAATACATGAACCATTTTAATAGTTTACTAATCAATTTAAAAGAACTTCCTTATCATGGTCCAGTCTAGTGCACCTGAACAGTGTCCCAGATAAATTCAACACGGGTTACCAGCAAAAATATAAGTAGAAGAACTACATGGGGTTGTTCTTATTTAAGTTATAACATCAAATAAAATTAATATCATGTATGAATATTTATCTATAATATAATCACAATGATTATAATAAATGCATATGAATTTTAAATGGCAATGCCTGGTGAAACCGGTGTGCACACAATAATAGATGATTATAAATGTTGATAATTTTAGGGAAAACTCAAAGAATGACTACCATATTTTTATTGTAATATCCCTATCCATTATTAGAGTTTATTTTATCCTATTTTAGAAGAGAACATATGAATTGATTAATTATTTAAAAATTGGGAATTCAGGCCTGCCTATAAATATCGTCATTGAGTGGAAGATAAATGTTTTATTGGGGAAATGGAATAGAGAATGTATCCAAATCTATATAACATGATGTATGGTATTAAAATTGGATCTTTTATAATTAAACAGGATCAAATCCTATGAATAGGGGCTTGAGAAATCAAAATAGGGATGAAAGAATGCTTATTTCTAGTGAAAATTAAATAAGAAGAGATGGGGGAGTTAATGTATTATTAAGAGAAAAATTGTAATTTCACTCAAAAAATTATTCAGTCGCAGGGTTTAGATACATGTTTGGTTAAACCTTGTGCACCCCACTACCAGAAGAGGGAACATGCACTATTTGAGAAATAGTTTTATAACCATGCTATTCATTTCACCTAATATTTTTTGACAATCAGAAAAAAAATTTCAAACATGGGCACATGGTTTTGGAAATATTTGCATGCTTATATTCCCTATTAAATTTCCTACATGTGTAGGATAACCCATGTGGGTTGGGATGCATGGTTTCTACTAACTATACAGCCAATTTATTTCTTCCATTGATCATGATTTTGAGCTCTATATAAGCCCTCAAACTTCCCAAATAACTCCTAAACACATTAGGAATCCATAAAAGGTACAAGATAAAGAAGTATACTTAAATTTAAAAGATCAATACCTCAAATAACAATCAGGTTCTTACTATCTTCCCCATTTAATGGAACTCATCCCGGAGTACTCTTCCAAGGGATGTGAACCATATCTATGAACAAATTTGACCACTATGAATGTATGTTGGCCTCCCGCTCCCAAGACTCATGTTGTACAAGGATATTCTACCATATTAACCTTATGAAATGGATATTCTATCCTCAAAGAGACATATTATTCTAATAAATAATAATTATGGGATACTCTCTAAAAAAATCATCAACATCCAACTCAATATCCTTGGGATCAAAAGCATTGGATGGGTCTGGGTGAAAATGGTGAATCTTTGAAACAAGGAAGAATTTGATCATGGAATGGTACCTCTGAGGTCGTAGAAACAAATATTCAACCATCTCAACTATAACCATGACCTCAAATGGACCAACAAAATGAGGCAACATCTTCCCTTTCCTTTGTATTCACCTATTCCTATGATTTGGTGACAACCGTTAAAATACATGATCATCGTCCGGAAACTCTAGAGCTCATAAATGGTGATTGAAATATTATTTCTATCTAGAATGAGCAATATACATACATTATATAATTAATTTATTCTTATTTTATGTGTCCTATATTAGATAAGGACCTAATAGTGCTACCTCTCTTTCCTGGTAATGATCCAATATTCATTAGTAATATTTTTTGAGAAATAAATGTTTGATGTATCATATTATATAATATTATACTCATAAAAATTTAAATAAACAAAAAAAAATTATTTAATTACTAAATATTATTACATTAATGATAAATGAAACAAATTATAATTCAAAATATTATAACTGGAAAATATATATATATAATTCATAATGGGAAAAAAATTATCGCCACAATCTACTAGAATCATTACCCCACTTCAAACACTATAGGATAAATATATCATTAAAATACTAAACATTATAGAAAATTAAAATATAGAACCATGAAGTAATTGAGTAAAATAAATAACTAATGATTGTATAGGTATTTATATGAGGTAAAGTGGCCATTCATATAGTAATCTGATAGTTGGGAATAGTAACCTAGCTATTGGGAATAGTAACATGTCTATTAGAATAATAATTATACCTCAAAATAAAACAATTTCATTAAAATAATATTAATCATGATTAATTTATGTAAATATAAATTTTATAAATCTATAAAATAAATATCATGATTAAGAAACATGAATAATATATAAGTCTATTTTTAATAAACTGTATTTTATAGTATTTTTTAAAAATGATTATTTTTATATTAAGAATTAAAATTTAGAATTTTATAAATTTATTTTGATAAAATTAATATAAATTATAAAACCATCATGTATAAATTTTCCATGGATTTTTTAATAATTTCCCAAAATACAATAATATTCTAGTGAATAGTAAATATACAGTTTTTATCATTATTGGTGTATCAAAAATTACTGTATTCATGGTGTAATAATGAAAAAAAATTATATAACTTATGTTTGGCCATATAATATTTAAAATCATAAACAGTTCATCAAAATACAATAATCTCAATTTCCAATCCTAAAAAAATTTCCAAAACCAAAAGTCAAATGTGATTCCTTAATATAAATTTTTTTCCTTCTTTCCACATTCCTTTTTAATAAATTAATGAATTTCTATTATAAAGTGGATTTTGTGACATAAACCCATTATATTATATTAATATATGATTTATAATGTCAAAAATTCACTATAATAATGTTTACCTTAGGTGTAATATTTTATTCATTTTTTTATTAAAAAATACCACTCTCTTATAAATAACATGTCTCCCTCCCCTTTGAAAACCACACCTACCACACATTAAAAATCCCAAGAACATCCCAAACACTCCAACACAATCCCCTTATAAAACAAAGGTACATTCATTAGAAATCTGAATCCAATCATCTATGAGTCATATTTCCTTACAAGATAATATACACAAAGGATTAAGTAAGTTTTGATCCACTCCTCTCTCTTTTTTATTAATTCATACTCTTATCTTTCTTTTTTCCACCAACATGTTCAAGAAAAAAAAATTAATATAATAAATTAGGATATAATTTTTCATTGTAATAATAATTTTAACCACCTATCAGTATCATACTACAATATATATATAAATTTTGAACATCTCTTTCCCACTCTCCCAAAAATGTATCATCAATGGTCGGTTTACCACCTAGGGAAACATTTAAAAAAAATAGATATAATCATCATCATATGTTGATATTATCATAAATATTTAACATATAGAAATAAATTTATATTCATTATAATCTTCTATCCTTAATTATACTAATGTGTAAATTATATTTAATAAAATATAGAAACAAAAGTGAAACATGAAATTTTGATGAGAAATATGATATCAACATGAATCAATTTTTTTAAAAAAATTAAAAATGTAATAAAATAATTATAAATGGTAAATAGTTGAATAAATTACTATAACTTATATTTTTATCATTGTTTTAGTAAATATTATTTTATTACTCATGAGGCATGAAATAGATGAAATAAGGAGGGAATTAATGTAACAGGTTTCTCAAAACAAATTCCATTATTTGGGGTTTTCTCTCTTCCAGAGTATGAATATTCATTTTTTTTCATAAAAGTTCCATTCCCTTTTCATATGGGGATATACGTGATTCTACCATGTCAAAATGTTTTCTAATAAAAAGTTATATTTTCAATGTAACTTATTTTTCCAAAACATTGTATTCTTTACCCTTGGAAATATTTCCTGTCCACTCAAGAATAATGATGTATTTTCTCCGACTATTATATAACTTATTCATTTTTGGAACCAAAAATTTTATTCAGGAATGTATTATTTATGAAATAATTGTTTAACCCATTCCCTTCCTTGGGTAGACTTCTCTATTTTTATTGATATACATTATCTATGGGCTCCATTATTATGTAAATGTTATGATGTGACGGGCGGGACCAAAATTATATAGTTATCCAATGCATTGGGTAATGTGTTGTATGTAATGATATAATGTGAAATACACATGAACAAGATGAGAACTTTGTTAAAAAATATGATGTTATGGTTATGACCATCTATTATTCATGAACATGAAAAAAAAATTATTCATAACTATGTGTTGTATTTTACCACTAACACGTAATGTTTCATTTTTATATATTTTAATATTCTTAGACATTATCATGTGCTTCCTTAATTATTTTTAAGATAATTATATTCTTATGTTATGACAAACCAGTTTAATAATTCCGGTCCCTTATTCATCATATTACTAGGCTTTTATATCACCCCTTTTATTGATAAATAACCTCAGATGATTAATTGTACAATGATGAATGTGAGGAACACTAAGAAGATATAGCAGATGATATTAAATATAGTTTCTATTTTATTATGAAAATGTAAATTATATTCCTAATTTTCACAATACACTAAAATTTTAGATCCTTGATTTTTATATATGTTATCTTGTTTATAATTTATAAGACGGAACAATTATAAAATTAAATGTAGGGTCAATATAGTTGGTATCAGAGCATGGTCTAGTTAATTTGGAAATTAAGAGTATAATAAATGAGTGAAAATCATAAGTATAAGCCAATGTATCGTTAAAAAATCCTAGATGAATCGTTTTAGAAAAGTATAAACATTGGTATCCTTGAATAGATGCCTTCAATGTTTATTTTGTAAAAGAATAAATTATTCATTCTTTATTGTCTTACTTTTTTTCAATAATTTTTTATTTTATATAATGTTACAAACCAAGAAAACCCGAAAGACAACCCATGCAAAGGAAAATTTAATGATTTTCTGAATGACATCCCAAATTTCATGGGTTTTGGAGTTCAAAACAGCATTGCAATGCTTAACCAGTTTTCTCTGGATTTGAATAATAACCTAAACCATGTGGAAAATATAGCATCTCCAAAAATATCAACTATCCAATGATTAATATATGAGACAATTTCCACCCATGATTAGTGGAACTTCTGATCCACTTATCAAGGAACTATAGCTTAACTCAATAGGGAATTTCCTTTCTGTGATCCGTTATTTTGAGAAATAAATAGTGACTCTGACCATCTTTCATTTAGATGGAGATGTCTATTAATGGTGGGAATAGATATAGAACACCAAGGTGATTAATGAAATAGAAGAAATTGAGTGATAATTCTTTAAAAAAATATTTCATACATTGTATTTTAATTGAAATCTATGAAAACAATTTGATTGATAATTCATAGAGATAAAGAAAAAAACATGAATATTGCATAGATTACGGGGAAAACATTACAAGGTTTGCAGTACAGTCCTTCGGTCATGTTATCGACAATGATATAAATATAGATTTATTATTTAGGAGTTTAAAACCACACATTCCAAATGATCTTTCTATCAGTGACTTTGGGAGTTATCATGAATTGGTTTTATGCACTATTAAATTATATATGGAGTTCATAGAATGGTCTCATGGTTATAGATATATGATGATAATGATGGAGTCTCAAGGTGGCGAGTCAAATGATCAATGAGGAAAGAGGACCCAATAACCCACATGTAACAAATATAGGAAGAAACATCATGTTAATTACCTAGGATGGATAGAGAACTACATCTTCTTTGGGGTAGAAGGAGACTAAGATTGTGAATTTTAAAGATACATGAATAATCTATCCAACAAGATAAAGGAAAGTTGGTACCTACTAACACACCACCTACGATTCAATGTATTAACTATAGAGAGATTGGTTAAGAAAGATAGTCCACTAAACCATGGGTCCTTGAGTGTAATATATGTCAGAAACCACAAAATCCAAAGGAGAAATGTAAATATTATACTATCACTACTACTGATGTGGATCATGAAAATGTAGTCGTATAACACACACTTCCAATTCCCTTAAAAATTGAAACCATTTAATTTGATTCTTGATCTATTCATTCCTGTTTAACCAGTAATATTTCATGAACTATTGAATTAAATCCTTGGTACCTTGAAGTAGTGTTATCTGAAAAACACCTAGTGGTGCAATAAGTGAAACCAAAATATCAGGCTCTTCTCCTATAAGTTTTTGTGCAAAGATTCTTCCATTGAATCACATAATACATCCACTGGTTGAATTTGATTCAATAATAGTCATGTATTTGATATCATTATATGGAGAATGCTTAAAATATATGGAAAAATTTATTGATATATCTAGAATCCTCCAATGATCCTCTAAAATTTCAAGGAAGAACATGAATCTCTTTTGGGGAATCCATCAATAGTGTGGTTGTTGATACCCTATGAAGAAGCTTACATAGACCAAGTTTTTATTTCTAAAGAAAGCATCAAACATGAGGAAAATTATATTGTGATGGGATACATTGATGTATTTCTTGAAGAGTTTCCCAATATTCCCCATATCATGAGGTAGATATCTAAATAGATAAATTATGAGGAGCTTCTCCAATCAGAAAAGGACCCAAAAGGATGATCCTGATTGATCTGGGAGAGTTAAATAAGTGGCTGAAAGTTAATTTTTAAAAAGGGTTCATACACCCTAGTTCATCACCTTGGGGATCTATAGTTCTTTTTTCCCAAATAAGGATGGATTAATCATGTTGTGTATTAACTACCAGGACCTGAAAAAGATCATAATAAAGAACAGGTATCCTCTTTGATGAATTAATGACTTGTTTGATCATATATGAGGAGCTATGTACTTCTCAATGGTGGATCTTTTTTCTAAATATCAATAACATAAGGTAATGAATGAATATATTCCAAAAAATTCTTCTATACAAGGTATGGGAACTACAAGTTCATTATGATACCCTTGGGATATACTAATTCCCCTGAAATCTTCAATGATATGACAAATATAGTATTTATAGAATACCTCAACAAATTATGTAGTGTTTATTAATTTTATTCTTATTTACTGCAACATTATGGAAGAACATAATGAGAATATAAGGATTATAATAGCAACATTAAGGGAGGATAAATTGTATGTTATGGTCAAAAAGTGTGAATTTATGATGATAACATTTCAATTCGAAGGGACATGATCAAAAGTGTTGTAATTTCTATGGACCCTTAAAAGAAAAAAGAAATTTTGTAACAGACCAGACCCACTTGTGTCATGGAAATCTATAGTTATTTTGGATTTCCATTATATTATAGAAGTTTTTAGAAACATTAATAATGATTGTATTTCCCACTAATTATGTTAACACATAAATGGGTAAGGTAGGTCTCAATATAAGAATATGAGGAAATCTACCAGAAGCCCATGAAAAGGATGATCACTAAAAATATGCTAACACTAAAAACAATTAGAGGAGGTTTTTTCGAATTAAATTGAAGCTTCAATTAAATACATGGGTTGTGAACTCATGATAAATAGATAGCTTAATCCACCCAATAGTTGAGGATCCATTTGATAAACTACCCAATGCACTATATGAAGATTGAAGCTATGATCTTTCCTCTAATGATTTGGAAGAACTATATCTTTGGTATGAAGTGTGAAAAATATACCGATCACAAGAGTCTAAAGTAAATATTCAAAAATAAGTATATCAACATGAATCAAAGAAAATGTTTAGTGCTAACAAAGGACTATGATATATCTATTAACTACCATCTAGTAAATGAGAACAAGGTAGTTGATGTGCATAGAAAAAAATAACCTAATAGTCAATCAATGATGTGTATTGAGAATGAACCTATCTTCATTGATATTTAACGGATGGATATGGAAATCATAATTGTTAGGAATACATCTTTCCTTTCCCCAATAATTTCCCAACCATATATCCAATAGATGATCAAATAGGCACAATGGGATAATCTAGAGTTACAATGGATGGTTTGTGTAGTAAATGAAGTAAATATACATGATTTATACATCGATGGTGATGGTGTGATTCAGTTTTGAATAAGACATTATTTTCGTTAATCACATGATATAATAAAGGATCTATTGTTTAATTAACATAGATCATTTTTTTTTCAATCCATACTAGAACATTTGATGTGTATCGTGATCTTCGAGAACACTTATGGTGGGAAAACATGATGATTGAGACTATGGAGTATACCTCAAAATGAATCGTATGTCATAAAGTTAATGTTGAGAGGAATAAGTATAAAGGGATGATGAAACCATTACATATATCCACATGGAAAATGTAGAATGTCACTATGAAATTATTCATGGGTATCCTAAATCATCCAATGGAAACAATTTGATATGGTTTTTGGTCGATTGACTCACAATGACTACCAACATTTTTACTATTTGGGAAGATTTATCACATGAAAAACCTTCCATGATATATGTGAAGGATGTAATGAGGATGCATGGAGTTATATTTTTGATATTATATAATCACTATACAATGTTCACCTCTAAATTCTATAGAAGTATTTAACATTATTTGAGTACTGAATTGAACATTAGTACAACCAATCATCCCCAAACAGATAGTCAATCTGAACGAGGTATTCAGACACCTGAGAAAATTCTAAGATCATTCTGAATGGAATTCAATGGAGTATGGGATCAACATATCCAATTGGTTTTCTTATCATATAATAATTTTTTCCACTCAAATTCTAAAATAGATCCATATAATGATATTTTTTGGAAGCGATATAGATCTCCAAATTGTTAGGATGAAGTTGGGGAATGAAAACTATTTGGACCAGATCTGGGGAAAGATATTATGGAGAAGGTTTAAGCCATCATAAAACATAAAAAATATCATTGTCAAAAAAATTTCCATGAAAACAAACATTTAAGGGAAAATGAGTTTGATATTGGAGAAAAACATTTCCTACTAATATCACCATGGAAGAGAGTAATAATGTTTGGAAATAAATGGAATATTACCCAAGGAACACTATCCCCTTTGAGATTGTTGATCACATAGGTATAGTGGACTAACGTATTAAACATTCTGAATTTATGGATCCAATTCATGATTTTTTCACATATGAATCTTGAAGAAGTTCATATCTTATTCCTCTTAGGTACTTAATCCCAAGGTGGTACAATTGGAGAACAAACTCTAATACAATGAATAAATGGTGAAGATATTATGATCAAGAGACAAATCTATGAACAAAAAGATATATCACCATGTCATTATGTTGTGTAGTAACAATAAGTACTTAGAAGAGACTTTGGAACTAGAGGAAACAATGAAATCAAAGTACCATCATCTGTTCTCAACTGATAATATGAGTTGAAATTTCTGGGAGAAAATTTCTATTAAGGGGATGAATGTAACGACCCATCATTTTTTAGTCACATTATTTTCCGGATTAAATGTGTGTATTATCATATTATATATAATTATACACTTTCCAAATAAAAATAAATAGAAAAATAATTATTTCATTACAAAATATGGTTACATTAATTATCAAGGAAACTAATTAAAATTTCAAAAATTAAAACTAGACAAAAAATATATAATAATAAATTTATAATTGGAAAATATTGATCATCCCAATATTACAAGAATTATCATCCCCACTTCAAACACTATACATAAAAATAGAATATTAATAAACTTGGAAACATTATAAAAAATGTGAATATAAAAACTAGAAAATTATTGAGTTAAAAAACCAAAGAATAAATGTAGAGGTATTTATAAGAGGTAAAGTGGTCATTAGAATAGAACCTAATTGTTGTGAATATTAACCTGACTGTTCTAATAGTAATTTCACCAAAAAAAATATTTTTCATAATTAAATTACAAAAATATAAATTTTATAATTCCAAAAAAATAAATATCAGGATGAAGAAACTATTAAGGAATATAAAAAGATTTTTAATAAACTGTTTTTAAGAATTTTTTAAAATTTATTACTTGTATAAAAAAATTAAATTAACTATTTTTGACCTTTATTTTAAAAAAATGAATATTATTTTTTTATCAGTATGTTGAAATTTCCCAAGAATTATTTTTTTGTAATTTTCTAGAATACTATCATTATCTAGTGAATAGTAAAATTATTGGTTTTCACATAATCTGTATATCTCAAATTACATAATTCATGTATTAATATTGAAATAATACTTTATTTTACTTTAGAAGTATCCATGGTACATTTAATTTCATAAATGGATAATTAAAATACAATAAACTCAATTTTCAAACCTAAAAAGATCTTTTCAAAATAAAAATTCAACAGTGATTCCATAAAATAACAATTTTTCTATAATTCTACCTTCCATTTTAATAAATTAATGAATTTGAATTATAACATGTAATTAAATTATTAAACCGATTTTCTAATATTAATATATTATTTATAATTTCACAAACTCACTATTACAATATTTACCTTTCATATAATATTATATTCCATATTTTATTCCACAAACACCCCTCTTCTAAAGTACAAATATCCCCTTTCCCTCCCCTTGGAAAACCACTCCTTCCACCCACTCCAATAGCCAAAGATCTATAAAAATCCTCCCTCGAAATCCACTTATAATACATAGGTACATTTTATAGTAATTAAAATATAATCACCAAGGAGTTATAGTGTCATACACGATAAGATATACTCAGGAATAAGTAAGTTAGGCTCCACTACTTCGTCTATTTTAATTCTTATTCCACTTATCCTTCTTTTCTAAACCAATCATTTCACAAAATAACATTATCAGAATTAATTTGGATATAAATTAAAATTTTATTAATGATGTTAACCTACTGTAATTATCTTAATACTATATATATGAATTTTAATCTTTTTCTTCCCTCTTTACAGACAATGTAATATCAATTGTCAGTTAACCACGAAAGGGTAAATTTCTATGAAAACACTTATAACCAAAATCATGTATTGATATTGTAAAATATATATAATATATAAAAATGTAATTATATGTATGATATGATTCTAGCAATTTTTTTTAATAATGTATAAATTTCATCTAAAAATAGTGAAATCAAAGTGAAAAACGGAAATTTATAAGAAAAATGTGATATCAAAAAGATTCAATTTAATTAACTGAAAATAATTTAATTTATACAATAATTATAATTTGAAAATAGTTTTATAAAGGACGATAATTCTCTTTTGGTTCACTATTTTACTAAATATACATTTGTTATTCATGAGGTGCAAAAGCGACCAAATAAGGCGGGTATTAAGGTAAGGGGATTCTCGAACCCAATTTTTTTCAAGGGTTTATTCTCTCTTTCATGGTATGAATGTTCATATTAGGTTCTCCCAATGTACTTTCTCTTTTACATTCAAGATCTTCAATTCCAAATATTTCAAAATTATTTCTAAGCCAACCCAATTTTTTTCAAAGTGACTTTAGTTTCCAAATCATTGTATTTAACACCACTTGAAATTTTTATTCTCCACTCAAGAATAATGATATATTATGTCCATGTATGATTTCCCTTATTCCTTTGGTAATGAAAAAGATTATTCAAAAATGTATGATTTATGAAATCCTTATGTGGCCGATTATCTTCCTTGGGTTTACTTCATGAAATTGATTTATATATCTTCTATGTGGCATGAATGATTATGTAAAATTTATGATGTAACTGTTTGGACATGAATTATAAATCCCTTCATTGCATAGAGTAATGTTATTTTCTCAGGAGATAATGTGTTATATTCATGAACATGATTCAAGCACTGTTCATAATGATGATTTTATGATTATTCTCATATGTTATGTGTTAACATGATGATAAATTTTTCCACATATATGTGTGTTATTTCACCACTAAGACATTATGCTTCTTTTTTATGAATTTACAAATTTCATTCCATTATATTATGTTTACCTCATTATTTGAGGATAATCTAATCCTTATATTATTCTCACTGATGATATATTTATTCATGTACGTTATTCATCCTATTACTGGACTTTTATATCATCTTTTTCATTGATGTATATCCTAGGGTTATTACATGTACTATGAAGAAACTTATTTCCATTAAGAATATGAAGACAAAGAAATTATATTATTATTATGTATAATCATGTAAAATTTATTTATTACACTAATATCTCCAAGACAATAATAATTTAGATCCAATATTTATAACTATTTTATATTTTTTATCATTAAAATATTTTAATACATATGAATGAAAATGTAGGGTCCTATACTGATCTATCTAGTACAAGAGATAATAGAACAACCTACCAAATAAGCCCTCATACAGATCCATCTAAATAATCACATTATAGATATTATTGTAATTAAACTCATTGAATTGGATATGCATCTCCTAGTAAACATTGTAATCAAGGATGAATTATTGAATCATTTCCTCTAACACATGTATCATCCATTTCGATTGGTCATCATCCTGAGGGTGAATATATGTGATCATAAGCCCCAATGTACCCATAGCTCTTTGTAACCCCTAAAATAACCTCGATGTTAAATGAGCATCCCTATCTGAAATGATAGTGAGAATGACCCCATATATATGTATAGACTCATGAAAATTAAGTTTCCCCATCTCATCAACTATGAAATTCTCCCAAATAGGAAGGATGTGGGATACATTCATCATTCAATCCTTAAATAGAAATTCACCATCACTACCTCAAGATGACCTCAGTAAGATAACTATAAAATCCATTGATATATCTCCCACTTTCCATTATCATATTGGAAAGAATTGTAATAATCTAGAAGGCCACTGGTTTTACCCTTTCACCTACTAACATTTGGAACCCATAGTGATAAAATAGGTTATCTTATGTTTCATCATAGTCCACCAATATTAGAGATGTGTATCACGATAAATCATTAGATTCCTAGATGAACTACCCATAGAGATGAATAGGAATATCACACCAGTTCCCCTATCATATTTATAAGAACCCACACACACCCTTGTATAAATATTGTATTATCACTATTAATAGAAAAATACCGAGGTGGTTCCTCAATAAAAATCACATCCCAGAGAACCAGAACCTCCATATCGGAAAAATAACATCCATTCACCTAATCAAGGAGTGAACAGTTACTAGAAAATTATATTTGGTAGGGAAGCTTTTCACTCTCATGAAACTCTATATTTATATTATAATAGAGGACCATAAATTTACATTCATCAACAGATTCATGTATTAAAGGTGACTAAGTTTTCGGGCTCAGTGCATCTTCAACATCATTTCCCATTCTAGGAATATAGGCAAGCTCAAAGATGAAGGACTGAAGATATTCAACCCATCATCACTCTGTGAGATTCATGTCACATGATGTAAATATATATTTTTACCTCATGTGGTCCATATACATCATAATTAACTCACTAATCAGGTAGTGTATCCATCAACAAATGCAATGGACGCTTACTTCTAGCATGTGTTAAGTAGTTATACTCATGGGATCTCAGTTGGAAAGACTCGTACACAATGAATCTTTCCTCCATCATCAGAACTACACATATTATAAGGCCTAATAAATCCAAGAAATCCTTTCATATTATTATATTCCCATTAAGAATAAGAATTATTTCCAATGTAGGCCTTATATTCAGATCCTAAAATTCTGTCTCAAATGGTTGAAACCATCATAACTCTAAAACATTTAAATAGGACCAGTAAGATATTAAGTAAGGTTTTATAAGTCCTTTATGAAATTCTAATCACATCCATTCATCACAAATTTACAACTAATATCAAACATGTTCTTATCTTTATCATTGGAAACCACATACCTCACATTCTCGGGGTCAACTTATATTCCTAATTCTGAGATAAAGTGACCCATGAAGTGAATTTTTTTATCCAAATACGTAATTTAGTAGGCTCAAAAAATAGTGGATGCTCCATTAGTGTATTAAAAAATATCTCAATGTGTTTATCATGATCTCTATGAGTATGTGATGAAAACAATATTTTTTCCATGAAAATCATGAAAATGGAATCCAGGTAGGGTTAGATAACCCAATTTATACAAGACACGAAGATGGATGGTTTGTTCGTAAGACCAAATGGCATAACTAGATACTCATACAGACTACGCTGACATTGGAAATTCATTCATGTTATATCTGAAGGACTGACTCACACCTGATGACAGCGCGATCGTAGGATGATCATCGAAAAGACCCTATTTTTTTATAGATATTAAAATAGATCATATATTCATGGTAGTGGATTCTGGTTCATAACCATAAGTTGGTTCAACCATTGGAAATCCATGCATGAATGGAGGGTCTCATCCACCTTCTTGGAAATACCCAAAGGCGATCCCCAAGATGAAGTGTTGGGTCGGATAAATACTTTTCATTGTATAACCTTAAACTATCTGTTGGGCTCCTAGAACTTTGTATTTTCCATAAAATATGATGTAATAGATATTGGATCTTCTCCTATAATAAGCTAGATAGAAAAATATACTTTTCTCTTAGGATGTAAGCCAAAAAAATCTTCATCAAGAAAATACTTCAAATTATCTACTACCTGAGGAAAATTAATCATATGTATTTCATGATCCTCCATATAAAGTATAAAAATATGGGTGGTCACTCTACCTAGACCATTATGATCTGGTCTAGCTCCACTAACCTAGACATTTCAATCACCCTAATGAAGACAACTAATCCCTTCTAGTGATTGAAATAATACCCTATGGTGATAGGAATGCACATTGGCATGATGTGGAACCATCCAATCCATCATGATAATGTCATAAAAGCCCAGAATCCTAAGGAAGATGAGTTCCCATAACAAGGGATAACTTCCTACCTCAAGGGGGAAATTGCAACATTGCAATATTCACTTTTTTTGTCACCCAATGGTCTATCCAGGGTAATTACACAACAATAGTACTAGATTTCCAGTTCACACTTTACACTATCGATAAAAAGATAAAGTAGTGATTTATACCAATATCAAAAAAATTACGAACAATTGTACTGGATACTAGAATAGTAAGTCATATAGTCAATTGTATTAGACTCTAATCCTCAAGTATCTGCAATAATTCATGGAACTAGAATTATTCATGGCCCATTGTTATAGATGTACTAGCCAAAGCAGGTTTTCTCTACTATCGATGGTAATAAAAAATCTAGCTACCACGGCCATAACCTCCTCCTTAGCATGCCCTTCTAGTTTTACTTTAAATCCTAGCTTGAAAATGGGAAACTAATCCTTCTCTTGATGGTGGAGTTGGTGTGGATCATATTCCACTCAAATCAAGTGGAACAGTGTGACGGAATCTATAATGATGACCCATATGGTCATAACCACTACATACAATTGGGCCTCTATCAAAATGAGGATTCAGATTCCCCTACTTTCTAAACTGGTGGAATATCATGGAGCTTCTAGTGGGGATACTTTGGCAGCCACTACGATGATGAGAAATATCATGTCTACACTTCCTACTACAATAATAATTATGGTGATGTCTCAACACTAATCCTCTATGAAATGTTCTATAATATTTTATTATTTTTTTCTCATTGATAAGAGACTAATTAATGATGTACTATTAATTTTGTAGGAATAATACATTTACCTATAAACGGACAACATACTTGATCCTCTTCTCAAAATTTCATCATCGCGATATATCATCACTAGCTAGAGATGTTGAAATTCATTTTTACTTGATAAAACATGATAAATAGTCCATGAGAGACATTGAAACCTTCTCCAGGTTCATTAACTTCCTAGAATTGTTATATCATAGAATATATGGGAAGAACAAATAATTGAAGGTTGCTTGGAAGATCCTATAGGCCATGCTCTGATGACGACCAACCCGAGTTATCACTTCCCATCAGCGGCTAGCAGAATCATGTAGCATGTAAGTTATATGAATGACTAACCCCTCTGTATTAGTCACTATTTGATTTTATATAGAACGAATATAATCCATATAATACTGAATATCCATTGGGTTTAAATCCCCTAAAATGATCGAATGACTCTACTATTAGAACATATGAGTAAGATCAGGCGTAGTAGGTGTAGGTCATGTATAAACTTCATAGAAAACATTGGATATATGAAACTATCTCAATGATGAGAATCGTTTCTTAGTCTGGTAATAATAGGTGGTGCATCAAGTGGCATAAAAAATGTATTACAAGTGTCTCATAACCCCCCACCTCTGAAGCGTGATCATTGTCACTTTCCTGGAGGAAATCTAGATGTAATCATGGGGGGATAGTTCGACAAATTCCAATCCATCACCTCAGAATAGATTATATGTAGATAGAAATTATTCTAGAATAAGATACTATATAAAAGGGGATCACTACATATGATATACTACCCCAACCACAAGCCAATAAATTTAGGGTATTGGAATGTGTTTGAATATAAATTATAGGGGTTTCAGTATGTTAAGGGTTGGTTTCACTTTTCTTCTTCCGTTATAGGCTACAATTTTATTTTATAAGTCATGTTTTATATTTGATATTTTTATTTTTCATATATATATATATGGAATAGTGTTAAATTAAATATATCTTCATTCCAAGATAATGAATTCTCATACACATTATAACTGATAGGGACATCCATTCAATATTAATTACTTACCATAGAATTAGTTCATAAAATGTGACGGGTAATATATAGTGGATCAACTTAGTTAATTACCCATTTCAATTCACAAGGGCCCATAAAACTCATGAATTGAAACTAATTATCCAAAAATTGCTGCCAAATCCCATCTCATGTTGCTATGGGTACATATCTGACATGGATAGAAATCATCTATTTAAGGATCCACCGTGAAGTTATTAGAAAAAAAACTATTTAAATTTATGTTGACATGTTAAATAAACAATTGCCTTACCCTGAATAAGATAATAGCAACACAGGAATATATTAATACCATGGTTCACATGACAATAATTTGGAACAAAAAATGGAAGCAACAAAATGCATATATAAGTTGTTCCATATGTGTGTCATTTGGACTATAGTTCAATATAATGATGCCTGAAACAATTCTCCTTACTATACCATGCCAAGGTCAAATATCTATAAATAATATGAAGTATCATAATATATATGCAACATCCAATGGTGAAATTATATCAACTATAATAAGTAAAATACACATCAAAATTCTCCCATTCCTAAGAAACATGGTTTTTACCCCGACTGGAGGTTAGGTACTCCCATGCATAGCTCATTTCAAAGTTACAACATGTTCATAATTTCTTTTCAATATTCCAAAAAATAAGATAAATAAAATAAATAATTTTATGACACCTTGTAGTGATTCCCTAACGTAGGTTACACTCAATGATTCCCTGAGTTGGTGGGTCACATGTCCTCAAGTTCACCTCCCCATATTCCAAAGGATGGAAACTAGCATCGAGGGCCTATGGTGTGACAATTGGGAGACTATGAACTCTTTTTAGAGTGGATAACAACAAATAGAGCCAGGTAAAGAATATTTATATCAATAGAGAAAGTACTATAAAAAATGAAAAAATATGACTGGATGTGGAAGGAAAGGTAAACAACCATAAAAAATAATCTACTCAATATTTAATAGTATCATATAAAAAATGATGATGTAATTTCCAAGTAGAAAAATGTGGATAAAAGGGTGAAATCTATCAATACAAAACATTATATATAAAAATATTTAAAGGCTAAAAAATAACCAATAATATGAGGCAATATACCGATCATCTTCTACCAAGATAATTCTTAAAAATTAATGCAAGATCATGCGTCCAAAAGTGGACTCTTCCCCTTAGAAAAATTTGTTTACATATAATCTACATGAGTTACAATATTATCCTAGATATAGTGCAATATAAATCATATTTATCCCAAACCTAAAACATTTATATAACCTAATATGTGAATATAAACTGATTAGCGTGCATATATATATATATATATAATTATAATGAAGTTTTGAAATAATAACTCATACCCAATTCAACCTCTACTGTTATTGTCTCTAAATATGATATCTTTTAATTAATTCATTTAATTTTATTTTATAAAGATATGTATAGTTAAAACATCAAAAGAACTAAAATAGAACATAATAATAATTAAAAGTGTCTATGGTGTACCCTTGGAATCTAGAACCTCAAGGTTCAACCTAAATATTAGTCATAAGTCATGAAATATTTAAATAAAAGGGGTCTGAGTGTAAATTATGGGGAAACACCCAGGGTATTCCACTATAAAAAATTCAAACCGAGTCGAAGGATCTCGTACAAGGTAAGAAGGGGATAAATAAGAATTGTTTCAATGGGTGGAATCTAGAGAGACACATATCCATTGACATCAAGAAAGATACAAGGAGTGCACCTAGTGAATCATAATATAAAAAGAAATAGTTAATGGAACCAATATAATCATCTCAGGAATCCTCTGGTAGAAAAGGACCATGTTCTCAATTGGGTGTCTCCTATAGAAAATAGCCCCTCGAATTGGAATGGTGTCATCTAAAAGATCAAGGAATTCCCTTAATAATCAAAGGAAGGATCAGTTTTTACCGCTCCTTTAAAAAATAATAATAATTATATAAAATATGTGCATTATAAATAATACATTGTTCTATTTATTACATGTAATAATCATGTTGTGTAATCATTTTATAGGTTCATTACTTCACATTTAACTAAACATGAAAAGGTGGGATATGTACAAGAATCCAACAATCAATTAAATTTTGATAGAAATGATTTGGTTCATACTATTTCTATTAATTTAGCATGACATTTTAATTTAATGATAAGATAATAAATTCAAACATCCATTTATAATCATATAGTAGGATGATTCTATTTTCTTTTTTTAGTTATACCAAGGTAAATGGGGATATGAAACCAATTCAATTATTTTTATAAATCAGGGCCATGTGATATCTATAATATACATTCAATTTTAAAAATTCATTAATCCATTTAAATTAATTACCTTACCATGATTAAGTACAAATCACCAGAGTGACTCTGCAGATAAACCCAACATGAGTTACTAGGGAATATCTAAGAACTCCACATAGGGAGGTTGGAATTGAGTTTTTAACTTCCAAAAACAAAAATATCTTATATAAAAAGGGCACCATAAAATAATCTCAAACATTATAATTAAGGCATATGAATATTAAAGGGATGTACCCAGTTAAACTTGCTTGCACACAATGACATTAATTTATAGACAATTAGAATTTATGGAAAATTCATAGATCACGAATTGTATACCCATAGTACTATCCTCATATAGAATTGTCTCATAGTTTTCCCAGGATTCGAAGAAAACAAAAGAATAAAACCTTACCTAGAAAAAAGGTCTTATGAGAATACATATATATTGTATCTTCTAGAGGAGGAAAAAATGTGATATAAGACAATGTACTAGAAAACGTACCTGTGGCTATCCAATGAGATTAAAAGTGTTAAAATTATATCTTTAATGATTAAATATGATCAAAACCTATGAATATGGGATCATGATATAAAATGGAGAACAAAGAAAGAATCTATACAATTGAAATGAAAAAGATACATGTGGTGTGAGTTAATAGAACTAATGTCAAAATATCAATTTCCCCCAAATATTAGGTGGTAGAATAGTTTGGCTGCATATTTGGCCAAAGCGTACGCCAACTATACACACCTCACTACCACAAGAGAGAACTCGCACAATATATATTCAATGTTTATGAACACCTGAAACAATCATGATATTCAGATCATTTAATAATTGAAAACATCCTGCACAGATGTGTGTCCTCAGGTGCACGGTTAGAGAATGATGTGCGCCTATCTATTCCCTCAGAAATTCCCCCCATGGTTAGGAGTAATTGTTTGTATTGGGATTCAAAGTTTCTAATAACCATGTGGAAAAGTGATTTCCCCAACTGTCTTGGATTTCAAGCTCTGAAAAATCCACACACACCCCAAACACTATTTTGACCACATTAAAAATCCATAAAAGGTCGAATATAATGAATTAGAACAAAATTTAAAGGATTTTTACTTCATACAAAAAATGGGGTACTTAAAACCCAAGTAATGGAATGCATATTCCACATAAAACAGTAGTACATAGGAGATAATAATCAACCCCATCATATTATAATAATAGGATCATCATCATCAACATGAGGGAAAAAATTACAATGTAATGGAATTGGATAGAATAAATATAAAACAACATGTCATTCTGTCAAATACCATACAATGTTTTAAACAAATATATCATCATTACCATGCCATATATATGTGAACCAATAAAAATATCCCCATTGTGAAAAAATCTTGCTAAATGTTCATTAATAATGTAAATAATATGAAGAGATACATGAAATTACATAATTTATTAGTGTGCTATATAATTTTTGGACCACCCATCACATCATAATATTTACTTAATAATTCATGCCATGTAGAAAGAATAACAATCATAGTCAGGAAATAACATATGTAAATGAATGGGTTTCATAAGGATTTAATAAATTATAATTTAATTAATAAACTTCGGTTTCCCTAATAAATACGGGAAAAAATCATTAAAAATCACCTTTGTTGAACAAATACATAAAAAAACTCCTGAGGAGTCAAAGTTGTGTTTTAGAAAGAAAATACTTTTTGTAAAATCACTATAATTTGATTCCAAATTAGTGTAGAAACATTTACGTCCCCAAAAATAAAATTTAATAATATTAAAATTATTTGTAACGAATATTAGTGGAATATACATACTAATATTTTGGGAAAGACATATACACTAATGAAAATTAGGTAGATTTGAGAATCCACATACCTTCAATCCCACTTTCTTTAATCACTTTTCAACCTCATGAATAAAAAAATTGTTTTATTAAAAAATTGATACAAAATTAATTTTTTTTCCTTTTTTTACCATTATATATCAACATTATTCATTTAGAAATATTTCATAATTTCTTGGGTTAAAGGGGAGATATTTTGAAATCACGTTTTCCATTAAAATTTAAAAAAATTTATCAATTTCGTAGTTCGGTTTAATGTAATTTATAAATTATAATAATTAATTATAGAAGATTAAAAACATATATTTTACCTTTATATATAATAAATAATATATTGTTACCAACCCTAGTTTTTCTAATAATAAATGGATTGTTAATTTCCTTATTAGTGATTAACCGAACGTTGACTGGATGTTATCGAAAGAGTAGGAAAGGGAAGATTGAAATCTATACATGTAAGAATTATGAAACATATAATTGTATTCTCTCATTAAAATAATGTTATAATCCTACTAAATTAATTTAATATGATTTTATTTTGAATTTAATTGGGAAACAATAAAGAGGATAAGTAAGAGAGTATAGAGTTGATAGAATCATACAATTACCTCAACGTAGTTTCTTTTTTGAAATAGTAAAACGCCCATGATTTTGGAAGTTATATTACTCCATAAAATTCTTAGGTATTCAAAGGGTATTATGAGGGAGGATTCAAGTAGAGTGTTATATTTTCCATGTTATGGATGAGTGTTTTTTCAATGGGAGGGAGAGAGGATATTTATACTTGAGGAGCAGGATATTTTTAGAATAAAATAAAATATCGAAGGTAAACCTTGTAATAGTATTATTTTTTAAATTATAAAGAATATTTTAATTGAATAATATGGATTAAATACTTCTAGTCACTTTATTATTCTAATTCTTTAATTGAATTAAAATAATGGGTTAAAAATGAAAAATTATTCTTTCAATATAATACTTCCATTTTTCAAATTTCAAAAAATTTAAGTTTAGAAATTAATTTTATATTATTTTAATAAATAATTTATGAAATTAAATTTAATTTTTCTAAATCAATATTTCTAGAAATTATTAGGTCATTATTATATCAAGGATTATGTAATTTAAGATACACCAGCAGTGTGAAAAACAACATTTTACTATTCACATGAAAATTAAAGTATCACAGAAAGTTACGTAAAAATTTACATTGGAATATTTTATATTAATAATTTAAAAATAATATTAATTAATTGAATTTAATTTTCAATCATAGTTTATTTTAGTTTTTAATACAATAATACTGATTTTTATAAAATCTAGTTGAATACAGTTTATAAAAAATACTCCTATATCTTCATAAAGTTTTTTAATAATGAAAATTATTGGAATTTAAATATATATATATTCTTAAATTAAACATGATAAAAATTATTTACATTCATTTTATTATCATGGGGTAAAATTACGATTCCAATTGCCAAGAATCAATTCCCACCAATCACTTTATTATTCCAATGTGTACATCACCTTTTATAAATTACTATTCAATCAATATTCACTGAAATTAATCCCTAGGTTATATATATTCATTTAGATGGTGTTGATTAATTTAATAATATTTTGTTTCATATCTATAGTGATTTTCGTATGGGATATGAATCTAGAAGATTGGGGAAATCCATATTTTTCCCTTTTAGCTTTTGATTTCATATTTTTTATCCAATTGTAATGTTTCAAATATTCATTTGTTTCATAGATGATTAAGGAAAATGTATTTATTAATTAAAAAATTTCAGTTTATTTATGTGATGTTTTTGTATAATACTATATAGTATAATCTAAAACTAGTTTATTTTAAGAGGCAAATAAAATTTATATACTATGGGTCGTTACATTCATCCCCTTTATAAATTTCATCAATAAAATGTTAACTGATATTCTTGAATAAGAATATGTTATGGTGCCTCAATTTCACCATTTCTCTAGGCTCCCACATCATGTCTTCATATTTATGGTTTCCCCAAAGAACATTGATAAGGTGAGTTGTCTTATTGTGTAAAACATTTTCTCTATGGTCGGAAATCTTCACCGACTTTGACTCATAAGATATGATATAATCTAATTGTAAAAAATATGGATTCAATACATGTGAGAGATTAGGTATGTACTTCCATTGGAGAGATATATGAAACATGTCAGGAACGTGAGAAGTATTTAGTGGATGTTCAAGTCGATAAGACACTTATCCAATGACAGCAATGATATTAAAGGTACTAATTAACTTAGGGACAAGATTCCCATTCATTACGAATCACATGAATCTATTCCACTATGATATTTGAAGGAAAATATATTCTCCATTATCAAATAGCATGTCCCTTTTATGGTTTTTAAAATTACACTTTTTCTAGTTCTGATCAATTTTTATATGTTATTGGATAGCTTGAACCTTTTCTATCATTTCTTGCATAAGATATGTTCCATGTAGCATTCATTCCCCCAATTCATAAAAACAAGTAATAGTTCTACAATAATTATCATATATAGATTCGTATGAATCCATCTTAATACTCAAATGAAAATTATTATTATATGAGAAATCAACCAATTGGTGGTTTTGATCTCATCCACCTAAAAATTCTATTCATTAGTCTCTTAGCATGTCCATGAGTGTCTGAATATTCCTTTTTTATTCTCCATCATATTGGTGGTGATAGGGAATACTAATATTCAATTCATTATTCAAATCATTTGAAGGATTCTACAAAATTTATAAGTAAACCTTGGATGAATATAAGTTATGATAAAAATTGGAACACCATGAAGCCACACTACATCTTTGATTTATATATATCTAATTGTTACTGTGAGAAAACTTCTTGAAAACTGATGTAGTGGGTATTATGGGTTATTATATACACCATAACCCATTTCTCAATGTTTACATTGGATTCCTTCTTTAGAGTAGTGCCAATGTCCATTGTGACATTCTCCCATTTCTTTGCGGGTATAAGAAGTGGATTCATTAACCCTTTGGACTTCCTTCACTCTTATTTAACATATTTTCATAACAAAAACCATGATATCTGCACATAAATATCTTTATTCATGTTATCTCACTATAAGTTCTCTTTATGATCATAGTACATCTTGGTACACCTAGATTGGATAGTGAAATAGGAGATATGTTCGTTATACCATAGATCCTTCATTATCTCTTATGATGAAGGCACAAAATTTCTTGTTAAAAATCAAATGAAACCATCCTCATCGATGGGAAACTTATGTAGCTTCCATTCCTTTACAAAATTCTCCTTATCTTGAGTCACCATATCATCCCTTTGTTCATCCTTAATATTATATTTAATATATGGTTAATCAATCATTTGGTCAAGGTAGGATGTATTCCCTACCTTTATGATTTCTATATCCATCCTTTGTATATCCATGAAGATATGGTCTTTCTAAATCCACATGCTTGGTAAAATAGAAGGTACTTTTCTTCTAATATCATCAACTACTTTGTTTACCTTTAATGTATGATATTTAATAGACAAATTTTTATCCTTGATTAGATATATCCATCTTTATTGATGCATGTTGATATCCTTCTGTTTGAATATATAGTTTACACTCTTGTTATCATCATATATGTCACACTTCTCACTATAGAGGTATTTCCACTAGATTTTCAAGGAAAAGATCATAGCAGATAACCTCAGATAATGATTCAGGTTGTTTTTATCATGGATACTCAACTGTCATAAGGAGTAATCTAACATTTTGATGTTCTTCGTCAGTATAAAACCCAAGACTTTCATTGAAGCATAAATATATATCATAGAATCTTCTCCACTTATTGGTAGTGTGAGTACATTCATAGTAATTAGACTCTTCTTGGGCTCATTAAAGATTCACTAACATTAATTTTTCCATAAATACATTAACCCATTCAATGTAAAATTATATAGAGGTCTTTAGAATCCTGATAAATTACTCACAAAAAAACAGTAGTACCTTACTAGACCACGAAAAATATGTATTTCAGTGAGCCTATTGGGTATGGTCCATTCATTGATTTATTTTGACTTTGAAGGGTCTATGTAACTTCCTTCACTTAGGATTATGTAGCCTAAGAATATGACATTCTATATCCAAAAGTCAGAGTTTTTTAACATATCCTACATTTTCTCCATACTTAATATCTCCAACACAATTCATAGAATATTTCCATGTTAATCCTTTCTATTGGAGTATATTAGAATATCATCGATAAATAATAATAAATAATATTGAAGGTAGTCTCTCGAGACACTATTTATAAACACCATATAGATTATAGGAATATTGGTAAGTCTGAAGGGCATCACTATGAACTCATAATTTCCATACCTTGAATGGAATCCATTCTTCTAAATATCATCTATATTCACATTGAGATGATGATATCTAGAACATTGATCCATTATTGGGAAGTACTGAGATCATTGCAGTTTATTGAACAAGTCATAAATACTTGGAAGATGATACTTGTTCTTTATAGTGATATTATAGAAATACCTATAATTGATGACTAGTTACAATGATTCATCCTTCCTCTAAAAAATGATCACCACCACACCACATGTATATGCACTAGGGTGTACAAAACTATTATCCAAATGATCTTTCAATTTCTTATTTAACTCCTATATTTTGATCTATTCTATCCTATAAAGGTATTTAGAGATAGGAGTGGCTCTGGGTATGGGAAAAATGGATAAATGTACCTCACAAAATGGGGTAATACCAAATAAATATTTGGGAAATACAACATTGTATTCAATCAAATGATAATTTTCTCTAGGTTGGTACCAACAATTTGGCCAAGTTATGTTCCTTCATAGTGTATCATCACAAAAAACATCAATGTAATATCAAAAGGATATTCAGTATATTCATTTCATTTTTATAGAATCATTATATGGTTTAGAATATAGAAAGATATTTCAATTTCTAGAATGTTTTTGGGTTCTTTATATAATGAGATCCAGTTCATTCCTAGCAGAGAGTCGAATTCCACTAATGGAATGATTGTGATATTTTCAGGAAGAATCATCCAATATATTCTTATAGAATAAGATTCCATAACTTGGGATTCAATGAATACACCACATGGTGTTTTTTCAGATATCAATACTTCATGGAATCTGGACTTCAATTCAACAGTTCTTAGGAAACATTCCAAATATAAAGGAATGAATTTAACAATAAACGAATAAAACATTTAAAATTCTAGAGTGAATTTGTATTATTCCTTATATGAAATAATTTTCATGATACAATTATTTAGTAGTGATGGAATAATATTTTCCTTTCTTCATTGTATTTGGTGATTGTTAACAATGATTACCCTCAGGGACCCATGTTTATTGGCATTGGCCTACATATTTCACTTGATCTTATAGTTTAATAACTAAACCATGTTTGGTTAATTACAAGGTTCTTTATTTTCTTCCATCATGTTGGCCAGATTCTTCATGTCTCTTTGAAATTCATGTGTTTAGTGGACTTCTCTCCCATACATGAATCATTTACCATTCCATTTAAGGAAATTTCCATGATTCCTCTTCACATATTTTTGACAGATGAGTGTTTTTATCCTATTTCAGCCTTTATCATTCGAACCTCCAACAAAAATCACTAGTATCCACATCTTCTCCCCATATCCATAGGTCCAATCTCCAAACTCTACATCTACCTTTAGAGCACATTGGGCCACTTATTCATAATTCTCAATGTCTTTTATAACTACATCATTTTGAATGTGTAAGTTTATCAGAATAAAGAATCTATCTATTTTTATACAATTATTGATAAAAACCCAATGGCATGTCTTTCCAAAATTGGATGTTTTATTAATAATTTTTTATAGATCCACCAACCTTTTTTTAGTTCTAAAAAATTTCAATTCAAAATTTTTCAAAGAGATTGAGAGAAATACTAGTTAAGAAATACATTCTTAATGTATTGACACCCAATCTATTATATATTATATTTTTGTTTAGTGTTCCTTATCAATTCCAACTATTGATCGGCCTCTCCATATAAATTATAGATATCTATATTAACCGTCTCCTTCTTAGAAAAGTGTAGCATGGAAAAGATCTTCTCCACCGATTTTCCCTCTATTCTGCGACAGGTGGACCGAAACAGCCACTAAACATAAATGGTGGTTGAACATAAGTGAATAAATGAGTAGTTTCTCCTTATTGGGTGATGTCAGAGGTTCCACATGGTTTGGGTAATTATTCAAAGCCTAATACAACTAGCTAATAATCTCTATGATTATTTAAACACCTCCTCACATAGCATTGGGATTTCGTTCATGATTTTTTTGCATTGTCCCTCAAATGGTTTTTTATATTAGTTTCTCCTAGTTCCCATGATATTAAAAGAAATAAAATGTTTGAAAAAAATATGTCAAAAAATTGTGAATAAATAATTTAGTTATATATGAAAATTCAAGTCTAAATTCATATCTTATATGATCTATTTTTTAGAGTTATTATAAAAAAATATTCTCTTATATTTACCTATTTTTATATTCAACATACCAAATAAAAATTCCAAAATTAACTAAACCATTCCTATGATAAAAACTACAGTAGACCTACTTTTATGTACATGAAAATTACTTCATTTGATAAGATAAAAAATATACTAGCTATAAATTCAAGGATAAAAAGGTTTAGTATCTAGAGAAAATCATGATCATAAACCACTTATACATATTAAAATATAAAATTTTATTAAATTCATTCTTCCTTATCAATTTAAAATCCCTTTTTTATTTATGCATTTAATCATATGACGATATATATCAAATAAATATATGAGATAAAATCCTAATAATGTATAGAATAATGGAAAAGAATCAATAATACATGGGTGAGAATGATCAATATAATTGTATAATAAGAATGGAATCATAATAAATATCATGGGGGAAAATTGATAATCTCATGTTATTTTAAATGCATAAAAATTTTACATCCTGTCATAGTGGTTAAATATCAAAAATAGTTTTGAAAAAAAGATTACATCATGTCCATTGATAAAATATGTCCATAAATCATAACATCGTCATTGGGAGAAAATATCGAATCATGTTAATTCATAACACACATAATCTCATAAGATACATCACATTACCTAGTGTCTTGGATGGTTACATAAATCTTGTCTCTCCCATCCCATCATGACATTTACATAATCATGAATGCCACATAGAATATGTAAAAATCAAAGTCAAGAAGTAAGAAATGGAATGGGATAGTTTTCATAAGGCTCTAATAAAGAAAATATTCAGGAATAATCAGGGTATTCCCAAATGAATAGTGTAAAATATATTTGACAAAAACATCATCATTATTGAGTGAAAAAGAATCAATTCAAGAGGAGTCAAAGATGAGTTTTTTAATGAAAATTATTTCTGTAAAATCATTATATATGGATTATAAATTAATATTAAAAAATATATATCCCCAAACAGATAATGTAGGATTAATAAAATGATTTTTTGGTATATAATATTAATATCCATATAAATTATGTCACAAAAGGTTGAAAACCTAACAAAAAGGATTTGTGTTCGAAAATATCACTCTCAAAACATTATTTATTTAGTCTCTTTCATGCCTCAGGAATAATAAACATAGTTTTCTTAAAACACTAATTTTTTTAATCAATTTTACCACTATTTTTAAATTTTATTCATTTGCATATATTTATTAATATCTTTGGTTGTTGGGAATCTATTTGAAAATTATGTTTCTTTAAAATATATATTTTTCTTCAATTTCAATATTAAGATTGATGTAATTTATACATTAATATAGTTAATTAAAAAAATAATAAAAAAATATATTTATACCATTATATATCATAAATAATTTTTTTTAATCAACCATAGGATTGGTAATAATTAATGTATTTGAAATTTTCTCATTAGCGATTAAAAGACCGTTGGTGGGACATTGTCGAAAGACAAAGAAAGAGAATTATGAAATTTATATATTTCATAATTATGATACTTTTACTAGTTTATCATAATTTGTATAATTATCCAATATTTAAAATTTATTTTTATATATTTTATTGATCAAAATTTGTATAAAATAGATGGAATAAGAAAAGGTGTGAATAGTTGATAGAGACCAAATCTTTCCTCGATGTTTCTTGTCATATAAAAAACCAAAATTACATGGATGTTTGTAGATGGTTGACACAAAAAATACATAGTTATTATAATGGTCTTAATATTAGGGATTTGGGTGGTGATTTTTCTTTAGAATGTGATGGAGGAGTGTTTTTTTAATGGGTGGAAGATGTGATATTTATAATTACAGTGGGGAATTTTTAGGATAAAAAATTTAATAAAATTATATATTTATGGTAAATATTTTTATTGTAATATTTTTGACATTATAAATAATTTTTTCAATAAATAATAGTATTTTAATAGTTTTAAGAACATTATAATTCTAATTCATTAGTTTAATAAAAATGAAAGGTGAAAAAATGGAAGATATTATTTGTAATGTAATAATTTTAACATTAGACTTCGAGGAGAACTTTTTGGGTTTGTAAATTACATTTATATTAATTTATTTATAGATTTATGAAATTAAATCTGTATTTTACATTCCTTATTTTCCATAAATTATTATTTCATTATTATGTCATGAATTATGTAATTTAAGATACATGGATTTCGAGATAAACTATATTTTTTCAATTCTCCTAAAAATTGATCTATTATAGAAATTTTCTCAAAAATGACCCTTGGAAAATATAGATATGATTATTTAAAAAATGATATTAATTTTTTCAATATAAATTAATTATATATGACATTTTAAATTTTAATATAAAAATTAATATTTTTACGAAATCCTTTAATATTGAGTACATAAAAAATGTGCATATATATTCTTAGAGGTTTTTATCAGGATGTTTATTTATTTTTTTGAAATTATAATATATATATATATATATACTTAAATTCCCAGTGGAAACAATTATTTATTTCCAATTTTATTTTCTTGAGTTAAAATTACTATTTCAATGGTCAGTATACTATTACCAATTATTAGGTTTCTATTCCCAATGGTCGGGTAACTATTCCAATAGTCACACAATCATTCCAATGACCACACAAACTCATATAAATAAAATGTCACCCAAAATTCACTAAAATTACTCCCAAGGATATATAATTTAATTTTACAAATTTTGAATGATTTTATAATATTTTATTCCACTTATATCATGTTGGTCATGGGTAAGTGATTATAACAGATTAGAGTGATCCATATTATGTAATTTTATCTTTTATATTTTATATTTTTATCCAATTTTAAGGATTTTAATTTTCATTTTTTTCATAAATTAAAAATGTGACCGTATTTATTAATAAAATAAATTCCTTCCAATTTTATTATTTGTTTTACATTTATAATACTATATAGTATAATATAATATGCATTTATTTCAAGGTAAAATTGTCATTTATAAAATATAGGTTGTTACAACCAACATTGCACCAATCGGGGAATCAATACATTGTTTAATGATGATGATTGACATTAACATCCTCAATATCAAGGGGAGAATGAGAAATCATAAGAAATCAGATCTACAAAAGTGGGAAATGAAATCAAGTGGTGAAATGTATAATCATCATCAACTCATGAACTAATAATGTCTTATTTAATTCTTTAACAATCCTCTCCTTCATATCTACATTGAATTTTAATTTCACAAAACTATAATCCCAATTATTGGATATTAAATTATCAATGAAAAAAACTTATTTTACATTGATTTCATCCTATGTATTTAACACAACTCTAAAAGTATTTTATGGAAATAATCTTCCTTTAAATACTATTTTTAGACTTTTATTTTATTCTAATGTCATTTTAGGTATGTATTAAATCCCTATACATAAAACACATATTAATTTTTATAATAGAGATATCAAATCTCATATCCTAAATGAATAAAATATTTTTTATTAGTTCATGGATGAATAGAAACTCCTAATGTGAATTTATTCACTTATAGGGGTATTAAAACCCAATCATGAAATAAATGTTTCTCAAATAATTTGGCAGAAAATCAACATTGGGGATACGTTAATAGTGAAATAGATTATCATGATGATTTTCATGGTATTATCAATGATTATGATATTCAGTTATCTATATAACTAAATCCTAGTTATTTACCTACATCAAAGACACCATATATATTTTAACTAATTAAATAAAAAAATTAAGGAATATACTCCAAGGGAATTTATATAATTTTTTTATATATGATAATTCTTCAATATTGGGTGCACCAGTTTTCAATGTTAGGAATAATAATGGATAAAATCATCTTGTCAATGATTATCGTGAATATAAGAATATGAAGATAAGAAACATTACCTTATATTAATTACATGTTCCATAAACCATAATTTCTTAAATAATTCTCAAGGACTAAAATTTGATTTGGATATCATCATTTAATTGCGAAAATGGTTGATATACCCAAAAAAATTGTCAGGAAATATAAAGATACTAAAAATTTACAGTAACTCAAATTGGGCATAAAAATTCAAATATGATATTCATGAATCAGATTAATAGACTATTTAGTTATTTCCTCAATCAATTTTATGTAGTATTTATTGATTTTTATTTTATTATATTCTAACATAAATGATGATAAAGAATAATTTTTTAGGATTATACTGAAGACCATGAGAAATGAAACAATTTTAAATAAATCAGAATGTATTAATTATTCTTATAGAAAGTATCATTCTTAGTTCATGTAATCATTATAGATGATTTATTTGTGAATAATACAAATATATTGGTAAGATACAAATGATTATTTATAATATATTTATCAAGAATTTAAAATCCACTAAATTTGTTAAGTTGAAAGGGTTTCTTGTTCCTTAGGATTTTTTAATGTGGTAATAATTTCATGGATCTCAAGGGGATATTTTAAACTACACTTGTACTCTAACTACCATAGATTAGAATAGGATATTTATATAAAGATATATATCAATGAAGTAATATCAATGTTTTCTAATGGAAAATTACATCTTGGTAGAATATGCCTCGTGTCAATTAATGGTTCATTTGCTAGTGAGCTTATACCCAAGTGGTACAAGCTCCTTCGTTGCATCCAAAAGTCCCATGATCAAATATGGGAAGGGATGAATTTTTAGGTTATCATAGAAGAACTATAGTAGGGCACTGTAGATAACACTATAGCTACGGAGGAACTGTAGCAACAACGACACATTAGCACCGAAGGCAATGTAGCAAGAAATGTAGCTGCTACTGTACTATATCAGGTACTATAGCTGCTTAGGTACTATAGAAATAATATTAATTGATGGTTAAATTGGGCAAATGAAATGGGATTTCAAGCCTAGTATTCCGGCCACTTGGACTTAGGCCTTCGGTCTATGTAATGGGTCTCACTCTATCCTATCAAAAAGTTGTATTTTCTTTAAAAATAATATAAGGCTTTAACCCCAAACATTTTTAAAAAAAATAGTTCATATGGAAAATTACCTGATGTGTGATTTGGATCCTATATCGTTAATATTTTTATTAAATAAATAGATGAATTATCTCAACGGATAAGAGTTAAATATATACTTATCAGAAGATTATAATATATATATTCACATAAATGGAGTTAAAAATGTTCTAAAACATATGGTCAGTGTTGATTATAAACTATTACTACTCAATATACCTCTTTAAGAGGTCAAAAAATGTGGTTAGTGTCCTCAGTAATAAATATCATGATACCTTATCCATGATGTGGATTTAATTATAAAAAATTGTCATTGATTTTTTAAAAGTCGTAACCTAAAATCATATGGTAATAGGAGATATTAAATAATTACCTTGTGATTTCTCAACCATCCATCCATGTAATGGTAATAGAAACATAGACAATTGATATAGAGATATAGAAATATTTTTCGAATATTCCATCATTTAACATTGAAAATTTTGGATGTATAAGATTCGATAAAAAATAATTGTATTGACAATATCCAAATTGAAGAAAAAGATTTTTTATGAGGCACATTGAAATCCATTTTAAATACACCTATAAGGAACACATATATATTTATATTTCAAGGATAATTTATGGGGTAATATTATAGAGAAGTATATTATAGAGTATATATCTTAATGTATAGATTTATAGGAATATAAAAAAGAATGAAAAAAGTAGTAGTTTATTCACCCATTTCTCATACTATTATTATAGTTTGAGTACATCCCCATGTATTTAATTGTGGGTCCTTCTATGACTATTGAATAAATAATTCCATTTGTTTTATATTTGATCACTAATCATATTTGTGCATTATATTTCTATGTGAAAATATTTATTTCTTGACCAACATGACATGGTATATGCAATGTACATTCAAATGCTATCTGAAGTAACATTGTCAATTGTATATGATCATATTTTTTGTTTACTTTGATGTTTTAGATAATCCTTCATCAACTTTTGAATATAGATTAAATCATTTGTACTACTAATCATCCTCAATTTTATGATCAATATAAAAGGAAATTTTACACCCAATAAGATATGGTGAGATACTTTTATATGGATTTAAAAGGAGGTAGGAAGGAATTCCTTCTTTAGTAAATTTCATACATAATAATAGTTTCAATTTTTTCATTAAAATTGAACTATGGGATGATTTTTAGGGGAATTAGTGTAGAAATCTTATTTTTTGGGATGATATTAGATTTTGTTAACTTATTCGATAGGATATTTTGAAAAAACATATAGATATTATTCCAACCATTCAATTTTATGATAAAAATGCACCAATTTGATAGAAGATTTATACAATATAATCATTTGGGAGATTTTGAATCTGTTGTCAGATACATGGTGTTCCTTTAAAAATCACAATGGAAGAGGGTCATTATATTTATGATGAAGGTAAATTTAATACCTATGCGCATTAGCCCTTCTAAAATACTTGATCATTTAGAGATGGTATTTTATCATCTTGAACATGCACTAACCCACCCCTATGTTCAGGATGTGTTCCATGTATCAATTTTAAAGAATTACAAACCTAATACATAACATATAGAAAACACAATGTTTAAGTATATGGAACATTATCTCTATTATAAGTAATGACAAATCGATTCCTCAGATCATAGAGATGATGTACGATGAAACGGGACTAATCACATGGTTAACATTTTCTCCATAAATAATATGTTAGGGAAAAATGTAAAAACCTTAAGATGTAATATGGAATAATCACCTCATTTTATTTTATTGGTTTAATGAAATTTTGATGGAAAATTTCATTGAAGGGTGTTTTTCATGAACCACCTAGAGCAACAGCAGAACTACACACCCATTTTGACCCATGCTATACCCATATTGTGTTCTAAATCATAATGGGTTGGAAACTAGTTTTAGGGTCTCAAAATACCTTAGGGATGGATTTCACCCAAATTATATAAAATAACTCATCTAATTAAAGTATATATTATGAAATAATAACTACACATGAGATAAACAACAATGAATAAGTATAATCTCATAAAAAATAGATCTAGGTTATCAAGGCCCATACATAAACAATCCAAAAGGGAAAAAAAGAAACTAACTGAGACTACTAACATCAATATCCCAGTAAACCTTGATCACTTTCCAATTCTAATGAAAACTATTTAAATCATCCAAAACACCAAAAATAATAAAACTAAATCCATGGACCCTGGAATGAAAATAGGAGAGTTTTATGCATTTAATGGTGAATGTTGGGTTTGAGAAAAGCCAAGCATAGTAAGATTTTAGAAAAATGTTTGT
The DNA here is from genome assembly GCA_963277665.1 of Viscum album. Classification (NCBI taxonomy): domain Eukaryota; kingdom Viridiplantae; phylum Streptophyta; class Magnoliopsida; order Santalales; family Viscaceae; genus Viscum; species Viscum album. The sequence goes on from OY728121.1 coordinate 2,066,125,636, forward strand.
ATTATTCCTTCCAAATAGAAATTCATTTATTCTAGATTATAATTCAAATAAATTTTTTTTAAATAAATATATAAAATAATACAGTACATCTTTTTCCTTAGAAAAATTTACGTTTCCTTTTTTATTTAGATGAAGATAATTATTTAGAAAATATCTCTTTATTCTAAGCCTATTTTATAAAAAGATCCATCTGAAATCCTCCTTTTAAAACAAATTTGGGATACACATTTCAAAAAAAAACTAAAATTTATTTTATAAATCAATAATTAAATGAAAAATAAAAAAATTAAACCACTAATGCACCTTATCATGAGAAAATAAATGTAGACACGCAATAAATGAGATTCATGGTGCCAAAACCCCCATTCACGCTATAGAACACCAAGGAAACGTTGTCTATGGGGAATAAATTAGTATCATGGTAAATTTCTAGACATAATATGATGAGGCCTTAGACCTACAAAGTTTTAACCTTCCACATCCCTATCAAGTCATTCTTCAGTCAATAACAATCTGGATTCTCCAAACTAGCCACACAGTTTCACTCCCATATATCCTCTAATAATATAGTTGATGAATTTTATCATATTAAAGGAGATATTAACTTTCTATCAACACTCACTAATATTACAAGGATCCTAATGAAACTAAAATTATAGAAAGTCCCAAAGACAAGAATTAAAATAAATAAGCAATAAATCTCACCACACCTCTAACAGCCCCCCAATAATCATCCCCCTTTATAGATCATTCATTTCAGAATGAAATATAATTTACAAAAGATTATTATCCATTCCATCCAAACACATAAAAATAGTGACTTCAAGATATCCTCTCAAGAAGACCATAAAATACTTATTAATAGTGCCAATCAGTCTATTATTAAGAAACTAAATCAGATAATCAATCCATTTCCACTATTTTGAAATTACATTTCAAAATTCTATTAGACCAAGTCATTTTTCGAACAAAATTCGAAATGATTAAATTCAAATGTACATTAATTAAATGAATTAGTGAAAACCCGTAAATTTTTTATCATTTTAAATAGTTTAATAAAACCAATACACAATAAATGTAATGGCCTATAAGGAGCCCAATCCCCTTTAAAAAAATCACATTTCTAATAAACGACATAAACATTACTAAAAACACTTGGCACTAAAACACATTATAGAAATAAAATCCACTAAAAAATATGTATTCCAAGTGAGGTTCTATTTCCAGTAGTCAAAAAACCCATTTCGTGTATTATATATTGATAAAATATGATAAATAAATATTTTTAAATATCTAAGTAATAAATGAATTGTATTTTAGAAACACACCGAAAAAAATGCAATAAAATAAAGACGATTGAGCAAGAACTTATATCCTATGAGGGTGAACACTATAAAAAAAGAAAAAATATTCTCTCCATATTCCCTAGAAATGATTACTTTAATGAATAATCCACTGAAAACACTAAATATGACTAGGGATTCCCTTATGGTTCACATGAAGGTATAAAACAAAGTGTATATAATAAAAAAGGTGGTAGAACAAGAAATAAGAAGAAGATATTCCACTACAATAATAAATATATTTAACATGAGGAGGGAATGTTTGGGAATCCAAAGTAAGGGATGATGGAGATCACTTGGTAAGAACCCCATCCTGGTTGAATGAGTAGGGTGAAAGGAGAGGGGAAAGCATTTTAATATTAGGGATCATGTTTTAAGAAACCCCAATTTTTGGACACCCAGGAAACAAGAATGGTTATGCTACAAGGTTTGGTAAACTATGTGACAACCATGTAGTATGAGCTATATAAGCACACATAAGCCACAGATTCGGGTTGAATGATAATGATAAAATATGTAATAATAATACCATGTTCTCTAAAGTACTGTAGAACTACACATTGGCTACCTCTTCAGTTTGAATAACTATTCATTGAAACCATGTGACATCTATAACACCTCAAAAATTATGCATTATAAACTCAAAACTGTAGAAAATGGTCACACAAAAATCAATAAAAATCCATAAAATACTAAATTCATTTAAATATCTTGTGGTGATAGGGGTAAAATGTAATATATTATGACTATAGAATTAGTTTCCCTTTATATAAAGGTAATTTTTTTGATAACATTGGATACATGTTACTCCAAAAAAATTGAAAATTAACTTATTTCCTTATGCTATAATATTACAATAAATGTAAAATAAATTATGAGAGAACAAATTGAGTCATAATTAGTAAAATTAAAAAAAATGAAACATGAATTATATAAGACCACCACATGTTTGAAATTATCATTATAATGATCTCTCATTAAGATCATTTCATTGATAATTACTATAGATAGCATAAAATACATTAGAAATATGAGAAACATTTTAAAATAGAATATAAATAGTATGATTAATCAGTTTATTGATGTATATAAATCTATATAAAGGAACATAAGATGACTATTATATATTAGCTAATTAGTTATATGGTTATCGGACCTATCAATAAAAAATATATGTTTATTGGATATACTCGTATACAATAGGAATGTTGAAATTGTTTCAATATTATTAAAAAATAAGAATAATATAATTCACATACAATAAATAACACTTTAATGAAATAAAAATATAATAATTAACTTGAATTTTTTATTTTAATAATATTTTTTTATGTTTCACATTATTATAATTGTTCCTATTTTTGAAGATTTGTTTGATGAATTTATGTAATTAAAATTAATATAAAATACCAATTTATTAATTATTTTGATATTTTCTTCTAATAAATATGTGATTTTAATTGAATTTGATTAAATTTATTCAATGTTCTAAAATTATCTTTTGCCATATATTGGTTTTTTATATGTGTAATTTATTTTTACCTCATTAAATTGATCACTTTTATAATATATTTCAAATAAAATTCAATGATTCAATATATTAACTAGTATATAAATCTTCCCTGAATTAGAAATTTATACGATATATGATTAAGAACACTGAATGATTAAAACCCCATATTTCTATAAAAATATTTTAATTCAATATATTTTATGTTTTCATTTAAAATTAAAATTTATAATATTTTGAAATATATTTTAATTAAAAGAATTTAAATTTTTTTCTAACAATGATTAAATGAGGTAAGAAGGTCAATTTTATTTTTTGGCATAAAAATAAATTACCAATTTAAAACTTAGTAACTATAGTTAAGAGTAAAATGAGGTTAAATGATTTAATTAATTTTAAATATAAAATATATCATAAAATATTTTTTATAAATTATGGAATGGGGGATTTGTTAATATCAAATTATACCTTTTTCCATTATTTATTCTCAATGAATCTACTTTTCCTGTTAACAAATACTCCTTACACATTAAAAAATGGTTATATATGAAAATTCCACAGAAACTCGCTTATAGAAATCCACTCCACTACTCACTATATCCAACACCATTTGTAACACCCATATATTTTAGGATATATTTTTTTAATAAATTTTAGTTATATGAGTGATTTAATAATATGAAAAATTATGTTTCAATGAACAGGGACATGTAAATGAATTATTATTATTTAATGAAATATATACTACCTAATAATGGGTTTGAGGGGTATGAATTATAACAACTAAATATTATTTTAACACCTTTATAAAATTAATTAATTGGTTATTAATTTTCTAGAAAACAAAATAAAACCATTTGAATATTAAAATATATGTTTTCGGAAAAAAAATTTGTATGTTTGACATTTTCTTTTGTCATAATAAACTAAAATAATCACTATTGATGAATTATATTAATGATGTTTTGGATAATATATTAAAATTTATTTTATTTTGTTTTTTATGAAAACAATGATAATAAATTCTTTTTCTTCAAAATATTTTTTAATTATTTTTATGTGAGAATATTATAATTACTTTCAATCACATTTATAAATTTTGTTAGAAAAATTGATAAAATATTAGAATTCAATAATTTCCTAATTGGATTAGGATAAATATTAGGCAATTGTATAACTAGATTTATTTTTGAGTGAATATTAAAATTATATTTTTTTCAAATACAATCCCTTTTATGACACAATTATGATGTAATAATGAATTAATAAATTTTAAAACTTTTGGATCAACCGAAGATATATTTATGGAGTGTAATAATTTGTTAAAACTTCTTTTTAATTTGGTAACCCATGATTTACTTTTGTATACAAGAGAAATATTATATTTAAATTCAAATCCATTTTGGGTCTTTTCATTTAATGATACGGTTGGAATATTCCATTCTGTTTTGACTTCAACCAACTCTAAAATCATTTATATTATATTAAATAATCAAAATATTTCTTGAAAATCAGAATTTTACTTTATTATAGTGTAAATTAATTTTTATGTGTTTATCAATATTTTATTTAAATTGATTTCATGTGATTTGTGTTCTTATATTTGAATTAATTTCTTCCACCATTATAAATAGAATATGATAAAACTGTTTAATTTTTTAAAAAATAACTTAATTTTTTTAGAATTCCCCAGAAATTATTGGTCATATATTATGATTTCATGGTAAAATATAAGTTTTTCATGATTAAGGATAAAAAAAATTTAAGTTGTTTGACTGGAATAAAATACATAAAATGTCTCCAAAACATGTGTCAATTTCATTGGTTGAGTTTATTGTGACCCTATCTCATCTTATAATTTAATTTTTGGTGACTTAATTCAAATTTGCATGATTATGACATATATTATAATTAATTATTTTATGTAATTATATATGTTCCCATGCCCTAAATTAAAAAAGGGTTCCACCTTTTCTCATTTATTAACATGGTTTCAAAACTCTATATCAAAATATCACTTCAACTATAACTTCCTAGATTCGTCCAACTCATTTAAAATCATATTTTTATCCTCAATTACCATCTTAATACGTCTTAAGGAGTAATCCAAACAAGGTTTCTCAAAGAAGTGGTTATTATCTCACCCAACTCATTCAATGTATATTTATTCATTCATATCCAATAAATATATATTATATATCTGCACATGATTATCAGTGTGTAATAAATATACTGAGATTTTATTATTATTACGGTACAACCAATTTCCACCACCTTTGTATTAAATGTGAAACGAAGTTAGCACTCATGTGTACTTGTGGAAAACCACCTTCAAGAAGTGATTTAATTCATTTATCATTTATCATTTTTATAGATGTTAATATGGGTATATTTAATGAATATATTTTATATTTATTCTATAATTATTATTATTTAAGGATTCATTATTATATTCAATTCCTTTTTTACATCCATCAAAAAATGAAAACTTCAAACCTGCATACAGATGGACTAAAATCACAAAAAATATAATTCATTAAATTTTAAACACTAAATTATATAAATGGTCATCATATTTAATTTATTGAAGAAATATTATAACTATTATTTTATTAATTATATCTATATTATGAAATAATGAAAAAATAGGAAATGTTCTAACAATCAAATAGAAACATGCATGGAAAATAAACCAGTTTTCCTAAAAAATTTCATTTTTATGATGATATTGTAAATAAAAAGATAATTTTAAATTATGAAGGAATGCTAAATTTTAATTCATTTCTTAATAAGGTTATAAATTTAATTTTTAATAAATATATATTTATTTTACATTAAGTTTTATTTCATTTGAAGAAAAATGGAACTTGAGTTAAGCGTTTTCTCATCTCGCTAATATTTTTATGAGACCTATTAAATATTATCCAGATGATTCTTTTGTAAAAAATAAATACTCCATGGAAGTATTTCAAAATTATTCTAATGATAACTATATATGTATTTTTAAATCCATCTATTTTTCACTATTATGAGGTTTTGATTTTGAGATTACCACATCGGTAAGGTATTTCATTTCAATAACATCTTAATCGATATTTTTTATTATTTAATTTCCCTTGAGGGATATCATATTATTCATATATGAAAAAACACTTCTATTTTATTATCCACTTTTTATTTTTTTGTTTTTAATGTTACTACGATTTTCCACCATTTGAAACACAAAATGGTAATGAAAATATTTTTATTAAAATCCAACCATATTTCCCCTCTTTTGGTTTGGAATATTTCTAAACCATATAAATTTTATCTAAAAAAATAAATAATATTATTATAATTATCCATTTTTTTAATTTAATGTGTAAACCGTTATTTAATTTCATTAAAAAATTATTAAAATTGTCATATTCTAATTTTCTGAATGAGGTACATTTTACCAAATGTATGATTATAATCATTATTTGTAATAAATATGGTATGCATGGGATTTACCAATATTAGAAATTTTAATGATTTTAATATTAAAATAAAAAAATTTCTATTTATTTTTTTAAAATCATTAATATTTTGTAAATTTTTGGATTTTAAATACGTTATTTTGAAATTAAAATCTAATTTTCCTGAAAAAATGTTACAGTGATATTTTAAAGAAATTTTTAATCTACAGTAACACCCTATGAGGTCGCATATTATTTACATGGGATATTATCCAATGATTTCATCTATATTATTTACCTATATGGTTTATAATGAGGATAATTTTGAGTTTATAATATGAGTTTTTTATGGGTTATGTTTTGATGATATAATGAGTGATTTTTTATTTTTTGGTACACCTATGTGTGGTTTAATTATGTGATGGGTGGTATATTATAAGAAATGTTTATGTTGTTATGTTATTAACCAAATGTTCTTGGTCATATTTTAAATAAAGGATGAGTGTATATGTTATAAATTAGTTATTAGTGGGTCAATTATTTCCCTATATTTCATTTGTTAGTGATGAAGATGATAAGAAACTCCAAAGAGATGATTGTGTCATCTAGATATAAGTTAATCCAAATATAATGTTGACGTTATACTATTTTGGTGATTATATGGTGATAGAATTATTCCATGTTATATTATTATGATATTATATGATTATGGTTATGCAAGAGAGTTACTATTACCCATTTTAATGTTTATGATATTCTCTTAGGTTTCATGATCGATTATTGATGATTCTGCCCTATTATGATTTTTTTAAGACAAATACTTTTTCCATGTCTCATGCTTAATTACATTTAATTTATTATGACTGAGTTTCTTGTGTTATTATCATGTATTCATTCTCTAATTCTAATTTATTATCATTAATTCATATCTATTATGTTTACCATTACAACCTATATTATCCCACACTTCAATTTGTTTCCATTTTCCCTAGGATATGGAAACAAAATTAATTAGGATATCTATAATAATATGTACAATTATAGAATAAATTTCACATATATATTGATTATATTTAATGAAAAATATTTCTTACGTGTCAATTCTCCAAATATATTAAATCTATATGGTTTTGGGGCATGTATAACAGTGATATGCATTGAATATTACTCTAAAATTATGTAATATTTATGTATTTTTTAGTCTGTTTTCCTCAACTTTTCATTGGTTATAGTATAAAACCATACCTAGATAAATATCCCAATAGGATTCTTTGATTTTTGGGAACCTATGGTTATAATAAATACATATAAACTCTTCTTCTCTAAGAGGTTTTCTAAGCCATTATTCAAGTATTCAACAAAAATTGATATCATATTCCTAATTATTCTTCTTCATATTCATCATTCACAACTTTTTAAATATGATTTATCACTTTAATAACAAAATTTAAATCTTTAACTATCCATAAATGTGATGTTATTATTATTATAACACTAAAATATTCGTAGTTATTCTGTTTTATATCATATATTTATTTAGTCAATTTTACCACCTACATGAATGATTTAAAACATTATAAAGATGAATGAATATGAAAACATAAATCTCAGTAATTTGTTATAATACTAATAAATTTAGGAATTTTTTATAACACTTTAAATGTAATATGCCAAAATATATTCACTAATAAGTTCCATTTTTTGTTAATTATATAAATAATAAAAAGGAAATTTTTCTGCATTTCCTAAAAACTGCCACCTTATGTTCAATAAAATGGAAATGAAGAACAATATATTTATAAAAAACCATATAAAATATCTTCATGATCACTTTTGAAGCTTTTAAAACATGATAAATGAGAAAATTGTAAAATCACCAATTTAAATCATATATGGAAAATCAATAAATTAACAAATGATTATTAATTTTAGTAATGAACAATTAACATTTAGGAACAAAGAAATTATAAATTAATGATAAAAATTATGTTCAATATTAATCAGGTTCATATAAATATTAATTATAAACCTAATTTTTCAATAGAGAGATCTAGTGAATTTCCGAGAAATTCAAATTTTTAGGTAAGGGTTCATTTCAAATATCACAATGAATTTGGTATCTTTTATGGGTAAATTTACATTAATTAATATTTTATGTTCATTATCACTAAAAAATTTATTTTATTCTCAAATAGTTATTTTTTGGGTTTTTAAGACTTCTTATAATTTTACTATAGGTATTATGAAGACTCGTAAAGAGATATTGAAATACCATCAGAAAGAGAAACTACAGAGTAAATTGTAGCCTGTTTAGTTTAGCAATATCAGGCATTTGCAGTGTGCTGATTTTTTATTTCCATGATTATGTACTTAATCTGGATTCTCATCTTCTGTCAATACAAACAAATGTTTGGTAGGGGTTTCTATTACCATACGGTGGATGTTAGTAAATGAATGACTCTGAAAAATGGAATTTGTTGGAAAGTTCTCTCTCATTGGGAACACTATTGTATTACTAGTGATTGGAATCTGGACCAATGAAATGTATATAAGTTAAATAGATTAACATTTCTATGTATTTACACCCATAGAGGTCCTAATTTTATTAAATTAGATAAGCAGATGGAACCCTCTATAAAAGGAGGAGGGAACACTTTTGTGTGGCATCATGAATTTACTTGTGTAAATGGTATACATGGTTGAATCATTCCAAGAGTTTGTAACCATTTTTACATTTGATATATTTAAATGTGATACTTCTCCCCATATAGAAATGTAAAAAAGTTAAAAGCATGTTCAAAATTAATATTTCCAATGCTTTCATTTATTTCTGTTTTAATTATCACTGTAATGGTTCTGGGGGTTCGATTTAATACAAAATTGTATAGATTTCAGTTCAATGATTTGGGTGTGCTTTTTATTAAATGATTTTTTTTCATTTATGTTTAATGTATTACATATATTGATTTCTTCCTCAATTTTGATCATTGGATGATAAAAATATAGTTTCATTAGTATGTGAGATATTATCAATAATTAATACCCAATAAATAATTTGTTTTATCATATTCTCATAATATTATATAGAAATAACTGAGGAAACCAAGTTTTATTATTATAATTTTCTCAATTTAGTGTGACTAATTATTTTTAAAGGTGATATAATTATAATATATTATGTTTAGGATTAATAAATCTTATTGAATATATTTAAACCTCTAGATGATGTAGATATAGGACTCTCTCATTGAGAAAAATCATTAATTTTTGTTGAAACATGATAAACCAGAGCTAATGGAATAAAGGATAATGGTAAAAGAAAGACATAAAAAAATTAAATTTTTATGAGGTTGTATTTCATATGAATTATGGCCCTTATTATTCATGAGAGGATGACTATAAGGGAGTTTATGGTGGAATTTTAAAACATGTATAAGAATCCTGCATCACTCAAAAAGGAATGCTTAATGCGAAAGTTTTTTAACAATTGGATATTAGAATAGAGGATAACTTGTGACATGTGAATGAATTTATAATGATTAGAATCCATCTTGAGTAATTAATGGTGAATTCCCTAAATAATATCTTGTCCATAAAACTATTTTCTTCACTTCCAAAATCATGGGATTAATTTTTTACTATAGTAAGTAGCTTGAGTAGAAAATTTGAAATATTATTTAAGGATGTTTGGAACTCGATTCTAAATAAAGCGATCTAAAGGATGGATACATGTAAATAATTACATCATTCATTGAAAAAATATGTTAGAGTATTCAAATCTCATCAAAAAAATATTATTGAGAACAGATGGAATGTCGAAAAATAGGAATAGAAGAAAATCTAAAAAAATCACGCCAGCCAATTTTCCCAGTGGTAGAAGAGCTCATACCCTCAATGAATTTTAATACTGTAAGGTAAATCATATAAAATATAATTACAATGGTTTAATATTTATTTTACTAAATATATAATGTTTATATATGATCCAATTATGTTTCAATGGACTCTTCTAATCATGGGTTATTAAATCGAGTTCATTTTACCATGAAACTGATAAAAGGGATGCATAAAAAATTGTGTGTATGGATTATTTGTAAGAGTGAATCTTGTACATAACAAAATATTGAATTCATTATAATGGGGATGTGACTTTTTTAAAATAATGGTTGTATCCCTGAGCTAAAATGAGTTAGTATATTCGGGGTCTCAAGAGGATTCCTATTTAAATTGGATAATCAGATGAAGCCAAATATAGAACGATCATTATTGATGGATTATAGAAATAACATTAGGATACTTGGACATAAAAAGAGTATTAATGTATAGAGCAATGTATATGTAAATAATTGTAATGGGAGATATAATCACCAGAACATTAATATCCAAAATTATTGATTTGTGGAACTGTTGAGCATGGATCATCAATGATAAATGTGTGAATGTACTAGTGGAAAAAATGAGTATTGTAGGTTTATAATTCATATATAAATTGTTTCATGATTCTCATAGGATGATTGAAACTAAAAATATTATTTTTAAGCACAAAAAAAACATCGAAATTATATATGTTTGAACTTATAGATAAAGGGGTCTGGGGGACTACCCCATTGAAATACCATAGTGGATAATAATACATTGTTAACTTCATTGATGAATCCACTAGGAAATAATATCTATAATTACTAATCAAAATTATGTTCCTGAATTATTTGAACAATGTAATGTACATTTTGAATGAAATACTATATATAATATTAAATTCTTAATATTAGACATCAAATTTGAGTACATTAAATGATGTTTCCATAATATTAAAGACATTAAGGAATTAAGAGTGAAAAAAAATTCACCTAGAATTTCTAAAAAAATAGAATAGATAAATCATTTAATAACACATTGATATAAATAGTGTATAGTATTATGTTACATTTAGTAATTCCTAGGGTATTTTGATCAGAAGTAGTCACTATCGAAATATATAAATATTAAATCATAGACCTTCAACTCCAATGAGGTAGTAGTTTCTAAAATATATATAGATTATAAATACTTAAAAATTATCATAAAAAATAGTCTATATACTCTAATCTAAGCCACATTATAATATTAATGATAGATATAATCAAAAATATTAGTATCATATATATTTCATTGTGGGGTATTGATTCAAATGTATCAGTTTTTATCTTTCTGATAGTGAAAAAACATTTCATCTAAATTAAGAATATTTTATTCATTAATAAGACCTATGTATGGACATGAATTTGAAGGGAAATAGAGTTGAAATAAACTTCCCAATATCATTTAAAATTTATCTAAATGGATTCAACACATGTTCATAAATTTTGGAAGTTTTAGATGACAATGAATATATTGGAAATTTAAAAATTCAAAGGAAATTTTAGAGAATAACATAGAAGGATAAAGTGTGGGATGAGTTGAAGATATACCCAAATTCACAGAATTATTGATTTCTAGTCTACTTTTTTGGATGATGAAATTATAGAGGATTTTTTAAATGAAGGGAAGACCTTTGGGTAGAGATTTAGAGATCTATAAGTTATAATGACCAGTAAATAGGTATAGATATGACATAATTTTTTACTTATAATGGATGATGGATAACTAGAAACATTATTATAAAAAACTAACCTTATGTATTCAAATATGTGGTATTTATTTATAAAGGATGAGATAGTTTATATTGTTATGAGAAGAAAATAGGAGTTATTAGAACTACTAACTTGAAATATGTAACCAAAAAAGGATGTCTTTATAGATGAAAGATGATATTAAAAAAGTGAATGGTATAAGGTTAGTCTTATTTTCATAGAATTTATATAAAAATATAGCATTGATGTTTCTAAAAAATTGTATTTAAGCACACTATTTTTTAAATAGTACTAATTAAGGTCACTTCAAAATGATTTAATTGGGAATAAACTGACATAATGATGGACTTTCATCTTAGATATTTAGAGGAAGAAATATATATTATGGAAAAACATGTTTCATAGAACATCATAATTAGGACATATTGTGAAATCAAAATAAAATCCTCTATAGTATGAAATAATCACTAAGGTAGTGGAACTATCTATTTAACTATTTTATGGAGAATTAATTTTCATGTGAAGAAATACAGATCATTTTTGTAACAAAACGAGTATATTAATGAGGGATTCATTATTTTATATTTTATTTCCAATAAGAATATTTTAGTGGGTCCATCAACCAAATTGATCTATATGATAAATAAAGACATGACACATATTTTTGAGAAGAAAGATCGTAATAAATCAAAGAACATATTAGGAAATTATATTGGGTATGGTAAGAAGACGAAAATTTTCGTTTTTTCTCAAAAAGATTCTATCTTGATGATTTTGGGAAATATTTCCATAACGATATTAAAAAAAATCAAACCAACTTGGTAGGAAGTTAAAAATCTCAAAAAATAACTTTTAATGGATGATGTGGCTAATAATATGGAAATAATACATTGTGAATCAGTTGTAGAAGGTTACATACACTCCATGATTTTCAAAATATTATATAATTACCACACATAGGTATTTTTGAGTTGATTCCCATAATAGCTGAGGATAGAAAATTGGGAATTGGGGATGTGGATTATGAGATATCATAATTCAATGGATGATATAACCCTTATCATTAATGAAGGTGATATGTTGGTTTTATATGTATATGTATACATTAGGGGAAAGTGAGACTCATAGAAAATGATAAATGGGATTTTTATTACCATTAGGGTAATAGCATTCATCGGGATATAGAAGATACAACTGGTGTTCTCTCTCTATAGTGGAAGTATAGTATGTTATAGAAATGGAAGCCTGAAATGAATTGAGGTTATTGAAATGTCTTAATGTGGAGGTCATAAGTAATGATTAAAATGAATTTATAAATTGTGATAGTCAGAGTATAATATATTTGGTTAATAATTTGGTTTTTCATGATTGATCAATGAAAATTGACCTGATATACTATTACATCTATAAGATTCTTGACGATGTTGTTTTGGGGTGGTGAGAGATATCCAGATAGTAGATCCTAGCTGATTCATGTAGTTTTTTTAATAATGAAAAACATTGTAATTATTTTATATTGTTTTTTTCTACATGTTTTTTTCTACAATTTTAATATTATTTTATTGGTTGTATTGAAATTTCATTAATGATTGATTTAAAGTAATCTCAAAGGGTATATTATATGTACCATGAATAAGTGATTCTCTATACAACTAGTAGGAGTGTACTTGTTAGATGGTGCATCAACTAATGGCACCCATATTCAATGGCACTCCACCAGATATGTAGTGGAGGCTCACCAGGTAGCTGAAAGATTATACATACTTAGAGAACCAACTACCTTGCAAAATATTAATCTAGTATCATTAAGTGTCCTATGAGTGGAATTTTTCGAAAATATCATTAGATTCATTACTAATTTTATTAATTGGTCATTCTCATTTATTTAAAGTGTCCCTCAACCTCAGATTACCCATAAATATGAAAAGATTTTAAAAGGGTGATAAGAGAGGATTTTATCATCAAATGAATGAAGTGTGATTCCAATAATACACTCTTGGGCCTCCACTTCTCAAGGATTCTTCCTCCATATCCAAAAAAGATTCATAGTTAATTATTTCACATTATTTTAGAAATAACATCCAGGATAACAATATTCATGGGAATTAATATCATCAAACCCACAACCAAAGGAGACATAAACTTAAATTACTTTCTTTAAGTACATTTAATCATCATTGTTTCAATTCATTCATTATTAATTCTTGTCTGATATCTACCTTCTCATGAACATTTTCTCTTACCTATATAACCCCTCGTCCCACTCTCTAAATATTAATTTCACGAACTATAACCTAAATTAATATTCTAATCATTTAGTAAGTATTTAGAGGACATAGTAATCAGTTTTCCAAAAGGCAACCCATGACTTTTCTCCCTCCATCTCATTATTGGTTTTTATTCCTTCTCTATTCAAAATTAATGTTATTCATGATTTATTTCATCTCTATTAAATACCAAGGGATTATTTATTTTATTTTAGGTCCTATTTAAAACCAAAAGATATTTTTTTTTCTATTTCTTGGCTCCCATTAAAACCATATGGTTATATATAATCTCAATACTTTTTTTTGGGTAGTGATATATGGTCAGCACATGTGAAATTTTAGAACTTCATTGTCAAAGTGTTTCTTTATGTTTTTAATTTCGTCATTTACATGTCCATTATACTTATAATTAAATTATTTTATTTTAATTCCTTTTGGATTTTTCTTTTATTATTTTGAATGATTTCATTATATCATCATATCTTTTATATTATCCTTTTGAATTCTAATAATGTTTCAATTTTTATATTATATTTATTGATTTATATCTTAAAAAATCAATTTACACCTTCTTTTAATTATTATACTTCCAAATATGTGAATTGGGTTTTTATCAAAAATGAGTCCTCAAAATATTGATTTTAGTTATCAAAATCCTTTCCAATTTAAAATAATGATTTAAAAATTAAGTATACCTATTATACTCAAGATATTTTTTTGATTATTCAAACTATCATTATTGGAATGATCACTTGTTTATATTCCTTATCATCACTATATATATTATTTGTAATAAAATTACTCATGGTCATACCAATACTTATAAACATGAAGATAAATGCGCTTGTCAAGGTATTTCTTCTATAAAATTAGAATTAAACTCAATAAATGAATTGTATTATGGATTGGTTGAAAATGAATTTAATTGGATATTTACATGAAAAAAATTCACGAAATATGAAAATTGGTAAAATAATAGATGATTGAATGAATAAAGTTAAAAATTCTATATTAGAAATATGTCTTCTTTATTTCAATAATTTCTCAATGTATCCTAATAAATCTCTTTCTAGGATGATCACTCATTTAACTAATATTTTCTATGGATGAAAATACATTAAAATTACTTGTCTATAAAAATTCATATGAAGAAAATAAAATAGTTTTTATATAATGTTTTGGATCCTCAAGTGAGAGAGGATAAATAATTGAAAGAAAAAAATATAGTGGTTGAATAGCTTATAAGATCTCAAACGATATATGATATTACGTTGAAATTATGAGGAGTAAAAGAATTATTGAATGTAAATGTAACCAACCAGAACATAAATTTTAATTATATTAAATATCATGACTTATTAGATGTGACATTAAAGGTGAAGGTGAATATTAAATATAATTCAAAATTGTTACCAAACCATTAAAGAAGAATAAATCATCTCATCGTGCTAAAATATATCAAATTGATTTTCCCATCATAATGAGTAATAAATTCAACATAAAATTCATTTAATATTGGCATTACGAGTTAAAAATACCTTTATATAAAATAATAACAATAATAAATCACATCGTGTTACAACATTGAGAGAATTAGTGGATTCTATGCACCCATCATTCTAAGGTGACTCAAGCCCAAAATGTCTCATGGAGGGAGTTGAGGTAAGTAGAAATTTTAATTTTAATCTTCTACCACCTCTTCCTCTTTCTCTTCGACATCATTTACTTCTCTACCATTTAAACAAATCTAATATATTCATGGTCAACTTGTAAATGGTTTTTATTATCTTTTATCTTAATATAACAATATTCAAAATAAAAATAATTATTTTTTAAACAAAAACATCATATTTAAAATGAAATGGATCTTATTTTTAAAAGAAAAGTATTATTTTATTTAAAAATTAAAAAATCGGACATCTAAAAAACTATACTCGAATAACCCAAATCAGGAATATTTATTTTAAATTGAAATTTGATATAAGATATCCCTTCACAGAGGATATAAATTTTTAGTATTATTGAATAACTAGATACTTACATGAGTCCTATTTTATATTGAAAACAAAATATAAAAATAGTGAAAGTAAATAATATGCATCTTGTAAACTCATTCATACATTCCTTATTCATATCAGGGGGAAAAGAAAACAAAATAAGTGTGTGATAAAATGCTTAGTAAGGCATTTCTACATTGGAATCTATCATTTTTTTGATAATTAAAAATCAATATGAAAATATAAATGACTAAAAACACATTCTATTTAGTCAATAATGTGATCAAGAAATTCATCCATGGAAAATATCAATGCAATAATATCATTTATAATAATAAATGAATTCATAATAATGTAAATGAATAATGTAAAAAATCTGGAAAATGTATTTAGACCCTGATATTTTAAAATATGGGTAGGTATACACCAATGAAACATTTAATATCATTATCGAACTAATTAGTTCCTTTAGATCCGTCGATGTATAATGGAGTTATCTATAATTAGGACAAACCAATAACTACATGTCCAATGAATTAGTTATATATTGAATGATAAAATTAATTGATAAATAATATGAATTATCAATAGATATCCATTATTACTTAATAATATAGAGTATCAACATTTCCCCAATCAATTAGATAACATTCAAAGTAAAACACCATATGTAAAAATGTTAATTAGTTTCAGTAACAGGAATATCCATGATAGAAATAATAAGGATATAGAATATAAATATATTATCCAATGATAAATAAGATTAATAAATTTATTAATTAATTAGAAAAATAAATAACCACAAAAACTATCTATGGGTGAGAGATAACAATCAATTCATCAGAAAAGTTGATTTTGTTGTAAAATCATGCCATTTGGATAATACAAGAAAATAGAAGGGAAACATTTAAGAAAGATCATTATATAATTTTATTTTTAAATACATTAGAAACCAATATATTAATATAAATATGATAAAATTGTAATGGATGTTGTAAAATCAGATACTATGGTTTATGTTAAAAAGACACTTTCCTATGGGCCTTTTATAATGAATGTATAAAATGAACCTATAAAAAACCATTAGAAATAATTCCTTAAAACAAGTAAAAAATCAATGATTCGATAAAATTACATTAATAAATAATTTTCTAAACATATAATTGATTTTATAAAATAATTATGAAAAATATTTACATTGAATAAAATTATACACGATCGAAAAGAAAAATAAGAATGATTTTTCATTTCAAAATTTATTTTCTTGACTCTTGTGGAAAGATAATAAATGTCAGAAAAAGGAAAATCATTATATATCCATAAAGTAAGAATATATGTATATTTATTTATATGATTTATGGATTATAATATTCCTTTAATTAATATATAAGAAATCCTAGAAAATGATATTTTAAATTAAATTATTAACTCTTTTTTCATTACAATAAAACGAGTAATTAGTGATGGTTTGTTAAAAACCATCGCTAAAAATATTACTTTTTTTTAAACAAGAAACTTATTCCTAACACCCCCTAAACCTCTATAGCCTCACACCCCACCCCAAAACTCTTTGATCCCCCAATGCCCTAAAACCATGATGCTTATCCTGATCCTGAGCCGTCGACACCCACTTCCCCTGTCGACACCCCCTTCCTGATCACAAGCTGCTGACACCCCTTCACCCCCACCCCTAAGCCCCATAATCCCAATCCCATTACATCGATCTCTCTCTCCCCCAAACCATTATTTTCATTTCTCCACCTAGTCATTATCCCGCTAGTGGCCCCCTTCATCTCCAACACTTTCTCATCACTACCGCCCCTTCCCACGTTGTTGAGGTTTTTTTATTAAGGGACTACATTGTTATTTCCATCTATTGTTGTTGAAATTATAGATCATTTATATTTTTTAATTTATATAGTTTTATATTTATGGTGTCTAGATTCATCTTTGAGTTTCCTTCATGAGTTCATATATTTTTACTCTTTTTATGGAATTTTGTTATTTGAGTTTTTTAGTTATAAATATTTGTATATGGATTCCATGAATGTGTCGAGTGGTACCGGGATAATTATGT
Source organism: Viscum album (assembly GCA_963277665.1). Taxonomy (NCBI): domain Eukaryota; kingdom Viridiplantae; phylum Streptophyta; class Magnoliopsida; order Santalales; family Viscaceae; genus Viscum; species Viscum album. The sequence continues at coordinate 2,066,143,879 of OY728121.1, forward strand.
GCTCATTAATGTTTTAATGTATTAGTTTTATAGATATTATTCACCTATATAATCAATTTATGCCAAAAATGTGTGTTCAAAATGTTTTCCAACAATATAACATGGTTTCGAAAAAGTAATGAATTATAAATTGTTTCTCCAGGAACATAAACTATAACATCTATAGAATTAAAATTAAACTCTAGGGATCATTTTAAAATTTATATTCCAATATGTTGATTATTATTTTTATTATGAACTCATAAATAAATAGTAATGATAAAGACATTCATCCCAAAAAAATAATTGAACAATTGGAGAAGCTAATATTTGATGATCATGATAGAAGTTACGACATGGAATTTTCAATTAATATCTATAATAATTTAATATTATAAATTATTAATAATTTTTGGTTTTTAATTTTTATTTAAATTTATAAATTCATTCTATTATTGTAACACTTATATATTTGTTTTTTTCATCTCATTGATTTATTTATAGTACGCCCATTATAACATTTGTGATGTGAACATTCTACATGACCACTTTTTTCAATTGATAATTCCCTTCCATATACATGTTATTTCACTTATATTAAGATAATTTTTTTATAATATTTTTAAATAAGTCCTATTGATTATTTATATATCCTTCATATTTATTTTTTATTCCATTTTTTGTTTATATATATTTTATATACTATGATAATGATAATGAGATTTAATCTACGTTATATTATAATTCCATCTCATATTATGTTGTAAAAATCTAAAAATGACATAAAATTTTCTAATTTTGTAATCATTTTCTATCATTGTGGAACCATTTTATCTTAGGAAAAAACTTATTTCATTTCTTGGATATAATGTTTTAACTGCACAATTTATTTTTGTTAATATTTATATGTTCTATAAAAATAATGTAATACGTTTCTTAAAACATAGATATTATATCATCTTTAACAAATAAATTTTTTTGTTTATATATATACCCAATAGAATTAAACATTATGAAATATATTATGTTATATTTGATCTCTATATTTTGGGATTATATTAATGTTTTTATCCACAATCTTCATTTTGGATGATTTGTTTATTCATCTTGATAATTATTATATAACTTATTCAATATTAATGGGTTAATAATGAAATAAAATTTGAATGATAAATGATTATTTTTAAGTTCATCTATTATATATGTGTGTGTGTGTGTGTGGGTGGGTGTGTGTGTGTGTGTGTGTTTGTGTGTGTGTTTGTGAAGAGGTTGTCTAGAATTATTTCTCGCTTTGACGAATTTTTTAATGTATTACATTAATGATATTAAATTGTATGGTACATACTAAATTATTGTTGAAAAAATTTCCATAGTCCTCAATAAAAAAATGATTAGGTTATTTAATTACTGATATAAATCATTTATCATGTTTAATTATTTTTATTACTTATATAATATTGTTTCATTTCAATGTAATATTTACCCGGTTTGTAAATCTCTACTGATTTGGTACATTCTAAAATCCCTAAGAAAATTTCTTATTTTGTTTTGTGATATAAAAAATTGTTTTTTTGTATGATTAGGTGATTCCATTTGATCACCTTGATAAATTTTTAGGAAATTTTTTTAATATATTGTTTTGGGTTTCGAAATTGTTTTTGATGTATTATAAATACAAATATATATTGAGAAATAAAACCAACATTGTATGTGGTGTATGATGCGTTATTATACCCAAAAAAATTTTATTAACATGCATGATTATTTAAATAATTTGTGACATATTAAAAATTTATGGGTGTATATATCATATAGTATTCATGACATGATTTTTATAAATGTAAACATATGATAAGTACTAGAATTGATAATTTATGTATTCCAAAAAAAATAATGGTTAACCATATTAATAAAAAACTGTTAATTTATCATTTAATTTAGTATATTTAACCGTAGAAACTTCAATGGTAATTTAATATATGTGGCTTATAATTTTTTATTATAGTAAATATAGTTGATTTTAAAGGGTATAACATCACCATCTAAGGAAAAGAGAAAGATAAATTTCATAACCATCAATTATATGAATTTTATATTCTACAATAGTGAGAAACATTGTATTAATAATGAACTATTAAAGTCTCAATTCTTCAGATTATTCATGTATCAGGGTATAACATGATTTTCTCTAAATTATTATTGATATTATTTTTCCTCTTGAGATGATATGAGTTAGTTTGGGGAGATGAGGGATATGAGTGATTTTATGTTACATTCTATAGTACATTTGTTAAAACATGAATTTATTAATTTCTTCAGGGTATAAAAAATCATTATTTTTTTCTTAAACATTAGGATTTATAATTTTTAATATTATTATAAATATCATTATTAGCTAAGATATTTTTTGTATTGATATTACTGAACAATGAGATAATGTATTACATATATGAGATTGTAATGACTTCTGAAAAGATATATTTTTTTCTACTGATTTATTTTTATCGTGGGTTATAAGTTGGATTATAAAAATATAATTTTTTTACAGCGGGGTAGCTTCAAATAAAGGTAATATTTTAGATTGTTTTTATTTGAGTTTGTTTTTAGTTATGATAGTGAACATATTATATATGTAATGTACTTTTTCGTGCAATTTTGGCATATCTTGTAAAATTAAGATCTTATTAATCATATTAGATATGATAATTAAATAGATTTTGATAACTTATCATTTTAGGCATGGATTTCTAGAAAAAAATTATATACATATTTTAATTTAATCTTTGAACATACATTAATGATCTTGTATTAGTTATATTGATAGAGGTAATTTTTAGAGAATGAAATATAATCAAAGCATGATTTACTAAGTATTAGGTTATCATAATAAGATAACATCATAATTTAATAATTCAAATGTAGTAGCAGAACATCTAGTTTCATATATAGGAAATTTCATGATGACTAACACAAATTAAGTTGGTAATCTAAAAATTTTAAGTGATTTATTCATGAGGCACTACACCACTAGCAGTGCTAGTAAAGCATTATTTGACATCCACTCTAGTACTTATATGAATATTATTATAACACTCTTATTATAACTACTTGGGTTATGGTTTTCTCACTTCCATTTATCTATTTTACTATTTAGTACTAATTATGTGTTTTAATTTTTTTAATAATTTTTTGGAACATTTTGATATATATGGATAAAATCTTCATCACATTATTGGGGAACACACCATAGTATTTTATATGATTGGAATAGTTTTTATATTTTATAATTTATAATTGATCTTTTGATGGGATAATAATCGGTATATATCCTAAATTTAAATTTTGAAGATGTTTTAAGAGAGATGTAGTTTATGAAAACTATATATTGAAGCAATTCCCTGCGCAATATTTGTTTTTTATTTATCATAGAGAATCAAACAATACTGAAACATTGAGAATGGATGTAAATTGACAAAATGAGCTCCCAACATCATCAAAATTGGAAAAAGAAATGAAAAACCTTATAAATGATGAATTTGGAATTGAAAGACACCAACATAAACATAAAAAACATTTTAGAACAACTAGTTGTGGTTGTTAGAAATAAAAACCTTGAAAGCGAAATTTTTTAAACTACAGGAAAATAAGATCCAGATTGTGACATATAATTAGATCCTCGTATTGATTCTATAGATACTAATGTGGGATTAATCTCCACTAAGAATAAAGATGTGTTCCATGTATTATTAGATGATGGAAATGAGTAGATTTATAGTGGATGTTTCAAATATTCAAAAAATTATTTTCTGCTGAAGTTCAACCATATTAGATGCCTATGTGGAAATACAAATAAGGTGTTGTCCATGATATTGTAATTTTTAGGTGATTAATTTCATAAATAAATGATCCCTGAATAATTTTATGATATGAAAAAAGTTGTAATAGGATTGGATAAAATTATAAAAAAATTGCATGTTTATCCCAGTGATTGTATATATTATTGGCGACAGGATTCAAGAAAACAGGATTGAAAAAATGTTCTTCTACTAGATGTAAATAAATTAGTGATGTAGGAATTATAAATCAACATACTAATATGAAGAAAATTAAAACTAACACACATTTAATGGTATTTTCTTACTTTCCATTAAATGCATTATTTCAAAGACTATTCATGTCATCGAAAACTGCTAAGCATATGAAGTTTCATTCTATAGATGCTAAAAAATATGGGTTAATATGACATATAAAAGATTCACAATCATGGAATACATTCGATTCATTATATCCATACTTCTAATCAAATCAAAATAATGTTTTATTGGAATTAGCTATCAATGGATCCCACCCATTTTGGAATTTGAGAACTAGTTAGATCATTTTTATTGTTGTTTTCATCCCTTAAAATATGTATTCTTGAATGTGTATTCAAAAAACATATTTTATCATTTTGATAATTATTCCTAGATAAAAAAAATTCATGGAAATGCTATTGATGTATACTTTCAACCTATAATTGAAGAATTACAGTATTTATGTAGCAACGGAGATGAGACATTTGACGAATCTCCTAGAACAATGTCCAAAATGAAAGATTCTCTAATATGAAAAATTATTAACCTCCTTGGACTTGGGAATTAGGAAGGTTGGATAGCTTACACTGGTTTGGATTTTCTGATTTTTAGTAGTGATTTTGAGCCTGAATGACTACCTCATAGTAAAAAATGATACTTCATGTGTCATCAAATATTTCTCAATGCATATCATTTATTTAGTTTTAACATCACAAAATATAATGGATATATTGTCGTAGAACACATCCAATGTTGTTGAAAGATTCTAAAATAATGGCCTAACTTGGAAATTTTGAAATAGAATTTTGTGAGGTGGACCATTTGAATGATATTGGGAAACAAGTTGAAATTTCGTCATCAAGTGAAATAAAAATGCAAGAATGGAAGGAAAAAATATTCTTCAAATATTTGTATTAGGAATAGGATTTTTTACAAAATAATAAAGATATTATGCTTATTGAGATGATTTTTTGTAAAAATTTGATCTTCACTTTACTTAATGATCATGGAAAATTGATCAACCATCTCAGTGCTCAGAAATACATCAAAAAAATAAACATAATGAGTGATCTATGGATAGATGTGAAAGGAAAGTATGCTCTAATAATTATTGTAATGAAAAATAGGGATAAAGATGCATTCTATTTTTTTAAAAAAATTGTAAAGGTATCTGATGGGTATACATGTTTCATATCATGGTGTGTTGAATTAAAGCATCATAGGTCACATGGATTGAAAACTCATGATTCACCTATTTTTTTATTGCAGTTTCTACCATTGGAATTGCATTCATTATTACATAAAAATGTCACTACTGTTGTATCCAATTTTTCACTTTATTTCAACAAATATGATAGAAAATTATATAAATTTTTAAGCATTACATCCTTCATAATATATTTTTATTGACACATTTTTCAATGGTGATGATCTATCCTCCATCGTTTTAACTATCTTGATTAATATAATTTTTCATTTGGTCGAGGAAACTAAATTTTGGGGCCTCATACATTATTGATGGATATATCCAATTTAGAGGTACTTTTTTATATTTTTTTTGTTTAAGGAAACTATTATTGGAACATAATTAAATAAAAAATTATTTTATTTTTATTTTATTTCACACATATCGTGGGCACTTGAATTCATATGTGAAAAATAAATCTCAACCTAAAATATTTTTTCTAAAGTCTATATTTCGTTGGAGTTTTTTATATTTTTTATAGATACAAGGATGATATTTAGGCAAGATTAAATCCAGTTTTATGTATTTATTATACATAAAATAAATCTCAACTACATTGGAAATTAAAAATCATTCCTGTTATTGGAGTACCAGTTGGGACGAGCTCAAATATTACACTAATATAAATGGATCTATAACATGCACATGGATAAGAGATACAAAATAGTTAAATTATTGATCCATTTATTAAAGTACTGATGATAAAAATAATGATATTAATGAGAGGTAGAACACAAAATGAGAAATATATAACAAAAGATGTTAATAATGTTAATATAGAATGATTTTCCTAACATGTAAGTTCATAGATATTTCAATAAATATAGATATTAGGATGAAAAATATATTTTATTAATATAATAATGTATATTACTTTTTATTGATCATGTATACTGATAATTGAGATGATTTGTAATAATATTTGATGTTTATTTCTTGAGGTCCCCTAAAATAGGCTAGAAATTTCAACACATACAATGTGAATGGCTTTAAATTTCATAAATTATATCGGGAAGAGGGTTTGAAAACACATAATAGTTTTGTATTTATGTTTTTCAAAGTGGGATACTTGGTAATGTTGAATGATGTTGTCGAATAAAAATACAGTGGACATTTGTTTAGTTGTTTTATTCAAATTCAATTGGTTAGATATTGTCAGGGGTGTTAAAAGATATTCCTTACAATTCACTTCTTTGAACTTATCTTGTATGATGGATGTTGGTTACAATGAATTACATGATTAGTATATCTTACCATTAAAATATAAAATGGTATATTATGTGGAATATTTCATAGATTAAGGGAGGAGTATAGTTTCTCATTTAAAATTGAGACACTTGTAGGATATGGGTGATGAAGTTGTAGATTTGACCACTGACATTGAATCTCATCAACAGAATGAAGAAAACTTATTTTTCCATGATGATAGTGAAATTATTATTCTTATTGGGGTGGATGAAGTAGATGAAGTAATTATGGAGTAAGAAAATAAAATGATTTATGGAGAAAATGATTTTATGTGCATTCATCCATTCATTTTTCGACCACTAATGTCATATGTGAAGTCATTCATTATCATGTTTTTGTATATTTTGTTTTCTAGTACTATGTATCTATTATCATTTCTTCTTTTTCCTATATGATGTTTTTGAAATATATGTGATATAGATAATTTTATTTGATTAGATAAAAAAAATTCCTTAGAGGACTCCTTATACTGATAACAGTAGACCCTCAGTTCATGTTCCCTCAACCATACAGATAGATGATGATATATCTCTCTCCCTCCATATAGAATCTGAGATATAATATTCTTTCTCCCCTGAACCATATATCACACCCTCCGTTAGCATCCCATCAGAAACTCACCCATCTCTTCTCCATACAGCAGCCTGAATATTGAGGGAGTAGGCTGCCACATTGGGTTCTTCATGGGGGTATTGTAGGGGGACAATTATAGGTACAATTTTAAATATGAATAATGTTATTGCACTATTTTTTTACTATTAACTATTATTTCATTAATGATGGTAATAATTCTACTATAGAGAAAAAATATGAAAAGTTCAATTATTTCAAATCTGAATGAAATAAATATTGTTGTACGATTTGACTAAAAGGGCCCCCCATAGATGATGTTGTAGGATTATTTGTCCATATTTTACTCTAGCTGGTGGCAGAGTGAATTAACATTTTGATAACATTAGATGATTTGAGCCATATGTCTTCATATTGGAAAAATGATGTTTTTGATTCCCATATAAAGGTTATTTTATTATTTTACGGTCTAGTTGAATTCCATTATGTTATTAAATTCTTAAATATTCAAAATTAATCTCTTTATACATATTTTTTTCTATTTTCCTATTGCTTATCTGATAGGATGAATGTTGATGTTGAAAATTTTGGGCAAGAAATGGAAATATTTTAAATGGATATTATGTAATGAATTCAAAAATATTTCATTAAGAACATAACAACTATCTGATAAGTTACCTAGTGGGGTGCCTAGAGAGTAATGGAATGTTTTTATTGATATCCATTATAATGAGAAAGACATGGTATTTAAATATATATTATTATATTAATCACATTTTACATTTATATATGAATATAACAAGAATATTACGTTGAATACATTATTATTATATTACATTTTATTTATTTCAGGTTGTTTCACGGAATAATTGATTGAGTTACGCTAAAAAATCATCCCTCACACTGCGTGGTCAAAGAGTTTTTCTAGAAGATGATTGACACTAGTAATATTTTTGTAAGACTAAATATTTTTAATAAAATATTATCTATTCCCAATATTAAATTGTTGATTTATCTTTGTTTAATGTGGTCACATAATTTAGGGCATGAAGCCCCATGAACAAAATAGTGGTTGGATGCTCATAAAAAATATGGTAGGAGTTATGTTAATGATCCTTCCAAAGAATTTGGGGTATAAATTCAATTGTCATTATAATAACTTATTATATTTTTTCAATATGTGTCTATATATTGCTTCAAATATGACTAATATTTTATTTATAGGTAAAAATTAAAATACTATGGGAAGAAAATCCCCTCGAATCCTACTCACTCTCTTAGGATGACCTAGTAGGCAATGTACTTAGGAAGGATCATCATGGTCGAGTGTGTGGGATGGGTTTGGGACCATTATTGGTCTTTTATATTTCTTGGAGTAATATGGAATGAGTGGGTTTATTCATGTATCATATATTGCATAGATTACTTAAATGATATTTTCATGATTTTACATCTTTAAAGTGGTTAAAACAATTTGTTATACCTTTTTATATATGATTAATTTTCTACACACATGTTTCATGGGTCTTTGTAGATGAATACAGACTAAGAAAACTACAAATATATATATTGGATTTTTTTGGCCTCTTATACTTCCAATATATTCTCTTTAGTAATGTATATAATTATAATTGGTGAGATATTTTGATAGATTCATGACATAATTGTACTTTCATATGTGTGATTTTGTGTTCTTATGATAGGCAATTCACCTGGTTTTTTTTCAGGGTTGTTTTGGGGCTATAGAATCTCCAACTAGCCTTTATTTGTAATTCAACATATAACAGTGATTTAAACTTCCTCAAAATATTGTTTATTTTTATTAGTGTTGTTTTAAAATGTCGCTATATGATGATAGTTTTTTTTTCACAGTTAAAACTTGCACTAAATATGATTCTCTATTAAAAAGTGGTGGTTTTCATCATTTTAGTTGTGGGTTTTTAGAAAAAAACTTACGATTTTGCAGCGGTTCCAACCATAGTTAAATCCTCATTAATTTTTCCCCTATAAAACCACATGTAAATACACTTCTATGACACTTACTAGAAACTACCACTAAATTGAATAAACCAACATGTATAAAATGTCGAAATCAATATTTCTGGCCATTTCTTGAATCTGTCTCCTAACCATGTGGAAATAGTTTAAACCTCTACTAAATCAAAAAATAATCGCAACCACTCAGTGCTTTCCTTGTAGTGTGAAACTCTTAACGTGTAACCCCTTTATAGAGTAAACATGAATAGAAACATTCATTACCTTGAATAATTATTATTCAAGTTATATAAATAAATTGAGTATTGTATACACCACATAAATTTAAATAAGTTCATAGTAAAAAAATATGACTCAATGGAGTTCAAATTGAGAAGAAATCCCATTGAAATATTTTATCATTGAAGTGAGAAGTAATCAATAAAGTGATTATTTTTAACAAATATGAATCCAAAAAATTAAATTAATACATAAAACAATAATAGTTTATTTTAACAGAATATTGTCTTAACATAATCAATGATGTAGTGGTATAAATCAATGAATATAAATTTAGTTTGGTAACCCCCTTACCTCAATCATCGACATAGTTGAATATTATTTTCTCATTATATATAATAAATTTATATTTACTATAAATAAACAAAAGAACCATTTCCATATCTATAATGTCATATATGATACACTTATAACATATTATCCCACATTTGTTAGCAATCCTTCATTATTATCATTATTATGGGTGTTAACTACATAGTTTTCTTGTGCATGTGTAATCAAGGATTATCTAGTTCTTTTGCATAATATACAGTTTCATCAAACCAAGAATGATATTAATGTTATAAAAATAATATTTTATTCATTTGATACATTTTAGTAATCATCCATGTATTTTGGTAATGAAAAAATAATCACATCACTTCCTATAGGTGGTAGTCCTCACTTACACAAAACAGATGTTACTATTTTTCAACATATATGTGTGAAAATATATTATCATTATTTTTTTCATTTAAAAATGAAAATTATTTCATAAATATCATTTTATTTATTTAAATAAACCTATATAAACAACTTATTTTAGGTGATGATGAAAAAAATACATCAGTTCGTGAGGCGGTAGTATTCCATACACACTAGTGAGAGTTTGGTTTCCTATTTGACAAACATGGATGTGTAAAAATATTATTCCATAAACATAATTAAATATAAGTATATGGTATATATTAGTTTTACTATATTTTAATTATAATATCAAAATTTAATGTTTTTCTGAAAAATATAAATGAAATTGTTCAGTTAAGATGTTTACTTAGTCAATTAAACACCTCCATTAGATCTCCTCTTCAAACCCCAAAATGTTTTCTATTGGGAATACCAATACCTATAAAACATGCATAATGTATTTTTGAGGAGGCATATTTTTAATATAAATGGATCAAAAAATTTAATACGTGTGTGTGGGATGTTCAAATTTTAAATGAGTTGGGTGGTATAATTTTAATTTTTTAGTGTTTTAAAATATTATTAACTCATTGTCATTGATAGGTGGCTCCAAAATGACTCATATTAAAATTTTATAATGTTATTTTATAAATAATACCAACCAAAGTGGTGAAACAAGTGTTTTGGCTTATCTTTAAGCATTATCACTTTATTTTTAACAGTTTTAACTGATCTTCCCATAACTAAGGTAATAAATATTTTTTGAAGTTACTATCCATTATAACAAAAAATTTATTTAACCTTATTTCCTATAATTAATAAGGATGATTAAATTGTTTCAAATATTTTACCATATTAATATACTATATGTTGTAGAATTATATTTTAAATTATCATGAAAACAACAATGAATACCCATTTTATAATGATGATTTTTCTTAGAATAAAATTGATTTTAATTTCATTCCATGCCATTTAAAAATAATAAAATTATTGTTAAAATATTTTATTGAATATATAATCCATAAATTTAATTATAATCATTACTAAATATATATTAATTTAATTTAATTAGATAAACACACATGTTGTGCATATAAATAGTCTATATAAAAATATGCTTTTAATCCAAATAACAAACTTATAGAAAAATCAAGAATAAATATTATTCCTATATAATTTATTTTATTATTTATAATTAAAATTTTCTTATGTTACTTTATTTTTGAATTAGATACATAATAAAAATTTTAATTGAAAATAAACAATAGTTTTTACAACAAATCATTTTTTCAATATTCTCTTGGAAGATAATCTCTTAGAAAAATCATTAAAATTCACCCTAGAATAATATTGAAATTATAATAGAAAAATGATATTAAATTTAATCAAATAATGTTTATAAAAAATGTAGATATTAATTATATTTTTTGTTCAAATTTTTTAATAAAAATAATATTTTAATAAAACATATTTTTGTTGAATAAATTGACTTTACATAAAATTGTGTACATATTTATAATAAAATAGTCAATATATCATCAATATTTAAATAATTTATATGTATTTTCCATAATTTGTTTATTATAATTCATACCTACCAATTTAGTTTATTGGTTATATTATCTCAAAATTCATTTTAAACATTTTGTTCATGTTAGTAAATTTATTAAACATTGTATTATTTTAAACTAATTTTCCAAGGAGTTATGGTATTCCCCCTAAATAAACTAAACTCTCAAAATTTTTATCCTAGAAATCAAGTTTTTAACATTTGAAAAAACTTTTTTTGAAAATATACATCGTATGAGGGGTTAATAGATGTTTCTTTTCAAAAGAGGTAAATAGAAATATAAAGGCCATTTGGAGTAACACATAACTAGGTTTCCAATTACGTGAATATTGATGGTAAGTGGAAATATAGACATGGAAGAGAATGGTATTTTCTAAATAATAATTTATATTGATATAAAATATATTTAATATATTGTTAACATTCATAAAACCACAAATTAGTTATGGAGGAAAATGTTCATAAATTATTCAGAAATAACTTTAAAAAGGAAAGAATGTTAATTTTAAAGGTCATTACAACATGTTTTGTGGAATTATTTTTCTATAGAATGTGATAAGATAAAAATACATGATTTTTCAGATCCATAAATATTATTTAATCACATGGATACATGTTTCAGTTTGTTTCCACCACTTTTTATCCAATATTTTAAAAAAGATTTACCGATATTTATTTTATAGGTTAATGTACTACAATAAAATTATAATAGGTCATAAAATCTTTAATAAGAAGAAATTTTATTCTTTAATTCACTATACAGTTAGTGAAACCAAAAATTGATACTATATTATAAGATATTAAATATGAATAATAATTTTTTAGAATTATTATTATCAAATATTTCAACAATAAAAACCCAATATCTCATTAGTTATTTCAATATAAAATCAAATTCTCAAACTTATCAAATCATGCTTAACCATTATTCACCAAAGAAAAATTTTTAAAAAGTGACACAAAATTATAAAATCAATTAATGTTTAATCCTAAAACAACATAAATTATCACTTAATGTCTTATACTGATCATGTGAATACAATGATCATATATTCTCCTAAAATATTATAGTAACATTAATCATTATAAAACCTAAATGAAAGAAATATATTCTCCCAAAATATAACTCTATTCTTTTTCATAAAATAAAATATCAGACTATCCAATATAAAAATATTGTAATAAATTTTTTTAGAGATATCGAAAACAATATATCATAAAATAACTAATAAATTTCATGGTCACCAAATCTATCAAATTTACATTATCAATTTGAATCGAACATTTATCCATACTAAAAATCATTATCTCATCCTTATGAATATATTATGGGATTTATATACCTCAATTTTGTGTATTTAAAAATACCACATTTATTTTAAATAAATTTTTGTGGTAATCAGTACCATTCAATATATGCTAGAAAACACATTAAATAAAACTAACGTGGAACAATCATCATATGTTTCATGATTCTTATAGAAATAATAATTATGATAAAACCCATATACATTATAATTATCAAATCCTAATACATAAACACTTGAATCATTCAACTTCAACTATATTCATAACAAATTCCCTACTTAGACTAGGATTTGGCCCTTGGATTATAGAATTAATTTAGATAATTCATAAGTTCTTTGTGCATAAGACATTTAACTATAAATGGAACCTTAATATATGAGTTATGTCCACCCATTGGAATATTTATTTATCCCAAAAAATATTTTCTCTATACCATTATTTACAATATATAAAAAATATTATAATTCCATTCAGAAATTTCACAAGTTTTTTATTCCAATATTGTGGACATGTGAGAAATTGAAAATTAATTCCTCTATGGTCTTCATGAAACTACATTTTTTTATTTGGTTTACATTGTTACTCACATATGGGGAGTATATTAATCATATATATAGATATATAGTTAGGAATAGTCAAAATATTTTGAATTCCATTTCCCATAACATTTTGTATCTCAACATAAAAATAATTACATTATCTATCACATTTATCATTAACATGGTTCCCTCTATTTTACGCCATTGAATACAACAAAAATCCATTATGAGAAACAATACACATAGTGTGAAATCATATATTAATTAAAATATTCTATATTATATCTAAATTTTGAAAACATCTCCAAAATATATGATATCTTAAGTTTAACCAAGGTCATACGTGGTTATTATCTATTAAAATTCATTATAATGGATTATAACCCAAATGTGAAAAACCCAATAATATCACTTGGGACTGTCAATCTAGGTGCGTAGAAAGGGATCATTCACTATTCACAAGAAAAATGGTTAGGATATAATCAAGAAACTCTTTTCAAGGTTATTACCACTAGATATATCTATAATAAAATCGTTTCCAAATGTATTATATAGACAGGGATATATTTTCTAGGAAATTAACACAATATATACTCTACCAAATCATTTGGATGTAATCATATACAAGGAATTATGCTAAGAGAATTTCTTATGGTTATGTTATCTAATATATGTTATCATAAATCTAGTTCACATTCTTTCTATTAAACATGGTTTTATATAAACATTAACAACCCCAAACCAAGTAACCTAGATTCATTGTCTATTTTATTCCATATTCATAATATTCAAGGGGTTACATCACAAAATTTTATTCAGTTTAGTTGTCATGATGACCCAGCTACATATATGACACGCAGTTTATATTTCAAATAAAATATAAAACATAATAAATTTATAATTTCTACATCCTTTAAACATATTCATTGCTTTGTTATTTCTATCCAAGGGATAAGAAAAAAAATAAGTTTGAAAAACGCTGCCCAATAATGGTTACATATAGTGTAATATTTCATGTGTAAATAAGAAATAATAAATATATAATGGTAAATAAATAAATAATTTATTTTAATCAATATCCTCAAAAAAAATACAAATCAATGGATAATATCAATGTAATAATCACATTTTCAACTAAATTATTAACTAGGAAATGCATAATGTCAAATGCCCTAATCAAATCCTTAGGAAAAAATATTTTAAAATATGTGTTGGTATACCCCAAACCCCCATTTAATAAGTCTAGACAACTTCTTTCCCTTAGAAATATGTTGATTTATCAAGGGATATATAAAATTGGGCCCAAGACATAACTATATGTCCAATTAGTTCCTCAATTAGGGAATGATAAATTTAATTCAAAAACAATATGACCTATCAAAAATTATTCATATTGCATAAGGAATATATATTAAAAATATGTCTCTATTAAATAAGACAACATTAATAGTAAAAAACCATGTATAAAAATTATATATGGTGTTTGAAATATGAAAATCAATGTTACAAATAATATGGATGTGGAATAAAAATGTTTTATCTAAAGAAATATGATCACAATAAATTTAATTCTTAATAAAAAATTAAATTACCAAAAAATTGGTTAAGAGATGATAGATTACCATTAATTCATAAAAAAATATTTTTAAGAAAAATCATGTCTTTTGGAATTGAAGAAAAAGGAAGAGATCCATTTAAATTAAATTTTAATTAATTAAATTTATTTTTAAATCCAATGAAAGCATATATAAGAATCAAAAAATCATAAAACAATTATATAGGTGGAAAATAAATTTACTTCATATTTTTAAAATGAATGATTCTTTTTAACTTTTTATAATGAAGGTCCAAAATTTCCCTTTAATAAAAAAAACCTTAATGATTTATTTAAAACATTTTATAATTAATATGATGATGATAAATTCATTATTAAATCATTTAAGTAATTAAAAAGCTTTTGTAAATATTTTTTGAAAAATATAGATATGAAAAAATAGTATACCCAATCAAAAATAGGAAAAAAGATTGTATTTCCTTTTAATCGTTTATTCTCTTTATTCATGAGAATAAGATAAAAATTTCTAGAAGAAAAAATAAAATCTCTTAAAATATCTAGAGTTTATGAAAATAGGTTGATTTTATGAAGCATATATTCTATCATTCCTTTAATAAAAATATAATCAATCCAAAAAATGAGACTATTGAATAAATATTTACCACTTTGATATATTTTAAATTCTAAACACTTGAAAGAGTATACTTGATTTTAGAAATTAATTAAAATGAATAAATAGTGATTCGTGTTATATTTATATATATGTTCTAGTTTTTACACCACATTAAATAAAATACATTCATAATACCAAATGTGACATAATTGAGTGAAAATAGAAAAAAATCAATTAAAAAATTATACCACTATGATCAGAATTAATCAATTATTTTATTATGTGCAATAAATGTAAATAAACATAAAAAAGTGGAGGTGAAAAATAAATCAATCATAGTTATTTTCAGACATAATCATGGAATTACATAAGGAATGAAGTTATGTTATAACTCAATTAATATTAATTAATATAAGAAAAACCATACGTCACACTTAAACTTAGTTGATTCTGCTTTTAAACTTCTATAAAATAAATTTAAGTTTATTATACATACATAAAGTAATCATATTAGTATTTATAATATAATATATGATAAAATTATAACATCTTATCACTCATTGGTTATTAATTCATCATAGTAATAATTGTTTTGAGTGTTAACAACTTAACTATATCATGCATGTTTCAAAATTATTGATATTTTTCATGTGAATAAGTTATATTTTAATAAAAACAGAATAAAAATAATATTATTATCATCATTTTTTCTTATTATATATATTTTTAGAGTAATCTATAAAATGTGGTAATGAAAAAAATAATCACATCACTTTATGGAGACTCTAGTCCACATGTTCCTAAGTGCTATGTTATTATTCTTCAATTGATAAGTGGGAAAATATGAAAGTATTAATTTATCAATTTATAATGATAATTATATAATAAATACCATAATATTTAAAAATATATTCTTATATACGCCATCTTTTTAAGGCAGTGATGGAAAATAAATTTCATCGGTTAGCGATGAGGTTTCTCTTCGTGCACAAGAGAGAATGTTTTGTTTCCCATTTGATAGGGATGGGGGTTGATAAATATTATTACATAGAAATTATAATAACTTAGTATATATGAAATTTTTCATTATATTATAATGGTAGGTAAATAATTTTTAGTGTTAAAATTAGAAGAAAAAATTGTTTAGTTAATATGATTACCTCAACTTAGAATTAACTCCTTTAAATCTCTTCTAAAGACCTCTAAGGCTGGTACTATGGGAATAAAATCACTTATATAAATTGGATATGTATTATGGAGATATATTTTGGTTTTTTCTTTCATGATAAATTTCCCAATATGAGTTAAAAAGTATGGGGACAGTTTCTTTTTTATAAGTGAGGTGGGAGGCTCACTTGTAGTCTTCCAAAGTTTTAATATTATATTAATTCACATGATTAGAAAAGTGTCTCCAAAATGATCCAAATTATATTTTCATTAGGTTATGATAGATATAAAAACAACCTATTAGATTTAATCATGTATGTTTTTGTAATATTCAATCTATATCCCTTTAGTAACCCTTTTATCCCATTTTACTCTTATGTGAGGGGATAAATATTTACCGTGGTTATTATTCATCGTGAAAAAAATTAAGTGGGCCTTATTACCAAATATTAATAATTTTTATTAAATATTTTTTTACTATTTTACAAAATTAAATTTCCTTATGTGGATTAATTTTTTTAAAATAATCATGTAAACCCCAATAAAAATAAATTTTAGAATAATTCATTTTTAAGAATCAAAACGAAATTACATTAATTATTTTCCTAGTTAAAACCATAAAATAAATTTAAAATGATTTTATTTAATATAGAATTCACAAATTTCAATAAAAACATTCAATAAATATATATGAATTTAATTAAATTTTATAGAAACACATTGCATATATAAAAATAATTTCTAGAAAAAAAATTTGGCCCAAAAATGAACATCTGCTAAAATCAAGCATGATAATGATTATTATATAATTAGAAATATATTTTCTAAGTAAATTTTTCATATCTTAAATTATTATATAAATTAAAACATAATTTGATTTTTACTTGAAATGTAATTGATGTTTTTACAAAAAAAACTAATTTTTACTATTTACTGAAAAAAAAATTAAAAATCCTAAAATATCATCCTATGATAATATTGAAATGCAGATTTAGAAAACTGTATTAATTTCCACATATAAAATTCCCAAAATTTGTATAAATTAATTATAATTTTTATGAAAGGAAATAAAAAACACTTTTTTAAATAAACATATTTTTGAATAAATAATGTATAACTAAAAATTGAGTACTTATTTATTGTGAATTAATTACTATATTATCATATTTTAAATCAATTATACGTATTTTTAATAATTATTTTATTAATATTCCTAACACCCAATAAAATTTTAGGGTTATAATATATCATGATGTTTTTAAGCTCAATGTTTGGCATCAACAAATCTGTCAGACAAAGTATTCATTTAAACTAAATTGTTATGGTGTTATGAAATAGATTTTGAAATTTTAATATCTAAAATCATGTATCTCAAAAGAACACTTTCAAAATTTACATATGATAAACACTAGTTACATGATTTGTGGTTCCTAGTGTGTAAATAAAAATAATCATGATTTTGGATTTTCAAATAATATTGGTTGTTCTATAAAAACCATTTTTTGTGAAAGGTGTTTCTCAAAATAATGTTATAAAATATTGTGAAAAGATTAATAATTTAAATTTATATATCTAATTTAAATAATCCAAGATATGGAAGACCAATGAATAACCATATTTCATCACATATTAATTATATATATAAACATATTTTGGTACCCATGTCATTAATTTCCAATATTTGTGGACTTAAAATTTTTAAAATGACCAAATCAAATTTTTCAACATAGAATAACACTCAACAATAATAAAAATAAATCACTTTTTATTTATTATAGGGAATTCCCATTAGACATTTTTGACCAATTATATATCTTATTTTCATTCAAATAAAAATCAATATATTTTTAAATGTTTCCAAATCTAGGAAGTATCTTATTTTTATATTCTTTTGTTGTTATATTTAGAGGCAATTATTTAAATGATATATTCTCAATTTTTCCCATATTGATGCATGTTATTTTTTATTTTTCATTTTCAAATCATGTTTAATGGATTTTTAAAATAATTCTTATAAATTGATATATCTTGGCATAACACTAACTTAATTTTTATATATTTTTTATAATTAATTGAATATCATTAGAAATGTGGCTATAAATAGTTCTTCTGATAAGTATCTATTTTTAAATATGATTTTATTCCCATAATATTCATGTCTTATCTTGAGACTGAGTATGATTATAAATATATTTATAGCTTCATGATTGTTATTTTTTAAAGTAACTATATATGTTGAAGACTGAAAGTTTGAAAATCCACACAAAATAATATGACTTAATTTAAATAAGGGAGAGTTTTTTCATTCTATGAAATTTATATTATGATGGTATTTTGTAAATCCCATTGTATTTTTATCTTATTATATTATTTCACTAAATATCTTGGTTTGGAAGTTTTATTTTTATAATCATTAAGGGGGAGAAGTTCATATAAAGGAAAAAATATATAATAATTTTGTTTTAAATTAATTTTTTCTCAAGAGGGATATAATTGTAAAAATTATTAAAATGGGTGTGACATGGATTCAAAAAAATTAGGTACCATAATCTTTTTTATTTTTTCCTAATTCTTTATATATATTTTTATATAAAATGTTTTTTTCCTAAAAAATAATGAGATTTGTAAATCTTGTACTTGTTTTTGAAATTATGTTCCCAAACACTCTCTTATTCTTATAACTTATTGTAATGTTTTAAATGTTTGTTATAGTGTTTCTATTATGTTTTAGTGGAATTAAGACAATAAACATAAATACATATTCAAATTATGGTCAATAGACATTCTCAAAGTCCCATGTTGCATTGAATTATAAGACATAAGCAAAGAGTCACATGATCACTAGTGAAACAACCAAAATCACCCCTCTCCAGAAGTAGTCCACCACCTTGAATGTGGAGGATCATTACATTTCCATTGGAGGATCCATACATTTATTTGTTACTTCCTTTAATTACTACTACCCAGTGGCATCAAGAATCTATCTAGTGGTTGAATTCTAGAACTTTCCAGGTATCATTAATGATGGAAACAATTTGTCCTGGTTTGATTTTTTAATCCTAGTCCAAACATGGACAACCCAAGAACCCTAGAACTATGCAAATTTTAAATGAGAGAGTCTTTCATCATCACTCAAACTAATTTTAATTCCAAATAAATGATCTTTTATCTCTGAAGGTCATTTATTCTTCCTCAATATTCAAATAACTTTATAGTTTCATTTGTTATCATCATTTCAAAAAGAATATCATAGAGAACATAATACTTGGCAAAAAATATCATAAAATTCCTAACCAATGGATGAAAACGTGTAAATGAGATTCTTCAAGCACCATTGATATTTATTATCCCAATCCTTTCTTTATTCCTTCTAATTACTTCCCTCTTTTCTGTTGAGTCTTTTTCATTCTTATATGACACCTAATATATATTTGTCTAAATTTTAATCTATATCTCTCTCAAATACATTCACATCCTTATATTTTAGTGATATTGGAGACAATATCTTAATAGATTTTCCCAAAGGAATACCATCCCTTTTCTTCATCCATCCCAGTGTTGGATTCTTGATTATCCCATTTAAAAACATGGGTATTCATTATTTCATACCTCTTAATTAAAAAAATGATTTTTTTAGTTATTAGTTCCCCATAGAACAAGTGGAATGTCCTTTTTTTCTTCTATGATACCATTAAAACTAATGGGTTATATGTCATATCAATACATATTTAGGGGATGAGGTAATACAGTTTTTCATATGCTATTATTGAATCTCATTATCAAAATTTTCATTGTTTATTTATTTTCCTCTTTATTGTTTCTACTAGACAGATGATTAAATTGATTTATTTTTATTAACATAACTCATTAATTTGTTTATTTTGAATGCATTAATTATTTATTCATATCTTTTATATCACCAATTTGAAATCTTTGAAATTTTGAATTTCCTATAATATTTATTTCCATGTTTTATAAAAATAAAATTCAACCCTGAAATCCCTATTGCCACTCTTCTCCAAATAACAATCCCAAAAATAGGATTATAAAGGAATCAATAATTTATAGTTTGAGGTAGTGTTGGACTGCATTTATACATGGGTGACGAAATGGGAAATGGAGAAGAGTTTCATATATTTGATGTACATCAGTTTGTATTCACCATATTATTAGAGGATTCCATATGAAAGATGAATCAGTATTTAATTAGTAGATTTTTATAATTATGAAGACTCTTGAAGACATAAATTAAATTCACCTAAACGAGAAAATCAACAATACCTTTCAGCCTTTTCATTTTAGTGGAAAAATAAATTAATAGTGAAATAATTTTTTTCTAGTATGATTATGTCCATTTTATGGATGCTCATATGGTGGTTTTCCATTACTAAATTCTTAAGGTATTACTATTACTAGATGTACATAGTGATCATTTTAATCACATTATAGAATATAAAGTGTAGTAAATTTGTGAGTTGATGGGAATATTGTTTTCCTACTGATCATTGGTATTAAGATTAAGGAAATATACCAGATAATAGAAGTTTCATAATGAAATGGATGGACACTAGAAAATGAAATAATTTAGGGAAACTAGATGACATAGTGGGACCCCTTATAAAAAGGGTTTTAATTACATTACTATGGTGTCAGGGATTTACTTCTTTTCTGATCTATGTGGTTTCATTGTTACAAGAGATTTTAATATTTTATACTTTTAATATAAATAAAATTGATTCTTCTCCCCATGAATATATGATAATGGAATGAAAAAAATTTGTGTCTTATACTTTATTTTATATCAATTAAAAATCATAGTTGAATGTTTCTGTGAGTTGAAGTAAATATGAAATGTTAGGGAATTTACTATGATGATTTTGGTAAGTTATTTTCATCCATATTTAGGAAAACTAAAATTCAGTGGATACCTTTTAATGATATGTAATTACCATTGAAATATTTTAGTGAAGAACTTCTTGGATGTGAAGTACAATATGGATTCTAATAGATTTATATCAATCCAACTTTATGTCTTTTCATTCTCTGTATTTTACATAATAATAACATATGTAGAAATCCATTTTTCACAAATTTTTTTGAATTTTATGGGATTAATTTTTCCAAAATGTGATGGAGTTGGAAGATATCATGGTCTATATTGTAAGATTTTATATAATGGATTTTGGATTATGGTGGATAAGAGAGAGAGGCCGCTCTTATCCACAAAGATCATGAAGATCCATTAGAAAATGATAAAATTGAGGCAATAGGTAAAATATAAAGGAAAAATATTGATAAAAACAATTTTACTTTGGTGATGATGTTAATGCATGGGATTTATTGTTCAATATCTAGTATAGTAAGACAATAGAAATGTTAATGGAAACATTTTTTTACATTTATAACATGATTACACCACTCAACAAGGTGAAATTAATATAGAGACCATTCAACATTATATTAATAGTTGAATGTTGTATTTTTAATCATGTGAATGGTTTCAACATTATCAAAATCCTACTTGAGAATATAAAGATAAATTTCATTGATTATAACATGTCTATACATTTATATCTTCATTAATAAAATCTTTTGATTCTATAATGACAATATAAACTGACTCTAGTGGAAAAACTGACTTAATAATTGAGGATGTTTGATACATGTTTCTGAACAAAGAGCTCCAAATCAGGGAAAAATATACATATTTTAGTGATATAGTTAATTTATATAATATAGGTAACTCAACTAATTGAATAATCCAAAGAGATAATAAGGAAATTCATGAGAGTTGAGTAGTGAAAAATCAACCGGGCCGAAAAAAGAATGTTGGCACTATGGAAAAAGTATTCATCACAAAAATAACTATTTTGTGAAAGGTAAAAATTATAGAAAATATAATACTATAAGTTTATGGTCAGATGAATAAACTATAGATAGTATCGTGAACATTCTCTTAAGTTTTAATACACTAATACAGTCTTAAATTGTAGATTTTGATATATCTTTCCACTCCACTGGTGAAAAGGGATGCATAATGAAATTTGTATCTAAATCGTTTTAATGAGTGATTCAAGTAGGTAAAAAAGATCTTCGAATTAGTGAAAAGGGTGATGTGAAAATCCTATAAACAAATGGATGTATCCTTTAATTGTAAGGAGTCATTTATATTATAGGCCTTTAGATGAATTTGATTTCATTATGAATACTAGATGAATGTGGATATGGAATAAACATTATTTATAGATTATGTAAAATAAATGTGGTTAATTAGTTATTTTAATAGGTGTAATGGATTTAAAAAATACATCACCATAATAATAGTAGAAGGTACACTCACTATAACATATAATTTTGTTGTTATAGATTTGTGGCAATACCAATAGGGAATCCTCAACAATAATGGTATGAGTGTTATAGTCAAAAAATTCATTCTAAAGATGGATAATTCTTACTTTTAATGTTGTGATTATACCATCATTAGATTAAATGGATGGTCATTTTTTAATATAATAATTCCAATATTCTATAATTTTGAACCTATTTATACTAATGTTTGGTGGTTTCCCCAAAAAAATTGTATGATGGTACAAAAATATGATATGTCCTTCATTAGCCTATGCACTAGAAAAGTATGGTTATTTATGCTAAAAATAATAATTTGTTTATAGAGTTTTTTTATAATTAATTATCTAGATAAGAGGAAAAAAATTGTGCATTATTAAAAACATATGATAAAAAATAGAGATGAGTACACTAGAAGAAGTATTTAGAACTTCTACAGGGACATATGCATTAGTTTGGAGACAAATATACCTAGAATTCCTAATAAAAATAGAATATAAAAATGGAAAATATTAGATATTTATTGAAATAGAATAATAAATGATGTTTAATTTTGTAATAGCCAATGTATTTTGGTATTAATCATTTACTTTCATAGTATATCTAACAAATTAAATCCCCTTAGCACCAATGTGATATGAGTTTCTAAAAGTACTAAGGACTGGAAAGTCACAATATTTCAATCACCTTAAGGTTTTTTAATTTTATCCTATGAACATTTTTCTGCTAAACATACATATTATCAAGAAAGAAAATCAGGAACTTGTTTCTTTATGGTACTTGGAGATGAAAATCTTAGTTTTTAACTTTGTGATTATTAAAATAAACTATTTGTCTGAAATAAGTTATCCCTCGTTAATGAAAAAGTCCTTTGGAAGGAATTTAATTTAAATTTGATGTATAGTGAAGGAAAATATCTTACATCATTTGTTGTTGATTTTAATAGTGGTACCAAATATTCACAAAATCTAGAGGGTTATAATGGATCTAAGTATATCAGAAATTAGAAAATTTCAGAGGAAATCACAGAGGGAAGAACATACTGATGGAAAATGTGAAAAAAATATGATATAATTGAATAACTATAAACTGGCGAGGTTCAATCTAAAGTTTATGAGGATGATATTATGAATATTTTAGTTTTGGAGGGGGAAAATTTTCAAGATGGGTCGTAAATATCTACAATGGTAAAATACTAGTACATAAGTATGGATCTATATTAAGCATTTTAATTTTATTGGATGGTATATGACCCGAAATCCAAAAAATATGTTATTACACATGGTGATTTTAGAAATTTGGGGTTTTCTATAAAGGATGATCCATATTCACTTCTTTTCAAAAAACACATGGGAGTTTCTGTAACTACCACCCATAAATTGGTCGCCTCAAAAGAAGTAGGTTTCTAATTAAAATATGAATTTCGTTGAATTACAAGGTATGAAGTGAGGATATTTTTCAATAAATTTTATTACTATGAGGGAAAAGGATTTTCATATATTGTTTCATTAGTAATTAGGTCTACTACTATACAAATATTACTCAAAGTGGATGCTACTAAAGGATTTAATTTAAAATAAATGTATATGAACATATATTTTCTTACTAGGGATATGGAAAATAAAATATATATGAATTAACCAACTAGTTTCAAGGATCATCATAATCAGTTCATTGTTTGAAAACTGATGAAAAATCCATAGGGCTTGAAACATGATCCAAGGTAGTGGAACTAGAATCTGAAATATTTCATAGATTATAATGATATGTAATTAAACATAGTTTATTGGTTGATATGGTGTAACGTCTTCTCCCGGGTGCCACGTACTGAAGCCTTTAGCCAGTTCTCTACATGACAAAAGGCACACCTCCCCATATTCTATAGGATACTAACAGGCTGTGAGGGTCTAATATGTATTGTGGGGAGACTATACACTCTTTATCAATGAAGCATAATTGTGTAAATCAGTATAAAATATGTCCAAGATAGTACAATAAAAAATAATTGACCAACCCATGTATAAATATAATACTAAATAGGGAAAATAAAAAGGACCCAAAAAATTAAATATAAAAATCCATATAATTGTCATGCTTCTCGTGAAAATCCAAAATAATGATATACTAACATCTGCAAATCAGTTCCCAAAATCATGGGAGTTAGGAATTATGACACCAACTACAAGATCATTGATGAATTCTCACCAAACTATGGCCCTTAATTCAATGTATAATGGTTGAATTCACAATTAAAATGGAGATCTTGGATCAAAACAATGAATCAATATCCAAAAAAATAATGCACATAAATAAAGATTTAAATCATTAACAATTGAGAAAAAATCATCCCTCTCTAATGGGTAAGAAATATGGGAGAGATAGGGATCTAAATAAGGAAGAAATCATATACTGGAAGTGGGGTTGATCATTCCACTAGATCTTCAATTTAAAAATAATAGATTTAGGGGGTTCCTTGGAACTGTCATTGGAGCCTCCATAAGTGATGGAAATAATGTAAAGAAAAATAGGGGTGATTACTGATATAAATCTCTGGTTTGGGAAATTTTAATTAAATTTTAATGGATTAATGTCTAGTGATCATGGTTTTCTAGATAGTCAGTGCAGATTAACAAATAGTGCACCGTAACCATGAAACCCTACTGTATGTAGTACAATTTTACTCCTAGGTGACCGCATAGCTTAAAACCTTGTGTGTGAATAGTGAAAACCCCCACTGTCCAAGGGTAGAATGTATCGAGAGGGGCAGAGAGAAGGTTTGGTCTAATCGTTCCCCTTTATAGTGGCCCGAAATAGGGTGCACAATTACCTAGGAAAACCTATATGATTTTCCTTAACTATAATCCAACCATTCACAACCGAATGGTCTTCCAAAATTCTCTAAATTGACACTAAACAATCTATATGAATGAAAAAATCATGGTATGATCAAAAAAAGGGTAAAAAACATGAGAATGATCATGAGAAGCTTCTATGAAGGCCAGGATAATAAAATATCAACACCTTATAACATCTCATCTTGATGTCATACTGACAAGCATCATTAAGCTTATTAGGTAAAATATTTGGGCCACTAAGACCACATATCTGCTTCTACCTCTCTTGTTTCCTCATTAACTCAGCCATGCTTCCATAGTTTTTGGACCAATGACATAGTCCTTCCCCAAAAAAGATTCTCTTTTTGATCTACAATATGATTAATATGCACCTCAAAGGAAACAAAATCATTGATCTCAACATCATAAATTTCAATCACATGAGATAGATTGGGGTGATACTATCTAAGCTATCGCACATGAAAAACATGAAGCATATCACTATACCTCTTTCAAAGAGTCAATTGATATGTTAATGATCTCAGCCTCTCTATAAATAGAAATAGTCTGATATACCTAGGTGTCATAATTACCTACCTCCCAATCTAATGGTCACCCAATCTTGGTGATACCCTAAAGAATATGCGGTCACACATGTAAACACAAGAGGTTGAAAACATTGATCAATTTAAGACATCTATCTACTCTACACCATATTAATATATTTTCAAATCAATTGAACCTGATCTGACACTTTGTGAATGAGAATCTTCCCCAATAACTCTAACACACCCACCTTCATCTGACATATAGGTCATCTACATGGCCTACCATATAGTGCCTCATATTTTTTAATCTGTAATAGTAACCTGATAACAATTTTTATAGGTGAAATAAACTAGTTATATGCGCTTCTTCCCTGGTCTTCCAAATTATAGAATTCATGCTCGTAGAATGTCTTCTAGAAACTATACAATATGCTCTAATTTTCCATCTATCTATGGGTGAAAATCCATAATTAGAAACACCTAGGTGTTGAACACCTTCTATAATCCTTTTAATGAGAATGAAGTAATGATAAAATAAGTTCATTGTAAAGACCCGCAAATTTCGTGGAATTTTTTTCTTAAATTTATGGGAATTTAACGACTCCGCAGTTTCTAACGATATGCCATTCCGAGGCCCAAAGTGCCCGAAACGACCCGTAAGAATTTTGTTAAGATTAAATTATCGTGCGTATGTAGTTTTCCTAAAAAAGTGGAATAAAACTAAAACGGTTACTTGGATCTGAAATCCAAGGCCACCGTTGCGCTCAGGATGGCGGGTTTAACCTAGGGGTGACTTAATTTAATCAACGCGGGCTTCCTGTAACAAAACCCGAAAATGGCATAACCATTAATAAAATAATTAAATAATGTTATTTTATTTTCCAAATGCTTATAACACACAAACATTAAATCAGATTAAAAATCGGAGGCCACTGCTGAACTCGTGAGGGTAGGCCTTCTTTAAGAAGATACTAACATGGGTCGGCGATGGCCACCAGAGAATGTTTTTTTTTGCTGCAAATAAAATTATTTACTGAAAATTATTTTATTTTAAAATTCCTAACTTTTAAACTGTAACTCGGATTGAAAATCCAAGGGTACCGTTTGGTTCGTTGGGGCATGATTCAACTAGGCAGAGCCTAAACTCAACCGGTGCGGGTCGAGGGTTGCTGATATTAATTTTCTGATGTTTTTTTTGTGTTCGTTCAGTAAAATTACGAGCGGCATTTTATAACATTTGTACCAGTGCTCGGAACTGAAATCTGAGGGCACCGTTGAACTCACCGTGTTAGTTATTTTTTAGTGATACCTTCACCGCAGTTGTGTTCTAATGAGAATGGAAGTTAGATTTTGGGGTTTTTTAATTAAATTGAATAAAAATAAAGTGTTAACTTTATTTTTATTTTGGTGGTTGAATCCTCCAAGGGGAGGTTGGAGGTGGGGTCCACCACACCCGAACCTCCAATGGGAGGTTATGGTGGTGGGGCCCACCGAATCAAAACCTCCCAAGGGAGGATATTATTAAGGTGGGACCCATACGGGCTTTAAACTCCATTAAACCCCTAGAAACCCCCAATTAAGTGGTAAGTGTTACATCACAAGTACGTAAGGAATTATGGATTTTCATATCTATGTCTATTTATAAATTAGATTGTGTTTTAGAGGCTTAAAATGAGAATAAATCCAATCTTAAGAATATAATTCTCTAATATTTTTGAAAGATTGTTTTACCACCTTTTGATGGAGAACCATATTTAAATCTATTTTTGGAAAATTTTATAAGCTCAATTTGTCTAAATAAACTTATTCTTTCGTATTTGGATATTGAAATTTACTTTGGATAAATTTTTGGTATTTTTCGAAGAATGTTTATTTTTTAATGAATAGTGAAAAATACTGCATTTTACTTCAGAAATACTTTTTCATATAATTTAATTATATGGATAGATCATATTTTTAATTGGTTTTAAAGTTTAAATAGAATATATTTTTATCATTCAATCCAATGGTTGTCATTGTAAACAATTTCACTTTGAAATTGGATATAAACAATTGTCAATCTTTTGGTAGATATTGTTTCTAAAAAAACCTTCTATTTTTTTTAACAAAGGGAATTATTTTTAAATTAATTATTGCAATTTATGTGTTTGGAATTTTTGAAATGGATTTCATATTTGGAATCAAAAGTTAAAAATTATTTAATTAAGACTTTTTTTGGACATTATGAATAGAAACGACGGTAATTATCTTTAATTATCGTGATTAATTAGTAATCAGGTAGCTAAGGGTAATAAAATAATATCAAAATAATATAAATTGACCCCAACATGTGTCATAATGCTACAAGTTGTGTCATTACCAACCATGGGATGCCTTGTGCCAACTTTGGGACCCCATAGAGTCACTTTTGTGCAATAGTGACATTTTATCTTTTTATTGTTAAAGAAAGTTAAATATAACAATAGTATGTAACACCTAAGTAAAACAATTTTAATTTTGCTAAATAAAAGATATCTTAGACTATAAATATAAATTGGAAAGCTAAAAATATTTCCTACATCATGGTTTTTTTATAATTTTTATATATTAAATACATTCATTTATTTATGACAACATGATGATTCAGTGATTACCTCATTAATGATATATTTAAATAAAATGAAAAGATAATATAAAATCTAAGACATACACTTGTCAAAAACCTATAATATGGGTGGATTTATAACCCTTATCACCTTATCCTTGAAATATATCATTGTGGGCCCTTTAAAATCTGAAACTTATTTTAAAATAAAATTACATTTCTTTACTTTCCAAGAGTGCCCATCCTCCCTCTTATAAAATGCCCCCACCTATGCCCCCTTAACCACTCCTCTCAAGACATTGGAACGGCCAAAGTCTGCTCATTTTATCTCTCCACATCCCTCACTTCATCATAGAAGCCTTACCATAGTCAGAAATCTCTTCAAGAAACCCTTTGGTTCAAACCAAGGGGAGTTACCCGATTTATAGGTAAAGTCTTCTCTAATGATCTTTTGTTTTATTTTGCTTCTCCAACCCCCTAAACTATTTTTATTCCATTCTTTTTTAAAAACACCAGTATCTTCAATATACTAGTATGTTTTTATGAGAAGTATTCGAGCTACACTTACAACACCTCCGTCTATTGGTTAAAGAACATACTGTTTCTGTGGATGGCGAATTATAGCCTCAAAAAACGATGATTATTCAATCTTCTTTAAACACCTTTCATGGTTGCCATTAATATGTCACTCTATTTTTATATGATATATATTAATTTTATGTTTTACTTATGATTAATTATTTTTCATTTATGTCACACCTTTATGGTTTCCATTACAGGTAAACACGATATCTTCATCTTAGGAAGTGCGGACTACCACCCCCTCAAAGTGATTTGAATCGTTAATGACATATGTGGGACGTATAAAAGATTGAGTTAATTATATTACATATGATATTATACTGTAAATATAATATACCTTTATATCCTTATGATTTAATTCTATTAAATATGAAACAGAAATGAAAGTAGCGTTCATGCGTACGTACGGCTTACCGTCTCCATGAATGGTGCATTTCATTTATTACCTCTAAATGTTATGTAATATTATAAATGCATGTATATACTGGATATATATGATATATATGATATCTACATCATGAATATAATTCTGTATATAATTTATATTTTACCACATGAACAACTTGTAATTATAAGAAGTTTATCATTGACTCAACTACCAAAGATCGACAAAATGACCGTTATTAACTTAAATAATTACATAATGTTCATAACATGGTAATTAGTGATATAAAAGGAATAATGAACTTGAAAAGGGTTCTTAGAAAAGTAGAAATTAACTATAGTTTATTATTCAGGAGATTAAAGAACGATCGAGTCAAATCGGACATGGGGCAAGGGACTTCGTCTCAATATCCTTTCATTGAGGCATATATGGTTTTATACACAACATTCTTTTATATGGTGTATAAAACCCTTTTGACTTTTATTTTTATTTAAAAGTAATCTTTTTTATACGAAGTGTTTTACTAAATGACAAAAGGGAATGTTTTTTGTCGTACATATGCGGTGACAACGAATTATCCACCGCCGTGACCATTATTTGAGTTTTGGCTTCTTCTAAAATCCATAAATTGTTTTTTAAATAAAAAATAAATACCATGTTTTAATTTTATTTTATTTTGGTATTGAAAATGGTTTTGATATTTTTTTATTATATCAATGTTTTGTATTGATATCTTGTGATTGAAATGTGGAAATGTAATGTTTCCTTTATGCATGTTTTATGTGATACGATTATGTTATGGTTCTTGGGAATTGTTTATGAAGACGGGTGGTTCCATGATAAACTAAGGGCAGGTGATCCCGATATAGATCTCCAATGCATTGGGTAATGCAAAGGGGATAAACACTAAGGTTTCTCCAAAGATATTAAGGGAATATACTATGATGGGTATTCCAAATGTATCCATGAGGGTTAATCCCTAGGTAAGAATGATATGAATGCCTCAAGTTACAATTATGTATTATGATTTCTATGAGTTATTCATAAATCTTATGATTTCATGAGGTATGTAAAAGTGATTATGTTTTATGAGTAAAGTATGATTTCATTGATTCTTATGAATACATGGACTAATTTCTTCATTCTGTATTTTTATATCCCTTACTGAGCTTCTTATGCTCATCCCATGTTTTTGAAATGTTTTTCATAGG
Organism: Viscum album; assembly: GCA_963277665.1. Classification (NCBI taxonomy): domain Eukaryota; kingdom Viridiplantae; phylum Streptophyta; class Magnoliopsida; order Santalales; family Viscaceae; genus Viscum; species Viscum album. Next base: position 2,066,175,179 of record OY728121.1, read on the forward strand.
TCAAGGGAAAAGTACATGATGTGATGATAGTGTCGAGGATGTGTCATGAAAGAATACATGTTTTATTTTGAATAAGTTTCATATGATGGGGAAAATAAATACTATCTTTTATGTAACAACCTTATTTAAATGTGGAATGTAATTCATGATTTATGATCTAATTTTCTAAAACTCTAAACCTGAACAGATCCCCAATGTGTATTCTTGAAATATCTCAAGATTAAGTAGTGATTGAGGTTTTTTCCTTATAGTTGGTATCAGAGGTTGGTTTAGATAACTTTAGGAGTTAAAATTATATTAAATGATTATCCAAAAATATTTTTTATGGTCAAATTGAAATGATATAGAATTTGAATATTACCACGTTGCTTCATATAAGACATATTTGTTCAGAATGGTTTTCTGTAGAGGAAACAGGGAAGCAGTGCTAGGAAGGCATACAGAAAGAAATGACCATCTGAATCAGCATCTTGAGATGGCCAAAATTGGAACTGAATACTTTGTTGTAGTAATAGTGCAACTGACTCAAGCGATTAATGGTGGTGGTATCCATGCACGATATCAACCAGATAAACCGTAGAGGAACATGTCAGTGGTGTAACATTTCATGAGTCAACATCCCCCATCATTCAGAGGATCATCTAACCATGTGCTAGCTAAAGGGTGGATTAAAGCACTGGAGAATATTTTCAATGTCATGGGGTGTTTAGGGAATCAAAACGTTAGTCTTTCTGTTTACTGTTTGGAGGGTGAAGCAGATCAGTGGTGGTCGATGGTTAAAAATATCAGGGATGCTGATGAGATTTATACTCTTGACTGGGATGAATTCAAATGTATGTTTTTTGAGAAATATTTCCCTAAGGTTGTTCGACTTAGGATGGAAAAATAGTTCTTGGAATTTAGGCAAGAGGATGACTCAGTGGATGCTTATGAGGAAAGGATTACTTGATTGGCAAGGTATGCTCCAAATTTTATCTGAGACCTTGATAGTAAAATAAATCATTTTTACTCAGGATTAAATCCAAAATATCGAAGGTCTTTATCTTCTCTTGAGTTAAAATGTTATGAAAAGCTTGTTCAACGTGTTGAGAAGGTGGAAATGGAGTTTTTTTATGATCAATTGTTCTATAAAAACTAATAGAAGATGAGACTGAGGTGGCAGGAGAAAGGGAATAATCCATCAAAAAGGTCTCATGGTAAGAAAACTAAGTTTTCAGTTTGTGATAAATGTGGTAAAAAGCATTCTGGGGAATGTCTTTTGAATTCTGGAAAGTGCTACCGATGTGGTAAGATGTGACACAAGGCTCGTGTTTGCACTGGAAAAGATCAGGGTGATGGTAAGACCAAATTCGATTTACAGTTAGAGAAATGTTTCTAGTGCAATGAGATGGGTCATTATCCCAACGAGTGTTCGACAAAGAGCTCAAATGATGGGAAGCAGTCAAACTACAAGAAGAAAGCTGTGGTGAAATCCTTTGCAACTAATTCAGCAGATTTTGGGCCATCAAATGAAGTGGTATCAGAAACTTTGTTTTATTCAGATTATGCCACTGTGTTGTTTGATTCAGGGTCTACACATTCTTTCATCTCTGAAAAAATTTCTAGTAAATTTGAAATTCCATCACAAGAATTGACTCTTGATCTTGTGGTAAAAACACCTGGGGGAAATGTTGAGGCAAAAATAATTTCTAAGAATCTTCATATCCTTATCCGTGGAAAGAACTTACTTAAAAACCTTATTGTTTTACCTCTAATATAGTTTGATGTTATCCTGAGTATGCATGGATTGGCTCTATGTTTACCATGCTAAGATTGACTGTAGAGATAAATAAGTTTCTTTTCAGAAAGACTTTCAGTTTGTGTACAAGAATGAATCCTTACTATTGATAACATATCAAGAGGCTGAGAAACATGTAAAATATGGAAATGAATGTTAACTTGCACATATTGTTGAAAACAAAGGAACCGTTCAGATTAATTATGTGCCAGTGGTAAATGAGTATCCTGATGTTTTTTCTAATGAGTTTCCTAGAATAATACCAGATCTGGAAGTTGAATTAACTATTGACTTAGTTCCTGATGCTAATCCAATTTCCAACCCCCCTTATCAAATGGCTCAAATTTAACTTTTAGAGTTTAAGGAGCAATTGTATGATTTATTAGAAAAAGGTTTCATTCGACCTAGAACATCACCATGGCGTGATCCTATCTTATTAGTTAAAAAGAAAGATGGTTCAATGAGACATTGTATTGATTATAGATCCTTGAATAACATCACTGTTAAGAACAAATAACCTTTGCCTCATATCGATGATTTGATTGATCTGCAAGAGGGGGATCAATATCTTTCGAAGATTGACCTGAGATCGGGGTATCATCAGTTGAAGGTAAAGGAATAATATATCCCAAGACTGTGTTTCATACAAGATATGGCCATTATGAATTTGTAGTAATGCCTTTTGGGTTAACCAATGCTCCTACTGTATTCATGGATCTTATGAATAGAATTTTCCATGAGTACTTGGATAAGTTTGTGGTTGTTTTCATTGATGATATTTGGGAGTTTTCTAAAAGTAAAGATGAGCATGAAAGTCATTTAAGGTTTATCTTGCAAACCATAAAAGAAAATTAATTGTATGGGAACTTCATCTAGTGTGAGTTTTGGTTGAAACAAATTTGTTCCTTGGTCACATTGTTTCTAAAGATGTAATAACTGTTGATCCTACAAAAAAAGGTTGTTGAAGAATGGCCAAGACCCACAAATGTAACTGAGATTCTTAGTTTTCATGGTTTGGCAGGGTATTACTGAAAGTTTGAAAAAAAATTCACAGTTATCTAGTACAATGACTAAGCTAACTTGGATGGGTGTTAAGTTTATCTGAACAAAAGAATGTGATGATTGTTTTCAGGAATTGAAAATAAGATTGGTGAATTCTCCAGTTTTGGCACTACCTTCTCGGAATGGGGAGTTAGTTGTCTACAGTGATTCTTCATTGAAAGGAAATGGTAGCGTCCTAATGTAGAATGATCAGGTAATTGCTTATGCTTCACGTCAGTTGAAAAATCCTGAGGTAAAATACCCTACACCTGATTTGAAATTATCTGTTGTGTTTTTCACTTTAAAAATATAGAGGCCTCATTTGTATGGTGTAAAGTGTGAAATATATACTGATCACAAAATTTTAAAGTATATATTCACTCAGAAATAATTGAACATGAGATAGCGGAGATGGATAGAATTAATCAAGGATTATGATTGTACAATTCGTTACCATCCGGGAAAAGCAAATAAAGTGGTTGATGATTTGAGTCGAAAAATTAATACTTCATTACCCATGTTATATTTGGAATTTTATCCTTTGGTTAAGGATTTTATGAACTTTGGCATAGATGTTGTTGGTGCAGGATGTTCTTCTATTTTGTTTCTGGTATCAATGACATCTTCTCTATCAGACAGAATTAAGCAAGCACATAAGCAAGATAGTGAGTCGCAGAAAAAGGTAGAGCTGGTTCAGAAGGGTAAGTTTCATGAATTCAACATTGATAATGATTGTGTTTGGGGATTTAGGAAGAGATTGTGTGTGCCTTATGATTCATATTTGAAGAGAGAGTTGTTATGTGAAGCTCATAGTTCTCTATTTTCAGTTCATCCTGGAAGTACTAAGATGTATAGAGATCTTCTGGAGTATTACTGGTGGGATGGAATGAAAAGAGACATTGCAGATTTTACTATGAAATCATTGAATTTTCAACAGGTTAAAGAAGAGCGTCAGTTACCGAAAGGGATGCTTCAGCCTTCACCAGTGCCAGAGTGGAAATGTGAGAATATATCCATGGACTTCATTGTGGGATTGTCAAAGACATCTCGATGTAATAATGCAGTCTAGGTTATTGTTGATTGGTTGACTAAATCTGCTCATTTCCTTGCTTTACGAGATACTTTTTCTCTAGATCAACTATCTCATTTGTATCTTAAAGAGATAGTCAGGTTACATGGAGTCCCCCTCTCCATTGTATCTGATCATGATCCTAGGTTTATTTCTAACTTTTGGAAAGGCCTTCAGAAGTCGTTGGGTACTGAATTAAATTTTAGTACAGCTTTTCATCCTCAATAAGATGGTCACTCCGAACAAACAATTCAGACATCAAAGGATATGTTACATTCTTATTCAATGTATTTTCATGGAAGTTGGGACCAACATCTTTCTTTGGTTGAGTTTTCTTATAATAACAGTTTCATTCCAGTAAACAGATGCCACAAATTGAGGCATTACCTGGGAAGCGGTGTCAAACTCTAGATTTTTGGGATGAAGTGGGTGAAGAGAAGTTGATCGGACTAGAATTGGTATAATAGTTGGTAGAAAAAGTTCAGCTGATACAGAAACACATGAGAACAGCTCCGAGCAGGCATAAACGTTATGCAGAAAACAGGAGGAAGGATCTCTCTTTTGAGGTAGGTGATCATGTGTTTTTCAATGTTTCACCATGGAAAAGTGTGATGCGATTTGGTAATAAAGGAAAGCTGAGTCCAAGGTTCATTGGACCATATGAAATTTTGGAGAGAGTTGGATCAGTTTCATACCGAGTGGCTTTACCTCCGAGTTTATATTAGGAACACAATGTTTTTAATGTTTCAATGTTAAGTAAGTACATGCCAGATCCATCTCATGTTTTGAGTCCAGAGGTAGTTTAGTTAGAAGAGAACCTATCTTATGAGGAACAACAGGTCCATTTTCTTTACCACAGGGAGCATTTATTCAGAATAAGTTGATTCATCATGTAATGGTTTTTTGAAAAAACCACATGATTGAAGAGGCAACATGGGAATCTGAAAATGCAATGAGGGATAAATACCCCAACTTATTCAATAAGTAAATAAATTTCGGGGACACAATTTTAAAAAGGGGGGAAAGGATGTAACATACCATGCAAGTAAAGAATTATTTATTTTCATATCTCTATCTATTTATGAATTAGATAGTGTTTTAAAGGCTTTGAATGAGATTAAATCCAATCTTAATCATAGAATTCTCTAATATTTTTAAAATATTGTTTTACCACCTTTTGATGGAGAACCATTTTAAAATATTTCTTTTGACAATTTTATAAGCTCTATTTTTCAAAATAATCTTATTCTTTAGTATTAGGACATTGAAATTTTCATTGGATAATTTTTTTTTATTTTTCTGACAATGTTCATTTTGTAATGAATAGTGAAAAATACTGCATTTTACTTCATAACTACTTTTTCATCTAATTTAATTATATGGACAGATAATATTTTTAATTGGTTTTAAAGTGTAAATAGGATATGATTTTATCATTTAATTCCAATGGTTGTCATTGGAATTAATTTCACATTGAAATTGGACATAATCAATTGTCAAACTTTTGATAGATATTGTTTCTAAAAAACCCGCTATTTGTTTTGACAATGGGAATTATTTTTAAATTAAATATTGTAATTTTTGTGTGTGTAATTTGGTTAAATGGATTTCATATTTGGAATCAGAAGGTTCAAATTATGTAACTAATACTCTTTTTTTTGACACTATGAATAGTAACGATGGTAATTATCTTTAATTATCGTGATTAATTAGTAATCGGGTAGTTAAGGGTAACACAAATAATATCATAATAATATAAAATGACCCCAATATGTGTCTCAATCCTACTGGTTGTGTCATTCCCGACCATGGGATGCCTTGTGCCAACTTTGATACCCCATGGAATCACTTGTGTGTGATAGTGACATTTTATCTTTTTATTTTTAATGAAAGTTAAATATAACAAAAGGATGTAACACCTATGTAAAAAAGATTTAACTTTGTCTCCATAAATAATATATTAACCAATAAATATTCATTTTAAAGATAAAAAAATTTCCTACATCATGGTAATTTTTTTATAATTTTTAGACATTAAATAAATTAATTTATTTATGACACCATGATGATACTCTGATTACCTCATTAATCAAAGATTTAAATAAAATGAAAATATAATGTAAAATATAAGACTTAAAATTGTAAAAAATCTATTGGATGGGTGGATTTAGAACCATTATCACCTTACCCTCGAACTATATCATTGTGGGACCTTTAAAATCCGAAACTCAATTTAAAATAATGTAACATTTGATAACTTTCCAAGAGTACTCCTCCTATCTCTTATAAAAGGCCCCCACCTCTACCACCTTACCCACACCACTCAAACTATTGGAATGGCCAAACTATGCTCATTTTATCCCTCCAAATCCCTCTATTCATCATAGAATCCTTAACTTAGGATGAAATATCTTCAAGAAACCCTTTTGGTTCAAACCAATGGGAGTCACCCGATTTAAATGTAAAGTCTTCTCTAATGTTCTTTTGTTTTATTTTGCTTCTCAAACCTCCTAAACTCTTTTAATCCCTTTCTATTGTAAAAAAACCAGTATCTTCAAATATACTCATATTTTGTTATGAGAATGATTCGAGCTACACTTACACACACCTCTGTATAATGGTTAAATAACATACTGTTTCTGTGGATGGTGAATTACTGTCTCACGAAACGATGAGTGTTCAATCTTCTTTTAACACCTTTCATAGTGTACTTTAAGATGTCACTCTATTTATATATGATATATATTATATTTATTATTTCCTTATGATTCTTTATTTCTCATTTATGGCATACCTTTATGGTTTCCATTATGGGTAAACGAGATATCTTCATTTCAGGAAGTACGGACTACCGCCCCCTCAAAGTGATTTGAATCGTTAATGCCATATGTGTGACATATAATGGATTGATTTAATGATATTATATATGATATTATACTGGAAATATAATATACCTTTATATCATTATGATTTCATTCCATTAAATATGAAATATAAATGAAAGTATCATTCATGCGTACGTACAGCTTACCGTCTCCATGAACGGTGCATTTCATTTCATACCTCTAAATGTTGTGTAATATTATAAATGCATGTATATACTAGATATATAGGATATATATGATATCTACATCATGAATTTAATTCTGGATATAATGGATATTTTACCACATGAACAACTTGTAATTATTTGAAGTTTTTTTATGACACAAGTACCAAAGATCAAAAAAATGACCGTTATTAACTTAAATAATTACATAATGTTTATAACATGGTAATAAGTGATATAAAAGTAATAATGAAGTTGAAAAATGTTCTTAAGAAAGTTAAAATTAACTCTAGTTTATTATTCCGGATATTAAAGAATGATCGAGTCAAATCGGACATGAGGTAAGGGAATTTGTCTAAATCTCCTTTCATTGAGGCATATTTTGTTTTATACACAACATTCTTTTATATGGTGTATAAACCCATTTTGAATTTTACTTTTTATTCAAAAGGAATATTTTCTTATAAGGAGTGTTTTACTAAATGACAAAAGGGAGTGTTTTTTCATCATACGTATGTGGTGACAACAACTTCTCCACCGCTGTGACCATTATTTGAGTTTCGGCTTCCTCTACAAGGCATAACATTTTTTTAAATAAAAAATAAATACCATGTTTTAATTTTTTAATTTTGGTATTGAAAATGGTTTTGATAATTTTTTTATTATATCAATGTGTTGTTTTGATATATTATGATCAAAATGTGGAAATGTAATGTTTCTATTATGCATGTTTTATGTGATATGATTATGTTATGGTTCGTGGGCATTGTTTATGAAGACGGGTGGTTCCATGATAAAAAAGGGTGGGTGAGACCAATATAGCTCTCCAATAAATTGGGTAACGTGAAGGGGTTAAACACTATGTTTTCTCTGAAGAGATTTAGGGAATATTATGTGATGGGTATTCCAAACGAACCCATGAGGGTTACTCCCTACTTAAGAATGATATCAATGCCTCAAGTTACATTTATGTCTAATTATTTATATGAGTCATCTATAAATCTTATGATTTCATGAGGTATGTTAAATTTATTATGTTTTATGTGTAAAGTATGATTTCGTTTATTCTTATGAATACATGGACTAATGTTTTCATTCCATATCTTTATATACCTTACTGATCTTTTTATGCTCATCTGATGTTTTTGAAATGTTTTTGAAAGGTCAAGGGAAAAGTGCATGATGTGATGATAGTGTAAAGGAAGTGTCAATAAAGAATCCATGTTTTATTTTAAATAAGTTTCCTTTGATGGGAAAAATGAATACTGTCTTTTATGTAACCACCTTGTTTTAATGTGGAATGTAATGCATGATTTCTGATCTAATTCTCTAAAACTATAAACCTGAAAAGATCCTCAATTTGTATTCTTGAAATATCTCAAGATTAAGTACTCTTTAATGGTTGGGCCTTATAGGGAGCCTCTTCACCTTCCCCCTCAATTTAGTGAGCCAACTCCACCCATTTAATTAATTGAAGTAACATAATTAATTTGAATCCTTGAATTCCTGCCAACCATTTAAAATAATAGATAGTATATTATATTTGGGGTTGGAAACATTCTTTTGGTGGAAATTTGAGAGAGGAGCCTTGGAAGAACTTGGAGAACTTTATTCTCCCAATGAAGAACTCCCCTCTCTAACGAAGAACGACAGATATCTCTCTCTCCGACTTCAACAGGGGAAAGAAGCGGAAACACTGCCATCCTTGAAGAATGCTGACAATGTCAACTTCTTCTTCTTCTTCTGACGTCAATGGAATGACATCCGCCTTACCGCGAATACGTCAACGAATATTGATATACAAGTTGGGGGGATTTGAGTATTTTTTATATATGAGTATAAACCTCTGTTTTTCGTCATTCAAATTTCTAGATTATGGTATTCTAAATGTTACCGCCACGACGAAGAGGGCTCGGACCACACGAACACAGCCCTACCCTCCCCCTTTGGTTGTTCTTATTTGTTGATGATGGAGGCGGTCCGCGAAGAAGCTGGCGGCGCAAGGCCGCTGGGTCACCACAAGGGTGTGGCACTGTCGTGCCGCGTAGAGAATTGTGCCATGTCCAGGTGGGCCGTGGAGGTGTCGGAGGGGCATGGTGTCATCGCACCGCGCTAGAAGGAAGTGCCGCGGCCAAGAGGGCCATGGATTTTGGACGACGAGTGTGGTGTCGTCGCACCGTGTCAAGGAGCCAGAAGTTGCGCACAGGTTCGGTCGCGGCGGAGGAGGCGCAACACCGACGCACCCCGCAGAGGCTAGCTAAACTGCAGCGTCGTCGTGCCACGGTGGAGGAGCCAGGGATGGATGGCTGATCCAGCCTCCTGTTTCCACTACAGGAGGACCCCCTTTGGTCTCTCGGTTCATCAAAATGGCTTCTAGCGCTGGTTCCTTCGGAAGCAAGGGGGCACTACACCCCCCCACGGCGTGGCCAACCGGGCCACCCGGCCTGCCGTCAGGCCGCCCTCGGGTCGGGTCGTTCCTTTGGGCTGGGCCACCCCTTTGGTCCAACTCAAACCCATGGACAGGTTCGGACCCCAGTTTGGACCAGGGTCGGGTCGGGTCGGCCCGACTACGTTGGACCGGACCCAGTCTCGTTTCGACGGTTTACACCTTTTCGCCCATATCTCGGGCTATGGGTGTCCGATCGACGAACTGTTTACGACAAAGGAAATATTAGAGTGTGAGGGATCTATTGGAATACCCCACTTGAGGTTTGGAAATGGTTGGAGTATGGTGGGGTTGGTTTGAACCTAAAAACCAACTGGGCCCCTGGAACGGAAATGCCAATAACTCACTGACTGGGCATCCGATTGACGTACCGTCTATCGCGTTGGAACCCTTATGACATGGCGGTCCTTTGGGTTACTCCTTTTTGGAATTTAGTGGTGGTCGAGGTATGACCAATATTTCGAGGGAAGATTCTACTGAACTCGTGTGCACTGGGTGTGAGGAATCCAGTGGTTGATAGTGAGGCGGAGGTTGGAGACAGATCATACGGAGGTCAGTACTTAATGATCCTGTGTGGGTCAGCGCGTACCGATCCTGTGTGGGTCATACCCTGTGTAGTTCAGTTCTCAATGATAATATGTGGGTCAGCGCATACCGATCATGTGTGGGTTAGATCCTGTGTGGTTCATCACTCAGTGATCCTGTATGGGTCAGTGCATACCAATCCTGTGTGGGTCAGATCCTCTATGGGTCATTGTGGGGTTTAGTACATATCGATCCTATGTGGTTTAGACTCTGTATGGTCAGAATCATTGCCTCTTGTAAAAATAAGATGATGTATCTTTTCGACTAATCATCTTTACTTCTTTACTTCTTCGTAGCACTTCGCGACAGGAGGAGTTCTCCAGTAGTCGTGGTTTCAAAAATGAAAATCATGGTTTGAGCTGAGTCAATGACATTAATGTTTTCCTCATGAATGAGAAGGGTTACCAAATAACTTAGGTATATGTATGGTCATATACCTAAGTATGTGTGATCCATTGATTTCATACAATGGGGTTAACCTTGTTGGATTTTGTGAGACCATGAGAGTCTTAGGGTCCTACTGAGTATCATTATACTCACCCCTACACGGGCTATTCCCACACCTCACTGTGTTGGTTACAGACAATGGACATTGCTGATTGGGATAGAGAGTAGAATAACTGGACGATACCCAGAGGTGGACCACTCGGTTGGATGTACTCGGAGCGGACGGATGGACTTGGGGTGATGAGGAGGCCATATGTGCCCACCCATCAGGTGGGAATCCCAGAGGATGACCTAGTAGCTGCTTTATTTCTTTTCTTACGATATTATGGATTTACTCCTTTGATGCTATTCGCCAGCCCCTGGCCTATGGATGGTGGGCATGGGGTAGTCACTGCATGGGCCCTGAGGATGGGTTGTGGCAAATTGGTATCAGAGGAGTCGGTTCTACCGTAGAACATAGAACTATAATCATTATTTTCTATGAAGAAATAATGTTAAGGGTACCGAGTGTGGTTTTCAGTGCATGGAGTCTAGTGTTGGTGTGGCGGCTATCGTATCTGTACACCAAGACCCTAACTACAGATTTCCGACATAGGGATTGAAAACAATGATTGTGTGCGTGTCCTTAAAAGTTTTCTAAATTCTGCTCAACCACGTATAAACTTTTGACTGTGGTGCACCTATTCCTTATCAGGATGCCTCCACACAGACAACCAGTTAGGGTTCCTGAGATAGTACTCGATGATGGCCCACCGAGTGATGAGGCTCCGGTGTAGGTCCATCTTTATATGTTGTCACCTTCGGGTGGTGTACCACCAGCACCACCACCCATTGGGCAGCAGATTCCACCATCCGCATTAGAGGAAGGTGCACGACGACTGAGCATGTTGCATGAGATTCAGCAGTAGAGGCCTCTGAGGTTTCGAGGTGAGACTGATTCTCATGCAGCATTGGACTATATAGAGGCGATTACTGGAGTTTTTCGCCTTGTTGAGACACTAGTAAAGTAGATGTTGATCATAGATACTCATCTTTTTCAGTGAGTTCCCATGAGGATGGTCCGCATTGTGATGAGGTTTCGGTACTTAGGCTGTTTTCCGAGATTGTACCCTCAGGTAGTGTGCCAACTATATCACTGCTCGTTGGTCAGTAGACACTACCAGCGGTACCGGTAGAGAACACTTGTAGGATTAGTGCCTTACATGTGTTTCAACATCAGATAATCCTCATGTTCTGAGGCATGCCCGAATCACAGGAAGATGAGAACTAGTTTAAGAAGGTGGCTGAGAGTTCCCTTCAGCTTCTATAGTTTTGGCAAGATAACATGTCGGTAGTTGAGTATTCATCGAGGCGTACCGACCAATCCTGGTACTTGATGAATTCGAAGTGAATAGAGCTTCATGTCTTGGACTTCTAATCGAGGTGTGTTTAAGATCAACTGAGCCAGCACTTTTCCCTTATTCATTCCTACTCATATTAGGGTGTTAGAGAGAACCATTGTGTTTGAATGTTCTTTGGCTGATCAGATACAACCAGTGAATGTTAGTAGTGGGAAAGTAGGAAACTGGTGCCACTCTCAAAAACATGGGAATGCAATAAGTTTCAGGAATAGGATGTGACATGGATAGATAAATATGTCAGGCAGTAGATGTGGAAGCAAAGCTTGGAGAGCAGCATGAGGTGGTTTTCATTTCGACATGTTACAACCACCCACCTTTGTAGTTCCCGCCATGCTCAGGGAGCTGGAGGTATGGGGAAGAGAGTAGATGCATGAGGACAAGGAGTGTGACCCAAGGGATCTAAGAATTATTCAAGGTATAGTCTGTGTCTACTACTAGTTGTTGTATCAATAGACATAGGTACTAATCATTCCATCCTTACATTAATCTTGTCATAGACATAGAGTTTCCGTTTAAATTGTTGAGTTGAACCTAACATCTAGAGATACCTGTGGGAGGAGACTCGATAATCACACTTACACTGACTGTGTGATCTGACCCTCGAGGTGAGAGTTTTGGTTGGAACCTCTTGGTGGCAGTGTCGAGGACATACGAAATTAGTTTGGGTATGGACTAGGCAACCGCAGTTCATAAAAATATTGACTGATTAGGAAAAAAGTTGTGGTTTATCTACAACATTGGATTAGGGTTTTCTTGGTAGGTGAAAAAGGAAACCCAGACAGCACAGTATAATATAATGCATAGAAGGGTGCAGCTGATCACTCGTGAGTCTTCCGGTCTCACCCTCATGGCAGCAGAAGTTTAGAGTTATCAGTTCCTAACAGGAGTGGCTAGAGTTCCTCTAGGACTATGACTTTGGTATAGTATATAATCCTGGGATGGGGGAACATGGTAGCAGACACACTCAGCATGAGGTCTTCCTGTAGCTTCTAAATTGAGGTGGTGGGGAAGCTAGCAACTTTAAAGATATCCTTTGTGGATAGAGATGGGGTATCCTTTCTACAGTCTCTCACAATCACTCCTCCACTTCTTCAGCGAGTCAGGGAGGCACAACACGGAGACAAATACTGCGAGACACGACGTGCTTGGATATCCAGAGGACAGGCACCTGATGGATTTTCTAAAGGTGGGGATGACATCATCCTCTTTAGAGGACGTACAATGGTACCTATAGCACTTTAAGAGGAACTGTTGAGGGAGTTCCACACTTCCCATCTAGCCGTACTTCCAGGAGTCACAACTCGATTTGGGTGACTGTCCATCAACTCACCATGGTGGCCCACTTCCTACCGATCAGAGAGCGGGGTTCAGTAGAGAACTTAGGGCACCTCTACATACGGGAGATTGTACGACTTCATGGTGTTCTATCGAATATTGTCTCCAACTGTGATGTACGATTTTCTTCTCAGCTATGGAAAGGGTTGCAGGAAGCTTTGGGATGCAACTTTGTTTAAGCAATGCCTTCCATTCTCAGACGGATGGTCAGACATGATGGACCATTCATACCCTTGAGGACTTGGTACGAGCTTGTGTCCTCAACTTCAGTCGCAGTTGGGAGGACCACCTACCATTAGTGGAGTTTTCTTACAACAACAGCTACCACTCCACCATAGGGATGACACCTTTTGAGGACTTGTATGGTCGACCTTGCAGATCACCACTGTGCTGGACAGACCCAGGGTAGTCAGCACTAGTGGGACCAGGGATGGTATGAGCTACCACGGAGAATGTGCAGATCATCTAGGAGTAGATGAAGACTACATAGAGCAGACCGAAGTCATATGCTAACAGGAGCCGAAGGCCTCTAGAGTTTGAGGATGGTGACCACATTTTTCAACGGGTCTCACCTCGACGAGGTCTACATAGATTTGATCGAGATGGCAAGTTATCTCCAAGATTAATTGGACCATTCCAAGCCCTCATCAGAGTAGGAGAGGTGGCTTACCACCTGGCTCTTCTACCTTAGTTGCACCGAGTGCACGAAGTCATCCATGTATCTTGGCTGAGGAGATACGTGTGTGACCCTTCTCATATCAACGACCATGGGAAGCTGGATATCGATGACGGGGAGACTTTAGCGGAGGTTCCTATAGAGTTTGAGGATCGACAAGAGCTGGTCATATGTGGACGATCGATACCTTTGGTGCACATACGCTGGTTGCACGGGAACCTCCAGGAGATCACATGAGAGTGGGAGGCTCAAATGCATGCCCAGTACCCCCTTTTGTTTCAATAATTTGAGTTGTAGCTTATGGGGACGTAAAGTCATGATGTGGGGAGAATTTAAAAAAATATAAATTCTCTGAAAATTTATTTCTTAAATTCATGGGAATTTCACGAGTCCACTGTTTCTGACAGTGCGTGATTCCGAGGCCCGGAGTTCCCGAAATGATCTGTCGATGTTTTGTTAAGCTTAAATTAACGCACTTATGTAGTTTTCCTGAAAAAGTGGAATAAATCATAAATGGTAACATGGATCAGAAATATGAGGCCACTATTGTTCTCAGGATGGAGGGTTTATTCTAGGAGTGACTTAAGTTTTGTCGGTGCGGACCTCCTGTGAGAAAACCCGAAAATGGCATAACCATAAACAAAATAATTAAATAAAGTTATTTTATTTTTCAAATTCTTATAACTCACAAACAGTAACTCGAATTAAAAATATGAGACCACTGCTAAACTCATGAGTGTAGAATTTCATTATGTAGATACTAAATTTGGTCGGCGAGAGCCACCAGGGAATGTTTGTTTTTGGCTACAAGTAAAATAATTAAGTGAAATTTATTTTATTGTAAAATTCATAACTTTTAAACGGTAACTCGGATTGGAAATCCGAGGGTACTGCAGGGTTCATTGGGGTGTGATTTAACTAGGAATAGCCTAACCTCAACTAGCGCGGGTCGAGGGTCACTGATATAAATTTTACGATCTTTTTTTAGGTTCGTTCAGTAAACGTGCGATCAGCGTTTTATATCATTTGAACTATTTCTCGGAACTGAAATCATGGGCCATCGTAAAACTCACAACGTTAGTGTTTTCTTAGTGAGACCTTCACCATAGTTTTGTTCTAATGAAAATGGATGTTAGATATTTGGGTTTTTTAATTAGATTGAATATAATTAAAGTGTTAAATTTATTTTTATTTTGGTAGTTGAAAGCTCCAAGGGGTGGTTGGAGGTGGGGGCCACAACACCCGAACCTCCAATGGGAGGTTATGGTGGTGGGGCCCACCCGATAAAAACCTCCCTTGGGAGGATATTATTAATGTGGAACCCACACAGGCTTTAAACTCCTTTAACCCCCTTGGAACCCCTAATTATGTGGGCAGCCTCTTCACCTTCCCCCTCCATTTAATGAACAAACTCCTCCCATTTAATTAAGTGAATTTACTTAATTAATTTGAATCCTTTAAATTCTTACCAACCATTTAAAATAATAGATATTCTATTATTTTTGGGGTTGGAAACATTCTTTTGGTGGGAATTTGAGAGAGGATCCTTGGAAGAACTTGGAGAACTTTATTCTCCCAACGAAGAACACCCCTCTCTAATGAAGAATGACAAACATCTCTCTCTCCTACTTCAACCGGGGGAAGAAGAGGAAACACCGCCGTCCTTGAAGAGCATATATGACGTCAACTTTTTCGTCTTCTTCTGATGTCAACAGAATGACATCCACCTTACCGCGAATTCGTCAATGAATATCGATATACAAGGTGGTCAGATTTGAGTTAATTTTATATATGATTATAAACCTCCATTATTCATCGTTCAAATTTCATAATTATTGTATTCCAAATGTTATCTCCATGAAGGGGAGGGCTCATACCGCACGAAGAAGGAACAACCATCCCCTGTGGTTGTTCTTATTTGTTGATGACGGAGGCAGACCACGAAGAAGTCGGTGGCGCAAGGCCGCTAGGTTGCCACAAGGGCGCGGCACCGTCCTGCCGCTTAGAGAATAGATCCATGGTCAGGAGGGCAGCGGCGGTGTCGGAGGGGCGTAGTGTCGTCGCACCGCACTGGAAGGAAGAGTCGTGGCTAGGAGGGTCGCGGTGATTGGACGATGAGTGTAGCGTCGTTGTGCCATGTGGAGGAGCCGGAGGCCACGACTAGGCCATGTCGCGGCAGAGGAGGCACGATGCCGGTGCACCGCGTGGAGGCTAGCTAAACAGCAGTGCTGTTGTGTCGGGGTGGAGGAGCCATGGGTGGCCGGATGAGCCAGACGCTGGTGCGCTTTATAGGCAAGACCCCACAAGTCTCGCCGTTCATCAAACTGGTGCCTAGCGTTAGTCCCTTCGGAAGCCAGGGGGCGCCGCACCCCCCCCCCCCAAGGCGTGGCTAGTCGGGCCACGCGACCAGCCACCAGGCCGCCCTTGGGATGGGCCGCCCTCGGGCTGGGCTGCCCTCGGTCTGGGTCATACCCACGGACCGAGTCGGACCCCAGTCCAGACCCGTGTCTCTCTGGTAAGTCTAACTAGGTCGGACCGGACGTCATCCCATTTGGACAATTAACACATTTTTTCCCATATCTCGGGCTACGAGTGTCCGATCGACGAACAGTTTACGGAAACATATATCCCAGAGAGAGATGGTTCTATTGGAAAACCCCACATGAGGTTTGGACACAGTTGGAGTACGGTCAAGTTGGTTTGAACCTAGAAACCAACCGGGCCCTTGGTACAGAAATTCCAATAACTGACAGACCGGGCGTCTGATTGACATACCGTCAGTCGCATTGGAACCATTATGACATAGAGATGATTTGGGTTACTCCTTTTTTGAGATTAGTGGTGGTCAAGGTATGACTGATATATTAAAAAAAGATTATAATGAACTCATGCGCACTAGGTGCGAGGAATCCAATGGCTGATAGTGAGGTAGAGGTTGGTGATAGATCATACAGAGGTCAGCGCTTAACAATCCTGTGTGGGTTAGTGCATACCGATCCACTGTTGGTCAGATCCTGGGTGGGTCACCGTTCAACAATCCTATGTGGGTTAGTTTATACCGATCCTATGTGGGTCAGATCCTATGTGGTTCCACACTCAGCGATACTGTGTGGGTCAGTTCATGTCGATCCTTTGTGGGTCAAATCCGGTGTGGGTCATTGTGGGGGTTAGTACCTATCGATCATGTGTGGTTCAGACTCCGTATAGTCATAAGTAGTGCCTCTTGACAGAATAATATGATCTAGTTTTGCGACTAATCATTTGTACTTCTATACTTCTCCATAGAACTTCACTATACGAGGAGTTCTGCAGTAGCCATGGTTTCTAAAATGAAAATCCTGGTTTGATCTGAGTCAATGAATTTCGTGTTTTTCTCATGAATGAGATGGGTTACTAAATAACTTAGGTATATGTATGGAAATATACCTATGTAAGGGTTATCCGTTGATTCTGTACTTTGTGGTTATCCTAGTTGGATTTTTTGAGACCTTGAGTGTCTCGGGGTCCCTACTGAGTATCATTACACTCACCCCTGCATGGGCTATGCCCGCACCTCATTGTGTTGGTTGCAGACGATGGACAGTGCTAATCAGGATAGATAGTAGAAGAACTTGACGATACCCAGAGGTGGACCACTCGGCGAGACATACTCGGAGCGGACAGACGGACTTGGGGTTCTGAGGAGGCCATTTGTGCCCACCCATCAAGTGGGAATCCTAGAGGACAGTCCAGTATCTTCTTTACTTCTTTTCTTCAGTTGTACTAGATTTTCAGTTGTATTGTACTTAACTATTGGCCTTGTTTTTCCAGCCCGTTTACTTTCAGCACACCCTTTTTGTATACATTTTTGTTTAGTGATTTTCTCCCAGTTGTGTACTATGATTGTGTGTGTTTACTTCTTATGATGGCAATGTCTTCCCAGATTAGGGATTTACACCTTTGGTTCTAGTCCCCAGCCCATGGCATATGGAAGGCAGACTTTGGGTAGTCCCAGCATGGGCCCCGAGGACATGTTGTAAAATTCAAGAAGAAATACTCTGCAAAACTCAAATAAAACGAATTATCTCCCAAACTTACAATTTACCTAACATATTAACCGTGAATGTTTCATATATAGGCATGAAATTTGATACTTTCTTCAATGGGTCCACAATCGCCCATATCGCGTTATTATTCTAAGAAGTCCTCATAAGACACCCCAAGAATTCCATGGTAATGTCACCCCACATCTATTATGGAATGGGAAACATGTGTAACTAAATATAGGGTAACTAATACACAGAAATCACCTACTGAAAGATGTAGCATCATTTCATGATACCAATAATATCTGTTTTTATTCCCATCAACTAATACATTCAATTTAGGTCATGATACATTTTTTTGAATCCTGTATATACCACCCACATTGAGTCATGAAACTCATGTATCATCTCCTCACACATATGCATAGGCACAACTACATAGAATGGAGACATGGATGATCTCAGCCTCATCTACAATCTAATATGGAGTTGTCTCCCCATCGTAAAGAGTGTACGGAAACATTAGAAAATCTAGACCCTCCTATTTACTCTCCTTATTCTTGTTAATATATGTAGACTCAATAGATAAGGAAACTATGTCCATCTTCTCCTAGACATATGGAACCTCTATATACATCTCATCCAGTTGGGTCCTTATCTTTCTCTCAAAACTATACTCATGGACTTCATGAGTCTATGTCCTCTAGATCAATGCATCAACAACACTATTTCCATTCTTGGGTGTATAGGCTAGCTCAATGTCAAATGTCTACATATACTCAAGCCACACCCTCGACCGAAGGTTAAAATATTAATTTCAAAATATATAATTTAATATTTTGGGATCAGTATACATAATAATATTTTCACTCAATATGTAATTCTGCCAACACATTATAGCCTAATCTACCACAGCTAACTCGAGATCGTCTATAGGACATTTTGTGTGGCCTAAAATGTCATGATCCATATTACATGACTCAATAACTCAAAATAAAAAATAAACTCTGGCCAATAATAGATGAATCAATAAATAATCTATAATACCCATCAAAATCTGGTAGGATCAAAACTGGTGTGGTAGTAAAATGCTTCTTTTACTCCTAGAATGAATTATCACATGCTCCAGAACATCCAAAAATTATACCCTTCTTATTGAAACCTAAAATTTGTGCTACCAAATTAGAAAATTCATTTAAAAATCAATGATAACAACACTCCAAACCTAGAAAACTTCATATATCAAAAAAAATATTGGGATTCTCCCAAGAAACAACTCCATGAAAACTATTTGGGTCCACCAACACTACTTCTTCTAGGATGATGTGTCCCAATAAATGTAACATATCGATCCATAATTGAAACATAGATAGTTTGGTGATTATTTGATGTTATCTCAGTGCACTCTGGTTGGTTTCAATATGTTGGTAATGATCATCATGAGTCATGTATTTCACCAAGTTGTCATCTACAAAAAGAAACCACAAACTGATCTAGGTACAGGTGGAAGAATTGTTTCATCTATTCCATAAACACATATAGTTCATTCTTCATCCAAAATGGAATCATGATGAACAAATATATTCTATACTAGGTTCAAAAATAACTATGTGCTATATCAGTAGGTGTAACTATCAACTAATGATACCATGATCTCAAGTCCTACAAGGTGAAAACACAAGAACCCCTCAACTGGTCAAAGATATCTATGATACGTAGAATAGGATACTTGTTCATAACTGTCATTTAGTTCAACTACAAGTAAACGACATGTAAATGTAATGTCCTACCAACCTTCTGAGAAAATGAACTAAATAACCCCAAGGTGTCATGCTCTGGTGGATAAATACCTTGTCCCTCAATTATTCTAGCTCGTTTTTATGGTCAGTAAGAATTATTATTTCTATTCTACATGATTTAATGGAATCAAGTTCAACTCATTTCATGAGCTCAATTGTGAACTCAACATCTCTCTTGCATGGCAGCCCTAATCTAGAAATACATCTGGAAATTTATCCACTATGGGTGGAAAGTCAATGTTCTTAACACCAAATTTATCTAACAAAATACTTCCAACATGACTGGTGAGATCCTCAATTTGTTGATGAACATTCTCTATATGGCCTTCCTGGATGTCATATTATCCATGATGAACATATATATAACCCCCAGGAGATGTAAATTTTACTATCTTGCTGTAAAAATATATGTGATCTTTGTACGATAACAACCAATACATACCCAATATCAATTAACGGCCTGTAATATCTAGTACATACAAATACAAATGGATGTGAGACTCACAAACAATGAGGGAACTCCCCTTGCATTGTAAGATAACCTTGGACTGTACACCCTATGGTGTGTTGATCTACATAACCCCACTCAAAAACTCCACTGTCAAATTCAAACAATTCATGTTTTTGGAAGATATAAAATAATGATAGGATCATGTATCATATTAATCACTAGAAATCATTGAAGATACTAGAATTGTGCCTTTGTTTATTGATGTCATAGATTTACTATACACAATTTAATTCTAAACTAAATGTAACTATATCGTCCATATTACATGTGTTGTAACATGAGGACCCTTTGTCACACAACTCTACTGATATGGACTCCCTTTCCTTAAATTACCACATCTACTACCTTAACCTGAATAGCCTATTGTACCCCAACTGTTAGACTGGTATTTTCTGGAAAACCCCTTACTTGTACTCTGATTTGGTCTAGCTCCTCTATCATTAAAAATATATCATGCATTCATGACGAAAAACTACAACATTCCCATCCTACTTCCATCTCATAATTCCAATATTGGTTGGGTTACTAGCTACGAATGTGACCTATACTAACACACAGATTTTAATGAACTAAATTATTGACCTGGGTAACTAATCCTTACCTATGGCTATACTATTTTCCACTTACCTAGTCTACATTCTCATAGAGTCACTTCCTTCTCTTAGATTGTGTGCCTCCTGTTCATCCAGTAGAAACCACATGTCCTCCACTGGAATCCTTTTTGAGGTTCCCCTTAGAAATGATAGCATGATTCATATCCTTAATGAACTTATTAAAAAGTAATATACTAACCAGGGAAATAATATAATAAGTAACTCCTTCCTAAAAAAGATTCCCCATGGCTTCCTCATCTTCTACCAGCTCTAGGACAAGGAACAAAAAATCAGTGAAGTGACCATCATATTCTATCACAGAAATTATTTCATAGGTCAACCACATAAACTTTGTTTCTATCATTTATCATAGTGTCTCTAGATAAAGGATTTCTGGGAACTTCTACAGTAATTCCATACAATTACCTATAACGAATCATATTGAACCTAAATATCCCTCCCATTATTCAGTGATATACATAATATATAAGTTACTAACTTGAATATCTTCTCCAAAAGCATATCTAAATGGTCAATAATTATTTGGATATACTCAATCTAGGAGTCATATACATCAGTCCCACACTCTCTAGTGAATGTTGGAGGGTGTTGCAACTGAATCCCTCAGGTAAAATCACAATATTTTGAGTAGCCCACCCTGGGTCTTTTTCTATGAATTCCATAAGGATAGAATTTTTCTCATTGAACAACTATCCTGACGCTTCACCCATAACCATTTGGGCCTCTTGTCCCACTCTTACAGGTACATTTCCAGACATGACCTCCTGTCATCCTATCTATAAACATTGTAATATAGGAATGTATCAATAATTACAAACCCACATATTTTGACATATAATATATCATTAACACCTTTACATAGAATAGATTCATCTAAATCCATAAAAATTCATCAAGAATACACTATCCTTTTTCAAAATTGTGGCATTATCACTACCCTTGTCAATATATCACCTAGGTCATTGATAACATAGGGTAATAAAAGTTCATATTTTAAATTTTCTCATTTGAACCCCTTTTTATCAATTTTAAATTACCACATTTATTTTTATTTACATTTTTCAATTCCTTATTAAGAACATTTTAATTTTAAATTACTTATTAAATAAAATAATTTTCATTTCCCAACACCAAATCCTAACATACTTTTCCATTAATGTCTAAAATGAAGCATTTCACATAGAATCCAAAGTGCCTAAAATTATGAATTCATACCCAACTATCATTTCATACCATACCACAAGTAAAATATCTGAATATAATAACATCACACAATAAGTTCATCACTCTGCATGAAATAAATTCAATTTTACAAGAAAACATCAAGAACAACAATCCAACCCTAGGCACATGGGTTTTATACACACATGGGTTAGCTGATCCCTTGTATGAGATCTTTTTCATGTCCTGACTCATGAATTTCACATATATACCTTTACCAAATAGTAATACACCTTAAAATAAAACAAAAGAACCTTTGATACCACTTTTTATCATCTCAAAAAAGGTTCCACATATATGTGTCCCAAGAAAGTTCTCCAGATGACCTCAACCATGCCTCCATGTATTCCATATGCTTTCATCTAGTAGCAAGGATAAAATATGTAATGTTAGGAGACTATGCCCTCTTTTTGAAAGTCGAAAAATTGTAAAAATAAATATACAATATATCCAAAACACTAAATTAACCTATAACAAACCAAAAAAATATATTAATAATATCCAAAACATGAAAAATTCCCATAAATCAATGTAGAAAACATATATTTCCATACAATTGTTATGTTTATAATGAATACCTAGAATAAAGACAAATCGAAATCACTTAAGCGGGTCCCTACATTTTTTTGGTTCCCCCATCGAGGCTCCATCCTGAATCCCTACTCATCCAACTGACAAATTTCTCATTCAATTATCATATCTTGTAAACATGAATGCTATTTAGGTACCAATCAGGAGTTTAGAGTATGGGTGAGTAGAACTCAGTAGGCCACCACCAATTACATATAAAGGAATATCCAGTCAATAATAGTGTTTTTATTTGTATAAATAAATTATAAATAGTCCAATAAAATTAAATAGATACCACATTTATTATTATTTAATTGACCACATTGTCCTAGGGGTTTACGGTGATAAAAAATCTGATCAGGCCTACTACATATTATGTCAGAGTATAAACTATACACCCAAGAGATTATAAAAAATAATTCTATCATGGTAATTAATTATTCATTTAATTGCAATTTAATTTGGTAGACATTAGCATTAGTCTAGGTACCACATTCTCAAGCACATTATACATCATTAAAATGACAATATCTCAGGGGACTAGAGCATAATTCAAGAACACCCTGGGTATTTGAATCACCAATACCTAACCCACAACTCATTGTTCACATTCATGGATCAGGGGCATAGATAATTGTTCAGGCACCTCATGGGTACTCGGAGATTCAGTCCCTAACTAACAAATCACTGACCAATCAGTCACAAATATCACATACATTGTATATATATGTCAAGGTTCAAAATTATTAACCTTCTAATTAATCATTCACTTCAGGGAATATCATTTCATATTCCAATAAAAATAATGGTTATTAAATTTAATCACAAGGGATAACAAGAACAATTCCACATCAATTAATTTTTCATCAATAATTAAACAACTCATTAACCTATAATGTTTAAATAATTTATCCCATTACATGACATTATCAAACTTGAAAAAGGGATTTAGTTTAATTTTATTAACCAATTATTCCCCATTTTATAATGAATAAAAAATAATTTCTTGTGTATTTTCAAATCCCATGGGTTTCCGTCATGCTCGACCTCAAATCTTCAATGGGAATAACAGGATCCATGAAGGGTCTCACAATCATTTGGGAATCAATTTAAAATTTAAAATTTAAAATTTAAAATGAAATTTCCCAACATGGAAACACAGTGACAACCAAAAAAACAAGATCTTGATCAAGAATAATAAATTTAGCAACTAGACTGTAACACCCCAAGCTTCTACGGTACACTTCTCTTTGAATAATGTGATAGCGTGTGTTGTACGCAACACCGAGTTCTAACACACCATAACCAATCAAACTAGCTGTTATGAATAGTAATACCTACCTTTTGAAATTATATACATATTTTTTTTTAAATGGACTTCATTTTTGGATTCGGAATATCGAATTTTGCCTAAGGTGAAATTTTGGTACTTTTCGGATAACTTTAATATTTTGATGAATAGTGAAAATTACTAAATTTTTATTAAAAACAACTTTTTTAATCAAAATAATTAATGGTGATAAATTATTAATTTGAGTTGTTTTAAAGTATATTTAGAATATATTTTTACAATTTAATATAATGTTGTTCATTGGACATAATTTTACAATTAAACCGGACATAAACAGAAGTCAATCTTTTGATATTTATTATCTCTTAAAAACACGCTTTTTATTTTAACAACGGGAATTAATTTTAAATTATTTTATGCCACATCTGTGTTTCGAAGTTGGAAAAATGGATTCCATATTTGGAATCAGGATGTTCAAATTGTGTAAATAGGTAACTTTTATTTTTAGACATTTTGAATAATTACTTCGGTAAATATTTTATTTACCATGGTTAAGGGTAAATCCGGTAAATAATTGTTACAAAATAATATTATAATAATACTAAATTATCCTAAAACGTGTCCTACACTTATTGGTTGATAAATTTTAGACCATAGGTATCTTTGAGCCGATTTTGGGACCCCATGGAGCCACTTGTAAGTGATAGGGACACTTTATTTTAATTAAGTTAAAATAAGTACAAATAATGACAAAAGCATATGCCTTTTAAAACAACAATTTTTACATTGGGTTATATATGTTGGGTTTTCGACTATAAATATTAATTAGAAATATAAAAAGATTTCCTACATAATTATATTTTATTTATAATTTTTAGACATTATATATGTTAATTTATTTATGACACAATGATGATGCAGTAACTACCATAATAGTGAAAAATTAAAATAATTAACATTATAAATACCCAAATAAATATAATTTGAGACTTTTAATGAATTAAACTAATTTTATAGGATAATATGACATATTAGGATTGATTTTATTGACTTTTTTCTAAGTAATCATTCTGTTATGAGTTTCAAAAAAATCAACTATTGAATTGTGTCAAAATTGACAAAAAAGAGTTTTTAAAACAAATATTATATTATTAATTGATATTAAATTCCTAAAAATCTAAGTTTAGGCCAGGAGACTTATATCATGATAGTGGTGTCATTAATGGACCACTTGGGGGTATCTTGGATGTATATAGTAATTTTATTACCTGTATAATATAAAAATACAAAGTGACATGGTAAATGTCAAACTAATTAACTAAGAGTTAATACTTAATGATAAGGTTAATATAGTAACCCAAACCTATCTAAATTCTACTGGTTGAATGGTTTTATACCTATCCCCACCTTAAAATTTAAACAACAAACTTTGGAGCCATTAGAAACCGAATATGAATTTATTATAAATTAATATTTCTAGCTTTTCCAAAGGTTCCCCTCACCCCTCTTATAAAAGGGCACTCCTCCTTCTCATTTCTTCACACCATCAAAGCCTTTTGGATCGGCCAAAATCTACCCAAATAATCTCCCAAATTCCCTAAATACAACCTAGAATCCTTAGTTTGATCATAAAGCCAACCTAAGGAGCCCTTTTGATCAAATAAAAAGGAAGGACCCGAAGAAGAGGTAATGATTTCACCACCCTTTTCCAAGTTCCTTTCTTCTTCCACTTCTTCTTCCTTTGTTATTACCATTATAAAATAATAACTCCAGTATCATATATATACTGTGATGTTATTATAAATATGGTACAACCATATTCATTATTCTATCCACCCTTTGAATAACATGTCACCATACGTGCGTGCGTACGGCTTACCGTCTCCACGTCGTGGTGTAATTGTTATTCAATATATTATTATTTGGATGGGTATAATAATGATGTTTAACTCATGTAAATAATAAATATAATATGATAATTATTATTTATATATGATATACTATCCAATTATATATTATTTTAATATCAAAAGAATGATATTGTCGCTTGTACGTGCGTACGGACTACCGTCTCCACGAACGCGATGAGATTCATTCTCCATCGTATCCATTCAAGTATAATTATCATTTGATGATTTAAAAATGATGTTTAAGGAATTGATATCATTCTGGATATGATTAAGATACAACCTATCCATGACAAACATAGCTTAAGTAACAAAACATATAAAAGAAAATGAGTAAGTTAACACCAGAAACAATGATAATACTAAGATATTATTAACAAAGCAATGTTAAAAGATCATATATGATATCATATGAATGTATATGATTCTTGTATAATTTAATAACAATTATTTCACTATTATACAATAGTTTAACCTACCCCAACCAAGGAAATGTACAAGGTAAGGGTTTATTTCACAATCTCTTCATTATCCGAGGTTGTTTATACGTAATAATCTACTGGGATCTCTTTATCATCCACATCCATGTTTCTTTAAAATGTACTTCAAAACATTTTTACTATTTACAAGAATATGGGTTAAAGTCATTTATACCCTTGTTTGACTTTTTATAAGTGGTTTATAATGGAATCTTTCTGTCGTTTTCCAAACAAGGTGTTTTTTAACCTTTTCGATAGAATTAAGGTAAGAATGTTTTTTTAACTTAGACGGCAGGTGCAGTTATTTTCCACCATTATAAAATCGTC
This sequence comes from Viscum album, assembly GCA_963277665.1. Lineage (NCBI taxonomy): Eukaryota > Viridiplantae > Streptophyta > Magnoliopsida > Santalales > Viscaceae > Viscum > Viscum album. The sequence goes on from OY728121.1 coordinate 2,066,201,748, forward strand.
AAATATTCCCTTACAAGCTTATAAGAATATTTTCAAGGAAAATTTTTTATTTCATAAATATATGACTCTTAAATGTTTTCAAAATATAAAGATATATTTCTCTAAAAAGAGTTTTGTTTTCATCTATGTCAACATCCTTTGATGGATTTTACGCTTATTTGAAGTTGATTTATTATGATACAAAACTTCTATATTGTATTGAAGGTTTTGTGATATGTTTGACTTTGGATGTGCTATTTTTATACTGTCCATAGTTTATGGTGAAAGTATTGACATTTCCTATGCTATTTTTGATATGAAAATTTATGTTATGTTTAAACCTTTTCATATGGGAATGCATTGGACTTAATATGTGATGGGTGGAGCCCGCTATAGCTCCTTGATGCATCGGTAGGTCTCATGAGACAAAATAATGTCTTGTCACAAGGCCTTGGAAAAATCTTATTTTTAGTCTTGGAACGAGGCCTTGGCTATGTGGTTGTGATAGTCTGGCATTATGCATTCCATCATTATGAAAGTGGTTATTGATATTGCATGTGATTATTCGATTAGTAGAATATCCATGTGAATAAGTAAATGGCATTATTTCATTTTACCTTTGCCATACTATGTTGAAGTTCAAGTTTAAAAGGATTTTATTTTAGTTATACCTTGACTTAAATTTTTATGCTTATTTTTGAAAGTTTCCACTATATTGTTATCCTTACTGGGCATTTGAGCTCACCCCTATTCTATGTTTTATTTTTTCCTAGGATGTGAAGAAGTAAGTTATGAATGACCTGCAGGGATAGTATGTGGGGATATGAGTGTGGAATATGGAGACTATGTTGTTGTAGTGGTTTTTCACTTTATGGTGTAATGTAAAACTTTATGAATAGTGTTTCCAAGGCTACTAAACCAATCGTTCTTTCGAGATTTGATCTTTCTTGTGATCATGCCAATTTTATGTAATAATGCACCAACTCTAGGTAACTGGGGTTGGGGTGTTATAGTTGGTATCAGAGGAAGTTTAGTACAAACCTTGGAAGCTAGATTTAGATAAACTCTGATTGGAGCACATAGATTTAAGATGGACTTTGAGGATTAGTATAGAAGAAATTCCTAGAATTTTGGTATTGTAGAGATTTTGTGAGTTTTCTGAGCAATACATCCCTGTCTGGATACGAGAAGGTAGAGACGGCTCTGGAACATATGTACCTTGGTGTAAAACCCGAAAACACCGCTTTGAGCTAGACTCGAATGGGAACTGGTGCACGAAAACGAGCCTTGCTGCACTCTTGGTTACGACACTCCCGGGGGATATGCTTAGGATAACTCTCATTTTATTTACAAATCATTATGAAGGGTTTATGAGTATATACTTCCTCAAAGAAAAAATTCTTATGATTATGGATTATATCCATAAATAGTTCAATTTATGTTAAGTGTTTTATAAGTATAGGATTATGTATTTTGATTCATAAATTGATCTAGTTTATGCCATTGTTTAGAAATGGCGCCTACTGGAAGAAATTGAAACCATATCAATGCATGCACTTCATGTAGGGATTTACCTCCTGATCAAGATAATTATAGTGGAGCTGGTGATGCAACTGGTGCTGATCAGCTAATCACCATACTGGGACAACTCACTCAGGTTATGAATAATAACCTTACCCGTATGGAGCACCCTGATCTGCAGCGTGGTGGATCAATGTTAGATCGATTAATGAGGCAACAACCACCAATTTTCAATGGGAGTACAAATCCCTTAGTAGCTGAGCAATGGATATTTTCCCTAGAGAAAATATTTCAGGCTTTGGGGAGTAGTGAAAGGGAAAAAGTTATCATGGCAGTTTACCGCCTCACTGGAGATGCTGATCAATGGTGGTCATTGATTCAAAATACGAAGGAAGATGATGAAGTATCGAATATGGAATGGAGGGAGTTAAAAGATCTGTTTTTAGAAAAATACTTTCCTCGCGACCATCGAGCAGATATGGAAAGGCAATTTTTGATTCTGAGACAAAAGGAGGATGAGAATGTCAAAAAGTATGAGGATAACTTTACAAGGTTAGAAAGTTATGCTGGAGATTATATATGTAACCCAAGAAGTAAGATTGATCGTTTCTTTGATTGGATAAAACCATTTCTCTGTCGAGCATTAGTCTCACAATCCTTCTCGTCGTATGAAGACATTGTCTCATGTGCTATCATGACCGAAAAGGAATTCTCTAAGTCTTATGACTTTAAAGCAAATCAAGAGAAGAAGAGACCTTCTGATCAATCTGGGAATGGAAATAAGGGGAATAAGGGAAATGTTGAATATCCATCCTATGGTAAATGTGGTAAGAAACACCCCATTACTTGCTTGAAGGGAATAGGAGTCTGTTACAAGTGTGGTGAAAAAGGCCACTAAGATCGTGATTGCAATGGGAAGAAGGAAGCCACCAATGTTCAGTGCTACAATTGCAGTGAGATGGGGAATTATGAAAATGAATGTCCTAAGCGTTAGGAGTACTTACCTCAGAAAAGTCCAATGGATCAAGGCCGAGCTTATTCTATCAATACTGCTGAGGTAGAAGCTCCGAAAGACGTGGTGGCAGGTAATTTAATGGTTTCCTCAAGTTTAGAAAATGCATTATTTGATTCTGGTTCATCGCATTGTTTCATATCTTCCCAGTTTGTTAAGAAAATTAGATATTTCCAATTTGATTTAACAAGGGTGTTGTCAGTTAAAACTCCTAATGGAAGTATCATTGCAACAAAGTCTTTTGAATCAGTCCCCATTAGAGCACATAAATGTTCTTTATCTGCTGATCTCATCGTCATACCTATGATTGAGTTTGATATAATCCTTGGTATGGACTGGCTTTCAGACTTTGATGTGAAGATTTATTGTAAGAATAAAGAGGTTACGATTCTTGATGATGATGATGAGGAACACCTTATCTTTACAGCAGAATCGTCACCACCTAATTCCTATATAGATCCACCCCCATAAGCACAACTACATTCAATTATTGGGGAGGAAGAGAATGAAATAACTGTGGGTGAGGAAAGGAATGTTCAAATAGAGGATGTACCTATTGTGAAAGAATTTTTAGATGTATTTCCGGAAGATTTAACTGGACATCCTCCAAAACGAGAAGTTGAGTTTTTCAATGATTTAATTCCTGGATCAAGGCCTATATCAAAGACCCCTTATAGAATGGCCACTGTAGAATTAGTCTAACTAAAGAAACAACTAGAGGAATTGAGTAATAAGGGATTTATTCACCCTAGTGTTTCTCCATGGGGAGGCCCTGTTCTTTTTGTTAAAAAGAATGATGGATCTATGAGGTTATGTATCGACTACAGGGAGATCAATGCTATAACAATAAAGAACAAGTATCCCCTACCACGCATTGATGATTTATTTGACCAACTGTATGGAGCTAAATACTTTTCAAAGATTGACCTTCGATCTGGATACCATCAGTTGTGTGTGAAGAAGGAAGACATTCCGAAGACAGCATTTCGAACCAGGTACAGGCATTAAGAGTTTACTGTAATGCCTTTTGGATTGACTAATGCACCCTCTATATTCATGGATATTATGAATAGTGTTTAAGGATTATCTCAATGAATTTGTGGTGGTATTTATTGATGATATATTGGTATACTAAAAAATCTATGAAGATCATGAAAATCACTTGCGCATTATCTTGAAGACTCTAAGAAGGCATGAATTATATGGGAAGTTTAGCAAATGTGAATTTTGGATTCATGAGATTTCTTTTCTTGGCCATATTGTCTCTAAAAATTGAATCTCTATTGATCCTTCTAAGACCAAGGCAATCCAAGAATGGCCAGCACCAACGAATATAATTGAGGTACGTAGTTTTATTGGTTTGGCAGGTTATTATCGACATTTCGTCCAGAATTTTGCCTGATTGGCTAACCCATTAACGAAGCTCACACGTAAAGGGGTTAAATTTTTTGGACAAAAGAGTGTGAAGAATGTTTCGAAGAACTGAAGAGATGATTAGTTAATGCTCCTATATTGACTCTACCATCAGGGAATGATGGGTTCGTTATTTATAGAGATGCATCGAAGAAAGGACTTGGTTGTGTCCTTATGCAGAATGATAGGGTTATTGCCTATGAATCACAGTAGTTGAAAATTCATGAACAAAACTATCATACTTATGATCTCGAGTTAGCAACTGTGATCTTTGCTTTGATGATATGGAGGCACTACCTTTATGGTGAAAAATGTGAGATTTATACTGATCACAAGAGTTTGAAGTATATTTTCTCACAAAAATAACTCAACATGAGGCAAAGGAGATGGATTGAGTTACTCAAAGATTATGATTGTACGATACACTACCACCCGGGGAAGGAAAACAAGGTGGAAGATGCTTTGAGCAAAAAAGACCATGGAGTTTTGAACAATATGAGAATTAAAAGGGATCCAATTTTCATGGATCTAGTGAAGATGGACATGGGAATAACCAAGGAAGGTGAAACATCAATGCTTTTTCAAATGGTTTCCAAACCATCTTTACTAGAAATAATTAAGAGTTCTCAGACCGATGATGAAGAATTTCAAAAGAAGATTAAAGCTGTGAATGATGGGAGACTGAGAGACTTTGTGTATGAAGATGGAATTTTGAAATTCAGGAAGAGCCTTTGTGTTCCCGATATACCTGGTCCAAAAAGGGAATTGCTGGATGATGCTCATAGTTCCAATTTCTCTATACACCTTGGGAGCAGCAAAATGTATAGATATTTGAAGGATAATTTTTGGTGGGACAATATGAAGAGGGAGATTTCTGAATTTGTGTCAATATGTATGGTTTTTCAACAAGTGAAAGCTGGAAGGAAACACCCTGGAGGAGTCATGCAACCTCTTCCCATACCGGAGTGGAAATGGGACAATATTACGATGGACTTTGTCATGGGGCTACCAAAGACTCCTAGAAGGAACGATGCAATATGATTTATTGTTGATCGTCATACCAAGTCATCACATTTTCTTGCTATAAGAGAAGATCTACCACTGGAACTTCTAGGAAGACTATATATTAATGAAGTTGTGATACTTCATGGAGTACCCCTATCGATTGTTTCTGATCGTGATCCCCATTTTACTTCAAGATTCTGGAAGAGTCTTCAGAAATCCCTGGATACTGAACTTCATTTGAGCACTGCCTACCACCCTCAGATAGACGGACAATCAGAATGGACAATTTAAACCTTAGAAAACTTGTTGAGATCCTACTCACTTGACATTCAGGGTATGTGGGATCAGTATTTACCTCTGGTATAATTTTTCTATAACAATAGATTCCATTCGAGTATTCAGATGGCACCATATGAAGCGTTATATGGAAAGAGATGTCGCACACCAACCTATTGGGATGACGTTGCTGAATGAAAACTTTTAGGTCCAGAACTGGTGGGGAAACGATGGAAAAGGTGAAGGTAATCCAAAATCACATCAAAGCAGCTTAAAGTAGGCAGAAGAACTATGCTGATAATCGAAGGAAGGATATGGAATTTCAAGTCAGTGATCATGTTTTCCTGAAGGTATCTCCATGGAAGGGAGTCATACGTTTTGGTAAGAAAGGTAAATTGAGTCCCAGGTACATCAGACCTTTAGAAATTCTAGAACTAATTGGGGTTGTAGCTTACCGATTAGCAATGCCGCCAAGTCTCTCCAAAGTTCACGATGTGTTCCACGTATCTCTGTTGAGGAAATACATGCCTGACCCAACGCATGTAATCACCTATGTGAAATTAGAACTGGAACCTGATCTGTCTTATTGCGAAGAGCCCGTCAGGATTCCTGATACGAGAGAACAAGTACTGAGAAACCGGACGACGCGTCTGGTAAAAGTTTTGTGGAGAAACCATAAGATGGAAGAGGCAATGTGGGAACCAGAGGAACTTATGATTAAGAACCACCCGAATCTTTTTAGGAAATAATATTCTAGAAATTTTGAGGACGAAATTATTTGAAGGAGGGGAGAATTTAACACCCCAAGCTTCTACGGTACGCTTCACTTTGAATAATGTGATAGCGTGTGTTGTACGCAACACCGAGTTCTAACACACCATAACCAATCAAACTAGCCATTATGAATAGTAATACCTAATTTTTGAAATTATATATATATATTGTTTTTTTAATGGACTTCATTTTTGGATTCAGAATATCGAATTTAGCCTAAGGTGAAATTTTGGTACTTTTCAGATAACTTTAATATTTTGATGAATAGTGAAAATTACTAAATTTTAATTAAAAACAACTTTTTTAATCAAAATAATTAATAGTGATAAATTATGAATTTGAGTGGTTTTAAAGTATGTTTATAATATATTTTTACAATTTAATAAAATTTTGGTCATTGGACATAATTTTACAATTAAACCGGACATAAACAAGTGTCAATCTTTTGATAGTTATTATCTCTTAAAAACACGCTTTTTGTTTTAACAACAGGAATTAGTTTTAAAATAATTTCTGCCACTTCTATGTTTTGAATTTGGAAAAATGGATTCCATATTTGGAATCAGGTTGTTCAAATTGTGTAAATAGGTAACTTTTATTTTTAGATATTTTGAATAATTACTTCGGTAAATATTTTATTTTCCATGGTTAAGGGTAAATCAGGTAAATAAGGGTTAAAATATAATATTATAATAATACTAAATTACCCTAAAATGTGTCCTAGCCTTATTGGTTGATAAATGTTCTACCATAGGCATCTTCGGGTCGATTATGGGACCCCATGGAGCCACTTGTATGTGATAGGGACACTTTATTTTAATTAAGTTAAAATAAGTACAAAAATGACATAAGCATATAGCTTTTAGAAAAACAATTTTTACTTCTGGTTATATATGTTGGATTTTCGACTATAAATATTCATTAGAACTCTAAAACGATTTCCTACATAATGATATTTTATTTATAATTTTTAGACATTATATAATTTAATTTATTTATGACACAATGATGATTCAGTAATTACCATAATAGTGAAAAATTATAATAATTGATATTATAAATACCCAAATAAATATAATTTGAGACTTTTAATGAATTAAAATAATTTTATATGATAATATGACATATTAGGATTGATTTAATTGACTTTTTTTGAAGTAATCATTCTGTTATGAGTTTCACAAAAATCAACTATTAAATAGTGTCAAAATTGACATAAAAGAGTTTTTAAAACAAATATTATATTATTAATTGATATTAAATTCTTAAAAATCTACGGTTCGGCCAAGAGACTTATATCATAATATTGGTGTCATTAATGGACCACTTGTGGGTCGCGTGGATGTATATATTATGTTTATTAACTATATAATATAAAAATACAACGTGACATGGTAAATGTCAAACAAATTAACTAAGAGTTAATACTTAAAGATAAGGTTAATATAGTAACCCAAACCTGTATAAATTCTATTGGTTGAATGGTTTTCGACCTATCCCCACCTTAACATTTAAATAATCAACTTTGGAGCCATTATAAACCGAATATGAATTTATTATAAATTAATATTTCTAGCTTTTCCAAAGGTGCCCCTCACCCCTCTTATAAAAGGGAACTCCTCCTCATTTATTCACACCTTCAAAGCCTTTTGGTTCGGACAAACTCTGCACAAACACTCTCCCAACTTCTCTCACTGCAACCTAGAAGCCTTAGTTTGATTAGAATGCAAACCTAAGGATCCCTTTTGATCAAATCAAAAGGATGAACCCGAAGAAGAGGTAATGATTTCACCACCCTTTTCCAAGTTCCTTTCTTCTTCCACTTCTTCTTCCATTGTTATTACCATTCTAAAATAATAACTCCAGTATCATATATATACTATGATGTTATTATAAATATGGTACAAACATATTCAGTATTCTATCCACCCTTTGAATAACATGTCACCATACGTGCGTACGTACGGCTTACCGTCTTCACGTCGTGGTGTAATTGTTATTCAATATATTATTATTTGGATGGGTATAATAATGATGTGTAACTCATGTAAATAATAAATATAACATGATAATGATTTTTTATATATGATATACTATCCAATTATATATTATTTTAATATCAAAAGAATGATATTGTCACTCGTGCGTACGTACGGACTACCGTCTCCACGAACGCGATGAGATTCATTCTCCATCGTATCCATTCAAGTATAATTATCATTTTATGATTTAAAAATGATTTTTATGGACTTGATATCATTCTGGATATGATTAAGATACACCCTATCCTTGAAAACATATCTTTCGTAACAAAACATATAAAATAAAATGAGTAAGTTAACACCCAAAACAACGATAATACCAAGATATTATTAACAAAGCATTGTTAAAAGATCATATATGATATCATATGAATGTATATGATTCTTGTATAATTTAATAACAATTATTTCACTATTATAAAGGAGGTTAACCTACCCCAACCAAGGAAAAGTACAAGTTAAGGGTTTATTTCACAATCTCTTCATTATCCGAGGTTGTTTATATGTAATAATCTACTGGATCTCTTTATCATCCACATCCATGTTTCTTAAAAATGTATTTCAAAGATTTTTTAATATTTACAAGAATATGGGTTAAAGTAATTTATACCCTTGTATGACTTTTTATAAGTGTTTTATAAAGGAATCTTTCCATTGTTTTCTAAATAAGGTTCTTTTTAACCTTTTCGACAGAATTAAGGTAAGTATGTTTTTTTTACTTATACGGTAGGTGCGGTTATTTTCTTCCATTATAAAATCGTCGAAGCTTCCCTTACAAGATTATAATTATATTTTCAAATAAAATGTTTTATTTCATAAATATATAACTCTTAAATTTTTTCAAAATATAAAGAGATAATTCTCTAAAAATAGTTTTGTTTTCATCTATGTCAACATCCTTTGATGAATTTTACCCTTATTTGATGTTGATTTATTATGATACAAAACTTCTATATTGTATTGAAGGTTTTGTGATATGTTTGACTGTGGATGTGCTATTTTAATACCATCCATAGTTTATGGTGAAAGTATTGACATTTAGTATTCTATTTTTAATACGAATGTTTATGTTAGGTTTAAACCTTTTCATATGGGAATGCATTGGACTTAATATGTGATGGGTGGAGCCCTCTATAGCTTCTCGATGCATCAGTAGGTATCATGAGACAAACTAGTGTCCTGGCACAAGGCCTTGGCAAAATCTTATTTGTAGTCTTGGCACGAGGCCTTGGCTATGTGGTTATGATATTCTGGCATTATGCATTCCATCATTATGAAAGTGGTTATTGATATTGCATGTGATTATTATATTAGTATAATATCCATGTGAATAAGTTAATGGAATTATTTCATTTTACCTTTTCCATACTATGTTGAAGTTCAAGTTTAAAAGGCTTTTGTTTTAGTTATACATTGCCTTAAATGATTGTGCTTATTTTTGAAAGTTTCCACTATATTTTTATCCTTACTGGGCATTTGAGCTCACCCCTATTCTATGTTTTATTTTTTCCCAGGATGTGAAGAAATAAGTTTTGAATGACCTGCAAGGATAGTATGTGGGGATATGAGTGTGGAATATGGAGACTATGTTGTTGTAGTAGTTATTCAATTTATGATGTAATGTAAAACTTTATGAATAGTGTTTCCAAGGCTACTAAACCAATCAGTCTTTCGAGATTTGATATTTCTTGTGATCATGCCAATGTTATGTAATAATGCACCGACTCTCGGTAACTGGGGTCGGGGCGTTACATAGACCACCTACCCCAAGATTGTTGTTAAATTCTCACCACATTGTATCCCTTAATTCGATGTTAAATTGTTTAATTCACAATGGATGAGGATATATAGGATCAAAACCTAGGATTATGATACAATAAAATGAGATCCATTAAATACTAGATCCAAACCATAAATAAAATAGGAAAAAATATACCCTCTTCAAAGGGGATGAAATATGGGGTAGATATGAATCTTCACAAGGGTGAAATCATTTATCAAAAGAGATCTCGATCCTTTCATTAAGTCATTGATTTGAAATGAAAGGAGTCTGAGGATCCTGGGAACCCTCTTTAAATCCACCAAAAGTGATGGAAATCATTATAGATCATTAGGGAAATAAACCAAGGGGTTTGGAAATTTTAATTAAATTTTATAGGTATTATAATCTAACGTGGAAAATTTTGTTTATGGCCCACATATTTTGACAAAAAAAATCACCCTAATCATTTGACCCTATGGATTGGAGTGTATAGTTATTATAAGGTGGAAACGGGGTTAAAACCCATGTGCCTTCTATAAAAACTCCCTCCTTCAAAGGGTTCATTGGATAGAGGGGTGGACGCACAGTTTGGTCAAACTGTGAGCCTCAATCTAGTGGCTCAAAATGGGGTGAAGGTTTTCCTGGAAAAAACCAAATGGATTTTCTTAACCATGCACCAACCTTTCAATACATCATGGGCTCCAAAAAATAACCAAATCCACCTAAAATAACCTTCGAAGAAACACCCAACCAATGAATGATAAAAAATGAAAAATAATACATGAAAATGAGAACAAGAAGCCTCTATACAGGTAATGATATGATATACTAGATGGTTTCAAATAATGCAAAATTCATTATTTTACTATTTTATATGGATTACATTTATGTGGTGGGTACATATATCTATTGAATTCAGGATATGAAAAATTAATTTATAATAGATATTGAAATGAATCATCTTGATAATTAAAATTAGATTTTAGGTATGTTGATCGATTAATATAGGAATAATAAAAACATGGTTTTATCTTCAAAAGAGTATTTCTTGAAGACTATTGATAAAAATTCGATGATTGTATAAACATATCTTTCAAGAAATGTTTTTAGGAAAATAATTTTTTTAAAAAATAATCCCCAGGAATTGAACTCTAGGATAGTCACATGGAGTGAATATTGTATTCATTAGAAGTAAAAAATATCATGTACACAATATTGTGAACTTAGCCAAATATTTCATTTTTAGTGATATTTGTGAGTTAGTTCATGTAAAATTTAGTGAATTAAATTTGTGAAGCGATGATGTTGATTTTGACAAGTCCTAATTGATTATAAGATTTGGTCCTTTTATTATGTAATGTTTACCCATTAGTTTCGTATGATCTGTGGGCTTTATGGGAGACTCATATTTATGGAAAAGAATAACAGGTTTATTCATTACCTTATATGGAAGTACTGTTGGATGTATGTTGAGACTGAATTTAGTTATTGATCTGTCCACAACATAACAAAATTATATAGTAGAGATAAAATTAAGTAAATTGTGTTGTTTAAATAATTAGGTTGAGGATATACGAGTAATAAAAAAAATATTATCGTCATATTGTGATAGTCAGAGTGAATTAAATTTGGCCAAAAATATAATGTCTCAGGAAATGATGATGCACATTTCCCTGATGTAACATTACATGTAGAGTTTTTTTAAATATGGTGCTCTAGTGTTTTGTAAAAAAAATTGGTGGAAACAATAGTGGATATGTTCACAAATGAATTGGACCAAGATATTCAGTTGTATTATCCTGATTTAGTTGGATATGGGTGAAAAGAATGAGAATAGTGAAGTGTTAAATATAGTGTAAGTACACAGTTTTATGTATTAAATTTTTTTAGAAAAAGTTATGGGATCCTTGAATAAATATTTATGATGCAGATTAAAGTCATTGTGGGTACTATTTAGGTCTAGAGTAAGTGAAATTTAATGTGAGATATAATATTACCTTTCAAACAAACAATTTTAGTAGCAGGTGTCCTCAATAGTGTTGTGATGTGTTGTTCGAAAGATGATTTCCTTCTGATAGATTCTCATATAGTATTCATCCAACTAATATAATTTCAGGGTTTTTTTACTATAAGTATTTATTCATCCTTTTAATTACATAGTAGGGTGAACCTCATGGGAAAATAGAGAGTAGTTGGGAATATTGTTGCCATAATGGTGATTAACAGTCTAATTGAGTAATACTATAGAGTTCAATAGTTTTATATTTAAGTGGATGGAATCTCATGATTATAGGAATTTTTTGAAACCTGATGGCTTAGTGGGAACCTCTATAAATGGGGTTATGACCACCATTATAAGGTTTTTTGTATTTTAATGTGTTTTTGATCTGAATATATTTCTATTCACAATAAACTATAACCTTTGGTACATATTATATAATGGAAAGTGATTCTTCTCCCTATGAATATAGGATGAAATTATGCACCATGTAAAACCATTTTTGAATCCTATATATGATTTTATTTCATTTTGAAATCTCAGTTGAATGTTTTTTTGAGTTGGGGTGAATATGATACTCTAGTGAATTCATTTATTTATGGGTGAGTACTTCTCTTCTAGGTTACATCATTATTAAATTTATAGGACTAATTTTAGAAAAAAAAATCTCATTATGATCTTTTGGGGAAAAACATTTAATGTGTGAAGTACATGTTTGATTCTCATTATTTATCTTTTTTGATTGCAATTCCATAAAAATGATTCTCATAGGTGGAGTTTACATTATCACCTATTTTTAGTATAAAATAAATATTCTTCACTATTATATATTTCATATGATTTTTTTATTTTTTTTATTTTTAATTCAATGATTTCATAGTGTCACTATTTAATATTTAATTAATTCTGATTGTGTAGAAGGAATTTTTTTATGTTTTTTTCTTGCACAGTTGTTTCCTCTCACCATTTTATTTAGTTCCTTTATGAATCTTCTATTTCATGTTTTCAAAATTATTTAATTTGAATTTTTTATTCCAATTTTTTTTCTAAAACAATTTTTTCATAATTCAACTATTTTCAATATATAATATATTATAAAGAAAATGATATTCTGATTTTATTATATTGATTTCAAATATTCTTCTAAAGTTTTTTCATCGATATTAATATCATTTATTATTCCATTTGATTCTATGGGGATATTCATCAATGATACACCTATCCTATTTTATTGGATTGATTATGATCATTAATTCATGAATTATTTTCGAAACCCATTTCTTTCTCAATGATTATTTTTGCTATGATGTAATTATAAAGGTTTTAAGGAAACAAACAGATATATGGTATTTAATTTAGTGATTGGTGGGTCTAAAATTATATATCCCTCCAATGATTTATGAAATGATTTATATCCCTATAGATGAAATGGGATTGGGTATTGAACCAAATTCACTATGAGGCCCTATAAAATATGTTAATGGGAATGATAGTAAAACTAATCAACAATGGGATTCTATCCACTATGTTTAAGGTAATGGGGATTGAACCTCATATACCATGGGACATTATCAAACATTTGATGATGGTTTTGGTAGTGAAACTTAACATTATAATTGATTATTCTTATATATTTTCCTCATTAATATTCCATATTCCTATGTTATACAACAATTATATCTCAGGTTTTTTGAGATCATGATAATTAACTCATGGTTTCACACTCTTTTGACTCATGTCTTATTTTGTACCCATATCCTTATGTCATGACTGGAGATTTATTATCAATTTTTTATTGGGTATAATTTTATTTTGTTTTTTTTCTGAACATTTGGTACATTTTCACAACTACTAGTTCTTCTTATGATCACTTAAGATCATCAGTTGTCATATCCTATATTTACCCTTTCTGAGTAAATGATCTCACCCTATTCTTATATTTTAATTCCATAGGAATTGATGTGGTTTATTTTGTATATTATTTATTGGATGATATAATGATTGAAGAATAGTTATGGGAGATGTTGAAAAAAAGTCTAGAAATAAGTATGCTACATATGTAATCATAAAAGGATTTAAATATATAAGCTCAAGGGTTCAATTTGTTGGGATATGTAATTAAAATTCATGTAAATTTTTTTAATATTTTTTAATATCATTTTTGGGTTTTATCACCCAATAGATCATCTTTGTAAGATTCATGGTCAATAAATAAATAAGTCATGAAATATACTTGACATAAATGATGTGGATATAAAATGTGTCCCCATATTATATGCTTTAATTTATGTTTTTATTCAATATTTTAATACATTTACTCTAGATAAAGAAGAACAATTCCTTATTGAGCTCATTACTGATGAAAAACATCTATTCGTGACACTACACAATAAGTTTTAAATTAAATTGTTATAAATATAGAAATAAATTATAGAGTTGGTGGATAAGGTTTTTTCTAACATTCATTTTTACATTAGGGAGAAACTATTTTATTTATAAGTATTATGGATGGGTTAAGGAGGGTTTAAATGTAATCTAGGGATATCAGTAATGTCATATTAATATATTATCCCCATTTTCATGTAGAGATGGATAGTTAGAAATAAAATTAAAAGGGATTAAATTTAATTAAAAAAATTGTTTTGGATACCATAGGAAAATTTTAAGTAATAGGGACATATTTATGATGAATTTTATTACATGGTATGAATACTAAGTATTCCTGGTTCTTTTGGTTAACCCATCCTATCTATATGTTTAATAAATTGATGAATATATTATTAATATAATATCCTGATATATATAATGTGGTACATTTAGATGATATTTTTATATCATGTAAGACTTATGAAGGAAATGGAATTCATTTATTGGAAGTACAAAAACCACAAATAGAGTTTGAGTTATAGGTTTATTTCAAATAATATAAATTTTTTCAATCAAAATTTTATTTATTTGAACATTGGATTAATATATACAGTATGTTTTTTACCAATAAATAACCTCATTGGTAAATTAATGGAATAACCAAACACTATAAATGAAAAATAATTTTCATTGTTTAAATGTTTCTTTATTTTTTCTTTTAGGAAAATATTTTAAAATTACATAATTAATTAATAAAAAACAATAAAATGGGTTAAATTTTCCTTTTCAAGGGAATTTAAATAAAACAATCATATAAAAAAATATAATATTCATCAATGCCCCAATATTTACATTACCTAGGGTAAATGAATAATTTTTTTAAACTAAAGTTATGCATCACGGAATGTACTAGCGTGAATCCTTAATAAGGATACATTAGTTTTAAATTATGCATCATTAAGAATAAATATTAATAAATAAATTTGTAAGACTCGTGTTTAGGAGTAACAAGAAGAAATATTTTAATTTGATTTATAAAAAAAATATTTTTATAGAGAATGGTATGAAATAAATGGATCATAAGAGTATGAAATATCTTTTAACAACCAGGACCCGAATAGCCACCTGAACAGTGCTAAACGGGTCGGGTGTTACTACTGTAGGTGTACCTCCCTAAATGCCAAAGGCTACCGACTACAAGCGAGGGTCTTATAGGTATAGTGGGGAGGCTACACCCTCTTGGAGGATAATATTAGTACTGGTCCAATTATAATAATAAAAACGTAGTAGAGTAAATGAATCAATAGACTTGGTTTCTTCCATTGATAATGACATTAAGGAGGCTAAAACTGTTCTATCAAACTACCAAAAAATTATCTTGTCTCAGGACCTGCCGACTCAGAATGAGATTCAGGCTACTGCAAATCTGGAAAAACTCTTGGATCTAAAGGAAAAGCGGGCATTAAATAAGTTCAATATTAGATGGCTGAAAAATGAATATAGAAACACAAAGCTATTTCATTGGAAGAATTTGGAGAAAAAGGCAATGAGAAATCATCAAGCCCTTAATATTGAGGAGAACCTCTTCTCCTCTGAGAAAGATATTGCAAATGTGGCCATTATCTACTTAGAGAAGCTTTACTCAGATCATGGCGAAGACAACTCTGAGAAAATTAATCAGTGTTTTGATCATTCTATTGAGGATAATCAAAATAAGAAACTTGTTGATATTCCCACAGTAATAGAGGTACGTGACACCCTTTTCTTCCTAAATACTGATAGTTTAGCAGGCCCTGATGGCTTTATGATCAAATTCATCTTGTTTTACTAGGATATTTTCCATCTTGATGTTATAAATGTTGTGAATGATTTTTTTAGATCAAACCATATTCCCTTTTTAATGAACTCAAACTTCTTTAATTTTATCCCTAAGAAAGAGAATTCCCTTGACATTAAGTATTTCAAGAATGTTGTTATTGGTAACACTGAACCAAACGCGATTAACAAGATCATAACTTATTGACTGGGTGGTATTTCCAAGGGAATCATCTATAGTAATCAATTTGGATCTTTTCCAGGATGGAACTTTCAAACTTGTCTCTTCACTACCTCTGAGTATATCAATTCCATGAGGAAAATGGTAATGGATGGTAACATGGCATTGAAGATTTATTTATGCAAAGCTTTTGATACCATAATATGGGAATTCTTTTTCACCATTCTCAAAATGTATGGGTTCTCGCAGAAGTTTATTGATATTATTAGATCCATCATTGCTAGTTCCAAGCTTTCCATTCTTATCAGTGGCTCTCCTACGCGATTCTTTCAATGCTCAAAATGAGTCAGGCAAGGTGACCCTCTCTCTGGGATTCTTTTTTCTATTGCGGAGGATCACATAATCTGGTGCCTCACTTATCTTTCCAATTTTGGATGGTATTAGAGGCTGAAAAAAGGGTGAGATCTACATGACCCCTCACATCCGTTCTATGATAATGATATTCTTCTTTTTGGGAGAGCGGATAAAGGAAATTTCTCATGTATCAAGGTCACCTTCTCACACTATGAGGAGGTTGTAGGTTAGGTTATTAATTGGTCAAAATCATCGGTTATCTTTGGTGGAGGCATTATCATATCGAGGAAATGTGGAGTGGCACAACAGCTTGGTGTCAATAGGGGAGTGCTTCCTTTCACTTAACATGGGGTGCCAGTTTTATAGGGTAGGGTTGAAAGGTGTCATTTGGATAATATTACTCTGAATATCACACATCATTTAGAAAATTGGAAGTGGAAAAACATTTCTCAAGCACGGATGATATGTTTGGTCAACTCAGTGATCACTTCGATGTTTGTTTATTCCATTTCCTTGAATATATTTCCAAAAACCCTAATTAAGGTGCTTACTAGAAAGATCAGAAACATTATTTGGACAGGCTCAATTCATGAGATGAAGTTGTTCACTGTTTCATGGAAATGCTGCATCAAACCTTCTCACATGGGTGGATTGGGTGTCAAAGATTCGAGGTTATTCAGTGACACATTGATCAACAAGTTTACTTGGAACTAAATTTCAAAATCCGATGAATCCATGGAATTCCTTTGAAATAGGTTTGTTGGAAAGCCCTATAATGGGTATTCTAACTATCTTTTCTCATATGCTTGGTCTTCCATCAAGCATGCCTATGCTGACCATATGGTTTTCTCGAAATGGATTGTGTGCAAGAAATCCCCTCCCAACTTCTAGACCACTCCCTGGTTGTCTTGACTTATCTGTGATGATACTGTAATCCCTCCAGTTCTAAGAGATACATCCATTTATAATTTACAGGGAAATACAAAAATCAACAACATGATTCTGAATCATTTTGGCATTGAAATAACAAGGTATTGCTACATAGATTGTGATACATTGGTATGGATTCCAAATTTGAATGGCATGTTCAATACAAGGGACTACTATAGATCACTGTGTAGTGCTTCCCTGGATCCTCCATCTTCAGTAACAGAATTTTTACAAACCCCTTATACCCCCGAACTCTTCTTTTCTAATCTGGAAAATTTGGAATAAGAGGATTCCCTTGAAGACCATGTTGCAGTGGTATGGACTCAATCTGGTTGCAGTTTTCATGCTATTCATGCAGGTAGATGAAACTATGGATTATGTTTTTGTCTCCTGCAAGTTCACTTCTAGGATATGGACCTATGTGCAGGGGATTTTTTACTATTGTATTCCCTCCCAATCAGTTTAAGCGATGTTACAATTCACATGCAGGACTGATTGTAGTGAAAAAGTGCATTCACTCCTTCTAACATCCATGACCAGCCTGTTGTCCTTCATATCGATCGCATGAAATGCGGTGATTTTCAATAGCATTTCTCCATCACTCCACACTAGTGTGCGGGTGAAACATTGTTCAATCTGAACATCTTATAACATCCAAATCGGTACCATGAGGAATGATTTTTTTAACCTTGTTTTTTTGAGGTCCCATGGTGTTAGTTGTAGGGCGAAGAAACCGCTGATGATGAAACATGTCTGTTAGATCCCACCCATCTCTCGATGGTTGAAGTTTAATGTTTATGGGGTGGATTTTGGCATGCCAGGTACTTTTGGATGCAGTGGGGTCTTTCGCACTCATAGGGAGTTCGTTAAAGGATGCTTCTTCCACTATACTGGCAATGTGTTTTCCATTAAAGCGGAGCTTTGGGCTATGATAAAGGCTATCAGGTATGTTTTCCACTATGGCTATCATGATATATGGATTGAGTCAGACTCGTGTATTGCAGTTTAAATACTTAGAGTTCGGTCTAGGAACGTGCCATGGAGGATGTTACCGATTTGGGTGGAATGCCTCTGGTTTTCAGACTCGCTCTCACATGAAGTTCTACATGTTTATCATGAGGCCAATAAAGTTGCGGATGCTACCTCCAAGAGAGCTATTACATTGTTGATTTCCAGTTGGTCCCCTATGTCTCTGGAGTTTTGTAACAGATTTTTGAAGGCTGATTGGCATGGTGAGACTTATACTCGACTTTGTACATCACCTCTCTGATACTACACTATTTACATTACATTTTCTGTCATATATTTTCTTAGGAGCATGCATGGATGCCTCCTGAACTTCTTGGTTAATAAATATAAACAACAGTAGTGGAAATTAAACACAATAGCATGTTAATCAATTGTTATTACCACTGAACAACAAACATGCATCCAAAGTAGGTCATGCATTTCCATATGTAAAGACGCCAATTGATAACCAACTATAGCTACAAAAAAAGTAATCATGATGATAGAGGAAGGTACGAAAAACAATGTAACTCCATCAAGGCAAGACCTCATGGTCCATACCATCTCAATGCAATAGATAATAAAGCTCAGCTCTAGAAGCTGTTCTCTTTCATGAACGTAAATCCATAATGTTTTCCCACGTTTGGAAGGGCCCGTGAAGGGTGTGAGAAGAATCTCAATAGGATACCACACAATGGTGCATACCTAATATAAGTTTCAATCAAGCATGAATTTATAAGGAAAATAGTAAACAGTATGATGCATAAACAAACACAACCTCCAATGGTGCTCAGCTACCATCATGGAGTGTCACCTGCTTCATCCAATGCCAGAATCTCTATCATGTAACCCGGCACCTTGTGTCCCCTGACACCATGTGTCTCAAGTACCGAAGTCCCGACAACACTCCCAATAAATAGTATCCCATAGGAACAATGATATATGTCCTCAAATAAGTAACCAGAGGGATTGCGATGTCTGCCCTTAAATATAGTAACTGGAGGGACAATGATGTCTACCCTCAATACAATGTTATTGGAGAAACAACATTTTCTGCCCCCAAAATAATGGTGACCTCTGCCCCTAACCCGATAGCCTAAACTTTATCCCCTGAAGGCACCAAACATCTAATGTGGCTTCCTATGGCAAGCACCCAAAAACCAAAAGTACCTAAACAACAACTAATGGGGTCCTCTACCAACACGAGTGGTCAAAAACACCTCATCACAGAGTCTCTATGTGTACACACTACTCATATTTTTGGGTGAGTGGTAATCACCAAAATACTACCCAAACCACAAAACCTCTGACACCTTGTGTCCCTGTGACCATGCCACTCATGTTTTATGGCCTTTCCATCCTAGTAACCCGAGCCATACCCAACCTGACAGTCATCCTGCCTCAAACTGATGCCCATAACGCCCAATACCATGGTCAAAACAACCAAACGTAACCCAAGCCAAGCCCAACTTGTGATCAGCATCACTAAAGAATATGTCGGCCATGCCTAACACAACCCGAAGGTTCTACAAAATGAAATTCAGTAATTACATATATACACATTTCAAAAGAATACATAAATAAGAAAAACCATCTAAACAGTTGAAAATCACTATGCAAGTGTTGTCTTATACCAGCACTATGGTTTTTAAGGTCTCAAAAAATTCATATAAGGTTCAATAAACAATACTCAACATTTTAAATAATATGAAAGAATTTTAAACAATTTGGAAGTCCCCAGCCAAAATTCCCCAGAGAGAAACGACCACTCGCTCGGCCTTACTCTTGTAAAATAGATAACAGGGCATACCCAAAGGCATCCCATAGGTCAGATGACAATTAAGAAAGCAATAACAGGTAAATATATCGATGCACTCAAAATACATGAAAACGCGCCACAGGTCACACCGCCCAAAAGTCAGCAAAAACACAAAAAGAGGTATGAACCACCTACCTGAGACTCTTATGATGATACTCCTCTGATAACAACCTCCAATTAGGTCTAATGCGGGGTAGATTTATAAAATAATCAAAACTGCTCAAACCCCAATAACTCATTCTAGAACAGAAATCAAGAAAAATAGCTCAAGAGGAATAAAGCCCTTATCGAGGGGGTTCTAATGGATTAAATGGTTTCTGAATCCAGCATCAGACAGAGGAATGGGAGGGAATTGAATTCTTGGCTAGATCTCCCCGCTCAAACCCATCGAGGGTTTGAGGTTCTTTTCAATACAAGGGTATTGACTATTCGAGCAGAGAAAAAAATGGTGTGTACTTCAAGTACACAGCGTGTATCATTTTACTATTCATATGATGGATGATGTTCTGCAATAGACTTGCTGACTGACTACACTACGTGTACCTTGGGGTACATGATGTGTAATTCTTCACCAAGATGACATCCCCAACACGCCATGTATATCCACATATACAGCCCATCTACACAGCGTGTTCAAATAGTACATGACTAGTACTTCCTAAAAACATTCTACCCACAGAACAGGCCTACACGCCATGCATGGCCTCCACAAGGTCAACAGTACATAGTGTGTCCATCACTACATGTCATGTAGTAAGAAATTCATACATAGTCATCACACAGCATGTACTCGGTGAGCACACAGCCGGTACTCAGCCATCCCAAACATGGTGTGTACTTTAGGGTACATGGCGTGTAGTCTGGAAATTTCAAGAACATCCCAGATTTTACCAGTTTCTTTGGGAACATGTTAAAAATTCAAATAGGGTCGGGATTTTGACCTGTTCTAAAAACCCAAGATCTTAAAATCTCCCCACCTTAACATAGTTCGTCCCCAAGCTGTCACACGAAACCCAGAGATGGAACCGAACATACCACCCCAATTAAAATATCCTGGACTTCCCCAGTTTCAAGGGGTTTGGCTAAAATCTTCAAAGGGGCTCCCCACCTTAAGAGTTTCCTAGCTCGGTCTCAACACGAAGAAACTCAGACAAGAAAATTTTTACTAACCTATTTCCTGGATGCATGGTCCTCTCGTGACGCATCATCACCCCTACGCCTCATTGGGGCTCCCATGTCGTTTCCAACACCCAACATATCCCACACCGCATCGATGTCCACCTCCATGAGGTCCTGCATCCCATTGATGCTCAAAATAATACCTAATTCCAAGCACATAAAGTTACTCACATCCTCGATGTCCCGATTCCCATAGCTCATCATGTAACCTGCATTGTCAATGCCCTAGATGTTATGCATCTTATACATATATCTATCTATATATATTTATAACGAACCTGATTTGGTGCCAATCCCACTGACCAGAATCTAGTTAGTCCACGAGAATCTTGTGCACATTGTGCACTCAAAAAGGACATGCCTCAATAGGTCATTCCAAAAGAAAATGAGAAATTTCACGACCACACTCACGGTGTACCTATAACTGTCATCGCCTCACCAGCCTGCTCAGCCTCTGGTAGCTCCACAGTGTGCACATGGCCTAATGTATGGCTGCCTGATGCCTAACCTCCTTGCAGTGCTTCTCCAGTCACCAGCCACTAACCCCTCAGCTAGATCCCGCTATCTCCGTCACATCATCCACATGGAGCTGAACCTTGGATACTCTCTCTGGGATCCAATACTTAACCAACTCCAGATGACACCATCTATCCTAGTCCCTTCCTACTGGCTATCTGATATGGAGTCCCGCAGAACCTCTCCAGATGCCCAACCTATCCACATGCCTGGCACAATGGTGGAGGCCAATCGCACTGAGTCCGAACATGTCTTAGATGTCCACACTAAAAGGAAACCACTGAAGAACTGCTATGAGGTGGTCGAGCTGAGTCCTTGTCCTGATTTCCCTGCTAGAAATAATCTCGTCCTCGCTTCCTGCTATCTGAACCGTCACCTAAAACTATTCCCCGACCAACTTGGGGAATATCCCTCTAGTTTCCCTCTTCTATGAGTGCCTGATTCAACGCCTCGAAGATTGAACCCGACCTTAAGATATTCACCTAGATCCTAATGGAATATCATAAGCTATCCTAGAATTGCCTCACCCGTATTGCGTCATCACTTACCATACTGGGTGCAAAGCGAGACAGCTCATTTAAAGTAGCTTCATAGTCCATGACAGACATGTCTCCCTGCTGAAGACTCAAGAACTCCCGATCTCTCTCAGCACTCAGTGTCTCTGGGTAAAAGTGCTCAAAAATCATGACCTCAAAGTCCTTCCATGCTAGTCCCTTGTGCCTACGAGCCTAAACATGCACATCCCAACAACACTTTGCCGGTTCTCTTAGCATGTACGCCACCAGCTTGACCCTCCACTCTGGATGCATCTCGACCGGCTCAAAGATCATTTTCATACTCTCTATCCAGTTCTCAGCTGCCTGTGAACCACCCTCACCCTGAAAAAGTAGCGAGTGCTGTGACTGGAACTCCAGTGTCAGATATGCCATCGATGGCTCTATACCCTGTGAACCTCTATCGATCCCCTAAAAGAAATGTTCTAGGCTAGCTCGGAGCTACTCATCAAGCCATGGTCCAAACGCTACCAAACCCAACAGTTGTTCTACCTACACTGGAACCTGAACCTAATCCTATCCCTGAGCCTGTACCTGTGGCTTTTGATCGGCCTGTAGTGGATCCTGACCCTAATCATCCACCTGTGGCACTATATCATCACCCGCCTGACGCTACATAGAGACATACAAGAGGAACCCAATAAATACCATAAATGGTCAGACATACCATATTTATATATATAACAATATATATTAAACGCAGGTATGGAAATAATAGAAGGAAGTGCATAACTACTACCCTTACTCTCCCCCACTGCAACCCATGCCCATGGCATCCCAGCCTCATGGCCTCCTTACCCACCCTTAACAGATCCATGTATCAAAAGTACCTTAGACCATGACTGTCACGACAACCATCGTTACCTCAAACTGACGACCAGGTCACCCAATCCTAGGGGTCAAAATCTCCTCAACCATAGTACATTCTTGATCTCATAAGTGCCAGACCCAAATACCCTGCAATTATAAAAATATAACAAGCATTTCAATTGACATTTTTCACATGGTATTATCATATCACAAAGTAAGAAGGTAGTTATGAAATTGAAGTGCCCTAAAATGTTCCTATCAAAATCCAAGAAACCAAGCCTTGCCATACCGAGCCGAGGTACAATTCTCACACACCATACCAGGTCAATGGTTACACATCACAATCGATAACATCACACACCAAGTGAGCCATCGAGGAAGAAATAATATAAACTGTAATCTCAGAAAAAAAAAATAGCAATTCAAACCCATGGAAACATGGCCCATCACTCGTACCTAGGGCCGTAGGCACCCATGAACAAGCTAGAAGACCTGTTATAGAAACAAACTATGTCAGGTTTACCGTAACACAAACAATAATCTAGAAGTAAATAAAAAGATATGTCTCAATCTCATTAGTGGCTAGCAAGACACTGCTACTAAATCCATATCAAGAACCCCTATAATACAACTTTGTAAAGACCCAAACCCAAACAGCCACCCGAACAGTGCAAAACGGGTCAGGTGTTACTTCCTTAGGCACACCTCCTCGAATGCCAATGGTTGCTGACTAGCAGCGAGGGTTTTATAGGCAGAGTGGGGAGGTTATACCCTCTCAGAGGATAACAATGGTACTGGTCTAAGTATAATACTAAAAGTTTATCAGAATAAATGACTTAGCAGACTCGAACAAGACCTTCATAGTGAAAGAACATTCAATATCGATAAATAGTGGAAGCAATAACTATAAACAACAGCAGTGGAAAGTAAACACAACAGCATGCTGATCACTTGTAACTACCACTGAACAACAAACATGCATCCAAATCTGGTGATAGATATCCATATGTAATGTAGCCAATGGATAACCAACTGTATCTACAAAAAAAGTAAGCATGATAATACAGGAAGGTAAGAAAAAATAAGTTACTCAAGCTAGGAAAGACCTCAAGGTCCATACCATCTCCATGAAATAGCTAATGCAACCCTGCTACTAAAGCTGACCTCTTTCATACATGTTAATCCATAAAGTCTACACATGTCCTGAAGGGACCCTATAGGGTGTGAGATGAATATTAGTAGGATACCACCAAACTGTGCGTACCTAATTTATGTTTTTAAGCAAGCATGAATTTATAAGTAAAACAATAAATAGTATAAGGTACAAATAAGCAAAAACTCCACTGGTGCTCAGTAGCCACCATGTATTTTCACCAACTTTGACCAATGCAGAATCTCTGTTACGTAACCTGGCACCATGTGCCACCTGACACTGTGGGTCTCAAGTACTGATGCCCAGAAGGCATGTATAAGAAGTAATAACCCAGAGGAACAATGATTCATGTCCTAAAATATGTAACCAGAGGGACAGCGATGTATTCCCTCAAATAAGGTAACTGGAGGGACAGTGATGTCTTACCTCAAAAGAAAGTAATTAGAGGAACAATGTTGTCTTCCCTCAAAATAACGGTGAGCCTCTGCCCCCAACCCGATAGCCTCAACGCTATCCCCTGAAGACTCCTCACCTCCCACGTGGCTTCCTTCGGAAAGCACCCCCAAACCAAAATTATCTAAACCGTAACTAATGAGGGCCTCTACCCACACGAGTGGCCAAAACCACCTCATCACAGAGTCTCATTATATGCACACTACTCATAGTTTCGGGTGAGCTATAATCACCAAAATAGTACCCAAGCCACAAAACCTCTGACACCTTGTGTCCCTGTGACCATGCTGCTCAATTTTGATGGCCTTTCCAACCCAGTAACCTAGGCCATGCCCAACATGAAAGTCATCCTGCCTCAAACCAACACCCATGATGCCCAATCCCGTGGTCAGAACCACCAAACATAACCCGGTCCAAGCCCAACCTGTGATCAGTATCACTCATGAATATTTGGTACATACCCATCACAACCCAAAGGTTCTAGCAGATGCAATTCAGAAAATAAATATATACACATTTTAACAGAACACGTAAACCGGAAAAACCATATATATATAGTTCAAAATCACTGAGAAAGTGATGTCCCATACCTTCACTAAGGTTTCTACGGTCTCCAAAAATTCATATCAGGTTTAATAAACCATACACAACATTTTAAATAATACAAAATAATTCTAACCATTTTTGCAGTCCCCGACCAAAATGCACCGTTGAGAAACGACCACTCACCCGGCCCCACTCAAGAAAAACAGGTAACATGGAATACCCAAAGGCATACCATAAGTTAGATAACAAATAACCAAGAAATAACAAGTAAATACAGGGTCGTTCTCAAATACTTGAAAACACGCCATAGACCGCGCCACCCAATAGCATTCGAAAACACAGAAAGAGGTATGCACCACCTACCTGAGACTTGTATGATGACAGTCCTCTGAAAACATCCTACAATTAGGTCTAAAACGTGGTACATCTACAAAAAAAATCAAGTCCTCTCAAACCCCAATAACTCTTTCTAGAATATAAATCAAGAAAAACGTCTCAAGAGGAATCAAGGGATTATCGAGGGGGTTCCAATGGAATAAATGGTGTTTGAATCCGGCATTAGACGAAGTAACGGGAGGGAATTGAAGTCCCGGTTGGCTCTCCCTGCTCAAACCTATCTAGGGTTTTAGGTTCTGCCTCAAAATGAGTCTACTGCCCGTTTTAGCAAAAAAAAAAAATACACAGCATGTACATTAAGTACATGACATGTATCATTTTACTGTTCATATGATGGCTGAAATTAAGTCGTAGACATTCCGACTGACTACAAAGTGTGTACCTAGGAGTACACAACGTGTAATTCTTCACCCATATGGAATCCCCACCATGCCATGTATATCCCAATACATGGCCCATCTACATGGCGTGTACAATTAGTACATGGCGTGTACTTGTTAAAAAATTCTACCCAGCCAACAGGTCAACACACCATGTATGGCCTCCACACGGTGAAGGGTACACGACGTGTTTATCACTACATGTTGTGTAGTAATAAACTCCTACATGGTCATCACACATCTAGTACTCAGCAAGCACACATCCAGTACTCACCCAAACCATACACGTTGTTTACTTTAGGTACAGGGCATGTAGTCTAGAAATTTATCGAACATCCTATATTTTCCCAATTTCTTCTGGAACAAGTCAAAAATTCAAACTAGGTTGGGATTTTACCCGTTCTAAAAACCTGGGTTCTTAAATATCAATTTACCAAAAAAGTTATAAACATGTGGAAAAGTAGATGGTAGTAGATACTCTTGGTAAATGAATGTGTTATAAACTATAATAACGGAATATAAAACAAGGTATATAATGTATTAAATATAAATTATCATTAAGTCTTATAAATATAAAAACCAAATGATCAGATACTCGATGCATGCGTGTGGATGAAAAAGGGAAATATTATGATAGAGGAAATATCATACTTTTCTACATTTATTACCAAACAATTTTTAATAGTGAATATCATAATGTTAAAAAAGTTATTGATCAATAGAATATATTTGGAGTTATAAAATATTATAATTTGAATGATTATAACATTGAAGAAAGATTATTTATAGTTAGTAAGAGTCAATATGTACCAATAAAACTATAGATACAAAAAGTGTTTCATGATGAATCCCAGGGATCAAATTTATATATAGAAATTGGATACACTAATGTGTATAGGGATCCCCAAGAAATCATCTAGTGTGACAACATAAACATGAAATTATATACTAAATGGTATGTTACTTTGTATTCTAATTAGTAATACCTAATGATAATTTACCTGAATAAGTTATAAAACATATCCCTATATCTATATAGTATTTTTATAATTTTAAAGTGAACATTCTTGTTGGTCTTTCTTTGAATATCTATATGAATTCTATAATATAATTTATCATGGAATAACTTATGAAATTGTCTCATTGCTTTCCAATATGAGAGGATAATTACCTTGGGATACTAATAAGAATTTATATTAATAATGTTGTGAGACATTAAATTATTATATTATCCATTGTAAATGATTAATATCCCGGATTTCTCCTAATGTATTATACACTTTATCATAAATCACAAATCCTCAAGATAAATCTAAGTACTGCATATCATCCTCTGATGTATGTGTTGTAAGAATAGAATATCAAGACTTTAAATTCCGTGTTGTAGTCATTTCAACATTATACCTTGGAATTTGTGGATAATTTCTAGAACATGTGAAATTTATGGAAGATAATAGTTTTTTCTCCTGAATAAAAACATAACACTGTTAAAATTTTACTAGGATATTATGTCTTACTCCATCCTATTAATTTCCAGTGAAGTGTAACTACTTACCCATGGGTAGAATCAGTTTATAAATTTATATTTTTTTCTCAATGTGTCACTAATACAAAAGAGTGGATAGTGGATGTATGGGATTATCCCATAAAAAGGATATAATTTCAATCATTTTCAATTGATTACTTTATAAATTTACATGATCTTTAATTGGTTGGTAAATCATATAAAAAATAAACAAGATATTTCAAATAGAAAACTATATAGGAAAAAATGTATTGGTACCAATTTCAAATGAGTTTCGTAGAGGAAAATATAATATCACCAAAACATGTATTGGTAAAATTATTATCCACAATTTACATGGATGTTCAGTAACCACTCATAATCAACATGGTCAGTTCCACAAAGTTTAGTTCCCTTGGTCTTAAGAAATTACATATCCTAGAAAAAATTTGTTTGGCTCAAAAAGTTGATGATAAATATGTACCACTAGTTATATATCAATTCACTAAATAGATTTTTTTTCTTCCCCCAACAACCTTTATTCCCATATAAATTTATGAAGATATTATTTAGATTATGTATATAATTAAATTCTTAACCAGAATAACCTACCATTGATTAGATTTTTGGAACTTTATTGCACCTGTCCTATTAATCCCTATCCCTCTCCCTATAAGAAATTTGACCTAAATAAAAGAGGATAGAACCATCACATGTGATGGGACAATTACATGGAATGAAAATAAGGAAATAGAATTAAAAATATTATCTACCTAAGTAAAGGAAATATTGATACATACTTCAATAAATATCAATGTTCTTTAAAAAAATGTTCTGAATTGAAAGGAAGTTTTAAAAACCTCTCTCAGAGAGAAAAATGAGGCAAAATACTATTAAAATGATAACTAAAAATACTATTAGAATGGTATTTATATTTAATAATAAATAGTACTAATTGATTGACGATGAAGGTTGAAAAGGGTGTCATCAGGGGATCCACTTCGAAATCCTTTAGGGTCAAACACACCATGACAAAAATAGATTAATCATTACATGATGTAACAACCTACCTTCAGTATCTCATAATGAATTTAGTATTAATTCTCTTTGAAATCAGATAATATCTCCCACATTCCATCTATATGAAATACATGTGATTGACCCAGTCATTATGTGAATAATTAAATACAAATTTTCAAACATTACATCCAAGAAGTGGCATGACTCATTAATTCACAGTGTCAATCGAAATGCCCTTCCCTCTCTTATATGTTAATATCATGAGTGGGGTATATTTTAAATGTTAGTGTAATGTTCTAAAAATGGTTCCGAATTCCAATTTCTGGATATGATTGGTCACATAACCTTATGTGTGCCTCCCCATATGCCATAGGTTACCGACAAGTAGTGATGACCTAATGTTTATTATGGGGAGACTATATGCTCTTTATCGAAAAAATACATTAGTAGAAATAAATAAACATATCCAACTTTAATAAAATAAGATATCCAGAATAATATCTTAATTAATTAAGACCATCGCCACATGGTAATTCCATAACAAAGATTATAGACCATAAACCAAAGCCTTAGATATTTTATTCCATATATGTTCCATATTTAAAATGCAAAACCAAAATGAAGAAACACTAAAAAATCCCAAGTGAGTACTGAAATCCTTTCTAGTTCTCTCATCCATGCTCAATCCAAACTCATCCATCTAACATACTGATATTACCCTTACCCTATCATACAAACATGATATCTATTCTGGTATTGATCTAGCAGCCTGAGTAAGGTGTGAATAAAACACAATTGGCCCCCACCAACGACGTCTAAATAAATATCCATTATATAAGAGTTTATGATGTTGTATAAGGAATAAAAATACTATTGAATAATAAAGAGTTTTTTAAATTATGTTATTAATTAAATAAACACATAAAACTGTAGGTTCGTGATGACACCAAAACCATTTATACCTACATCATCCCATACTAGAGTCTGAACCATCCTGAAAGGGATGTCACATTTCATTACATCTTGGGTTTCTATTATTTATTTAATTTCAATTTCACACTAAAACTATTGGGGACTACTGTTGACGTCTGGTACACCATATATATTTGGAGTAACCGAAGTTTTCCCACAACATAGTGATCACATACTATACATATATATATATATATAATGCAGGTTGGGAGTGGTAGTTTGGAACCCATGGGTATTTGGGGATGTATCCATTGTCCAACAACATAGTAAAAAATATCACATATCATGGTCCATATTTCTAACCATTTATCAACCATTTCCATAATTAAATAATTTTACCCATTTAATACGTTAATTTTATCAACTAAGAATAATTTTTAAATCATCAATTAAATCATACATGTACACCTCATGGGCCTCTATGAAAATAATAAACCATTAATCAATATTTTTCCTAATTCTATTATTAACCAATTTCATTATCACATGTTCAACCAATTTTATCATCACATGGGAATAATATAATCAATTAGTTAATTAAATATAGAATGACATTTTCCAATTTTGGAATTGAAATCTCACAATCACAAAAAAACATTTATAATCAAGTCATTGGGAATTGAAAATTATTTGACATAGATCAGGGGTGTTGATGGAGGTTCTCCAAACTAAAAATCCCCAAAGTGAAGATGAAAGATCAAAATCACTATGGTGTTGAAGATCTAGGACTAATAACTAAGATCATGACCCAAAGTATAAATATCCATCAAAAACTAGATCTAATCAATTGGAAATAGATTAAAAATAATTCCAGATTATTGGAAAAGAGAGGAAGAATGAGAGGAATCCAAAGAGGTAAGAAATCCCCTCTCATAGAGGAGATGATACTTTAATCAGATCATCGATTCATCAAGAAAGGGGATCAAAGAGACATGGAATACACCAAGAAGCATCCAAAAATGAAGTAAATAGTTTTAGTCCATGTGGGTATGAATAAGAATAAAAACCAAGGTGTTCCCTATATTTTTTAAAAATTTTAGAGGAATTAAATCCCATGTTCATTGTATCCGGGGAAGGGGATCATGATTTTTTATATCGTTCACCTTAATCGTAAACCTCTATATAGGTATTATAAATCTTCTCCTAAGTAGAAAATGGTTTTAAAAACCATTCCCAAATCATTAAAATCCCATATATTAGAGAGTTAATGGATTGGGAGGGAGGTCATATGGTTTTTCCGTACCATGCACCAACTGGGTTCTACCTCCAGTCTCTCCAAAAGTGGACATACAGTTTCCTTGAAAAAACACGTGGTTTTTCCTAACTATGTTCCAACCATGAATATCCCCTGGGATTCCAAAATTATCCAATTTCACCTAAAATAATCTCAAAATAATACCCAACCATGAAATAACCCTTAACAGTGTAACAGTGTACTTCAAAACATATATGGGGAAACATCAGAAAAGTTAGGATCTTATAATCTCCCCACCTTATAACAGCCTATTCTTGAGAAATACTCCCAATCATCTTTGTGATTCCAAGATGTAAATATCGAGCCACTAATCCCACATATCTTCTTATATCTTACATGTTTCTTCATGAACACATCCATGTGTCCACAATACTCAAACTATGAGCACATTCTTTCCCCGCAACACTTTCTCTCTACAAACTATAACACGAATCAGATTATCTTAAAAAGATGCCTCAAACTCAAACTCATCATAATATACGTAGGTCACACCTTAAGATTCAGTGTGACATTTTTGAATTAGTGACACTTGAAATACATTTTTCATAGCACTATACATCTATAGAAAAGACAATGTGTATGTTATTGATCTGATTCTATCCATAATATCAAATGGTCCAATGAACCGAGGCATCGAATAACCCTGCCTCAATATCATACGATGATTTAAACTGGGTTACACCTAATGGAATACGAAGTAACCATATGAAATATCCAGGGTTTGTTAACATTGATCAGAATATGACTTCTTCCAACTATGAGTTGTATCCATTAGGTTCAAAATTATCTGACACTTCGCTGATGTCTCCAACACTATAATTGATCCTAATAACTCTGAAACACCTTTATTAATCTAAAATATAGGTGATCAACATGGAATTCCATAAAGAACCGCAAATGGTTCAATCTAATTAGTATCTTGATAACTATTGTTATGGGAATACTCAATGAGTCTTGGTGATTCCTCCAAAACTCACCAATGTATAGGATGCATGCCCATAGAATATCCTCCAATACCTATATAATACTTTCTGACTTCCCATCTATTTGTGGGTGGAAATTCATACTAACAAATTCCCCCATACCAAGTGCATTTTGTAATCCATTCATGAAGAATTAAGTGAAACATATTTCATGGTCTAAAACAATACTCCTCAGCACTCTGTAAAAATAGACTATCTCCCAAATGTATAAATATCCCAACTGATCCACTAAGAATGTATCATGGAAAAGAAATAAATTTGATTCCATCATTAATATGTCCATAATCACCAAAATAGAGGCATTCTTCAATGGAATCCTTGGAAGAATACCATGAATTCGATGGTAACGTCATCGTATTTCCAAACTGGAATGGGAAATGGTTGTTATAAACCAATAGGTCATTAATAAATTCCATTCACCTATTGAGAGTTTTATCATCATGTTACAAAACCTACAATAATTTTTTTCATGCCCCACCACCAATACTATTGGTTTAGGTCATGGTACGTTTGCGTCAAACCTGGATCCACTACAAAATTCGTGGAATGAAATATTGACTTGTCTTGCATACACATAAGCAAAAAACATATTTCAGGACATATATGATCTCATCTTCATCTATAGTCCCATTGGAAGGTGAGTCTCCACCTAAAAGGATTTCCTTCAAAGCTAAAAACATTGGATCCACATACTGTCTCTCCATAATCTGGCACTAAAATGTAGAATCTGCTAATAGAAATTTGAGGGTCACCTTCTCCAGGCTCACCCAAACCATAATATGCATCACATCCACCATGGTCACCATCTTCCACTGGAAACTGGACTCCTAAACATCCTAAGTCTATGTATTTATTCTCAAAACCTCAGCATCATTATTTTCCATTTTGGGAATATATACTTGATTGAAATAAAATTATTTCATATACACATCCCACATTTGCTATCGATGATTCAAATACCACTATGAAAAGATATAATTTAAACTCTTGTGGTTGGTATTCAGAATAAACTTCTCTCCCAACTGATAAAGATGCACCACATCAAAGTAAAATACATTGTAGCTAACACAAGTTCTTATGTAGGGTAATTCTATTTATGTTGTCTCAACTATCATGACCCATATTCCAAAACATGGTCTCCCTATATAAACACTACTCCAATAATAATTTTAGACACATAAATAATAGGGTATACTCCTCAGCCAAATTGGGTAGGATCAAAATTGGTGTAGTGGTGAAAGTCTTCTTCAACAATTGGAAAGCATTCACACAAAATCCAGACCTATCAAAATTAATACCATTTTTGCTAAAGATAGAAAGTGGTGGTGTGATGTTTGAAATGTATTATATGAACCTCTATTAATAACCTATTGACCCAATAAATCTTCAGATATTGAAGGAATTCTAGGATGATAATACTTTTATGCTAGAGGCTGTTGATATGAAATGAGGGTCCAATTTTTATCATGGTGAGACTATACCCTCTTTAACAAAGCATCACAACAGATGAAATAAATAAAAAATATCCAACTAATAATAAACAATAACCAAAATAATGCCATAATAAAAGAATACCAACATCACATTATAATGCCCTTACATGGATAAAATACCATAAACCAAAGCAGTAGATATTTCATTCCATATATGTGACAAGTGTAAAATGATAACATGAAATAAAGGCACACTAACACCTCCCATGAGTGTCTTGACATCATGTCTAGTGTCATGTCTATGATACATCCCAAATCAACCACCTAAAATAGGGTTGTTACACTTACCATATACTACAAACATGAATTATATTCAAGTTCCAATCATAATGTATGATTTAGGTGTGAGTACAGCATAGAAGGCCACCAAAAATGGTGGCTAAATTATTATCCAATCTATATAAATGTGTGATGTTTTATAATTAATATAAATATAAATGTATAATAAATATTTTTTATTTAAAATTATTATTTAAATAACCACATAAAACCTCGGTTTCAAGATGACATCCAAACCATCAATACATGTTTCAGATCGTACTACATTATGAACTAACCACAAATACATATAACATTTTATTTTATCTTGGGATTACATTATACATATAATTACAATTTCACGTACAAACAATGGGTGAAAAGAGAAAAATTCTTATAGCATATGGAAATTTGAGGAAACAGTCCATGTCATGCAATTCATTGATAACATATAATACAAAAATATATTTATAGTGGGGGATTAGAATGATTCTTTAGGACCGCATGGTCATTTTTAGTAGCAATACATATCCCAAAACTCAGTCACAAATATCACATCTCATGGATCCATATTTAAAACCATTTATCAACCATTTCCATAATTAAATATTTCAACCAATTTCATAAGTTCATTTTATCAAGTAATCATAATTAATAAATGATCAATTCTGTTATACTAGAACACCCCATGGGTTACTATAAAAATCATAAATTATTAATCAATAAATTTCATAATACCATTATTTATGATATATATTATCACATATTTGACCAATTTAATTATCAATTGGGAAGAATATAATCAATTAATTAATTTAATTGAGAAATAAATTACCTAATGTGTTAATTTAAATTTAATAAATGTAGACATGGATTTAAAATCAATACAATAGGAATTGACAATTAGAGAACCTACCAAAATATTGATGATAGTAATTTTCCAAACCAAAAATCCCCAAATTAAGGTGGAATGATCAAAATTAGAACAACATGAAAGGTCTAAGACCAATAACAAAGACCAATATCTAAAGGATTATGATCCATAAACTACTATATATTGATCATTTTTAATTAAGGAAGAATCATTGCTCTTCATCATGAAAGATAGGATGGGGATATGGGAAACAAAATGGAGAATAAATCTCTTATCATAGAGAAGAGGATCCATCAATTGGATCGTCAATTCCCTGAGAACGGGGTTTCAAGATCCTAGGAATCCACCTAAGAGCATCTAAAAATGAATAAAATATGTTTATGCTAAGCAGGGATGAAGAGTTATAAAAAATGGTGTTCAGTAATTTTTTATAAAAAAATTGAATAAATTAAATCATGATTGCACTATTTCTTGTGATGTTGTGCATGGTATTCCAAACTTTGTGCCTAAATTATATACCACTACTTCAGGGTCACATGGTTTCTCTTGAGTGGTTCCTGGTTTGACATACGGTATTAAAAACATGGAATTCCACACTATTTGAGGGTGCCTGATATGAGAGGGAGGCACCATGGTTTGAATAAATCATGTGTCAAATGTCAGACACCTTTTGCCTTTCCAAAATTGGAGCACAATTTCTTAGGTAAACTGTACTGTTTTTCCTAACCTTGCACCAACTGTTCATAGCCCATTGGGCTTCCAAACATCACCAAATTCACATACTACCCCCCAACAACACACAACCAATAAATAACCCAAATTCTAGTAAAGGAGTACTTGAACATGTGCACAAGGTATCTCTATAAAGTTTATGATCTTACAGTTTCTATGTCACATAATCCATATAAAAGGAAGCTTTGGTATCGACTTATGCCACACCTTCATCCATCATATGCTTCCCCACAGATTCCTTGTCTTTATTTTTGTTGTTTTTTATCTATACTCACCAACACAAACCATCACAGGTTCTATATAAAATTCCCCATTTTATTGTAATTTCCCTATCTATTTCCTACAACAAAATAGTTGGTTTCATAATGGTGCTTAGTTCTCCAGTGGGAACCATCTTGAGGGACTGGATTAATTTTTCTCTTCTTGTTTTTTAATTCTTGTCATGAATGTTGTTTTGTGACTTGATTTCACAAGAATATTAAATATATATTCATTTTTTTCTACATCATAGAATAATTTCTTTAGTTCCCTCTCTTCTCAGGTGATCTTTAAAAATTAATTGGAAGATCCATAACATAGAGGACATATTTTCATGGAATTAAATCAATTATTCACGAAATTCATTATGATGTATCATGGATTCGACCTTCTCATAATTACATAAAATCAAGAAAATATTTCCTTAATTATATTCCCAATGAATTTTTGTTTTAGATATTTATAGAGTTATAAAAGACATTATTTAAAAAATCCATGTCTTTTTCAACTAATACGCATTTTCCCACTATATAAGAAATATCTTAATCCATAACAAGCTTATAATTTCTCCCAAAAATCATCCCTGCATGATTTTCTGATAGCCTTATTATACATACTACAATTCCTCGTAAAGTAGGTAATTGCAGATAGGATATAGTGGTGATCCCATATGATTTATGAAGGATAAACAAAGAAATCAGAACATATCATGGGAAATACATTGGGAAAACCTAACAAATAAAGATAAGTGCAAGTATAATAACAAAAGTGGAATAACATGATACCAAGTATAATAGACTTGATGGAAATGTTTTTTCAACAACATGAAAAATTCATATATATATTTCAAAGAAGTTAATTATTAACTTATTATAGAATAACGTCACCAATGTGTTTAATGATGGTATCAAAAATCATTAACAAGGAATACAACCAAGGTATCATGGACGTGTCATCTCTTGAGATTAATTCATTACCAACTTCATTCGGGTTTAATCAAGGTTAACCATTTATATTTAAAGGGTTGTTCAGAAATATATCAAAGAACATCCCCAGGTCATGCATCAATGGTGTAATTAATATTCCATCTCAAGAGATTAATTCTTTACCCAATTCATGGGAGTTCTATCTAGGAAAACCCTTCAAATTTCTATCACTATGTGTTCTGTATAAGGAAACCACACATAATTCCATGAAAGTATAATAATACTAAGAAGGAAATGTGTTATATGTTAATACACAACATAAGCCTAATAATTCAATATAATGAAATACGATGATATCATATGATAATATCATAAGAATGAATTTTTTAATTTTAGATTGATGAAAAATACCCTTCTAACATAATATTTCTAAATCACATTAAAAAATCTGTGTAAATTCCCCATTTCATATAAAAATATTTACAAATTAGTATTATTTGGAAATCCATTTTAAAACATGGAATGTAAGGTTCATTGAAATTAATAGTTGTTATGGAGAAAGGATGTGTTCACATAGAATAAAAATATAAAAATTTATTTTAAAAGTAATATAAAAGTTACCATAAAAGATGAAGTTATGGGTCTCTTTTAAAAGATTTTTTTTAGAAAATGAAGTGAATCATTTTTTAATATTTAAAATTAAAAAACTACATTCAATAATACATCGTTGAGAAATAACTAAATAGTATCCAATTGAAAAGTGGGAGATAAAATAAATAATCATATAAGGAAAATGATTTTATTATTTTAAAATAAATTTATTTAAATCACACATTGTAAAAAGAGTAATAAAACAGCTTTTGAAATAAGGATAAGGAAAATATTTTTTTCACCTGAGATAACTCATAATTTTGTTTTCTAAATATATAAGATTACATTAGAGGTAAGGAAAGTATGGAAAAGTATTGGAAACCATCATTATAAAGGATGATAATTAATCTAAAAAATGTTATACTTTTTGAGAATGAATTGTATTAAGGTATGATCATTGAATTAAAAAATAATTACCCACATATTAAAATATAATATTCCATGAACTAAAATAATTGGGAGGATGAACCAATATTGTATTAATGATGTTTAAGAATATTAATTATATCTCAATGAAATGAGTTGACTTAAAAGAAAATTAGCACCTAAATAAAAGTACATTTAAAAAGAAAACATGATAGGGATCATAAAACATCTTTAATTTTATTAATATATAAAAATAAAATCATTCGGAATTAGTCACACCATATTTGACGTAATAATGTCCATATTATGAAAGACGTCTCAATAAATTAAATTTGAGACAAATAAACCCTTATTGTAATATCTAAAATCCACTGAATAATATTAATATCCTCTAAAATAAAAATAACTATCATAAATGCCTATTTGAAAACCATTTTCATATATGTAAACATTTTAAAGAATCATTTAAAATTATCCTTTAAAATTATATCTTTTTGTTATTCTCTATTTTTAATATCAGATGTGTTTAATCTTAATCATTTTGAACTGGTTCCATAACTGTTTTAGTTTATTCATTTCTCCCCTTAATGTTCATATATACCTGATCATAAATATTATGGTAAGTTATTTTTTATAATTATTTTTAATTTTATAATTTCCTTTAAAAATATTATTAGCTATTATTTAAGGAAACTGTAACACTGCCAAATTTTTAAAATAGTAATATATTTTTCAATAGCATGTATAACATGAAACACTAAGCTCATTAGAAAATATAACATCCCAATACTTTTCAACATATTTATTTTTAATTAAATTCAATCTATTTGATAGCTTGTGATGCACACAACACCACGTTTAAAAGTGAAATGCTACTCTATTATATAATTATTATTTCAACATCACCATTATAACTATGGTGTTTGGTTGGTAGGTATGAGTAATACTAACTAAATTATTAATATTTAATTTTTTACCCATATATAAACAAATTTAATGGTTTCCTATCATTTTTAAATAAAATAATAATCTATTAAATGTAAAGGAATGGTTTCCTAAAAATGTATTCTTCTAAAAACTGGTTTAGTCTCAATATAGAAACCTTATTATTAGTTAATTTTATGAAATTTAAAAAAATTATTTAGTAAAATAAAATTTACTTTCTAAATAATCATATCAAAATTATCTTAGGGTGATTTTTTGGATTTTTCTGAAATGTTTTGTTCGTGATGAATAATCAAAATTACATATTTTTACTAAAAACTACATTTTACACTAATTATTTAAAATATAATTTATAAATTAAATTAGTTTAATAGAAAAATAAGTTCAATTTTATTATAATTTATCTAATTTATGTCATTTGAGTCAATTTATTATTGAAATTTGATATTAAAATTTTCTATACTTATGAGAAGTTATTCTTTGAAACCCTTTTTTTATCGCAACTGCGATTGTAATTTTAAATTGAATTCTACCACTTATGGAATTTATTTTTTAATAATGGATTAAATATATGGAATCATCATAATTTATAATATCTAACATGTTTTACATAATTTATCACAAAAAAATATAATGAATCCAGAAAATAATTAAAATATAAGGCTTAACGTAAAAATGAGGTCACTGTATGGTTAAACTAAGAAGATAAGGGTTTAAATGACTAACCAACATCGAAAAATATTATTGGGTGGCCATATATTCACCTTAATCAATCCCAAATTAGAACCTCTATATTTTTTGTTGATTTTTTCATTTTAAATGCACTATTATTTTGGATTCATTTTGGAAGTCTCCATGTAATTTCCAAGATTGTTCACTTTCCCCCATTATAAAAGGGAACTATTTCCCATCAGATATTCACACACCAAAATAATTTATTATCTACCAATACCTAAAAAAATATCTCCCTAAAAAAATTATACATTTTCCAGATATATTTATCTTCCCATAAATACCATCCCTAATGTCTTTAAGATGTTATCCAAAGGAGGACTCTTTTAGACAATGTATTTGTCTTAAGAAATCTCTTTAATTTTTTCTTTTTTCTGCATTCAATTAAGTTGGAAAACATCAAATATAAAAACACTAGTATATAAAATATAATAACAGGTTATTATGATAATGTAATAATATTTACTCAACTCTTCCTCTATCCAATAGTTTATGAAATCATAATTCGTGTGTACATTAGACTACCACCTCTCGAACGAATTTTATTCATTTTAAATCACCAAAATTAATGGATGGATTTAATAATAGATTTCAAATATTTATATAATATTTATTATATTCTTATACTTTTTGAATTTTATATCACATATAATTCCTAGCATTCAATTCTGTTGAAAAGAAATAACATCGCTCGTGCTGACATGTGGACTACCGCCTCCACGTAGTAATGTGGAATATTTATCATGTTATTTTCACATGGGTTTTAAAATAATAGGATTATATTAATATAATAATAAATAAATAATAATAATGAAATTTCAAATATGAATTAATATTTATTTTCCTTTTGTTCCATCTATTGAGAAAAATGGAAACAACGATCATGCGTACGTACAGCCTACTGCTCAATGAGTGGGGTAATCAATTTTCCATCTCTAAAATTTATAAATTATGATAAATATACATATAATTAACATATATCATATTTTAAATTTTTATTTGATTAAAATATCATATATTTATAATAACAAAAATTACCAAACAAAATCATAATTGAAAAAGAAAGCAATTATCACCTGAATGGGAGAATTAAACAAAGAGATGTAAATAAATGTGTGATAAAAGACAATAATTAAAACATTTATAGTTTGATATATATATTTATGTTTCTTTAATATATGTATAATAAGTATATATTTACCATACATGAGGCTCGGATACATATGAAGGATGTTAAACCTAATGTATTGGTTTCTCGTCTCACTATTACTTTCATGAGTCATATGTCATATTCACCACTTATTTTATTTTTATGGTGTATATACATTGCTTTGATTTGTTTAATCATGAAATTATTTATATTTATGGTATTTAATTATTTATTTTATGTCATTTCTTATATGAGGGATGTTATTCTGAAGTGACCAAAGTGGTAAGGGTTTATTTCACTTTCTCATCATTATTCAATATCGATATTGTTTACGCATAACTTGGGGGAATTATTTGATATTTATATCATAAAATAATTATGTATTATTTAAATATAGTTATTAATGAAATTTTCATGTAAATAGTTCAATATTTTCACTCATTGGTAATTAAAATATTTGAGAAAATGTTTCTAGGAAAATACAAGTTTATTTTTCACATCGGACTGAAATCTATTTTCATCAAACCCCGTGTTTTATAAAAAAATAAAAACCAATTTAAACCATTCAAAATTTATTTATTAAATAGACTTTCACCGATTTTTTATTTTTACTTGTTTTTTTAAAATTAATCTTTGTTATTTTTTCAAAATAATGTGTGTTGGCATTTTACAAAAAAATGTTGATGGAATCTTTGTTTTAACATGTTCTACATAAAGGGAATTTTCTTCCATCATGACCAATAAATATTTTAATGATTATTGTATAAATTTGAAAAGTTTATTTTCGAATACAATTATTTTTAAAATATTTTTTAACATTATGTTTTAAAAGTTGATTTTAAATTGAAAATTTTTTATTCGACAAAAATGTTTTTAATGACATTTTTATTGTATTACTATTAACTGAAAACATTGACCCTTATATTGTACCTATGATCCACTGAGGAATATTAAATTTAAATAATCCTTATTATTTCTAGGGATAGTTTATAATATTTTGGATTAAATATGTATAATTTTATTTCCATTCACTGTATTACTCTTAATAGTTTAGGATTATGTTTATTTGATTGGGGAAAATATTAGCATTTGGTATGTTTTTTTAATACATATATTTATGTTGATTATGTTTCACCACATTCATAATTGAAATGAAATGGACATAGTATATTATGTTAGGGGACAACTATATACCCTCGATTAATGGGTTGGTCTGATGAGGCCAACTTGATTGGGTTTTGGCCCAATCCATACCCATTTATTTAGATTTCTTGGAAGAGGGACTCGATGGTATGTTTTAGATGTTTTTTATTGTTGATTCCATCATTATGAATTCATTAATTTATATTCCAAGTGATTATTTGATTAGATAGAATATCCATGGATATGTTTTCATGAACATGTGATTATTTATTTGGAATTATCTAATCATCATTTATTCATTCTATGTTATGATAAAGTTATTGATTAAATGGAATGTGTTCCAGTTATTTATATTTCCTTATTTATTATACCTTAATTATTCATATCAGTAGTTTTAATCTTACCCTTACAGATTATTTGATTTCCCTAATTTATAATGTTATATTTTCCCTATGATACCATTAATGTTTTTATGATTGATATGAAGGGGTAGGGTAAGAATTATAATAGTGTCCAAAAATAAAATAAATTTTTTATTTTATATTATAAAATATAAGTTGAATTCAAGTATGTATCTTCTTTTCCAATACAACTAAAATATTTTTTCCTTCAAGATGTGATTCCTTGTATCTTGTGCTAGTGTAATAATGTTTAAACCGTCTCTAAGTTATTGGGGTCAAGGATTCTAGAATTCTTATCAATGTAAGTTTAATAGAATCATTGGGAACTAGATTTAGGACAACATTGTTTAGGGAATATAACCCTATTATATACATTAAGGATAAGTATATAATAAAATCCTAATGTTTTGTAAAGGAATAGATAATACGGTATTTACTCACAATACATCCATGTCTAGATACTACAATTAGATGTGGTTCGGGTAAATATTTTACTAGGGGTAGTAAATCTGAAAATGGAGAATTGAGATTAAAAAGATAATCACATAGTTCGTATCAATGAGTCTTACTACACAAAAATTCTCACACTCCTAGGGGATATTCATATGATAATTCAAAATTTCATTACACACCATTGTAAATTATAGGAAAATAATGGTATACTAAAATAATCCATGTTTATTATTATAATATTAGTTATCCATACATTTTTCAATTTATGTTAGGGGTTTCAAAAATTTTAGGAATATACACTATATTTATAATGTTAGGATGTAATATAGTGTATTTCATTATTTGGAAATGGATGCTAGGAGAAGTAATGGTAATTGTATCAATGTATATAGTCAAAAGACAAAGAATGGTTATTTATTTCATGCCCTTATGAAAATATTTTGAAAAAAAAACAGTCTTCCCAACTTTCTAATAAAATAATTACATAGTATCATGTGCTATCAAGATAGAGAAAAAAATTTATATGTTTTATTTAATCAAAGGGAATCTAGATAAGAATAGTATGGCATAGAAAAAATATATAAGTGGAAGAAGGGAAATAAGGGGTTTTTCACATATGATACTTGTATAGGGAAATACCTCAGAGTATTCATAGAAGGAAAAGAAGTTTACTACCAATGTGGAGAAACAAAAACACAATGTTCATGAATATATGGGAAATAAATAATATGTCAATGTTAAATTCATCCACTATAAGGATTTGGGTAAATAAACAAATGAATTCCCCATGAAATATGGGAAATACCAATTAAAATTGAAGGGGACAAGGTTAAGCATAAACTATCACTACAGATGAAGTGGAATGATTAATTTGATTATGTTTAGATTGATTAATTATTTTATAGGAGTATTCTAATCAATAATATTTTGGTTATAAGAATTAAGGAATAAAATTGGATGTATTGAAGTAGTATTTTGTTAAGGATTTGAAAGCATGAGTTGAATTCTACAAACCAAAGTGACTAATTGTATGCTCAATTTCCTTGAAAACACATTATTAATGGAGGATATCAATGAATATATTCCCAATGTTGAGTTAATAATTATATTTTTATGGGGTATTGTTGGTGACCATGAAATTGGATTGAATATTGAAGTTTTATGTCATCTTTGTGGGATTTTAGTACATGAATTAATTAATAAAATATATTTGACCACTTGAGAAGTTATTTTTGAATGAAGGGATGTTTTCAATATGTTTTTATAATAATAAAAATATTCACATATATTGAATGTGACATTAATAACCACTTTATATTTCATGGGGAATATAATATTTATTTAGTGACCTTCCTTATAAATTTAGTCAGA
This sequence comes from Viscum album, assembly GCA_963277665.1. Lineage (NCBI taxonomy): Eukaryota > Viridiplantae > Streptophyta > Magnoliopsida > Santalales > Viscaceae > Viscum > Viscum album. The sequence continues at coordinate 2,066,245,479 of OY728121.1, forward strand.
AATATTTTGGATGATATTAAAGGATATATATTTATGGAATTGATTAAGCTTATAATTTGGTTCTATTACATAAAATTTTTCAACCATTTTTGTTTTAGTAAATAAATGAGGAATAGAATTTTACTTTTTTATGAATCTTATAATTCATTAAATGGTAATATTGTTACTTCATAAATAAAAATAACATTTTGGATATTCATTTCAAGAGTATGAAATCAAGTTGGAATTGATCTAAGAATAACAAAATGATAAAATTTGTATATGAAATAGAAAGATATCTAGAAAGTTTCTATTTATATGTTCTCAATTTAGATGGTAAAATAATTTATCAACATTGTGAAAAGGATATTCAAATGAAAAAATTATTATATTACATTAATTATCATCATAGATATAAGGATTTGTTTTCTTAACATTCGATTTATCATTTACTTTATTGTGACCAATGACCTCTATTACTCTCTATAACTGTTGATATATTTCTTTAATGTCCAAATAATTTACTTTCCACTAAATTTATCTGACATGGAAACCAAAAAATATGTTATTCCACAAGACCATTGTATATACCTTAATATCTTATTAAGAGGAAATTTTATTAAAACATTTTATTATAAGGTTTTTCATCAAATTTATTTTATAATTTCAAACCCTTTATTGTTCATATCATGATTAAATCGTAAGGACACATTTTATTTTATAGATATTTAACATCCAAATATTTTTAAAATAGGATAATCATGATCGAATGTGTGTATGAAACAAAACACCAAGATTAGAAGAAAACATAACATCATGAGACAATATGATGAATTTATTTTTAAATAAATTAAATCTCTTTGATAGCTTGCAATGCATGAAACATTGGGTTTAAATGAAACATGATAGTATTAAAATATTAATATTTAAACTTGATCATTATAACACAATTGTTAAATTGGTGAGTATGAATAGTACTATATAAATTATGAAAGTATTATCTTTTATAAATTTATAAATAAAATATAATTTTCATCTAATGATTCTAAATAAAATTTTAATCATTTAAAAATAAAAGAATTTTTTTCCCAATAACTATATTTTTCGTAAAATTTGGGTTTGTCACACATTACAAATAAAATTTATAACTAATTTTTTATAATATTTAGAAAATTCATTTTAAATTTTAAAATTAAATTTTTATATCATTATATTTAAATTATATTAGGGAATATTTTTTTAACTTATTTGATATGTTTCTTTTTTCAAAGAATATTGAATAAAATTATTTTTTACTAAAAAATACATTTTTAGGTAAATTATTTACCAATGAAAATTATATTTTAAATTGGATTTAAAGAAAAATAAAACAATAATATTTCACTTAACTTATTAAATTCATTAGAGTAACTTTTATATTGATTTTCGATATTAAAATTTTATATGCTTGGGATAATTTTCCCTTTGAAAATATGATTTTTTGTTTGCCTTTGTGGGTTTTATTTTAAATTGAATTCTAACAATTCTATTAAGTAAATTTTTAAAAATAGTTTAAATGCATTAAATTAGTATAATTTAAATTATATAATAATTTAAACTTAATTTTTTCCAATATTAATATTGAAAATAGTAAAAAAAATTATTATGGTGTTTAAGGTAAAAATTTGTTTACTATGGGGGTAAACTAAGAAGAATTCAGTTAGAATGACCTAAATACATGTAAAAAATATAATTTTATGGACATATTTTGACCATTTACTAACCAAAATTCTAACCTATTATTATTTAAATATTTTTATGGTCAAAAAAATATCATTGTAGACTATTTTGGGAAATTTAAAATAAATTTCCATAAGGGTTCTATTTCCCCACATATAAAAGGGAAATTCATACTATCAATAATTCACAACATTGAAGCATATTAGGTAAACTAAACCCTACCCAAATATCACCCCAACATCCGTATAAATATTCTAGTTCTAATGGTCCTCTAAAACAACCATCCCTAGGGTCCTTAAGAGGAGATCCAAAATAGGTTTCTCTTAGAAAAGGTAAATGTCTTAACAATGATCCTTCTTTTCATTTCTTATTTTTTCACCTTAAAATATTTATTAACAGTTAAATAATAATAAAAACAGAAAATACCAAGTAATTATAATATATTATGTTGATGTAATATTATTTATCTTTCTCCTCCTCTTTCAAATGGGTTACAAAATAGTCATTCGTGTGTACAACACACAACTGTCTCGCAAACTGATGTCATTCATTTTCTAACACCACTATTCATGGATAGAGTTACTGATTTACTTAAAAAATATATATGTTATATATGATATTTTTATAAATATGTAATTATCATACTAAATATATATTTTATATTTCCATTTTATTCGAAAATAAAAATGTCGATTGTGTGTACGTGTAGACTACCACCTCCACATAGAAATGTAAATTATATTTCATTTTATTTTGACATGGATGGAAATAAAAATTTATTTTATTATTATAAATTATATATATAATATAATAATTATTATATAAAGGTGTGTTAATATATATTTTCTTTTCTCCCATCCTTCTAGAAAAATGGTAACAATATTCATGCGATTGCACGGCCTACCGTCTTTATGAACTGTGTAATCCATTTTCAATCTCTAAAATTTATAGATTATTTTAAATTATCATATAATGATTATAAATATTATTTTTCTCATGGTTAAAATTTAAGATATTATTTAACCATGATCAAATTAGATGAACAAAACTTACAAAAATAAATCATAAATAAAAAATGAAGCAATTATCTCTTGAAGTAGGGATTATAACAATGAATTGTTGATAAATGGGTGATAAAAGTATATAAATAAATAAAATATAGTATGACATATATTATTAAGGTTATTTGATTTATTTATAATAATATAATAATTATAATTCATGATTTAATGTCACATATGAAGGATGTTTAAATTGATGTAAGGGATTCATATTTCACTTTTACTTCCATGGGACATATTTCATATTCAACACTTATTTCCTTTAGGAATTTTATATACCCACACTTTGATACATTATATATTGAATCAATTTATATTTATGGAATCTAAATTTTTATTTTATTCCATTTCTTTTCTGGGGATTAACATTCGTAAGTTACCAAAGTCGTAAGGGTTTACTTCACAATCTCATCATTATTCGAGAATGATTATGTATACATCTCCCTTGGGTGAATTATTTGATATTTCTATCCTAAAATAAATATATATTATTCACCACTTGTAATTCATGATATTTTTCAAGTAATATTAAAAAAGTTCACTCTTTGGTATTTTAAAAGATTAATAAATTATTTTTAAGAAAATATTATATTATTTCTCTCTTAAGTTAGAAATCATTATTCATCAAAACACATGATGTATAAAAAAATTAAATATTTTCTTATCCTTTTAAAAATGATTCATTAAATTACTTTTTACTAATTTTAAACTTTTTTAAAAAAATTGAATAAAATCTTCATGTTGTTTTTTAAAAAAATGCTCATTTAGATTTCACTGAAAATGTGAATAGAATATTGGTTTTAACATGTCTAACATGAATGTAATTTTCCCCCATCATTACCACTAAATGTTTTTAGGGATATATAAAAACAATAAAAGTTCATTTTCAAATAGAATTTTTTTCAAAATGTTTTGTGAACTTTTTTCTTGAAATGGTTATTATCAAATTTTAAAAGTTGTTTTCCTCCAAAATGTATCTAATTACATTTTTATTTTATTTTATTTCATCAATGACATAAACCCTTTTATTTTATTTGTGATTCACTAGTATTATGTTTTTATAAAATAATCCTAGTTATTTTTTTGCATGGTTTATGATTAGTTTGATTGAGGATGTATAATTTTATTACAATTCATCATATTACTGTGGGTGGTGTATTATTATGTTTATTTTATTAGAGTAAATATTAACATTTTATATCATAATTTTTCAATGTTGATTTTTATATTGATTATGTATCATCGCTTTCTTATAAAGAATTTATTGGACTTATTAAGTGGTTGTCTGGCCCTTCTATATCCCCACGATTAAATAGTTGTTCTCATGAGATAAAATACATTTTGTTTTGGATGGGACCTAACCAATATATTTATATTTCATGGAATAAGTTAACAATGTTATGGTTTAGATGTATAGAATTTTCAATTACATCATTATTGATTCATTAAATAATATTCCATGTTATTATTTGATTATTTATACTATCCCTAGTTATGTTTTCAATTTAAATTGATTATTTATATTCCATTATTTGATCACCATTTATTCCATACATATTATGATCATTTCAATGATTAAGATACATTTGATTCAATTTTTACATTTCTATTTTGATTATGACTTATTTATTCATATATTTTGTTGTAATCATACCCTTGCTAATTATATCAGCTTACCCTTTTATTGTTTTTTATTTTCTCTAGGATACCAGGAATTTTTTTATAATTTATTTGTAGGGATATTATAAGGAGAATAATTATGTCCTAAAAGAAAATATTTTGTGTATTTTATTTTTTTAAATGTAAAATTAATTCAGGTAACAATCTAGTTTACTATGACTACAAAACTATTCATTGTTTAATTTTTTTATTCCTTGTAACTTATTTTGATGTAATATAGTATACGCTAGATCTGAGTTATCTGGTTTTCTATCACTACAGTGAATAATTTAGTGACGAGTGTGTTTTGGAAATTTGTAATGAACTAATTGGGTTTTCATAAATTTTTATTTGAATTTTTATATCACTATTAAAAACAAAAAAAAAACATTATTTTCTTATTAACATAAAATATTAATTTACCAAATATATACATTCTAAAAAATTATAGCATTGTTTTTGTAATATGTTAAACTTACCCAATAAGAACACGCTACAATCTACTTGTGAGAATGTCTATGGAAGAGATTATTTTGTCATAATATCACAATATCATAAGTATAACAATAATATTTACATATTATTAAGTTTTTTAATCATTATTTTGATTTCATATTTGAAGAAGGTAAGTTAGAAAGTAATTTTTAACAAATAAATTAATCACTTTTCCACGTGGTATATTTATTTTACACCATTAGTTTAGTAATTTTTTCTAAAAAGGATGGGACCGAAGCCTCATTTTTATCATTAAAGAAAATGTAATTCCCCAACCCTAGTCACCCAGAGTCTGTGAATTATTACGTATCATTGGAATGATCACAAAAGATCAAGTCTCTAAAGAACGATTAGTTTACTAGACTTGTAAGTATTAGATACATTCATAAGGATTACATTAAATCATAAAATGGAAAACTAAAAAAACATTTTTTTCCATAGGCAGCACTGAGATCTCATAGACTATCCCTACAGGTCAGTCATAATATACATCTCTGCATCCTAGGAAAAATAAAACATAGAAACGGTAGATCTAATATGCTCAATATGGATACCAATATAGCGGAAGATTTCATAAATAGGCATAAACATTTAGGGAAAAGTATAAAACTAAAACAATAGACTTTTAAACATAAACTTCATCATATTATGGAAAATATTAATCAAAAAAATGTCATTTACTTACTCACATAGATATTCTATTAGTCTAATAATCACATGCAATATCAACAACCACTTTCATAATGAGGGAATGCATAATGCCAAACATTCATAACCACATAGTCAAGGCTGTGTGCCCAGACTACAAATAAGATTTTGTCAAGGCCTTGTTCCAAGACACTAGTTTGTCTCATGAGACTTACTGATGCATCGAGGAGCTATAGCGGGCTCCATCCATCACTTACTAATTCCAATGCATTCCTCATATGGAAAGGTTTAAACATAACATAAACATTCGTATTAAAACTAGCATACAAAATGTAAATAATTTATCCATAAACCGTGAATTGTATAAAAATACCACCTCCACAATCAAACATATCACAAAACCTTCAATACAATATGGATGTTTTGTATCATAAAAAATCAACATCAAATATTTTTACAATCCATCAAAGGATGTTGAAATAGATGAAATCAAAACATTTTTTGAGATATATTTCATTCTATTTTGAAATCATTTAAAAGTAATACAATTATAAAAGAAAACATTTATTTTCAAAATATTCTTTTAGTCTTTTAAGGGAATATTTGATGATGTTAAAATGGCATAAAATAGCCGCACCCGCCATATATGTTAAAAAAACATTCTTACCATAAATTTTCCAGAAAGGTCAAAAAGTACCTTGTTTGGAAAATGACAGGAATATTCCATTATAAACATATTATAAATGTAAAAAAAGTGTATAAATGAATTTAACCTGGAATCTATGAAATAGCAATAATTTTTTGAAATACATTTTTAAGAAACATGGATGTTGATGATAAAGAGGTCCCAGTAGATAATTACATATAAACAACCTCAGATAATGAAGAGATTGTAGAATTAACCCTTACCTTGTACATTTCCTTGGTCGATGGTTGGTTAAACTGTTATATAATGTTGTATTAATTTTTATTAAACTATAAAATAATCATATAAATTAATATGATATCATATATGATATTTTAACATTGCTTTTTAATAATATCTTAGTATTATCGGCGTTTTCGGGTGTCAGCGGATTTGTTTTCCATTATATTCATTATTATGTGAGTCATATTTGTTATGGATGGGATGTATCTTATTCATATCTAGAATTATATCAAGTCTTTAAATATTATTTTTAATTATCAAATGAAAATTAGTCTCGAATGGATATGATGGGGAATTAATCTCATCGTCTTTGTGGAGATGGTAATTCGAACGTATGCACGATTGAAAAAATAATTATTTTGATAGTAAAATAATATATAATTGGATGGTATATCATATATACAGAATAATTATCATGTTATATTCATTATTTATATCAATTATACATCATTATTATACCCATAAAAATAATAATATATTGAATAACAATTACACCACGTCGTGGAGACGGTAAACCATACATGAGCACGTATGGTGACATGTTATTCAAAGTATGGATAGAATAATGAATATGGTTGTAACATATTTATAATAACATCACATTATATAGAATATACTGGAGTTATTATTTTAGAATATAAACAACAAAGAAATAGGAAGTGGAAGAAGAAAGGAACTTGAAAGAGGTGATGAAATATTTACCTATTCTTCTAGTTATTCCTTTTCATTTGATCAAAATGGCTCCTTAGGTTGGGTTTATAACTAAAGTAATACCTCTAGGATGAAGGGAGGATAGTTTAGAGGGTATTTGGACATGTTTTGGCCTATCCAAATGTCATTGAAGGTGTGAATTAGAGATAAGGGGGAGTGCCCTTTTATAAGAGGGGTGAGGGGCACCTTAGGAAAAGCTAGAAATACTTTTTATAATACAATAATTTTCGGTTTATAATGGTTAAAAATATATTATTTAAAGGATAATGTGGGTATTGGTCAAAATACACTCAACCAATAGGTTTTAGATAGGTTTGAGTCACTATATTAAAATTATCTTTTAGATTTAACTCTTAGTTAAATAGTTTGACATTTACCATGTCTCGTTGTATTTTTAAATTATATGGTTAATAAAATTACTATATTCTTCCAATATAACACCAAGTGGTTCATTAATAATACACCTATTATTATATAAGTCTTTTTTCTGAACCATATATTTTTAGAAATATAATATCAATTAATAATATAATATTTATTTTAAAAACTCTTTTATGTTGATTTTTGACACTATATGGTATTTTGTTTTTGCTAAATTCATAACAGAATTATTAGTTAGAAAAAAATTCATATAATCAACCCTAATATGTCATATTAACCTATAAAATTAGTTTAATTCAAAAAAAGTCTCAAATTACATTTATTTGGATATATATATTATCAATTATTTTAATATTTAATTAATTAGGTAATTACTGCATCATCATTGTGTCGTAAATAAATTAAATTATTTAATATCTAAAAAATATAAAAAAATACCATTATGTAGGAAATAGTTTTATCTTTAGAATGAATATTTATAGACTAATTTATCTTATGTGTTACCCCATATTACAAATGTTTTAGTTATTAAACATGGATTACAACTCTTTTAACTCTTCTTTGAATTAAATAATAATAAATGTCATAATCTAATCCATGTAGACTTAAAGGATCATATTTTATTCCTAAGGTTGTTTTTGGTCGAATTAAACTTATACAATAAAATTAGGACATGTGTTAGGATAATAATAATATCATTTTTACTCTTAATTACCCAATTTACTTTTAACCGTGGTAAATAAAAATAAAAAGTTACTATTCACCAAAAAATAATTTCATTTTATTGAACTAAATTTTACTTAATGATATCAACCGTGTCTCTAGGAGTTTTGAAATTCAACTCACAGAGGTGGTAAAATTATGTTTTATGTAAATTTTCAATTGCTCCTAATAGGTGGGTAAAAGACGGTAAGAAGTTCAATAAAAAAAATTTATATATAAAATTATTATAAACTGACTCCAATGAATTACATTGAAATTATATAGGTATTATGTATCTATTTTTACCTAAAATAAATTTAAATAAAACAAATAATTATTTAAATCAAAATTCGGTTTTAAACTATAACTTAGTGTTTTTCACTATTCATCAAAAATTGAATGTTTTCCGAAAAATACCAAAATATCACCCTAAGATAATTTTTATATTACGAATTCAAAAATGAAATATATTTTACCAATTTCAAAACATATAATTTTAATTAATTATTTTAAAATTAAATCTCACTGTCAAAACCAAAAAGCGTATTTTTAAGAAATGATAACTATCAAAAGATCGACATTTGTTTATATCTAATTTCATAGTGAAATTACATAGAATGACAATAATAGGATTAAATGGTAAAAATAAAATCTAATTATAATTCCAAAACATTAAAATGTATAATTAAACACTATAAATTATTTTGATTAAAAAAGTTTTTTTAGGTAAAATATAGTATTTTTCATTATTCAACCAAATGTGAAAGTTATCAGAAAAACACCAAACATTTATTGAAACTAAATTCTTATGTCCCCATTCTAAAGAAGAAGTTTAATTTGTAAAATTTCATATATAAATGTTTCAAATATTGGATTTAAAAAGGGTTCCCCATTAAAAGGTAGTAAAATTTCATTTTTTTAAAAATACTTCTTTTATCTGAAAAAAATGAATTTGTTCTTACATAATTTCTATGAAACTAATAATATGGATTCTTAATTATAAGGATTATATATTGTTCAAAATTCAGTTAATACTATTTATAACCACTTTTTAATGGCTACTGTGGTAAGCCATGATGCGCTTGAACACAGTGTTGTGTGTAGTGTAAGTTATTGAATTACTTTGAAGAAATAACGAACTATGAAATCTTGGGGTTTTACATTCTTCCCTCCTTTAATAAATTTCCTCTTCATAATTTGAAAAAAAAATTCAAAAATAAATGGTTGAAAATAGAAAATAATTTTGTGGGAAAACCCACATATGAAATTGGGTGAATAAAATTTAGTCTTAATAAGAGGAGAAGGGGAATGAAATAGTCACCACCAAATTATGACCTTGATTAGGAGAACATTGGTGGAAATTATAGACACCTAATTGGGGTAAAATGTGAATATTTATAATGATTGATTGAGGTCATCAGTCACAAACAATTGTAGAATTTTGGGCCTCAAAGCCATCAATCTATGATGATTTAAAATATCATCGCTTCAAAAAAACATAAGGTTTTAGGATAACACATTTTTAGTTTTAAGATCCATTACCGAAATTAATTTATAATTCATCTACCAGACCATTTAAAAAATTGCATTATTTAATCCCAGACATCACATGGGACATAGGTAGGTGGTAAACCCTTGTATCCATTTAGTTGCGGGTTCAAGTCTCGCGGCCTTGTCGGGCGCGACGGGTTGCCGCCCGACCTCCGGGTTGTCCTTTTTATGGAAATACAAAAATAATATCAAACTATAATTATCCAAAATACTTCTTTCCAAACTCACAGTCCAAAATTGATAAGGTAAACACAATTTAGATCCTTTTTTCTATGTAATAACATGTAAACACCTTCATCATGTATTCTATTAAAACACTACAACATCCTAAATTACCATAAAACCTTATTGATTACATTCATGCTCCATTATTTCTTATAGAATACTGTAGATAATCCTATCCAAAAATGTTGTAAACTCCAACAATGATGGAATATAGAAATCATTAATCAATTTCAAGGTAGTCCAGAATATCCAAAATAATTTATCCAAATCAATCATGTATTATTCCAAAATCACTACCTTAGTATCAGAACTATATTATGGTTTATCTTTCTCTTAACCATATATTTTCCAAAAATTTAACCTGATATTGATTCGTTTTTCTTGTTTCCACACAATCTCAAGTCCTTAATGAAATAGTACTATAGTACAATCCTTATATACTTTATAATTCTTATAACATGTACAACATTAATACAATAATCAAATGACATAATACTTTAATGACAACGTAAGAAATCTAATCATTCCATTTCATCTTCAGTAGTATCATAACTTTTTTATTATCCAATAGCATCATTTGGGGTATACTCTGATGATTTGGACATTTATTCGCGTAGTGTCCCAACTCCTTGCAGATGAAGCATTGTACATTTGAAAATGTTTTATTGACCTTGCAATCTCATACTTGGTGCCTTTTTTCTCCACACTTATAACAAACTACCCTTCCCTTCAAGCATTTAACAAGGTGATTGTTTCCACAATTATCACATATGGGAAAATCCTTCTTTTCCCTCTTCCATTTATCAATCTTTCTCTCTTCCATCCTTTTCTTCTCGTGTTTCCCTTTAAAGCTATATGTCTCAGATAATTAATTACTTATCTTATTAACACATGATATTATTTCTTCATATGTTGATAATACACGGGAGAATATTTCCCTTTTAAATGTTGGCTTAATACCATGAAATATATGATCCTTCTTACTCTTTGGATCATACGTATTTCTAGAGTTCACATTCCATCTTTTGGGCACCATTTCTATACAATTGCATACACTAGGTCAGTTTATGAATTGCAATGAATAATTCCAAACTTGTAAAATACCTAATGTAAATTGAATTGTTTATGGATATGATTTATAATCATAAAAATGTTTTCATTTAGGAAGTATATACTCATAAACCATTCTTAATGCTTTCTAAAAAATGAGAATTATCCAAAGTATATCCCCCCCTGGAGTTTCGTAACCAAGAGTGTAGCAAGGCCCGTTGTCGTGCCCCAATTCCCATTCGAGTCTAGCTCAAAGCAGTGTTTTCAGGTTCTACCCCTAGGTACATCTGTTCCAGAGCCGCCTCTACCTGCTTGTTTCCAAACAGGGATGTATTTCTTGAAAAACTCACAAAATCTCTACAATACCATTACTATATGAAGTTTTTCTATTCTAATCATCAAATCCTATCTTAGGGTTATGTGATCTAATCAGAGTTTATCTAAATATAGCTTCCAAGGTTTGTAATAAACATCCTCTGATACCAACTGTAACGCCCCGACCCAAGTTACCCAATATCGGTGCATTATTGCGTATCATTGGCATTATCACAAAAGGTCATGTCTCGAAATACCAATTAGTTTAGTAGCCTTGTAAGTACTAGTTAAATTCATAAGGATTACATTACATCATAAAATGGAAAACCACAACAAAATTTTTTCCATAGACGACACAGAGATCCCATATACAATCCATGTAGGTCAGTCATAATATACTTCTTTTCATCCTAGGAAAATAAAACATAGAATGGGGTGAGCTCAGATTCTCAATAAGGATAACAATATAGAAGAAGCTTTCATAAATAAGAATAAACGTTTAAGGCAATGTATAAAACTAAAACAAAAGCCTTTTCAACATAAACTTCATCATAATATAGAAAATATAAATCAAAATAATTCCATCTACTTACACACATGGATATTCTACTAGTCACATAATCTCTTGCAATATCAATACCCACTTTCATAATGATGGAATGCATAATGCATGACATTCATAACCACATAGTCAAGGCCTTGTTCCATGAATACAAATAAGAATGTATCAAGGCCTTTCACCAAGACACTAGTTTGTCTCATTAGACCTACAGATTCATTGAGGAGCTATAGCGGGCTCCACCCGTCACTTACTAAGTCCAACGCATTCCACATATGAAAAGGTTTAAATTTAATATAAACATTCGTATTAAAACTAGCATATGAAATGTCATTACTTTATCCATAAACCAAGAATGGTATAAAAATAGCACATCCATATTCAAAAATATCACAAAACCATCAATACAATATGGAAGTTTTGTATAATAATAAATCAACTTCAAATAAGCATACAATCCATCAAAAGATGTTGACATGAATGAAATCAATACATTTTTTGAGAAATATATATTTTTATTTTGAAATCATTTAAAAGTAATATAATAATAGAAGAAAACATTTCATTTCAAAATATTCTTATAATATTTTAAGGGAAGCTTCGATGATGTTATAATGGCATAAAATAGCTACACCCACGGTATTTGTTAAAAAAACATTCTTACCTTAAATTTGTAGAAAAAAGTTAAAAAGTACATTATTTGGAAAAAGACAGAAAGATTTTTTTATAAACATCTTATAAAAGTCAAAAAATTGTTATAAATGTCTTTAACCCAACGTCTATTAAATATTATGAGCTTTTTTAAATACATTTTTAAAAAACATGGATGTGGATGATAAACAGGTCCTAGTAGATAATTACTTATAAACAACCACGGATAATGAAGAGATTGTAGAATTAACCCTTATCTTGTACTTTTCCTTGGTCAAGGGTTGGTTAAACTAATTTATAATGGTGAGATAATTGTTATTAAATTATACAAGAATCATATACATTAATATGATATCATATATGATCTTTTAACACTGCATTGTTAATAATATCTGAGTATTATCGTCATTTTGGGTGTTAACGGATTCATTTTCCTTTATATTCATTGTTATATGAGTCATATTTTTTATGGATGGGATGTATCTTATTCATACACAGAATTATACCTAGTCTTTAAACATTATTATTAATCATCAAATGAAAATTACTCATGAATGGATATGACGGGGAATGAATCTCATCGTCTTCGTGGAGACGGTAATCCATACATACGCATGAATGACAATATAATTATTTTTATATTAAAATAATATATAATTGGATGGTATATCATATATACAGAATCATTATCATGTTATATTTATTATTTACATCAATTACAAATCATTAATATAACAATCCAAATAATAATGTATTGAATAACAATTACACCACGACGTGGATTCGGTAAGTCGTACGTACACATGTATGGTGAGAAGTTATTAAAAGGATGGATAGAATAATGAATATGGTTGTACCATATTTATAATAATATCATAGTATATAGAGGATTTTTTAGTTGTTATTTTATAATGTAAACATCAAAGAAAGAGGAAGTGGAAGAAGAAAGGAACTTGAAAGAGGTGATGAAATATTTACCTCTTCTTCGGTTTCTTCCTTTTGATTTGATGAAAAAGGGATCTTTAGGTTTGCATTATGACTAAAGTAATTCCTCTAGGATGGAGTTAGTCAAGTTGAGAGGGTATTTGGGCAGTATTTGGATGATCCAAATGTCTTTGAAGGTGTGAATTAGAGAGAAGGGGGAGTGCCCTTTTATAATAGGGGTGACTGGCACCTTATGAAAAACTAAAAATATTATTTTATAATAAACTAATTTTCGATTTATAATGGTTCCAAAATGGATTATTTAAAGTATAAGGTGTGTATGGGTCACAAAACACTCAACCAATAGGTTTTATACAGGTTTGGGTCACTATATTAACCATATCTTTTAGATTTAAATCTGAGTTAAATACTTTGACATTAACCATGTCTCTTTGTATTTTTATATTATATGGTTAATAAACATACTATATACTTCCAAGAGAACCCCAAGTGATTCATTAATTATACACCTATCATAATATAAGTCTTTGGCTGGATCATATATTTTTAGGAATATAATATCAAATAATAATATAATATTTGTCTTAAAAATTCTTTAATGTCAATTTTCACACTATTTGGTATTTTGTTTTTACTAAATTCATAAAGAATTATTAATTCGAAAATAATTCATCTAACCAACCCTAATATTTCATATTAACATATAAAATTAGTATAATTCATAAAAAGTCTCAAATTACATTTATTTGGATATTTATAATATGAATTATTTTAATATTTCATTAATTAGTTAATTACTCCATTAACATTGTGTCATAAATAAATTCAATTATTTAATTTCTAAAAACTATAAATAAAATAATATTATGTAGGAAATAATTTTAGCTTTATAATGAATATTTATAGTCGAAATTACCTTATGTTTAACCCTATATTAAAAATGTTTTAGTTATTAAACTTTTATTTCAAATCTTTTAACTCTTCTTTGAATTAAATAATAATAAATATCCTAATATTATCCAAGTGTATATAAAGGATCATATTTTATTCCTATGGTTGTTTTAGTCGAATTACACTTCTCCAATATAATTAGTACTTGTGGTAGGGTAATAATAATATCATTTTTACCCTTAATTACCCTATGTACTTTTAACCGTGGTAAATAAAAGTAAAAAGTTTTTATTCACCAAAAATTATTTTCATCTTATTGAAGCACATTTTACTTACTGATATCAACTGTGTCACTCGTATTTTTTAAATTCAACTCACAGAAGCGGTAAAATTATGTTTTATGTAAATTTGTAAATTCTCCTAGGATGTGGGTAAAAGACAGTAAAAAGTTCAATAAAATTTTTATATATCTAAAATTATTATAAACTAACTCCAATGAATATCATTTAAATTATATATGTATTATGTATCTATTTCAAGATAAGATAAATTTAAATAAAATAAATAATTATTTAAATAAAAATTTAGTTTTAAACTATAACTCAGTGTTTTTCAATATTCATCCAAAATTGAATGTTTTCATAAAAATACTAAAAATTCACCCTAAGATAATTATGATATTCCCAATTCAAAAATTAATTCTATTTTACCCACTTCATAACATAGAAAATGCACTAATTAATTTAATATTAAATCTTGTTGTCAAAACCAAAAAAAATATTTTTAAGAAATAATAACTATCAAAATATTGACACTAGTTTATATCCAATTTCAAAGTGAAATTACATTCAATGACCATCATTAGATTAAATAGTAAAAATATAATCTAATTATACTTCTAAATAATTAATATATATAATTCAACACTATAAATTATTTTCATTAAAAATGTTTTTTTAGTTAAAATATAGTATTTTTCACTATTCACCAAAATATGAAAGTTATCAGAAAAACAACAAAAAAATATTGAGAATAAATTATTATGTCCCCATTCTGAAGAAAAATTTTATTATGTCAAATTTAATATATAAAAGTTTCAAATATTGGATTTAAAAAAGGTTCTCCATTAAAAGGTGATAAAATTTCATTAGTTGAAAAATGCTTCATTTATCTAAAAAAATGAATTCTTTTTTACATTATGTCTAAGAAACTCTTAATATATATTCTAAAATTATAAGGATTATATAAATTTTTTAATTCAGTTAACACTATTCATAACTGATTTTGAATGGCTAGTTTGGTAAGTCGTTGTGTGCTTGAACTTAGTGTTGCGTATAATGCAATTCATTAAATTACTTTATAGAAATAACATACTATGAAAACTTGGGGTGTTATAGAAAAAACCTCTTTTGACTGGGTAGAGGGAGACCCATTTCATAGCCCGAAGACCCATGGCCAAGTAGCCTAAACACTAGGAATGGAAGAGTGTTTTTTTGCCTAAAGGACCCTTTGGTGAATAGTACTAATATAGTACCCAGGCTGCTATAATACCTGCAATAGTTCTGCAACTGCTACAGTTCTTGTACAGTACCTCCACCGCTACAGCGTCACCATTTCTACTATTCTTCCACTTCTCTAGTACTGCAAAAGTGCCCTACTATAGTGTTGTTACAGTACCCCCAGAGAAATTTTGTCCCTGCTAGGATTTGATCCTAGGTGTTTTGGATACCATGCAGGATCTTATACCACTTGGGTACAATCTTGTTGAAACCATTAGTTTAATAATGATCGCATATTATTAATATTATAAACATAATTCAAAATTTATATTTCTAGAATAAATATAAGGGCTTAAATAAAATATCTATTTTCTATCCCCTTTTTATAACTACCCATAAATCTTAGTGATGAAAAAAAATTATGTCATTCATGGAGGTGGCAGTCCACACACATGCATTAGAAACATTTTCTTTATTTATTAAAGGGAGTGGAATAAATAATTGTTAAGAAACAATATTAAAAAATTTCATCATATAAATTATACTAATTTCATTATATATATATGGTTATAAATTTATTGTATGAGGGTGTCTGATAAGGATAAAAAAGGAAATTATAGAGTAAGTAATACATACATCGAAATTTTTTTCCTTCTATTAGAGAATCCAATGAAAAGTAAGGTCTTGACACCTATTTTAAGATAGATTCTCAAAAATATGTAGACAGACTATATATCTTTTGAAAAGAATGTAATGTAAGTAGTATGAAAATAATTTCATGATAGTTAATAGATTTTAGTGTGGAAATTTAGGTCACGCGTGTATATATGATTTTACAAGATACAATATTTATTATATAATGACCAAGTTTCAAATTGATTTAAAAAAATAGATCCTTATTAGATTAATTATTTTAATACCTATTAATCTTGATTAAAATTTATACAAGAAAATTATTTTTTTTGAAAATATATTGTGGCCCTTAATGAAAAATTTTAACATGATGAATTTGATTCTAGATTAAATTAAATATAATTAAATTTATTTTCATAAGATAAATATCCATTAAATTAAAACGTACAATGACCATAAAACCTGCTTATGTAGTAAAATTTTGATTTAATCATTAAGTGCGTATATAATTATTTAACATTGATTACCAATTAAATGAGAGTTAATTTATTTTTCATTATATTATACAAAAATATATTAGAGTATTAATTTTCTATATTTCTAATTCTTTAAAAAAATATTTTAAAAACTAACAATATTTGAAAAATAATTATTTTGAAATGGAAATTAATATTCATATTGGTAAATTATTTTTTTTCCAAATATTGTAATTGAAAACATTACCTAATTTGAACATTATGATTTAAAATTTTAAAATAATTTAATATTATTCAATTTCAAAAAGTGATAAAAATTAATTTAATATAATAACAAAAAATATATTAAAATAATTTTATTAAACAAGTATCTTATAATAATTAAATTAATTAATTAATATCCTAGTAACAACTATTAGATATATGTTAACATATTCTATTGTATATATTATAATTAAATTATATTTAACCCATTACAGAACCATTATATAATAAACTTCAGAATATATGAAAAGTATGTTTTTTAAGACAATATATGTTTATGCATAAAATGATATTATTTGTTTGTTATCTATAATTATTTAATTTTATCAATGCATTAGTATAAAAAATCACATTTATTTTTCTGTATACAAAAAATTCACTATTCATTTGCCTCTATATTTACCATCAAATTTAATGACTACATTTTAATGGTTATATAATTTTATACTACTTCTTTTGGTTTTGGGTGGAATGTGATGAAAGTTGTTTAACCCATTTGGTATTAAATAGAAATATATTTTTTTTTAAAATCTATGGGTATTACATCCCCCATATCAAAAATTTATTACATCCATGTAATTTTTATTTTCACTCAAAAATAATTAGTTATGGTTATCTAAAATATAGGAATAACTAATGAAATAATTTCAAATGACTTATATATCTTAATATATTTGTAAGGGAAATGAAACACATATTTTACAATAATAATGTTAAAAGATTTCTTATTCGTTTCCTCCATAACTTGTTTCTCTATTACCTCATATTCTATATATATAAAGCATCTTCTAATTCCATTGAGGAATTCCCCTAGTTTCCTAATCTTTTATTCTTTAAACATTAAAAATTTATTCTTATTTTATTCATCATCATTGCCACCCAATTATCCATGATACTTCACTCTTCTGTTATTTTATTTTATTTTGAAAAATAAACTATTTTTATATTGATAATCATAATTTCTTATAGCTCGTTTCAAATAATCAAAATACTTATCATTTCAGTTATTAGCTCCTAAGGGTTAATTTTTTGGACAGTCACTATATTTTCCATAGAATTTTTTTAATTTTATACATTTAGGTTTTATCCATTACTAAAAATAAAAAGAGTTAACTTATGTGTTTACCAATTAATAACATAAGATAATTATTTCAAGGTGAAAAATTCAACAACAAAAAACTCATACTAATAAAAATAATTATATTATCTTTAATTTTAACATAAATAACTCTTGAATAAATATAGTTTATTTAGTTAGGGATCTCTTATATTCCTTAACATAATTCCTTAACAAAACAAATCATTCATAAATTCTTGTAAAGAAAATTTTAGAAACCATAGTATATCCCCAAAAGAACACATTCCAGGTATGTTGTATTCAGCCAACTCATCGTGAATGGGATTAATGACTGAATTGATACACAAAAAACCATTTTCAAGGGGATTTTCCCTAGGTAAAACTATTCAATACCTATATCTTTATTTCAGTATCCATATTGCCATGTAATTACTAAGAGAACCACACAATATATACATTACCAACACTTCAGGATGTTATCTTGTACTTATATTTATCCCTTAGAATTATATATAGTGTATTCACAATAGTTTTCTTATTATAATCCATAAAATATTAATAATTACCTAAAATAACCAAAAGGGTTATCTATACCTTTCAAATTATTATCAATCTTGTCTTATCAAACCCTAAATTATCCTCAACTAGAATCCTAGAATCTTATTTTATCTAAGTCTCACCTTTATGCCAACTATGATGCCCCACAGATATAAATATCTCAAAATTAAAAGACTTAAATAAAATATTTCATTTCATACATTTCGAAGACAATTTATGTTTTTAGTTTTACCAATTTAGAAAAAATTACACACAAAGAAAACCCATCATTATTCCAACTAACATATGTTTTTCAAAATATATAAGAAACTACTTAATCCATAACAAGGTTTAAATATCGTCCAAAAATCCTATACACAATATACTCTTTGAGACAGATCAAACATATTAAATTTTTCATAACCAATGGAAAAGGAATATAATAATGGTGTGAGATAAAATGATCAATAATTGAAAAAATATATATATAAACATTACAGGGGTAAGACTAAGGCCACAACATAAGAACATTAACATATGAACATGAAGGGGTTTACATGAGGCATAAAATGGTCCTATATATATCATGATACATTACATTGAAATATTTCTATAGAAAAATATGATACATTCATAAATATATCAAAAATATTATCACTATGGTTTCATAAAATGTTATTACCATGGGTTTTCACCAAGGTATCATAAAGTATTACTAAGGAATAATGATAAGGTATCATAAACTTTTCATTTCAAGAGATTAATTATTTACCCAATAAGTCATAGATCTAGTTCTGAGAACCCCTTTCATTTTTAAGGTCATTTTACAAGGAATCATAGAACATTACCAAAGTACGATTACAATGTTTCATAAAATTTTCACCTCTAAATATTAATTTATTACCTAATTAAGTAGAGAACTATTAGGGGATACCATTCTTATATATAACATTTTGTGTACCACATAATAAAATCATGCATACTTCAATTAATTTATAATAATACCAAGAGGGATATGGATTACTTAATAATACATGACATCAGCATATGTCATCTAGAGATATAATATAGATTATATCATAATTGAAAATTATTGGAATGATTAGAGGATATGGTTATAGATGGAAAATACCTTTTAATAATCAATGGGTAAATCACATTGAAAATAAGAACAAATACACCTTTTCATTTTAAAATCATTTAATATAGCATTATCTATAATAAATAAATAAAAAAAAGGTGCTTTATTGGTAGGAATGGTCATAAAGGTAAAATGACATGGTTACTAAAAGAAAATATATATGGATATTTTAGAAGAAAATTAGTCTTATCATAAAAATTTTATGTTTGGGGACAGTTTTAAAAGTTATTCTCTAAAAGGATAATTGCAAATTTAAAAAAATTAATTAGAAAAATAACCTTCAATAATAGGGCCTTCAAAAATACCTTATGTGTATCCCAATGAAATATAA
This sequence comes from Viscum album, assembly GCA_963277665.1. Classification (NCBI taxonomy): domain Eukaryota; kingdom Viridiplantae; phylum Streptophyta; class Magnoliopsida; order Santalales; family Viscaceae; genus Viscum; species Viscum album. Next base: position 2,066,265,908 of record OY728121.1, read on the forward strand.
AAGATAAAAAAATGATCATGAAATGAAACTAATAGTTATTTAAAAAGACCTTTATTAAAATCACACAAGATAAAAATTGTGATAAAAATTAATTTCAGAAATAAGAAAAAAATATTATGTTCACATGAGATAACACATAATAGGGTTTCCTAATATTTTTTTTAACATTGGTTATGAGGAAAATATCTATAAGAACTGGAAACCATGGTTGAAGAGGATAAGAAATATTACCAACAATGATATACATTTGTAGAAATAATTTTTGAAAGGAAAAAATAAATGGATTGAAAATAAATTATCCTAATATATGAATAATGAATACAATGAAATAAATTGATAAATTGGAAGAAATAATTTTAATAATAATCATTTTAACTCAACAATGTGAGTTGAGTTAACAAAAACTATAAAACCATTTGAATAAAAATCCATCTTAAGATGGGATATGAATGGGATCTTTAAACCCAGTGGATTACAGTAATATGTTAAAATAAATTTTTGATGTATCAATCACACCATATTAGAGATTAAAAAGTGGAAAATATAAAAAACTTCTAAAGAATTTAAATTTGAGACAACGAAGCCCTTATAATAACTCCTAACATTCATTATGTAAATGAATATTCTATACAAAAACTTATCTTAATAACCTATTTAAGAAAACTTTTCATATTTATTTCCACTTTTAAAATTCATTTATAATTATTTTTTACATGTATAATATTCATTCATTATCTATTTTCAATATCAATTGTTATTTATCATGATCATTTTCAACTAGTTTCATAATAGAAGTATTTATATTAATCATTATTTATAGGTTAATAATTCCTAGATCATAAAGGTATATCAATTTATGTTATAAATTATTAATACTATTATAATTACATTTCATATGTACAATAGTTATTATTCGATGTCATTATGATGTCAAGAAGCTTGTTTTTTAATTTATAATGAAAGAATTATGTTGTGCTAATTGATGAGTAAATGTTTATATTTTCATTCTAGAACCCAAAAAAATCATTATTTACTTATTAATATACAATATTACATTTATCAATTCATCCTTTATAGAAATTTCTATCATTTCATGTAGGTGGTTAAACCGACCCAGCAATAACATGCAACAATCTATGTATGAGTATGGACACGAAAGAAATTATTTTTTTAAAATATATTTATCATAGAAGTATAAATATATTATTTAGATTTAATTATGGATATGATTCATAATTGGGTATATTATAGGGATAATTTAAATGAAAAATATATTTTCACTTATAAATAAAATTATTTCCCTCTTGTTTTGTTCATTTTAGGTGGTCATTTTTACAGTAATCACTTAATAATAAAATTAATTTTAGAAGACCCTATTTTTATTTATAGAATATAAATAATGAAATAAATAAAAAAACTAATCAATAACCTATTCATATAACCATACATGAAAGCTAGTGATGGAAAAGGAAATGTGTTGTTCAAGGAGGTGGTAGTCTATCTACATTCAAGAGAAACATTTTGAATTTTTTGACTGAGTTAGAGCGTAATAAATAGATGTTATAGTGTAAATATTATATCATTTAAAAATATTATTTATATTTAGGTCATTATATATATATATATATGGCCAGAATGGGTTTCTAAGAGGGTTATTGAGAGGGAAAAATAAAATACGTTAAAGGGTTTGTAATACATATATTGAGAATTATGATCTCATCTTGAAGTGTCTTTAGAAATTGTGGACTTGAGGCACATTGTTGACTATATAGGATAAAAAACAGTAAATGGGATATATGATATTTAATTGGTTGTGGTTTTATTGGATCTTTAAATGAAGAGTTTGGCTTGGAATAGGAATAAGTGATTTTTTGTTATATTTGACAATGTAGGGAAAAAATTTCGAATAGAATGTTAGGTGGGGGATAAAAATAGAATTCATGAATGTTTTGTGAGTTAGGTGGGTAAATAGTGCTGATATAAATAGGTATGAATTTTCTACATAAAAATTAAACTCAATAAGGTTTAAGATTCTAATTTATTTAGTTAAAATTCATTCCCATTGTATTACTCATTTTAACACTTATTAATCTTGATTAAAATTTAATCGGGATAATTATTTTATTATTAAAAATAAAAATTTCTCTTTTTTACAAAAAATTAAAATTATTAATCTAAATTTTGAATCCAATTATAATTATTTCATTTCAAAATAAGATAAAATTTACTTTTAAATTAATATTTATATGGTTTTGAAAAGCTGTTTATGTAGAAAAATGTCGTTTTAAAAATTGAGTGTTATTAATCTTATTTAACCATCAGTACCAATTAAAAGAGTTTTAATTTTTTTTATATGTTTAAATATCCTATTAGAGTCTTAATTTAAAATATATCGAATAAATTAAATAAATTATATAATATTTTGAAATGTATCCTTTTAAAATAATTGGTTTATCACGGTAAAAAATATGTACCATGATAACCTAATGTAATGCCAAAAATTTAAATTTTACACATTAACTAATTTGAAAATTAGGATTAAAAATATTCTTATAATTTTATATGAGTAAATTTTTAAAGTTTATAAAATCTAATATTCATATAACCATGAAAATCACATATCAACAATTAATAGTAACAATTATCTTTTAAGAATAAAATAAATTTATTACTTACCTAGTAATAACTACTGGATTAATTTAAATGTTTCTTATTTTAAATATTATCTATATATTCCATTTAAAAAATTATTTAACCCTAATAAAATAGACATCATTACTCATGAAATGTAAAACAATTCAAAAAAAATTATTTTTTCATGAAATGATTTTATTTTTTATTTTTCTACACTAATCCAGTTTTATTAATTCATTAGTATTAAAAAGATAAATTTATTTTTATTTTTATTTATAATTCATAAAATAATTCACACTATATTTCATCACTAATTTAATGGTAAAATATTAATGTTAATTTAATTTTCTGTTTTTCATTTTTGTTTTTTTCATATGAAGAAATATATTGAAAGCATTGTGTTTTAGTGGTATATATATATATATATTAAGATATTGAGGTATTACAACCCTAATGTCCTAAATAAAATCATAAAATCAATTGTTAACCCAAAAAACACCTAAAAAAACATATTTTAACCTAAGATTCACCTGGAAATTCACTAAAATCATATACAAGAATAATCAGTATTAAAATCCACCAAACATGAAAAATTTATTGTTCTTGGTATAAATGCATCTAAACATGAATTAAAAATGATTACAACCATCATTATGTTTAAAATAAATTATAAACATTTCAAATGTATTATGTATTATCTATAGAATCATTAAATATTTACAAAAAATTCCTCCTTTGAAACAAGTCATGTCTCACTATTAAACTTATATCATAATCCCTTTTTCCATCTGTTAAGTGTCTCTCAACCTTTCCTTAACACCTGTATCAATGTTGTGATTTATCTTTCTAAAATATCTACACTGATTACTCAAAATCATATTACACTGGAGTTATTAACAATATATAGTGCACACACCCTATTAATTGGGCCTTAGGAAACCTAAACCTCAATATAGAAATCAAGCCATAAAATTAATTAGGGAATTTCATTTAAGTTCTATTTCATTTAAATCTATATTTGGTGGCATAGGATGTTACAATTTTAATTAAAAAAAGAAAAATTTGTAATTTTCTTAAATTATAACGCACTATTTTCTAATAAGATCAGTGACATGATTTGCTCCATCAACTCCCTTTCAAATTGCAACAATACCAACTTCATTCCCTTCAATAAATATAAGGCCTAAATCATCTGTAACATCCTGGCCATGGTGCCATACAATGGTTCCCCAAGTTGGTTGATGACATGACCTCAAGCTCAACTCCCCATATGCTAGAGGCTTCTAACTAGAAGGAAGGGTCTAATAAGTCATTCATGGGGAGAATATACCCTCATTTATCAGTGTAAAACACTATAAGAAATAAATGAACAAAGGCGTAAGAATATATAACAAAACAATACTCATGTCACAGGATTACCAAACAGAAAAATCAATACTCAACTGAAAGAGAAAACATGAAATGACAATACCATTGTCAAGTGTCAACAATTCAAATGAATGTAAAGACACTAAGACTCTCTAAATGGGCCCCAAATCATTTCGGGTTCCCTCCAACATGCTCCATCCCCAAATCATCTACCTATCCTAGGGCATTTTCCATATACAGTTTTACAAAAAAAAATATAATCAATTCAGGTAACGATCAGGAATCCCGAATATAGTGTGAGTATGAATAAGTAGGCCACCACCAATGGTATCTAAATGAATTCCATTCAAAATATATTTCAGCCAGTTTTATAAGGAAATAAGTACAATTCAACAATAAACAGTTAATCTCGTTTTCATTTATTCTTATCAGACTACATAAACTCCATGGTTCTTTAAGGGTACTTGTACGTCAATAACAACTTCATCTCGTACTGGGGAATGAATTATTCCTTCGGTAATATCATATATTAATAACTACTTCTCGCTTAAGAATAATGTATTTAAGGTTCTACGATATCTCAATACCTAATTCGACTCATTCCAGAGTTTGAATATTCTTGTGAGAGGCCATAAATTGGAGTTCCGTTATTTTCATTCTTTAAGTTCACATTTATTATCCACATTTCCAAAATTACCAATACCACAAATGTATGTAAGATGGATATGTTACCATGCTTAGCTCTCAATAGAATTACCATGTTCCCATTATCTTTACGCATAAGTATAATCACGATGTTACCATGTATATATCACTTTAGAATGACCATGTTCTCATTCTCTTACTCATAATTATGATGACAATGTTACAATTTGTATACCTCAATTTAGAATGACCATATTTGTATTCATAATCACATAATTAATTCATCCATTAATTATCAACATCAATTCCCTCACTAATTCCACAATTAGTTAAATACATCAAATCCATGAGTTACCAACATAATTAACTAAATTTCCTAATCTCATTAATTGATTAATTAATTAATTATCCAAGGTCATAGTTCATATCCCATATTTAATTTTCCAAATTTAATTATATCATTCCAAATCTTAAATTTACATAACTATTCATACAATTAATTATCTATATCATAATCTCAAAACCCATAATTAATTTACAATTAATAATCTCAACACAGACAATTTGATATTTTATAATCAATCCCTTGATTAATTATCTATATTAATACCCCTATCTCTTATAAAAAATTTCACAAAATTAATTATCTAATAGGGTTGCCCCTTGGTCTCATGATTAACTCCCTAATTAATCACATACATTAATGAAACATTAATAACTCAATTGGTCAATCTAATTAACCCATCTCAAGGAATTTAAATTTCTAAATGGTTCTAGAAATTATGAGATGTTTCATATATATATCAAATTCACAACTATGGGAATTATATTTACACCACCAATCATGGTTCATTGAAGAATGTTTTCCCAACAGAAATACCCAAAAACCAAGCAGCACAACAATGTTGGTAAAAGCTCCAGATCTAAATCCCTGAACCGAAAACAAAATCTAAGGAATCAAGATCTCATAAATGTAGATCTAGATCTCAAATCCTGGATCCAGATCCCACCACATAGTTTTATATCTAAGAAACCATAGGATATCTTCCATTAAAAGATTTGGTAATGATATAATAATTATGCAGAGAAGCATCGGAATGAAATCCACATACCGGGAGAAGAGAGGATCTTCAATTTGGGATTACTATCTCGAAAAACGGTGTATGTAAGGTCGTAGAATCCATCTAGGTCGGTGGGAGAACCTTTTTTACCCTTAGGAAAGTAAAATCTCGAGTTAGCACCATGTAAGAGGTGAAAAAATACATTAAAACAAGAAAAAAAGTGTGATCCACAAATTTAGGATCTCAAAATTGGGCCACACACAGTTTAGTCATACAGTTAGATAAATTGTGTGATAACCATGCATTAGAATCTTCTTCATGGGGGACTTTGCATGGATACCTCACACAGCATCTCAAACTATTCTCTAACCATGCTGAATCTACTGCCTTAAAAACAGGAGGGCACACAGTTTATCCTAAGAATCCACATAGTCTTTTCTAACCATCTTACAACCATGCACAACCTCTTTTATGAATCATTTTCTTATTCTTTACCCAAACACACCCCAAGACAAAACTCCTACTAAAGGAAATTATGTAAAAAATATATATCTAAATTTTTGCCCGATATAATCTCTAGAAAAGGTTAGGATTTTACAATCTCCCAACCTTATTACTGCTCATCCTTCAACTACATTTCCTATAATTTCTATGTTTCTAAGGCCAAAAAATTCGGCGATGGATCCCTCATATCTTCTTCTACATCCCATATTTCCCCTTGTTCTCTTTCATGTTTCCATACCACATGAACTATCGGCATGACCTTTCCTTGAAACACTTTCCCACTAAGATCCATCACACAAATCAGATGCTCCTCAATGGAGCATCTATCTCAAGGTCAAACTCATCCATATCAGTCACATGAGAAAGTTCAGGATGATATCTTCATAGTAGTGATACAAGGAAAACATCATGTATAGTACTGTATCTCTACGGAAGATCTACTCAGTACACCACCAGCCTGATTCCCTCTAATATCTCAATGGGACCAACAAACCTAGGAATCAACGTGCCCTTCCTCTATATCCAGTGGTCACCCAACCTAAGAGACACCCAAAGACCCTATATAAAATCTAGCAGTCATCTCCATCTGTCATTATACAAAATTTTCCTACTATGATCCATAGACATAAATTTCTGAATCAATTGTAACTTCTATGATGTCTCGTGCGTGAGACTTGGTCCCAACAACTCTAACACAATAGCCTCAATCAAGAATAGTGGTTATCTACATGTCCTACCATAGAGATACTTGTGTGGTGACATCTTTATAGTTTCCTAATAAATGTTATTATAGGTGAACTCCACTAAATCCTTGTCCTTTTTCCAAGATCCACCAAAGTCAATGAAATATGCTTGTATCATATCCTCAATAACCAATATAGCGTGTTATGATTTTCCATCTATCTATGGTTGGAAAGATGTACTCAATAATACTTGTGTTCGAAAAGCATTCTAAAATCCCTTCTAGAAGCGTAAAGTAAATCATGAATCACGGTCTGAAACTATAGTTCGTGGAACTCCATACAGACAGACTATCTCCTAATGGTACAGTTCTCCCAACTTTTCTACTATAAAGGATTCTATCTTCGGAAAGAATTGTTATACCTTTTTTAGTTGATCCATAATAACCCAAATAACAACATTCTTCTAAAGAATCTTTAGAAGACCTTCTATAAATTCTATAGTGATTTCATCCCACTTCTATTCCAGAATAGGCAACATATGTATTAAACCTCTAAGAAATTTTTTCTCTACCTTCACCTATTGTTAAGTGAGGAATCTTATTCCAAACCCTCTTATCTCCATTTTCATTCTGGGACACCAAAACTTTCATCATAGGTCACGATACATTTTGGTCACTCCTAGATGCACCTCCCACCTCGATACATGAAATTCATGCATGATCTCCTATCTCATGCTCGAAGGTACCACAATGCGATTCTTCAAATAGATGATCTCATCTTCATCTATCAACCATTCCGAAGATCTATCCCCTACTTTAAGGAATTCCCCCAATGATAAAAACTATGGATCCTCATACTATCTACCCATGATCCATCTCAAAAGCATATACTCCACTGTAAATTAAACTAGAGTCATCTTCTTCGGAATCTCCAAAGCCACCACATGTATTTCATCCATCAAGGTCATCATCTTCCACTCTTTACTCAACTCTTGAACTATCTGAGACCATGTTTTCCATCCCAAGTCATCAGACACACTATTTACTTTCTCAGTCACATATTCCAGTTCAAAATCAAAGTACTTCATGTACTCTACCCATCTCCACTGCTGAAGAATTAAATCATGCTATAAAAATATATACTTCAATCTATTGTGATCTGTATAAACAGTAAACTTTTCTCCAAAAAGATAATTTTTTAAAAAATTAAGAGCATAAATTACTACTACCAACTCAAGGTTATGCGTAGGGTAAATCCATTCATGAGGCATCAACAACCAAGACCTATACCCCACAAATCGGTCTCCCTACATCAGTATAAATCTATGACTGATCCCATAAGCGTCATAATAAATCATATACTACTCACCTGACACATGTAGGATCAATATTGGTGCCAATGTCAAGTGCTTCTTTAACTCAAGAAATGTTCTCCCACAAGACTCTATCTATTAAAACATTACTCCCTTATTGTTAATGCTAGAAATTAGAGCTTCCAAATGGGAAATGTCTTGGATAAGTCTCCTCTAATATCACACTATTCCATGAAATCTTTAGATATTGAAAGAAATATTTTTCTGCTCCCAAGAGAACCACTGCTCGAACCTTCTCTGGCTCCACTATCACACCTTTCATAGAGATGATGTGCCCCATGAAGTGTACCTGGTCATTCCAAAATAGAAACATATATAGGTTTCCATATAATCGATGATCCCACTGTGTACTCAGGATGATGTCAAGTTGTTGGGAATTATTGTGATGATTCTTGGATTACACCAAGATGTCTTCAACAAACACCACCACAAACACATCCAAATATGGATGAAAGATATTATTAATGAAGTCTATAAACACTACTGGTTCTTTTTTCAACCCAAATAGAATTAAAAAAACATATAAAGGCCAGACGTTATTCTGAACGTAGTCCTTATTTTATCAAATCTTTTTACTCTCAACAAATGATGCCTAGATCACAAATCAATTTTTTATTACACACAATCTCCCTTAAACTGATCAAACATATCATCGATAGGTGGAAGATATCTATTCTTAATAGTCATTCGTCTCAAATTTCATTATTTGACACATAAACGTAAACTCCTGTTGGACTTCTTTGAAAAAAAAATAGGTGATTAACAATGTGACTTGCTTGGATGGATAAATACATTTCCCTCCAATTCATCAAAATGAGTCTTGATCTCTTGAAGCTCAGTATGTGTCATTATGTATGATGGGATAGATACTGGATCCACCCCTAGCATGATCTCATTAGTGAATTCTACATATCTCTAAGTTTCTATCCTATAGAAGCATTCAAGAAATAAAAGAAGAAATACTTCCACTACTAGTGGAGGTAAATGTTTCTTTCCATCTTTTTCATCAAACAAAAGGATAGAAATATGGTTGCTGATTTCTCCTAATTTCTCAGTAATTGTCCCTAGTTGGCATACATGGATATCCCACTATCCACAACGAATATAATTGTCACCCATATGATATGTAACTGTAAAACGTCTATGGTAATAGTCGATGTATGCTCAATATGTGACTAGCTAGTCCATACCCATAATTATGTTGAATATCTTCATATCCAGAACATATAGATCCCATAGGAATCGTTATTCCCCAATCTCTAGTTAACATCCCTTTAAAAGATAAATATATTTAGACCGTACTCTAAATGGTGTATCTATAGTCATTACACAGCTCAAAAACTCCACTTTCAGGATCAACCCCTCAACAAAATTATCTGTTATAAAGGAATGAGAGGCACTAGTATCAAACAAGGAACTTGCTACATTAGAAGATACTAGAATAGTACCTCTCACTATCGATGGTCCAGCCTCGCTATCAATTAGGGTAGGATATACTTCATCTAACTTTTCTTCCCATATCCCATGTGATACTGCCTGATTCACCTGAGTAGCACCACTCTACTGATGCAGACGCTCTTTCCCTAAAGCCCCATATCCAGTACCCCTATGACCTCGTCTAGTAGAACACTAACTACAATATCGATATGGGGTAGAAGATCCTCTTCCCACACTTTGACTCTACCCAGCTACTCCTTCAGAACTATTCTATTGTTGTGACCTGCCCAACATCTGTAGATATCCCATCTATCCACAAGATAGACACTCTATTAGTGGTCGACAAAATTTCATCAATTGTGTCTGGGCCTGCCACACTGATGAAAGATCACCCTAGTATGGTTCCGTAAAACTGAGCCACTTGACTGTGTACTTATCTTCCAACTACCTTGGCTAATGTTTTCATAATGGCGCTTCCTACCCTCGGAAGTCACTCGTCCTGATCGCCTCGTAACAACTACCCTTCCAGTAGTGGAAGCCCCTCTCAAGTTCCCTTCAAATATAAGATCTTGATCCCCCACTTCCACAAACTTGTTTATCATAAATATATTCACCTGGAACGTAATATCACACTTAATTCCATCCAAAAAATGTTTTTCCGTAGCTTCCTCATATCCTTCTAACGTTGGAAGAAAGCTTTGAAAATTTTTGTAGCGTCTACCATAGCTGATCTCTAACATGATCCCATATGTAAGATTCATGAACTCTACAACATTATCTTGTCATATAATATCTGGATAAAATTATTCCAAGAACCTATCTACAAATTTCATCCATAACATATCATCAGTTGGTCCAGTTCATGCCTAAATATCCCAATAGATCTTTTCTGATCCCCGTAGTATATAAGAAGCCAATTTGACACTCCTCTGAGATGGAGTATCTAAATGGTAAAGTATTATCTCTATAGACTCAACCCATATTTACACTCCCTCTATTCCACCCTATCTAGTGAAATTCAGAGGGTGTCGCAAGTGAAACTATCTTGTCAACTTCGACATAATTTTCACAACCAACCGTGGGTCACTTTCCATGAATTGTATGAGGTGAGTTATGTTATCTAGAAATTGTTCCCCTTCAAATTAATTTGTCATGATAGGTGCTCATGTTCCCAATGTAGAAAAATATTCCTTGGAATGCCCCTCAGTCATCCCCTCAACAATAATCATGGAGGCATATTCTCTACAAGGCCAAACACATGTCTCAGATCTCATTATATAGCCTCATAACATTTATGTAAGAGGAAAAATAATTACAACAAGACTTTTCCCCACCTCTCCACATGGTCAAATTAGAGTTTCTAACACAACCCTTAACCATATTATGCCATGTTTTGGTTAATAAGGGTAAAAACACTATCATAATCATGTTTATTATTTAGACACAGAATTTCTCTCATTTGGTATCATTTTAAAATATTATCAATTCATTTTAGGAACCGTTTTTCATTATAATCTCTCAACTAGGAAAATACTTCAAGTTCAACTGCATATGAATAACTTGTTTCCCCATGTGTGCCTAAAATGATGCATGTCAGAATAACCATGACTGAGTAGAATGATTCATGAATACTTAAATTTAAGGAAATTCATGTCCATGAAGAAATAAAAAAAATTATCCGAAAGAATAATCCCATCCCACCACAAGTGTGCCACCCAAGGTGAAAAACATTCAACTGTAAATGTAGATAGAAATAAAAAAATCCCACCATGAGTACATGGGTTTTCCCCCATAAATGGGTTTTCAAAAATTATGCATGAGCTCATTACCACGCCACGACTCTTACTAATCTCTAGTGTACTTTTCCCAAAACCGTAGGATGAAGAAGAAGAAGAATAAAAACCACCACTAATGCCATGTTCTAATGTCCTGGACCTGGTGCCACACAATGGTTCCCTGAGTCCATTCACCTCACGACCTCAAGCATGCCTCCCCGTAATCTAGAAGCTTTAGACTAGTAGTGAGGGTCATGTTGTCATTCATGGGGGGACAATAACCTCATTTATCCTAGTATAAAGCCAGAAAAAATAAATAAAGAAAGAAGAATCATATATAACGAAACAATAATCATTTCACAAGATAACCAAAAAGGAAATACAATACTCATATGAGTGGGAAAACATGTTATACCAATACAAGTGGATAGTTTGAACAATGAAACTAAATGTAATGACACTACGACTCCCCAAACAGGTCCTGAATCATGTATGGTTCCCTCCACCCAACTCCATCCCCAAATCATCCACATATCCTAGGTACTTTTCCCTTATCAATTCTTTCAAAAATATTATCTATTTGGGTACTGGTCAGGCCGCCCGAATCGGTTGTGATTGTGACTCAGTAGGCCACCACCAATGGTGTCTAAAACAATTCTAGTCAAAAGATAGTGCATGTAGTTTTTATAAGAAAATCAGTACAATGTAATAATAAACAGTTAATCACATTTTTATGTTTTCTTATATAATTACATTAACACTAGTGTTCCCAATGGTACACTTACCTCAATAGTAACTTCATATCATACTGGAGCCTGATGTGTACCCAAGGTAATATCATATATTAATACCAACTTCTCACTGAAGCTCAAAGTATTCAATGTGATATGATATCTCAATAACCGATTCGACTCATGCTAAAGTTTGAATATTCTCATGAGAAGACATAAGTCAGAGTTCAGTTATTTTCATTCATTAATTTCACTTTTATTAGCTACATTGCCAAAATTATAAATATCTCATATGTAAGTAAGATTACTACGTTTCCATTTTTATCTCTCTTTATAATGACAATGTTCCCATTCTATTTACTAATTAGTATAATGACCATGGTACCATGTATAGATCACAATACAATGACCAAGTTCTTATTCTCTTACTCATAAGTTTGATGATCATCTTACCATTTGTACTTCTCAATTAAAATTGACCAAGTTACCATTCAAAAACGCATAATTAATTTATCTATTAATTATCCACATCAATTCCCTCACTAATTCAAAAATTATTTAAATACATCAAATCCATTAGTTAACATCACAATTAAGTAAATATATCAATTACATTAACTAATTAAATAATTAATTAACCAATCTCACAATTCATATCCCATAATTAATTTTACAGAATTAATTATCTCATTCCAAATCTCAATATTCCATAATTAATCCCGCAATTAATTATCTATATTGTAATCTCAAAACCCATAATTAATTCACAATTAATTATCTCAACATAGACAATTTTATATTTCATAATAAACCCCTAGTTTAATTATGTAGATTACAACCCCAATCTCTTATAACTAATTTCCCAAAATTAGTTATCTAATAGGGATTCCCCTTAGTCTCATGAACAACTCCGTAATTAATCACATACTTCAATGAATCTTTATTAACTCAATTGTTCAATCTAATTGACCTAATTCAAGGAAAGTAAATTCTAAAGGATGCTATATATTCTAATATCTTTCATATACATATCAAATTCATGGCTGTTGGAATTAGATTTAGACCACCCACCTTAGTTCGTTGATGAATTTTTTTCCAACGGAAATGCCCAAAATACGAGCATCACAACAATGTCGGTAAAAGATCTGGATCAAAATGCCTAAACTAAAAACAAGATCAAAGTCATCAAGATCTCATAAATCTAGATCTATATCTTTAACCCTTTATCTGGATCTGACCACATAGGTTTTCATCTAAGAAAATTAAGTTTATATTCCATGAAAATATTAGGTAATGATAGAATAATGAATAAGATAATCATTGGCATGAAATCCACTTAAGGGGAGAGGATACAATCATCAATTTTCCCTTTTGATCATAAAGAATTATTTTCTTAAGTTCTTGGAATCCTTATGGGTCAACGGTAGTACTATACATTACCCTTAGGAAATAAAAATCTATAGTTAGGTTGATGTAGAAAAACTCATTAAAACATTAGAAAGAGTGAGATCCACAAATTTAGGATCACATAGTTTGCTCACACACAGTTTATTCACACGATAAGACAAACTATGCGCTAACTGTGTGTAATCCATTACTTCATGGGGGAATTTCACGCATCTACCTTGCATGGCCTCCCAAAGCATGCACAATCGTGCCAAATAAACAATCTCAAAAAGAAGAGTGTTCATGGTTTCTCTTAAGCAGAAGCACTATTTGTTCAAACAATGCACCAACTGTGCACAACCTCTTATCTCCATGATTTTCTTAGTCTTCACCCAAATGTACACCAAGAAATAACTCCAACCAAAGGTACTTAAGTAAAACCCAAATTTAACTGAAATTTCACTAGAGATAATTTTCCAAAAATGGTCGTGGTCTTACATGATATAATATAAAACTATAATAAAAAAACCTTTCTCACTGATAATTTTATTAAATATCTTTTTTTTCTAAAGAAAATATTGAGGGATTATTTCAACATTATTGGATGTAAAACTAGTGGACACTTGAATCCCCATCATCAGTCTCCTGCCAAGAATAATTATAATATGTATTACTAAAATTGGGGAGGTGATTCTAGTTATAGGTCAATCCATTGTATCCAACCTACTTACTTTTTCCTAATTATTATTTTTCTCTTTTTTCCTATTATATCTTTCATTTAAAAATATATAGGATATATTTTATAAAATCACTAAAAATATGAAAATTTTCTTGAAATATGCAATATATTTCCCAAACACTAATTTATGGAACCCTCACCAAAAAGGTAAATGAAACACCAAATTCCCACTCTAAATATAAAAAAATAATCATGAAATCATACACAAGAATAAGAGTAAAAAGGAAATGTAGGATTGAAATTCATCTTATAACTGATGTATTTATATGGAATTCAATAGGATCATACATAGGATTTTTTTTGAGGACACATTGGATGAAACAATTCATTTAATGGCCTCAATCATTTTATTGTGTTTTAATTTCATAATTCTACTCTGAGATTAACAAGGTGGTTTAGGTTGTGATATATGTCCTCGGTTATCCAAAGAAATATTAAATGTGGTAGAAAATTACAAATTTATCTCAGAAAAATATTCATATAGGGAAACAATATATATAGACAATAAAACTACACTTGAGTAGTAAGTAATGATTCAATAAATAAAACATTTGGAATTAAAATCAAAAACCAAAATCAAATTCACCTGTCATGATAAAATGTAGATGAAATAAAACATCGACAATCAATTATTTCACTCTAAAACATTATTTAACTTCCATGGTACTCTTTATTTTAAAATTATATTACATACATACAGTGAAAAAATTATTTTAAAACAATATGAAAAAGATGAAAGTCATGTTGTGTACTAATATAGCTCAGAATTTTCCCTTATACACATTAAATTTTATCATTATCCCCATTATTTATGAATATGTTGCATGATTTCTAATGAAAAATTACTCAATGAAAGAAACATAAAAGGTAATTAGAAATGAGTACCCCCTTTGATATAGTAGTGTGATAGAAGTTATTTTTATATGTTTAAAAACTGTTTATAACATGGAAAAGTGGATGTGAGTCTTGAAACGAAATAGTAATTCACACAAAGATTTCCTGGTGAAAATTTGAGATGTAAAATATTTCTGATAATATAAAGTAGAAATAAAATAATATCAGAAAATAAAATAATTGCATAACCAATATAATAAGTAGTGTAAAACACAAAATAAAAAATGGATCCAAGATATCCTAAGGGTCCCAGTTCCCATTGCTAGACACCATAATGATCTCCTCAACCAAAGATTGTTATGATATCTAACAAAAGATATCAAAAGCATGGATATTCAGTAGAGTGATGTTTGATAATCCCCTAAATTATTGGTCGACTACTATTTTTAAGGTTGTTTCATTGAAGGTTTCTACTACAAAATATATGCAACCAATGACTTAATATTATACTCAAAAAAGGTAGCATGCATTAAAGATGTTGTTTTACAATTCATGATATAGAGAGTATATGCCTCAACAGACCTCAAATCAAAATGGATTTCATGTGTTTAGTAGTTGGGTTAATTAAATAATTTTCAATAACCTTCTCCAAGGACTTCCCCTTCCACTTTTAATTTCAATCCAATATGAAGCCTTGTTGAATATTATGTTCTATAATATCATATAGAATATGCATGATTCCACAGCATTCTAGGTCAAATATTTCTCTCAAAATAGAGGTAGAGCCTGAGGTGGTATGGGATATAAAGGCTTATATGAGCGTAATATTCTGAGAAGATTATGGTTATAGAGACATTGTGGGATACATTAGATAAGAGGATAGATACATTGGAGGATCTAGGTATGAAAACAGTTTATCTTGGAATAGGAGCTAGATGTTCTCCTTGATGAATTTAACTATGGAACCTAGATAATATAACCACACTACTATGGTTGGGTTTTGTAGAGATTGCTAGATCTATATAGTATATTCCCTCACTTAGGACTTTTCATGTGGGTTTCAAGTATATAAATCACCTAGAGAGTGATCCTTATTGTACAAAAAGGTGTACTCATCTACCCAATCGTTGTTATTTCTTAAATTATTTTTAAGTCCCATATTAAACAAAATATTATCATCAATCAAAAATAAGCATCCTAAATAAGAAAGGGGAAGGGATTCCTCAAAAACTCTAAGTTGTCTTGTGAGATGAATAATGAATTTTCCTCCATTTTGTATCCCATTGAACTTCCTAGTATAGCCACCATTATAAATCATAAATAGGTGTGACATAACAATGGTCATGTAATGATTCGTTTTAGATAGGATTATTACCTCAAGTTGGCACACCACACCCTAAGAATCTTACTATACCAACCAATCATGTTCCAAATCCTAGGGTATAATAATTAAATAAAGGACCACACTACTATGTTCTCTATATGTTTTTTTGATCATTTAAATTCATTTTATAACCCCTTATCTCAATATATTGCTTCCCTATGTGGACTTAATTCATCCAAATAATCAATTTTTTAAATTATTTTATCTTAATAAATTCAGAAATATGAATACACAAACTAACTCCATGCTCTGTCAATGATATTCTCTATTATCATCAGCATAGTAGAAATTTTATTTGGACCAAGGAAACCTTCAAGGTATATAAAAAATAACAAAATAGCTCATTAAATTTATACTAAATAACATATATAATATGATCTTGGTGCATCACCTAGAGAGAATCTTGGAAATTTCCCTTAATCTCTGTCAAAAACTAAGCTACCGCATCATCCAAACAGGTGCCCGACCTAGTATGTGGCATGGCCTGAAGGGAATTCTCGATCCGTATGGGTTGGGAACAATTTCACAGGTACAAAAATTACAACTTGGGAATTATTTCACTTGATTACATAAATATTAACAAGTAGTAGTTATAAATAAACCAAAACTAGAAATCAAAAACCAAACACGGTATAACGGATTTTCTAGATTTCAAGTTTACAATTTTTAACAAAAAAAAATTGAATAAAAAAGGAAAATAAAACACAAAACATCCCATAAACCACTATACAACAAGGGGAGAAATCATCAATCCACTACCACAAAAGCCCACAGGATAAGACCTCTAGAAACTGAAACCACCAATGCCTCACATTTTTCATTTACCTTACAACAAACATGGTATACATACACCCAAAGTTGTATGTATGGTGTGATATAAATCCCATTAAGATGACACCCAAATAAATATATTCCATACTATAATATTAAAATAAAGTATCACATGATCATTTATATAAAAGACTTTGAAACATTTCCAAGAAGATATTTTTTGGGAAAATCGCCATCTAAGGAATCCGTTCAAGGGAAACCATTACATTAAATTAATATTTTCCATACATAACATTTAAATGTAACATATCAAATAAAACATTTACAAATATAAAATTTCATTAAAATAAAATACCATAATGTTCCACCATATGCCGACATATGACACCGCATTACATAATCCTCAAGAGATAACCATGGGTAAATCCCTTGGGTTAATCTAACTCAAATGAGATACTAGGTTCTCATACCTCTGTGTTGGGTGGTATAGAAACTGCAATCAAATATTTCTCAAGCACGATCCATTCGAAGGGGACAACTCAATGGCCTAGTGGTCTCACATCATCATCTTAGTTTAGTAATTGGTGTAAGAATCAATCCTTCTACAAAAAATTGGGGAAAACAACATCAAAATAATCTATAAATATACAAATATCCATCCCACCTAGTTATATAGGACTCACTTGTGCCCAAGTTCATGTTCACATGTCACGTATATCACTATTTTCATAAATCAATGCCAATAAATTCAAAAAAATCAATATTTTCAATAAAGTAAAACATTTTACCTTTCACTTATACCAATAACCACATTGAAATATATTTTCCACCATATACACACTTCATAGATTCCTTTATTATAAATAAAAACAAGAACACATAATTAATCAACTGATTTCACTGGCCAAACCCCTTTTCAAAACTATCCATAAATTAAGCTCCTTTTCTAAAAATTACATTCACTGTTAAAATAATTTATAACTTATATTTAAAATATTACAACAATCCCAACAGGAAAAGGTATTGCATTTTCATTTGAAATCCTACATCAAAAATCACTCATATCTTAATTTACACTCAAATCATGTCATTTACCTTTCAAACATTCCATATAACATTTCCAAAAATGCCACACTAATGTATACGCACAAAACATAGCCAATTGTTTTTATAAAATCTATTCCCATAACACAAGTATAACAAACCACATTCAAAGACCTTTTGCACCACAAAATTAAACAATATAACATGTTTAGAAATTCAAAAAAACACATTAAATTCATCTAACAATGTAATGGAATGGAACCACCTACATCATGAGAAGACACATCTAAAAAATGATGTGAACCCCCATTTGCACCGCAACAAGACCCTAGTAAGGAAATATTCAACCAAAAACATCATGATCAATCCGAAAGTACTAATATATAACCTAAAAATGATACTATATCCACTGGATAATTTAAACCCCAAAGAGGGAGGAGAGAAACACTTGAATAGAGGAAGAAATCAAGAGAGGACATACTTACATGAAGGTTTCTTGAAGAATCTGAGCCAAATCCACCCAAAGTAAGAAGCCCCTGGGAGGGGAGAGGATGGGGGTGGCACACCTAGGGTTGGGGAGTCTATGAGAGACATGAAATGGGGGAGAAATGGAGTTAAAATAGCTGTGATAGAAAAATAAAACCCCAATTTTAATGACCTGGATAGGTCACACGGTTAATTCGTAGTGTTTTTCAAACTGTGCAGCGCCCTTGTGGCTGTCTCTATTGAGGAGGTTACCTACCATAGGTTTTATATGAATTGCCTGAATTACATTGAATAAATCATGTGAACCTACCCCATGATTATTGGGTGAGGCGCTTGACCATGTGCTGGTCGTGCGGTTGCCTCTGCGTCAACCTGCAACCTATCACATTGTCACTTGGGCAGGGCAAGGGGTTTATCCTAACCATATTAAAACTATGTTCCACACACTATCCATCCAAAAGTCAAATTTTTCATGAGATCTCATGGGGGCTCATTTAATGTCACTAGAATAAAAATAAACAGATAAAATAACTCAAAAATTCAAACTCATCATGCCTCGTTCTAAATAAAATAAATGAGAACCAAACCCAAACAAGAACAAAGGGTGGAACCAATAACCTGTGTGTGAAAATTACCTTTAACATAAGTCTTTAAGCCCCTAGAAATCCACAATAAGGCTTGACCTAATAATAACAACTGATACACCTTCACAATTCAAGGAGATTCCCCACAACATCAAATAAGGAGAAAACAAAAACATTGTTGATAAGAGAAGAGGTTTACAATATAAACTTGGGAGGTGATAGTAGACTCCCCACTATGTTCCTTCCACCCACAAAATCTAAAACACCTATATATTATTAATCAATGGAAAGAAACTCTCACCACGCACAATCCAACCTCTTGAGTTGAAATGGCCTAAACATTGGAAAATGAAACTCATGCAACTTACCTGAGAAGAGAAAACATTCCCAAAACAAAAATGGACTAATAATTACATAACGTCACATCAAAGAAAACTTTTGGGAATTCTTCAACCCCCAGTATTTACTCAAAAAAGGAACTCATAATTATATAATTTAAAATGAGACTATCCATTGTCAACCCAACAAAAGGAAGTAATCTAGATTATCTACACATGGAGGTTTGAATGGACTCCCCACCATTTAAGATGAACTACAACCAAATTTCTCTAGACGAAATATCAACAAGTCCCATAGTTGCTCTCCCCACCATAAGAACCTAACATCTTAACTACGTAGTATAGAATAATACGGTATCCTGAAAAATGAAAATCCCAACCAAATAGTTAACGCTACAAAAATTACCATCCCCACAAGATAAGACTATCTCCAAATGACCACAAACCAAAACCGAGACTAATTTATAGGGAAAACAACATAAGGACATCCATATGGATATTCACATCTAAAATGGCACAACCACTATAATTTAAAGCAAATGTGACAACCCAGTCTCTTTATAACAAAGGAGGAACTCCTCCACTTTCATAGGTCGCATTGAATAATGTGGCCCCAATTCCATAACTCATAAGAAGAGATATTTTTAAAACAAGAGGTTATAATAGGGAGGCTTGAACTATCCCCATCTAACACTAGGGACTATGTCAGAAGAAGGTACCTCTAACCCCCACTCGGTTCCTGAATTCATGCCAGCTTCACATTGGGGATTATGGTTGGAACCCTAAAGTTTGAAGTATGGCATGCCTCGTCGTCATGAATTGAAATCCCCCAAATGGAACTCCTCCTTCAAGTGTTACAAGAAACCACAACATAGTCCCAACAACACTAAAAAAATTCAACACACCACGATTCCTACACACTTTAACATGGAACATTCACCAAGTCATGGACTTATAAAATGAACACCAACCATTCCTCTCCACATCGAGTGAGAAACATTGGAAGGAGGAACACACAGAAGACTCTTCAACAAGAAATTGAGAAATCCAAAATTCATCCAATGGATGACACACTTATAATAAACAGAGGCTCTTGAATGGTTCCAAAACACCCTTCTTTGCATTAAAAATAGAACATGACATTTTAAGTCAACACTGAGTATATCCATTACTATCATGAAATCATTATAAGGAGAGGGACTTTGATCTAAGTCTCGATAAGAGAATGATTTTAGAATACTTCCATAACCGCTTCTTATGACTTGATCAAACAAACCGATGGATTATCCGGATCCCTCGCATAGAAGAAACTGATAAAAGGTCTATAGACCTTTTAAGAAAATGGTCCGCCCAATCAACCCCAGATTTCTTCAACCTTTTCACTTGAGAATTCCCTTCACTTCTTCTAGAACGGACCTTCAGGTTTTAAGTGGTTCAAGATTCAATTTTGGTGACTCATATGGATCAAGGAGACTAAAGTAACATTCAAAATTTTGAATCCACCCTTCCACTAGTAAAGGATATGATTTACAAAAAATATGAGAGGGATTCAATTTCCATATATCAAGAAGAAAGTTTTTGGTTTGATCAACTAGAGGGTCTGTCGATGGTGGATCACTTGTGGCTTCATTTTGAATATGCAATGATTCTTTATGGGGGCATACACTATCCAACAAGAAACTAAGGAACCTATCAATCAATCCCATAATTTGGGTTATACAACGACTAAACACTGAACACATATATGGAGAAACTCAAGGTCTTACCAATCAGTTAACAATAATGCCCTAACCATTATCTCAAAACCACATTATCAAAAAGAACAAAAACAAGAAAAAACCCTTTATACACGAAGTACTATCAAACCCAAAACATATTATAGACATCATTCTAAAAATTATAATAATACACACCACACAATTTCCATTTATAAAAACAACAAATTTTCTTTTAAAATAATTTTTGAAAATAAAAAAATATTGGTGGGTTGTATTCTCACCAAGGGAATCTCATGGGCGTCACACATGTATCTTCGCATTCCACAACAGGCACCCACTGTATTTCAATTATTTCACTCATCCACTTGCCTCATTAACCGTCAACATTTCCATACATAACCATGCATTTGATTACTAATGGTAATTCCAAAAGTCAAAATAATTATTTTCCACTTTCAAAAATAAAACATTCAACACATTATTTCTACTACTCAATTTAATTCCCATTTTAAAAAATAACAATGATTCCCAAAATTCACTAACTATCAAATCAAAAACAATTTCAATTATAACTTATTTAAAAACTATACATGAAAATTCCAAAAAAAATTACCAATTTCAACACACTTTTGGTTTCACAAAAAACCCCACCTCATCCAAAACCATTCAATTAAAACTCATCTCTTATAATTTAAAAATAATATTCCAAAACCATTTCAAGAATAAAATTTCATTTCCCGAATGACAAATTTTTTATAAACCTAATGTTTTGATTATGAAAATATAATCTTGATATTCACATCCCCATTTACTCAAAAACATTTTAGTAAGATCCCCCTTTTCAATTATTTATTCAAAACAATCTAAAAACCCATATTTTCACCTTTTGAAAATCAAAAAATTCCACTAAAAAATCTAGATTTCATTAATTCTCAATTAAGGTTTTTAAAATAATTTTCAAACTTGAAGGATAGATAAGACAATTCAAGAGGAAACTAGTGTTTATGGGTGACTTTGATATATGGTAAACATCTATATTTCAGTCACACCACCATCACAGATACTATTCTAGGACCTTGTCCCCTACTCCACATGGCTTTTCCAGCCCTATGAGCTCACAGAGACCATTGGCCCACCACCCATTTCATTTTCAAAACACTAAACAAAAATAGAAAACAAGAAACCAAGATGAAATCGACGTCCCCTAGTTACTTGAGTCACGTTACAAGGTGTTATTTCCATACACAATACTCATAACCATAACATCAGGTTCTGAAAACCCTAATTCTTGTCTACCCATAATACTCCCTAATGAACAAGACCTAAAAGGGAGAACCTGCTCTGATACCAATTGTTCAGGAACTAATATGGGAGGTCAGCCAAATTGGCACCCAACTTGGTCAGTTCCATAGCTCAAAGGACATTCCCAATCCCCATGGGATATCATCAAGTTCTTATGTACCAACATAACAACTTGGTAATGACTTCGTCAAATTTCATAAATATGAATAACCAATAGTTATAAATAAACCAAACATATAAATAAACAAATTAACATGGTATAATAGATTTTACAGATTTCATGTTAACAATTTTTAACCAAATAATAGTGTTTGATGATGGAAAATAAAACACAAAACATCTTATAAATTTCCATGAAACAAGGGGAGAAACATCCTCAATCCACTAGTACAAAAAACAAAAGGGAAGAGCACTAGAAACCTGAACCACCAACACAAAATACATTGACTTTACCTACCAAAAAATAAGTTCTAAATAAACTTAAAGGTGTATGTAGGGTGTAATCCAAATCCCAGTAGAATAATACCCAAATAAAGATATTCCATCCTATAATATTAAAATATAGTTTAATGTGATCATTTTTATAGAAGCCTTTCAAACATTTCCATAGAAAATTGCTTTCGAAGGATTCCATTCAAGGAAAATCATTACTTTAAAATAAATATTCTATAGACAACACTTTTACATGTAACTTATCCAATAAAACATTTACTCAGATAAACTTGTTTTAAAATTAAATACCCTCATTGTCCAACATATGTCGATGGATGGCACCACATTACAAAATCCTCCAGAGAGCACTATAGGTAAATCCCAAGTTTTAATCTAGCTTGAGTGGGACACTAGAACCCTACACTTAGGTGTAGGGTTGTATAGAAAATACAATCACAGCTATCTCATACATGATCCACTAGGAAGGGACACATCAATGACCAAGTGGTCTCCCATAATCATCATATCTTAGTTACTATTGTAGGTAGTAATCCTGCTAAACAAAATCCGGATGAACCACTTCCAAATCATCTAGTGTACAAGAAATATCCCACCCACTAAGGTAATTGGGATTACCTTATGATAATTTTCATGTTCACTTGTCACATATATCAATAATTTGACAAATCTATTCCATTAAATTAAAGGAAATAACTATTTTTTAAAAAGAAAAACATTTTCCCTTTTACTCACCCCAATAACTACTTTTAAATATAATTTCCACAACTTACACACTTCATAGATTCCATTTTTAAAAAGCATAATAAGAACACACAATTAACCAACCAATTTCATGGGCAAATCCCCTTTATAAATCCTCAAATAAACCAAAGTCATTTTTAAAACAAATTTTTTATCAATAAAAAAATTTACAACTCATATTTAAAAGTTCACAAAAAGATAAACATGCCAATGTATTAAATTTTCCTTCAAAAGCCTATATCAAAAACATTTATCAACTTATGTGCATTTCAAAACATGTTTTTTACCATTCAAAAAATACAAAACAAATTTCCATGAAACACCACACTAAAGTGAACACAAAAAACCTATCCATATTCTAATACAAAATCCATTCCATTCACATAAGCCTGAAAAACCGCTTCAAAATACCTTTCGTAGAACATAATTAAACCGTAGAACATGTTTATAAATTCAAACAATAATATTAAATTCATCTAAATATGATAGGTCATGGATCCACCATCCTCAAGATAATGAAATTTTGGAAAATAATGTGATACACGATCTGCACCACCACAAAACCTAATTAAGGAATGATTTGGCCAAAATCATCAAGATCAAACCCAAAAAATGACACACTATCCATTAGATAAGTGAAACCCCAAAGAGGGAAGAGAGAAACACTATAATAGAGGAATAAATCAAGGGAGGATATTCTTAAATGAGGGTTTCGTGAATAATCTGAGCCAAATCCACCCAAAAGAGTAAGCCCAAGAGAGAGGAGGGGATAGGGAGGCATGATTAGTGCGAGTCATAAGGGTTGAGAAATGGGCAAGAAATGGGGTTAAATTTAGGGAGATAAAGAAAATAAAACCCCGATTTAATTGAACTGGACATGAGCACGGTTAGTATGAGTTGTTTTTTAAACCATGTGGCAACCATTCAGCAATCGTTTCTCCAAATGATACCTACCGCATTGTTAATACACATTCTCTAACATACCATGAAAAATTCATGAGGCTTCTTCTAGCCGAGACCCCAACTTATTGCATTGTACAAGGGTCGAGGGGAATGGTCATGCACTAGCACTGCGGTGGCTACTACCTCAACTTGCAACCTACCATAGGGTTACTTGGGCAGGTGTTATGGTTACTCCCAACTATGCACCAACCATGTGCCACATACTGTCAACCCAAAACTCACATTTTTCTTTAAAAATCAAGGGGGGATCATGGATAAGTGATAGACTAATAATAAAAAGAAAAAATAACTCAAAATTTCAAACTCGTCACACCCAGTACCCGAGAAAACAACTGAGAACTGAACCCAACTGGAACAAAGTGTGATACCAAAATCTTGAGTGTGACAACCTGAATTGTTTGTATAATGTATATGTATATTTTTTTATTTATTATTATCAACTTCATCTATATTTTGGAATTGTGTTCCTTTTTTGGACATGATAATATATATGAATGGATTAGTTATATAATTTTTTCTATACTTTCTTTAGAATATTGAAATGGGGGTATGTGTAGTGGAAGCCCTAGTCAAAGGGTCATGGGAAGGGGAGAAGATAATATTTTTTGTTTCATGGGAGGACTATGTTTTTCCTTCTCTTGGTTATTATTTGGTGAGTTTTTAGCTAGGTATTTGGTTTAAACATACTTAGCTCAAGCCATATGAGAAGGTGTGCATTGGATGGAAGGAGGAAAATAGGGTTTTATATTTTTGGGTATGGAAAATAAGAAGGGTTTTTAATGTTCACAATGGAAAATTAGAGTTATATGAGAAGAGAGGAAATGATTTGGGTGGGAACTAATTGGGGGAAAATTAATGGTGGGAAAATAAAATAGAAAGATTATTGAGCCTCACCTAGACCATACATGAGAGTGGAGAACGTGGTTGAGTAAGAATGAAGATACACATGGGAGCTCTTTGATGAGGGAGAATATGAAGGTAAACTATGAAGTCTAGGCTTTCTCCATGATACATAAACCACAAAAATATATTTCTCTATGAATTTATTCCTTCACAATGTGAACAATGAATGATAACTCACAATAATGTGTAGTGGTCGATGGGAAATAGCATGTAGTGTATATGTGGCTTCTTAGTGTGACCAGATGGATAGATATTGAAATATGAGTGATAAATTTATATCATAAGTTTTCATTGAATAATTCACTTAGTAAAAATCATATACTAAACACTATAAATCCTTGTAATTAATTTGATATGCTATCGGAAAAATAATTTTGTGAATTTATAGTTGCAACATGTGAATGGGTGATTAAATTAATGAGAATAATGAATTATATTTTCCTAGAAATTTTTAAAGTGCGGCTCATTATCTCCATGTCATGATATGATAATTATATTTCATGAATGTTCTTGGATAGAGCTATTTAATTTGTCACACTAAGTTTATCTTACTTCGTGGTTTGAATTAATATATTCATTATGGAGAGGTAATGGATGAATTTTTTCCATAAGTTCCACAACATGATTCCCCACTTAAGCATTGTAACCTAGTTAGGTTATTATAGTGTTTTTATAATACTATTTTGT
Source organism: Viscum album (assembly GCA_963277665.1). Taxonomy (NCBI): domain Eukaryota; kingdom Viridiplantae; phylum Streptophyta; class Magnoliopsida; order Santalales; family Viscaceae; genus Viscum; species Viscum album. The sequence goes on from OY728121.1 coordinate 2,066,292,451, forward strand.
TCTTTGTATAATCCAATGTTTGAGATGATAATGGATTCTCATAGTATCTACTTGGGAGATTATATATCATATTCTAAAAATTATAATAATATAATAAGAAAACAAACATATTCTGGAACCTAATTAGTTATTTTTTTAATGTCTTGAGCTAAATATACCTTCTAATATATCAAAAAATCTTCAAATATAGATATCATACCTTAAGGAAGATATATATGTTCATCTTCTACCTCTAAAAATTTTCCTTTAATGGATCATTATTCCCTCACATAATTTCAACTGCTCGATATGGAATGCTTTATATCACCCAGAATAGTCCAAACCACCACAATATTATTTATTTTAAATAAAATATTTATTACTTAAATAAATTTATCTTATTTATAGGTGTAATGGTTCTCCAAGAAATGATTGGTTAATTTCACTATTTTTTTCAACTTTTAGATCATCCAATTCAAATAAGAATCTTTTATGAACTATTCTAGCACATCATTTTGTTGAAATCTCAATTATCCCACATGTTATTAATCATTAATTATTTTCATAACACCACATTTTTATTAGTGTTCAAACTCAACCGATGAGTGATAAGGATTTCTATTCAAAACCCTGAATGGTTTCATACTAATTGATTCTTTAAATTTCATCTGGTATGGACATAATGTATCATCAAGTTTCTTTATCCATGATTTCTAATTTTAGTGAAAGAATTGAAAAATATAATTTATCTATTAATGTAAATATTCAATATCCTTCTAGGTTTTGGGTAATAATGAGTTTCAATATCATATAGAACTCCATTTTTCTCCAAAAATCCCCTCATTAAGTTGTAATTAAAATGTGTAACCTGATCACTTATGAGTAATCTGGGAATTAAATACTATGAAAAACATTATTCTTCAGGAATTTAATTACCAAAATGGTTGTATTTGGAGATGTAACATCCTTTTGCACCCACATAGAAATGTATTATACACATACCATGATTTTTGTGATGATGAAGGAGTTTGATAAGGAGGTCATGATGTCAATTCCCTGTACATAAAATTGTTGATCCTCAAGGATATATTGTTTTATCATTTTATTTCATCATCAAATATCAACTACTATTGGACCTCATTCATATATTATAACAAATTTCCTTCTATCTTGACTAAGTATGGGCTAAAAAAATCCATACTATAATATCATAGAATGGAACAATTATACTCATAGTGTCCCCTATGGGTGACGAATAACAAAATTACACGATGCTTGGTACATCTTCATTGGGTTCACTCTGTCGAATTAAACCATCTTCTTGTTGTTTGAACACTTTGGGCACATCCAAAAAATAGTTCTCTAAATCATAAAATTCCCACTACTTTTATTGGTTTGATAAATGAGGATATAATGACTTATTATCCAAATAATTATTTATATCATCAAACCAATATTGATATTTCACATCCACAAAGAAGAACATCCCATCTAAGAATTCATCTATAATACTAATTTCATTTTTTAACAATTGGAAGATGAATCCTTGATAAAGGGTTAGTTACAAAATTATTTGAACTTTTATTATCATTTATGATGATATAAAAATCATATAGTAAAAGGATACACTATATTTGCCTTGTATTTTCATATATACTTTTTAATATGTAATACAATGTTTTTTGGTCAGTATAAAAAATAACAAAATATATGACAAGATATGACTTAATTTTATCAAAATTGTAAACCACTATGAGTAACCCATTCGTCATATCACTATAGTTGATCTTAAAATTGTTGGGAGTGAGGCTGACATAATAGATGTGTAAAAAGATGTTATCAAACTACAATCCAAAAATAGCACCCATAACAAAATCAGTTATATTTTACATCACTTTAAAATCCTTTTCCCAATCTAGAGCTATAATTATTACGGTGATCCCAAAATTATCATTGAAAATTAAAACATCTTCTTGAAAATATATATTATAATTGAATATTAAAACCTTATCCAAATGATGGGTATGTGGTTCAACAATCATAGAAAAATATTTGAAAAATAGTTTTTAGAACGCTTCATGGATAAGAAATATTCATATCTCCTTCACCATTATAGGATCTTATAGTTCCATTATGGCATTGATATTTTTTTCATCCACTTATATTTCTTTCTTTGAAATCTAATCTGTAATATTGATTCCTCCATGTACAAGAAAATGGATCTTCCCTTAACTTTGAACTTGTGATTTTTCCTTCACCCAATTTAATAATAAATCATAGTTTCATAGTAAAATATCAAAAACCCTCTTATAAATACAAAACTAATCCATAAATATTTCTAGAAACTCCTCCATCATATTATGAAAAATATTTTTCATGCACCATTGTAATGTGCTCGATGTATTCCACATCCAAATGAATATCTAGGAATAGTTGAATGATACATATAGATATGTGAATATCGGTTTTTATTACTCAACCAAGTCTGTTGGTATTTGGTGGTACTATAACTATTCATTATGAAAGAAATATAACTCAAGGTCGAGTATCCTAAAATAATGAATTTTATAAATGATAAAAATAGATCTTTTTGGTGGCTATAATTAGTTCCTTTAAATAAACATATATACCCTAACTCATAATAGTTCTTTTAGTGAATAGTTAATTTTATTTCTTCACCACTACCATGTTTCCCTTATTTTTCATGACACAAAAATGGTTTGTACACTCATTTTCGTAAATAGAGAAAATAATTACAATGTCGTGTATATCTAATAACTCTTTGTTAAGAGATTCATACAGGATTAGTGTGATACTATATTGGGGTATGTAGTCTATATTTATCTTATCATTATATAAAACCTTATGGATATAAACCATCAATCTCATCCCTTCAATGTCATCAATTACTTATGCAATGGAATTCCTTGTTCATCACAAAATAGCATGTAGTTTGTTCTCTTGTTACATTTTCAAGTCCAAATTTATGATGAGTGCTAGTTATCTTAGGCACCCAAAAATAATTAACATCATGCACTTTATAGTGTATTTAGTTCCAATACTGATGGATTGTAAATTGATCATATAAAATCCCGGTTTGAGTCCCATTAAAACTGTTTTCCATTGTACCTATTCATGTATTTTTTGACCTCCTCTTCTTGTTTAAACTACTATTATATATTAGAAACCATATCATAAATTAGGAACATCATTATATCCTCCTATTGTTCTTTTTTATATTCTAGTGATATCTCCTCTAGAAATTACTCTTCTGAGAAAACAACTTTTTAGTCCACCAAATCCATCCCTATCTTTTATACCTTCTGCAATTTGAATATAAATTTCCATTGGATGAATCTGAATATGATTCATCAATTTTTTATATTGATATTTTTCTACTCTATTACATTTAAGGGTCCTTATTGTAAGATAGTAATATCTTATTCTTTCTTGATTTCTATAATTAGAATGTTTTTTGGAAAAATAAATTTTCAAACCTTAACAAGGACATCCTCTAAAATCCATTGGGATAATTCATTCATTTCTAAAAAAACAATAAGGCTAACCTTTTGGGATTTAGCTCCTATTTTCCCATCATTCAAAAATCTCTCAATGTCATTAGGTTCATTATTTTTTCAAAACCACAAAGCAGATTCCCAAAATATTATGGAACGATGGTTCATGGAATTGAAAAACTATTGAGGACACTCATAATCAGTTGGAATTTTCATTAGAAAACCAGTGAACATTCCAGACTAAGGGAGATAACTACCAAATCCTATATATTAATTTTTTAAAATAGTAATTATTTTAGAAACATTTATTTTTCTTCATCAGAGAAATTTCATCCAAAATAAAAATATTGATTTGAATATATTTGAACACATCTAAGAACATATTGAACTAAATATGTAATTTCCATTCTCACATCCTCTGTAGGAATGGAAGATTATGTTTTTATAATATTGATTCACTATATTCTTATTCATTATCCTCATAAATATAAGTTGTAACTCCACCTTCCATATCCTTTCTCACTAATCAAAATTATATTTCCCTTCCAAACTAGGTCTATATCTAGCCCCATTTATTTATTTTTTCGTTTTCCCATAGATATACATTCCATTTTTTAATGGTTTCTCCTTTTTTCATTCCTCTCATGTCCTCCAAGCTTCCAAATATCATCTAATATTCATTTATACAACTATAAACTCCTCTCATGAATGTTTCTCCATTTTATTAGATAACATATTAGTTAATATTCCAAAATTGTTTGAGATATTTTTAAAAACATAATCATCAAGGATGTGGGGATAAGCATATTTCTTTTTCATATCAGTATCTTACATTGTGAATCACCAGTATACCTTATGAATGAATGTTGAGAGTAAATTCATAAGGTTTGGTTAACATTGTTGAGAATGGGGTGGTTATCATGGATGAAACTATTGTTTTTATTACTGTTTATCTAGATTTTACTTAGATCTTAGAGGGAGGAATGTTTGGAATGGTTGGAGAGATTGTTGCTATTGAGGGTGACTAGGTGGAACTTTATTTTTGAAATATTGTTTGATGCATTTCTTCTGATTCAAAACCAAATTTTATAATTTTTTGTGATATGATGGTATAGAATGAGAGTAATTTATTTGAATTGATTGTTGGCCTTAATCGTAACTATTTGAGTTATAATCAAGGGGTTGGGTATCTGTTTATCCTGCACAGTTCACCTGATATTTATATATACCACCACATTTTTAAAAATATTGGAAATATAATATTTTTATCATTATTCATGATTTCTCCTTCAAAAATTATAACATATACATTTTCTTAAGATGAGATTCAAAATGGGTAGCTAAATAATTAGTTGCTTCATGATTATGAATTCCCCTTCTCATTGATTTTTTATCACTTTAACATATGATTGAATTCTGATAAATCTCACAATAAAGATCATTTTCAACTTAAAGATGCTTCATCATAATTCCTCCATTTTCAAGGGCATTAACCACTACTCATGTTTCTGGATAAAACACATAATAAAAGGTTGGCATCAAATGCCAAAAATTGATCCCATTTAGTGAGAAATTCATTAGAAACACTATAAATATATCACATTCCTCCAATGAATATTTTTCAACTTCTCAAAATATTTTATGGATATTAATTATTAATTTATGTGTAGTAATGGGTTAAATTAACCATCCAAGATTCTCCTATCCATCTCATACCATTATGAAATACATCTCCTCGGTAGGCTATTTTTTTTAGGAATTAGCTAGATTCTAGAATCAGAATGGGAAGAATCATAAAGGAATTTCACCTATTGACACTATATTATTTCCAAAGGCATCATATAAATCAGAAAAAATGAAATATTTCAAATTAGGAATTTGTTTTAGAGCCCATGGAATTGCCTTATATTTTGAATCATCATGATGTTTCTAGGTTTGATATAAAATTTGTTTTTCTGACTAGGATATCAAACAATGCTTTAGGTGAAAAAATTAAAGGATCACAGAGTGTACTCTAAAATGGTACTCTCTAGAGCATTAAATTTCATCCTATTATGTTTTTATATATGGGTGAACTAAGAATTATAAATTTTAGGTGAAATAGAATTTTTGTGATCCTCTATAGAGAAATTGTGTCTTGTGAGAAATGATATCTCTATCACAGGATAATACATGAGTGATTATCAAGAATCAATGATCCTATAATGAGTGGTTAGATTCCTATACATAAAATATAAATCTTATAATGATATAAAAAAATCAATCATTCACATAAGATAAATAAAATTTAAAAATGAAATAGGAATGGGGAAGAATAAATCCATCAACCAAATTTATCAACTCTTACTTTCACCATGTCTCATCAGAAATGGTGTGGAAAATTTAGTTTCTATAGATAATAGATACATCCCTATGGGTGTAATTAGTTCACAAATTTTAAATTCACATAATCCTTCACTAATATAATATATTAGATAATGGATATCTGATATTATCCCATAGAGTGGATTGAATATAGGAATTTAGAGTTAATTGTTTTAGAATTTTTATTCAACTTTTATTTTTTAGATCCTATATAAACCAAACTAAACAAAATGATTTAGAAAAAGAGATGATTTTTTGAAATAGGTATTCAGATAAATTTTAAAGGAATCTCAATCAGGAATCCAGCATCTCTCATAGTCATGGACTTTTCAAATTATAATCCCCAAATTCATCCAATGTATCAATGTTTAAATTATTCAATTTTACCTATGTTAGTGAAAATACCATAGTCATAATAAATATTTAATCATAGAACCATGACGCTCAATTCATAATGTTGAATGTAAATATGAGTTATTATTCCTAACTTGATTCACTAAATTGAAATGGATCTATTCCCATACCAGTCAACTTGAATAGATTAATATAAGAATATATGATTTAGATTATGTACCAAAACTATTTAGAAACCACAATAACCAACCATGTTAATGATTAATGACTCTTAAAGAACCAATAATTTTATTCCTGATCCCTCTCCCTATAAGTGATTAGTCTAGAATTGAATCTATGAGCCCTATAATACATGAAGGGAGTATCTCTGAGAATATGAAAATGGTAATAAATTTTTAAAACGTCCAGTATAATGAATTAGAGAATCAATATTACTTGAATTAAAAGAAAATATCCTATTAAGTTTTTCTATGGAAACAATACAATGAAAAATATTTGAGATAAAAAAGAGAGAAAATTCCTAATAATAGATAAAATTTCCTAAACTCTCAGCAGTGTTTAATATTTAATGTTAAACATTATTCATGGAATTTTATAGGAATTACATAGTTAATGTCATCAAATGGTCTTCTTCCAACTCAGTTAGGCTCGAATGTACTAAATCATAAATAAAGATATCATAGAATGAAGTGACAGACTACCTTCTATAAATTATTTATTAAATAATTCATAATGTCAATGACTTCATTATAAAAGATCTCATATTTTCCTTTATTTAAAAACGAATCTCCTAAAAATTTCTGACACAAATTCTATGGGTAATCAACAAGGAAATCCTCCTTTTAATCTCTAGGAAATACATAACTTCACAAAAGACACATTCATAATGCGAACAAAAAACACAGCTTCCCAAACATTATATCCATGAAATGGAATGAACCATCTATTTTTTATCTTAATAGAATACCCATCTATCCAAAATCTTTTAGATGTTTTGGAAAGTTATGATCTAAATAATAGGATGAGGAAAATTCCACTCAAAAACTAGTTAAAGTACCGACCCATTCCATAACATCCTCCTTTATGTTTTTCCTCATACATTCCAAGATCATTCAAACATGAGGAATGTAACGCCCCAAAGCTAGTTACCCAGAGTCGGTGCATTATTATATAACATTGGCATGATTCAAGGAATCATGTCCCTAAAGTCCGATTAGTTTAGTATCCTTGGAAGTAATAGATACATATATAAGTTTTACATTATATCATGAGATAAAAACAAAAACAAAAATTATGTCCCATTTGAACACACTTATATCTCTTAGAATATCCCTGTAGGTCAACCGTAAAATAATTGTTCACATCCTGGGAATAACAAAATATATAAAGGGTGAGATTAGATGCATAGTACAGAAAACAATAAAGAGGAAACTTCATAAACAATCATAAACATTTAAGGAAATGTATATGACTAAAACATAATCCATTTAAACATAAATTTCAGAATAATATAGAAATTATAAATCAAATAATTCAATTTACTTATTCTGAATGATATTCTACTAGTAAAATAATCACATGTAATATCAATATCCAATTTCATAATGATGGAATGCATATTGTCGGACATCATTTCCACATAGTAAAGGCCTCATTCCAAGACTACAAATAAGATTTTGTCAAGGCCTTGTGCCAAGACACTAGTTTGTCTCATTAGACATACCGATGCATTGTAGATCTATAGGAGGCTCCACCCTTCACTTACTAAGTCCAATGAATTATTCATATGAAATGGTTGAAACATAACATAAACATTCGTATAAAAACTATCATAAAAAATGTTAATACATGAACCATAAACTATGAATGGTATTAAAATAATACATCCACAGTAAAACATATCCCAAAACCTTCAATACAGTATGGAAGATTTTTATCATTACAAATCAACTTCAAATAAGTATAAAATCCATTTAATTATGTTTACATAGATAAAATTACAATTATTTGAGATGAATATCGATTTCTATTTTGAAATCATTTAAAATTCATGTAATTATAAAAGAAAACATTTATTTCGAAAATATTACTATAATATTGAAATGGAATCTTCCAAGGTGTTATAACGGTGTAGAATAACCGCACACACCATAAAAGATAAAAAAAACATTCTTACCTAAATTTTTCAAAAAGGTCATAAAGTACCTTGTTTGGAAAACGATGGAAAGATTCTTTTCAAACCATTTTACAAAAATACAAACAATGGTATAAATGAATTTAACCCATATTATAGTAAATATAAAATATCTTTTGAAATACATTTTTATAAATCATGTATGTGGATGATAAAAAGGTCTCAAAAGATACTTACGTAAAAACAACCTCGAATAATAAATAGATTGTGAAATTAACACTTACCTTGTACTTTTCCTTGGTCGAGGGTATGTTAACCTCTTGTATAATAGTTAAATCATTGTTATTAAATTATACAAGAACTAAATATATAAATATGATATCATTTATGATCTTCTAATATTTCTTTGTTTATAATATTTTAGTTGTATGATTGTTTTGGGTGTTAGCTGATTCATTTTCATTTATATGTTTTGTTACATAAGTCATGTTTGTTTTGGATATTACTTATTTGATTCATATATAGAATTATATTATGTTATTAAATATTATTTTTAATAATCAAATGAAAATTATTTTGGAATGGTTACAATGGGGAATGAATCTAATCACGTTCCTGGAGACAGTAATCGGTACGTATGCACGAACGCTACTTCCATTTCATTTTTTTATGTTAAATGGGAAGGAAACCAAATGATACATATTTACATTATTATTCCTATATAATATAATATTTTTTATATGTTACATAATTTCACTAACACCATCCTTTATACATTCCATTTAGTATGAACGAGTCATATCACTTTGAGGTGGCGGTAGTCCACAGTTCCTCAAATAAAATTATTGTATACATACCACATGAAATGAATAATAGTTTGCTATAAAAGGGAATTAGAAAAGCTTATAGATAAAATAAATATCATAAATATCATATATAATTATTATTCCATCATAATGTCCCTCATAAGAGGTGGTAGTAGAAGATTGAACAAACATCATTTAGTGAGGGACTAGTTTGTTGTCCACAAAAACATTATGTTCTATACTCATTATATGAAGGTGTGTGTAAGTTTAGTTCAAATAATTCTCATAAAAATAACCTAATATACATAGGATACTGTTTTTGATATAAAATAAAGGAATTAAAAGAACATTGGGGGTTCGAGAAGTAAAATAATAAAAAAGAACTTAAGAGGAGATGTTACCTTTAAATCGGGTATCTCCCTTTGGTTTGAACCAAAAGGCTTCCTTGAAGTGCCTTTTTCCTAAGTTAATGCTTCTAGGATGAATATAGGGATGTAGGGAACTTAATTGGGTAGTGGTTGGATGAACCAAGGGGCTTGGGAGGTGTGAGAAATGGGTTAGAGTTGATGTCTTTTTATAAGGGGAGGGAGGAAATCTTTAGGAATGTTATGAAATATTTTTTTATTATATAATGATTTCTGGTTTATAAAGGTTCAAAACTCATTAAAGTTGAATATAATATGACTCATGTTCGAAATGAAATCATCCAATAATAATTGGAAAGGTTTTGGATATTGTTTTAATTTTTGTAATCTCATTTATTTTAATCATTCTTTAATGAGGTAAACACTACATCATTATTGTGTCATAAATAATTTTATTTAAATGATGTCTAAAAATTATTAAAAAATACCATGATTTGGAAAATATTTTTATATTTCAAATGAATATTTATAGTCTAAGAGATAAATTTTAAACCCTATGTAAAAAATGTTTTACTAAAAGTTATATGTTTATGTCATTTTTTCTTTACATTAAATTAATTAAATTAAAATGACATTGTCACTATCAAGTGACTCCATGGGGTCCCAAAATCGACCCAAGGATGTCAATGTTCGGACATGTATTAGTAAATAGGGTTATGAAACATTTTAGGGTAATTTAATATTATTATCATTTTATTTTTTTACCCTTACTTACCAGATTTACCCATTTAACCATGGTAAATAAAATATTTACTGAAATAATTATTCATAATGTCTAAAACTAAAAGTTACCTACTTACACAGTTTCAACCTATTTATTCCAAATATGGAAACTATTTTTCTAAATTAAAAACATATAATTGTTATAAATTAATTTAAATTTAATTCCCATTGTCAAAACAAAAAGTGTGTTTTTAAGAAATAATAACTATCCAAAGATTGACACTTGTTAATGTCCTGTTTAAATGTGAAATTACATCCAATGACCTAAATTATATTAAATGATAAAAATATAATATAATGAAACATAAAACCCATTCAAATGTATAATTTAACACTATAAATTATTTCTATTAAAAAATTTGTTTTTAATTAAAATTTAGTATTTTTCATTATTCATCCTAAATTGAATGTTTTCAGAAGAGTAAAAAAAATTCACCATAATCTAATTTTGATAGTATGAATCTGAATATGATGTCCATTTTTAAAAAATTATAAAATTTCAAAAAGTGAGTATTACTATTCAAAACGGCTAGTCTGATTGGTCCTGGTGTGTTAGAATCTAAAAGTTGCGTACAGCGCAAACTATTACATTAATCAAAGGGAAATTTATCATTGAAGCTTAGGGAGTTACATTCTTCCATCCTTTAAATAATTTCATCCTCAAAATTTCTAGAATACTACTTCATAAAAAGATTCGGGTGATTCTTCATCATAAGTTCCTTGGGTTCCCACGTTACCTCTTCAATCATATGATTTCTCCATAGAACTTTCACCAGATGAGTCATCCGGTTTCTCAAAACCTGTTCTCTGGAATCATGAATTATGATATGCCCTTCTCAATAAGCTAGATTGGGTTCCAGTTCTATTTCTTCATATGTGAGTACATGTGTTTGTCCAGGCATGTATTTTCTTAACAGTGATTCGTGGTAGACATCCTGAACTTTGGAGAGACTTGGAGGCTTTTCCAAATGATAAGCTACAACTCCAATTCATTCCAGACTTTTGAAATGTCAGATGTACCTGGGACATTATTTTCCTTTATTACTGAATCATATAACACCCTTCCATGGATATACCTTCAAGAAAATATGATCTCCTACATGAAATTCCAAATCTTTCCTTCGGTTATCAGCATAACTCTTTTACCTACTTTGAGCTACTTTGATGTGGGTTTGGATAACCTTCACCTTTTCTATTGTTTCCTCAACAAGTTTCAGGCCTATGAGTTTTCTTTCACCAACATCATCCCAACAAGTTGGTGTGCAGCATCTCTTTCCATATAACGGTACATATGGTTCCATCTGAATACTTTAATGGAAACTATTGTTATAGGAAAATTATACCAGTGGTAAATATTGATCCCAAATACATTAAAAGTCATGTGACAAAGATCAAAACATGTCTTCTAATGATCGAATAGTCCGTTCTAATTTTCCATCAGTTTGAGGGTGGTAGGCAGTGCTCAAACAAAGTTCAGTATCCAAGACCTTCTAAATACTTTTCCATAATCGTGACTTAAAACGGGGATCATGATCATAAAAAATCTATAGGGGTACCCCATTAAGTATTAAAACATCATTAATATATAGTTTTTTCAGACGTTCAAGTGGTAAATCTTCTCATATAGAAAGAAAATGAGCTGACTTGGTAATAAGATCATCAATGACCCATATTACATCATTATTTCTTGGAGTCTTTGGTGTACCCATGACAAATTCCATCGTAATATCATCTCATTTCCACTCAGGTTTTGGAAGAGGTTGCATGAATCCTCATGGATGTTGTCTTCCATCTATCACTTGTTGAAAAACCGTACATCTTGACACTTAATTAGAAATCTCTTTCTTTATGTTGTCCCACAAGAAATTTCTTTCAAATCTCTATACATCTTAATGCTACTAGGGTGTATAGAGAAATTAGAGATATGAGCATCATCCAAAAATTCCCTTTTTTAATCAAGTATGTCTGGAAAACAATGTATCTTCCCAAATTTAAAAATCCCATCTTCATATACGATGTTGATTAATCTCCCATCATTCACAACTGTAATTTTCCTTTGAAACTCCTCATCATCAGTCTGAGAATATTTTTTCCTTTAATATAAATATGGTTTAGCAACCATTAGAAAAATTATTGATATTTCACCTTCCATTATTATTCCCATATCCATATTTACTAGATCCATGAACATAGGATCCCTTTAAACTCACATCTTGTTCAAAACTCCATGATCCTTTCTACACAAAGCATTTGCAACCTTATTTTCCTTCACCAGGTGGTAGTGTATGGTGAAAACTTAATACTTGAGTATTTTGAGCGATCTCTTTGCCTCATGTTGAGTTATTTTTGTCAGAAAATATATTTCAAACTCTTGTGATCAGTATAAATCTCACATTTTTCACCATAGAGAGGGTGTCTCCATATCTTTAGATAAAATACTATAGATGCTAACTTAAGATCATGAGTTGGATAGTTTTGTTCCTGAATTTTTAGATTCTATGATTCATAGGCAATAACCCTATAATTCTAAATGAGGACACAACCAAGTCCTTTCTTTGTAGCATCACTATAAATAACAAACCCATCATTCCCCAATGGTAGTGTCAATATAAGAGCTTTGACTAATCTTCCCTTTAGTTCTTAAAAACATTCTTCACAATCTTTTTTCCAATCAAATTTAATCCCTTTACATGTGATCATGGTTAATGGGTTAGCTAATCCAAAAACAATTTGGACGAAATGTCGTTAATAACATGCTAAACCATTAAAACGGTGTACATCAGTTGTACTTGTCAATTCTGGAAATTCATGGATTGACTTGGTCTTTGAAGGATCAATAGATATTACATCCTTAGAGACAATATGGCCATGAAATGAAATCTCCTGAAGCTAGAATACAGACTTTCTGAACATCCAAAATAATTCATTTCTTCTAAGAGTCTTGAGATTAGTGCGAGTGTGATTTTCATGATCTTCATAGATTTTGGAGTATACCAAGATATCATTAATAAATACCACTACAATGTCATCAAAATATTACTTTAAAACATTGTTCATTAGATTGATGAAGATAAATGGCGAATTAGTTAGTCCAAAAGGCATTACTGTAAGCTCAAAATTCTCATACCTAGTTTGAAATCCTATCTTTGGAATGTCTTCCTTCTTCACTCACAACTGATGATATCCAGATCAAAGGTCAATCTTTGAAAAATATTGAGCTCCAGGATGTTGATCAAATAAATCATCAATGCGGGGTAGGGGATACTTTTTATTTGATGTTATAGCATTGATCTCACTGTAGTCAATGCACAACCTCATAGATCCATATTTCTTCTTAACAAAAAGAATAGGGGCTCCCCATGGAGAAACACTAGGGAGAATATATCCTTTATTACTCAAATCCTCTAGTTTTTTTGTTATCTCTACTAATTACACAGTGGCCATTCTATAAGGGGTCTTTAATATGGGCCTTAAAACATGAATTTAATCAATAGAAAACTCAATTTAGTGTTCTATAGGACGTCCAGGTAAATCATATGGAAATACATCACTATATTCTTGTATAATAGATACATCCTCTATTTGAGAATTCCTTTCCTCAGCCATAGTTATTTCACTCTTTTCCTCCCCAATAATTGAATTTAGTAGAGCTACAGGGCTGGATCTAGATAAGAATCAAATGGTGGCATTTATGCCCTAAATATAAGGTATTCCTTATCCTTATCAAAAAATATTACCTCCTTCTTCTTACAATAATTTTTTGCATCATGGTTTGAAAGCCTATCCATACCGAGGATTATATCAAATTAAATCATGGGTATTATGATGATATCAGCGGATAAAGAACGTTTATATGCCATAATGGGGACTTATTTACCAAACATTGTTGAAATGATACTTCCCTTAAATGATTAGACTGATAACCCCCTTGTTAAATCAAACTAGAAATATGTAATTTTATTTGCAAACAAAGAAGATATAAAACAATGAAATGATCCATAATTAAATAAAGCATTGTCTAAACATGAGGAAACTATTAAATTATCTACCACTATGTCTTTTATAGCATCAACCTCAGTAGTAGTGATCACAAAATCTTGGCCTTTCTCCCTTTTCCTTTTCTGAGGTATTTTTCCTTTGATCTTAGGACATTCATTTGAATATTTCCCTATTTCTCTAAAATTGTAGCATTCCCAATTGAGGACCTCTTTCTTTCCATTGAAATCACGGTCTTTGTGGCCTTTTTCACCACATGTGTAACAGACTCACATTCCCTTCAGGCTAGTGATAGGGTGTTTCTTCCCACATTTACCATATGATCGATTTTTAACTTTTCTGTTATTCCCCTTATTTCCATTTCAAGAGTGTTTAGTAGATCTCTTCTTCACTTTCATTTCTTTAAAGTCGTAAAACATAGAAAATTTCATTTCTATCTTGTAAGAACATGAGACAATATCTTCGTATGATGAGAAGGATTGTGAGACTAATGCTCGATGGATAAATGGTTTTAACCCAAAAAAGAATAGATCAGTCTTACTCCTTGGGATACATATATAATATGCAGCAGGACTTGCTAACCTTGTAATGTTAGCCTCGTAATTTGTGACATTCTCATCCACCATTGGCCTTAGTCTCAGAAATTGTCTTCCCATATATACTCAATGGTCACGAGGGAAGTATTTTTATAAGAAAATCTCTTTAAACTCCCTCCGTTATATATTTTCTACTTCTTCATTCTTTTTGTGTTTTTAATTCATTACCACCATTGATTTCCATCTCCTGTGAGGTGATAAACTTCCATGACAACATTTTCCCTTTCGTTACACCCCAATGAAAGAAATATTTTCTCTAAAAAACTTATCCATTTCTTAGCTACAAATGGATTTTTATTCCCATTTTATGATGGTGTTTTTTCCTCATGAAGTGGTCTAACATTGATCCTCTTCATTGTGAATCAGGGTGCTCAATATGGGTAAGGTTATTATTCAGAACCTGAATGAGTTGTCCCAATATAGTGACAAGTGGATCACCACCAGTTGCATCACCAGCTCCACTATAATTATAATGAGTAGGATAGAAATCCATAAATGGATTGTGTGCATTGATATGGTTCTCATTATTTCCACTAGGTGCCATTTCTAAATAATGGAATACACAACATTGGTTTATAAATCGCAATACATAATTCTAAACCTATAAAACATTTAACATAAATTGAATAGTTTATGGATATAATAAATATTCATAAAAATGTTTTCTTTTAGGAAGTATAGAATCATAAATCCTTCATAATGGTTTGTAAATAAAATGTGAATTATCCTAAGCATATCCCCTAGGATTTTCATAACCAATAGTACATCATGGCCAGTTATGGTGTACCATGATACCCTGGGTCAAACCCGAAACTCCGTGTTAGAGTTTTTCACTCCATGGTAAATATGTGCCAGAGCCGCCTCTACCAGCTCATATCTAGACAGAGATGTATTTCTTGTAAAATATACAAATTCTCTACATTACCAAAATTCTAGGAAGTTCTTCTATACTGATCCTCAAATTCTATATTAGGGTAGTGTTCTATAATCAATGTTTATCTAAATCTAGTTTCCAAGGTTTTTAAAAAACTTCATATGATACCAAATGTAATGCCCCAACACTAGTTACCAAGAGTCGGAGCATTATTACATAACATTGGCATGATACAAGGAATCATGTCCTCAAAGACTGATTAGTTTTTTATCCTTGGAAGTACTAGATATATTCATAAGTTTTACATGGATCATGAGATAAAAACAACAATAACATTTTTCCCCGTTGAACACACTTATATACTTTAGCCTATCCCTGCAAGTCAACCATAAAATACCTCTTCACATCCTAGGAAAAATAAAACATAGAAAGAGGTGAGCTCAGATGCTCAGTAAGGATAACAATATATCAGAAACATCATAAATAGGTATAAACATTTAAGGAAATTTATAAGAATAAAACATAAGCCTTTTAAACATAATCTTCAGAATAATATAAAAAATATAAATCGAATATTTCCATTTACTTATTCACCTGGATATTCTACTTGTCAAATAATCACGTGTAATATCAATAGTGAATTTCATAATGGTGGATTGCCTAATGTCGGACATCATAACCACACAGTCAAGGCCTCGTTCCAAGACTACAAATAAGATTTTGTCAAGGCCTTTTGCCAAGAAACTAGTTTGTCTCATGTGACCTACCGATGCATCAAGGAGCTATATCAGGCTCCACCTATTATTACTAAGTCCAATGCATTCCTCGTATGAAAAGGTTGAAACATAACATAAACATTCATATTATAAATAGCATAAGAAATGTTCATACATTAACCATAAACCATGAATGGTATAAAAAAAACTAATCCATAGTCAATCATATCAAAAAAACATCAATACAGAATGGAATATTTGTATTATTATAAATGAACTTCAATCAAGTATAAAATTTATCAAATGATGTTGACAAAGCTGAAATCAAAATTATTTTGAGAGGAATATCTCTTTATATTTTGAAATCTTTTAAAGTCATATAATTATAAAAGAAAAAATTTATTTTGAATATATTCTTAAAATATTTAAAGGGAAGATTAAAAGTTTTTATAATTGCGGAGAATAACAGCACCCACCATATAAGTTAAAAAAACATTCTTACGTTAATTTGTCGAAATGTTTATAAAGTACCTTGTTTGTAAAATGACAGAACTATTCCATTCAAACCATTTTATAAATAATAACAAAAAGAGTATAAATGACTTTAACCCATAGTCCAGAAAATAGTAAAAATGTTTTGAAATACATTTTTAAGAAACACAAATGTGGATGATAATGAGGTCCCAGAAGATACTTACGTTTTTACAACCTCAGATAATAAATTGATTGTGAAATTAAACCTTACCTTGTACTTTTCCCTGGAAACGGGTAAGTTAAACTCCTGTAATATAGTTAAATCATTGTTATTAAATTATACAGTAACAAAATACAAAAATATCTTATAATGTATTATCTTTTAATATTTCTTTGTTAATAATATTTTAGTAGTATCATTGTTTCGGTTGTTAACTAATTCATTTTCCTTTATATGTTTTGTTACATAAGTCAAGTTTTTATGGATAGGATATATTTAATACATATATAGAATTATATTATGTTCTTATATATTATTTCTAATAATCAAATGAAAATTATTCATGAATGGTTACGATTGAGAATGAATCTCATCGCGTTTGTGGAGACGGTAATATGTACGTACGCGCAAACGCTACTACCATTTTATTTTTTTAAAGGAAGGAAAACAAAATTATACATATTTATATTATTATTAAAGTATAATATAATATTTTATATATGTTACATAAGTTCATTAACACCATCATTTATATGTTCCATGTATGTTATGAGTGATTCATGTCACTTTGAGGGGGCGGTAGTCCGTACTTCCTCAAATGAAATTATTGTATATATACAACATGAAAAGAATAAAGGTATATAATAAAAAATAATTACATAAGCTTGTAGATAAAGTAAATATACTAAATATCATATATAATTATAGTTCTATCATAATGTCCACCATAATAGGTGGTTGTAGAATACTGAGCAATCATTGTTTCGTGAGGTAGTAGTTCACCATCCATAGAAACATTATGTTATATACCCATTAGATGGAGGTATGACTATGTGTAGTTCAAATACATCCAAAAAAACCTCCTAGTATATTTAGGATACTAATTTTGTTATAAAATAAATTAGGAAAGTGTGTTTAGGGGTTGTAGAAGTAAAATAAAGGAGAAGAACTTAAGAGGAGATGTTACCTTTAAATCGGGTAACTCCCTTTGGTTTGAACCCAAAGGCCTCCTTAAAGAGCTTTATGCCTAAGGTAAGGCTTCTAGGAAAAGGATAGGGATATAGGGAGATTAATTCGGTAGATGTTGGATGATTCAAGGGGTTTGAGTGGTGTGACTAATGGGTTAGAGTTTTGGGATTTTTTAAGGGGGGGAGGGGCTCTTTATGAATGTTTGAAAATATTATATTATTATATAATGAGTTTCGGTTTCTAAAGGTCAAAAACACATTAAAGTGGATGATAAGATAACCCTTGATCGAAATAAAATAATCCAACAATATTTGGATAGTTTTTGGATATTTTTTTAATTTATATAATCTCATTTATTTAAATCATTCATTAATGAGGTAAACACTGCATAATTATTGTGTAATAAATAATTTTATTTATTTGATATATAAAAATTATTAAAAAAATACCATGGTGTAGGAAATCATTTTATCTTTTAAATTAATTTTTATAGTCAAAGAGAAAACTTATATAACCTCATGTAAAAATTGTTTTACTAAAAGATATATGTTCTTTTCATTTTTGTCTTTACTTTAAATTAATTAATATAAAGGGTCATTACCACTCTCAAGTTGGTCCATTTTGTCAAAAAATAGACCCAAGGATTCCCAATGTCGGACATGTATCATTTAATAGGGTTATGACATGTGTTAGGGCAATTTAATATTATTATTTTATTATTTGTTTACACATATTTACCAGATTTACCCCTTTAACCATGATAAATTAAATATTTACCGACGTAATTATTCATAATGTCTAAATCTAAAAGTTACCTTTTTGAACAATTTGGGCCTTCTGATTCCAAATATGAAATCCATTTTCCCAAATTCAAAAAAAAATAAGTTGCAGAAATTAATTTAAAATTAATTCTCTTTTTCAAAACAAAAAAGCGTGTTTTTAAGAAATAATAACTGTCAAAAGATTGAAAATTGTTTATGTCCAATTTTAATGTGAAATTACATGAAACGTAATAAATTATATTAAATGACAAAAATATAATCTAATTATACTTAAAAACCATTTAAATTTATAATTTAACATTATAAATTATCTCGATTAAAAAATTTGTTTTTAATTAAAATTTATTAATTTTCACTATTCATGAAAAATTGAATGTTTTCATAAGAGTGCCAAAAATTCACCCAAATATAATTTTTATCTTAAAAATCTAAAAATGAATTCCATTTTGATAAAAAATTATAAAACTTCAAAAAGTGGGTATTACTTTTCAAAACGGTGAGTTTGATTGGTCGTGGTGTGTTAGAATCTTGAAGTTGTGTACAATGCAAGCTACTGCATTATTCCAAGGGAAACATACCATGGAAGCTTGGGGTGTTATAAAGAACATCTCTATACTCACCAATTCCACCATGCACAAGTTATCTATGTATTTATCACTTGATGTGTGCTACCATTACTGGTTCCTATGGTCAAAAAAAATTTCTCAGGGTGGTTGGATCTCTTGTGTGTTCCGTCCTAGGGTGATATATCAAATTTTAACTTCAAATTTCCAAATTCACACCATTAATAATGTGTCATAAACAGAATTATCTATAAACATCAATATGGATTCTATTATTAGTCTCTATATCAACATAAATTCTATATTTCACTTGGTTATAAGGTGATCTACAACTGGGAATGGAATAATTTGTAACTTCATGAAATGATTTTTTTACAATTCCTTCAATTCTCCGTCAAAGTCCAGACAACGTTTAGAATCAAAAAAAACATTAGTTATTAACCTATAAAATTCGTCCAAATATAGAATAATACTGAATAATAATTGATAAGAGAAAAAATATGTTTAAATTATAAGTATCATCATCTAGGATGGGGGTGGAGAAAAAGGAATTTATTTAGTACTCAACATGTAAAATTAATAACAAAAAATGTATGATTTATTAAAAATATTTCATTGATTAATTGAGTAAAAAATAAATAAATTGATAACAGAATAAAGGACTTGGAATTTCATATTGGAGACCAAACCTTCTTAAATTCATCATCTTTGAAAGGGAATATCTAAATTGTAAATAAATGATATTCATTCCTAAGTTATATTGGACTGTTATATATATTATATCGTGATTATGTTTTTATATATATGTTTTCTACCAAACCTGAACTCTTTAAATCACAATACTAATTTCATACCTCACATTAATGGAAGTACATCACATACCTAATACATATACTTATCATTAATAACTACTTGATAGATTCTGGCTTTTTCAAATGATGAGGAACCTGTATAGAAATTTAATACAGCTGTACATGTGCTATAAAACATCCCAACTCATCTAGTAATCATATTATGGAAGAATAAGAAAATAATATATATGTGAATTCCTAATGAACCAATTATAAAAGAAAATATATAGTTTTACATAGAGTTTTATATAAGGTAAATTTTAAGACTGACATTTTTATATTTGGGTAAAATATAAGAAGAAAGACCTCTACTATGAAATAAATATACATTATATTATATCATATTTATATGAAATTGATAATAATGGGAAAATGTATTATATATGATTAGTACTAGTATAACGAAATAAAAAATAATAATTAGTTTACCTTGATTTCTAAGGTTTCAATGGTCATGATCACTATCTAATATAATATATGTGATCAATTAAATTAAAAGAATGAAAAACATTTTAAATAAGGTATGATTTTTAAAAAAATTAATATGGAGAAACATGAAACAAAATTAAATTAATGTAATTATTTTGATTATGGGGTACTATATGTTGATATTAGGTCCATACATTGTAAGGCTTTGAGATATTTAAACATATATTTCCAGAGATAGACACTGAGATAGAGTGAAATTATGAGGCCTAGTGCACAAAAATTTAATTTTATAAAGATATTAAATATATTTTATATTATTCCCACACATATTTTGAGAGAACATTGGATAAATATTATATAGAAGATCTGATTAGAAATCTAAGACCATGATTGTGTCTAGAAAGTGTTATTTACCCTAGGCATGACCTAGGATAGTACAGGGCATTCGGATAAAAAAAATATTGGTGGTTGTTTAGTGGATTCATTTATTCATTTATTTATTCATTCATTCATTTGATAAAAACGATTTTCCCTTAAAATTCATTTCAATGGATAATGCTTCAGGGTTAGTCGCATAAACCCATGGAGGATTCTGGAGCTTCATCCCCTCCTTCTATTGGTGTAGTCACCTTATATGGTGAAGAAAATCTAGATCAGAGCATACTAGAGCTCAGCGGATGAAACGAATTCTTTAGATCATGGTAGAGTGTGTTGTTCGAAGATTAATGATCCAATATCTAGGTAAGAATCATAAATTTTTTAATTCATTTCATTTTTATTAAATTAACTCACCTAATCATTCCCTTCTTTTAATTGGCACCAATTGTGTCCTTTACATGACCCCAAGAACTAATTAAATTGATTAATCTTTGCTTTTATAACCCATTATATCCCCATTCTTGATCATTAGCTAGTAATGTTTTCAAAAAATTGATTAACGTTTTTATTGTGATTTTCCCTTTCAATTGTTTCCTATTATTACATAGATGGACCTCATGGCCCTAATTTAACCGTTTTCAGGCCATATCAAGCCCAATAGGACCCCCAGAAATGAAACGAATCCACCTACAAGGTATGGATCATTGAATCAAAGATAAATATGAGTTATTTATATGTTTTGGGTGATAGATTGGTGATCAAAAACTAAATGGAAGAGGTGAGGTGCATATTGCATGTGGGATGATGTAGGTTCATGCGGACCATGACCAATTCAACAAGAATTGGGTTTCCACCCACCATATGGCCATAAATGAAAAATAGCGACTATGGTGGTTTAGAGGTGAGAACTATAGTGGAACTTTTTTATTCAAATCATGGGGAAAGAAGATGGATTTTTAGAAAAATCTTGACTACACCTCATGTAGTTTGACTAACACATGTCATGTCGGGCCATGGATATAGTGTCTTGGGTTTTAGTCATTTATATTAATGGAACTCCATGTTTACATACTAATAATTGAGTATATATTTCTATTGTGGTTGAACTATGTGTTATAGTCCATTGATTGGACCAAGTGTGGGAGAATATAGCCAGCCACAAAGTGTACCAAATTATACAAACACCGAGTAAAGTACACGGGGCTGGGATGGATACACAGTCACGACCAAGCGCATGGGTGGGACCTCAAGTGGCAGGGGCACACCATTTATATCCCATGTACACTATGTATCCCTACATGGGAGATCAGTCTTGTGCCTCCAAATACATGGTCTGGTGAATGAGCCAGACCACACACCATGTGTGACCCCCGACAAATTGTGTACTCATTTTTTCCTTTTTATGAAATTTCATACTCTCATATTTCCTTCATTTGATCACAGATTTTTCGGGTGAGTATCGTATCCCGAGTGTTTTTGTATGTATAACATGATAAAAACTTTGTTTTTAGATTTTTGGATATGATGTTAGATTATCTAACCACGGGCCTTATTTAGGTGATGCTCGATGATAGAAGTGATCACACAGGATCACCTGAGGCATTCCATGTGGAACCCTCTAGCTATGCTGGGGATGGATCCTCAATTACAAGAGTGGAACATCCAGCAGGGATAGTCATTGGTCATATACCATCATAGTAGAACCCTCTTATTGAATAGGGCATGGTTCCTCTATTGACATCAAGAGTGGAACTTTCCAAATAGGCTATGCATGGGTCCTATACCATTGGAGTGGAACCCTCTGGTTGGATAGGGCATGGGTCCTCTTTAGAAGTCTATAGTGGAATCCTCTAGCTAATATGGGCATGGGTCCTCTTCCATGAGTTTGTAACTCTTTTATAGGGAATGGAATGGGACCCCATCGACTACTAGATTGGAACCCTCTTATTATACCAAGGCATGGGTCCCCCAACTATAGATTTTAGTCTTGCTCCATCACTTGGTCATGTCCCTTGAGGTACATAGATCGCCTACCATGTAAAGAAACATGGAATATATTGGACATACAGGGTGTTCCCATGCCACTCGGGGTCTCACACGTTTTCTTGGATGTGTATTTTTCCCCCCCTGTGTTTGTGTAGTTTATCATATTTCTATGTACTTTTGAACACCGTGTGCCTAGCCATGTACTCCCACATGGGGTCTTGCTTGTGTGCCCTGCCGCATGGTTCATCCATCAGAGAAATAAATACATGGAGTGTAGGTAGTCTACAAGGAGTTCTATCCCTATATATCACTGAATCCCTAGTCGTCACAGCTATGTCCTGACATGCCATGTATTCTTCAAACTAAATGGTGTGTAGTGGATATTATTTTAGAAATCTAGATATATTCACCATGATTTGAATATGAGCACTCACCATAGAAATTTCCAGCACACCTTCTAGAATTTCTAGGTCTAGTTTTCATTGATCATTTTGAGAAATATGGTTTCTGAAAACTGATTCATTTTTAATTGGTCGTCATCTACATGAACCTCCTCTATCCCGAATGCATATTTTTCCCCACCTCCAATCGGTTTTTGATCACCTGATATATCACCTTCAACTCACAAAAAACCCATATCTGTACCTAATTCATCAATCCATCCCTTGAATGGAGATTCTTGGCCTTTAGGGTGTCCAATTGGGCTCGGTACCACCTTATAATAGTCTAACCATGACCATAGGATCTATTGGGTGAAGAACGTTGAGTAATTGAGGGGGGAAATCACAAGAAAAAATGTTTGTAAATATTTTCCCATTTTTATTGGACAACAATAAAAAACCATGATATTTGGGGTTAGAAAAAAAATGATTAATCATTTTCATCCATGCTCTTGTGCATGAAAAGGCCAAAATTATTGCATGTCAAAGTAAGGGATTAATATTATCAATTGATCTAATCAAAATGGGTGTAATACAAAAAATAGCATTCCCTACCTAGAGATTGGACCGTTCATCATCAAAAAACATTCCCTCTAATTATTTAATGATGTTGTTGAATTCAATGTTCTCTAATCTTCCAAGATCTATAATTTCATCATAATATGAGGTGATTCCCCCAATGGATAGAGGGTAAGAAGCTCTGGAATCCACCCATGGTTAATACAGCTCACCCTAGAGGATTATCCATAATGATTAATTTCTAGAAAAATAGTTTAGTTCAAATGAATTAATTAAGGTAAAAACCATGTTCTGGACACAACTATGGTCTCTAATTTATGATCTAAGAGTTCATTTTATAGTTATAGAATTTTCTATAAGAAAATTCGCATGTGTAATATCAAATATTTTTAATATTTTAATTAAATTAATTCCAAGCATACCATGCCTCAAAATCACACTCTATCTCAGTACTAGATCTGAAAATATATGAAGAAATATTTAAAATTATTACAATTCAGAGACCGGGTCTCTACATCATTCCCTCATTAAATATTTTCCCCCTAGAAAAGAAATACTAAACCAAAAATCGGCATACTAGGCCCACATCTGGATCTCCCACTCCTAATATCTCTCTTGGGTGTTCTCGTGCTTCCACAACACATGAACCAAGGGAGTGGTGACAATACCTGAAAGGCATATCCTATATTAGAGGCATTTTCTTATATACCTATACATAGACACACTTCTATCTAAATGAAAAATTGTAGTGAAATAAAATTAAAAATGAAAAATAATAGGGAAACAACTATAAATGCATAACCTCTACACAATATAAGAGTACATTAGTAAAAATGTATAGTAAAGTGGAAAAATATATGCCCAACTAGAAAGATGTCCCAACCTAACAAAATAGGAAATTAAAATGATGATGGATCACAACTTCTAATCTATATATTTTGACAACTATACGTGATCCAAAATATTTGGTATCTTAAAAATCCTTTAAAGTCCCAACCAACCTATCTTTCATTTTCATACAATACTGCAAAAATGACATATACACTTGGTTCAAAACCATTGGTATGAGCTATCCACGGATTTGGGAACCTTGGGAAACAGAGGCATCAGGATAGATCCATAGCCTATACCCATTGTTTTCAAAACCGTGGGTATAGATTTTTCCACTATGTAATAGGCCTTATACAGTCATTCCACCGTGTCAAATACTTATACCCACGGTTTGAAAACCTTGGGTATTAATATTAAAAAAATCAGACACCATATTTCAAACCCACGACCAGTCTTTACCCAATAATGTGTTTCACCACTCCAGCTATTCTTATTATATACTAATATATGTGCATTTAGATAAATATACTAATTTAATTGTATGAATTAGAATAAAATAATACATCAATTTTCAATCATGAATCTATAGGTTTCACTACACAGTGCCTCACCAACCCAGTAATGGAACTCTTGATTATTTATATATTTATTTATTAACATTTATTAATATTACTCATCTTTTAGAAAAAAAATGTTCCGCGTGATTCGATCTCGTAACTACCTGTAATAATAAACAGTGCTTCACCAACACACCTACAGAGCTTATATGTTTATTTTTTTGTATCAACCTATATATATTAATCAAAATTTTGGGTATAGGAGGGAAAACTGTGGGTATAGGTTTTCCCACCATATATTTTTTTGTCCCACTGAATTTTTTCCCCCACCATATTTTGGGGAATCTATACATACAGTTATATAAAACAGTGGGTATAGTTCATCGAAAAAAAACCATATACCCATGGTTTTTCCAAAACTAATGGTATATGTGACCTATACCCATTGTATTCCAAAACCGTGTGTATAGGTTTTTATACTTTCCATATAGCCATGGTTTATCCCAAAACCATGGATATAAGGCTATTTTCTTGTAGTTATAAGACACAATACCTATGGGAAATTACCCATAAGGTGTGAGTATATACATACCCAGTATGAATATCTAAAAGCTAAAGGGGTTATAAAGAGATACAAAAAAATAGAAGTGTGGTAGACAGAAAATATGTTGTATTGAAAGAAAACATCTCATCCCAAACAAACATAGATAGAAACCTCATCAAGATTCAAGGGGATAAACATGATGTGCAGATGAACTACATGTTGAGTATTTTTTACACATAACAATAGAGTAACCTCATCCAACCATGAGAAGCTAAACATGGATAACATGTTCCGTACCCTGAATGTCTTCACAACCCATGGAAAGAGAGTAATAAAACCAAAATGTTTGGATATATATATACTCAGTAAATGAATATAAAACGAGAGAGAAAAGGGATCTGTATCTCACATCCCAACCTAGGAAAATAGTGTCCAATAGTTCTAGACTTCTAAAAATAGATCCCAGTATCTCACATGTCTTTCTAGTAGAAACAATACAAGTTAACCTATGAATCTTCATTGTTTCGCACAATTGAGGGGCCACAGTCTCTGGGGAGAAGATCCATGCCATGGTATGATAGAATTGTTCCACTCAATGGATAGATAAAGTACCCACACCATATTCTAATAGGAGGGAACCACTCTAATAGTCGATGGAGCACCCATTTCATACCCTACTAAAGGGTTCCACTTCGATCGTAAAGGACCCATGACTAACCCTGTTAAAGGGTTTCACTCTATAATTTTATTAAGGACCCATTCCACATCAAAAAATAAGGTTCATATCTAATGGTAGAGGATCCTTTTCCAGAGTATCTAGAGGGTTCCACTATATAAATCAATAGAGGACCCATGTCGTATCTAACAAGTGGGTTATAGTCTGATGGTAGAGGTCCCATACTCATCCTAGTTATATGATTCCATTCAATAAGTTGATTGATAACTCATTCCATGTTCTATAGGAGGGTTAAACTTTAGTCAAAGAAGATCCATGAAGGGAGTCTAAGAATGGTTCTTGATTTACTTCGACAGCAACAACATTAAGGGAAAATATCAAAGAGTGAGTTCTAGATTCACATGATTCACATTTTGGGGAATTTCATTTCTATTAGGGGTTTATTTGTGGACCTGGAGATGATCGATATAGTTCTTTATAGGGATCCACCAAAGAGTGTGTCGAAGGTGCTGAGTTTTTGTGGATTTACATGGGGCTATTGGTGATTTGTGGAATATTTCTATGGGATTGTAATCGCTTTGAATGCCCTTCCATAGAAAGGCAAGTCATTTACCTAGAAAGAGTAGTGCTGGAGGTCCTTCAAGGAGTTGAGGATGTGGCTTAAGAGTGATCCTATATTGAGATTACAAGAGGAGGGCTTGGTGTTCATAGTGTTTTTTAATGCATCAGGAGCTAGACTTGAAATCATGTTGATTCATAGCAAGGAATTTCTTAAATATGGCTTGAGGTAGTCCAGACCTCATGAGAAGAACTACACAACTCATGACCTAGAACTAGAGATGGAAGTCTTCAACCAAAGGATGTGGAGGAACAGACTTTTGGGGGGGCACCTGATGGTTTACTCAGATCATCATAGTCTCGTGTATGTACTAACATAGAGACACATGATCCATGGATAGAAATCATGGTCGAAGATCCAATAGGACTATAACTTCAAGATAGTCAACACCCCTGAAAACTGAAACGTATTAGAAAATTTACTTAGCATGAATTCCCAAACTCGCATGGTTCATGAGTCTCCTATGTAATTAGATTCCTTTTAGGTGACCATTGTGGGGTAATATGGTACATATTTTTCTTCAGTTGATGGTGTTCACTCCTCAACTTCATGAGCATGTGAGAGAATCCCAGTAGGGAGACAATGACTGTGAGGTATTGTGTGACTATATATCCATAGGATATTCACAATATGGATATTATAAATAATATAATCATGAGATCTTCTTTCCTATGATGGATAGTTGTTACAGTCATAACGTAAGAGGAGGTGATACAAGAGTTATGAACTTTTCCATTGGATATATGCCCCATTGTGGGAAAGATGGGTATAGAACTTTAGTGGTAGTCATTGTGGTCTAGAATAATACATAGTTTTGTTGTGTTCATCTCTCAGTGCCCCACCTATCAGAAGGTGAAGGCTAAGAACCAAATTCTAATAGGTTTATTGCAACCCCTTGAGATCCCAAATTGGAAGTGGGATAGCATATCCATGTAGGATTGGATAGGGATTTCACAAATAATGATGGATCATGATGCCATGATGGTGATTGTTGACCAACTCATGAAGTCAGCACACTACCCTTATATAAAAAAGAAGTGTTTATTTGAGATATTGGGGTAGTTTTATGTATGATAGATCATTCACCTTCATGGGGTTCCCTGAACGATTATATTCGACTGTGATGTGTGGTTTACATCAGGATTTTGGAGAGGCCTAAATGAGGAATTAGGGATCCAAATGAGGATGAGTATAGTCTTTCACCACCATATTTATTGGAAGACCAAGCACACTATCTAGGTGTTAGAGGATATGCTGAGGGTTTTCATTTAAAATTTTTTCCAGAGTTGGGATGATTAATTTTCCTTGGTAGAGTTTGTTTACAAAAAAATCCACCACTCTACCATTAACATGGTTCTTTTCAACGCCCCATATAGGAGACCATGTAGGTCACCTTGTGTAAGAAAGTGGTTGAAAATACATCTATCATGTGTCCATAGATGTTTTATGTGATGACATAGAAGGTCTAATTTATCCCTGAGTAGATGAGGATGGCTCATAGCAAGAAGAAAGCTTATATGGATTACTCTCATTGACCCTTGGATTTATATTAGGGATACTATAGTTTCCTAAGAGTCTCCCCACTATAAGGATTACAGAGGTATTTCTAGGGAGGAAAGTAATCATCATGGTTAATCAGGCCATTTTTTATATTGAATATGGTTGGTTAGGTTGCTTTCCACATCACCCTACCCTCATATTTGGAGAGGGTGAACGATGACTTCCATGTGAAATATCTGAGGATATATGTGCATTACCATATACACAACATCAACTTAGAAGATCTGTACATCAAAGAAGGAGCCACCTTTGCAAAGTACCTAGTGGAAATAGAGGATTAATAGGAGACGACACTGTATGGATGGACAATACCCTTTGTTCACATGTTTTGGAAGTATGAAAATGTGTTGTATGTCTTTTTAGAGTATAAAAGACATATGTGTTCTTAGTATCATGATTTTTTTTAGTTTCACTTTTCAAGGAAGAAAATATTGAAGGGGGAATTGATTTATATACATAGTATTTTCCATATAACACTTTGAAACATTTCTACATATATTTTCAAAGCTAGTAACTGAGACAGTGTGCGATTTTGATGCCTGATGTTCCCAGAAATAATTTTATAAAAATATTAAATATATTTAATTTTATAGTAATCCAATTTCTTAAATAAAATTTGATTAATCTTAAATGGATTCTTGGTTCAATAATATAGGTATATGATTGAGTCCAAAAAGTGTTCTTTACCCTAGGAACGAACTAAAATAGTTCAGCACAAAGAGTTGGGATAAAACAACCAGTAGAGGTACAATTAGTGGATTAATTAATTAATTCGTTGATTCATTCATTTGAACTAAACTATTTTTACTACAAATTCATAGCTTTGTAGAATCCTATCTGGATAGCTGTATATACTTTGGGAGGATTCTAGAGCATCACACACTCCTTCCATAGGTTGAATCACCTATGGAAATGATAAAATTTTGATAAGAACATATTAGAGAGAGAAAAATGTACTTAATTCCTTACATCATTGGTGAAAAATGATCCAATATACATGTAGGACTCTTCAATTTTTGGATTATGCCCATTGTCGTTAAATTAATTGTGAAGATTGATCCCTTCCTTTGATCTGCACCAATTGTGGACTTTCTATGTGCCCAAGTACCGATTATATTGATTAATCCTTTGTTTTATAACCTCATATATCCTCATTCTTGATCACTAGAAAAGAACACTTGGAAAATAAAAAAAAGGTCTTCTCACCCCCCCCCCAAATTTCATTGTGTGCTTCACAAGATGGACCCTGCGGTCTCGATTAGGAAATATTCCTGTGGTACTGAGCTTGATCGGACCCCCATAATCATGAATTATATGCATGAGATGGATGGATCAAATAATCATGGATATTCCTAGATTGTTTTTAGTTTAATTTGATGGATTGGATGATTGGAAACTGATTGGAGAAGGTTTAATATGCATTGAATATGAGATGATAGAGATTCAGGCATACCATGAATGATTCAATAGGAATCATGTTTCTAGCCAAACAGATGCCTAAAATGACAAATTTAAACTATATCTACAAACTAAAGATGGGGTTGATGCAACATATATGGTATAATGATCATACATTATGTTTAATGAACTGATATGTATTTCTAGAAAAAATCTAACTACACATCCTATAGTTCGAAGAACACACAGAGTGCCCCTCTCTAGCATTGGTGGCTTGGGTTTCATGAATTTATAATGATGGAATTCTATGTAGACAATCTAAACTCAATGTATAACTTTCCCAAGTTTATTAACCATTAGAATAAGAACACATGTAGGACCCCATGTGGGAGTACATGTTCAGGCATGATGTGAACAAAAGTACAAGAACATAGAGTAAACTATATAGAGACAGAATGGACACACTGACATGTCCAAGAACTTGGGAAGAACCGTGAGTGACATGGGTATTAAATGTATTTCCCTTACATGTCATGTATAAAAATATGGTAGGTGACATTTCTACCTCAAGGGATAGGGCCAAGTGATAGAGTGTGACCACATAATGGGTGGGTCCCCTGAAAAACCATGTACCCCTTGGTTACATTTTGTGAAACATCAAAATCTCATATATCCTTCATTTGAACTCAGATTTTGGAACAGGAGTAGTCTATCAAGAGTGTTTTTCATATAAAATGTGATATCTCCCTCGACAATAGTTTTTGGTGCATTATGTGAGGTATTCTAGTCATGGATCATGTTTAGGTGATCCCCAACAATGGTAGTGATCGCGCTATATCATCCAAGGAATTCCGAGTGGAACCCTACAGATGGATTGGGAATGGGTCATCTTCCATTAGAGTGGAACCCTCATGTTGTAAATGTCATGGGTCCTTTATCAAATTCTAGAGTGGAACCCTCCAATTGTGATCGTAATTGGTCCTCTACCATCATTGTGTAACCCTCCCATTATAAAGTGAGTGGGTCCTATATTGACTTCTAGTGTAGAATCCTCTAGTTGGGATGGGAATAGATCTTATATCATCATAGTGTAACCCTAATATTTGTCATGTAAAGTGTTCGTGATTAACCATTAGAGTGGAACCCTCCATTTGGAATAGGGTATGTGTCCTCTATTTATTCACTAAGTGGACCATCTTGTCATACTAGGGAAACGGTTTTCTATATAGAGATTTTTGACCCTTGAATATCTAGTAGAGTGACAAGATGTGGCTTGACTTGGATGGTTTCTACTAGGTAGATGTGCAAGATGTTGGAACTATTTTTAGACATTTGGAACTATTTGTGACTCTTTTCTTGGGATGGGTTGTGAGATGGATATCACTTGTCTCTCTTATTTGGGATTCTATTATTGATTATATAAATATATATATCCACAACCTAGGATTTGGTTACCCTCCTTCCATGGGATGAAAAGACACATAGGGCATGACACATTCATTCTATGTTTAGCATCTCATGGTAGCATGAGGTTAATACCCTACTATGTGTGGAAAAGTGTTAATATGTAGTTCATCTATACATCGTGGTAAGCCCCTTGTGTTTGGGAGATGTTACTCTATTTCATAGTTTAGGTAGAGCTATTATCTTTCATTGTATCCTTCTTACTATCTACATCTTTAATTCTTTTTGTATCTCTTACTCTTTCACATTCAACTTTTGGGGAATCTAACATGGTATGCATATACTCACCGCTTTATGAGATTTTGATGTATATGTCATTTCTCATAATGACAATGGGCAGGTTGAAGATTACTTCTGATCAGCTTGGTGATACCTGGTACTTTGTACATCATATAGTGTTCACATATCAGATATTAGGATCTAGGATCCCACAACGTTTTATATTCCAGTTCTTTCAGGTTGGTACATCATTTTGTTTGGTGTGTATTTTTCCCTTTTATTTTCAGTTTTCACTATCAAACTCTTTTACAGTCTAGATGATTCATGTTCATTTGATTCCCCAAGTATTTTTCGTCTTTTACATTTACTAGACTAAAATTATTCAATAAAATGGTTTTTTGGTGTACATGTACATAAGAAAAGTCCGCCAATATGGGATATGCATTTAGGTACTTGTTGCCACCCCTGGCCTATGGAGTTGGGCTTAGGGTGGTTGCATCTAACGCCTAGGTTATGTTCATGTCATAAAAATATATATTCAGTGCAATAAAAAATAAATAACAGTGTTTTAATATTTATTTTTCATGTAGTTTATTGGGTTTTTCATATAATGACATAACTTTTTTAGTTTCATTATAACATTCCCTTTAAAATAGGTAAAATGATAAATTTATCTTAGTGGTTTAACTAAAACAAATTTAATGGTTCTATTTATTCATGAACCTGTTTCTTATCCTTGGATGGATTTTTTGGTTATTCCTATGCTACAAGAGGTTTTATGGGAAATTTATTACTTTATAAAAAAATAAATATGTAGGTCATAAAAATGTATATTTATATCTTCTAAACATAATCACATACATAAATTATGACACAATGTTCATGTCATGAATGGGGTGTTTTACCATGTACATTTTGCAGTTATCTTCCTCAGTGTTGGTCCTCAGATAACACTATTTTAGGGCTTCAGTGATTTTACTTATTGACCTAGGAGTGAAAATACAAATTTATATTTTCTAAAAAAATCCATGATCTATTGTTATTTTATGATCGTATCTCATCACCAATAGTAGAAAATGGCATATTCATAGTATTGTTCCAAAAGTAAACAATGAATTCATATGGAGGCAATTTTTTAATAATGTTCCATCACAAAATGTTGATGAATCATTATTTCTTCCATTGAGTAATGACACTTTATAATTCCCAATGACATGAAATTTGTGTGATTCAATCTTATTCCCCTCATGTTCCAATATATTAAAATATTATGAGATAAACTTAATTAATTCTTAAGAATATTTATATTTTAAATTATTTTTTTGATATTTTTTCTTATTTTAATTAAATATTAATCTTATGGTGTAAGATCTGTTATAAATCATGGGTGAAAAGATGTTGGAAAATAAAAATAAATTCACTTTTTATGATTAATGCGAGTTTTCTTTGAAATTAATGGAATATTTATGATTTATGGTTAAAATTATTGAGGTGTGACATTTATGCAAGGTATTTTATACATGTTATAGTTTAATTAATTATTTTAACTAATGAATTTTTTTTGTTATTATGTGAATTGATATCTTGGTAAATATTTATTTGATATAAATAATAACAATATCCCTCAAATATCAATGATTTTTCATCAAATAAGTTATCTTTTGAACAAAATACATGGGGTTATTATTCATGGGTGAATCAATGTGTTTTTCAAACTCTACTTTCACTACTATTTTTTGTAATTACTTTCCCCTTCAATTTCCTTAATTTCCACCAAAACATTATATTTATCAGTGGATAGTACCAATGAGACTAGGTGTATCTTTAAAACATGGGTAAAGAATAACAACGCATTATGGTTAAATAATTTGAGTTTCTTTACTGATTTAGTGGTGGAATATAGGATCAATAGAGCATTGAATTGTGGAATAAATTTAGAAGGTGGATATGATGAATGGTAATAAGGAAAAAGGTCCAGTGATGCTTTGGTGATGTGTGATAGAAACTCATAGGGCATCAAGAGTAGTTGATTATATTTTTTTATATCAAGGACTAATCATTGGTGAAATTTATCTAGAAATACTTATAAGGAGGAAACATCATTGGATTAGTATTTTTCTAATACACAAAATTTTAACCTCTATGATGACCCTTTTTTATATCATAATCCAATATAGATATGGTTTCATAAGTATTAAAAATTTTACAAAGGGTGTTACTTTAGTTTAATATTTTGGTATCTCAGGCCACATACATGAAAATGTATGAGACATTCCCAAAAAAATAACATCAAAACCCCTCATGTTTTGTGGGAAAAAGTACATGTTATATTTTCTGAGAAGAAATGACTCCATGTATTTCAGATAATAAATACCTAAGTTGTTGGTGATGCCCATATACCATTCACCCAAGTAGACACACTAGGAATGTCAACCCCAATCAATTCTTTATGGGATAGTTCACACACCTTGTGTATAGAAGTAAATTTTGGGTATATATATTCTATAACTCGTCATGAACTAAAAATAAATTCAGTGTCGTATATATTATCCTAGAAATATTTATACCATGTTGGACATGAAGAAACCTTGACATGAACTCTTGGATCTAGTGGAAAAAACAAATAAATTATTTTTTAGCCTTTATACGAAGTGATATGTCAAAATAAAAACATAAATATATTTCAAATTGATACCATTATATGAAAAATATATCTAAAAAATTTATTACAATAGGATAACCAAATAATTTGGTGACATTGGAGATTAGTTAAACAAAAACTTATTTTAAATTCTTGTGAATATTTATTTATCTATGTTCCATACAATAATTCCTTATAGGTATATCATATGTCTCACTAATCATTATAACCAGGGGAATGGTAAAACATAATAAGGTGTTTTATTAAACACATAGTAATTAAATAATATATTAATATATAATTAAGGGTTAGATCATAATCATTTGATAAAACAAGATCATGTGAGAACTATTTTATTAAAAGGATCATAGAACAATAAGAGTTATACATAATTCATAAAAAAAGAACATGTAATATAAAATGATCAAACATAGACCATTGTATAAAATTTTGGAATCATTGGAAAATAAGGATTATCCATGGATTATAACATTGACATATAAGATAGAAATTTGTCATAAGCGTAATCATAGAAAATCAAAACTTTATAAACATGGCTAGTTGCATCAGGTCCATCCTCAATATTGTGAAATAATATAACCTCATCCTGTCCATGATAAATATTTTAAATATAGATAAATACATAGTTTCCCATATCAATATTTTTAACACCACAAGCTGCATAATTCACATGCTAAATATTTTAAATATTGTAAACCACATTCCATACACACTCACCATCATTATCTCATGAGATAAAATAATTTAATTTATGAATTAGAGGGAAATATAGTACCCCACATGTATGATTATGATAATATGTATAAATTTGTTCGATATAAAATCATAATATATCATTTCATGAAGAAATCATAGAAATAAAATGGGTTTCAAAACATTTTTTAATGGTGTCGTATAAAATTTTCTCAAGTGTTAGATTGATGAATACCCAAAATTTAGTCACCAAAAAAGAGTATTTAATAAGTAAATTTAGGGTTTTTTGATAAAAATTTATCACAATAGAAAATTATATTTTTTAGATAAAGTGGATAATGTAAGTGGATAATTTAAAATGGATTTTATAAAAAAAATTAGCACTTTCCCAAATAAGTAAATTTTATGGGTAAATTTCAAATGTTGTTCTCAAGAAGATTTGATGAAAAAAACTCTTTAGAATGGAATATTAATAATTTATCCATGAATAAAACATAATTATTTTCAAATGAAATTTGTATTTGATGATAAACTTTATAATAAATAAAATTTAAAACCATTAATATTTATAATTACCATTTTTGAAACCCTCTTCGTTAAAAAAGTTTTAAATATTTTTTTTGGAAAAATAGTAAATTAATATATGAAGATAATGATAGATAATAAATATTTGAATTTAAAAATAGTCATTGATTGAATTTTTTGAATAAAAAATTATATATAATTAATATAAACATCCATTAAATAGGAACAGTATTATTCTTGGAAATGTTGATTTTTTATAGAGAAAGAATATCATCGAGGTAGAAGTATGGTAAAAATACTTCTAAAATTATTTAATGAGAATGATATGTAAATTTATTTTGGAAAATTAAGATTTAAAAAAATAATTCAATCATGTGGTGGATTAATCCAAACAAATCAGAGTAAATTTAATCCAAAATGATCACAACTCAATGAATAGAAATTGAGTATGAAAACCCCCATACCATAACTCTATAATTCCACAAAATCACTTTAAAATACTCTATAAATAACATTAAATTATTAATAACTCATTTATAAAATATATTAATATATATTACCATTACAAAAAATTAATTATAATCATTCAATAAAACTTTATTATTTAGTTATTATTTATTTTCACCCTTGAATGTTAGAAACCTTGATTGTATGGTGTGACTTACCTAGTGGAGATATAGTTACTCATTGTATTATTAAAATTAAACATTACAAATTTATTCTTGTTACTATTATAGATTTTTTATATAGATTTATGATGTTCCAAATTTATTCTATGAAAACTTTGGTCCTGATTTGTGAAGATTACATCTATGATGAGCTTATTTTAGGCAATTTACTAATATCAATGGATTACATTATAATTATTATTGAATTTTCTCTCATCCATTAAGAACACAATTCATGAAATATATTAATCCTTAATGTCATATTTATTCATTAAATCTTTTTTGAAACCATCCATATAAGGTGGTGCATAAAACATAACACATCATCTATAGAGGCAGTAGTTCGCATGTTCGCACATGCAGAATATCAATTTTCTAGTGAATGATATGGGAGTATAGTAGAGGATATTTTATCTTTATAGAATCGAAATTATGATTTAAAATTATTATTTTCTATTAAATATATTCTAATAAAAACCCATTTTAATAAATGATGAAAAATGAAAGATATAGTTCATGGAGACAGTAGTTTGCACTTAAGCACAATAAATTATTTCATTTGTCGAACTGTTGGTGTGAAGGTAAAAAATGATTTTTACATAAACATGATAAACATTGAGTATAATTATTGTAGTAAATTAATTATTTTCAGTGGTTTGGAATATTTTTGTGGGATATATAATATGAAATAAAGGAATACAAATGAAAATCGAGTGATTATGAATTTTTACCTTACTCTTTGGAAAAACACTTTTGAAAGTTGGAATAGTACTTTAAAGGGTGATCATTTTATTACACCATGAAACCTAGGAAGATTATCTAATTATTGGGAGTATATTTGTGGATTTTTTATTAAAAAAAGAGTCTTATGGTGTGAGG
This sequence comes from Viscum album, assembly GCA_963277665.1. Classification (NCBI taxonomy): domain Eukaryota; kingdom Viridiplantae; phylum Streptophyta; class Magnoliopsida; order Santalales; family Viscaceae; genus Viscum; species Viscum album. The sequence goes on from OY728121.1 coordinate 2,066,329,839, forward strand.
ATCAGTGGGGTGGTGGAAGTCTCCTTTTATAGGTGATAAGGGTGGGAATTTTATGAATTTTATTACTTTATTTTAATGGCTTGTCATATTAAAAATAATGTGGCCCAAATAGTTGAAAATAATGGATATGGGATGAGTAGTTTTCTATAAACCTTTCATAAAGGCAAATAATGGATATGTTTGGGATATTTTATGCCCTTTATGCATTATTTTACTTTTTACCATAATTTATTTTCACTATAGTAACATGTTTTATACCTTAGTATAATATTTTAATATATAAAAATAAAATTAACCTTATTATATAATTTGGATCTGATTAATAAAATTTTTAAAACAATTTTTAATATTTAAAATATATTTGTGATGAAAAATTAATTTTTAATTAATAAATGTATAATACAAAAAATTACTTTTAGAAACCATATTACTTAAGTCCAAAAATTAAAAACATAATATTTGTAGATGTATAATTTTACATATTAAATGGATATTTTTTATTGTAAATTTTTTATAAAAATATGTCCTTATATCCAAATTATTCCATAAAATTTATTCCCTTCATAAAAATGGTATTTTTTCCAATTCACATAAAGTTGTGTATTTTTAGAAAAACAGATGAATATCACCAAAAGGTAATATTTTGAATATGAATCTAGAAATGAAGTTCATTTTTTTAGATTCAAATTCTAAAATAATTTAACTTAATTTTTAAATGTAAACATAATATATAATTAAAAACTATTTCTATAAGAAATAACTTTTAGAAATATTCATTATTATTATATTTATTTTTGTAAATTACAAATTAATTTTTTTAATAAATTATTATTATAAAACTATTCCTTTTCACATTTAATAATAACATGATTAGTTTTTTAATATAAATACCATAATACATAAAAATGAAATTTTTTATAAAATAAATTTTCTGCAAAAAAATGTATTCTTATTACATGTCTAATAATAACTATTATATAGATTTTAATTTATATTATTTTAAATATTATCAATAAATTTTATTAAAAAAGTTTTTAAATAGTTATTAATTTAAAATATGTATATCTTTAAAATATTGTTCCCTAAAAAATTTCACTTTTATAATATTCACCAAATAACACTAAAATAAAATATTTATTTTCTAATATTTTAATTTTACAAATCAATTGACATTAAAATATTTATTATATTATTTTATATATAATATTATAATATATGACGTATATATATATTTAAATATAACAAAATATCTCAATTAAATATTATAATTTATTTTCATTATTCCATTCTCATAATGTATTAGTATATTTTTTATTTTTAATATTTTCTCTTAATAAAATGTATTGAGTTGTTTCTTATTCTCGTGTTTCATTTGAAATTGGTTTTTGATCATAATATTTATTTAAATATTAAAAGATTCTAATATCATAATGTGTCACATTCTTCCCTCGTAAATAAATTAAATCCTTGTAAATATAATTTTCACAAACTAATAAAAATTTATAACGGTATCTAAAATATAGAAAAATCATAAGATATAATTTATAATGAGATATTTACCTTCATATCTTTAGTTGGACTATAGAAAAATCCCTCGTGATAGGAATACCCCAATATTGATATTGTCTCAAATATTTTCAGCTAAATACCCTCTCATGATTTGGTATTAAATCCCAAGGAATTAATTTTCCCAAAGAGTTCATACTCATATATCCATTGGTATATGATCAAAGATTAATTTGAAATATGAAATATATTTTCCCGGTTTTGGGGATTAATATATAGTATTTTTATATATATCCATGTCATTTAAAAAATTAAACTAAGTTCATCAAGTGGAATGACAATGAGATTTTCATGCACAAAAATCCCAGTAACATAAATTTAATATGAAACAATCATACAACTTGTAGTTTTATATGAGAATTCAATATCAAATCATAAGGATGGTGATTTCCTATTCCTTTAAAAATTCCAAGATATATTGTCGTGGTTATGAATATAATTCAATAAGACAACCATAAATCTATAGTGGAGGATAATTTTATCTAAATTAATATGATCCACTTCAGTGTTAGTCATTCCATAGGTTCTTTATGATCCCAATGATCTTGGATTTTTCTTATTATTATTATCCATATTATCCATTAGGTTAGGAAGTGATTTTTTATAATTCTAAAACTCTTTATATTTAATCCATTGAAGAAAGGGTATTATGTTAGTTGGGACCATTTTACAATTAATTGTAATTTTTAGCTTTTTTAACTCTCATTGACAATCCCTATACTGATAAAAATCCTCCCATAATTTAGATATTTTCTTATTCCACTAGGAAATTCCATTTTCTTCTTATAACCACATTCATGAAACATAAGAAATTGAATCTTCTTTCATATATGGTCTTTTTCACCAAATCTTCTATTAAAATCCATTTTTATTATTTTTGGGTTTTTTTGATATTAAATTGGGCTTAAAGAGTTAATTATAACTTGAGATATCTAATTCTGTTTAACAATGATATTTCTCAATTAGGATGATATCTCGTTCGGTTTTTTATTATGAAAATTACAAAATTTTCCACTCAAGACATTATTATATGGGTTCCTCATGTCTTTATAAATTATATTAAATAAAGTAAAGTTATGAAAATTATTAAATAATTTAATTTATTTATTGAAGTAAACTATAAAAAAAATATGTAGTAAATAAAAAGTGAAGTGAGTAACATGAATTGTAAATCGATTTTTTCAAATATTGTTTATTCATTGTTATATTCTTATTGTGTTCTCTAACCAAACAAATTTTATATTACATCATCAAATTACATTTAACTACGTCATATTTGTTCAAATAGGACATTTTTATTACCAAATAATATCCCCAAAGAGAGTCAAACTAGGTGTTATGTTAGGAATAATTTTCAATCACCGAGTTAATATCAATTTAATCCTCAACAAACCCTTTTCTAGGTTTTTACAACTGGGTTCATTTTTTATATAACCTAAATCTACATTCTAGTTTCTAGAAAAGGTATTTCTAGGAATATATTCACTCTATTCTTTACAAAACTTTAATGAATTTTTTATATATTTAGGTTGTTCAATAAGAGTATTCACTAATGTTCTATAGCCATAATCTCTAAAATTGTCTAATCAAATCCAAAACATAATAATTAAACCCTTCTTTAATACCACAGTGACCACCACTGACCCACACTCCCATGTCAAGTGAGAAACAATACATTAATTTTTTCATTCAATACCAAGTGAGATGACCCAAGAAAAAAAATTTATATATTTCAAATTAATTTAATAATTTGATCACTACAACTCAAAAATATTCACACAATCATAGAATCCAATGGTTTTGTGTCTTTAGTGATTAGCTATATAAAAATATGATTTCATATATTTTTAATCATATATCCATAATCAAATCATACTAGTCTTTATTTTAGACATCCCATATGTTATTATCATTTTCATAACATGGTGAATGGGAAAATAGAAGAAGGGGTGATCTCAAATGCTTGGTAATGGGAAATCATATCAATATTTATTCTTGGGAAGAATAAAAATAATTTAAGAAAAAATGATCATGTTATGAATATCATATAAATAATAAAGAGGAAAAATAAGTTTTTTCTATATAGAATAATATAAGGACACGTGATCTCAAATTAACAAACATATACCATGGAATAATAGTGTGGAGTCATAAGACATAATCATGATCCATGGTTCATAACATAGGTATATAACATAAAAATTTGGAAAAGAATTAAATATAAGAAGCCCAAACAATTATGATATATCTAGATGCATCATTCCCACACGTAATCACCTAAGTGTAATGATCAAAATATTTTCCATGGACAATATTTTGAACATAGTAAATTGGATTTTGTCCACAAATAATCTAGTGAACATATCTAACCACAAAGTTTCTCTTCTCTGTCTCATGAACATATCTAATTGTATCCATCCCACAATCAATATTATTATCTCATGAGATATAAAACATTAACAAAGTAATTATAGGACTATATAAGAACTCACACATCTCATAATGATAATCCATCAAAATTTGTTCCATAAAAAACCAATCATATATCATATCATGAAGAACTCAAATAAATAAAATGTGTTTCATATCTTTTCTGAGTGGTATCATATAAAAGGACCCTAAGAGCTATATCTATCGAGACCTAAAATTAAAAAACTCGAAATGGGAATTTGAAAAGTTAATTTAGAGATTTATTAATAAAAAATTATTAAAAAAGATATTAGTATTTTGGAGATAAATGGTGAAATTGAAGATAAGTAATCAAAAATATCTTATTAAACGTTTCTAGCATTATTATTAAAATATGTTGTTACAGGTCACCTTAAAATAATTATTTTAGGATTTTGGATGGAAAAAAATTCAAAAAATATTTTGAATGGAATCTCAATAATAGAACCTTGAAAATGATATAATTTTGTTTACAGTTAAATTTTTTGTGGAAGATAAAACATATAATCATGAAGGTAAAAACCTCCAATATTTTGAAATTAATTTGTTGAAACTCACATCATAAAATGTGTAATAAAGATTATTTTGGAAATGATTAAATGAAAAATGAAATTATCATAAGAGAAAATATATTTATTAATTTCAAAATCATTATGAAAAATAGTTTTTAAACGTAATATTGTGTACAAATAATAGAAACATCTATCAAATAGAATGATTATTATTCTTAACAACATTTCATTTCGTATAAAGAATGATGTTCATTAAAGAATAACTGACATAAAAATAATTTTAAAGGGAGTTCCTAAGAAGAGAATTTGAATCCTCCAAAAAATAACATGAATTAATATATAATTCCATCATAATTTATATTTCACACAAAATATATGAATAATGTTTAATATGAACCAATATAACTCAATAAAGGAAAATTAATTTTTTAACAACCCTAAATTTAACTATGAGATTCAATGAAAGAACATTAAACTAATATATAATAAAAATAAATATCTTAATAACTTGCTTAAAAAAATTATCACATCTATTATATTTTCCACACATCAATTATAATAATTCATCATACATCTATTTTCTCGTTATTGTTTATTTTTATCTTCAATTGTTAGTAACATTGATTATTTCATATGAGTTTCATAATGGTGGTTTTAGTACCCCCGGTTTCTGGTATTCAACCCTTAATTAATGATTTTAATGGTTATAATGGATAAATGTGATGACTAGGAGAGTCAGGAGAACATAAAATGAAGTTTTGAGGCAACAGGGAAGTCGCACGGGCGGTGCACGCTTTGTCTAAACCATGCAGCCAAACAATGCATAGTTGGTCTTTTGAGGTAGTAGATCCCACATAGTTATATCATGGTTTGGGAGACCGTGTGAGGATTTCCTGTGAGGGTCTGCAGAGGCAGTGGCAAACGTACGGTTAGTGCATAGTTTTTCTAAACTGTGCGGGCACTTAATATGAGATCCTAAAAAAGTGGATCTCACACGTGTTTTCCTCTAAGTGGATCATTTTCAACCTAAGAAGACATAACACGGGATTTTTCTTCTCCTTAGGTCAAATAAGGTTCTCCAATCATTCTGGAGGTGATCTGAAGGTTTCCCTTGGTGAATCGATGCCGGATTCTTGAGGTATGTGATCGTTCTTCATTGTTCTTGATTAGTTTCTTAGATCTACTTAGATCTACTTATCATCTTCTATTGTTTCCTTAGATTTATGCCTGTTATGGATATATGTAATTGTGTGGATTCCAAATATGAATATATTTCGTCTTGGTCATGATAGGAAAAGAGATCTAAAGTTGGTTTTTGAAGAATCAACCTGGTTTTCTTGAGTATTCTTCATTCGTTGTGATTTTCATCAAAACCCTAAAGGTAGAAGGCATATTTCTTAACTCCACTTAGTATAAATTATTGGAATGATTTTAAATTTAATTTTTGGAGTTGAATTGATTGTGATTTGGTTGTCGAACACTTGTTGGAAACCTTCTTGAGTGATGGTTCTGGAATCTGGAAAATTTGGGATTTTAAATGAGTGTTTTGCTTCTTAATTTTAAAATTGGGATTTTAAAATTGCGATTTTCTAGAATTGTGAAAAATGGTAGGGATTTGAGGTTTTCAATAAAAGGGGAAATTTTTATTGAAGTTAATTGTGGATTTGAAATTGGTTGTGCTCTGGGTTTCAATAAAATCTCAGTTTTATTGAAATGGTTTGGAATTGAAATGGTTTTGCATTAAAATGGTTTTGTCCGAAATGGTTTTCAATAAAAATTTATTTTTATTGAAAGGGATATTTTGGAATGAATTTTTGGGAATTTTCGGTGTGTGTTCATGTTTCATATATAGTTCTTGGTTGAAATATGACCTTGTGCTTGGTGCCAAATGATTAATGGCACATGGGAATTGAATATACGAGGCATGGTTGAGATGAGACCTTCTGGTCGGGGCCAAAAGAGTAATGGCACAAGGGAAACAATTACCTTGTGATGACTTGGTAGATCTACCAGAAACCACTCATGAGTATGGAACTGTCATAATATGCATGCATGGGTGGTTTCATGGGTTTGTGAAATGGTTGGGTATTCAAAAAAGGGATATTTTGATATGGTTTTAAAGGTTTCTTAATTATTTTTTTGGAAAAATAACTTTTTGGGAATTTTTGTTTAAATTGGACTTGTATGATTTTGGTTATGATTGGTTTTATAAACTCGTTTATATTTGGTTATAAACTGTTTTTAAGAAATTGTTTTATATAAACAATTTTATATTACTATTGCTAACTTTTCTATCCTAGTGTCATGAGTAGGGAAGTCATCGGGGGAATCCTACTGATTTTCATACTCACCCTTGATTTGGCACTTTGGTGTTTTTTCATATGTTGTATTCTAGGATATAGGTAAAGGTAAGGCGCATCATTACTAGTGGTCCTTGTGATGATTGGGATAGGTGGTGGTGCTCGGAGATTGGAGCTAGTTGTGGAGTTGTGGAGTGTGTCATGGATAATTTTGGGTCCTTTGTTTAGTCTTCTGCATTGTTCTTTGATATTGTGTTTGGTTGTATTAGTTTTGGTTTGTATTTTGGAAGAACTTGCTTGTCTTTTGGGAATACATGATTGAATGTTTTATTGACATACATCATATAGTGGATGTTAAAGGATGGTTTGGTTGGTTTCTTTCTTAAGGGAAAATCGTTCCCAACTATTCTTTAAAGCCCTCAGCATTTATTTCTAGCCTTTGGTGCCTTTGGAACGTCACTTAAGGCCATGTAACCCTCACCGCCTCCTCAAGCCAATGAGGTAGTGGTGGGGTGTTACAAGTGGTATCAGTTTGGTCCTTCCTTGGTGGTACAAATGGCCATCAGTGTTCTTGGTCTTGGAGTTAGAATTTCTTTTCATCTATTTCTTTGGTTGGAATCTTAGAAAGGAGTAGGATCATTAGAACATGAAATTTATATCCTAAAAGGACATAGCTAACCCATTTATTCTGAACTTCGAGTTACATGGGTGTTGGGTACATAATGGTTTTGGAGACACTTCTAGAATGATGGAAATCTCATTGTCATGGGTTTAGCAAATGAGATGAGCATGGAAGAAAGTGTAGAGGAATGACTTCACACTAGGATTTCATATCTCATTGTGAGGAATGATTTATAATTTTGTTCATGGTGCAAATTTTTGAAAATTTCAAAAATTGTTTTCAAGTGAATGATTTTTAAAAATAAGATATTTAGTCATTTTGAAAATGGGGCAATTTTTAAAAACAATGTTGAATGTGTTCAAAATGTATGAACATGAAAAAGGATGTTTTGGAAAACAATGTTGTGATAGTTTATTTCCTAGAGTTTGAAATGCTAATCCATCATTTTCTAGAGAGTGAGATTGATGGAGTTTGTTGTTGGTTTAGAAAATGGCACCCGGTAGGCGTAGTCAAAACCAACTCGATGAAGATGCAGAGAATGTGGTTGCACCAGAACCACGGGTGAACCTAGAGCCGGTTCAGAGTATTGTCTAGGCTTTTCAGGAAGTGGATATAGGGAACCCTAGGAATAAACCAAGGAATGTGGATCATATCATCCAGTTCATGAAGCAGAATCCACCGAACTTTCAGGGTGATGTTGAACCCAAGAAGGAGGGGTGTGGCTATGTAGGATGAATCATATCATTAATTTCATCGGCACACCATCAGAGCATAAGGCCATGTTGGTGATGTATATGCTCAATGATCTTGCACATCAGTGGCGGGATTTTACGATGCAAGATAAATTGGATAAAGGACATACATGGGAGGATTTTGAAGAATTGTTCAACAAACAATTCTATCCTCACATGTTAAAAATACAGAAAAATCAGTACTTTTTTTAGCCAATAATAGTAGAGCCTCTCTATCATAGATTATGCAGCTAAGTTCATGAATTTAGTTTGTTTGGCACCAGAGGTTGCATCAAGTACATCATTGATGGAACCCATCTTCGAATCGGGGCTATGGCAGGAGATTCGATTGAAGACTGTGATGCTCTGTATTATGGATTATACATAGATGGTGAACAGAGCGATTTTTACTGAACGCGACATCTAGGGATCAAAAGTAGGAGAAATGATGATACCTATAGGAAATGGTGGGAAGTCAACTGCTGGTAACAATAGAAAAAGGGACACCTATTTCCATGGTGCAAGTGGAAATCAGAACCCGACTATTGGATCAGTAAACCTTCCTCCACGACCCCAGAGCAAAGAAGTTTGTTTTCAATGTGGTTTGTTTGACCACATAAAGTGAGATCATACGACACAACCTAGAGCATGTAAGAATTATAAGAATATGGGACATCTTCAGTGCTATTGCTATAGTGCTCCAAGGTAAGGGGCTCGAGGTACTTCTCAGCGGTCGCAAGAATCGTATGCTTCGACTGGACGAGGGCAGCAGGATCTGTCTCATCAGCAGAGCAGAGATACCCATGGTGATTCTATAAATTCTCGGACTCTTTAACAAGGGCATCCTTCACAAGGAAACATGGAGAACAATATATTGAAGAAGTAATTTTTTTGGAGCGGAGTGGATGATTATCGATGATCAGGTTGGACCATCTATAGTAAGAGGTATGATTCATTTTAATTCTACCTTTGAGAAAGTGTTGTTGATATTGGTGCATCACATTCCTTCATTACTTGTCTTATTATTGACTTTCTATGTTTAAAAGTGGAAATGATGCCTTTGGTTTTGAAGCTAAAAACTCCTCCTAGTGAAAGAGAAGGTCAAGCCTTTGTCTCTAGAGCATGTTTTATAACTATTGATAGAGTTGAGCTAAAATGGGACTTATAGATATTGGATATGGATTTCTATGATGCAATCATAGGTATGGATTAGATGACAATGTTCAAGGCTCAAATCAACTGTAATAGGAGAATAGTTAGTTTTATGACTGAGGATGGGATTGAGAATCTCTTTAGAGGGGAGATGACTATAAAGAAGGATGAAAAGAGCTTGTCGGCACCAATGGTGGGAACAATATCTTACCAATTGGCAGTGTTGACTTTGGAATCAATGGAAGAGATCGAGGAAAATATTTTTATAGCTGTTGTGGATCAATTTCCTAATGTCTTTCCCAAGAACTTATCTGGGTTACCACCTCTAAGGGAAGTGGAGTTTATGATTGATCTCCTTCCGGGGACCAGTCCTATTTCCCTTCCATCTTATAGGATGGAACCAATAGAGTTACTGGAATTGAATTTACAATTAGAGCAGCTGGAAGGCAAAGGGTTTATCTTTCTTAGCATGTCTCTGTGGGCAGCGTCGGTGTACTATGTGAAGAAGGGATATGGAACCCTTTAGTTGTGTGTTGATTATCGTAAGCTTAACTAAGTTATGATAATGAATAGATATCCCCTTACACGCATTGATGATCTATTTGATCAATTAAGGGGATCTTAGTGGTTCTCCAAGATTGACTTGCGATCTGGATATCACCAATTTAGAGTTCATAAATAGGATATTCCAAAGACAGCTTCTAGAAGTATATATGGACACTATGAATATGTAGTCATGCCTTTCAGTCTAAAAATGGAATAGAAGTCTTCGTGTCATTGATGAATTGGGTATTTCAACAATATATGGATTCTTTTTTTGTGGTGTTTGTGGACGACATTTTTGTCTATTCAAAGACAAGGGCTGGTCATGAGGTAAACCTGGAAATTGTGATACAAATCTTGAGAGATCATCGTTTATATGCCAAATTATCAATGTGTGGTTTCTGGATACAAGAAGTATGTTTCCTTGTCCATGTAATTTCTAAGAAAGGAGTTTATGTTGATCCTAAAAAGATAGAAGCTATTATCTCTTGGAAACCACCAAAGAATGTGTTCGAGATAAGAATTTTTCTTAGTCTAGTTGGTTACTACCAAGGCATTGTGCATGATTTATCATGACTAGTTTCACCAATGATAGCTCTGAAAAAGAATAATTCTCCATTCCAATGGAAAGAGGAATGTCAGAAGTCTTTCTAGGAACTGAAATTTCAGTTTATATCGGCACCTATCTTGATTTTTCCAGATCAGGACAGGGGTATGTGGTATATTATGATGCTTCAAAATAAAGGATGGGTTGTATTTTCATTTAAAGAGATCACGTGGTTTCTTATGGTTCATGGCAGCTGAGGGTGCATGAGAAGAATAACACAACACATGATTTGGAGTTATCTACATTCATCCATGCTTTGAAAACATGGAGACATTATCTCTTTGGTGAGAAATTTACTGTGTTTACGGATCACAAAAGCATGAAACACATTTTCTCACAACGAGATTTGAATCTGAGGAAAATGAAGTGGATGGCGTATCTCCAAATGTTTGACTTTGACTTGATGTACACACCGAGGTAAGGAAATTCGGTGGAAGATGAAATGAGTAGAAAGTCATATGCTCAGTTGGAGAAAGAAGCATCAGATGAATGGTAGTTGATGTCATTCCTAACCAACATGCATGTGGAATGTGAGGGTCGAGGTGATGTTGTAGTTTTCTTTAATGTCATGATTATTCCGGATTTAGTATGAATGATCAAATATTCAAAAATAGTTAATGCTAAATGTCTAGTTGTAAGTTCAAAACTCAATGGTGGGGAGACCATTTCTGGATAGAAACTTGATGGGGGTTCAGTTTTCTGTTTCATAGATCAGATGTTTGTACCTATGGTTTTTCTATAACAACTCCTTCATACTTACCACCATTCAATATGGGATGTATATCCAAGTAAACATATGATGTATAAGGCATTGAAGGAGCAGTTTTCGTGGAGCGGCATGAAAAGGAAGGAGGTTGAGTTGGTCTCGCAGTGCTTAACTTGTCAGCAGGTTAAAGTAGAGCATCAGAGACCATCTGGTATATTAATATCATTCCCATCCCAGTAGGGAAATGGGATCAAATAACAAAGGATTTTGTCTTATATCTTCCAAGAATGGTCTGGAAACACGATGCCATTTGGGTGATAGTGGATCGTCTAACCAAATCACCCCATTTCATCCCTATTCGTGAAACTCATACGGTGGAGGATCATTCAAATATCTATATCTGAGAAGTGGTAAAGAGGCATGGTGTACTAGTGTCTATAGTCTTCAATAGAGATTCAAGGTTAACATCTCATTTCTGGAAATCATTACAGCATGCCCTTGGAACTCAATTGACTATGAGCACTGCATATCATCCTCAAACCGATGGGAAATCTGAGTGGACGATATAAACATTGGAACACATGTTAAAGGGTTGTGTAATAGATTTTTATGGCTTGTGGGAGGATCATATATCCTTAGTGGATATCTAATACAATAAAATCTATCAATCCTTGATATCCATGGCTCTGTTTGAAGCATTGTATGGGAGAACTTTTCATTCTCCACTATGCTGGGTGGAAATGGGTGAACCTTCCCTAGTCGGGCCAAGCCTTGTCCAAGAAACAACACAAAAGTTCCAGTTGTCTAGAAATAAGATAGAGAGACCTCAGTGTCATTAGAAGATTTATGCAGATCTCCATCAAAGACCATTGTCATTCATTGTGGGTGATCATGTCTTCTTGAGGATCTATCCAAGTCTTTGACATCATCGTTTCGGGAATCAAGGCAAGTTATCACCAAGATACATTAGCCCTTTCGAGATACTGGAATGGGTTGGAGAGGTGGCATATTGATTGTCATTCCCACCATGGTTCAGTTCGTACCCACTCTTTCTAGTATGTAACCATTACTTAATGTTTTTAATGGTTATAAAGGTTAAATGTGATGAATGGGAGAGTCATAAGAACTTGGAATGATGTTTTTAGGAAAAGGGGAAGTTTCACGAGCAATGCACGGTTTGTCTAAACTGTGCATCCAAACCGTGCGTAGTTGGACTTTTTAGGTAGTATCTCTTTCACGGTTTGAGCATGGTTCGGGAGACCATGCGAGGAGGTCATGCGAGGGTCTGGAGGGGCAGTGGCTAATGCAAGGTTAAATCATGGTTTGTCTAAACCGTGTGAACTAACCGTGCGAGCACTTAAACGAGATCCTAAAAAAGTGGATCTCACACATTTTATCCTCTATGTGGATCATTATTTCCTCATAAGTTTCCATATTCTGGTATTTTTCTTCTCCATATGTCAAAGAAGGTTCTCCCATCATTCCAGAGGCGATCTTAATTCTTCCCTTAGTGAATCAAAGCCAGAATCTGGAGGTATGTGATTGTTCTTCATCGTTCTTGATAATTTTCTTACATCTACTTAGATCTACTTCTCCCCTTATCTCATTTATTTATATATACACCCATTATGGGTATATCTAAGAGTGTGTATTCCAAATATGTTTATATTTGGTCTTGGTCTTCCTATGAAAAGAGATCTAAGGAGGGTTTTTGAAGAATCAACCCGATTTTCTTGAGCATTCTTCATTTGTTGTGGTTTTCGTCAAAACCCTAAAGGTAGGAGACTTCATTCTCGACTCCACTTATTATAACTAATTGGAATTATTTCAAATTGAATGTGTGGTGTTGAATTTATTGTGAATTGGTTATTGAAAACTTGTTGGAATCCTTCTTGGGTGATGGTTGTGGAATCTGGAAAATTGGGGATTTTGAATGAGTGCTTTGGTTCTTAATTTTAATATTGATATTTTAAAATGGAAATTTTCTGGAATTGTAACAAATGGTTGGGAGTTTATGTTTTCAATAAAATGGTCATGTTTTATTGAAGTTAATTATTGCTTGGAAGTTGGTTGTGCTTTGGTTTTCAATAAAAGCTCAGTTTTATTGAAATTGTTTGGAATTGAAATGGTTTGGCATTGAAATGGTTTTGTTGAAAATGGTTTTCAATAAAAAGTTATTTTTATTGAAAGGGGTGTTTTGGCATGAATCATTGGGAATTTTTATTGTGTGTTCATGTTACATATATGGGGCTTGGTTCAAATATGACTGTGTAATGAGTGTCAAATGTTTAATGGCACATGGGAATTACATAAACGGGGCTTCGTTGAAATATGACCTAGTGCTCTGTGCCAAAGGAGTAATGGTAAATGTGAAACAATTGCCTTGTGACGATGTGTTAGATCAATGAGAAGCCACTTATGAGTATGGAACTGTCATATCATGCATGCATGGGTGGTTTCATGGGTTTGTGAAATGGTTGGGTATGCCAAAAAGGAACATTGTGAAATGGTTTTAAAGGTTGCTTAATTATTTTTCTGGAAAAATAAATTGTTGGGAACATTTTTTTAAATTAGACTTGTATTATTTTGGTTATTATAGGATTTAAAAACTTGTTTATATTTGGTTATAAAATATTTTTGTGAAATTGTTTTATGTAAAATGTTTTATATAACTTTTGCTAACTTTTCTATCCTAGTGGCTTGAGTAGGGAAGCCATTGGGGGAAAGCTATTGAGTTTTATACTCACCCCTTCTTTAGATCTTTGGTGATTTTGTAGATGTCATATTCCGGGATATATGTAATGTTAAAGAACCTCATTACTAGTGGTTCATGGTGATTCTTGGGATAGGTGGTGGTGCTCATAGCTTGGAGCTGGGGTGTGGAGTCGTGGAGTGTGTCTTGGTTTATTTTGGGTCCTTTGTTTAGTCTTCTGCATAGTACTCTGATATTGTTTTTGGTTGTATTGGTTTTGGTTTGTATTGTGGAACAACTTGGTTGCCTTTTGGGAATACATGCATGAATGTTTTATTGACATGAATCATATAGTGGTTGTTAGAGGGTGGTTTGGTTGGTTTCTTTCTTAAGGTCAAATCGTTCCCCACTATTCTTGGTGAAATGATTGTTTAGAATAATTTATTAATATCAACGGATTACATTAAAAATATGTTATATTTTAGTTGCATACTTTAAAATATATATTTATAACACTGCATAATATCATATATATTAATTAAACAAATTTCAGAACCATCATTTAAACGTTATGATGGAAGTAAAACATGACATTCATGGAGGGGATAGTCTGCACATACACATGAGTGACATTTTCATTTTATAATGAATTACCATGGAGGATGGAAGATAATTTTTATAATTAAAATATTATTTACCTAATAAATATCATATTTATTCATTAAATAAGTTCTTATAACCATACAAGTGATGTGGTAATGAAAAAAATTTGTTCATTGTTTATGTAGTATGCACTTATGAACGAGTGACATTTATAATTTTCTTGAATAGTTGGGAGGAATTTATGAATTTTTTTCAATCAACATAACAACATTATATTATAATTTTGATACTAATGCAAATATTTTGTGGTTATAATATTTTTTAGTAGGTTCAATAGGGAAAAATTAATTTAAATCAAAAAATATTTAATAGAAATCTTTACATTAATCCTTGTAAAAACACTTTTTCAAGATGGGATAATCCTTTGAAGGGTGGTAATTTGATGATACCATGGGCACCATAACATATCATAGAGTTTTGAGGATATATTTGGGAATATTTTTATCAAACCTAGAGTATTATTATTTGAGGATAAGTGGGGATGTGATGGGATCCTTTTAAAAGTGATAGGGGTTTCACATTTGTAAATATTCATTACATTATAAAATTTGCATGACACATTCAAAGGAAAGTGTCTAAAATAGTAAAACATATTGAGCAGGGGATTATTATTGGTTGACTTAAATCTAATACACACAAATATTTGTTATGTTTTGAGATATTTTAGATTATTTTTCTTTAAATTTATCTTTTTCTATAATTTACTTTTATAATGATAACTTATTATTTACCCCCGGTAAAATTTTTTATCACTAAAATAAAATGAACCTTAATAGTTAATTTTAATATTTTAATCATGAATATTAAAACCATATTATAATATTAAATTCCTAAAAGTGATATAAAATAAATTTGATTTAATAAATGAATATTACAAAAAAATAGTTTCTATAAAAAATATAATTTAGGTTCCAAAATGTCAAACATAGTTTTTTAATTTCAAAATAGTTATTTGAAAATTATTATTGTATATAAATAAAACAGATGGTTATAAAAATTATTTTATATAACTTTTAGTCTTTATTATAACCTAATAATTAAATAAAACCCAACGTAATTATAAAGACATTATTTTATACTATTCACTTGAAAATCTATATTTTTATAAAAAAAATATACTAAGATAAAAATTTATTGTGGAATAAAAAAATGATCTTCTTTTTATCAAATTAAAATTCTAAATTTTTTTCACTGAACATTTAATGGGTAATAAAAAATATTATGAAAACAATTTGTATAGAGAAAGGAAATTTCCAATGAGTGAATATTCATATTGTTATTAAATATTAATTAACAATTAAATTATTCTTAATATATTATTCATGTCAAACATATAATTTATCATCATTTAAAAATTGTACATTTAATTTCTCAAAGTAAAAATACATATCACATAGAAATGAATTTTTTTAAATAAATTTATAAGCATAAACTGGGTTTATTATTATTACTAAATTAATAATAACTTTTAGATAGATTTTAATATATTTTATTATAATTTATATAAATTCATTCCATTAAAATAATTTATTTGGAATGAGTAATAAAAAATACATAACACATTAAATTAAAAGTTCGTTGAAAAATAATAATTTTATAATCAATACCAAGTACCATTAAAATTGATTATTTATATTCTAAAATTTTAATTTTAATAATCATGTGATATTAGCATAATTTATTTAATTTTATAAACACATCCTCTACTAATATGTGATTTATAAATATATATATATATATATTCATAAAAATAACAATTAAATATTAGCATTTGTTTTCATTATTTAATTCTTATATTGTATTAATATTTACCTTGAATTTTAATATTTTATATCAATAAAAATGTATTAAGGTTGGATTTAGTTTTGTGTTGTGTATTAATCAATATAATAAAGATTTTATTCATTTAATGTGAACATAGTTTTAAAATATAATGGTTGTACATGCTCCTCACCTTAAATAAATTGTATCCTCCCAATTTTAATTATCACTTATTATTAAAAATATTTATGGTCATCTTAAATATTGACATGATCCAAGATCTATTTTTTATTGAGATGCCTACTATATAGCCTTAAGTAATATTAAATTAAAATTGTTACCATCATAATAAGAATATACCAAAAAATGAGTTTATCTTCAATCATTTGAGCTAAATTCTAATACGTATTGGGTATTAAAACAGATGGAATTAATTTTCCTAAAGATTTCATAAACATCCTTTCACGGATAGATGTTCATAGGTTTATTTTAAAGATAAAAAATTTTCCATATTTTAAATTTATTTATTTTTTTCATGTATATATTATTTCCATTTATAAAATTATATTAAGTTAAACTAAAGGAATTATAATATGATTTTAAAAAATTAAATTCCAAAAAAAATTACATCGAATAAAAAAATGATATAATTAGAAGTGCTATATAGTAATTCATTATCAAATCGTTGGGGTGGTTATTCGATGTTCTTATAAAATTTCCTAGATATATTGGAGTGGTAGGAAATAAAATCCAAAAATTCATCTCCAAATAGAGAGAGGAAGATAATTGTACATTAATTTTGATGATTAACTTTTGTGGTATTCATTACATAGGTTCTCCCTTATTCACATTTTCATTGATATTTATTATTCCTATTACCCTCATTATCCCATGGTTTAGGGTATATATTTACATAATATTTAAATTACATGAATTTAAAACATTGAATCCCTAGTGGTGCGTTAGTTTGGTTTGTTATACCCTTCAATGAATTAGTCGACCTCTTTATATATTTATAAAAATCATGATATTTGTTGATATTTTTTCCACACATGAAAAATTTTCTTGCTCATTTTAGACATTAAATATGGTGATTCTTACCATATACTTGAAAAATTGGAAATTTAATTTGTTTCCCACTTTGTAGTCATTTCCACTTAAACATCCAATAATATATATTTTTTCTTATTTTTAAGGTAAACTCCACACGGTTTGAATTGATAATCATAACTTGAAATACCTGGTTAGTAACAACTAAAACATTTATCATTATAATGAAAATCTCATTATGTTTTTTATTTATACAACAAAATCATTTTCCATGGAATCCATTGTAAACTCAGTTCCATTGAGATTTATTCATTTCATTAAATAAAAAAAAATTAATGATGACAATACATAAATTATGAAAATTATACAATGAATATATTAACATAGAATAAGTAACTCAAAAATGATGTACCAAAGTTAACATATGAATCACTAAGTTTCAATATAGGTTATTCATAGCCTTATTCATATTATTTTATTGAACATTACTAGTTTTATATTATATCATCAAATTACATTTTATATCATTTATAATAGTTCATATAGGGCATGTATGTTACTGAAACATATCCTCTGGGTCTATAAAACCAGGGGTGCAGTTTTTCCCACTTATCTTGCACCTAGTGAAGAATGATTTAATACTCAACCAAACTTTTGGGGTTATTACCCCTAGGTTCACTTTTTCTAGATCCTATATCCACTTGATTTTATTTATAAATGGATTCCATTTTTGGGAAGTCCCAAACTATATACTTTACCAAAATTTTAGGATTTTTAATATTTTTTTGATTTTCCATGAGATTTTTCAGTGATTGTTTTTATTATTTATCCCCAAAAATTGTTGTTCGTGTTCAAAAAATAACTACACCCTACTCTAATACCGAAAAAATATCCTTATACCCACTCTAATGGATTTTGTCACAAAAAATACATTACTTCCAAGCTTCAATACTACGTGAGACAAACCGAGATAAAATTTCAATTATTTCAAATTACATCCATAATTTCAACATTATATCTCACAAATATTCATTCAATACCCCATATAAAAGTCTTAGTGTATTTGGATATTACCTAAATAAAAATATTTTTCACATATTTGTGAAAATTTTATCCTAATCATGAAATATTAAACACCCTACTTGATATATCAAATGTTATACTCATATTTATAACTGTGTGAATGGTAAAAAATTAGTATGGGTGATCTCAAATGTTCAGTATGGGAAAAATATATAACCATTTCATCATGGTTTAATTCATAAGGATGCTGGAAAACATGAGAATGGGTGAAATATCTTATTATTAGAACATAGAATAACAAGAGTATTCCACAAGGCCTAATAGAAGGAAATTTAATATAAAATGATAAAAAAAATATAACATGGAATAAAATTGAGGAATCCTGAGACAATAATCATGATCCATGAATCATAACATATGCATATGAAATATATATTTTTCTTAATCATAATAATTGGAAATAAAAACATTATTAACATAGATGCATCATGCCAATGTTGAATCTTGTAAACACAGTTAACTACATTTTTTACATGCTCAAAATTCTAAACATATATGACCACATCATATCAATTCTCAATCATGTGAACATATATAACTGTATCATGACCACTTTCAATCTTGTGAACAGAGGTAACTATGTCATCTCCATTCTCAACATCATTATCTCATGAGATATAAAAAATAATCCAATGAATTTTAGGGCAATATAGGTCCCCACCCTTCACATTATGATGATACATATACATTTTTTCCATATAAGAACCATAAAATATCATATCATGGTGAACTCATGGAATGAAAATGTGTTTTATAACATTTCCAAATGGAATCAGACAAAATGACTTAAATAGAAATATTATTTGTTGCCAAAAAATTAATCAACCAAAAAAAATTTCATGCTGGAATTTATTGGTTGATTCATGATATAGTGAAATAAAGGTGATGGATATTTTGTAGGTAACTATTAAAATGGAACTGATTTCATAAAAAATATTTCATGAAAAAATTAACATTATCATAAAAAGATAATGTTCTATGCCACTTTTAATATTTATTTATATAAGATGGAATGAAATAAATTTTCTAACATTATTTGGAAATTTATATCAATAATATAGCCTCAAAAAAAAGAAATGTTTTTATAGTGTAAATGTCGAGTGGAAAATAAAACTTACAATACTGAAAAAAAATCCATCAATATTTTAAGATTATTTTGATGAAAAAAAATCCTAGATATAGTAGAAACTATTATTTTTAAAAAATATTGAAAAAACATATAAAGATAAAAATGTAAAATTCATATACTTATTTAAAAATAGGATTCTAGAATTATTGTTAAGTGAATAAATAATGGCATGGATAAGAAATATTTATCAAAGAGGATGTGGATTATTTTGAGAAATGATTCATTTTTTATAAATAATGATGTTTTTTGATGAATAATTGATGTTATAATCCTTATAAAATTAATTTAGGATAATAAAATTTAAAAACCTTAAAAAATAATATAACATAATGTATAATTAAATTCTAATGAAAATTTCATCCAATATATAATAATAAAGTTCAAGAATAATTATCATAACTCAATGAATAAAAATTTAGTACGTAAAAAATACATACCATAAATCTCAACATCCAAAAAAGAGAATTAGCCACATTTAAAATAAAATTAACTATCTTAATAACCCATTTACAAACCTATTCATATATTTTACCTTTATTAAACATTATCTATAACCATTAATTATATTTTGTTAATTTATTTATTGTTTATTTATATCATTAAATGTTAGTTACCATGATAGTTTACGGAGAGCATTGTAATAGCGATATCGATCGTCATTATTTTATAAAAATTTATCATCCACATATCATTCATATTAATATAATAGAATTCTCATAATTATTTATATTTTTCAAATATCATTTGATGAGAGTTTTAGTGATGATATGAAAAGATGAAATCAGTAACGATCTAGTTTTGGGTATTTTACCGATATTAATTGATTACAATATAATAATTGTTAATATTTTTTAATTATTAAAAAAATGTATTAATGAAATATATTAATACTTAATATAAAATATTTTTAGAAAATATATTTTAGAACCAGCCATAAATGGGGAGAGGAAACAAAATAAATCGTTCATGGAGGCATAAGTCTACATGTACCTTTGAGAGACGTTTTCATTTTCTAATGGATGCGAGTGGAGGAGGGTAGATAATGTTTTACCTAAATAGAATTAAAATTATTTGATAAATATTATATTTATTATTTAAATAAATTATTATAAAAATCCTAGTGATGTGGTGATAAAAAACATCATTCATTGATGTGGTATTCGACACATTCTCATAAGGGACATTTTAATTTTTTAAACGGTTGGGAGGAAGGAAGAAAATGGTTATTCAATAATGATAAAAACATTTTAGTACAATAATGAAATTAATTTAATTATATCAATAAGATTAGAGTTTTTTTAGGAGTTATAATTAGAAATAAATGTATAGAAATGAAAAAGGAGTGATTAGAATTTTCACCTTACTCCTTCAGAAAACTCTTTTTGATGTTGAGTTAAGTCATTTAAGGGAGGTATTTTGATGATAGCAGGACCAATAGGATTCATATAACCTTGTTTAGGAAATTGGTCATTAGATTTCTGGTCACAAAATACACTTAATGTGTTGGGAAATGTGGGGTTATTAAGGGATCCATTTATAACTAAGATGGGTGGAAATTTGGTAAATATTCAATTATTTATATTAAAGGCATGTCACTTTCAAAAGAAAGTGCCTCCTATAGTGGAAAATAATGGATAGGGGATTATTACTTGCTGATGAAACTCTTATACCCCTAAATAATGAACATAAATTATGATATTTTATGCCTTTTCTCCTTTATATAATTTTTTACCATAATTTACTTTTACCATGGTAACAAATTTAATTTACCTGGATAAATAAATTTTATTCCAAAAAATAAATTCTACATAATTATCTAATTTGATTATTATATTTAAATTTTTATTAACCAATTTATAATATTATATTTCAAAAATTGATAAAACTAACATTAAAAAAATAAAAAGTGCACAGATTTGTTTTTTGGAAAAACATAACCTTGGTTCCCTAATTTCAATCATAGGTCTCTATTTTGAAATTTATATTTTCTAATGTATTATATTACTTATTAAATAATATATGTTCAAAAAGTTTCAAAAAAATAATGTCAATATTATATCTTATTGATTTCATAAAATTTATAATATTTGTAAAATATGTAATTTGTATTATTCACCTAAAATAAATATTTTCAAAGAAGTCCAAAATTATCATACAAAAATAATATTTTTTTGATGAACCTAAAATTTAATTTCATTTCCAAAAATTTGAATTCAAGAGGTTTGGAATTAAATATTTAGATAAAAACATAAAATATATGAAAAATTATTTTTAATGAAAATAACATTTTCAAATACTAAATATAATGATATTTATTTCCTATAAATTATAATTATATTAGTGTTAATATATTTTTCATATAAATAATAGAAATTTCCATTATTAAACTATAATATATTTACTTTATAAAATTAAATATTCACAGGACATAAGTGTAAATTTATTTATAAATACATTTTTATGAATAAAAAGAATTTATTATTGTTACATCCCTAGTAATAACTATTAGATCCATCCA
The DNA here is from genome assembly GCA_963277665.1 of Viscum album. Classification (NCBI taxonomy): domain Eukaryota; kingdom Viridiplantae; phylum Streptophyta; class Magnoliopsida; order Santalales; family Viscaceae; genus Viscum; species Viscum album. The sequence continues at coordinate 2,066,351,922 of OY728121.1, forward strand.
AATACCCTAAGGCCTTCAATTTTTTTAATTATTGATAAAGCCCCCTTTTAAGTGAAGAAGGGGGAAAACCAATGGACTTTATAGACAAATGACAATCACACCTGAATGAAAAAAATTGTGAAAAACTTGATTGAAAACCACAGCAGCCCCTCCCAGCATAAAAAAAAAGATGAAGCTCTCCAACGTTGCAAGGCTAGTCGGCAAGCAAGTTTCGTGTGTCAAATCACAGGCCCGATCCAATGGGTGATGCAATACCCTCTCAAACAACCAAGTCCGAAAAGCAGTTCAAAGATGAACCACCAGCTCTGAATCCTCCTCTGGGCCAGTTCCAAGTGATCGAGTCCAGCTACACTAACTTCCCACCTCCAGGATCGAAACTAACAAACAAAACAACTCCAACGAACACATCAAAATTCTTGACAATTCAAACGCGAGAGAGAAAAATCACCAATAGCTGTCAAAAAGAAACAAATGGGTATATCCATGAAGAACTCTCTCGAATAAATCATAGTTTGACTTGAAACTATAAGAACCTCATTGTGACAACAAGACACTATTCGAACACATCTTTAGCAACCCAAAAAGGAGGAAAACCGAAGAGTAAGAAGTCGAATCTTCATCACCCAAGACTGGAAGATCTAACAGCACTTTGATGGATCATCGCCATTGAGGGGATCCGAGCAGAACTAAGTCGTAAATGCCACTATGGGCTGGAGCGAATCAGAACGAAGCCTTGGAATAACCCACTCCAGGTTCCAAATCAGTCGAACGATAGGAGGCAGAAGTAACCAGTGGGGTACAAGGACTCCTTTGGTGACAACCCAACTGTAAGAAAACCAAAAGCACATCAGAATCAAATCAAATCAGATAAACTGAAACCAAACCTCCCCCCTCTGAGATGCATCGGAGTAGGCATCGATCCACATCAGACCACAACCGAAGCGGGAAGCACCCAAGATTAGATCCCGAGTCTGGACGCCCACGCCAAGCCACGACTGCGTGCGTAGAAGCCATGCAGACAGCCTAGCTAGAAAGCGATGTCGCACAGAAGCCAAGAAGAGAGCTAACCACCAGAAGCAGATGTCGAGACCACTGGAGCCCGCCGAGTAACGCCAGTTCCATGCCATGAAAGTCCATGGGAGCAGTCTCCGAGTCGCACTGTCGCCAATCCAAGAGAGTGGGAGAAGCCCGAGCCACACCAGAAACACACTGAAGCCGACTCTAATACACCACCTCGGAGATAGGAACAATAAAACTTCACCGCTGAGCCACACCACCTCTGAGAATAATATCTAAATGATGCCGATGTCGAACCACTGATCCATGCCGGAGAAATGTTGGAGGCAACTCTCATGAAGAAACCCTAGTCACATCGAAGAATGGAGAGTCCCGCTGCTCAGAGGCAGAAGAAGTCCTCAAGTAATAACTATTACATGGATGTCAATTTATTTTATTATATAAATTATAAATATAATTCCGTAAAATCTTTAAATAGTAAATATTAATTAAACATGAACCAAAAATTAAAAATAATTCTTTGGATAATATTACATTATAAAATTTTACCAAGTATAATAAAAATAAATATTTATATTCGAAAAATTAAACATTACTAATAAAATGATAGTCAAATTGTTCTTTGAATTTTATAAATACATCATATAATATGGTTTTATGAATTTATAAATATATATATATATTAAAATATCGAAATTAAATATTATATTTTTATTTCATTACTGAATTCTCAAAATTTATTAATTTTTATCTTGCACTGAAATATTTAATATTAATAAATTTTATCATGTTTTTCTAGTCTGTCATTGCTTGTGAAATAAGATATTAAAAATAGTATTTATATAAATTTAAATTAATATGAATCTCATGGGGTTTTTAGGATATGTTTTTGTGAGGATCTGGCCTTAAACATTACATAATCTGGAATTAAATGAATAATTCACATTGAGGATCTTTTCAGGTTTAGATGTTTTGAGAATTAGGCTATAACTATTACATTAAATCTCAAAAATTACAAGGTAGACACTTCTACTCAGTTTCAATTTTTTTCATAAAATAAAAACTCTTGAAAAAATGAGTCATGTCTATAGAATGACTTTTCCTTGATCCCATCCATAACCCTATTCATCTTTATGTCCGATGAAAAAAAATTCAAAACTTGGTATAAGTATAAAATTCTCAGTAAGGGTTATAAAACCATTAAATAAAACATTATTTCATCAATACATGCATAACATATTCTCTTTAACATACCTCATAAAATAAAAATATTTACATTGTAAACACAAATCATAAAGGTAACATGTGGCATCCATAACATACTTACGGTGTAGCTTTCACAGCTACATAGGGATTTACATTTCGAATACCCATCACAGTATATTTCCTAAATCTCTTAGGGGAAACATTCATGTTTACCTCCATCACGTTATCCATTGTATTGTAGACTTATCTCGGGCTCACCAGCCCTGTGTTTATCACAGAACCACCCATATTAATAAACAATACAGAAGAACATAAAATAGTCATAACATATAAAACAAGCATAAATTAATGATAACATTTCCACATTGCTATCATAATATATTATTTCAAGACATTGACATAATCAATTCTTTATCAAACCATTTAAAGCATTTAATAATGTGATTTTTGAATCAAAGTGTCTCATATAATATTGAAACATTTAAAAGAATCATCATTTGAAACCATTAATGTTCATATAAATAAATCCTAAAAACCATTTTGGAAACATTGACATTAATGAGAAATATTTATAATAAAAAATCATTAAAAAAGTTTAATAGATATTTTAGTTAAAGATTTTTTAACAAAGTGAGAGACGCTTGAATACAAATAATTGGGGAATACCATTTAATAAGAACTTAGTAATATAATGAGAATAAAGGTATTCCTGATTCAATATTCCAAAGTATAGTATATACACCATATATGATTGAATTGGTGCATAAAAACCATGAAGTCTCAATGGAATGTAAATTGAGACGAAATCCCTTATAAAAACTTTATCCTTAGAATAAGGATAAATATATTAAATAATAATGTGTGAAAAATATAAATACAGTATATATGATTGGATATTTATTGTTAATATATCAAAGAACATTCACACATATTTTTGTAACACAAAAGAATTGGATGTTTAACACAATGAATGGAAATTGAGTTAAAATTACTCTAATCAAGTTCATATCGAGGACTTGAGAATTTATCAACGAAGTTATTATGTGTTTAAAAATCATATCCACACAAATGGGAGTGTAAATTAAAAAATAAATAAACAAACAGTGATTCCACACATAATCATAGTGTGACATAATTATGAATTAGAAGAATAACCCAAGGAATTGAAATTGGGTTACCTATTTGGTAACTTATGAAACATACACCACATGAAAGAAGGATCAAACAATGAAGAAGTAAATACCCCTTAATTAACGAATATTATACATAGAATACAATCATGGGTAGTAAATACACCACACAAAAGTAAATAGTGGAAAACATAGCAAGAATCTCACACGAATAAAAAGTGATATGAAAACCCCTTACCACATTTTATTCAATCGAGTCATAAGACCAAAAGTTAATAACCACCAAATGAATAACAAATTACCATGAATATGAAGACAATAATGATAATATATATCAAATTTAAGTAACAAATACACCACATGCAATAAATAAGTGGTGAACAAAAAAAATCTCACAGAATTAAAAGTGAGATAAGAAACCCCTTACCTCTTGTCCGACTTGACAGATTCATTCTTTAATCTCTTGATTAATTATATAAAGTTAATTTAAACTTTTTAAGAAATTTTTTAATGTTTATTATTCCTTTAATATCACATATCACCTTGTTATAAATATTATTCAATCATTTATGTTAATAATGGTCATTTTGTTGATATTTGGTACTTGAGTCAAAAATGAACTTCTTGTAACTACAAGTTGTTCATGTGGTCAGAATTCCATTTTCTCCAGAATTATATTCATAATTTAGAAATAATATATATCATATATATCCAGTATATGTATGTATTTATAATATTACATAACATTTGGAGATAAGAAATGAAATGCATTGTTCATGGAGATGGTAAGTCGTACGTACGCATGAACGCTACTTTCATTTCTATATCAAATTTAATGGATGAAAATGTAATGATACATAGATATATTATAATTATAGTATAATATAATATGATATATATGTTACATAATTTCATTAACTCCATCCTCTATATGTTCCATGTATTTCATGAACAAATCATATCACCTTGAGGGGGAGGTAGTCCGCACTTCATCAAATGAAATTATCATATATACACATATTGGAAAGCATAAAGGTATGTTTTTAAATAAAAATTACATAATCATAGAGAAAACATAAACCTTATATATATCATATATAAATATAGTTTCATCATAATTTCCAACATAAGATGTGTAAGGAGAATATTGAACAATCATCATTTCATGAGGCGTTAGTTTTCCATCCACATAAACAGTAGGTCCTTTACCCATTAGATGGGGGTGTGTGTAAGTTTAGTTTTAATCCTTATCATAAAAACAACCTAGTATATTTTGGATACTTTTTTTTCTATAAAATAATTTAATAAAAAGAGTTTTGGTGGTTGGAGAAGGTAAATGAAACAAAAGAACTTAAGAGAAGATGTTACCTTTAAATCGGGTGACTCCCTTTGCATTGAACCAAAAGGGTTTCGTGAAGTGCCTTTGGAATAAGGTAGGGATTTTAGGAGGAAGAGATGGACATTGAGAGAATATTTGGGAAGAGTTTGGATGATCCAAGGGGATTTAAATGTGTGAATAATGGGTTAGAGGTAACAACTTTTCATAAGGGGGGAGGGGCTCTTTAGGAAAGTGTGAAAATATTATTTTATTATATAATTTTTTTTAGTTTGTAAAGGTCCTTAACTTATTAATGTCTAAGATAAGATGACTCATGGTCTAAATAAAATCATCCCATAATAAGTAGACTAGTTTTGGATATTATTTTAATCTATGGTCTTATTTATTTAAATCATTTATTAATGAGGTAAACACTACATCATTATTGTGTCATAAATAACTTAATTTATTTGATGTATAAAAATTAAAAAATATACCACAATGTAAGAAATATTTTTAGATTTCTAATTAATTTTTTTAGTCAAATATAGAAATTATATAACCTCGTATTAAAATGGTTTTAGCAAAATAATACATTTTTATGATATTTTTATTTATATTTTAAATAAAAAGTTATTAATATAATTATCTTACCTAAGAGGAATTAAAAGGCCAAACGTCTCACACATGGATTTTATTGGTCTTTCATTACTCATCCAGTAAGTTTAGAACACGTTTTGAGGTAATTTTAAATTATTATAATATTGTTTTTACCTTGAATTACCATATTTACCTTTAACTGCAGTAAATAAAAGTCAAAAGTACCGATTCACCAAAAAATATTTTCATCTTATTGAACAATATTTTACATACTAATATCAACCATGTATGTCTTATTTTCGAAATTCAATTCACATAAGTGGTAAAATTTCATTTAAATGAAAAAGTCACATTTTTAACTACTACTCAGTGTTTTCCCTATTCATCAAAAATTGATGTTTTTCAAAAAAATACCAAAAATTATTCCTAAGCTATATTTGATATAGATAATTCAAAAAAGATGACTATTTTACCAAATTCATTACATAGAATTGTAGTTAATTAATTTATACCTAATTCTCATTGTCAAAACAAAGTATGTGTTTTTAAGAAATAATAACTATCTGAAGATTGACACTTGTTTATGTCTAGTTTCAAAGTTAAATTACTTACAATGACCAAAAATGGATTAAATAGTAAAAATATAATATAATAACATATTAAACCCAATAAAAAGATAATATAACCATATAAAAAAATTATATTAAAAACTCTGTTTTGAAATAAAATACAGTATTTTTTACTATTCATTAAAAAAAATTAATTTTATCAGAAAAATACCAAAAAATTAACCAAAGTAAATTTTTATGTCCCGACTCTAATAAAGAATTTTATTATGTAAAATCCAACATATAAAGTTGACCAAAACTATATTTAAATAGGTTTCTCCATTAAAAGGTAGTAAATCGACCTTTTATAGAATATTAGAGTATTTATGCATAAAATTAGATTAATTCACATTTTATGCCTCTAACATTTATTGGATAAATGTAAAAACATATATCAAACATGTATAATCATATTTTTTTAGTTCTGTTCAATCCCTCCATTACAATTTCTTGGCGTTAAATACCATTTAAAATAATAATATTATATTTTTCTTAGTATGACTCAGCCTTGTGTGCAACATAATATTTAAAAGAAACATGTTGATGCATATCGGGTAAGCCATCGAACATAGAAACCTCTTTAAAGTAAAATTAATATTATATTCAAAAATATCAATAATTATGAAAATGTATTATTCTTTATTTACTTGGGATGTTACAGTTTTATAGGCTGACTCCAAACATTCTGGGTTGTGGATTATCCTCCTAAACATTCACCCAAATCTTAAACACAATGTACCCATGATTTAAATGTCATGTGCCAGGAAATTTAGGGTGTTTATCATATATTATCGCATATGTGTTATATTTAGAACCTAAGGAATCCACTAAATGTGTTTTTTCCAAGTTTAACAAGATGATTTATTTTTTTATTAGTAAGGGTGGTTTCTATGGATTTTAGGTTAAATGGTGAACCTTATCTTTATAGATATATCATTAGAATATGTGTGAGTTATTCTGTGTAGATAAAGGGACAATTACACCAGGTGTTGTTTTGATGATAGGGTGTGGGTCCCCAATATATATTATATTGTTGATTATCCCTTCACATATATAGAGTATCAAGTCAATTGGTTGATAAGGTGTGGTTAATCTATTTGATCAAGGGTTCAATATCTGTTAGATACGAAAAAGTCATAGGTCACCCATCATACAAGCTAATTAAATATCCCCCCACATGACGGGGAATGAGTTATCCACTTATAGAGTTTAGTATTGCTCCTTTGAGATAATTTGTGGGTTATTGAATAATTAATGGTTCAAGTTAACACCTCTAGCACAATACTCACAATGGGTTATGGGTCCTCCATAGGTTTTGGTACCCCCTCAGCTAATGTACACATAAAAAAGTGTTTTGGATAGCTGTTTTAGTTTAATATAGGTTTCATGGAAGTTATAATGTCTCCACAAGTGGTTTTATGTTTTATTTGAGTTTTGGGTCTGTAAACCCAAGAGGTATATATAGTTCCATCCAAAAATGACGTATAAATGGGATATCAACATCAAGTTTTATTGGACTTCTCTTACTTTAGTATCCCTTTTTTATCAAATATAATACTTCAAAGAGAAAAATTATAAAGATTGGTATTTTTCTATTTCTATGGTTGTATTACCATTAGAGAATAACTATTCCTTGGGGGTTCTCTTTCCTACTTCACTGAGGCATAGTTTTTTTATTCAACTTATTTTTTTATCATTACTTCCTTTTTTTCATGGAATCCTAGTGTGCATGATTATACCCATACTTAAGTGAGATATGTTCCCACACATTTTATTTCTTGTAGAAATTTCAAAATTTATTAATACTTTGTAAAACATGGACATTGTGGAGCTGGTATAGGTAGTGGATGGGGGTGTATCTTGATTCATGGTGAAGATTTTTTCTATTTATGTTCTCTTAATATGAGTTATTATATTGAGGATTTGTTTTCTACTATCGAAAATCCATTGTGTTTGATGATATAATCATGTTTTATATTTACCTATTGATTTTCCTCTATGGAATTATACTATAAAGTTTTCATTTCATTCATATATTACTATAATGATGAATTATTATATGTATATGAGGATACTCATTATTGTTTATATATATATTTTTTAAAGAATAATTTTATTATATTATATCATTGGATAATACCTTCTATGTATTTTCATGCCTTATAGTTTCTAGTCACCAACCCTTATATTATTACAGAATGGATTAGTGTGGCACCCTCAGCTTATAACGGAGTCAGGTGGGGTCTCAGTGTGTTGGGTAATGTAAAAATGGTTTTATAGTGTTTTTTGTCTTAGGGATTATAATTGATTAGGTCTTTATTTAGAGTATTGGATTGGTAATTAATGGAAGTGATGGTAAGGGGGTCTTTCATTTAGTTATTATACCATGAAACTCAATATAGGTGTTGCAATGGACACTTACCTTTTTTAGGACATAGAATACCTGATAATCTAGTAAGAATACTAATGATTCAATTTAATGTATCAATTATGTTACAACATGAAAAATATTGTATTCAAACTTGAGCTTTCTTGTGCTTATTATTCTATCCCACCCAAATATGATTACATAATTTTGGGATAGTAAAATATTATAAAGGATTTTACCCATATATTTCAGGAAGTGGATCAAATGTGGGTTCATGATCAATGTATTATACTTCCTGAGTATCTTTTTGTTGATTAGTTTTGTGACAACCAGATATTTTATGAAATATATTTTTGGAAAAAATTTGTTTCTTTGATTAATTCTGTCATATGCAACAGCATGTATAAACAAACTATGATATTATATTAGAATATTATTATTATTTTTATAAAAAAATATTATGTTATACTGTATAAATAGTGGTAAATAAAGTATATAAATTGTATGTACTATACATTTCTAAAATTATTTCATTAGTTATTAATTAATTAGAAATGAAAATAAAAATATTTTCAAAATAAAGGAGATGTTATTCTAAAAACAATTATGCACCCAAGGTATTATTATATTAATAAATTTAATTTATAAATACTTTTTATTTATTTTAATTAATTATATATTTAATATATTCCATCAAATGTCTATAACAATCATCTAATAAGAATGGGAAAAAATAAATTTTTATTTCTTAAAAACTATATTTTACTAAAAATATTGTTATTCCAAGATTTTCATAATTATTTTAAAATTATTTTCTACCAATTATAAAAAATTAATTTGATAAAATTAATTTCATACTTATATTCATGAGGTTCAAAATTTTAGAATAGTCCACTATTATTTTTTGTTAATTTAAATAGTAACATTGGTAAATATTATCGTCATGGTATAGGGTAAATTGGGTTAAAATTTGTTAAAACTATGTTATAAGGATATAATATTTCACCTATATTATTATTGAAATAATGTAGCTTGACCCTTATCACCTTAGTCTGAAAGATTATTTTTTTGTCAAAAATTTTAACATGAAAATGTAATTTATAATATTTATAACAATAAAACGGACAAAGTGTCACTCACTGAGTTTTAAATATATTTTATTTATTTTCACAATGATAAAAACTAGATATAAATTAATTTTTATAATAATTTTTATCTTACTATAATTATTTTCATGATATAAATTTATTTGAAATTGTTTTTCAATATATAGTGAAATTAAGTTCTTATGAAACACTCATGCAGTATTTATCTGATTAATAAAAAAAATATAACAAATGATATTAAAATATAAAAAGTAATATAATTTGAGTGGGTTAATTTCTTCCAAATGATTAGTAGATGAATATGACATCTTATTATATTATTAATGAATTATATTCTAATTAAAACAATGTATTTATGTATTATAAGTCAATTTAAATGAATAGTTTCAAAATTTACAATAATGATATTTTATAAACATAATATTTTATCAAATTATATAAAAATAATAAAAACATTATAATAGGAAAATGGGAAAAATATATGTTTGAAAATTTAATCCAATATACATTTATAGGCCATTTTGGACCATTTTTATTGCGAATGAATTTATTTCAATTTAATATTTCAAAAAAAATCATGTGTGTCATCTTTGTCCATTATAAAATGAACCACTTCTTTTTATTCTTCATACCACTATTAATCCATCTAGCTCAACCATCCCCTAACCAATTGTCTTCTAGGAATCATTAACCCTACTTTGGAGGTGATGATCTCCCCCAAAATATCAAACCTAATTTCCTTAATGAATGATCTAATGGATTTCTCATTATATATATGAGGTTATAACACATTCTAAGAAAGTGGAGCTCATGTTTAGTGATTTCTTTCACTTTTATATTTGGGGGACACATACCTTATATATAACTTTTTTTATGTGTGGTATACACTACCCATTAATAAATTTTATGATTCTTTTCATAAAAATTATAGTAATTTTAATATCTATCTCAGGATATCTCATTTATGGTACTTATGACTCATAGGTTACCAAAGTGACAGGGGTTTTATCTTACAATATAAATATTTATCAGGATTGTTTATAATTATGTTTTTAATGCTAAAATATTATAATATTTCTCTCAAGAAACTTATTAATTTTCATATTCTATATTTATTTTATAAAAATACAAGTTTTCATTTCATTTTCCTCACCCAAAATTCTCAAGACACCAAAAATATTTTTTTAAGGAAAATCGAGTGTACTTCTCCCATTAGTCAAAAAATAGAATTAAACAAAATCCATGATTTTTAAAATTATTTTAAATAAGTTTTTTACTATTCTCATATGGATTTTTAAATTCATTTTTCACATGTTTAAATTTCTAATAAGTGGTTCAAAAACAATCTTCATGTAATTTTTTGAAATAGGTACTTTATGATTTTTTACGAATGTGTAAAGGAATGTTTTATTTTAACTCCTATGACATGAATAGAATTTTTCATCATCAAGCAGACTTCATGATTTTTAGTTTCCCTAAAAAAATTCCAATTTTATTTTGAAATAAATTTTTTCCCTAATATTTTAAAAAATATTTCATTTTAAATATGTTATTTCAAAATATAATGTTTATTTTCCTCAAGAAGTGTTCTATATGATCATTCTAAATAATTTTCCATTTATTATGTCATACATTGATGTTACTTAATAATTACTAGATTTATGATCCAATGAAAAAATATTCAAAATTTATTTATATATCTTATGTTTGTGATGATATGATTTTTATAAAACTTGGTCATTTTACATGGGACATTTTATGATAAATATTTTATGAAACCTATTTCTTTTCAAGGGTTTTTATATGTTGAATATTTTATGGTCTTGTGGAAAACATATGTATGATTGTAATTTTTTTTGGTGTTACTTATATCTTCATAAAATTCATTGGGTAAATATTATTGTTATATGAGCTAAATGAGAACATATGAGGTTATCCAAATCCCAAAGAGGGTACATGGGAGGTTATCCCAAGCCTGAAGTTGGTACATGGGTGGTTAAACCAATATTAAAATGTTCTGACTTTATTGGTTGGTATACATGACATAATTATTTCTATGATTATGTGTATACTCAAATTCCATGTATTATGAACAAAAATTCTCACATGCCTCATGCTCATTGATTCCAATATGATTCATGTCTTATGAACTATCAAGCTTTATGTCATGTCTCAGCATTATAGTCTATGATATAATGTGAATGGATTTCAAGTGTTAAAATATTTTTCTCCAACCCTTATTCCTATTTTATGCTTATGTGATCATATATATCTCCCATTTTTACCCTTATTGAAAATTAGATCGCACCATTTATTATGATTCCATTTCCCATGTTATGAAGAAAGGTATTATATATTATATGTGTAAGAAGTATTATAGTTATCAAGAACAAAATTGGAGAGGATTTGGTTCAATTATGATCTAGTTGTTTATGTTTCTATCTTTCAAAAGGAAGTAGACCTATAAAATTATAAAATAGTTTTTCATGTTATGTATAGAATATTCATCTAGTAAGAATTGATATTTATGTATGAAAAGTATACATTATTATAGTTGGTATCATAGAAAGGATTAGTTATGATTTTGAAAGTATGATGATAAAACATTAGTTCGAACCCTACGAATAATTCTAGGTATATGATAAAATCATAATGTTTTTTTAATGATCATGAATGGCCTAGTCTGAACTTAAGTGTTCAATGATTGAAAATAAGGTGACAGGATTTAGACAACAGGTTAATGATTTTTCTATATTATGTGGTTTCACTCTCTGAATAATGTTCCTCATACTATTGTTTTATGTTTTAGTCAATGGATTCAATCTGAATTAATAATGTTAACATTTAGTTAAATGAACAATTCAAGGATTTTCCCCCTTATCAACCAAACATTATGGGATTTAGAATGAAAAAACATAAATCTATAGCAACAAAAAAATTCAAGCTATAAATCATGATAGTATTACAAATGAGCAAAGTAATGAACAACATTATGTTGAGTCCTTCATTATGAAATTCCCAGCTTAATATTGTGGATCCACTAATCCACTAATTGTTGTAAAATGGATCAATACCACTAAAAACACATTCCAAGTTCCCCATTTTTTGGATCATGAAAATGTTAATTTGGTTTTTTATCATTTGGATAATGAATCACTTCAATGGTGGACTCTTATCAAGAATATGAGGGAATAATATTATATTGACTCCATATAATGGATTACTTTAAGATCTTATTTATTAATAAGTAATTTACACACATCAATTGAAAAAAGTGTGAATTAATTACTTGAGTTAAAGAAGAAGGATGAATAAATAATTGGTACATATGAAGAAATTTTTATAAGACTTTTGTGGTACACTTATACAATTATCATCCAACATGAAAGTAAGTTTGATCATTTTTTTATAACCTTAAATCAATGTCTTTGAAAAGAATTATCTATAAGGTACTTCAGTAGCTATGATGAAACCAATTTATGTTCTTCCAAGGTGGAAATGGATATTTGAACTACCCATCAATCACATATTTTTCATAAGAAAAGAGAGATGAAATTAAAATTAAATTCTAAAAAACATGGAGAGAATATGATGATACTTCAATTATGTTCAATGTTTGGAAGGATATATGGAAGAAATTTTCTTAATATGAATACTAATGTTTTATTTCTAAAAAAAATTCCATCGAGTGAATGAATTCTGAATTGATGTGAAGATGATTTCTAATGAGGAAAATAAAGAGAAATTTCCATAGAATACACAAACCACAATCCAGTGTTTCATATACCATAAATATGGGAATTATTCTAACTAGTTCCCAAATATAATGTCTTTTGGTGATGATCATCATAAACAACCTATTAATCTATATAGAAAAGTAAATCTCATGAGAACACTATTTATGATAAAGGGTGTGATTAGGATGTTTTGAAAGGCACACTTATCATCTTCCCTGGAACTATAATTGTCCTATTTCTTTCTGGATCTACCCACTATTTTATTTTTCAAGACATTGCATTGTATACCAGTACCACCACAACAATTATATTTTGAGCTATAAGTTAAAAACCATAATGTTACAATGATCTCATATCATCCCTATGGTTATTATATGGTTAAATTTTGTGAAAATTTTCTTCCTATAAATCAAATTTTCATCCCACTAGTTGAGTCTGATGTTATTTTTGGCATGGATTTTCTTTCCTATCATAATGTCTAAATCAATTTCCAAAAAAAAGGAAGTATAAATTCTTATTCAAAAATAACCAATAAATATTTATCTATGTGATAATAAATGTGAACATCCAATGGAAATCACATCTATTTTATAGTTATTGATTCCTATTATAGAGAGGATTTTATCTCTATTGGGTGGGAAGAAAAAAAAATCAAACATATTCCAATTGTCAAGAGTTTTTCAATGTCATTTAGTGATATTCTCCTATTATTTCATTGAATCATGATGTTGATTTTTCAATAGAACTCATTCCTGGTTCTAAAAATGTTTCAATGACTCCATATATAATGGACCTGATTGAGTTGAATAAATTGAAAAGTAAACCCTAGTGACTCTTAATAAGGGATTCATTCATCCATGTGTGTCACCATGGGATGAACCTATTCTTTATTATAATAATGAGGATGCATCAATGTGACTCTGTATTGATTATCAATAACATAATAAGATACCTATCAAAAAAACAACCACATACACTATATTTATGACTTGTTTGATCAACTGGGTCGAGATTAATATTTTTAAAATATTTAACATTGTTTTGGATATTATTAGTTGATGGTAGAGATGGAGGATATACCTGAGATAACATTCTGAACAGGGTATGAAAACAATGAATATATAAGTATTTCTTTGGGATTTACTAATTCTCCAACTATATTCTGTGATTTAAAATATGGAGTCCTTAAATACTATGTTCATCAGTTTGTGGTTTTATTTATAGATGATATTATTATATATTAAAATAGAAATTATGATAATGAATATCACATGAATATTGAAATTAAAGACCCTAATGAAGGATATTCTTCATGAAAAAATTTTAAGTATGAATTTTGGCTAAATAAAGTTTCATATTTGGTTCAAATAATCTCAAGAAAGGGTAAATATATGGCTCCAATGAACACAGAATCATATGAACAATGGCCCAGACCAACCATAGTTACTGAGATACACTATTCCATGGTTTGGAATGATATTTACAATAATATGTACATAATTTTACATGGATAATAAATCCACTAAACATGTTATCTTAAAAGGCAGCCATATTCCTTTGGATATATGAATATGATAAATGTTTTAAGGAGCATAAGAGAAGGCTAGTCTATGTACCATTGCTTATATTACATGGAAGTGGAGAAGGTTTTTAAATCTGTAGTGATGTAATGAAGAAGGTATTGGGCTTTCTCCCCATGTAAAATGCTTTGGTTATAGATTATGCCTCATGAAAATTGAGTTTTCATGTACAAAATTAACTAACTCGAAATTTAGAGTTAGTCATGGTAATACTTTCATTGATTCTATATATTAATTATATTTGTATGGAATGTTTTGATATATATTGTCATGACCCGTACCGCAGGGCCCGTTCCGTGAATTCCCCAAGCCTGCCTTCCATAGGCCAGGGGATGGCGACTAGCACCGAAGGCGTATTCCTAACAACTGGGAAGGAATTGCCCTTATAACATGTAAGCACATGTAACCAAGCACATAGTTTGATAGGAACACAAGTAAACTAAACTGTAAAAAGAGTTAATGTAGTAAGTAAAAGGGTCCAGAATACAATCCCAGTTGGAATGTACAAGTAAAACTATGATATAATACAACTGATGAAAATTGAAAGTCAGTTGTTGGGTCATCCTCCGAGGATCCTACCTAAAGGGTAGGTACAGATTGTCTCTACATCACACCATTTCCATCCGTCTCCTCCACTTATTGACACGCCATATATTCCACCTCTGGGCATCGTCCAAACCTGGTACTCTCAACCTCAGTCAGCATTGTCTGTCATCTACATTCAACTCAACAAGGTGTCAGCATAGCCCATGAATGGGTGAGTATAATGATACTCAGTAGGGACCCTGAGACCCTCAAGGTCTCAAAAAATCTACCTAGGATAAACCACAAAGTATGAAATCAACATAAAAACTTACTTAGGTATATTCCCATACATATACCTATGTTATCAAGTAAACTATCTCAATCATGAGGAAAACACAGGGGTACCGACTCAGCTCACACTAGGATTTATTCTAGGGGTAGTACCAAGTAACATTCCCAGTCATAACGTCGAACACCTCAGATGCTAGAGAACTACTCCTCTATCGAGTACAGTGGGCCTGCCGCTTCACACAAAGGTGGTTCCCACTAACCTTGGACTGCTAAGGTACTTCTCCTGTCAAGTACCGTGGGTATGCCACGTCACCATGGCACTCCCCACAGTGGGTCTGCCGTGTCACCAAGCCCCCCCCCCCTTGTGGGCTGCTGAGGTACTCCTCCTGTCGAGTATCATGGGTCTGCCATGTCACCAAGGATCTCCCCATTGTGGGTCTTCCACATCACCAAGGTTATCCCCAATAGGCCTATCAGGTCACTCCTATTTGAAACGGTCAGCAGTCGTCAAGTCTCTGCCAGCCACTGGGTTCCCGCACTATCCTCGCTCGTCTCCGGGAGGATCCGCTGCACAAGCTACTAGTAGATACTCCAACTTCCATGAAATCCCATGAAGATGTATCCCAGAGGTCCGCCACATCAAAGGGGTATCAACTCAACATACAGTGCATCAATTGGACATCTGGACTATGATTTATTGGCTTTTTAGACCTGGGGGCTCTGTTGGATTTGTGCTCGATCCAACCTAACCATTCCACATCTTAATCCAAAACTCCAGTGGGGTATACTCAAAGGTACTTTCTCTCCCCAAGGTTCCAAACGCCACTGACGGTTCGTCAAACTGATATCTCATGCCAAAGTTATTTCCAAAAGAAGGTAAATGGGTAATAGTGTGACCTAGTCCAGTCCGACCCAGTCAGAACAACCTGACATGACCCGCTTGGTCTGTCCTGGCCCATTGGGTCTAGCCCGATAGGCCACGAGGGTGCCGCGAGGGTGGCTCGGCTGAGGGGTACCACGAGAGCATAGGGTGGCTCAGCCCGGCCCGGGGTGGCTTGGCCGAGGGTGGCGCGAATCCACAGGGCAGTCCGGCCGTGGGGTGGTGGTCTGGTCGTGGGGTGGTGGTCCGGCCACAGGGCGGCTGTCCGGCCACGAGGAGGCGGTTGGGCCATGGGGAGGTGTTCCAGTCGCGGGTCGTTGCAGAGCCGCGGAGGGTGGCGGTCCAGCCGCGGGGTTTCGGTCCGGCCGCAGGGCGGCGGTCCATCCCAGGTGGCACCTCAGTCGTGGGGCATTGTAGAGCCACGAACGGTCGCGCGGGCCGCGAGGTGGCGATGTTGTGTCATCGCCTTAGTCATGGCCAGTAGTGGCACCGGCCGCCATTCTCTTTCCCCAACAATTGATTATTGTCGTCGTCCTCCTTCATGAAGAACACCACAAGATTTGCGGAAGGGTCTGACCATGTTAGGTTGGCCCAGTACCCTACGCGTTAGGGTGGTAGAATATATCTCAACAAGAACATGAAATAATAATGTCTTGCTTTACAAACCTAGGAAACACTTTTCATTTTGGTGGAATTTGGGAGAGGTGGAGCTCTTGGAGAAAGAACACAGATGAAGAAATTCTTCTTTGTACGAAGAACTTCTTCTTCGTACGAAAACTTCTTCTCTAAATGAAGAACGCCGACCTCGACTTTGACCTTCTTCTTCAAGACATCATCCCTCAGTGGAAATCTTCAACAATGAATAATAACCTCCATCAAAGAACGTTAATCCGATGACGAGATCTGGATTGGAGGCGTGTGACGGGCACGACGAACGTCGACAACTTTGACTTATCTCTTCATTATCAAGAAAATGATGTAGGGGTTTATTTGCATGTGAATATTTTCCCTATTTATTTCCTTGGTTTCTTTTGTGGTGTGGGAATGAAATATTGTGGGAGGTTATAAAGCTTGATGTTCTTCCTTCATGTTCTTGTTGAGCCATATTCTACCACCTTAACGCAAAGGGTACGTGCCAAACCAACATGGCCCGACCATTCCCAAAAATCATGTGGTGTTCTCCATGAAGGGGGTGGACAGCAACCATCCATGGTTGGGGCACGAGAATGGATTTTGATGCCTCCACTAGCCGTGACGAGGGTGGCGGCGCAAAGGCACTACCCGGTGGCCACCGACTCCTTCTGCGGCTCCACACCGCCTCGTGGTTGAGGCACCGACCTGAGGCCGAGGTGCCGCCCCGCAGCTGAGACGCCGCCCCACGGTCGAAGCTCCGCCCCACGGCCGAGGCACCGCCCCACATCCGGACCACTGCCCAACGGCCGGACAGACCCCCCGAGGCCGGAATGCCGCCCCGCGGCCGGACCGCTGCCCCGCGGCTGGACAGCCTCCCCGCGGCCGTACCGCCGCCCCGCAGCCGGACCGCCGCCCCACAGCCAGACCGTCGCCCCGCGGCCAGACTGCGGCCCCTCGGCCCAACCACGGCCCCTTGGCCGGACCGCCGCCCCACGGTCGGACCGCTGTCGTCCACGACTGTACACGGCCCCGCAACCGAGGCACCGCCCCACGACCGAGGCACCACCCCTTGGTCGGACCGCCGCCCTATGGCCGGACTTTCACCCTATAACCAGACAGCCACCTCGTGTCCGGACCGCCACCCCATGGTCTAACCGCCTCGTCGTCTCATGCCGCTTTCGACCAAGCCGCCCCAGGCTGGGCCGAGCCGCCTCACGCACTAATGGTACCCCTCGGCAGAGCCGCCCACGTGGCACCCTCACAGCCTGCAGGGCCAGAATCAGCAGGTCGGGGTAGACCCAGTGGGTTGGACCGGGTCGACCCGAACTGGGTCATCTCAGGCCGGTTCAGTCCCACTACGACCAATTTACCTTCTTTTGGCCATAACTTTGGCATCGGACATCAATTTAACGAACCGTCAGTGGCATTGGGAACCTTTGAACGAGATGGTCCCTTTGAGTATACCCCACTAAAGTTTCATGTTAAGATGTGGAACAGTCAGGTTTGATCGAGCATGAATCCAACAAGGTACCCAGGACTAAAAGGATAATAACTCACAGACTGGGCGTCCGATTAATGTGTCGTTTATTGTGTTGAGACCCCTATGATGTGTAAGATCTTTGAGATACATCTTTGTGGGATTTCATGGTAGTCTGAGTATCAACTAGTAGCTTGTGGAGCGGATCCTCTCGGAGACGAGAGAGCATAGTGTGGGAACCCAGTGGCTGGATGAGACTTGACGACTGCTGACTGTTTCGACTCAGAGTGACTTGACAGGCCTAGTGGGGAGCGCCATAGTGACATGGAAGACTCACGGTGGGGGTGACATAGTGACACGACACACCCACGGTACTCGACAGAAGGCGTACCTCAGTAGGCCACGAGGGGGAGCGCCTTGGTGACGTGGAAGACCCACGGTGGGGAGCGCCTTGGTGACATGGTAGACCCACGGTACTTGATATGAGGAGTACCATAGCAGTCCAAGGTTAGTGGGAAGTGCCTCTGTGTGATGTGGTAGGCCCACTATACTCGATAGAGGAGGAGTTGTCCAGCAGCCGAGGTGTTCGATGTTGTGACTAGGATTGTTATTTGATACTATCTCTAGAATAAATCCTAGTGTGAGAAGAGTCAGTACATCTATGTTTTGCTCATGATTGAGATGGATTACTTGATACCATAGGTATATGTATGGGAATATACCTAAATAAGGTTTTCTGTTGATTTCATACTTTGTGTTTTATCCTTGGTTGATTTTGTAAGACCTTGAGGGTCTCGGGGTCCCTACTGAGTATCGTTATACTCATCACTACATCGGAAATGCCCACACCTTGTCGTGTTGGACGCAGACGAGGGATAGTAATGAGTGAAGCTGAGACTACCAGGTCTAGATGGTGCCCGAAGGCAGACCATACGGCATGTCGATGCGTAGAGGAGACAGACCGATGTGGTTTGTTGAGGAGGCAATTTTTACATACCCTTCAGGCAGCATCCCCGGAGGATGACCCAGCAGGTGACTTTCCCTTTTCTTCAGTTGTATTGTATCACAGTTGTACTCGTAATTTCGAGTTGGGCTCGAATTCTTGCCCATTTTACTTACTGCACCCTCTCTGTTTACAGGTCATTTTACTTGTGTTTCTATCTTACTGTTTTCTTGGTTACATGAGCTTACAGTTTATAAAGTCAATGCCTTCCGAGTTTTAGGGAATATGCCTTCGGTGCTAGTCGCCAACCCCTAGCCTATGGAAGACAGGCTTGGGGTAGTCACAGCACGGGCCCCGAGGAATGGGTCCTGGCATATAGTATTATGCCAAAATTTTATTTTATATATACTCTCAAAAATAGTTGAATATGTATCAGAGAATATGTTTAGAGATAATTAGTGATTGTTACTACTCAATACATTTCCACCCTAGGAAAAAAAACAAGGTGTTCCATGCTTTAAGTTGAAATAAACATCCTAGTATATCTACTATGAGGATAAAAAAAGATCCAATATTATTAAATTTCCAAAGGATGGAGTAAGAAATATTAAATTAAGGGGAAAATTTATCTGGCTCAAATCAGTTTTCAACCGTTATTCTATGTAAGGATTAAAGAGGCATAGAAGGAAGATATAGTTATATAGAAAATGGTGAGAAATTATCTTGAGTTCAAACTTGATTAAGATGGAGTTATAAGGTTTATGAACCATGTTTTTTACCCTCAAGACCAGTTTTGAATACGGACTTATTAGTTGAAGCTCAGGGTTCATCATTCTCTATTTATTTGATAAGTGAAAATATGTATTAATATTTTAATGATTATTTTTTGGTGGGAATGTAAAAAGAGTGTATTGCAGAGTTTGTATCTATATTCTTGGTATATCCATAAAATAAGTCTGAGAGCCTAAATTCTAAGGTGATGTTAAACTATTACACATACCAGAGTGTAAATGGAAAAAAATTGTAATAAATATTTTCATTAGACTATCCAAAATAACTAAAAGTAAAAATTCCATATTGGTTTTAGTCGATCACCATATAATGTTATCACACATTATTTCCATTAGATATGATTTCTCTTTATATCATATTGAAAAGATATATATTAAAAAAGTGGTATGGTTTCATGGAGTACCACATTTGATTTTATCTAGTCAGGTTATCACAACTAAAAAATAACCTGATTAGAGGTTGTTTTTAATAAATTATAAGGGGTTAAAACCCCTTATAAATTATCTATTAGTGGTTAGGAGGAACTTCCACTAATGTTCCCACCTTCTATTGTTAAAGGCGTTTTCAAGAAATGATAGTAAAGTGATGGGAAAATTTGTAGCGATTATATTAGAAGGGGTTAAACCCCATATAATTTTGTCACGAAATATTAGAATAAATGGGGTTTTAACCCCCTCTAATCATTATAATAGAATAGAGGTAGTTAGAAACTGTCACTAATTGAATAATATACCATTTATTAGACGTAGTTATAGAAACTACTTCAATTTAAGGATAAATTAGAGTGGGGTTTAACCCCCTCTAATAGAGGACATATTTGAGGCGGTTATGAAACCCACCTCTAATTATTTATTTTTTATATCTACATTCCCTCCCTCATATTACAGTTCTATCCCCAACCCAACAAAATACCTCCCTTTCGTTAGGGTCATGTCCCCCACCTGACATAGCCTCACCTTTCAGTCCCCTCCCATTCTGGGTCCCCCCTCCCACTATAGTCATTTCCTACCCTCATTCCCTCTCACATTCCCCACGTCCCTTCCCGAATTGGGGCACGCACCCCCTATTCCTAGATTTTTTTGTTAAATGTAAATCGTAGGTTTTGAACCACTGATCCCAACGACATGCCACCTAATATTTTCCATAATGCCTTAATATATTGATTAAACATTCTCATAATTATATATATTTGCAAGATGTTTTAAATATTTATTATTGGAATAAATATTCAAATAGATATAAATATTTATATATAATATATTTGTGTATAGTATTTATATATAATATATAAGTGTTTTTAATATAATATATGTGTGTGTGCGTGTGTGTGTGTGTGTGTGTCTAATATATATATAATGTATTTGAGAATATTATATGATGTATATATTTGTTTATAATATATATATAATATATTACATACATAAATATTATATAATATATGATATACTCAAATATAATTATATTAACATATATAAATATATAATTATCCATATATTAGTAAATACATTTATATTTCAGTGTGTATGTGTATTTATGTATATATATAATATTTATATATATAATCTAAATGTAGTATATAAATTTATATAATCATTTTTATATATTTGTATATATGTATGTGTTGGAAAGAAAACAATATTATTAATTATTATTATTATAGGACTTATTTTTTAAACTATAAAATTTATATGTTGGTTTTATAAATACTATACATTTATATATTTTATGATTTATATTATACATATGTTATATTAAGTAAATTTTTATTATAAATTTATATATGTGACTATATATATTTTTATTATATCATATATATATGCACAAATATAAATGCATTTATATAATTGGAGATAAATAATATAATTAGATGCTATATATATAATAAATTAATTAATATTTAATGTGGTATACTAAAATATATATAAAATAATTATATAATATATACAAATATATATATATTTAAATATTGATAATATAATATATATAATGTAATTATATAATATTTATATTTATATTTATATTTATATTTTGTCTATATTATATATATTTTCATACATGATATAATCTAGAAGTATTTATAAAAAAATATAAAATCAAAATTTATTTACTATAATATTAGTATAATATAGATCGTAATAAAAAATTGATAGTATTTATCAAACCATATAAAATTTTTATAAATTTGACTTAATATATATATAATTACATTTATATTATTTATACAAATATTTATAAATGTACACATTTTTAGTTTATTTGTATAAGTATTTATATAAAATATTTACATAATTTATTTATATATATGTCTACATATATGTTTATAATATATTTAAATACATATATATAATTTTTTATAAAATATATTTATACATATATGCATCCACACAAACATATATATTATAAAATTTGAATTTATATGAGATTTATTTTTTTAAAATGAGGGGGTTTAAAACCCTCTCCAATAAAAGAGATTATTGGTAGTTCATGACCCCTATCAAATTTCATGAATTAAAGGGGATTCAAAACCGGTCTAATCTAAGGGATTAGTGATGGTTTATAAACCCCATCTAATATCATAAATTAGAGGGGTTTTTGAAGCCCCACAATTTCCTTTTAAAAAAATTACATATATATATATCCAAATGAATATTATATATATATATTGATCTTCTAAAATCCAACCGAATATATAAAATAATTAATTGTTAGATTAGTGATGGATTTGACATAACTGCCTCTAAAATAAATCCAAGTATTTAAAAAATAATGATAAAAATTTTAAAGGTTTTTTCAACCCCCTGTAAATTTTATGATTAGAGGGGGTTGATCATAACCCCCCCTGAATTTAATTTACAGGGGTTTGTGCACAACTCCCTCTAAATAAATTCACTAATATGCTTTTTGGTAGTGTTTAGATTAACTTCAAGGTTCTAGTGAAGAGTTCAACATGATGTGCATACATATTTCAATTTCATTACGGTGTATCATTCTTAGATATTTGGTTAGTCCTAGAGAACTATTCATACTCTATAAGACATGTTTAGATAATGGTCTAGAGAATTCCAAGGTGGTTGGGATCAAAACCATCCATTAGTGTAATTCACATAAAATAATACATTTCACTCTAGCATTCAACTGGGTACTTGTGATGCCCTTTATGAAAGAAAGTGTACAACTCTATTGTGATAGAATGAAGGTGGTAAAATAAATCTATTGGTACCCATCCTTGATAAGGTAATGGTAGATACTATCAATGTCATTCAACAGTATATCAGTGCATCTCAGATTCGGTAAAATATTTATTTTGATAATCATTTGAAAGATTTCGAGTTTGAAGTTAGTGAAATGGAGTTCCATTGAATATATATCTAGAAGAGGGTGATTATATTTGGAAATAAGTAAAATATAATGCTAAGGTTTATTAGTCCCTTCAGAACAAATGATTTTTTAGGGATGGTATCTTATCGATTTGGGATTCCACTAAAACTCTCTCATATTCATGAAGCGTTTAATGCATCTCTCTAGAAAAAGTACATACCTGATCATTAACTTGTAATTAACTGAATATTAATACTTATAAGGAAATATATATCTTTTGAGGAATAGTTTTGGGAGAATCTAGATTAAGTATATAGGGAGTTTTCTGAAACAATACCACTCACTTGGTCAACGTTTTGTGGAAAAACTACCAATTTAAGGATATTACATCAGAACTTGAGGATACAATGAAATAGAGATATACTTATTTGTTTGTATATAAGTGAAACATTTTAAGGGAAATTTTTATTTTAATTGGGGTATAATGTAACACCCAAATATTATATGAAATAGTTTTTTTCTAATAAATTAATTTCTTTGATATCTTGTGTTGCACACAACAGTAAGAATAAAAAAACTCGGATATACAATTAGATTATTATTATTATATTTTATCACAAATCCATTGTATTAGTGGGTATTAAAAATACTAACTAAATTAATAAAATTTATAGCTTACACATTTATAAAATTAATTCATTGGTTATAAATAAATTAGAAATAAAAATAAATATTATTTCAAAATAATGGAAATGTTTTTCTAAAAAACTTATTTTCTACGCGTAATGACCTTTTATCATAATAAATTTTAATTATCACTAATATTGAATGATTTTAATGAATTTTATATATAATATATTCAAAAAAATCATCATTCATTTAATAGGAATGGGATACAAATAAAAAAATCATGTTTAAAACGACATTTTTCTAAAAAGAGTTTTTGTCGCATTTTTTTCACATACATTAAAATTAAATTATTAAACATATATTTATTGAATTTGTTAAAACTAATTTAATAAATAAAATTAGGAGGCTCAAAATTGATAAATAGGGAACTTTTATTTTTCTTTAATATGAATAATAACCGTGGTAAAATGTATAACCTCTATAGAAGGTAAATCTAGAAAATCTTGGATTAAAGTAATGGATAATGCCGTAATATTTCATATTAATTCCTATTATATGAATAAAATTTGACCATTTACACCATAGTGTTGATATTTATTTGTTTAATGTATATTTGTTCATGAAAATGACATTTATAATATTTGAAACAAAGAAATTTACTAAGTGTCACTATCTTAGTTTTAAATATATTTTTTTTATTTGAATAAAAACTAGTTATGAATGAATATTTATTGTAATTTTGATATAAATTAATTTATTTTCATGGTATAAATTTATTTATAATTTTTATTTATTATATAATGACCTTAAATGGTTATTCACCCCTGATATAGTATTTCTCCAATTAGAAAATATAAAAATTATTTTAGAAATATCAAAAGTAATATAGATTGAGTGAGTGAATGTGTTCCATGAATTTTATATATTAATATGGAATATTGTTTTATTTTAAATATTTTTATTTTTATTAATTCTTTTTATTTATCTATTTTATGTTAAATTAAAATAATAGTTTAAAAATTGGCTGTAGTGGTATTTTATATAAATAATTTTTTATTAAATTACATAAAAATAATAAAAATAATAAAATATGACAAGGAAGATAATATATGGCCCAAAAATATCTTCCACTGTCCATTTATAGTCCATTTGGGTCTATTTGGACTATATATTTTTTTTTAAAATTTAATCTTTTATTAAATTCCATGTGTTTCATTTCCCTCCATTGTAAAAGGACATTCCTTATTTCTATTATTTCGACCACTTTGATTTATCTTGCTTGTCCATGCCCCATTAAATTTAATTCGAAACATCCTTATCCAATATTTGGTTTTGATTATATCCCCCAAATAGCAACATTATATTAATTAATAAAGGATCTAAAGGAGGACTCACAAAAGATAGGAGGTTAGATCACTTTTAGAGAAAGTGGAACTCAAGGTAGGATATTTTTGTGTCACTTTTATTTATATGGGACACATTCATTATACAATAGATTTATATATATTTTTGGTGTATATAATACCAATGAATGAATTTTATGATTCTTATTATTAAAATTATGGGGAATTATATATCCATATTAAGGAATTTCTTTTATGGGTCATATGATTAAAAAGATACCAAATTGGTAAGGGATTTATATTTCAATCTCATGGTTTATTTGGACTGTTTATGATTATGTTTCAGATGATTATATATTTTGATCTTCCTCTCATGAAACTTATGAATTTTCTTCTCATCTATTTTTTAATTTAAAATATCTATTCTCCTTTAATTTTCCACACCTTAAGTGTTCAAGAGACTAAAAATATGTTTTTAATTAAAATAAAATTTATTTCAATAATTAGTTGAAAAAAATTATTCCATATCTATTCAATAGAAAATTATTTTAAATATGGTTTTTACTATTCTCTTATGATTTTTTAAAGTGAGTTTTACCCATGTATATCTTTTTATAAAATGGTTCAAAAAGAATCTTCTTTTAAATTTCAGAATGATGTATTTTATGGTCTTTTTTAAAACATGTAAAGGAATGTTTTCTTTTAACTTATATGGAATGAATTTTATTTCTAGCAATTATCACCACATAATTCTTTGAACCATCATTTAAAATTTTCTATGGTTATTTTAATACTAAAATATTTACCACTATATTTTGGATTTTTTAAGGAAGTGATTTCAAAATGGAATGGTAATTTTCCTCATGGAATGTGCCAAGTGCTCTTTAAAAATCATTTTTATAATAGACTAAAATTTTTATTCATAGATATTTCATCTTTTTAAAATAATATTCACTACATAACAATAAAAAACATTTCCAGAATCATGAGGGATTAGTAAATTTGGAAAATTGGAAACATAAATAACTATTTCATAAAACGTCAACATCATATACCACTTATTTATTCATCACTCAAAAACTTTTTAACATATATTACTTAATACCTTTATTCATATTCTAGGGAAAAGAAACATAAAAATGGGTGAGCTCATATGCTCAATAATGGTAAAAAAGGGAGATATTAACCATACCATGACCATAAGGTACATGTACATGAACATAACATTTGAAATTTATTACCTATGTATGAAATATTGGAATATTGAGTCATGGAATAAATCTTTATAATTTATAATACAAGAATCATAAGTATATCCAGGAACATGAGAATTTATAGCATAATATTCACATAAAATGTGTATTTTTTTCATATATATAAGCATAGAAAATAATTTGAATATTAGTAAATTAACACTACTAAGACCATAATAGAAGAAACATTCCTTTACTAAACAATTTTCACTCCCCATTTCATCCATGTATTACAAAACTAAGTTCACTTACCATTCTAGTCTTGACTATCTAGTAAGTTATAAATATTTTATCAATACATTGTAAGGTTATATATGTCCCGCCAATAAAATAATTAAAACCGTATATATGTGTTCCACATGAAAAAAAACATTCAACATATCATCACCCATGAAAATAAATGGGTTTCATAAACATTTTATATTGGCATAACCCATGGAAAAGTAATACATTTCATAAACATCATGCCATCATAAATATAAACTTTTCAGAGAAAGTATAAGGATTTTATCCTTGGATCATATACGCAGTAAATCATAAGTTACATAACAAAAAGATTTCTTGGATAAATATTATTTTGAAAAATCACTTGAAATTTTCATGAGAAAAATAACCTTTCCATTTTAAAAAAATTAAAATCCACGCACTTATAAAGGAAAATATTTTATTTGAAATAAAACTTATAATATTTTATAATAATTCTAAACACATTAAATACTCATTAAACCATGAAAATCCACTCATTTTTTATAAGTTAAGAAAACATTCCATTTGACTTTTGTAAAAAGAAACTTTGAAAGAATATTTTTAAAAGAAATTACCTTAAAAATAAGATTGAATTGAATGTTAAAAATATATTTTGTGTATCAGATATAAATCCAAATGAAAAAATGTAAAATATAATATTATATAATAAAAATTCATTTCACACATAATCTTAGTATGAAATTATCAATTAAGTAAAATCATAACCCAATAAAAGAAAACTAACTTAAGAATTCCTTTATACCAGGTATTTCCTTTATTTCTTCATCTTTAAACCTCCTATAAAAAATTGAATTTATTATAAATTTATTATAAAAAATAATTTTATCATATCATTTATTTGTTATTTATAACATCTTATCACCACATTTTTAATAATATTTTATTAAAAATCAGTGTCTTGGGTGATTACTGGTTCATTTTCCAAGCATGTTTTGGTTTGATAGTCTTCATCCTAATACATTGATCTTGGTCTCATTATTTCCAAAATATTAATCATGATATAAATAAATTAAATAATTATATACATATTTATAATCATTCACTGAAATGTAATGATGAAAATGAATTGCACTGATCCTGGAGACGGTAGGCCTATAAAGGCATGAATGATGTTTTCATTTTTCGATCAATGATATAAAATAATGTTAAATAATAATTTTTATTTAATAAATAATTATAATATTATATGTATAATATATATTAATTAAACCCACAATATTAACCATCTGAAAAATATTGTGATTAAAAATGAATTGTATCACTATTTGTAGATATAGAGTCATAAGTATACACGAACGATACTTTCACTTCAAGTTTGATGTAAAAGATGGTGTATAAAGGTGTTTTCAAAATCATAATAACATTTAATAATATTTAGGATACAAAATTTATTATTTTTTGATAAACATATTACATTTAGTAGCTCTAATGAATAGTATAAAAATAAAGTTACCTATTTGAGCGATTACTTATTCTTTGAAACATCTCCTTTGGATCTCCTCTAAAGGGATCTATAGTTGGTCCATTGAAAAAACAAAAACAACTATAATGTGTATAGTGAATGAGAGAAGATAAATTGGTATATTATAGTCATTCTACAAGGCCTGAAGGGGTGTGAAGAAGTGAAGGATTAGGTGCCCTTTTATAATTGAGGTGAGGGTCACTTTTGGAATTTCTCAAAATAATAAATTTTAATAAATACATTTTATATCCATGTACCAAAAAACAGAAATGGATTTGAATATAATATTATATGATGTTTTAATATCATCAAATAGAAAAATTTATACATGTTTTCGTGTTATTTAAATCCTTATCATTTTTTAATCCTTGGTAAACCTATTTTAATTTTAACTATGGTAATAAAATTTCAATTATAAAAGGTTTTTATATTTACTTATAAAGTATATATTGGACTATAAATGGTTAATTAATGATATTTTATACCATACCATATCCCCTTTGTCTTATTTAATATTTTTCTATTATTAAATATTTTTATAAAATATTATTTCCATAAAATATCATAGGTGTCAATTTCGACTCTATTCATTAACTAAACATTAAGAAAATATTGAAAACAAATTATAATCAACAAAAATAATTTAATACACCCCTAATTTTTTATAATAAGATAGATATATCTTTTATAACATTAATTAATTAAAATTTTATTTATTTTAATATTTTTTATATCATTTATATTTCATAATTTAATTTTATAATTAATGCATCATCATTTTGTAGGGATTTAGGATAAATATTTAATATATAAAAAATATAAATAAATTTCCATGATGAATATAAATCTTTTATATTTACAGATAATATTTATACTCTTTAATATATTTTTAAAAAATCCAAATTAAAAATATTATACTTTTTAAAAATATGAGTGTGACATTTTATCACTTTCTGTGATTTTAATAATATCTAAGTCATTTTTTTGGAAAATTGTCCTTTAAATAACTAAATATCTAACATTAGATGTTAAGGGAATAATTTAATTGATTAATTAAGAAACATGATGAAAATGAATGGCCTTCTGACTAATTTTTAATTCATATTAACTTGTTTTAACCTTTATCGGTGTAATAAATTTTACCACCGTTACTATTCATATTGACTAAAAATTAATGGAGATTAATTACCCAATTAAATAATCTCAATTTACAATATTTAATTCATTTTTTATAAATAAAAAAATTATTTCATAATTTAATTTAAAATTAAACTAAGAAAAACAAAATGAAAAAAAGTATTTCATAAAAATGTCCTTTATTAATTATAAATTTTTTATACTAAATTCCTGTATAAAATAAATTTCAAAAACAATAATTGGATTATTTTAAATTAAAAAGAACTAATTATAATTTTAAACTAATCCATAACATAATTTTACCTAATAAAAATTTTGGAATAAAATATAATTTTTAATAAAAATAAATATTTCCCATTATTCCAATAAAAATAAATGTTTTTTTAAAATTTTATGAGTAAAATTATTTTAAGATAACCTTGAAATTATGAATACAAAATTAAATAAATTTTTTTAAATAAATTTTATAGAACTTATATAAATTAATATTCAATCAAAAAATAATAATAACTCATTTTTGAAGGAAAAAATAATTTTAAAAGAATAAAATGACTTTACTAAAACAATTGTTTGATACATTTATAAGAACATAGAAATAATTTAATATTGAGGTGGGGTATTATATTTATTTAATAAATTATTTATTATATTCTCACCAATTTAATTTCTATGTTTTAACGGATATATTATAATTTTAATAATATAACATGGTTTATTTATTCTCTCTAAGGCATGCAATATTAGTTGTTGAAAATTACTTAAATGGAAAAAATTTAAAAAATATTGAGGTTTTATATTACCCCCCATTAATATTAACTTATCTCTCCCAATATTTCACTAAGATAAAAACATATGAGGATACCTATGACACTTCACATCCTCAGGATCCCACATTGCTTCCTCAAATTTAGAGTTTCCCCAAGAAACATTAACTAGTAATCTCACCTTGTTTCATAGAAATTTTTATCAACAATCCAGAATATATACAAATTATTATTCATAAGAAATATTATTCTCCAACTGTGTGACCTTTGAGTTTAGTACATGTGAAAGATCATGTATGTACCTTCTCATGAGAGATACATGGAACATGTCATGAACATAAGATATATTCTGTGGAAGTTCCAATCGATAAGCTACCATTTAGATATAATCAACAATTTAAAAGGACCAATATAAATAGAGATTATCATTCCCTTTTTTAAAATCTCATTACTCTATTACATGTATATATACTTAGAAATAACTTATCACCCACTTCAAACACTATTTCTTTGTAATGATTATGAGCATAATTTTTTGGTCGAATCATTGTTTATCTTATCTATTGTTTAATTAATATAACCTTCTCTTATATTTCCTAAACTAGATCCAGTTCAAAGAGAATTCTTTCCCCAAATTCATTCCATCAAGTTGGAGTTTTTCAATTTACACCATAGTATGATTCATAAAGAGACATCTTAATGACAGAGTGAATGATATTGTTGTAATAAAATTATACCAAAATTAGGTATTGATACCAAAAACCATTGAAATAAAAATCGAAATCTCTCAACATGTCTTCTATAGATTTAATTTTCCTCTCAAACTGATCATCTATCTAAGCATGATAAGTATTTCATAAACCAAACTTTGTATCTAGACCCTATTGAATACTTTTTGAGAACTTTAAGTTAATAGTAGGATCTGGATTAGATACAATAGAAATTCGTACCCCATGAAATATTACCACTTCATTAGTATATATTATAGAATATTTATAGAGAGGGAAATGTTATCTAATGGAAATTAAGTGTATTGAATTCATAAGGTAATCGACTATCACCCATGTTGCATTAGGACCTTTAGATGTTCAAGGGAGTCTAATAGCAAAATACATAGTGATGTTTTCCTATTTCCATTCTAGTATGGGTAATGGTTTAAAAATCCCATTTTACTACTGTCTCTCATCATTAACATACTGATATATCAAGCCCCATGAAACACAATTTACAAAATCTCTTTTCATTCCATCACTCCAAAAATACTCTTTTAGGTCTCTATACATCATTGTGCATCCAAGAATAATAGATAATGATGAACTATGAGACTCATACAAAAACTCCTTATTTAAATGTGGTATGTGAGAGACACAAACATGATTCATGACCCTTATTATTCCATTATAATTAAAGTACAACTAAAAAACATTTATCTCCAACTTTTTTAGCTCTATATCTTCCTTGTGTGCCTCATTAATATTCACTTTTATAGATGTTTTAACATTTATATGAGTGAGATATGAGTTCTACCATTCATTTATGATTTCTAGGTTTAGACTTTTTAAATCCATAAATATTTGATCTTTTTTTATCATCATCATAGATAAGCTAGCATGATCCTTTCAACTCCAATAATCTAACACCTTGTTCACATTACTAGGGTTGTAATGTATTGATCAGTCATAATCATTAATCAACTTCAACCATATTCTTTGGGACATATTCAACTTCTTCTATGTAAATATATACATTAATCTTTTGTAATTATTATATAACTCACTTTTCTCTAAAAATATAATTCCTCTCTATTCGTAATGAAAAGATTGTTGTAAATATCTCTAAATCATGAGTTGTGTAATTTTTATAATGAGCCTTTACATATTTTTATTCCTAATATATAACCATGCCATTTTTCGGGAGAATAGATCCAAAACATTTCTTATATGCATCATTGTAGATTAAGAACCCTTCCCCCATTGTAGGGAAATGTAAGCATAGGGGCACTGAATAACTTTTTCTTTAGTTCCTTGAAATTTTCTTCTCATCCATTAATTCAAATTAACTTGGCACCCACTCGAGTAAACTTAATGAGAGTATTGTACATTCAAGAGAAATTATCCCCAAAATGATGACAATATCCATCCAAACCAATAAAATTCATAATTCAGTCACCATTTTCAATCTAAGATATTGTTCAATAACATACTTCTTTGATTTATCCATATATATATATCATATTTTGAGATTATTTGGCCTAAAAATAATAAATTCTGAATCCAAAATTCACAATTGGTAAAAATTTCAAAAATATTCATTTTTCCTATGGTCTTTAGTACAATCCTCAACTGATCTTCATGTTCTTTCTTTCTCATTGAATATAAAATAATATCATCTATATAGACTACAAAAAATTGATTAATATGGACTCTAAAGACTCTACTCATTAAAGCAATGACGATATCCGGGGAATTAGTATGACCAAAAGGAATCAATATGAATTCATAGTCTCCTTTCATTGTATAAAATGTCAACTTATGTGTATCTTCCTTCTTGACCATCAATTGATGATACATATAACGGAGATCAATCATTGAAAAATTTTGAGCTATGAATAGTTCATCAAGTAATTCATCAATATGGGAAAGATGAACTGCTTCTTGATAGTAATCATGTTATGTTCCTGATAATCAATTAAAAGTTTCATTAATCCAAACTTCTCCTTAACCAACAAAACTGGTGCAACCCAAGGTACTTAACTAGGGAATATGAATCCTTTATCAATATTAGAAGAGATATTTTTCTTCAATTCATATAATTCAATTGGATCCATTCAATAGGGGGTCTTTTAAATTGGTATAGAACTCGGTATGAGTTATATTGGAGACTCTACATCCCAATTTGGTGGTAGACCTCACAATTATTCTCAAAATAAATCAAAAAACTCTTGTAAAATTTGTGTATCCTTAATTTTATGTTTCACTCCAACCATATAAGATAGATAACCTTCATTAATATCAATTATGTCCCCCAATATCGAGGTAATATTCATTGGATGTTCATATTCATCTTTGCATTGATATATGATCATAAGTTCATTTGGAATATGAAATGTGACATACCTTACACAAAAATTAATGTAAGGCCCTTATAGGTAACGTTTATCCATGCTAAGTATCATGTCAAATTCAACTAATGGATAGATCACAAGATTTGATGGAATAACTATCCCATAAACATTAATAGGAGAAGAATTATAAAATTAAGATGCTATTTTTGTGCCATTATGAGTTTTCACAGCTAACTCGACATCTAGTTATTAATGTGATATGGTGATACCCATAAAAATTATTAATAAATAAAAGAGTGGGTGTATCCATAATCAAATAATACATTAGATGATTTAGAGTTGATGGTGAGTGTACCTTTCACCACTGTATTGTCGTACTCCACTTCAACAATATTGATCACATGTGTAATGTCCTGGAAATTCCATGATTTTTTTTAAATTATATGGGATTATTTTGATACTAGAAGATTTGAATTCACTAGATTCTGAGGCTTACAGAGCCTGGAATAGAATCTTGACCTTTTTTAAGTTCATTTATCTAAACATGCAAGTGGGTTTTCTAACTTTTAAACTGGTTATTGGATCAAAAATCATAGGGCACCATTGAACTCATAATTTTGGGATTTTCCTAAAAAGGACATAACTTCGACCGGTGAGGGTCGACTGGAAAAGATAGTTTTGTACTTTTCAGGAAAAAAAATAACTAAAAAACTTATTTTATTTTACATTTCTCACTATTGAAAGGTGGAATTATAGCACGGTGGTGCGGCGATTAGGCAGCGATGATCCACTTTAATGAGTATCATTAATAGAATCGAAATAAAAACGATCTTTTATTAATGAGATTGGGTAATGTCATGGCGACCTAAAGTAACAGAAGTGTGGAAACACGTTTCTCTATTAATGAGATAACTTGTCGAGGAATCAAATGTGAAATTCCTCTTGTGAACATATAGAGAAAATCCACACCAACGGTGAATGATGAACACTGAAGAATCATCGGCGACATTGACGCACCCTGAGAACCGGACTAGAGATCAATGAACACTAATGGAATCCTCGTGAACAGATCACTCCAATGATGAATCTCCTCTAAGTAAGGTTTGTGTTTGTTTTAATTTCCTTTTTACCATTCTCCATTCTAAAATAATGAATGCAGATCAACTCACAAAGAGGTTGATATTTGGATCCATTTTTCTTGTGGGAGGGTGAATTTTTCTTGGGATTTGTGTATTTGGATTGATTAATTGTTTGATAGAAATACATTCCTAAACCTCCCCATGTTTAAACTCTAATGCGGAGGGCGTGGGCCGACACAAAAAAGGCTTGATCCCCTCCACCTTGTCCATTATTCATGGCCAAATCTCCAAGTTGATGGTGAGGTGATAGCGAGGCCTTAGTAGGAAAGGTGACACCCCATAGAGACCAGAGGCATAGAAAGTGTGAAGAACGGACCACCGGAGTGGACCAGTTTCTCTGCAGATGAACATTTCAGAACCAACAGTAGGGTGGTGACAGTCGTTGCTGGCCCACTGTAGTGGTTGTGGGTGGATGGAAGCGTTCCACGATAGCATGTTGAGGGGAAGAAGATGTGGCTTGTTCGGGCCACGGCGAGGTGGCTCATGGTGGACATAGCCACCCGACCATGTCAACAAAGCAGCTCATACATGTGGGCCATGGTCCCTCATTAGTATGCGGTTCAACCACCATGTGAGGGACCCAAAGTGTGGCCATTTTAGCCACGTGTGGTCCACTGCAATCCAAAGGTGCATGTGTTCATCTAGAGGAGAACCAGCCCGCTCTAGTGGGCTGGGTCAAGGCACAAAAATCGGGCCACAATGCAGACCTTATTGGTTTAATTCGGCCCGCTATCGGGGGTCGGGGTGGAGACAGAATTCCTACCCACTTTTTGGCCCATGTGGGGAACATACAAGCCCGCCTTTTTTGGTTCGGGCCGAATAAGACTAGGTCACCGGGCGACTCGTCTGGCTGGACCCCTAGCTAAACGGGGCTGAGTCTGGCAATACCCAATGGGCTGGGCCCACTGGCCATGCTGGACTATGCTGGCCCAAACCTGGACCAGGTTGGGTTGGGTCAGAATAATTAGGTCGGGTCTTGTGGGACCCACTGTTTGGGTTGGTTGGGTCGGTCCAACTGGGTAGGACTGGGCCCAGACGCAACCGGACTCTATTTACAAAAACGTGAATAACTCTCAATTCAGGCATCTGGTTGATAAGCTATTTCTGGAATTGGAACCCTCTAAGCGAGTCGGATCTTTTGGAATACTCAAAGAAGGATTTTATGGATTTGGGAATGTGATGAATGGATTTATTAGCGGTTTCTCCCATAATCAAGTTCACTATGTGTGGAGATCCTACGACTAACAAAGACCCACATACTACTGAAAAGAGACCCTATGTGGATAAGCTATGATGGCCCAATGGGAAGATACTCTATATGACTCAGTATGTCCATAGTACTCATTAGGTATGAGTACCATAGTAGTCCAGGACTAGTGGGAAGCGTCTATGTGTGACCTATCAAGCCCTCGGTGGGGAGCAGCTCTGTGTGACCCAACATACCCAAGATACTCAACAGGGATGAGCACCACAACAGCCCAAACTATCAATTATTGAGACTTATTTTCTTCCTTTATTTTCTTTAGATAATACCTAGTGTGAGATATCTTACTTCATGATCATGCTTCGTGATCATACTTTGTGGTTTTCTTCATGGATTGATTTGGGGTGTTTCCTTGTTGGTTTTGTGTCCCTACTGAGTATTTTATTACCCAACCCTGGACGGGCTTCACCTGCTTGTGGTGTGTCTAGTGGAGATGTCCGACAAATTGGCAGAGGACTTGGACACTGAAAACTAGGTGGTGCCTAGTGAGATCAGGCAAGCAGGACGTGCTTCTATAGCTTCTAGAAGATACTCTATACTTACCCATTAGGTGTGGTTTTCAACAGAAATATTTCCATTAATCTTTTACATACTCTTTTTTTGGTTTTATTTTTTTTGGTATGTATTCTGGCCCATTTACTTTTAGTTGTACCTTTACACTTAGTGGTTGTTTAGTTTCATGTATGTTCTCTTTTCCAGTTTTCTTGGGATGTTGTAGTGTGTGTGTGTGTGTGTGTAGGTACTCAATAAAATTCCCCCCACTTACTAGATGAAACCTTTGTCACTAGTCTCTAACCCCTGGCCATTGGGAGGCGGGATTGGGGGAGTCACGACATGGGCCCCTGGGGACAGTTCATGATAAAGTGGTATCTATGGTGGCCAGTTCTACCTCAAAGACTAGGAGTTTGTTGTTTTATTTTTGGGAAATAGTGTGAAATGTTTTGAGTTCTTATTTAAGGTTTGGGAGTCCAATGATGGTGTGGAAACCAACATATCCATACATCAGGACCATGAATTCTTCTTTTGGGATCTATACATAAAAATATGGGTTGCATGCATCATATAGTAATTGGGTGTTTCCTATTGTTCTTCAATTAGAGTTAGCTCACTGGGTATAATATATTGATTGTGGTATATATTGATCAGTTTTAGGATGCCTCCATGCATATAGACAGCTAGGGTTCTGATATGTGGTTGTGAGGACAAACATCCTAGTGATGAGGAATCGGTTCATGGACCAGTGCTTAATATGGCCCCGATGGGTGGTGCACCAGCGTTACGACCAATCACGGATCAGCAGTTACTACCGGGGTTAAAGATAGAGTAATCATGCATGCTCAACACCTTGAACGAGTTCCATAGATAGAGACCTCCCAGTTTTAGGGAATAGACATATCCTCATGCCATTGAGGACTGGCTGGAGGCAGTGATGTGGGTCTTCTGCTTAGTGAGAACACCACTTGACCAGATGGTGATCTTAACTACGACCCTTCTTTGGGTCTCGGCCGGGAGATGGGAGATTTTTTCCATTCAGACTCATGATGAGGCAACCCTCCCCTAGTATGACTTCAAGTGACTTTTCCAGGATGAGTTCTTCCCCACGACCTTGCGTTCAATGCGCATACATGTTCTTCATCACCTATAGTAAGGTAGCATGTTAGTGGCTGAGTACTTAGCAAGGTTTACAGACCTCTCCCTCTACTCAATGGACATGGTGAGTGACCCTTTCATCAGGGCTCAGACCATTGATTAGGGACTCTAATGGGAGATTAGGGCATCTATGATTTCCCTCAGCATCCCAACTCATGTTGGAGTGAGAGAGTAAGCTCTTCTAGTAGAGAGCTTCCTCGTAGAGTGGGCATCGATAGTGGGAGCTACTACTGAGATATAGGTGTCCTAATTTTCTATGGCGGACAGCCAACAGATGACGTAGAGATCTAAGAAGGCTAGATCATCTGGAGGGAGACCCCAGGACACATGATCATTGGTGCGCGGCCACTAGGGCAGCAGGGGTCAGCAGAGGAACAAGGTGTGCTACTCATGTGGAAGGTTGGGAATCATGGCTTGTGACTGCTCATCTCACCACATAGATGATCAGAAGATGGTTGAGGTACTGCAAAGGCAAGGGAAGAGGTTCCGGTGAGGAGGTCCATAGGGTGGAAGATGTGGCAGGGGAGAAGGCTAAGCCGCGGGTGGTGGGTGACAGTTCGAGGTACTACCATTGTACCCCTAGTAGGTACACCCTGAACTTAGGAATCATGTGGATAGTGGCGAGCTCAGTATCAATCAGTGGTGTCCTATGACCATGGCTCCTTGGAAATGATTATAGGTATGATCTTTGTCTTCTCCACCTTATCTATAGTTTTTATAGACATAGGTGTATGTCACTCTTTCCTTGTGATAGAACTTATTCGAGGATCAGACATTTAGGTGGATTTGTTGGATCAGTCATTCTGATTATAGACTCATACAAGAGTAGATTCGATGATTACACACTAGTGTGGGCAGTGTGAGATTACTCTTGGAGGTGAGTGCTTTGGCTAGGATCTCCTAGTAGTGGCGTCAAGTCCTTAAGATATCATATTGGTTATGGACACTTTATCCGTAGTTCATGCTCAGATCAACTGTATTGGGTGTATAGTGCGGTGTGCCCTCACATATGGAACTAGGATTTCCTTCACCAGTGAGAAGTGAACTCTTGTAGCGCAGGACATACTTTCTTTGGAGAGGGTGCAGCCGATCACTCACTAATTAGCTAGCCTCACCCTTAGTGTGGTGGATGAGAGGAGTATGATATTTCCTATAGTGATGGATGAGTATGAATAAATCCTTCCTAATGATATTTTGGGACTACCTCCTCATAGTTTGGTAGACTATTCCCATGTTGTGTACCCAAGGATGACACCAAAATCCACATAGACATATCATATGGCTCCCGCGGAGTTCTGTGAGTTTAGGGTACAACTGGTGGACTTGTAGGAGAAGGGATTCATGAGCCCCAACATTTCTCCATTGGCATCCCCAGTATTGTTTTCCATGAAATAAAATGGAAGATTGAGGCTATTTACAGACTACTGGTTCCTAAACTAGGTGACCATGAAGAATAAATATCCACTTCTAAGAATTGATGTCGTCTTAGACTAACTTAAAGGAGCGAGGTCGTTCTCCAATATAGACATCAGATCATGCTTTCACCAACATCAGTAATGAGATGATGATATACCAAATAAAACCTTCAGATTCTTTTATGGCCACTACAAGTTCTTGTTGATGCCCTCTGGAATGAAAAATGCCCCAACAATGTTCATGGTAGTCTTGAATAGGATCTTCCAGCCTTACCTAGATCGTTTCATGGTGGTATTCATTGATGACATGATGGGGACTTCAGCCTCAGAAGACGATCATGCTACACACATATGGATAGTTCTGGATACACTCCGATATCACCATCTATAGAGTAAGCTCTCAAAGTTCCAATTCTGGATTTGGGAGATCCACATTTTGGGACACATCATCTCATATACTAAAGTTGACGTGGATCCGGAAAAGGTAGCGGATGTTATTTCTTGGGAGACACCCGGGAGCATGAATCAGGTGTGGAGTTTGTTTGGGTTTGTTGGATACTACTAGATGTTTGTGCCTAACTTTTTTAAATTAGTAGCACCTTAATCAGTTTTGAATAAAGGTACATCCCATCATGTGGATGGAGAAGTGCTAGCAGAATTTCCTAGAGCTGAGGCGGAGACTGGGGATTGCACCCATATTGAGACTTCCAGAAGAGGATGTCGGGTATGTAGTCTTTTATGATGCATCAAGGATAGGACTGGGTTGTGTCCTGATGTAGTAGAGAATAGTGATCACCTACGGCTCACAACATTTGAGGTAGCATGAGCAGAACTATGTTAACCTTAACCTGGAGTTAACAGTATTGGTCTTTTCCTTGAAGATGATGTTGCACTAATTAATGGGTGAACGGTTTATGGTATACTCCGACCACAAGAGCCTCAGGTATATATTATACCATAAGGACCTAAACATGAGGAAATGGTGATGCCTAGAGTTACTTCAGGACTATGAATTTGATATATTATATACACCTTGGAAATGGAATGTGGTAGTTGAAGAGCTCAGTAGGAGGTCCGTTTTGTTGCTTTTCAGTGAGGAGACGGTGTTGCTAGCCAGGATGTAGATATCCTTATTGGATGATGATGGATCATCTTACCTTCATTCGATGAATTTAACTCTCCTTTTCTGATAGTGAGTTTGGGAGGCACAGCTTGTGGGTGTTGATTGCGAGTCCCGACATGCTCAGTTTTCCTCAGGACAGGCTCATGATGGATTTTTTATAGGTGTTGAGCACTTCATCCATTTAAGAGATAAGAAAATAGTACTAGTGGAATTGAGAGAGTATATTTTTAAGTAATTCCATACCTCCCCCTTGACGGTACATCATGTAGTAGTAATGATGTATAAGGATCTATGACATCAGTACTGGTGGCCAGGGATGAAGAAAGTAGTGGCTGAGTTCATTTCATGATGCCTCATTTTTCAACAAGTGAAGGACGAGCATCAGGTTCCAGGAGGATTGGAATAGCCCCTTGATGTACTGGAGTAGAAGTGGGATGGTATATCGAAGGAATTCATGATGGCCATACCATCCATATCCAAGGTACACGATTCTATCTAGGTGATCATTGAACGACTCACCAAGTCAGATCACTTTATACACATCTTGGACTAGGGATCGGTAGAGGGATTGGGAAAACTCCATATAAAGGACATAGTGCCGCTTCAAGGGGATCCCTCAACAATCATCTAAGATCGTGATTCCCGCTTCACATCTCTACTTTGGAAGGGATTACAGGATGCGTTCGAGACTCAACCACACTTGAGCACATCTGTTCACCCACATGCTGATGGTTAGACGTAGTGTACCATACATACCTTGGAGGACATGTTTCATGCTAGTGTACTCAATTTTAGTCATAGTTGGGAGGACCGCCTACCATGGGTGGAGTTTACATAAAACAATAGTCAACACACCACCATTGGCATGGTATAGTTCTAGGCTTTGTATAGGCAGCCTTATAGATCACCTCTATGTTGGAAAGACCAAGGGGAGTCAGCACTCATGGGTCCAAAGTTGGTACGGTCTACCACTTAAAAGATTCAAATCATCTAGGAGAAAATTATGACTCCACAGAGTAGGCAGAAATCATTTGCTGATAGAGGATGAATACCCTTGGAGTTCAAGGAGGTAGACCTTGTTTTCCAATGGGTCTCACTCCGAGTGAGATTGTGGAGATTTGGCTGGGGTTGGAAGTTATCTATGGGGTTCATCAGACCTTTCGAGGTTCTAATCATAGTTTCCGAGGTTGGGTACCGCGAAGCTCTCCCCATATAGATGGATTGGGTGCATGATGTTTTCCATGTGTCACTACTTAGGAGGTACGCGCATGATCCATCACACATCATCGACTGGGGTGAGATGTACATTGATTATGGGGTGACGTTTTTGGACTTCCTAGTGGTGATAGAGGATCGATAAGAGTGGGCCCTTTGTGGATGGTTGATTCCTATGGTTCACGTTCAGTGGCAGCATGGGAACCTCTAACAGAGAACATGGGAGCGGAAGGCTCATATTTGTGCTCAGTACCCCCATTTGTTCATTTATATTTGTTGAAGATTATAGGGATGTAAATCCCAAAAGGTGGGGGTAATATAATGTCCTATAAATTAAATGCATTTTAAAAAAATTGATATGGGATTATTTCAAGACTAGACACTTTAACGCACCTAATTCCAAGACCCGGTGAACCTGAAATAGAATTTTGATCTTTTTCTATGTTCATTTAAGTAAATATGTGAGAGGGTTTTTCTAACATTTAAACTAATGGTTTGATCAAAAATCTAGGGGAATCGTTCAACTCAGAACATCGGAATTTTCCTAAAAAGGACATAACATTGACCAGTGAGAGTCGACCCGAATGGAGAGTTTTGGGAATTTTTGGGAAAAAATAACTTAATTTTTTTTATTTTCCTTTTCTCACTGTTGAGTAGTGTTATTCTAACACTGTGGTACGACGAGGAGGAGGCAATGATCACCTTTAATGGGACTCTTTAACGAAAGTGAAATAGACATGTTGTTTCCTTGATGAAAGAACGTAATGATGTGGCGACGTAGTGTAACTGAAATTGTGAGATGTGTTTCTCTATTAATGAGATAACATGTTGGGGAATAAAACGTGGAATTCCTATGATGAACCTACCAAGAAAATCCTCTCCATTGACGAAAAATGAATGTGGGAGAATCTCTAGCGACATCGACGCACCCTGTAAATGTAACACCCTGAGATTTTATCAAAAATATTCTTTTAATTTCATTAAATGTCTTGTGTTTTATGCTACAACAAGATTACCTTGCTCTATATGCAACACCGTATTAGCTTGCAGTATATGCAACACTATTCTTGGATCGTGTTACACACAATTTTGATAATAGTTATTCTACGCAACATTGAGTATATATATATATATATATATATATATTCAATGTATAAATGAAATATGGTTGGATTCTGTTATACAAAACAACGAAGGATTATTTCACAACAGGCAACCCTGACTTGGCTTACATTACACACAATCACGACCTTCCTCGATAGCGTGTGTTGTACGTAATACCGGGTTTTACTAAACAACGATATATTATTATAATATTATTATGAACTAGCCGTTATGAATATTACTAACTAAATTTTGAATTTTATAACATTATTATTCATCTTACACATTTTCTAGAACATGGTATAAGAACAAAATAAATTTTTGGGGTAAAATAAGTATTTTTCAAAAAAATGCAGTTTTGCCGCCTTTTGATGGCGCACCCACATTAAATTTATTTTTTGACAAGTTTATAAGTTCCATTTTACAAAATAAAATTATTCTTTGGAATAAAGAAATAAAAATTTACTTTGGATAAATATTTCATTTTATTCTGATGAATTTCATATTTTAATGAATAGTAAAAACACGCTATATTTTAATTAAAAACAACTTTTTTCATCATAATATCGTATGTGGTTAAATTATAATATTGAATGGGTTTAAAGTATAAATAGAATATATTTTTACCATTTAATATAATGTATGTCATTAGCATTGATTTTACCTTGAATTCGTAGGTTAAATCAATTCAATCTTTTGCAATGTTTTAAAGAAAAACCCGTTTTGTTTCGACAACGGGATTAATTTTAATTAAATTTCTGAAACTTTTGTGTATTGAATTTGGAAAAATGGATTCCATATTTGGAATCAGTGGGTGAAAATTATGTTAATAAGCTACTTTTTATTTTTGGGCATTATGAATAGTAACTGCGGTAAATTTTATTTACTATAGTTAAAGGTAAATCGGGTAATTAAGGGTAAATATAAGATTATAAAATTACCCTAACAATTGGAAAAATCCTATTGTATGACTAAAAGTCAACCCATATCACCTAAGGGTCGGATTGGATTCATTTAATGGACTTTTTTCCATGAAAATAATTTAATTATTATTAAAACCAAAGAAAGTGACAACATTTCACTCTCTTAAATACTATAAGTATAATAATTTTAAGTTAGTGATAAACTTTATGAAACTTAGAACATTAATAGTCTACAGAAATATATCAAAATTATCTATATCATGTGAATTTATTTATAATTTTTTGGGATTAAATAATTATCATTAATTTTCACACAATAGTGATGCAGAAATTATTTATCTAGTGAAAAATCAAGAATATAGTTTTTATTAAACTAATAGTGACCATAAAAGGCAAAAAAACCCTGACCAAAACTTATTGGTCATGTAAATTATAAACTATAATCATCCAATGGTCGAATATTTGACCATTTGGAGTCTTATACAAGCAATTATGACACTTATATTATTTTATTTTAAATGATGCCAAAGTTGTCACCTTCATAATTTAATAAATATAACAGTTTAAATATTGTGATTTTAAGATGATAAATTCGAGTAAAAGTATTATTGTGAAAGTTAATATATTTATATTCATTATAGGATTTTATTTTAAATTTTTATTCAACAAATCAGTATATTAAATAATTATACAAAAATGTTTTAGTAATTATTTTATTAAGAGATAAACCAAATAAATGGTTTTAAAAATAATAAAATAAATATTATAAGAACTATTTAATGTGATCCACTAATTTTATAGATACATATGACCTTTTATGAATCTATTAAAGCTTTTATTTCGAACATATCTCTTGTATATATTCAAATAAATGAATAGTGTCAAAATTGACACTATTGTAATTTTATAAAAATAACATATTATAAAATTGATTAAAAATCACAAAAATATTTAAAA
The DNA here is from genome assembly GCA_963277665.1 of Viscum album. Lineage (NCBI taxonomy): Eukaryota > Viridiplantae > Streptophyta > Magnoliopsida > Santalales > Viscaceae > Viscum > Viscum album. The sequence goes on from OY728121.1 coordinate 2,066,396,161, forward strand.
ATTATAAATTTAACTTTATATGGTCTATAATGTTATAAAGTAAACAATTATAGAAAATTCACAACAAATAAGTAATTATTTGTTATAATTTAAAATTTAGAATTTTATTACCACAAATAAACTTATATAGATTAAATAAGGATAAATCAAAATGATAAGGCTTAAAATAAGATCCAAATATGTATAAATTTGATTTTTTGATGATATTAAAACCCTATATCATCTTATATTCTATTATGAGTCATTTTTGGAGGTTTTTAAGTGGAGTTAGATTTATTATAAATTAATATATTTAAGAATTCCAAAGGTGCCCCTCTCCTCCCTTATAAAAGGGCACCTCCTCCCTCTCCTACTCACACCAATTTGAGCCTTAAAGATCGGACAACCCCAGCCAAATTATCTTCTCCACTTCCCTAGAAACATCCTAGAGGTTCTGGTCTACTTTAAATACCAATCTTAGTGCCCTAAGAGGAGGTTTCAAAGAGGGGTATCGAAGAAGAGGTAATTTCTTCTCCCGATTCATTCAAGCTTATTTCTTCTTTAACTTCTTCTTATTTAGTTGTTTAATTATAAAGTAATAACATCAGTATCACTAATATACTGATTTGTTATTATAAATATGAAACAACCCCATTTCACCTTCTATCCGTCCTACGAAAAACAAAATCACCGCACGTGCGTACGTACGGAATACCGTCTCCACGCCGTGGTGTAATCTGTTTTTCCACCAACACCTTACATGGATGGGTATAATGGTGTAAAGAATAACTATACATAGTTATTATAACATCATACTGATTCTGATATATTTTATCATCCACTCCAATTCAATTCAATAATTATGGAAACGATATCATCGCTCGTGCATACGTACGGACTACCGTCTCCACGATGCGATGAGATTCATTCTCCATGTTAACAATTTAAAAATGATTATAAAGTATATATAAGAAATAATAATTAAATATATGAAATTATAAAGCTTCTGGATTTATGTATATATGTATGTCATCTACTTAATTCCATTCAACTCAATAAGGAAACGAAAACAGCGTTCATGCGTACGTACGGCCTACCGTCTCCATGAACGGTGTCTTTATTTCCATTTATTGATCTATTATATATATGTATATTATGAATATATATTATATATAAATCATTTTTTATATTCTAGAATTATGTAATCATGATCTAAGTAATCATGTGAATAATTACAAGTCAAAACACGGATGACAAATGAAAAGATTTTACCCAAAACGCTCTTTAACATGGAATTTACAAAAGAACGGGTAAAATAAAGTCATAAGTGAACCATATATGATATCATAATAATGAGTATGATTCTAGAATAAGTAAATGACATTATTTAAATCATTATACAGGAGGTTCGGACACTTACGAAGTAAATCGGACCTAAGGTAAGGGATAATTTTTCAAATCTCATTTTTATCCGAGATTGCATATTCATAAGTATTTACTAGGGTTATTTATATCTTCCATGTCCATGTTTTATAAAAGTGTTTTCATGTATGTTTAAAGTCCTTTTTACCCATTTTTTACTTTTACTACATGCTATGTATGGAATCTTTCTCTTACGAGGTACTTTTTGACTTTTCCGACAAAAATACGAGGAGATTGTTATTTTTAACTTATACGGCACGAACGGATTTTTATGGATTTATAAAGCCTTATTTTCATGAAGATTCCTCCAAAATATTTCATGAATATTTTCAAAAAAAACCTTTTCTTCTAAAATTTCATGACATTTTGTGAAAAGAAAATGATTTTGACGAAAAAAGGATATTTTCCTCAACAATTCATTTCAAGTGTATTATCAAAACCATTTTCATCTAAGATGACATTATTATACATGTGTATTTTTCAAGTATCATGTATCTATGATTTACATGGTTTCACTTTTCTTATGTTGATATATCCATTTGTTTTACATGGATTATGTGATGATGGGATGATGTTTATGAAACCCATTTTATTCTTTGGGTTATGATGAATGTTTCAAGTTTATTTTGTGTCACAAGTAAGAATGATTTCATTATGAGATGGGTGGGACCTATATCTCCCTCCAATTCATTGGGTAATGATTTTATATCTCATGAGATAGACATGGCTGGAATGGTAAGTTAATTCGGTTCAGTGTTACAGGACTAAAACGAGGAGTGAACTCGATTCAGAATGGGACTTTGTCCACTAAGATGGTCTTGGCAGGAATGCCTTGGCTACTATGGAAATCATTACATGTGCTTAATGGATGCCACAATTACATGTTTTATTCCCATGATATTTTATAATTATTTATGTTCCATTATGGTCTATGCCTTATGTACTTCCATGTTTTATGTCATTGCTCAAGATTTTTAATGTTCATATTTTTTTAAGTTCAAATGTATATGGTATGTTTTATTTTATCCATGCTTACCCTTACTGAGCATTTGAGCTCACCCTTTTTATGTTTTATTTTCCCAGGATATAAAGAATGGTTTTAGGTAAGAAAAAAAAAGGGAAGATCTTCATGGGAGATGTTGAAGATCTTTGACCACGATTAGAAGATTATATTATGAGTTTCCAAAGACACTAAAATATTACGATCTTTGTGTGTCTGTTTTTGTTATGTATTAAGTATTCCGAAAAAGTAATGTAATTTCCATGTACGTCAAGCTTTGGGTCTCTAAAGTTGGTATCAGAGGAAAGGTTTAGTCAACCTTTGGAAACTAGGATGCGAAAACAGTAGTGTGATCCCTAGAGATATTTCTAAGGTATGTCTAGGGATGTCCCTAAGGATATGTATATGTATAGGATATAGTCCTAGAACTACGATAACGATCTTAGAATTTAACCTAAGATGTTAGATATTCAGGGTGCCTCCCCTTTACTATGTTATTTTCCCTAGCATGAATTTTTCCTCTCACACTATTCTTTCTGGGTTTTAGAAAATGGCTGGAAATAGGAAGATTCATGATAATGGAGGATATGACAGACAATGGAATGATTTTCTTCATGAGAAACCAAATGAAACGGGATCTGGAAGTCCAAACATCTTTATTATGCCTAATCAGCAATCTCATAATATGATCAATAATCTCAACTTTGGTAAGTTTTCCAACTCAGATAATAAGAGAAATATGGAGTTTCATGATGATCATAGAGGAAATAAAGTTCAATTTCCCTCATGTAAATCATGTGGGAAGAGGCATCAGGGAGATTGTTTCAAAGGAACTAGAAGATTCTTTGGGTTTGGAAAAGAAGGACACAAAGCTAGTAAGTGAAAAGGAAAAGGTTCATTTAACACCATGGACAAGGATAATGGTATTGCTACGACATCAACAATGATTAGATGTTTTAAATGTGGAATGTACAGGCATTATTCAAACCAATGCCCTAATGGAAAATCTCATGAAGAGACTCAGCATGGTCATATCGGTAGTATTTATGTGGATGATGATGAGGATACTACAAATGATATATGAGGTGAAAGAAGTGTTGAAGCTCAGTCGGTTGTTTTAGAAGGTAGTGGAATGATTGTATGTTTATCAAGAGTTATGTTGTATAGTTAATGGTACTATGGAATAAAGAATCATCTAAGGATTGTTACACTATTGTTTTTCCTAAAAGTATTTGAATGTATAGGTTGAATGGTACCAGTAACCACGTAATGTTATTCAGATATTTTTGTAAAGTAGATGATATGTGCATAATGAAGGAATAAGAAGATAATCAGATGTTTGATTGTATTCATGAGCTCATGATTGATATAAGGAATAAGTGATATCATGGTTTGAGTATATAGAATTTTGAGGATTTTGGTATGTGGAAAGTGTTAACTTTTAACTGCATTCATGTTTTCACTAATGTTCAATGGGTATTCATTTTTCAAGAGAATACATGATTAAGGCCTTAGAATGTTTGGAATGTGACCAACAGGACATATCTTATGATATATGGGGATCAACGATGGTATTAAATCTCTAGTAATCGTTTTCACTATATTATGAGAGTGGACTGCAGTATTATGGATAAGCCTAAAGATTGGAATGGATTATGTTGGACATAAGTTAGTATTGTTTAAGGATAGAAGTTTTTTCGATATTATTGATGGGATGTTATGGTAATATAGTTTTAGAAAAAGAACAACCTCCAGGACGCGCGACAACCCATCGCGTCGGACAAGGCTGTGAGAATCGAAACCACAACCGAAGTGCGACTGACCTTTATCGCATACCACTGGCCTACAGGAAGTCCCTGGTTAGTAGAAACTAGTTTTATTTTATTAAGTGGTATGATATATGAAGTATAAGTTCATTTTTGGAACCATATACAATTAATAAGATGGACTTATAACTTTTTCTAACCTTTTGTTTGAAAGAGATGGAATGACCCATCTTTCTATCACATGATCTGCTAACACATCACAAATTACAAATTCAACTTCATTTCTTTACGGGATGAAGTGGAAATTGTTCAATTCATGAACAACAGTAAGATTGTTCCAAAATAATACAAGTGTTTCTTTTAATTCATCAACTTTAGGGAAATGATCTTGAAAACCAAAAATGTTGTCCTAGTTCCCTTATATCCGATGAATCAGATGGTACCTTAGATCATCACAAATCAATAGCTTTGTCATTGATGGCTTTTTCATAGCCATGTTCTCTACCACTCTCCATCAGAACATGATGGTTATATTTTTCTTCCATATCCATATTTTCACCTATGTCCTCCTACTTGGAAGCCCAGTGATGAGTTAATTTGGGTAACCATTACATTTTATACTTTAGTTTTTAAAGCCATGTTTTGGTATTCCTTTTTACGATGTGGGTTTCTATTAAACAAACTTTCGAGTAGTAAACCATTTATATCCCCGAAAAATTTCGAGGGAGAAATTCATTTTAACGGGGTAGAATGTAACACCCCGAGATTTTATGAAAAATATTCTTCTAATTTCATTAAATGTCTTGTGTTGTATGCTACACCAAGATTACCTTGCGCTATACGCAACACCGTATTAGCTTGCAGTATACACAACACTATTCTTGGATCGTGTTACACACAATTTTGATAATAGTTATTCTACGCAACATTGAGTATATATATATATATATATATATATATTCAATGTATAAATGAAATATGGTTGGATTCTGTTATACGAAGCAACGAAGGATTCTTTCACAACACGCAACCCTGACTTGGCTTGCATTACACGCAATCGCGACCTTCCACGATAGCGTGTGTTGTACGCAATACCGGGTTTTACTAAACAACGATATATTATTATAATATTATTATGAACTAGCCGTTATGAATAGTATTAACTAAATTTTGAATTTTATAACATTATTATTCATCTTACACATTTTCTAGAACATAGTATAAGAACAAAATAAATTTTTCAGGTAAAATAATTATTTTTCAAAAAATGCAGTTTTGCCGCCTTTTGATGGTGCACCCACTTTAAATCTAGTTTTTAATGTGTTTATAAGTTCCATTTGACAAAATAAAATTATTCTTTGGAATCAAGAAATAAAAATTTACCTTGGATAAATTTTTCATTTTATTCTGATGAGTTTCATATTTTAATGAATAGTAAAAACACGCTATATTTTAATTAAAAACAACTTTTTTCATTGTAATATATTATGTGGTTAAATTATAATATTTAATGGGACTAAAGTATAAATAGAATATATTTTTACCATTTAATATAATTTATGTCATTAGCATTGATTTTACCTTGAATTCGTAGGTTAAATCAATTCAATCTTTTATAATGTTTTAAAGAAAAACCTATTTTCTTTCTACAACGGGATTAATTTTAATTTAATTTCTGAAAATTTTGTGTATTGAATTTGGAAAATGGATTCCATATTTGGAATCAGTGGGTCCAAATTATGTTAATAAGCGACTTTTTATTTTTGGGCATTGTGAATAGTAACTACGGTAAATTTTATGTACTATAGTTAAAGGTAAATCGAGTAATTAAGGGTAAATATAAGATTATAAAATTACCCTAACACTTGGAAAAATCCTATTGGATGACTAAAAGGCGACCCATATGACCTAAGGGTCGTATTATATTCATTTAATGGCCTTTTTTCAATGAAAATAATTTAATTATTATTAAAACCAAAGAAAGTGACAACATGTCACTCTCTTAAATACTATAAGTATAATAATTTTAAGTTAGTGATAAAATTCACGAAACTTCGAACATTAATAGTCTACAGAAATCTAAAAAAATTATCTACATCATGAGAATTTATTTAGAATTTTTTTGGGATTAAATAATTAGCATTAATTGTGACACAATAGTGATGCAGAAATTATTTATCTTGTGAAAAATCAAGAATATAGTTTTTATTAAACTAATAGTGACCATAAAAGGCACAAAACCCTGACCAAAACTTATTGGTCATGTAAATATAAACTATAATCATCCAATGGTCGAATATTTGACCATTTGGAGTCTTATACAAGAAATTATGACACTTATATTATTTTATTTAAAATGATTCCAAAGTTGTCACCTTCATAATTTAATAAATATAACAATTTAAATATTGTGATTTTAAGATGATAAATTCTAGTCAAAGTATTATTGTGAAAGGTAATAGATTTATCTTCATAATAGGATTTTATTTTAAATTTTTATGCAACAAATCAGTATATTAAATAATTATACAAAAATGTTGTAGTAATTATTTTATTAAGAGATAAACCAAATAAATGGTTTTAAAAATAATTAAATAAATTTTATATAAACTATTTAATGTGATCCACTAATTTTATAGATACATATGACCGTTTATGAATCTGTTAAAGCTTTTAGTTCGAACATATCTTCTGTATATATTCAAATAAATGAATAGTGTCAAAATTGACACTATTGTTATTTTATAAACATAACATATTATAAAATTGTTTAAAAATCACAAAAATATTTAAAAATTATAAATTTAAATTTATATGGTCTATAATTTTATAAAGTAAACAATTATGGAAAATTCAAAACAAATAAGTAAGTATTTGTTATAATTTAAAATTTTGAATTTTATTACCACAAATAAACTTAAATAGATTAAATAAGGATAAATCAAAATGATAAAGTTTAAAATAAGATCCAAACATGTATAAATTTGATTTTTTGATGAAATTAAAACCCTATCACATCTAATCTTAGAATATGAGTCATTTTTGGAGGTTTTTATGTTGGGTTAGTTTTATTATAAACTAATATATTTAAGAATTCCAAAGGTGCCCCTCTCCTCCCTTATAAAAGGGCACCTCCTCCCTCTCCTCCTCACACCAATTTGAGCCTTCAAGATCGGCCAGACCCTGCCAAATTATCTTCTCCACTTCCCTAGAAACATCCTAGAGGTTCTGGTCTTCTTTAAAGATCAATATTAGTGCCCTAAGAGGAGGTTTCAAAGAGGTGTATCGAAGAATAGGTAATTTCTTCTCCTGATTCTTTCAAGCTTCTTTCTTCTTCACCTTTTTATTATTTAGTTGTTTCATTATAAAGTAATAACATAAGTATCACTAATATACTGATTTGTTTTTATAAATATGAAACAACCCCATTTCACCTTCTATCCATCCCACGGAATACAAAATCACCGTGCGTGCGTACGTACGGAATACCGTCTCCACGCCGTGGTGTAATCTGTTTTTACACCAACACCTTACATGGATGTATATAATGGTGTAAAGAATAACTATACATAGTTATTATAACATCATACTGATTCTGATATATTTTATCATCAACTCCAATTCAATTCAATAATTATGGAAACAATATCATCGCTCGTGCGTACGTACGGACTACCGTCTCCACGACGCGATGAGATTCATTCTCCATTTTAACCATTTAAGAATGATTATAAAGTATATATAAGAAATAATAATTAAATATATGAAATTATAAAGATACTGGATTTATTTATATATGTATGTCATCTACTTAATTCCATTCAACTTAAAAATGAAACGAAAACAGCGTTCATGCGTACGTACGGCCTACCGTCTCCATGAACGGTGTATTTATTTCAATTTATCGATCTATTATATATATGTATATTATGAATATATATTATATATAAATCATGTTTTATATTCTGGAATTATGTTATCGTGATCTAAGTAATCATATGAATAATTACAAGTCAAAACACGGACGACAAATGAAACTATTTTACGCAAAACGCTCTTTAACATGGAATTTACAAAAGAACGGGTAAAATATAGTCATAAGTGAACCATATATGATATCATAACAATGAGTATGATTGTCTAATAAGTAAATGACATTATTTAAATCATTATACATGAGGTTCGGACACTTACGAAGAAAATCGTACCTAAGGAAAGGGATAATTTTGCAAATCTCATTTTTTTCCGAGATTGCATATTCGTAAGTATTTACTGGGGTTATTTCTATCATCCATGTCCATGTTTTATAAAAGTGTTTTCATGTATGTTTAAAGTCATTTTTACCCATTTTTTGACTTTTACTTCATGGTATGTATGGAATATTTCTGTTACGAGGTACTTTTTGACTTTTCCGACAAAAGTACGAGGAGAATGTTATTTTTAACTTATACGGAATGAACGGATTTTTATGGTTTTATAAAGCCTTATTTTCATGAAGATTCCTACAAAATATTTCATGACTATTTTCAACAAAAACCTTTTCTTCTAAAATTTCATGACATTTTGTGAAAAGAAAATGATTTTGATGAAAAAAGGATATTTTCCTCAAGAATTCATTTCAAGTGTATTATCAAAACCATTTTAATCTAAGATGACATTATTATACATGTGTATGTTTCAAGTATCATGTCTCTATGATTTACATGGTTTCAATTTTCTTATGTTGATATATCCATTTGTTTTACATTGATTTTGTGATGATGGGATGATGTTTATGAAACCCATTTTATTCTTCGGGTTATGATGAATGTTTCAAGTTTATTTTGTGGCACAAGTAAGAATGATTTCATTATGAGATGGGTGGGACCTATATCTCCCTCCAATTCATTGGGTAAAGATTTTATATCTCATGAGATAGACATTGCTAGAACGGTAAGTTAATCCGGTTCAGTGTTACAGGACTAAAACGAGGAGTGAACTCGATTCAGAATGGGACTTTGTCCACTAAGGTGGTTTTGGCAGCAATGCCTTGGCTACTATGGAAATCATTACATTTGCTTAATGGATGCCACAATTAGATGTTTTATTCCCATGCAATTTTATCATGATTTATGTTCCATTATGGTCTATGCCTTATGTACTTCCATGTTTTATGTCGTTGCTCCAGATTTTTAATGTTCATGTTTTTTTTAAGTTCTAATGTATATGGTATGTTTTATTTTATCCATTCTTACCCTTACTGAGCATTTGAGATCACCCTTTTTATGTTTTCTTTTCCCAGGATATAAAGAAAGGTTTTAGGTAAGAAAAAAAGGGGAAGATCTTTATGGGAGATGTTGAAGATCTTTCACCACGATTAGAAGATTATATTCCGAGTTTCCAAAGACACTAAAATATTAGGATCCTTGTGTGTCTGTTTTTTGTTATGTATTAAGTATTCCGCAAAAGTAATTTAATTTCCATGTACGTCAAGCTTTGGGTCTCTACAGTAAACAAGACTGAAGTGGGACGAATGCCAACGGAATCCCTACGAACGGATCGCTCCAACAACGAACCTCCTCCCAGAAGTGGTTGTGTTTGTTTTAATTTCCTTTTTTTGTTCTTCATTCTAAACTGACTAATGTGAATCAACCCATGAACAAGTTGATCCATGGATCGCTCATTCTTGCAGGAGGGTTCCTTTTTATTAGGATTCATGTATCGGGATTGATTAATTGTTTGATATAACTCCAATCCTAATCATCACCATCTTTAACATTAATGTGAAGGGTGAGGTCAGACACAAAGAAGGCACAAGCCCCTCCGCCTTGTGCATTCATTGTGGAAAAATATCAATGTTGATAGCGAGGCAATTTCAAGGACATAAAAGGGAATGTGGAACCCCAGGGAGATCAGAGTCGCAGAAGGCGTGAAGAACAGACCACCGAAGCGGACCTTGTGGTCCACAGAAGAACCCATCAGCATGCCAAGAGGGAGTGCTAGTGGGCAGCATCTATGGATTTCTCCGGGTGTAGAGAGCTGGTAGGAGCTTCCAGCAATGGTCGGCACTTTCCGGTGACGGAAGTGGCCTCGTGAGCACGCCGACGAAGTGGACCATTCCTGCGGGTCACGGTCCCTCACGGTAAAGTGGTCCACTGACCATGTGTGGGACCCAAAACATGGCTGAATTAGCTGGTCGCAGCATGCGGAAAGCAGGACACCCATGCATCTGGTAGGAGAAGAACCGGCCTGCACTCGCAGGCCCGTCAGAGGAGACTGGTCCAGCAGGTGGGCTAGATCGGGGCATGCAAACTAGGTCGCGGCATGTCCCGGGTTGGTTTGTGGTGTCCCTAGCGGGGAAAAGATCGTCCCACTGCTTTTGGGATTTCCAAATAAGACAGGGTCACCAGGTGACCTAGTGGGCTGGACCCCCAGCCAAACCGGTCTTGGTCTAACAAGGCCCAAAGGGCCAAGCCCACTGTCCAGGTAGGACCGGGCTGGCCCGGATCAGAACCATGTTGTGTTAGGTATGTAGAATTGAACCAGGTCATGTGGGGCCCATGGGTCTGCTTGGTTGGGTCGGTCCAACCAGGTTAGACCAGGCCCAGATGCAACCGAACCCTATTTACTAAAACACCAATCTCTATCAAACCGAACATCTGATTGAATAGCTGTTTGCGGCGTTGGAACCCTCATGGTGAGGCGGATCATTTGGAAAACTCTAAAAAGTCTATAATGGTTGTTTGAATATGATGAATGGATTGAGAAGCAGTTTCTCCCAGAATCAAGTACACTACGTGCAATGATCTTATGATTGAGTGAAACCCAAAAAAATTCTGACAAACAAACCTATGTGGATTAGCTACGATGGCCTAGTGGGAAGCTTCTCTGTGTGACCCGAAAGGCCCACGGTGGGGAGCGGCTCTGTGTGACCTAAAAGACCGATGTTACTCATCATGGATGAGTGACTTTGTTTGTTGTCTAAGGTGGGAAGTTGCTCTATGTGGCCCGATAGGCCCATGGTGGGGGTTGGCTCTTTGTGAACCAGCATACCCATGATACTCATCAAGGATAAGTACCATAGAAGTCCAAAACTATTGGGATGCAGCTCTATGTGACCCGATAGGCCCACGGTGGGGAGTATCTCAATGTGTCCCAGCATACCCACATTAATCATTAGGGATGAGCACCACAATAGCCCAAGATGTCCAGTATTGTGACTGATGGTCTTGATTTCTTTTCTCTAGATTTAACATACTGTGAGATTTCATGCTTTTTGATCATGCTTCATGATCATACTTCTTGGTTTGCTTCGTGGATTTATTTTTGGTCTTTCCTTGTTGGTTTGGGGTCCCTAATGAGTATTTTGTTACTCACCCCAAAACGGGCTTCCCCTGCATGTGTTGTTTCAGATGCAAATGACTGATGACATGGCGGAGGATATAGTCGCCCATGACTAGTTAGTGCCCAGTGAGATCATGCAAGAAGGACATGCTTCTACAGTTTCTGAAATGTACTCTATACTTACCCATCAGGTGGGGTTTTCAGGGGATGACTTTCCATCGATCTTGTACATACTCTTGTTACATTTTTCATTTTTTGGTTTGTATTCATTCCCATTTATTTTTAGTTGTACCTCTATGCTCTGTGGTTTTTTAATAAATGAATGTTGACTTTTCCAGTTTTCATGGGATGAGGTTGTATGTGTGTGTGAACAGATACTAAGGAAAATTCCTATAACTTGCAGTTTGACACCTTTGGCACTAGTTGACAACCTCAATCCATCGGGTCGTGGGCTTGTGGGATTCCCATAACAGGCCCAAGGGGATGGGTCATGACAACATGAGAATTCCCTTTTTCTATTGGCTTGAGAGGTTTCAGAAGTCGCTATTCAACATTAACAATTATATTTGGGCACTAATTAGCACAATTCCCATTTTCCATACACATGAATCATTGATGTGTGGGAGGGTCATTTTGTGCATCCTTCTCATTATTCGAATCAATAGTGAAATTTTCCCCATAAATTATGCATTCAATTTCTTGATTAACATCTTTCCCACACTGAAAAAAAAATTATTATCCCCATTAGTACAATTCCCTCCATGTTTCTTTCCATACTTTTTCATAAAAAAAAATTATTTTTATTTTCTCCTTGTTTCCCCTCAATTCAAAATTTCAATTATTATCAGGACAATTATATTCATGGGTAACTCAAATCTCCAACTCAGACTTAAGAGAACATAAAATTATATTTTCATAACTACTAATGTCTCTTATGGTTAACAACCCTAGGAGACCTGGTTTTAATCCAATGAAGAATTGATCAACCATACATTTAGGTATGATGATAATGTAAGGATCATACCTCACAAATATCTTAAAATTTTCATCATAGGTTACTACATATTCATCATCCTTTTTCTTTAACTCAATGAATTCCTTATAAATTTTTATTTAATTAATAAAATGAATGTTCTTATTGAAAAATAAGTTCTTGAACTCAACTCATTTCATGGATTCAATTTTTTCCAGTTTACTTGTATTCTTGATAACATTACATCATTGATCATATTCACCTATTAAATGATAAACACAAAAAATGAGTTTCTCGTGTTTTGAACAACAGATAATTGAAAATATCTTTTTGGTGGATAAAATCCATTGTTCATCCACTAGTGGATCTGAAAACCCATTGAAACAAGTTGTATAGTGTCCCATGAAGGACTCAATAGAATGTTGTTCCATCCTTTTCTCATTTATAATTCCAGTATGAATCATAACTTGATAAAGTTGTGTGAGCATAACTATAAGATTATTCATTCTTTATCCTATAACATTTGGCTACACAGGAGGAAAAATGTTCAAGTTCCCATCACAATAAGAATTAATGTAGTTCCTTTAGGTTCCATACATTGACTAAAACCAAAATACATAGTCGGAGAAACACTAATCATCATGGTAAAACTAAATAATCAAGGAAAATTACTTATAAAATTCCAATATATGACATATTAGGTTTATTCCTAATTTATTTATGGTCATTACCAAAATTATAGGATTATAGGATATACTATGACATATCCGTTGGGTTCACACAAATATTTTCTCATCCTAGTTTCCAAAGGATAGGGAGACCTTTATTTGATGCATACTATGATAGATCATAATATTCATGCATGGATATTACATCTGTTTATATGAATATTCATTACATAACATTACAAAACCACACAAGAACCATAAGGTTTTAGTGCCTTTGGAGACTTGTAAACTTAAAAAACATGTTCATAAAACATTTATTTTATATCATTATTTCTTTATCACTAGAACCCTTTTTAAATATCATACTTAATACCTTTCTTTATATCCTAGGGAAAAGAAACTTAATAAAATGGTTATCACAGGTGCTCGGTAAGGGTAAAAAATGGATATATCAATCATAAAATCAGCACAAGGTTATAAGTACATGATCATAAAATTTAAAAATTATACCATGTACATCGAAGATTATAATCCTAATTTTAGGAATTAATCATGGCAGTTTATAAGGCTTGAATCATAAGGAAATTAAATAAAATGATCCAAGAGAGCATAATATTTACATATTACATTGAATTTGTGGCATAGAACTAAGCATAGAAAATAATTTCCAAAATATTAAAGGCTCATGGAAAGACCACCATAGAAGAAAAAGTACATTACTGAACCAGGTTCACGCCCAATTCCAACCATGTATTACTAAACCAAGTTCAATTATTTTTCCAAATTTGTATTACTGAAATAGGATTCGTCCCCATTCCTTCCATATCTATCACATAAGATATAAATATTTATCTAATGGATTGGATAGAGACATAGTTACCACTAATTACATAATTAAAACCATACATATGTGTTCCACATGAACATAAATCATTCATTGTATCATAACCCATGAAAAGAAATGGGTTTTATAAAAAATTAATCATTGCATAACCCATAAAAATGTAATTGATTTCAAAAACATCAAGCCATCATAAAATAAACCATCCAGAAACATAATAAAGATAGTATCGTTGGATCATATCACTAGTAAAGCATAACTAACTTCATATAACTTCATCTTAGTTGTAAAATTATTTTTAATGATCACTTGAAATAATTATTGAGAAAAATATCATTCAAATTTTGAAAACATTTTTTTAAAGCTTCACACATAAAAAGGTAATAATTTTATATGAAATGAACCTTGTTAGATTATATTATAATTTGAAAAAAACATTACTCTTTCATGAATGCAGTAAAATTTTATCATGTTATATATGTTAAAAAATCATTCTTTTGTAATCTTATAAAAAAGAAACATTAAAATATGATTTTGAAAAGAAAGTCCCTTAAAAATGACAATAAAGTGAATGTTAAAAATTGATTATGTGTATAAAATATAAATCCACATAAAACTAGTGGAAATATAATATAATATTATAACAATTCCTTTCGTACATAATCATAGAATGACATAATAAATGACGTATAAGTTTAAGTCAACATAATGTAATTGAATTAATAATTACCTTACCTAAATTATTTCATTTCTTTGTTCACAATCAAAAAACCTATAAAATAAATATTAAATTATTATAAATTTATTCCATGACCATAATTTTATCATATCATGTATTATTTATTTATGACATCTTATCACTCGTTTATTAATAATTTGTTATTAAAAACATTATTTTGGGTTATAACTACTTCATTTTCCAATAATGTTTTAGTATGAGAGTCTTGGTCCATATACATTGATATGGGTCTCATTATTTATAGAATCTTAATAATGGAATAAAAAATATAATAACTATTTTCATATTCATATTTAATCATATAAATTATAAATCGAAAATTAATTACATCAATCATGGAGATGGTAGGCCGTATATACACATGAATGTTGTTCTCATTTTTTAATTAATAGAATAATATAAAGTTAAATAGCAATTATTATTTAAAGAATCATTATTATATCATAAATATCATTTATATGAATTAAAACTGTCACAATACTCATCCATAAAATATGGTGACTAAAAATGATTTGTATCGCTATGTGGAGACGTTAAGTAGTATGTACACACGAGCTACACTTTCACTTCTTGTTTTATAGAAAAGAGGATGTATAAGTGTTTCTTAATAATAATAATAAAATTTTTGAATAATTAGGATATTGAAGTTTTTATTTTTAGATAAAAATATTATATTTGTAGGAATTAAGGAATGTTAGTTAAACAAAGTGATCGGTTAGAGCAATTACATATTCTTCAAAATTTCTCCTTTGGAACTCCTCTAAAGTGCTATAAGGGTTATATTTTTATAATGCCAACACCTCTATAATGTGACTAGATAAATTTATAAGAAAACTTTGAAGAGTATGGCTGAAATAAGAGGCTAATGTTTGTGTAAATGAGTGAGGAAAGAGGTTCCCTTTTATAATTCTGGTGCGGGGCACTTTTGGAATTTCTCAAAAACAATAAATTATAATATATTATTTTTTCATCAATGTACCACCAAATGGAAATGGATTTGAAGATAAGATATGCTTATGTAATATTATCATCAAAAAATAGAATTCATACATTTTTTTGTGTTATTTTAAACCTTGTTATTTTGTTTAACCCTTATATAACCTTTTTTATTTTTAACTATAGTAACAACATTTTTCATATAAAATGGTAGTAATTTTTACGTATAAAGTTTGAATTGGACCAAATGGAAATTATATTATATTTTTTACCAGAAATTATTTATTTTTATTTATTAAGTATTTTAAATCATTTTAAATCACTTAATATATATTATTTTATGAAAATATCACTATGGTTAATTTTGAAACTTTTCATTACTTTGACTTCAAGAAAATCAAGAAAACAATTTTTCTTTAAAAAAAATAAAACACCCCTTATATGTCATAATTATATATAAAAATAATGTATAACCTTTATTAATTAAAAATTATATTAATTTAAATATTTTTAAAATCATTTATTTGATTTTTCATTTAATTGAATAATTACTACATCATCATTGTATTGGAATTTAGGGTAATTATTTAATTTGTAAAAAATATAAATAAATTACCATGATGAAAATAAATATTTTATATTTCCAAATAACAATTAATATTGAAAAAATATTATGGTAATCCTTAAATTTAAAATATTATACTTATTAAAATTAAGAGTGTGTCGTTTTTTCACTTTCTATGATTTTAAAAATATCTAAGTCATTTTCAAGGAAAAGTGTCCATTAAATAACTCAATATTGAAGATTATGTATTATGGATAGATTTAAATTCATCCAATATGAAATATTATGAAAAGTTATGGCATTACCACTTATTTTTATTCCATAATAACTTGTTTTACCCTATACTGAGGTAATAAATTTAATCAATGTTAATATTCATATTGACTAAAAATAAATGAGGATTAATTGAAAAATATTAAACACCATATTAAATATATTTAATTAATTTTATCTAATTAAAAACATATAATTTATAGAGTTTAATTTAAAATAAAACTGTAAAAACTCAAAGAAAAATAGTTTTTCGTAAAAGTTCCCTTTTTAAAATATACAATAGTTTTATATTAAATTCAAATGTAAAATATATTTCAAAAACCAAAATTAGATTATTTTTAAAAAAAATAACTAATTAAAATTTAAAAATAATCCAAAACAAATTTTTACCTTTTTAATATTTTAATAAAAAATGAAATTTTCAATATAAATTGTTATTTGTCAATATTCCTTGAAAAATAAATTTTTTAAAAAAAATATCTAAAAAAAATTTAACATTATTTTCAAAATTTTATTTAGTAAATTAAATTAATTTTTCTTATAAATTTTATAGAACTTCATTAAATTAATATTCACTCATATAAATAATAAAAACTCATTTTTTTAAGGAAATGAATTTTTGAAGAATAAAAATACTACAAAAAATGAGGTCATTTTCTAAGAACATACCAATACATTCATATTAATTTGGGAAATTATATTTATTTCATAAATTACTTACTCTTATTAATTCCCACTAATTTAATTTTGAGGTTATTATGGATATATGATATTTTAATAATGTTACATTGTACATTTAAACTAACAATTTCATACAGTGCAAGATATCAAAAAATTATTTGAAGAGAAACATTTCACTAAAAAATATTGAGGTGTTAAATTTTTCCACATAATAGAAAATTATGTTATGTAACTTTTTCATTAAAAGTGTTATGATCCAATTATATTATCCATATTCTATTTATGGATTTTTTATGTTCTTGATGATAAGATTTTAATGAAAATCATTCACTTTCCATAAATAATGCTATGATTAAAAGTTTATGGATCCCATTTTTTTTCATTGATTATAATTAGTTGAATATTTTATAATATTATGGCACACATATGTATGATTTTAATTATATGATGGGTGGTACCTATATCTCCCTCCAATTCATTAGGTAATAATTAATGTTTATGGAAATCAAGGGGTAAATGGGAGATTATCCCAAGCACAAAAGTGGGTACATTTGAGGTTATTCCATTCCCAAATTAAGAAAATATATGGTTATCCCAATACTAACATGTTATGAATGTCTTGGGGATTATACTTGACATATGGTTTCCTATTATTATGTTTATTCCATAATTCCAAGTCTTATGCCAATTTATTCTCTCATGGATCTTATTCTTTTATTTCCTTATGATTCATGTCTTATGAACTTCCACAATTTATGGAATGACTCAATATTATGATCTATGATATGTTGTGTATAGATTTAAAATGTTAAAATCATTTTCTCATGCCATTATTCTCATGTTATTCTTACATTATCATAGATATCTTTCTTGTTTTCCCATACTAAGAATTTGATATCACCCTTTATTATGTTTACTCTTCCATGGTTATAAAGAAAGGTATTGTGTATGAAATGTATAAAGAAGTTCATGTTGTGAATAACTAAGTAAGAGATTTTTTAGTTCCCTTTTGAATAATTTATTTGTGTATCCATATTTCAAAATAACTATACCTATACAATTGTTTTATAGATCATTATTTTATGTAGATAATATTCTTCTAATAAGATGTGATATTTATGTATGAAAAGAATGGGTCTCTATAAGTTGAGCGATGAAGTGCTGCTTTAGTGACCGATTATGAGATATCATTTCCCTATGAGCTGGAGAAAGATCCAAAACCAATGGTTCATATGGAAAACATACTTATATAATGAATTATAATACCCTTTGATCCAAAAGGGACTAATTTTAGACTAAATATGATATGTGTGTTTTAGTGATTGATACCTCTTGGGTTCATGAGCTGATCTTGATCATTGATTGTAAGAGAATGTCTTATAGTCTTGGAATCTTTTTTACCATATAGTTTGGAAACCCACCATCTATATGGTGGTTATTATATTTGATTTTCTTCATATGGTGTGGTTAACTATTAGTTAACTTTTTCATAATCACATGATTTGGTTACCCAATTATTCATAGAGTTTGATATTTTTTTAGAAATTTATATCTAGTGATATCAAGATGATTTGAGTTTGGGAGATGTTAGACTCTCTTCAGAGAAGCAAGACAACAAATAAGGATGTGACATGGTTTACAGATGAGGTACAAGATGTTTCATTTATAATGAAAATAATATTAAAAATTTCTATGTGATTCATTTCATTCTTAATATATGATTTTTTTGTATTTTTAATCCACAAAGGAGCTCCTGGCCAGACCCCATTGGTTATAAACTATTACCAATTGGTTGGTGTATTTTGTCACACTCATTGGGAAATCGTGTTAGCTTAGTCTAAAGTGATATAGATTCATTTATGGGATTTCGTCATGTTAGGATAAGAATCGGTGTCACCATTAATGGTATAGATTGAACGTTTCTTCATTTTTTTCTAAGGTGAAGTTAGGTTGAACTTTCGGTCAAGAATCCTTTTTGTTTAGTGATTTTTCATGGCTTACTTCGAGAGAACCAACTATGTGGAGATCTTTTGAGGTGTGAGTTTCAATTCATTACATCATTCGTATCCCCACATGGCTTGATTTAGTAATCATCATGGCATGATATCACCTTGGGTTTAATTGTGGATTTATGATTTGAGTTTGTTATATTTTTTAATGCACCTTATTAAGTGACGTTGAGATGTTGATTAAAATTTAAAGAGTCTATTCCTATGAGATAATGTATGATCATTTGATAGATTTTGATGAGTAACCATGTTGTTGTGATTAATGGGTAATGATGTTTTCTATTAAGTAGTTTCTATGTTTATTGTTAATATTATGGAGTGTAACACTATCATATGTTGGTGTTTTTGTTTATGAATCATTCAATGGTTGGTATTAACAGTTCATTGTCATTACATCTTGCTATAAGTATGAGTGACCAAAGTATGGAAAGTTCATTGGAATGGAATCTTGGTGAGAGCCACATAAATAAATCTTATGCTTATGTTGTGGTTCTTTCATAATGGTTTCCAACCTATAAACCCTAATGAGGGAGTAGGCATAAAGTGAAGACAATTTGGTTGAAAGTGGTACATGAAGAATTGTTTTCCTGTAAATTTGCATCACAGGTGTACATATATCCTAGTCCTCCGTAGGTGACTCTATTTTGTGCATGGATGGTATTTTATCAACTTGGTTATTTTTTCAGGCTTCTTGGTTTTGTAACTCATATAATTTACTTTTTCAAGATGAAAAGGTTTAATGGTTGGTATGATTTTGTGACCAAGGTTTTAACCCTTAGGAAAAATAATTATTTTTATATATTTGAATTCTTAGGTCCTTTAAATTGATTAAATATTAAACTTACCATTGTGGATGACCTTTTAAATAATTTTATGACTATTCCATTTATTTTTAAATGTGTTTTTTTCATTTGGTATGCTTTTTTATTTTGAAATTATATACAATAAATATTTTAAAGTATATTTATGATTTATTAAATAAACAAATTTTTATCATTTGAATATAAACATTTATATCTCTTATATAGTATCATAGATGGAAAATTATTTATCATAGTTATGTTTGGAATATGTGTATTTCTGAGGTGGGTGATATATATATGATATAGAATCAAGCTTCCAGCCGACATATTTTGGGTTCTGAATAATTCTAATTATTTACCTAAGAGAAAATATGTAAGTTCATGTTTTTAAATTATTAAGTCAATTCATCTATTTTTAATTTGTTTCATTGAAAATAAGTCAGAAACAAAGATGGATATTATCATTATTTATTTTATAATGAATTCATATGTGGAAATTTTTTGAATATTGTAGCTTCGATAAATGTTTAAAAATAAATATTTTTTCTATTGTGGTAGGAAACGTTATTGTTCCTCATGTCTCAACATTCTAGTGATTACATCCCCTTCCCATCATTTAATTATAATAAACGTTTTTATATCTTCATATTGAATAAATATTCACTTTATTTACATTTAAATTATTCTTCATATATTGAATCTCATTTTAACTAAAGATTGATATCATTTTTCATGTTAATTTAAAATTAATGGGAGAAAATAAATTAGTAAATAGGATTAAATATAATTATTATGACTAATGAAATTATGTTTATTCATTTAAAATTTAATATTATATTAATTCTTTAGAGTTTAAATTATCAGGGTGCCATATTTACCCTTATAAATTTATACTTTTTAGAGTTTTAATAATTATATGAACTAAAAAATTATTAATCTGTTGATGGATAAATAGATTAATTTTTTTATCCACTATAAGGATATCCTTAAATTATTACAAAATTTTATTCAATGAAATTATATTTTTCCCATTTTTTGGGATGTGTATTTTCGGGTGAATCCTTGGGTGTTGAGAACTCCTCTTCAGCTAAAATTATTGATTCTTATTTTCCCATTTGTGATCTTTAATCATAGTTCTCCTTTGAATTTGTTAATGATTCAACCTAAGGAAACTCAAGGATGGTTGGAAATCAGTTAAATGACAACAGGATAAGGTATTTGGATAATTTAAGATCATTTATAGTAGTAGTTGTGGAACTCTAGACCAATAGTTGTATAAAATGATTCTTCAACAAATGAGGTGGTGATGAAAAAATGATAAATGATGGACATCCTGTGATGCTTAATAAAGGTGAAATAGTGATTCTGGGTGGATTAGTCTTGATTTATTTTGGTATGAGGTGTGATTAATGTGACACTGGGGTAATAAAATATCTATTAAAGTGGAACTCATATATGAAAGAGTTGGAAATACATCTATTGAAAAACTATATATTTTTTAATTTTCCAGCTATATGGTGTGAAGTCCTCCTAGTCACACATGATATACATCATGATATTTGATGTTTATTATTTCCATGGAATTATAAATAGTAAATAGGGTGTGAATATGAGTCCCACACCATGTATTATAGTCCATGTTACTTGAGTGAGTACTAGATATACATGTTAAAAAACTAGGTGGAACCACCAAAAATGTGGTCTAGAGTACATGTTATTTATTTTGAGAAAAAATGGTTCAACATATTTGAGATAATACACACTAGGGTGGTCAGTGATACCTACCTTCCATGTAAATTATTGGAAACATAATATAGGATGACCCCCTATGAGCTATTTAGCAATAGTTTACATAACATATTCTTATGGGAGTACATGTATTGTATCTCAATGTTATACATCATCATGTATTGGAAATACATTATAGGAAAATAAAATGTTTTGTATGTCTTGTACCATACTTAAAATTTTATGTATTTTGAATTCACTTATTCTAGGTAGAATTTTTTCCAATTTTTCATTCACTTTGGGCTTAGATATCATGTACCCATGGAGTACATGTCTTGTACATGGAAATATAGGGTGTTTCTTTTTTTCTTCTTTCTTTAATGTCTGAATTAGAAACATGATGAGCCTATTTTGATAATTTGTTATAGTAGAATTTTATTTTTAAAATTTTATAATTGGAAAGGATTTTATCCAGGGATTTTATTGTTGACGGTTCCCCTCGACATTATAGAGACATAATAGGAATAGGCCTAAGGCATTAATCTCCTAAATAAAGATGTTAAGCCCCCTTATGTCATTTTGATGAAAGTTTGATTTTACCCCTATGTATTGTGGATATGAAAATAACTTTATAGATATAGGGTTACAGGTATACCATTTTAAGGTTGTAGGTTTCCCATTCTGGAATGGGGTCGGTAGTCCCATGTTCTCAATGAGGTATGGGTCCCCATACTATATATTGACTCAGTATCCCACCACATGATAGGGCAAGGGTCCTCCTCCAATAGATATCACATTTACTCCTCTGAGTTTGGGTGGGGGTTTATTATTCAGGTTTGGATATGGTAACCGTCTTAATCATTGAATATTACTCACAATTACATGTGCATATTCCATAGGGGTTGGTATTACCATATATAATGTTCACATTATAGTAAGTTGTATACACCCTTTATAGTTTCAGAGATTTATTAAAGAATATTTATGGTTTTGGTAGGTGTATGGATATTTGAATTGCATAATGGCTCTTTCATCAATAAAATTATACTCAGTAGGCAATGAAATGTAACCTATATAAATTTTTTCAACATTAGGCATTATTGTAGTTTGGTTACTCTAGTATCCTTGGTTACTCTATGATATAAATGTTTATTGAGATAAACTATAATATTTTGAATTTTTCCCATTCTTTGGTTTACTTTTCTTTATACCATATCCATTTTGTTGTAATTATCATTACCATATCACTCATATATGATATTTGGAGATGACATGTTATTTTACATTTTTTTTGTATTTACTGTATCTTATTAGGTATGTTTATACTCATCCCTACAGAGTCCTTGTTCCCACACATGTAGTTTATATATATACATTTCATAGTATAATGGTAACTTTTATGGATGTAAACCTATCATATATGGTGGGGATGGTGTATTTTGGGGTATGGTGGTACATGGGAAATATAGTTGTCGTTAATGTACTCTTTGGATGAGTTCTTACTATGTGGAGATCATTTCTCATATCGTTAGGTTGGTTGTGTTTGGTGATATTACCTCATAGTGTATTTATCTATTAGTTTACCTTTATGTAATTATACTAGATAATTGTTGTCTCATTTATGAATTTTTATATATTCCAATTTTAATTTTTTTTTAATGGGATGGTATTTTATAGAAGTATGTTATATGTATTTCTAATGCATTTTTTTGTTACAGGTCATCCTAAGTAAATGCTCGTCATATGTTTCCATTACTTTGTTATGTTAGTCACCATCCCCTAACCTATTGAAGGTGGGTTTGTGATGGAATTCATAGCTTACTACCAACCCAGATGGGGTCCCATGGATCATCTCAGGTAAGTGGAATTTTGAAATATGATCTTCAGAATAGTAAATCCACTATTAAAATATTATATTAATTTTTATACTAAACTGATGATATAATTTGGGTATAAAAAATATCATGATAAGAATATAAAATACAATAAATTAATATATATTATTGGAAAAATATAAACAAATTATTATTTAAGTAGAAAAATTACAATGACCCTAGGAAAATCCAAAGAGACCGGTGAAAAATCATCAAGTGTCCAAAACCATCACATAAAGAACTAAAATGATAAACCTGCACATTCAATAAATAAAACTCATAAAATAGAAATTTCAAACATACACAATTATGAAAATCATTCCCTAAAACCATTATTCCATGTCTATGAAGTGAATCATCCTCACAAAAAAACCAATGCTGAGGGCTAGCAAAAAACCTAAGAAACCATCCAAAAAACGTAAAAACCATGGTTTATTGAAGACTTCAACTAGCATAACCTCATAGAACTCACTTACTATCCCCTGAATAATGATAGTATACTGAATGAGGAGACTAGTTCACAGTATAATGAAAAAAATATATTACACCATCAACTCACAATTCTCGTTGGGCATTCCACTACCATAGTCTACCAACCACCTCCATTTTCACCCCACCATCCATTAACTTCAATGCCTCTCATTTGACTAGACTTACTAAAACCCACTGAGGAGACACAGTAACTAATGGGCTAAACAAAAAACAAAGAAAATTTTAGGGGGAAAAAATAGAACAACATAAAAACTATCACATAAAATAGATACCTACAAAATTAATATTCTATATTCACAATCCATGGAAAGAAACACACCATCCCAAAAATAACATCTAATAGAAATAGGGTGCATTCTGTTTCACTTCCAAACTATTTTCTCCTCCTTTTTGGAATTTCATATGAATTGTAGAACAATAGAAGAATACAGAGGAATCTTGCTCCAGTTCACATTCCTTCAACGCCTAGGAAATTGACATAGTAGAGTACAAACCAATGCATGTCAAAATATAACCCAGAACCACACCCCAAGGATACAGAAATACACTAGTTATAATGTGAGTGAGGTTAATAAAAACGTCATTAATAAACCATAGTAAATCCATACCTTAGTCAAAAAGATATGGAAGGGGTGAATAACTAATATAGAAAATTGAAAACACAATGAGAAAGGTCACATTATCAGATACTGATTAGGTCATGCCATATTTAAATAATCACTTCACAAGATGAATTTTAGTTGAAAATGAAATTCCCCTAATGTATATAAATCCATCCAAAGAGCTTCCAGACATTATCTAGATACAAACATTGCAGCACCCTAACTTTTATATGATGGAACCCAAGATCTGGTACTCTAGATTCAACCTCAGCCACATTGTTGATCCATGTAGAAGATGCATGGTATAAAAAAACTAAGTGTTGATTTGAGGGGTAAAGGAATCTAGATCTAGAATAATTTTATCACAATAATCCCTCATGGGAAATCGGTTGTGAAAAAATAATAAAACTAAGTAATCTTCAACCAAGAAAATAAAACAGAATATACCAATTTAAAATCTCACTCAATGAAAAGTGTAAAAATCAAATAAATACATTTATCCAAGAACTAAAAGCAAATGTCTTGATCACCTCTTCAATTTGAAAACATGAAAGGGGATAGAATCAATTTCCCATCATTTATTATAATTTTATATAAATTAATATTTAATGAATTAAATAAATTTTTTTAATTCATCCAACTAAAATAATTAATTGTTTTTATAAAAAATTATATATATTTATGAAATTAGATGATAAAAAATTAATAAAAATATTAAATGACCCCATTTGGAAATTTATATTGAAAAAATGATTTAAAAATGTGATATAATAACATTAAAAAGACATTAGAGTGAATTTTTGTGGCTTTTCGTAAAAATTTAAATTTTATGTTAAACAAAAAAATTCAATTTTTTCATTTAGATTTCATTTTATAATGTAATTTTTTTTAAAAAAAAAACGCGATGTTTTTAGAGATATCTTAATGAAATAAAATGTATTCATAGATTTAAAAAGAATCTAGAAATAAAGTATTGATTTTCTAAACTGAGAATTTAATTTCCAAAATTTTAAAAATATTTTTATAATTTAACAATATTTCATCATTTCAAAATAGAATTTGCATGGTCAAGATAAATTATAATATTAGAAGTAATTAATTTAATATTGAAATCTCTTTAGCATAATTTAAATAAAAAAAATTCAAGACAAGACCATATAAACTTGAATTTTAATTAATATTAAAAAAGTTATATTTCAAAGGTCTATATTTAAAAAATAATATACTATTATAAATATTTACATATGAAAACACATGTAAAAAACTTTTTATAATTGCAATTAATAACATTAATTATTTATAATTGGTGTTGTAAAGAGTTCTTAACCTTATTATTTTAAAAGAAAATGTGAAAAAACATTGGGAATGAGATTTGACATTAGTTAATTTGAAAAAGTGTAAAAACAAATTTTTTAAATTGATTATATTAATAATTTATGTCCATAATAGTATGAAAAATAAAATTCCATGCATGAAATTTAGTTCTATTTATTCTATCAATTTTACCTTACTTTATCTCCCTATTTTCTAAATTTTACCTTAAATATCCCATTCATTGATGTACCCTATTTTCTACCTCATTCTTTGGATATGATCCTCAATTACTGGTTATCATCCACCACCCAATGTCATCATTTACTACCCCAATAATTGTTCACTATCCTCGTCCATCATTCAATGCATTCAGTCTTCTTTTATAAATGATGACATTCATGTACCAAAGATTCATCCATCATTCATTCCTAAGTTTATCATCAATATAATCCTTGAATTCACTCAAAATTTGGTATACATTTATTAGATATGTTTATTCATAGGTTTTTGCTGACATATGATATTAATATTTTCATCTATTTCCAGACAATTGTAGGTTTACATAAATAACGGCATAAATTTTATGCTACATATACTTCAATAAATAAAATGTTATTTTTTTAAAAAATAATTCATAATTTATGAATATATGTTTCATTTTATATTTATATTTTTTGTTATATACTTACTATAAGTATATTAAATTTATTATAGCTAATTTTTGGAAAAAATGATTTTCCGTTGTAATTTTTCGAACTTGAATTACTATTATATGTTTTTTTTGGGAAATAATATCTTTCATGGTGTTTTGTTAAATATATGTGTTTTTTTAAATTAATATATGTTTTATATGAAAATTAAATATATAATAATTTATATTCTTTAGTTTTACCTCATAAAGTTTAGTTTCAAAGTGGAAAACATTTGAATATTAATTGAATTTTATTTTTTAAAATGAATATTATTGATTAATTAATATACATATAATGCGAATTAGGCTTGATTTATTTTATATTAATAAATATTAAATGTGTATTTTGTTTTTTTAAATAAAGAAAAGTATTTAACAATTTTTTTTGTTTACACTACCACAGATCTGGGAATGGGATACAATGAGATTTATCAGTGCTAAGCAAAAAACACTAATAAAAGAGGAAATTTATGTGTACAATATTGTGCTTCAATTATTGAGGAAAAAGATCTTTCTCAACCTAATACTCCTCCCAATACAGAGGTATAATGACTATATTCACATTATGACACCACCATTACAGAGGAACGTATTAACGATGTTTATTGCATGAAAATGGTAGGCGATGAAGGACCGACGATGCATAGAAAACAAAAGTCCCAAAATTTTAAGGTGTTAGAAAAAATCATTAAGGTGAAAGTCAAATAAATCAAATACAAGGTTTTATTAAATTTGTGAGACAAGCATGTTAACACCAATAAGGCCATGTTAAGTAGTTACATTGGAATCATCACTCGGCAATGTGTGCCTATTTTTGTTGATTCCTGGCAGCATGTTCTGCTCAGGAATAAGACATTGACATGGGAAGAGACTATGGTAAAATTATGTTATAAATTATTTATTTTAATAAATAAATAAATAAATGAAACATTGACTTTATATTCATCATCCATTACAGATAGCATTTATAATAGACGACACTCATAATAAATATGTATTAATTCTTTCTAGATGTGTTCACAGTGGAATTTGAATAATTCTAATAATACATCATCTTAAAGATATTGAAGGTAAAATTTACCTGCACCCACCACTTATCTATGCATTCCAAATAACCTATACAGTGTGTGATGCATTTACTAGTCATCGTACAAATGTTTATTTTCAAGTACATTGTGAATAGTAATACGTTGTTTTGAAATATGTGTATTAATCACTTTGATTGATAGTTTTTTATTTATGAAACAACAACTAATTGTTGTAAATAAGGAACTGGTGGAAAAACCAACGTACCGACATGATAAAGAAAGGATGGGGTATGCTTCACTATAAAAAAATGGTACATGTTTTATATCTACACTAATACTTTTATGTGACCTAAAACAACACAATAATTATGATCCTATATTTATATATAGAATTATGACTCCAAATCAAATGTCTCTTCTATTCCACTCCTTGTGATATGGAAGGAGGTTTTCCTTAATAAGGATAGGGAACTAATATACGAAAATACACAGAAAGTGTGGGAAACATGTGTAAGTATTAAATAATAAAAAAATTAATTTAAATCACAATTACATAACAATGATAACCTATTTTCCTAAATTTTTTATCCAACATAGTCATAGGAATTAGAAAAACACATACTATGTTAACACATACTATTAGTGGAATTGAAGTGGCCAGAACAATATGGTCGTGTCAGAGGTGCAGGTTTAGGGGTGACACCCCGAACATATTTTGATAGAAAAAAAATTAAGAGGAGGATCACTGTGAATTAATAAAATATATGAGAGAAAGAATAAATACCCTTGAAGAATAATTCCAATAGAAGAGAGAGATAATGGTAGTTATTATGGTGGGGATAAAATGATAATAAGCAACTCAAGAATCTACATTGCCTGGAGATCTCGCCCCACTCCCCCACCAGCAATGAGGTGAGCCATTCCCCTAAAAGAGATGTCATATCCAAGGTAGTCAATGTTCTAATAATTCTTTATTTGAAATTTTAACAGAAAAACCCAAATACTTTTCCTATATTTATATTCTATAGGGTGATAATGGCTATGATTTATATCTATCAACACCCAGCCATCAACTTCTAGTAGAAGCTATGGTGTTCAATATCCGAAAATGACAAGCTACATAGCAAACCACATAAAATAGGTTATGATTGATTGTCAATTAGAATAACCCGTGATCTGATCATAGATCTACCTATTCCAATTAGTGAGAATGACATTCATGCATTCTGAAAAAAAATTCAAACATCCATCGTGCTGCCATCACATCTTGTAAAAAACATGTTGACAATGAGTTATTCATTTCCAATTTATTTTTTTAAGCTAAACCATTAACAATAAATGAAAAAATAGTCAGAACCGATGAATGTTATTACAGAGAGAAAAAGGTAAGGGGAAAAACAAAATACATACTCAAACCCATCTAAAGTATTGACCAACCGATTGAAAGGACCTACTGAAATCACCATTACCCCACCCATTCTATATCTGAATTTTCTATCATTAAAGGTTCATATAGATACAATGATAAAAGATTTTCATAATAACATAGTTGATTTTGAATAAAATATTTACGGTGACAAAGATCAAGACTTCATTGGTGTTGAGAGTGCAAGTGAAATCCTTGACTATGATTGGTTAGGGAGATTAGTTGTAAATGTATACATGGGGTATTTTAACATGATTTTATTTTCAAAAAGCTGATATATTGTGTTAATTATGACTAAATACATTTCATATTTTTTAGGTGTATATATGGAAAAAAATTGCAAGGATTTCCCAAAGAAAAAAATGGGACTCTTTAGTCATAACATCACCTCTAAAAAACAATAAAAAATAGAAACCAAAAAAGGATGAAATACTAGTATGTTTGATCAAATTGATTGAAAGAACAATTACGGATGACAATCTCTATTTAAAACTAAGTATTTAGGGATAAAACTCTATAAATAAATAATATCAAATATATTTTAATTTCAATAATTAATTATTCTTTTTTGTGTTTTTAAGAAGCTTTGGATGATCATTATGGTAAATTTAGATGCTTTAAAGATTTATTTCATAGATTCAATGCAAGGGTATCCAAAAAATCATCCGTTCATGATATTGATTTACAATAAGTAATACATTATATCCAATGTTTTAGCACAAAACATCAAGTTATATATTTTATATCATCTTTTAATGAGGGTTCTTTTATGACTAGGTGGTGCATCAATATCATAGAAAACATGGAATGAGGTCAGGGGATAAAGACAAGAAAGAAGAACTATTCTTCGATTGGACAACTATCAGGGTATATATAATAAGATTTCAAAATACAAACACATATCAAAAAAATTACTTATTCTAATCAATGTTTCTACAATGTCTAAAGTAAATCAATTGAATAGATTTTGGTTGTTATGTTTGTAAATTTAGGAGAGACATTATATTCCATGAACAAATAGGCATCCTGGAAAAGGTATTTTATATGATAATTACTATTTCATTTAAAATATTTATTAATCCTTTGTGTATTTATATCTTTCAAGCACTACTATGACTATTGAAATGACTCATATTCAGAATATTGTATTTATGTACTCATAAATGAATGGCCAACATAATTAATAAAAGAATTTACAGAAATAGAATAAAGATGTGACTTCTATAGAAGTAGTTTATTTTTTCAGATTTATGTTTAATTTACTTCTTTTTGTTATTACTCACATATGATTTTTTTTCTTATACATATGGATTCCATTGTTTGAGTTGGGGAATTTTTTTAAAACTGGTCATCTTTTTTAGAGATTGAACTTCAAGGATGCAACTCAAAATTCAAAGGGAAGATAATTTTTTAGTATACTATGTTTTCTTCAAAATATAATTTTTTTCTCTACTGAATTAACATAATATAAACTAACTATTTGACTACTCATGAAAAAAAATGTCTTCCCAAGACTTATTCGCCCATAAAACATTGTGGCCCATTGATTTTCCTCATTTATTACTTTCCTCCAAAGAAAATGGAGGGAACATGAATTAAAGTTATAATTTTAGACAATGTAGTGATTCGATTTCAATAAAGAAAGAAAATTGAAGTTATAGTAATTCATGATATGGTCGGCATGAATCAAAGTGTGTCTTCTTATGTAATTAATTAATTTTTACATATTTTATATAATATTTGTAAGATAATTTAATTATGATTTTTATATAATAATTATTTTGTTAGTTATAAAGATCTTTTAGGAAGTCATATTTTCCTTTCAACTATCTCGAACAAGCCCTAAAAGAGGGAACATATTTCTTTCAGGTGGGAGAGGAAACCCCATGTTGCTTGAAATGTGAAGTGAATCATAAGGATGCATCTACCCAGGGATTTATCAGCATATAAATATAATGTATGGCTTCCCAAAAGATCTGTTATGAACATTTTTATGAATAGTGTAGTAATCAATCACATATCAATCATCCATAGATCAATCCGCTACACCTCAATCTGGTACACAGTGTGCTTGGTATGACTCTAAATGTATGTTTTCAGTTTAAATATTCTATGATCCTTTAAGATTCATGTTTTCTAAAATACCATGATTTGATCCATAACTCATGATTATGATCATTGATATTTAGGGTATGAATTTATAATCTAAATATCACCTTATAACATATTTAGTCTCATGTTATTCTTATATGATCATTGATATCTCCCTCGATTACACTTATTGCGCATCTAAGATCATCCTTTATTTTGTTTCATATCCTTAGGTTATTAATAATGGTTTATAAAATAATATTTATAAGACGGTTTCTTGTAAATAATAACTAAATGAGAGACTCCTATGAAATAGTTATTTATGTTTCTATATTTTTCAAAGCACTAGACCTAATATATTCTGGCATGAATATTTATGATATATAAAGAATACTAATCTAATAAGATGTGATATCTATATATGAAATGTCTGGGTTAACATAGTTTGTATCAGGTCAACTGAACTACTCAAAACTGGGAAAAAAATAAGTGACCTGTATCACTCAAAGTGTCTCTTTTTATTTAAAATTAACATTACTTTTTGTAAAAAGAACAAGTGACAGAATGAAAACTGAGAAATCTCATTCATGTTGTTTTAATACTGTAAAAAAATGATCTATAAGTTATTTTTTATGTGTTGGAATCAACTACACCTCAACAAGATGCACGGTGTGGCCGGTATGACTTTAAGTGTGTAGTTTTATATTAATTTTACATTAAATTCACCAAAAAATAGAAAGTGACATACTAAAAAACAAGAAAACACATTCGGATTATTTTCATAATTTAGTAAAATGATCCATAAATCATTTCTGAATTATAGTAATCAACCACACCTAAATCTGATGTACAGTGAGACCAATATGACTAAAAGTGTTTGGTATTAGTTTAAAATTGACATTTTAGTTCAAAATTTTTCACAAACTGAAAAACATGAAAATGTTCACATATTCTTTTCAAAATTTTGGATAGAGATACATATGTCAATTTTTATAATAATAATGTATTCTCACATCAAACTTATGCATGATGTGATCAATATGACTCAAAATACATGTTTCTAGTTTGAAATGACATTTTAGTAAAAAAACACAACTGTCATACTGAAAACCAAAAAAAACACATCTATATAGTTTTCAGACTTCATTAAAATTATTTATAAGTTATATTTGACATGTAAGAATCAACTGCACCTCAATATGATGCAAGGTATGGTCGGTATAACTTAAAGTGTATCTTTTTATATAAAGTTGACATTAATTAAAGTTGAAACAACAGGTGATATAATAAAAACCAAAAAATGCATTTATATTGTTTGGATATTTTTGTACAACGATCCATATGTCATTTTTGACATGTTGAAGTCAGTTTTACCTAAATACGACACACTTTGTGACTGTTATGACTCCAAGTGTGTCTTTTTATTTAAAATTGACATGTAAAAAAGAACAAGTGACATAATAAAAACTATGGAAACACATTTGTATTGTTTTTATATTTTTTTAAAATGATCTATGAGTCATTTGTGACATTTAGGAGTCAAACTCTCCTAAATATGATGCATTTTGCGACTTTTATGACCCCAAGTGTGTATTTTTATTTAAAATTATAATTAATTTAATTAAAAATAACAAGTGGCGTACTGAAAACCAAGAAAATGCATTCGTATTGTTTTGATACATTCAAAAAATGATCCATGAGTCATTTGTGACATGTAGAAATCAACTAAATCTCAAAATGACCACGGTGTGACCGGTATGATTAAAAGTGTCTGTTATGAGTAAAAATTATCATTTTAGTTCAAAACATGTCACTAAGGGAAAACCAAAAAAATACACTCTTATTTTCATCATAATTTTGTAGAATGATTCATATGCCATGTGTGATGTGTGTGAAACAGTCTCATGTCAAGATGATGCATGATGTAATCAGTATGACTCGTTATATGTGATTCCAATTTGAAATGACATTTTTGTTAAAAAACACAACTATCATATTGAAAACTAAGAAAACATATTAAATTATTTTTATACTCCAGAAAAATTATCTATAAGTCTTTTTTGACCTATTCAAATTATCCATACCTCAATAAAAGGCATGGTGTGGCCGATATAACTGAAAGTGTCTCTTTTTTTAAAATTGATATTAATTTATGTAAAAACTAAAAATGACGTACTAAAAACCTGTAGAGACCCGAGTCTTGACGTACATGGACATTACATTACTTTTGCGGAATACTTAATACATAACAAAAACAAACACACAAGGACCGTAATAGTTTAGTGTCTTTGTAAACTCGGAAAAAATAATCTTCTGATCATGGTGAAAGATCTTCAAAATCTCCATTAATGATCTTACCCTTTTTTTTCTTACCTAAAAACTTTCTTTATTTCCTGGGGAAAATAAAACATAAAAAGGGTGAACTCAAATTCTCAGTAAGGGCAAACATAGACAACATAAAACAATCCATAAACATTTGAAAGAAAAAACTTGAACATGAAATTTAGATATCAAAATCTTGAGCAAAGTCATAAATCATGGAATTACGTAAGGCATATATCATAATGGAACATCAACCATTATAAAATATAATGGGAATAAAACATGTAATTGTGGAAACCATTCAACACATGTAATGATTTCTATAGTAGCCAAGGCATTGCTTCCAAGACCATCTTAGTGGACAAAGTCCCTTTCTGAATCGAGTTCACTCCTCGTTTCAGTCCTGTAACACTGAACCAAATTAACATACCCTTCCATCCATGTCTATATCATGAGATATAAATATTTACCCAATGCATTGGAGGGAGATATAGGTCCCACTCATCTCATAATGAAATCATTCTTACTTGTGCCACAAAATAAACATACATTATTCATAATAACCCAACGAATAAAATGGGTTTCATAAACATCATCTCATCATCACAAAACCCATATTAAAGAAATGGATATCATTTAATAATAAGAAAAGTGAAACCATGTAAATCATATAGACATGATACATGAAACAAACACATATGAAATAATGTCATCTTAGATTAAAAATGGTTTTGATAAAACACTTGAAATGAATTCTTGAGGAAAATATCCTTTCTTCTTCAAAATCATTCTCTTTTCACAAAATTTCATGCAATTTTAAAAGAAAAGGAATTTGTTGAAAATAGTCATGAAATCTATTGGAGTAAGATTCATGAAAATAAGGCTTTAGAAAACTGTAAAAATCTGTTCGTGCCGTATATGTTAAAAAAACATTCTTCTCGTACTTTTTCCGAAAAAGTCAAAAAGTACCTCGTAAAAGAAAGATTCCATACATACCATGTAGTAAAATTCAAAAATGGGTAAAATGGACATTAAAAATACATGAAAATATTTTTTATAAAACAAGTACATGGATGATAAATATATCCCCTGTAAATACTTACGAATAAACAATCTCGAATAAAAACGAGATTGGAAAAGTTATCCCTTACCTTAGGTCCGATATGCTTCGTATGGATCCGAACCTCCTGTATAATGATTTAAATAATTTCATTGACTTATTACATAATCATGTTCATTGTTATGATATCATATATGTATCACTTATGACTTTATATTACCCGTTCTTTTGTAAATTCCATGTTAAAGCAGCGTTTTGGGTAAAATATTTTTATTTATCGTATGTGTTTCGACTTGTCGTTCTTGATATTATTACTTATATCCTCATTTACATAATTCCAGAATGTAAAACATGATTTATATATAATATATATTCATCATAGACATATATATTATAGATCAATAAAAGTAATGAAATACACCGTTCATGGAGACGGTAGGCCGTACGTACGCATGAACACTGTTTTCGTTTCCTTATTGAATTGAATGAAACTAAATAGATAACATACATATATATATACATAAATACAGTAGAATTATTATGTCATATATTTCATTATTATTCATTATATAAACTTTATAATCATTCATGTATGGTTAACATGGATAATGAATCTCATCGCGTCGTGGAGACGGTAATCCGTACCTACGCATGAGCGATGATATCATTCCCATAATTATTGAATAGACTTGGGGTGGATGGTATAATATATCAGAATCAGTATGATGTTATAATGATAATATTTATGTATTCTTTACACCATTATACCCATCCAAGTAAGGTGGTGGTGGAAAAACAAATTACACCACGGCGTGGAGACGGTATTCTGTACATACGGACGTGCGATGATTTCATTTTCCGTAGGATGGATAGAATGTGAAATATGGTTGTTTAATACTTATAATAAAATATCATTATATGAGTTCTAATAATGTTATTACTTCATAATGAAACAACTAAAGAAAAAGAAGTTGAAGGAGATAGAAACTTGAAAGAATCGGTAACGGATATTACCTCTTCTTTGACACGCCTCTTTGAAACCTCCTCTTAGGGTACTAAAATTGGTCTTTTAAGAAGACCAGGACCTCTAGTATGTTTCTAGGGAAGTTTATAATGGAAATTTTCAGGTTTTAGCTGAGCTTAAAGGCTCAAAATTGTGTGATGAGAAGAGGGAGGAGGTGCCCTTTTATAAGGGAGGAGAGGGGCACCTTTGGAAATATAAGAAAATATTAATATATATTAAATCCCAACCCCACATAAAAACATCAAAAATGACTCATATCCGAATCTTGGATGAGATAGGGTTTTAATATCATCAACCAATAAAATTTAGACATGTTTGGAATCTATTTTAAACATTATCAACTTTAATTATCCTTATTTATCAATTTAATTTTATTTGGGGTAATAATATTCTAAATTTTAAATTATTATAAATAATTACATATGTTTTGTGAATTTTCCATAATTTGACACTTTATGACATTTTCAACCATATAAATTTAAATTTATAATTTTTAAATATTTTTGTAATTTTTAAACAATTTTATAATATGTTATTTTTATAAAATAACAATAGTGTCAATTTTGACACTATTCATTTATTTGAATTTAAATAAACAATATACAGAAGATATGTTCGAACTAAAAGCTTTAATAGATTCATAACATGTCATATTTATCTAGAAAATTAGTGGAGCACATTAAATAGTTCATATAATATTTATTTTAATATTTTTAAAACCATTTATTTGATATTTCTCGTAATAAAATAATTTCAACATCACTATTATGTCACCTTTAATGATAATTATTTAATACCTAAATATTATAAATAAATTAATATGATGTATATAATTGTATTATATTTATGGAGACTATTCATGTTCAAAGTTTCATTAAGTTTATCACTAAATTAAAATTATTATACTTATAAGATTTAAGAAAGTGACATGTTGTCACTTTATTTGGTTTTAATAATAATTAAATTATTTTCATGGAAAAAAGTCCATTAAATGAATATAATACGACCCTTAGGTGATATGGGTCGACTTTTAGTCATCCAAAAGGATTTTATCTGGTGTTAGGGTAATTTTATAATCATATATTTACCCTTAATTACCCAATTTACCTTTAAATATGGTAAAAAGAATTTACCATAGTTACTATTCTTAATTCCCAAAAATAAAAAGTATCCTATTAACATAATTTCGACACACTGATTCTAAATGTGGAATAGATTTTTCAAAATTCAAAACAAATAAGTTCCAGTAATTAATTTAAAATTAATCCCGTTGTTAAGAAAATGGGTTTTTGTTTAAAAAATTTCAAAAGATTGAATTGATTTAACCTACGAATTCAAAGTAAAATCAATGATAATGACATAAATTATATTAAATGGTAAAAACATATTCT
This sequence comes from Viscum album, assembly GCA_963277665.1. Taxonomy (NCBI): domain Eukaryota; kingdom Viridiplantae; phylum Streptophyta; class Magnoliopsida; order Santalales; family Viscaceae; genus Viscum; species Viscum album. The sequence continues at coordinate 2,066,433,182 of OY728121.1, forward strand.
ATTAATACTTTAAAACCATTCAATATTATAATTTTAACATATAAATTATTACGATGAAAAAAGTTGTTTTTAATTAAAATATAGTGTGTTTTTACTATTAATTAAAATATGAAAGTTATCAGAAAAATATCAAAACTTTATCCAATGTAAATTTTTAAATCCTGATTCAAAATAAGAAGTTTATTTTGTAAAATTGAACTTATAAACATGTCAAAAACTAGATTTAAAGTGGGTTCTCTATCAAAAGGCGGCAAAACTGCATTTTTTGAAAAATAATTAAAAATAATATATCTCATAAAATCTTGGGGTGTTACAAAACATACCAAACACATTTATATCATTATCATATTTTAGTAAAATGATACATGAGTCATTTTTGATGTATAGGATTCAAAAGAACCTCAATAAAACACTTAGTGTGGTGGTATGACTCTAATTGTGTCTTTTTATATAAAACTAACATTGTTTTAAGTAAAAAATAACAAGTTACGTACTACAAACCAATAAAATGAATTCGTATTATTTTGATAATTCAGTAAAATGATACATGATTCATTTTTGACCTATAAGAGTCAACCAAGCCTCAATCTGATGTATGGTGTCACTGGTATAAATAAAAGTTTCCATTATTAGATTAAAATTAACATTTTTGTTCAAAACATATTACTCAATGAAAACTATGAAAATGAACTCCAATTGACATTATAATTTAAGAAAATGACACATAGGTCATTTTTTATGTTTGTAAATCAGTCTAGTATCAAAATTAAACATGATGTGACTAGTATGAATCATAATGAGTGTTTCTAGTTTGAAAAAACATTTTAGTAAAGAAACACAACTCGCATTCATAAAAATTAGAAAACTCTTTTGGATTATTTTGATACACTAAAAAAACAATCAATAATTCATTTGTGATGTGTACGAATCATCCACGCATAATTATAACACACAGTGTGGGTAATATAACTAATATTGTCTCTTTTAATTTAAAATTGACATTATTTTAAGTAAAACTAAAAAATGACATTCTGAAAACTAATAAAACACATTCAGATGGTTTTTATTTTTTAGGAAAAAGGTCTATAAGTCAGTTTTTATGTGTAGGAAACATATGCCCATTAATACGATACATGTTGTGGCCAAAATCACTCAAAGTGTCTATTTTTATTTTAAATTAACATTAATTTAAGTAAAGACCACAAGTGACATGCTGAAAAAACGCATTCATATTGTTTTCATACTTTAGTAAAAAAAACCCATGAGTCATTTTTGACATGTGGGAATCAACCCCTCTTTAATGTGATGTAAAGTGTGATTGGTATGACTAAAATTTACTATTATCCGTATAAAATTGACATTTTTGTTCAAAAGATGTCACTCACTGAAAATCAAGAAAACAAACTTTCATTGTCTTGATAATTTATTATAGAGATTTATAAATCAATTTTTGACATGTAGGAAGTATTACCTCATCAATATGACACATGATGTGACTGGTATGACTCATAATGTGGGTTTCTAATTTCTAATAACATTTTAGTAAAAAACCACAACTAGCATACTAAAAACTGAAGAACTATATTTTGATTGTTTTGATACACTAGGAAAATGATCTATAAGTCATCTGTGAACTATAGAAATCAGATGAACCTCAATAAAATTCATTATGTGGATAGTATAACTCCAAATGTTTCATTGTTCAAAATTTACATTAATTTTAGTAAAAGAACATGTGACATACTCAAAACCAAGAATACACATTCATAATATTTTGATATTTTAGGACAATGATCTATAACTCATTTGTGACGTGTATGAATCAAACCCACCTTAATAGGATGCATTGTGTGACTGGTATAACTCAAAATGTGTCTTTTCCATTAAATATAGACATTTTATTATTTTATTATTTCATATTAATGTTTAATTTATTTATTTAATATTGGTTTTGTTATATTAGATGAATCTTTTTATCAAGATGAGACGGTTTTTTCAGCAACCGATACCATGGGTGGAAATTTTTGAGGGGGGTCACAAGTTTAAAAATATGAAACATAATTGTTTATAAATATTTATTGGATAATGGTATATGTAATTATATAAAACATTTTTTGAAATGTATATAGGATTGTTTTTTTGTATACATCATGTGTGGAAATTTTTGTATTCATAGTGTCACATTAAATGTATATAGAATTGTTTGAAAATATAGTTTTTTCAGGTTTTTTATAAGTGTGCTGTTATTTTAATATAATTTTTCAGTCAATAAGGCCTTTATCAATGCTATTTTGAGTACTGATAATGCACCTCCATTATTAGCTCCTTTTAAAGGGTTTATAAAGGGGTTCCTTTAACTATGATTTTTTAAGCATGGATAAAGGACCCCCCCCCATTATCCATGTGATTAACAACACTGTTAAAATCCATTTTACATTTTGTTAAAGGTCATGTGTTTAATAGTGTCAAAAAATCATTTGTTATATTTTAAATCATAGAGAGTGTGTTTTCAGATATTTTATGAGTATATATTTTTTATAGTTTTAAAAGACAATATAAATCTCATTTTAATTATTTTATTTCATTCTGGAAGATATATTTTTCACTAAATATGATGTGAATACCAACACATTTATAAAAAATATTCTTTTATAGAAACAATTAGTGGAAAAGTTTAAAAATAGATATTGAGTATTTTTTGAAGGACTTAAAGTTATTTTTAGTGGAATATAAATTTTTTTAGTTCAATATTATTGTTAATATTATTAATATCAATATTTGTGTTTATATTTTTAATATTCATAATAGTAGGATTTGATTTTTTCATATTATTCATATAATATAAATAAAATATATAGTTATTATATATATATTAATGTTTTTGTTTTTGTATTGTAACTTAAAAATATAATATATTTACAATAGATATTATTTATTATAATTATTTTATTCAATACAATTATTAATGTAACAACCTGAAAATTTATTTTTAATGGATAATAATCTTAATAGATTTGTTAACATGTAACAATGATCTTTCAAAGAATTAAGATATTGTATAAAAATATTATTTTTTTAATGTGACCGTTATAACCTATCCACTGAATTAGTAAGTATGAATATGAGTATTTTATTTATAAAATATATTTATAATAGTCTTAATCTATAAAAAAATTTATTAATTCTTTGGAAATAATAACTCATTTTTTAGTAGTCATTTTATGCTTTAAAAATGCATTTTCTTCAAAATTGAATTTTATTTAATTTTATATATGAAAATTATAATTACATCATAAAATTTAAAGAAATTTTATTTTATAAAATGAATATCTATTCTGATGGAATCATATTAAAATTAACCGAAGGTGAAATTTTGTGATTTTTCTCAAATGATGGATTTTCTATGAATAGTGAAAAACTTCCAATATTTCAAACACTCTCATTTCTCTTGATTAAATAATGTAATTAAAAAGTCTAATTTTATTTTGGATTTGTTATTCAATTTTCATATCGACTATTTGATTTATAATAATCTTATTAATTTCATTTCAATCATCAATATTCGTGATTTGGATGTAAGTTAATTTTTACGGTTCAAAACACACTTCTCTAAAAACTATTTTCATTGAGATTAATGCGTTTATTTTAAAATGATTTCTATAACATCAAGATATTTAATCATTAAAAAAATATATAATATTTTTAATCATGAGGTTCATATTTGGTAAATATTTCACATTTATTTTAGGTAATTAATAAATGTAATCGTGGTAAATATTTATCACTATGGTAAAGGTAAAATGGGTAAAAGAGGGATAAAAGTTTAAGAGAAGGTCTAAAAATCAACCCAAAACATTATATGTAACACCCCGACCCAAGTTACCCAAAGTTAGTGCATTATTACATATCATTGGCATGATCACGAAAGATCAATTCTCGAAACACCAATTAGTTTAGTAGCCTTGGAAGTTCTAGATACATTCGTAAGGTTTACATTACATCATGAAATGGAAAAAACTACAACAAAATTTTTTTCATAGACAACACTAAGATTCCATAGACTATCCCTACAGGTCAGTCATAATATACATCTTCGCATCCTCGAAAAAAAAAGACAGAAAGGGGTGAGCTCAGAATCTCATTATGGATAACAATATAGCGGAACTTTCATAAATAAGCATAAACATTTAATGCAATGTGTAAGACTACAACAAAAGGCTTTTGAACTTAAAATTCAGCATAATATGGAAAATACAAAGTCAAATAATTCCATTTACTTATTCACATGGATATTCTACTAGTTAAATAATCACATGCAATATCAATAGCCACTTTCATAATGATGGAATGCATAATTTCAGACTTTCATAACCACATAGTCAAGGCCTTGTGCCAAGACTACAAATAAGATTTTGTCAAGGCCTTGTGTCGAGACACTAGTTTCTCTCATTAGACCTACCAATGCATCGAGGAGCTATAGTGGGCTCCACCCATCACTTACTAAGTATATTTCATTCCTCATATGAAAAGGTTTAAACATAACATAAACATTCATATTAAAACTAGCATACAAAATTTCAATACATTATCCATAAACCATGAGTGGTATGAAATAACACTTCCACAGTTAAACATTTCACAAAACTTTCAATACAATATGAATGTTTTGTATCATAATAAATCAACTTCAAACAAACATAAAATCCATCAAAGGATGTTAACAAAGATGAAATCAAAACCATTTTAGATAAATATCTCTTTTTATTTTGAAATCATTTAAAAGTCACATAATTATAAAAGAAAACATTTATATTTTAAAATATTCTTATAATCTTGTAAGGTAATCTTCGACGATGTTATAATGGTGGAAAATATCTGCACCCGCCGTATAAGTTAAAAAAATATTCTTACCTTAAATTTATCAAAATGGTCAAAAAGTACCTTGTTTGGAAAATGACAGAAAAATTCCTTTATAAAAATATTATAAATGTAAAAAAATGGTATAAATGACTTTAATCCATATTCTATAAAATATTAATAATGTTTTGAAATAGATTTCTAAGAAACATGGATGTGGATGGTAAAGAGATCCCAGTAGATAATTACGTATAAACAACCTCTGATAATGAAGTGATTGAATAATTAACCCTTACCTTGTACTTTTCTTGGTCAAGGGTAGGTTAATCTCCTGTATAATGGTGAAATAATTGTTATTAAATTATACAAAAATTGTATACATTAATATGATATCATATAAGATCTTTGAACATTTCTTTGTTAATAATATCTTAGTATTATCGTCATTTCAGGTGTTAATGGATTCGTTTTACTTTATATTCATTGCTATGTGAGTCATATTTGTTTTGGATGGGATGTATCTTATTCATATCCAGAATTATATCACGTCTGTAAACATTATTTTTAGTCATCAAATGAAAATTAGTCTTGAATGGATATGATGGGGAATGAATCTCATCGCGTTCGTGGAGACGGTAATTTGTACGTACACACGAGTGACAATATCATTATTTTGATATTAAAATAATATATAATTGGATTGTATATAATATATACAGAATCATTATCATGTCATATTATTATTTACATCAATTACACATCATTATTATACCCATCCAAATAATAATGTATTGAATAACAATTACACCACTACTTGGAGACAGTAAGCCGTACGTACGCACGTATGGTGACATGTCATTCAAAGGACGGATAGAATAATGAATATGGTTGTAAAATTTTTATAATAACATCACAGTATATATAGAAGATACAGGAGTTGTTATTTTATAATGGAAACAACAAATAAAGAGGGAGTGGAAGAAGAAAAGAACTTGAAAGAGGTTATGAAATATTTACCTCTTCTTCAGGTTCTTCCTTTGGATTTGATCAAAAGGGATCAATAGGTTGGATTTATGACTAAAGGAAGGCCTCTAGGATGAAGGTAGGATAGTTTATAGGGTATTTGGTTAGGGTTAGGAGGATCCAAATGGCTTTGAAGATGTGAATTACTGAGAATGGGGAGAGCCCTTTTATAAGAGGGATGAGGGAAACCTTAGAAAAAGATAGAAATATTATTCTATAATAATATAATTTTCAGTTTATAATTGCTCCAAAATGGATTATTTAAAGGATAAGGTGGGGATGGGTCGAAAAAATCTCAACCAAAAGGATTTATATAGGTTTGGGTCACTATATTAACATTATCTTTTAGATTTAACTCTTAGTTAAGTAGTTTGACATTTACCATATCTCTTTGTAATTTTATATTATATGGTTAATAAATTTACTATATACTTCCAAGAGAACCCCAAGTGGTTCATTCATTATACACCTATCATTATATAAGTCTTTTGGAAAACCTTATATTTTTAGTAATAGAATATCAATTAATAATATAATATTTGTTTTAAAAACTCTTTTATGTTAATTTTGACACTATTTGGTATTTTGTTTTTACTAAATTCATAACAGAACTATTACTTCAAAAAAAATTCATCTATCCAACCCTAATATGTCATATTAACCTAAAAAATAATTCAAATTCATAAAAAGTCTCAAATTACATTTATTTGGATATTTATAATATCAATTATTTTAATATTTCATTAATTAGGTAATTGCTTAATCATCATTGTGTCATGAATAAATAAAATTATTTAATGTGTAAAAAATATAAATAAAATTCCATTACGTAGGAAATATATTTATATTTATAATGAATATTTATAGTTGAATTTATCTTATATGTAACCCTATATTAAAAATGTTTTAGTTAATAAACATTGATTTTAACTCTTTTAACTCTTCTTTGATTTAAATAATTATAAATGTCCTAATCTAATACAAGTGGACCAAAGAGGTTCATATTTTATTACTAAGGTTGTTTTTGGTCGAATTGAACGTATGAAATAGAATTAGTACATGTGTTAGGGTTATAATAATATCATTTTTACCCTTAATTACCCTATTTACTTTTAACTGTGCTAAATAAAAGTAAAAAAGTTAATATTCACCAAAAATTATTTTCGTCTTATTGAACAAAATTTTACCTAATGATATCAACCGTGTCTATCAGATTTTTGAAATTCAACTCATAGAAGCGGAAAAATTATGTTTTATGTAAATTAGAAAATGCTCTTGGGAGGTGGGTAAAAGACGGTAAAACGTTCAATAATATTTTTATATATCTAAAATTATTATAAACTGACTCTAATGAATTACATTGAACATATATAGGTATTTGTATTGTTTTTGACCTTAAATAATTTTAAATAAAATAAATAATTATTCAAATAAAAATTTGGTTTTAAACTATAACTCATTATTTTTCACTATTCCTCAAAAATTGAATGTTTTTAGAAAAATACCAAAAATTTACCCTAATCTAATTTCAATATTCTGAATCCAGAAATGAACTCCATTTCGAAAGATCAAATTTATAAAATTTCAAATGGCTAGTTTTATTGGTTGTGGTGTGTTAGAACTTGATGTTGTGTACAACATGCGCTATTGTATTATTCAAAGAGAAGCGTACCATGGAAGCTTGGGGTGTTACATTCTCCCATCCTTAAATTAATTTCAACCTCCAAATTTCTAGAGTATTACTATGTAAAAATACTCGGGTGGTTCTTCATCATAATTTCCTCGGGTTCCCATGTTGCTTCTTCCATCTTATGGTTTGTCCATAAAACTTTTTCCAGACGAGTCATCCAGTTTCTCAACACTTTAACTCTTATATCAAGAACCTTCATAGGATCTTCACAATAACACAGATCATGTTCCAGTTCTAATTCATCATAGGTGAGTACATGCGTTGGGTCAGGCCTGTATTTTCTCAACAGTGATATGTGGAATACATCGTGAACTTTGGAGAGACTTGGCGGCCTTGCCAAATGATAAGCTACATCCCCAATTCTTTCTAGAATTTCGAAAGGTCTGATGTACCTGGGACTCAATTCTCCCTTCTTACTAAAACGTATAACACCCTTCCATGGAGATACCTTCAAGAAAACATGATCTCCTACCTAAAATTCCAAATCCTTCCTTCTGTTATCAACATAGCTCTTCTGTCTACTTTGAGTTGCTTTCATGTGGTTTTGGATTACCTTCACCTTTTCTATCGTTTCCTCCACTAGTTCTGGTCCAACGAGTTTTCATTCACCAACATCATCCCAACATGTTGGTGTGCGACATATGTTTCCATATAACGCTTCATATGGTTCCATTTGAATACTTGAATGGAAGCTGTTATTATATGAAAATTCTACCAGAGGTAAATATTGATCCCACATACCTTGAAAGTCATGGGATCATGATCTCAACATGTCTTCTACAGCTTGAATAGTCCATTCTAATTTTCCATCAGTTTGGGGGTGGTAGGTAGTGCTCAATGAAAGTTCTGTATCTAGGGATTTCTAAATACTTTTCCATAATATTAATGTAAAATGGGGATCACGGTTAGAAATAATCAATAGTGGTACTCCTTGAAGTCTTAAAAAATCATTAATATATAGTCTTATTAATCATTCAAGTGGAAAATATTCTCTTATAGAAAGAAAATGTGATAAATTGGTAAGACGATCAACAATGACCCATATTGCATTATTCCTTCTAGGAGTTTTTGGTAGTCCCAGGAAAAATTCCATCATAATATTATCCCATTTACACTCAGGTATGGGAAGAGGTTTCAAAGATCTTCCAGGCTGTTCCCTTTTAGCTTTCACTAGATGACAAACCATACATCTTGACACAAAATCAGAAATCTCCTTCTTCATGTTTTCCCACCAAAAATGTTTTTTCAAATATATATATATTTTGGTGCTACCATGGTGTATAGAGAAATTGGAACCATGAGAATCATCCAACAATTCTCTTTTTAGATCAGTTATATCGGGAACACAAAGTCTCTTCCAAAAATTTCAAAATTCCATCTTCATACACAAAGTCACTCAATCTCCCATCATTCACGGATTTAATCTTATATTGAAACTATTCATCATCGGTCTGAGAAATCTTTACCATTTCAATTAAAGTTGATTTGGAAACCATTTAAAAAATTATTGATGTTTCACCTTCCATGGTTATCCCCATGTCCACCATTACTATATCCCGAAAAAGAGGATCTCTTTCAACACTCATATTGTTCAAAACTCCATGATATTTTCTGCTCAAAGCATCTACCACCTTATTTGCATTCCCTGGGTGGTAGTGTATAGTGCAATCATAATCCTTGAGTAGTTCAAACTATCTCTTTTTCCACATGTTGAGTTCTTTCTTTGAGAAAATATACTTCATACTCTTGTGATTGGTATATAACTCACATTTTCACCATAGAGATAATGTCTTCATATATTCAAAGTAAATATTACAGCTGCTAACTCAAGATCATGAGTGAAATATTTCTGTTCATTAATTTTTAGTTGTCATGATGCGTAGGCAATAACCCTATAATTCTGCATAATGACACAACCAAGTCCTTTCTATGAAGAATCACTATAAATAACAAACCCATCATTCCTTGATGGTAGATTCAATATAGAAGAATTGAATAATCTTCTATTCAGTTCTTTGAAACATTATTCACACTCTTTTGTCAAAATAAATTTAACACCTTTTCATGTGAGCAATGTTAATGGGTTATCCAACTGGGAAAAGTTTTAGATGAAAGGTTGATAATAACCTACTAAACCTATAAAACTGCATACCTCAGTTATACTCGTCGGTTCTGGCCATTCATGGATTGCCTTGGTATTATAAGTATCAATAGAGATTCCATACTTAGAGACAATATGGATGGGAAAAGAAATATCCTGAATCCAGAATTCACACTTGCTAAAATTCCCATATAATTCATGTCTTCTAAGAGTTTTCAGAATAATTCACAAGTGATTTTCATGATCTTGGTAACTTTTGGAGTATTCCAATATATCGTCAACAAATAACACTAAAAAGTCATCAATATATTCCTTGAAAACCCTATTCATTATATCCATTAAGATAAAGGTTTCATTAGTCAATCCAAAAGGAATTTCTGTAAACTCATAATGCCTATACCTGGTTCAAAATGTTGTTTTCAGAATGTCTTCCTTCTTCACACACAACTAATGACACCGATATCGAAGTTTAATCTTTGAAAAGTATTGAGATCTATGAAGTTGGTCAAATAAATCATCAATGTGTGGTAGGGGATACTTCTTCTTTATTGTTATAGCATTGATCTCCCTGTAGTCAATGCACAAACTCATAGATCCATATTTCTTCTTTACAAAAAGGACAGGGGATCCCCATTGAGAAACACAAGGGTGAATAAATCCTTTATTACTCAATTCCTCTAGTTTTTTCTTTAGTTACTCTAATTCCACAGCGGACATTCTATAAGGGGTCTTCGATATGGGCCTTGATCCATGAATTAAATCTATGGAAAACTCAATCTCTCATTCTAGAGTATTTCCACATAAATCATCTGAAAACACATTAACATTTTCTTTAATAATAGGTACATACTATATTTTAACATTATTTTCCTCACCCACAGTTATTTCATTCTCTTACTCCCTAATAATTGATTTTAGTTGAGCTGCTGGGGGTGGATCTAGATAAGAATTAGGTGGTGACTATTCTGCTCTAAAGATAAGGTATACTTTATCATCATCATCAAAAATAGTAACCTCCTTTTTATTACAATGAATTTTTGCATCATTGTCTAAAATACAGTCCATACCAAGGATTATATCAAATTCAATCATGGTTTTAATGATGAGATCAGCGGATAAAAAACATTTATATTCCCTAATGGGGACTGATTCACAAAACATTGTTGCAATGATACTTCCCTTATGAGTTTGGACTGACAACTCCTTTGTTAAATCAAATTGGAAATTTATAATTTTCATAGAAAACTGGGTAGATATGAAAACATTTGATGATCCAGAATCAAATAAATCATTTTCTAAACTTGAAGAAACCATTAAATTACTTGCCAATGTGTCTTTCGGAGCTTCAACCTCAGCAGTAGTGATAGAATAAGCTTGGAATTGATCTCTTGGCATTTTCTGAGGTAAGTTCCCCTGACACTTAGGACATTCATTTTACCAATTCCCCCTTTATCTACAATTGTAGCATTCAACAGTGACAACCTCTTCCTACCCCTTGCAATCCTGAGTTGGGTGGCCCTTTTCACCACACTTTTAGCAGACTCTTATTCCCTTCAGGCAAGCACCGGGGTGTTTCTTCCCACATTTAATATAGGATGGACATTCAACTTTTCCCTTATTCCCCTTATTTCCATTTTCAGAGTCTTCAGCAGATCTCTTCTTCTCTTTATTTTCTTTAAAGTCGTAATACTTAGAGAATTCTTTTTCTGTCTTGATAGCACATGAGACAATATCTTCGTATGATGAGAAGGATTGTGATACTATTGCTCGATGGAGAAATGGTTTTAACCCATCAAAGAAACAATAAATATTACTTCTTGGGTTACATATATAATCTGCAGCATGCCTCACTAACCTTGTAAATTTAGCTTCATACTTTGCGTCATTCTCATCCTCCTTTTCCCCCAGACTCAGAAATTGCCTTTCCAAATCCACTGGATGGTCACTATGAATGTATTTTTCTAATAAAAGCTATTTAAACTCTCTCCATTCAATATTTGATTCTTCATCATCTTCCTTTGTTTTTAGAATCAATGACCACCAGTGATCAGCATCTCCAGTGAGGCGGTAAACTGCCATGATAACTTTTTCCCTTTTACTACTCCCAAGGCGTGGAATATTTTCTCTAAGGAATTTATTCATTGCTCAGCTACTAATGGATTTGTACCCCCATTGAATATTGGTGGTTGTTTCTTCATGAAGTGATCTAACATTGATCCCCCACTCTTTGGATCAGGGTTCTCCATATGGGTAATGTTATTATTCTTAACCCGAGTGTGTTGTTCCAGTATGGTGATTAGCTTATCAGCACCAGTTGTATCACCCGCTCCACTAAAATTATCTTGAGTAGGAGGGAAATCACGACATGAAGTATGTGCATTTACACGGTTTTCATTCCTTCCCCTAGGCGCCATTTTTATACAATGTCATAAACTAGATTAGTTTATGAATCGAAATACATAATTCCAAACATGAAAAACACTTAACATAAATTGAACATTTTATGGATATAATCCATAATCATAAAAAAAATATTTGAGGAAGTATATACTCATAAACCCTTCATAATGGTTTGTAAGGAAAATGAGAATTATCCTAAGCATGTCATTCATGAGTGTGGTAACCAAGAGTGCAGCAAGGATTGTTTTCATGCACCAGTTCCCGTTCAAGTTTACCTCAAAGCGGTGTTTTCATGTTTCACCCCAAGGTACATTTGTGCCAGAGCCGCCTCTACCTTCTCATATCCAGACTGGGATGTATTTCATGGAAAACTCACAAAATCATTACAATACCAAAATTCTAGTAACTTCATCTATAATAATCCTCAAAGTTTATCTTAGGGTAATGTGCTCTAATCAGAGTTTATCTAAATCTAGATTCCAAGGTTTTTACTAAACATCCTATGATACCAACTGTAAATCCCTAACCCTAGTCACCCAGAGTTGGTGCATTATTACATACCATTGGCATGATCACAAAAGATCATGTCTCGAAAGGCCAATTATTTTAGTAGCCTTGGAAGTGCAATATACATTCATAAGGTTTACATTACATCATGAAATGGAAAACTACAACAAAATTGTTTCCATAGAAAAAACGGAGATCCCATAGACTATCCCTACAGGTCAATCATAATATACTTCTTCGTATTCTAGGAAAAATAAAACATAGAAAGGGGTGAGCTTAGATGATCAGAAAGGATAACAATATAGCAGAAACTTTCAAAAATAAGCATAAAAATTTAAGGCAATGTATAAGACTAAAACAAAATCCTTTTAAACTTGAAATTTAGCGTAATATGGAAAATATAAAATCAAATAATTCAATTTACTTATTCACATGGATACTCCACTATTATAATAATCACCTGAAATATCAATAGCCACTTTCATAATGATGGAATGCATAATGCCATATTTTCATAACCACATAGTCACGTACTTGTGCCAAGACTACAAATATGATTTTATCAAGGCCTAGTTCCAAGACACTAGCTGGTCTCTTGAGACCTATCAATGCATCGAGGAGCTATATCAGGATCCACACGTCACTTACTAAGTCCAATATATTTCTCATATGAAAATGTTTAAACATAACATAAACATTCGTATTAAAACAAGTATATGAAATGTCAATAATTTAGACATAAACCAAGAATGGTATGAAATAACACATCCACAGTTACACATATCAAAAAACCTTCAATACAATATGGAGGTTTTTTATCATAATAAATCAACTTCAAACAAACTTAAAATCCATCAAAGGATGTTGACATAGATGAAATCAAAACCTTTTTAGAGAAACATCTCTTTCTATTTTGAAATCATTTAAATGTCACATAATTATAAAAGAAAACATTTATATTTGAAAATATTCTTATAAGCTTTTAAGGGAAGATTCTACAATTTTATAATGGTAGAAAATAGTTTCACCCTCCGTATATGTTAAAAATATTCTTACCTTAAATTTTTTGAAATGGTCAAAAAGTACCTTGTTTGGAAAACGATGGGAATATTCCATTATAACCATATTATAAAAGTAAAACAATGGTATAAATTAATTTAACCCGTAGTCTATAGAATAGTAAGAATTTTTTGAAATACATTTTTAAGAAACATGGATGTCAATGATAAAGAGGTCACAGTAGATAATTACCTATAAACAACCTCGGATAGTGAAGATATTGTAGAATTAACCTATACCTTGTACTTTTCATTGGTTGTGGGTAGAATAAACACATGTATAATGGTGAAATAATTGTTATTAAATTATACAAGAATCATATTCATTAATATAATATCATATATGATCTTTTAACATTGCTTTGTTAATAATATCTTAGTATTATCTTTGTTTCGGGTGTTAACAGATTCATTTTCCTTTATATTCTTTATTATGTGAGTCATATTTGTTATGGATGGGATGTATCATATTCATATCCAGAATTATATCAAGTCTTTAAACATTTTTTTTAATCATCAAATGAAAATTAGTCTTGAATGGATATAATGGGGAATGAATCTCATCGCGTTTGTGGAGACGATAATCTGTACGTACGCAGGAGAGACAATATCATTATTTTGATATTAAAATAAAATATAATTGAATGTTATATCATATATACATAATAATTATCATGTTATATTTATTAATTACATCAATTACACATCATTATTATACCCATCCAAATAATAATGTATTGAATAACAATTACACCACGACGTGGAGACGGTAAGTCATACGTACGCACGTATAGTGACATGTCATTCAAAGGATGGATAGAAATATGAATATGGTTGTACCATATTTATAATAACATAACAATATATATAATATACTAGAGTTATTATTTTATAATTGAAACCACAAAGAAAGATGAAGTGGAAGAAGAAAGTAACTTGATAGAGGTGATGAAATATTTACCTCTTCTTTGGGTTCTTCCTTTTGATTTGATCAAAAGGGCTCCTTAGGTTGGATTTCTGACTAAAGGAAGGCCTCTTGGATTAAGGGAGGACAGTTGACAGGGTATTTGGCCAAGGGTTGGCTGAGACAAATGGATTTGAAGGTGTGAATTAGAGAGAAGGTGGATTTCCCTTTTATAAGTGGGGTGAGAGGCACCTTGGGAAAAGCTAGAAATATTATTTTATAATAAAATATTTTTCAGTATATAATGGATCAAAAATGGAATATTTAAAGGAAAAGGTGGGGATGGGTATATAACCACTCAACAAATAGGTTTTAGACAGGTTTGGGTCACTATATTAACGTTATCATTTAGATTTAACTCTTACTTAAATCATTTGACATTTACCATGTCTCTTTGTATTTTTATATTATATTGTTAATAAATTTACTATATACTTTCAAGAGAACCCCAAGTGGTTTTTTAATGATACACCTATCATTATATAAGTCTTTTTGCTAAAAATTCTATTTTTAAGAATAAAATATCAATTAATAATATAATATTTGTTTTATAAACTCTTTTATGACAATTTTGACACTATTTATTATTATTTTTAATTTATTACAGTATTATTACTTCGAAAAAAATTCATCAAGCCAACCCTAATATGTACTATTAACCTAAAAAATTAGATTAATTCATAAAAAGTTTCAAATTAAATTTATTTGGATATTTATAATATCAATTACTTTAATATTTAATTAATTAGGTAATTACGGCTTCATCATTATGTCAAAAATAAACTAAATTATTTAAAGTATAAAAACAATAAATAAAATACCATTATGTATTAAATATTTTTATCTTTCTAATGAATATTTATAGTCGAATTTATCTTATGTGTAACCATATATTAAAAATGGTTTAGTTATTAAAAATTGATTTTAACTCTTTTAACTCTTCTTTGAATTAAATAATAATAAATGTCCTAATATAATAAAAGTGGACCAAAGAGGTTAATATTTTATTACTAAGGTTTTTTTGTTCTAATTATACTTATCCAATAGAATTAGGACATGTTTTAGGGTAATAATAATATCATCTTTACCCTTAATTACCCTATTTACTTTTTACCTTGGTAAATAAAAATAAAAAGTTACTATTCACCAAAAATTATTTTCATCTTATTGAACAAAATTTTACTTAATGATATCAACCATTTCTCTAGGATTTTTTAAATTCAACTCACAGAAGCGGTAAAATTATGTTTTATGTAAATTTGCAAATGCTCCTAGGAGGTGGGTAAAAGACAGTAAAAAGTTAAATAAAATTTTTATATCTCTAAAATTATTTTAAACTGACTCCAATGAATTAAATTGAACTTATATAGGTATTATATATCTATTTTTACCTAAAATAAATTTAAAAAAATAAAAAATTATTGAAGAATTCGGTTTTAAACTATAACTCATTGTTTTCCACTATTCATCAAAAATTAAAAAATTTCAGAAAAATACAAAAAATTCACCCTAAGCTAATTTCAATATTCCAAATCCAAAAATGAAGTCCATTTTGAAAGATAAAATTTATAAAATTTCAAAAATTTGGCATTACTATTTACAATGGCTAGTTTGATTGGTTGTGGTGTGTTAGAACTCGAAGTTGCATACAACACACGCTATTATATTATTCAAAGAGAAGCGTACCGTGGAATCTTGGGGTGTTACATTATTTTATTTTATTTTATTTTTTTAAATGGAACATATAAATCCGAAATTCAAATATATAGAATTTTTGTGCCATTTTACTTTGATATTTCAATTTTTAATATTTTAAGTAAGAAAAAATTAAAATGTCACTCTTGATTTTAATTTCTTATATATGTTCAAATAGAAATAATAATTTTATATTAATTAATATAAAATTTAATTTTAAGCATGATTAATTTATATTTATTCTTTTAATTTTTCAAAAAACAATTATAAATTTTACAATTACATTAAATGCTTACACAACGCTGGCATATGGATTTTGAAAATATCCGAAAATCCAATGTAAATGATTTTTAAAAAATCAAATGTAATTTGATTTGATTAATTATGGTGAATCATGAATTTTATAGTTAATAATATTATATAATTTTTGTTTAAATATTTTATATTGGAATTATTTTTTATCTTGATGTCTTTAAAATCAAATTAAATAAATAGCGTCAAATATGGTATTAATAATATTTTATGAAAAATAATATTTTTAAAAATCATTTGAAAATAATATATATTTTTCAATAGGAAAAGTAGGAATATAAATGGTATAAAATATTAACCCTTGTACATTAATGATCTAATATTCCCTTTAAAAATAAAAGTATAACCCTTTAATATTTAAAAATTCATTGTCGTGGTTATGGTTAAAATTGGTTAACTAAGCGGTAAAACCAATGATAAGGTTTAAAATTCCACATAAACATATGAAAATTTTATAGGATGAAGCTATTTGAGCTATATCAAATCTTAGATTTTAAAGTATGGCCACATTTGTTCACATTCACAAGAAAATGGACTTATTATATTTAAATATTTTTATTTATTCCATATGTGTCATTTCCTTCCCTTACAAATGGACACCCCTCCTTTCTCTTCATTACACCACTTTGAGTAATTTTTTTCAGATAACCACTACACATCTATTTTCATTAATTCCTTATACATTAATTAGTGGTTCATTTATTCTTAAAATACGACTCCTAGGGTCTTTAAGAATAAATCTAAATGAGGCCTACCAAAGAATATGTAATCATCCCAACCGGCCTCTTTCGAATTATTTTTCATTCAACCTCATATGAATTTCTGTTATTAATCATTAAATAATAACTTCAGAATAAAAAATATACATAAATTTTATTATTTTTATGTAACCAAAATTATTCATCCCCCTTTCCATCAAATTATAAGTGAAAGTATCCCTTATGAATACATGTGGACTACCGCCTCAATGTATTGATACATTCATTTTCAATCAACATTTTTCATGGAAGGTTATTTTTATGGGTTTAAATTTTATATGTGATATTTTTTGATAAAATTATACTTATATAATTATAATTTCATATATATCTTCTTACCATAAAATTTGTTTGAAAATGATAACATCACTCATGTGTAATTCAGCAATACGACCTCAACAAATTGATGTGATTCATTTTTCATTTATATTTTACAAGGGTGGTAATAGGGGTAGATATTATGTTTATATGTGTTATTTATGATATAATTATGGTTCTTTAATCAAAAAATAATATCTATCTTTTTTTCCTTCATTTATTTAGAAAATAAAGGCATCGTTCATGCATACGTAAGGCCTATTGTCTCCATGAATGGTGTAAATAAATTTTCTACCAAAAAATTTTATGGTTGATTCTATATAAATATATATAATATTTAAGTAATTATTTGAATTATGTATATTATGTAACTAAGATAAAATTTCAAGGATCAGAACTTCTGATCTAGAACTGTCATGAAAAATAAAGTTGTTAACACATGAAAATGTTGATTTTAATGAGGAATTATTAATAAATGGATCTCTAATTGTTATATGTGGATTATATATGACATTATATGTATGTAAATGGTCTCTTATTGAATCATAACATATTTAAATTTACTATATATGATATAGAGTAATTTTTAAGCAACATAAACTTACAGTAATAGAGTATTATCTCACTTTTATTTCAGTAAGACATATTCTAATTCAACAATTGATTCCATTATGTGGTGTATATATGACCTAAAAGTGTCATTTTTTATTATTTGAGTGAAAATTATGGGGAATTAAAAATCCATATAAGATTATATGTTTGATGATTTTTGGATTCATGGGTTTCAAAACCCATAAGGGTTTTTGGCATCACTTTTGTTTCCATCAGACAAATGTCATATTCACCACTTGTTTCCTTCATGTGGTGTATATACTACACATTCTAAATAATATATAATTAATATATTTATATTAATGGAATTAAAATATTCATTTAAATTAATTTATTTCATGTGGATTATGATTCAAAAGTTACTAAAGTTGTAAGGATTTTATGTTACAATATCAGTGCTTACTAAGATTGTTTATGATTATGTTTGTGATGATGAAAGTTATTGATCTACATATCAATAAACTTTTGACTTTTATTATAATATTATTATCCATCTATATTTAAATAAATAATAATATTTTCCTCTATTTGATACTTAAAATCATTGAGAAATTTTTTTTAATAAAAACATACATTATTTCACCTTTGATTGGGAATAAATTTTCATCCATTATAAAGTTCTATAAAATATATTCAAGAATATTTTTAAAATTTAAAATAATTATTTAAATTCATTTTTAACTATTTTTTAATGTTTACAAAATGGTTTAAAAATAATCATCTTGTCATTTTTTGAATGTGGTACTTTTCACATTTTACTAGAAATTTAAAAGGGATCTATGTTTTAATATAAAACGTATGAACAGAATTTCCTGTCATTGTGACTAATCAATGATTTGAAGCTTCCACTAAAATTTTATAGGGTTATTTTCAAATAATATTTTTTCCTTACTATTTAGGAAAAAAATTATTTTAAATAATTTATTTAAAATGAAAATGATATTTTACTCAAGAAATTTTCCAATGATCTTTTGAAATCATTTTTCATCAATGATAACATCTTTTGATGTAACATATGATTTACTATGGATGTGATCTGATGACACCATCCACATTCATTATATGGATGTTATATAATGTAGAATATTTATGGATGATTCTATGAAACTCATTTATTTCCCACAGGTTAATTATGTTATGATGAAACCTTTATAAACTTATTAAATTTATATGGGTTATGCTATAATTAAATGATTAAATATTTAAGAATATTGTTTCTTTTTTATGGGTTATGAAATTATACCTATTTAATGATATTTTTTCAAATTTATATATGATTTTCTTTATGAGATATTTGGTTCGAGAAATTTGTATCCCTCCAATGTATTGGGTAAATATGGATATCAATGATATAATAAGAACTAGTGTGGGGAGTGAAACTAGTTTGGTAAGGGACATGCTGTAGAGACCTGAAGCTTGACGTACATGGACATTACATTACTTTAGCGGAATACATAATACATAACAAAAACAGACACACAAGGACCGTAATAGTTTAGTTTCTTTGGAAACTTGGAATGTAAACTTCTAATCGTGGTGAAAGATCTTCAACATCTCCCATAAAGATCTTTCCTTTTTTTTCTTACCTAAAACCTTTCTTTATATCCTGGGGAAAAGAAAACATAAAAAGGGTGAGATCAAATGCTCAGTAAGGGTAATCATGGATAAAATAAAACATACCATATACAATTGAACTTAAAAACATGAACATAATGTTTAAACATAAAAAGCTTGAGAAATGACATAAAACATGGAAGTACGTAAGGCATAGATCATAAAGAAACATTAAGAATGAAAAAATAGCATGGGAATAAAACATGTAATTGTGGCATCCATTAAGCACATGTAATGATTTCCATAGTAGCCAAGGCATTTCTGCCAAGACCATCTTAGTGGACAAAGTCCCTTTCTGAGTCGAGTTCACTCCTCGTTTCAGTCCTGTTTTACTGAACTGTTTTAACCTTCCATTCTAGCCATGTCTATCTCATGAGATATAAATCTTTACCCAATGCATTGGAGGGAGATATAGGTCTCACCCATATCATAGTGAAATCATTCTTACTTGTGCCACAAAATAAACTTAAAACATTCATCATAACCCAAAGAATAAAATGGGTTTCATACACATCATCCCATCATCACATAATCCATATAAAACAAATGGATATTTCATCATAAGAAAATTGAAACCATGTAAATCATAGAGACATTATACTTGAAACATACACATTTGAAATAATTTCATCTTAGATGGAAAATGGTTTTGATAAAACACTTGAAATGAATTCTTGAGGAAAATATCCTTTCTTCTTCAAAATCAATTTATTTTCACAAAACATCATATATTTTTAAAAGAAAGAGATTTTGTTGAAAACATTAATGAAATATTTTGGAGGAAGCTTCATAAAAATAAGGCTTTATAAAACCGTAAAATTCGTTCGTGCCGTATAAGTTTAAAAAAACATTCTTTTCGTACTTTTGCCGGAAAAGTTAAAAAGTACCTCATAACATAAACAAAAGAAAGATTCCTTACATAGCATGTAGTAAAAGTCAAAAATGGGTAAAAAGTAATTTAAACATACATGAAACCACTTTTATAAAACATGGACATGAATGATAGAAATAACCCCAGTAAATACTTACAAATATGCAATCTCGGATAAAAATGGGATTTGAAAAATTATCCCTTACCTTAGGTTCGATATGCTTCATACGTATCCGAACCTCCTGTATAATGATTTAAATAATGTTATTGACTTATTAAAGAATCATATTAATTGTTATGATATCATATATGGTTCACTTATGACTTTATATTACCTGTTCTTTTGTAAATTCCATGTTGAAGAGTGTTTTGGGTAAAATCTTTTCATTTGTCGTCCATGTTTTGACTTGTAATTATTCATATGATTACTTAGATAATGATTACTTACATCCATAATTTAAAACATGATTTATATAAAATATATATTCAGAATATACATATATGGAATAGATCGATAAATGGAAAGAAATAAACTGTTCATGGAGACGGTAGGTCGTACGTACGCATGAACGTTGTTTTCGTTTCCTCATTGAATTGAATGGAATTAATTGGATGACATTCATATATATATATAAATAAATCCAGTATCATTATTATATCAAATATTTCATGATTACTTATTATATATACTTTATAATCATTTATGAATGGTTAATCATTGAGAATGAATCTCATCACGTCGTGGAGACGGTAGTCCGTACGTACGTACGAGCGATGATATCGTTTCCATAATTATTGAATTTAATTGGAGTGGATGATACAATATATAAGAATCAATATGATTTTATAATAACTATGTATAGTAATTCTTTACACTATTATACCTATCCATGTAAGGTATTGGTGGAAAAACAGATTACACCACGGCGTGGAGACGGTATTCCGTACATACGCACGCACGGTGATTTTGTTTTCCGTAGGATGGATAGAAGGTGAAATGGGGTTGTTTCATATTTATAATAAAAAATCAGTATATTAGTGATACTTATGTTATTACTTTATAATGAAACAACTAAAGAATAATAAGTTGAAGAAGAAAGAAGCTTGAAAGAATCAGGAGAAGAAATTACCTCTTCTTCGATACGCCTCTTTTAAACCTCCTCTTAGGGAACTAAGATTGGTATTTAAAGTAGACCAGAACCTCTAGGATGTTTCTAGGGAAGTGGATAAGATAATTTGGTAGGTTTTGGGCGAGCGTAAAGGCTCAAATTGGTGTGAGAAGGAGAGGGAGGAGGTGCACTTTTATAAGGGAGGAGAGGGGCACCTTTGGAATTCTTAAAACTATTAATTTATAATAAATCTAACCCCACTTAAAAACATCAAAAAATGACTCATATTCCAATATTAGATGATATAGGGTTGTAATAGCATCAACCAATCAAATTTAGACATGTTTGGATATTATTTTAAACCTTATAATTTTGATTTATCCTTATTTAATCTATTTAGGTTTATTTGTGGTAATAAATTTCTAAATTTTAAATTATAACAAATAATTACTTATTTGATGTTAATTTTCCATAATGTTTTACTTTATAACATTATAGACCATATAAATGTAAATTTATAATTATTAAATATTTTTGTTATTTTTAAACAATTTTATAATATGTTATTTTTATAAAATAACAATATTGTCAATTTTGACACTATTCATTTATTTTAATTTAAATAAAATATATACAGAAGATATGTTCAAAATAAAAGATTTAATAGATTTATTAAAGGTCACATGTATCTATGAAATTAGTGGAGAACATTAAATAGTTCATATAATATTTATTTTATTATTTTTAAAACCATTTATTTGGCTTATCTCTTAATAAAATAATTACTACGACATTTTTGTATAATTATTTAATATACTTATATGTTTTATAAAATTAAAAATAAAATCCTATGATGAAGATATATCTATTAACTTTCACAATAATACTTTTACTCGAATTTATCATCTTAAAATCACAATATTTAAATTGTTATATTTATTAAATTATGAAGGTGACAACTTTGGCATCATTTAAAATAAAATAATATAAGTGTCATAATTACTTGTATAAGACTCCAAATGGTCAACTATTCGACCATTGGATGATTATAGTTTAAATTTACATGACCAATAAGTTTTGGTCAGGGTTTTGTGCCTTTTATGGCCACTATTAGTTTAATAAAAACTATATTCTTGATTTTTTACTAGATAAATAATTTCTGCATCACTATTGTGTCAAAATTAATGATAATTATATAATCCCAAAAAATTCTAAATAAATTATCATGATGTAGATAATTTTTTTATCTTTCTGTAGACTATTAATTTTCGAAGTTTCATGAATTTTATCACTAACTTAAAATTATTATACTTATATTATTTAAGAGAGTGACATGTTGTCACTTTCTTTGGTTTTAATAATAATTAAATTATTTTCATGGAAAAAAGTCCATTAAATGAATCTAATCCGACCCTTAGGTGATATGGGACGACTTTTAGTCATACAATTGGATTTTTCCAAGTGTTAGGGTAATTCTATAATCTTATATTTACCCTTAATTACCCGATTTACCTTTAACTATAGTAAATAAAATTTACCGTAGTTACTATTCACAATGCCCAAAAATAAAAAGTAGCTTATTAACATAATTTGGACCCACTGATTCCAAATATGGAATCCATTTTTTCCAAATTCAATACACAAAAGTTGCAAAAATTAAATTAAAATAAATCCTGTTGTCGAAAGAAAACGGGTTTTTCTTTAAAACATTGCAAAAGATTGAATTGATTTAACCTACGAATTCAAGGTAAAATCAATGCTAATGACATACATTATATTAAATGGTAAAAATATATTCTATTTATACTTTAAAACCATTCAATATTATAATTTAACCACATAAGATATTATGATGAAAAAAATTGTTTTTAATTAAAATATATCGTGCTTTTACTATTCATTAAAATATGAAATTCATCAGAATAAAATGAAAAATTAATCCAAAGTAAATTTTTATTTCATGATTCCAAAGAATAATTTTATTTTGTCAAATGGAACTTATAAACATTTCAAAAACTAGATTTAAAGTGGGTGCGCCATCAAAAGGTGGCAAAACTGTATTTTTTGAAAAATACTTATTTTACCCGAAAAATTTGTTTTGTTCTTATAACATGTTCTAGAAAATGTGTAAGATGAATAATATTGTTATAAAATTCAGAATTTATTTAATACTATTCATAAGGGCTAGTTCATAATAATATTATAATAATATATCGTTGTTTAGTAACACCCAGTATTGCGTACAACACACGCTATCGAGGAAGGTCGCGATTGCGTGTAATGCAAGCCAAGTCAGGGTTGTGTGTTGTGCAAGAATCCTTCGTTGTTCTGTATAACATAATCCAACCATATTTCATTTATACATTGAATATATATATATATATACTCAATGTTCCGTAGAATAACTATTATCAAAATTGTGTGTAACACGATCCAAGAACAGTGTTGCATATACGGAAAGCTAATAAGGTGTTGCGTATAGCGCAAGGTAATCTTAGTGTAGCATAGACATTAATTAAATTAATATAATTTTTTCATAAAATCTCGGGGTGTTACATTCTACACCCCTTAAAATGAATTTCGCCCTCGAAATTCGTCGGGGTTATAAATGGTTTATTACTCGAAATTTTGTTTAATAGAAACCCACATCGTAAAAAGGAATACCAAAACATGTCTTTTAAAAACTTAAGTATGAAATGTAATGGTTACCCAAATTAACTCATCATGGGGTTTCCACGTAGGAGAACATAGGTGAAAATATGGATATGGAAGAAAAATCTAACCATCAAGTTCTGATGGAGAGTGGTAGAGAACATGGCTATGAAAAATCCAACAATCACAAAGCTATAGATTTGTGATGATCTAAGGTACCATCTGATTAATCAGATATAAGGGAACTAGGACAACATTTTTGGTTTTCAAGATTATTTCCCTAAAGTTGATGAATTAAAAGAAATACTTTCATGATTTTGGTACAATCTCACTATTGTTCATAAATTGAACAATTTCCACTTCATCCCTTAAAGAAATGAAGTTGAATTTTTTATTTGTGATGTGTTAGCAGATCATGTGATAGAATGATGGGTCATTCCATCTCTTTCAAACAAAAGGTTAGAAAAAGTTATAAGTCCGTCTTATGGTTAGATTAATCATATATGGTTCCAAAAATGAACTTATACTTCATATATCATACCGCTTAATAAAATAAAACTAGTTTCTACTAACCAGGGACTTCCTGTAGGCCGGTGGTAGGCGATAAAGGCCAGTCGCACTTCGGTTGTGGGTTCGATTCCCACAGCCTTGTCCGACGGGATGGGATGTCGCCCGTCCTGCAGGTTGTCCTTTTTCTAAAACTATATTACTATAACATCCCATCAATAATATCGAAAAAACCTCTATCCTTAAACAATACTAACTTATGTCCAACATAATCCATTCCAATCTTTAGGCTTATCCATAATACTGCAGTACACTCTCATAATATAGTGAAAATGATTAAAAGAGATTTAATACCATCGTTGATCCCCATATATCATAAGATATGTCTTTTTGGTCACATTCCAAACATTCGAAGGCCTTAATCATGTATTCTCTTGAAAAATGAATACCCATTGAACCATAGTGAAAACATGAATGCAGTTAAAAGTTAACACTTTCCACATACCAAAATCCTCAAAATTCTATATACTCAAACCATGATATCACTTAGTCCTTATATCAATCATGATCTCATGAATACAATCAAACATTTTATTTTCTCATTTTCCCTTCATTATGCGCATATCATCTTTTTTTTCAAAAATATCTCAATCCCTTTCCATGGTTACCAGTACCATAAAATTATTGAAAACCACAATAGACAAATACATAAATATTCCAATATTCCATGATACTATATACAACATTATTTTGTAATCCCATTACATAAACACTTAATCATTCCACCACATCGTTTTCATATTCAACATCGCCAATAGTGATCACATGTGACATCCCTTTGTCCTTTGCCTTAAGAGGTTGCTTATGTCGATCATCACTAACCCTTAGATTAGGGCATTTATTAGCATAATGCCTCATTTCCTTGCACTTGAAGCATTGAAGTGTTGGTGGTGCATTCTCTGTAGTCTTTTCTTTATTCACATCATTAGAATCCCTTTTTCCATTACTTCGACACTCAGCTGCTCGATGACCTTATTTTCCACACTTAAAACATTTTCTAGTCCCTTTAAGACAATATCCACCATGATTCTTTCCACACTTTGAGAATAAGGAAACATTCATCTTCTTTTCACCATTATTCTGAGATTTCTCCTTGAACTCCATCTTTCGTTTCTTGTCAAAACTATGAGATGGATAAGTAACACCAACTTCCATTTCTACCTTGATAGCACAACGCACAATTTCTTCATAGCTATTGAAGTCTCTTATAACTAATGCCCTTAGAAGATTTGGTTTTAAGCCACTGAAGAATCGATCAACTTTACTTTCATGTTGGATGATATATCCAGATGCATACCTTGAAAGCCTTGTAAAATTCGCTGTGTAAAACGGATTCATCATCCTTTTTCTTTAGTTCGAGAAACTCCTTCTCCATCTTTGTTCGAAGAATACGAGGGAATTACTTATTGAAAAATAAGTTCTTGAACTCATCCCATTCCATGGACTCAATTTCATCTCTTGGCCTCGTATTCTTGATAAGATTCCACCATTGATCAGCTTCACCTTCCAAACGATATACTGCTAAGATGACTTTATCATGTTCATAACATTGAAGAACTGAAAATATCTTTTCAGTTGTAATGATCCATTGTTCAGCAACAAGTGGATCAGAAGACCCACTGAAAGAAGGTGGATGTTTCCTCATGAAGGACTCAATAGAATATTGTTCCCTTCTCTGCTCATTTGGAAGTCCAGAATAATTCATATCTTGTGTAAGTATAGCAATAAGATTTTTCACTCCATCTCCCAAAACATTTGTTTGTTCAGGAGGACAATCCTTGCATTGTCTATTACATTGATCAACACGGTTCCTTCAGGTTCCAACCATCGTCTAAAACCCAAAAATAATAGTGTGAGAGGCAAAAATTGCGCTAGGTAAAACAATATAATAAAGGGGGAGTACCTTCAATATCTAACATCTTGGGTTACCGTAATTCTAGTACTATAACCTATGCTTATACTTAACCTTAGGGACATCCCTAGACATACCTTAGAAATATCTCTAGGGATCTCACTAAAAATCTCGCATCCTAGTTTCCAAAGGTTGACTAAACCTTTCCTCTGATACCAACTCTAGAGACCCGAAGCTTGACGTACATAGACATTACATTACTTTAGCGGAATACTTAATACATAACAAAAACAAACACATAAGGACCGTAATAGTTTAGTGTCTTTGGAAACTTGGAACGTAATATTCTAATCGTGGTGAAATATCTTCAACATCTCCCATAAAGATATTTCCCTTTTTTTATTACCTAAAACCTTTCTTTATATCCTGGGGAAAATAAAACATAAAAAGGGTGATCTCAAATTCTCAGTAAGGGTAAGCATGGATAAAATAAAACATACCATATACATTTGAACTTAAAAACATGAACATAATGTTTAAACATCAAAA
Organism: Viscum album; assembly: GCA_963277665.1. NCBI lineage: Eukaryota > Viridiplantae > Streptophyta > Magnoliopsida > Santalales > Viscaceae > Viscum > Viscum album. Next base: position 2,066,460,691 of record OY728121.1, read on the forward strand.
TCTTGAGAAATCACATAAGGCATATATCATAAAGAAACATTAAGAATGACAAAATAGCATGGGAATAAAACATGTAATTGTGGCATCCATTAAGCACTTGTAATTATTTCCATAGTAGCCAAGGCATTGCTTCCAAGACCATCTTAGTGGACAAAGTCCCTTTCTGAATCGAGTTCACTCCTCGTTTTAGTCCTATTTTACTGAACTAGTTTAACCTGTCGTTCCAGCCATGTTTATCTCATGAGATATAAATCATTACCCAACGCATTGGAGGGAGATATAGTTCCCACCCATCTCATAGTGAAATCATTCTTACTTGTGCCACAAAATAAACTTAAAACATTCATCATAACCCAAAGAATACAATGGGTTTCATAAACATCATCCCATCATCACAAAATACATATAAAACAAATGGATATTTCATCATAATAAAATTGAAACCATGTAAATCATAGAGACAGTATACTTGAAACATACACATTTGAAATAATTTCATCTTAGAAGGAAAATGGTTTTGATAAAACACTTGAAATGAATTCTTGAGGAAAATATCCATTCTTCTTCAAAATCAATTTCTTTTCACAAAACGTCATGCAATTTTAAAAGAAATATATTTTGTTGAAAATATTCATGAAATCTTTTGGAGTAAGCTTCATGAAAATAAGGCTTTATAAAACCGTAAAAATTTGTTCGTGCCGTATAATTTTAAAAAAACATTCTTTTCTTACTTTTGCCGAAAAAGTAAAAAAGTACCTCGTAACGTAAACAAAAGAAAGATTCCTTACATACCGTGTAGTAAAAGTCAAAAATGGGTAAAAATGAATTTAAACATACATTAAACCACTTTTATAAAACATGTACATGGATGATATAAATAACCCGAGTAAATACTTACAAATATGTAATCTCAGATAAAAATGAGATTTGCAAAATTATCCCTTACCTTAGGTCTGATATGCTTCGTACGTATCCAAACCTCCTGTATAACGATTTAAATAATGTTATTGACTTATTATAGAATCATATTAATTTTTATGATATCATATATGGTTCACTTATGACTTTATATTACCTGTTCTTTTGTAAATTCCATGTTAAATAGCGTTTTGGGTAAAATCATTTCATTTTTCGTCCGTGTTTTGACTTGTAATTATTCATATGATTAATTAGATCATGATTACTTACATCCAGAATGTAAAACATGATTTATATATAATATATATTCAGAATATAAATATATGTAATAGATCGATAAATGGAAAGAAATACACCGTTCATGGAGACGGTAGGTCGTACGAACGCATGAACATTTTTTTCGTTTCCTCATTGAATTGAATGGAATTAATTGGATGAAATTCATATATATATATATATATAAATCCAGTATCATTATTATGTCATATATTTCATGATTACTTATTATATATACTTTATAATCATTTATGAATGGTTAATCATTGAGAATGAATCTCATCGTGTCGTGGAGACGGTAGTCTGTACGTACGCACGAGTGATGATATTGTTTCCATAATTATTGAATTGAATTGGAGTGGATGATAAAATATATCAGAATAAGTATGATGTTATAATAACTGTGTATAGTTATTCTTTACACCATTATACCCATCCATGTAAGGTGTTGGTGGAAAAACAGATTACACCATGGTGTGGAGACGGTATTCTGTATGTACGCACGCGCGGTGATTTTTTTTTCTGTAGGATGGATAAAAGGTGAAATGGGGTTGTTTCATATTTATAATAACAAATCAGTATATTAGTGATACTGATGTTATTACTTTAAAATGAAAAAACTAAAGAAGAAGAAGTTGAAGAAGAAAGAATCTTGAAAGAATCGGGAGAAGAAATTACCTCTTCTTCGATATGCCTCTTTGGAACCTCCTCTTAGGGCACTAAGATTGGTCTTTAAAGTAGATCATCACCTCTATGATGTTTCTAGGGAAGTGGAGAAGATAATTTGGCTGGGGCTTTCTGAGATTGAATGCTCAAATTGGTGTGAGGAGGAGAGGGATGAGGTGCCCTTTTATAAGGGAGGACAGGGGTACCTTTGGAATTCTTAAAACAATTAATTTATAATAAATCTAAACCCGCTTAAAAACCTCCAAAAATGACTCATATTCGAATATTAGATGATATATGGTTGTAATATCATCAACCAATCAAATTTAGACATGTTTGGATCTTATTTTAAACCTTATCATTTTGATTTATACATATTTAATCTATTTAGGTTGATTTGTGGTAATAAAATTCTAATTTTTAAATTATAACAAATAATTACTTATTTGTTGTGAATTTTCAATAATTGTTTACTTTATAACATTATAGACCATATAAAGTTAAATTTATAATTATTAAATATTTTTGTGATTTTTAAACAATTTTATAATATGTTATTTTTATAAAATAACAATAGTGTCAATTTTGACACTATTCATTTATTTGAATTTAAATAAAATATATACAGAAGATATGTTCGAACTAAAAGCTTTAATAGATTAATAAAAGGTCATATGTATCTAGAAAATTAGTGGAGAACATTAAATAGTTCATATAATATTTATTTTTTTATTTTTAAAACCATTTATTTGGTTTATCTCTTAATAAAATAATTAATACAACATTTTTTGTATAATTATTTAATATACTTATATGTTGCATAAAAATTAAAAATAAAATCCTATGATGAATATAAATCTATTAACCTTCACAATAATACTTTTACTCGAATTTATCATCTAAAAAATCCCAATAGTTAAATTGTTATATTTATTAAATTATGAAGGTGACAACTTTGGCATCATTTAAAATAAAATAATATAAGTGTCATAATTGTTTGTATAAGACTCCAAATGGTCAAATATTCAACCATTCGATAATTATAGTTTAACTTTACATGAACAATAAGTTTTGGTCAGGTTTTTCTGCCTTTTAGGGTCACTATTAGTTTAATAAAAACTATATTCTTGATTTTTCACTAGATAAATAATTTCTGCATCACTATTGCGTCACAATTAATGATAATTATTTAATCCCAAAAAATTATAAATAAATTCTCATGATGTAGATAATTTTTGTATATTTCTGTAGACTATTAATTTTTGAAGTTTCATTAAGTTTATCACTAACTTAAAATTATTATACTTATAGTATTTAAGAGAGTGACATGTTGTCACTTTCTTTGGTTTTAATAATAATTAAATTATTTTCATGAACAAAAGTCCATTAAATGAATCTAATCCGACCCTTAGGTGATATGGGTCGACTTCTAGTCATCCAATAGGATTTCTCCAAGTGTTAGGGTAATTTTATAATCTTATATTTACCCTTAATTACCTGATTTACCTTTAACTATAGTAAATAAAATTTACCGTAGTTACTATTCACAATGCCCAAAAATAAAAAGTAGATTATTAACATAATTTGGACTCACTGATTCTAAATATGGAATCCATTTTTCCAAATTCAATACACAAAAGTTGCAGAAATTAAATTATAATTAATCCCGTTGTCGAAAGAAAACGGGTTTTTCTTTAAAACATTACAAAAGATTGAATTGATTTAACCTACGAATTCAAGGTAAAATCAATGTTAATGACATACATTATATTAAACGGTAAAAATATATTCTATTTATACTTTAAAACCATTAAATATTATAATTTAACCACATAAGATATTATGATGAAAAAAGTTGTTTTTAATTAAAATATAGCGTGTTTTTAATATTCATTAAAATATGAAAGTCATCAGAATAAAATGAAAAAATTATCCAAAGTAAATTTTTATTTCTTGATTACAAAGAATAATTTTATTTTGTCAAATGGAACTTATAAACATTTCAAAAACTAGATTTGAAGTGGGTGCCCCATCAAAAGGTAGCAAAACTGTATTTTTTTAAAAATACTTATTTTACCAGAAAAATTTATTTTGTTCTTATAACATGTTCTAGAAAATGAGTAAGATGAATAATAATGTTATAAAATTAAGAATTTAGTTAACACTATTCATAACGGCTAGTTCATAATAATATTATAATAATATATCGTTGTTTAGTAACACCTGGTATTGCGTACAACACACGCTATCGAGGAAGGTCGCGATTGCGTGTAATGCAAGCCAAGTCAGGGTTGCGTGTTGTGAAATAATCCTTCATTGTTTTGTATGACAGAATCCAACCATATTTTATTTATACATTGAATATATATATATATATATACTCAATTTTGCGTAGAATAACTATTATCAAAATTGTGTGTAACACGATCCAAGAATAGTGTTGCGTATAGCGTAAGGTAATCTTGGTGTAGCATAAAACACAAGACATTAATGAAATTAAAAGAATATTCTTCATAAAATCTCGGGGTTTTACACATGGTCCACTATGATGGTCATGGGAGTGAACCTCGATAACGTATTTTACTGAATGGGGAGTGAACATAATCCACCATGATAATATTGACAATGAAACTTTACTAAGGAAATTCTTTATATTCTTATATGTATTCTAAAAACATTTTCCTTATTCCAATGTTATTCACTCATGGATCATGTTCTTTGATTTCTTTACAATTATTATCTTATGACTCCCAAGATTTATTGCCTAAATCATTATTATGATCTATGATATATTGGGTAAGTTTTTAAAATGTTAATATCATGTTCTCTTGCCCTTATGCTTCTATTATTCTAAAGTGACCACTGATATCTCCATTGTTTACCCTTTATAATAATATAATCCCACACTTTCTTATGTTTTCTTTACCCATGTTATAAAAAAAGGTTTTAGGTGTGATATTTCTATGAAGGGTTCTAGTTATGAAGAACGTAGTGGGGGATGATGTAGAATCTCTTTTGAAACATTTTATTATATATATACATTTTTTCAATGACACTAAACCTATATGATTATGGAATGGATAGTAATTTTATTTATTGAATAATAGTCTAATAAAATGTAATATATATATATTAAAATTATAGTATAAAATAGTTAGTAATGAAGAAATTTTGAGTTACCATTGGAAACAAGGATTAAATAACAATAGTGGGAACCCCTAGGATAATTCTATGTATAGGATAATTTCATGAGTTATGGTAAAAATGATTTTAGTTTTCTAAGAAAAACAGCCATTTCTAGATACTACTAGTGCACATGGTTTTCATATAGATGATTCTAGGGGTAATATCCCCAAAAACTATTTCTCCATTATATCACATCCATTATTATGGTTTATGGTGAGTGTTACCTTAATGAAAACTGTGACGACCCAAAATTTTATTAATAAAAATTCCTCTTTGCTAACTAAATGACTTATTAGGTAAAATGGTTGTATAAAACATATAAACTTCCTTAGTTTTAAGTTTTTGGATTTTAAAAAATTGTTAGGAATTGTTACGATTGCTAATATATCCATTGAACAGTGATCACAAGATTAATATAAATATAGGGCTCTAACAAATCCAAGTTACTCAAAAAAAGGAAGAAAAAGCCTCATCCAGTAGAATTTCTCCATACAAAGCCAATTTTTCAAAGAGTGGAAAGGAGGAAGCATATTTAGGCTTCGCTCTTAACCAATCTCAAGCTGAGCTTCAACACGTTAACCTTGAATGGAACTACCTATGGAAGAAGCGGAAGTTAATAGAGATTACCACCCGATCGATGTTATCTGAGCCACCCCAAGAGTCTATCACCATCACACACCTTACCCTTAGGTCTTATGCAGGTGTTATAAGGGGTTATTCAACAAGACCATAGAACTATAATTATGTGTTTTATTTTTGTATAAAGAACATACATTAATTTTATTATTGTTACTTTGTAAATGGTTTTTAAATAACAAATATTATTTTCAGTTAATATTCAAAATCAATTAAGAAAACCATTTTGATGATTTAATCGATTTTTTAATTAAAAAATCTTTTTTATAAAATATTTTTACTAAATTACTTTTTTTTGAATATAAATGACTTTATAATTTTTATGAATATAACTGTAATTTTTATTATGGTTTGAAATTTGTTTTTGTCAAAACCCATGAATTTTCAATAAATACAGGTTTTATTTTTCAAGTAAAAAAATTCACATATTTAGAAAATTATTTATATAAAATAAATATTATTTTTTGATTCAGCACATCGAAATTATTTAATGGTGAATTTTTCATAATTTTTTGAAACATTGCTATTTTTTAGTAAAAATGAAATACTATTTAAGTATATAATGTATTTTTGGACTTCATAATGACCCTACATAGATATCATAAAATTCTATAAAAGGTTTATTAGGCCAAAATATTTTTTACCTTTAAAATATTGTGATTTTATAATTTTTGATTAATTTTATGATCCCTTAGTGGACCCTACAAGACTTATAAAAATTTTCAACATTTCAAAATAATTTCCTTGAGAGTGTGACTCACCTTTACAAAAGCAGGCCTAATATTTTTAATTATTTAGGCCATTGGCCTTATAAAATAATTTTTTCCAATCCCCTTTGGAAAAAACCAACTTCAAAAACCATGGGTTGGTTTGTAGTTTTAAATATTTAATTATATAGTTTCTTAAACCTATGTTTGTGAAATATTAAAGAATTCACCTCTCTTTTCCTATATTACACACTCCCAAGCTCCAAGTTCTCTTCACTAAAAAAACGTTTAGTACATCCCTACTCTTCTCCCCTCTCTCTATAATCCTCACAAGGAACCCCAATCTCCCATGAATCCTCTCTCAATCCTCTTCGAATCATTTGAGATCACACTTCCATGTAAGAGGTCCTCAATTTCCTTTCTTCCATATTTATGTCCAAGTTTCCATATAATGTTATGCTAGTTTTTTTTAAATTAAATATTCTATTATATGATTTAACATCTCTACTATACTTCCCTACTTATGTTTTAATTATTATAGACCCCTTTCTCTCTTCTTAATGCCTCCCAAGTACACAATTTACAATGCCCAAATTCCGTAAGAGTTTTCTCTCTCATCATTTATATTCAAAAATCATTTTATATTATGAATATAAATTCCATTAAATATGTTGGGATATTATGTTCTATGACCCCTTACAGTATATTTCATGTATAAATGATGATATACCCCTTTCTCTCAAATCAAACCCTTTTATAATTTCTATTTGACATCATTATGCTGCTGAAGTTACACCAAAATTTCCATGCCAATATCATCATGTAAGTGAATACCCTACCCATTACTTTATCATGGGTATTCACCATTAGAAAAATGTACTTGTTGATTAAGGATATAAATTTTTGTATTTAACATCTCTTATTCATGGAATTAATTGTGATGTTTAATGAACCCATGTGGTATGATCTATGTGGCACACTTATACAGGAGAGGAAATAATTAAGAAGGGTGTGCCCAGATAGCACTTCAATGCATTGGGTATTGAATAGTATCATGACATGCCATGTGAAATGAGGTTTTACTCATGATAATTCATGTGCAATGAGGGTTTACTCATTCTAATTCAATTACAATGAGGGTTTACTCATGCTCTATGTGCATTGATCCTTGGCTCAAGCTAATATCATGTTAAATGTTTATGACACATCTCCATTTTATGATAATCATACTATATAATTCATTTATGCTCATGTTTCTATTATGCTCCATTTATATGCCTATTTCCTAAAATGTATTGTATTCTTCATGATATGCCTTGTTTACTCCCTTAATGGGATTTATAGATCACCCTTTTCTTATGTATGTCCTAAGGTTATCCCATGAAATACTAAGTATGAAAGAATTTTGTGGTCATGTAAAACAAATTTCCAATAAATTTATTGTATTTTATGTTTTAATTTGCCATGGAATGTTCTTAATTTCCCAAGACACTAGAAATCTCGATCCTCAGATTTTTCTTAAGTGCAAGTACATGTAATAAGTCATGTTTATGTGTGTAATAAAGAGTAGGGTTGTTATAGTTGGTATCATAGGATAGGTTTAGTTATTTTTTGGATTAGGATTCGGAAACCCTAGTTAAAGCCTTAGAGATAAGACAAAGTATAATAAAAACATCCCTAAATTTTGGTGACTATAGATTAAGTGTTTTATTAAGAAAATACATACATGTTTAGATATGAACATGTAGAGGTGGCTCTGTCACAGATGTATCTAGAGGTAAACCCCAAAAACACTACATTGATCTAGAATCAAATGGAAACAGGTGCACAAAAATGGGCCTTACTTCACTCTTGGTTCGACACTTCTGGTGTATATGATTTGGTAAATTCATAAGATTTGTATGAACCAGTATTAATGGGGAAAATGGCCCTAAGAATATATGTTGGAATGTAGATCATGGATAACTTAGATTGAAGCATATAAATTTATAAGTTAAGGAAATAAATGTAATTATTATTTTATCCCTTTTTTCATTGGATTCCCATTTATGTATTAACCCTAACTATCTTTTTATTTCATCCAATGGATGGTAATAGGAGAATTCGAGCAAAAAACCGATGTGAAGATCAATGTGATGATTGTTCTAATGAGATTCCCGATCCAATGGGAGCAAGAATCACAAACTTTTCCAAAAAACTCTCTTAGTTATCTCAAGTTTTGAATAGAAACATGGGTCAATAGAAACTTCAACCCCCCCCCCTCCAAAAAAGAACAATCCACAATCGAGAGCTTCATGAGACAAAGGAATCCTAAATTCAATGGATCATCTGATCCCTCAATCTTCGAATGCAAGGTTGACCGCTTATTTGGTGGTATCAAACCTATCCAATGGAAAGACTTAGTGATCCATGACTTTAATATCTATGAGGAAATTGTATTATGTTCCTCTATAGTATAAATAGTGATCGGAGAGGATCTGTGTTATCATGGGGATAAGAAGCTAAAAGTGAACTTTAATTCAGGTTCTCTGATAGATAAATCCAACGGTGCTAAGAAATTCATGCATCCCACTTTTTGAAGGTGAAGAAAGAAGAACCTCATAAATTTCGTCAAGGGGGTGAGGAAATGCTTTAATCTGAATAAAAGGGCATTGGTCCATTAATTGCTAACAAGAAAAATTGTTGTTGTGATAGAGGAGGGGAATTCTCCATTCAAACCTCAATACATAGTTCATTGCTTCAACTAAAAATAACCAGGGAACTTTGCAAACTAGTTCTCTAAGCCAAGGGTTTTTTTAGGAAACCAACAACCTCCAAGAAAGAAAGGGATAGATTTTTCCATCACTACTGCCGAAGTGAACCCTGGAAAAAAAGTGGTGAGAAGTAATCCAGTTATTCATTCAATAATATCAAAATAACTTTTTGAATATTTTTCTACAAATTATTTTATATCCCTAAAGTTTAGTAGAACAATCCCTACACCGCCACAAATCATGGAAGTAGAGATGTATGTGAGAATGGAAAATGGTGCAATCATTGCATCCCAGGAATATAACTCCTCCCCTATCACAATTTTCGGATTAAACTTCCTAGAGAACCTTTTCATACTCCATATAGTGTAATTTTATACAATTCTTGGCATGTATTGGATTTACTTATATAGAGCCAACATAAATTTCCTTGAGAGGGAAATCACTCTCTATGTGGAGAATCAACCCCCGATTCTGTACATGTGCAAGGAGGAGGATGAATATTCTTTAGCACCATCATATCAATCACGGATATTACTACCCTATGATCATGTTTATCTTTCTTAGATGATTGAGTCTAAGGAATCAACCATACTTTATGACATTTCTATTGTGAGGTAATTTGATGAAGTGTTTCCCAAGGAATTTTTTAGTCCTCCCCCTAGAAGAGATGTTTAATTCTCTATTGATCGTATACCCGGAGATTTTACAATATCCAAGATTCCATATAGAATGGCTCTTTTGGAGCTTAAGGAGATAAATAAAAAACTATAGGATAATATAGATAATGGGTTAATTTTCCAAAGTGCTTCACCATGGGGTGCACTAGTCCTCTTCATCAAGAATAAGGATGGGTCAATGCGCCTTCGAATTTATTATGAAGATCTCAACAAAATCATCATAAAGGACAACAATAATCTTCCATGAATTGATGACTTGTTTGATCAGATATGTGAAGCACAATAATTCTCCAAGGTGGATCTACAGTTGGGATATTACCAAGTAAGGGTGAAAAAGGATGATATCACAAAGACTACTTTTTGTAAAAGGTTCGAGAACTATAAATTCATTATAATGCCTTTCGAACTCACTAATTCTCTAGAAATCTTTAGGGACTTGATGAATGGAGTATTTAGAGATTACCTCGACAAATTTGTGGTAGACTTTATAGATGATATTATAATATACTCCAAAACCAAGGATGAGCATGAGTAGAATCTAAGAATTGTACTAGAGACCTTGTGAAATGATAATCTATATGCAAAGTACAGCAAGTCTGAGTTCTAGTTGAAGGAGAGTCATTCTTGTGTTATATCATCACAAAAAATGGGATATCTATGGATCCCTTCAAGAAAAATGAAATTGAGGGATGGACGAGGCTAACATCTGTCATGGATATCCATAGATTCCTTGGGTTAGCTAGATATTGTTTCTGATTTGTGATAAATTTCTCACTATTGTCAAACCCTCTTAACAAGATAAATCGGAAGGGAGTAAAATTTTCTTGGAGTAATGAATGCAAAGATTGATTCAAGGAGTTAAAAATGAAACTTATCATTGTGACCATGCTCACACTTCCCACAGGTGGAGAATTTTTTTGGTATTCAGTGATTCTTTAAAGAAGGTCTTGGGTTGTGTGTTCATGAAAAATGACAAAGTCATTGCCTATGCTTCAAGGAAATTTAAATTTAATGGCCAAAAATATCCAACACAATATCTGGAGTTTTCCATTTTAATTTTCACTTTAAAAATTTAGCAACATTACATATGTTGGGAGAAGTGTGAAATATATATGGATCACAACAGCCTCAAGTATATTTTCACAAAGAAAGAGTTGAATATGCCCTAATGAAGTTGGATAAAGATAATCAATGACTATGACTAATCAATTCACTTCCATCCAAGGAAAGCGAAAAAGGTTAAAGATTCTCTATGTAGAAAGGATCCAGCAACTCTTTCATTGATGTGAATTTAAAGGGACCCAATAATCATAGAATTAATGAAGATAGACATAGGAATCATAAATAAGGGAACATAATCAGTCCTTTAACAAATGATTTCTCAACTACCTCTTTTGAAAATGTAAATGGATTCTCAAAAGGATGTTGTGGGAATTCAAAAGAAATTGGAAACTATGAAAAAAGCTAATTCCTCGGAGTTCAATGTTAATGAAGAAGGAATTGTGATATTTGGGTCATGATTATGTGTTCCATAAAATCTAGATCTAAAAAAGCATCTTTTAGAATATTCACGTAGTTTGAATTTCTCCATTCGCCTAGGAAATATAAAGATGTACCAAGATCTCTAAGAGAATTATTGGTGGGTTAAAATGAAGAAGGAAATCACTGAGTATACATCAAAGTTCCTAGTATGTGTTCATGTGAAGGATGAGAGGAAGAAGCCTAAGCGGAGGATGAATCCATTACCCATAACAACATGGAAATGGGAAAAAATCTCCATGGACTTTGACATTGAAAGGAAACAATGCTATCAAGGTTTTTGTAGATCGTCTTACATGAACTACACTTCATTAAAATTTTGTAGGATTATAATTGGATCAACTGGCACGAATATAAATCAGATAAGTGGTAAGGCTACATGGAGTACCACCCTCAATTGTATCTGATTGAGATTCAAGATTCACCTCTATGTTCTAGAAGAGTCTCCAAGATGCTCTAAATACTGAGCTGAACTTCATACCATTTATCATCCTCAAACTCATGGTCAATCTGAGTGGACTATAAAAACACTTGAGGACATGTTGAGAGCATTCTCAATGGACATCAAAGGAGGATAGGATCAATATATTCCTCTCGTTGAGTTCTCTTAGAATAATACTTTCCACTCAAGCATCCAAATGGATCCTTATGAATCCCTTTTTGGAAAGAGGTGCAGAACACTGGCATGTTAGGATGAATTTTGGGAGAGAAAACTCCTAGGTCCATAAATGGTTGAAGAAATGGTAGAGAATGATATTACCATCCAATATCAAATTAAATATTTTTCGAGTTGAAAAAAGAACTATGATTATAATCCTCAAAGAGGTTTACATGTTGATGTTAGAGACATGTAATTCTTCCACATATCACTGTGGAAGAGAGTTATGAGATTTGGGAAGAAGGGAAATTATATTCCAAGGTACTTCGGCCCTTTTTAGATCCTTGATCGCATTTGAGAAGTGTTCTATCAACTAGAACTCCCACCGAACATATCACTAATACATGATGTGTTCCATGTATCACTCTTGAGGAAGTACAGACTTGACCCATTGCATTTTCTCAATCTATAGGTGGTTCCATTTGAGAATGACCTATGAAGATAATTTGATGAAGATCATAGATCATATGGAAAAAGTTCTACAAAAAAAGACAATTCCCCTCATCAAAGTGTTGTGTAAAAACCATAAGTTTGAATAAGCAATGTGGGAATTGGGGTAAGTGATGAGGTGGAGTTACCCACATCTGTTTTAGTGTGGGAAAAGAAAATTTTGAGGGAGAAATTTCTTAAGGGGGGAAGATTGCAGTGACCCAAACTTTTATCAATGGAAATTCTTATTGAACTTATTAAATGCCTTATTATGTAAAATGGCTAAAAAAATATATTCACTTCATTGGTTTTATGTTTTTGGATTTTAAAATACTATTAAGAATTGTTACTGTTTCTAATATATCTATTTAATAGTGATCATATGATTATTATAAATATAGGGATAAAACAAATCCAATTTACTTAGACAATGGATGTAATGGCTTCATCCAGTAGAATATATCCATACAAAGTCCAGTTTTTGGATATCATAAAGGAGGTTTTATCACTGGGATTTTCCCTTAACCAATCCCAAGCTGAGCACCAACACCTCATGCTAGAATGGAACCACCTAAGGGAGAAGGGGATGTTAATAGAGATTACCACCCGAGCGATATTATATGAGCCACCCCAAGAATCTGACATTATCACACACCTTACCCTTAGGCCTTATGCAGGTGTTATAAGGGGTTATGTAAAGCAACCCTAGCACTATTATTATGTGCATTATTTTGGTATAAAGAATATAGATTCATTTTATTATTGTCCCTTTGTAAATGGTATTTAAAGCCCAAATAGTATTTTTGGTCAGTATTCAAATTCAATTTAGAAATCATTTTTGATGAATTAATTTATTCCTAAATTAAATAATTTTTTTAATAAAATATTATTACGTAATTACTTTTTAGTAAATATAAATGATCGTATAATTTTTATGAATACAGTTGTTATTTTTATTAAGGTTTAAAATCAGTTTTGGTCAAAACCCATGAATTTTTGATAAATGTCGGTTTTTATATTAAAATTAAAAAATTTAATATTTAGAAAATTATTTAGATAAAATGAATATTATTTTTTTTATTCAGGATGTTGAAATTTTCTAAAGGTGAAATTTTCATAATTTTCGAAGATGGTCGAATTTTTGGGTAAAAAAAAGTACCGTTTAAATATATAATGTATTTTATGACATCATAATTAACCAATAGTGATGTAATAAAATAATATAAAAGGTTTATTTGGATGATATATGTTTTAACTTTAAAATAATGTGATTTTATATTATTTTTATTAATTTTATGATGCCTTAATGGACCCTCCAAAACGTATAAAATTTTTTAACATTTTAAATGATTTCCTAGAGAGTGTGACTCACCTCCACATAAACAAGACTAATATTTTAAGAAGTTAGGAAATTGGCCTTATAAAATATTTTTTCAACTCCCATTTGAAAAAATCCATGGTAAAAAACCATGGTTTTGTTTGTGGTTTTAATTTTTTAATTCTATAGGTTCCAAAACCTATGTTTGTTAAATATTAATGAATTCCCCTCTCTTTTCTTATATAATCCCACCCAATATCGCACTTATCTTCACTCAAAAACCTTTGATAAAGTCCCAACTCTGATATCATCTCTTTATAATCCTCCCATGGTTCCCCAGGCTCCCATTAATCCTCTCTCATGACTCTCCCAACCCTTTGGGATCTCACTTCCAAGTAAGGGATCCTCACTTTCCTTCATTCCTTATTTATGTCCATGTTTCCATAGAATGTTATGCACCTTTATTTTCAATTAATAATTTTGGGTTATGATTTATCACCTCCCCTATACTTTCATAATTATGTTTTAATGATAATATACCCCTTTCTATCTCATTAATTCCCCCCATGTATACATGTTACCATGTCCAAATCCTGTAAGGGATTTCTCTCTCCTCATTTTCATTCTAGAAATTATTTTATATTATGCATCTAAATTCCATTACATATGTTAGGATATTATGATCTATTACCCCCTTACATTCCATTTCATTTATAAATGATGATATATGCCTTTCCCTCTCATCAACCCATTTTACGATTTCTATTTGACGTCCTTATGTTGCTGAAGTTACACCATAATTTCCATGCCAAAATCATCATGTAAGAGAATACCCTACCCATTACTATATCAAGGGTATTAAACAATATGAACATGTACTTTTTGATTTAGGACATAAATTTATGTATTCAGCATATATTTTTCATGTAATTAATTATGATGTTTAATGAATCCATGTTCTATGATTTATGTGGCACACTTATGCATGAAATTAAATGATTAGGAAGGGTGTGCCCTGATAGCGCTCCAATTCATTGGGTAAAGAATAGTATCATGATACGCCAAGTGTAATGAGGTCTTACTCATTATAATGAAATTAAAATTAGGGTTTACGCATCCTCTATATGAAATGATCCTTGGATCATGCTAATATCATGTTAAATGTTGTTTCCACATCTCCATGTTATTATAATCATGTTATATCATGTATTTATGTTCATGTTTCTCTTAAGCTTCATTGATGTTCCTATTTCCTAACATGTATTTTATTATTCATGTTATGCCTTATTGACTCCCTTACTGGACTTTATAGCTCACCCTTTTCTTATTTATGTCCTCAGGTGATCCCATGCAATTCTATGTATGAAGGAATGTTGTGGTCATGTAAAATCTATTTTAAATAAAGACGTTGTATTTTATGTTTTGAGTTTTCATGTAATGTTCCGTATTTCTGAAAAAAAATACAACTATCAATCATCAGAGTTTTATTAAGTTAAGTTTTATGAAATAAATCATGTTTATGTGTGTAATAAAGAGAGGGGTTGTTATAAAAAAATGTTTTAAACTCTCAAGGGAATGCTTGGGTTTATTCACATTTTCTATATGAACCATTATGAAGGATTTGAATAGATTATGACCATAAATAGACTAGGTTATACCTAATGTATTAAATAATAAAATTAAGGTATCTTGATTTAGATATAAAATATATTTTTTTCAATATTATTTTGTTTCCAACTATGATTATTATTGTTCACACAGTGATTTTTGGTTTATTCAGTGGCTCAAACCTGGAGGAATCGAGTTGAAAATGAATATGATGGAAAAAATAATGATTTTCCACCTAATTAGCTAAATTAGATGAGAACTAGAAGGTGAAACATTGTGATTATACCTAATAATATATCATTATATATGATAAACAACATAAACATAGGTTATTTTCAAGACATGTCAAATATGTGGAAATAATATTTTATGTATGTAAATGTGGAAATGATCGTAGAGGTAATAAAGTTCAATTTGATTCATGCCATGAATGTGGGAAAAAGATCCTAGGGAAATATCTAAAATGAAGGGGGGTATTTTTTTATGTGAAAGTTAATGGAAAAGAGAAATTAATTTATAAGAAATTATGTTTATTATATATGAGGAACTAGGGAAACATTCGAGTCAATTTTCTAATCTATGGGTTAACCCCGTGATAAAGGAAGGATATTTTATATGAAAATCATTTAAGTAAAATGATAGAAGTTTTTATGTGTTGGGAATTAATAATTATGTTATAGAAGTGTTATATGAATTATATTCACATCATAAAAATCTTGAAACGTATATGGAAAATTATTTAATAATTTTTCTTTAATGATTTAAAATCATATGTTAAATGGTTCTAATAACCAATAAAATTGATTTAGTGGTGAGGTGATATATTTAAAGAACATGTTATTAAGGGAAAGGTAAAACTTAATATGTGACGAATGTTGATTTAATAATATTTAGATGGGGTGAAGAGAAAATTAACCCTGATAAAGTAAATTGGATAGTATTTACCACCATTTAATTCATTAGTGATTTGCTGACAAGGTGGTCTAATTAATTTTTTTTATTAATGTTATATATTTAATAGTCAGTGATTTTATTTTGGAAATAATGTTAGAGTTAATTTTTGTAATCATTTATGATTCAATTTATATTTATACTGATTCATATTATTTTGTGAAATTATTTTCATGTTTTAGGAGAATATATGATCATGGAAATCTTGTCTTTAGTGTGTGGATTTAGGAGATAATTTAAGTTGGTTAAATATAAATGTTAAAGTTTATCTTGTAAATAAATATGTGACCAAATATTTTAGATTTTTCGGTTTTGAAATTGTTTAGACATATTTCAATGATTCTTATGATTATCTATTTGTTCAATGGTGCAAATAATACTCGTCCGATGTCATTTTGGATTCATCCATGAATCCACTATAGTTGGTATAGATTCTCATCCATTTCCTGTTAATCCTCCATTTGGGGTGGGGGTTTATGGGGTTGGAGTCACCATGACGGCATCATGGGATGATGGTGTCCTAGAATGGGTGGGTCGATATTGACTATGGGAGACGCATGTGTCTTGGTAATAGGGATGATTGTGGATCTTAAAATAGAATGAGGTGTTGGTTTGATGTGCTGATGGAAATCTAGTGGTGGACGGACGATGTTGGCGGTAGGTGGTATACTTCCAAAAACTCTGATGGTGTGCTGGGAACAGGCTCTCAATGGTGAGATGTTGATGGTGGTTGTTCTCTTAAGACCTAAAATAATAGAACGGTTTCATATTCAATTGTAACACCCCAAGATTTCATAGTGTGTTAGTTCTTCAAAATAATTCAATAACTTTCACTACATGCAACACCAAGTTCAAGCACACCATGACTTACCAAACAAGCCATTCAAAAGAGGTTATGAATAGTATTAGATAAATTTTAATGTTTATATAATCCTTATAATTTTAGAATCCCTATTATGAGTTTCTTAGTCATAATGCAAGAACAGATTCATTTTCAGTATTTCACTTTTATCAACTTCTAATAGTGAAACCTTTTTAAATACAATATTTTAAACATTTTGACTAAATGGGGACATCAAAAATTTAAAATAAAACACCCCAAGCTTCTACGGTACGTTTCCCTTCGAATAATGCGATAGCGTGTGTTGTACGCAACCTCGAGTTCTAACACACACCACAACTAATTAAACTAGCCGTTGTGAATAGTAATACCTACTTTTTGAAATCATATATATTCTATATTTCAAAATGGACTTCATTTTTGGATTTGGAATATCAAAATTAGCCTAGGGTGAAATTTTGGTACATTTCGGATAACTTTCATATTTTGATGAATAGTGAAAATTTCTAAATTTTAATTAAAAACAACTTTTTTAATCAAAATAATTAATAGTGATAAATTATGAATTTGAGTGGTTTTAAAGTATATTTAGAATATATTTTTACCATTCAATTTAATGTTTATCATTGGACATAATTTTACAATTAAACCGAACATAAACAAGTGTCAATCTTTTGATAGTTATTATCTCTTAAAAACACGCTTTTTGTTTTGACAGCGGGAATTAATTTTAAATTAATTTCTGCCACTTCTGTGTTTTGAATTTAGGAAAATGGATTCAATATTTGGAATCAGGATGTTCAAATTGTGTAAATAGGTAACTTTTATTTTTACACATTTTGAATAATTACTGCGGTAAATATTTTATTTACCATGGTTAAAGGGTAAATCCGGTAAATAAGGGTTAAAACAAATAATATTATAATAATATTAAATTACCCTAAAACGTGTCTTAACCCTATTGGTTGATACATGGTCGACCATGGGCATCTTTGGGTCTATTTTGGGACCCCATGGATCCACTTGTAAGTGATAATGACACTTTATTTTAATTAAGTTAAAATGAATACAAAAATGACACAAGCATATATCTTTTAGAAGAACAATTTTTACATAGGGTTATACATGTTGGATTTTCGATTATAAATATTCATTAGAAAGCTAAAAAGATTTCATACATAATGATATTTTATTTATAATTTTTAGACATTAAATAATTTATTTTATTTATGACACAATGATGATGCAGTAATTACTAAAATAGTAAAAAATTAACATAATTAATATTATAAATACCCAAATAAATATAATATGAAACTTTTAATAAATTACACTAATTTTCTATGATAATATGATATATTAGGATTGATTTAATTGACTTTTTTCGAAGTAATCAATCTGTTAGGAGTTTCAAAAAAATCAACTATTGAATAGTGTCAAAATTGACATAAAAGAGTTCTTAAAACAAATATTATATTATTAATTGATATTAAATTCCTAAAAATCTAAGGATCGGCCAAGAGACTTATATTATTATAGGTTCCTCATTAATGGACCACTTGGGGGTCGCTTGGATGTATATAGTAAGTTTATTAACCATATTATATAAAAATATAAAGAGACATTGTAAAAGTGAAACTAATTAACTTAGAGTTAATACTTAAAGATAAGGTTAATATAAGTACCCAAACCTGTCTAAATTCTATTGGATGAGTTGTTTTAGACCTATCCCCACCTCATCCTTTGAATAGTCAACTTTGGAGCCTTTAGAAACCGAATATGAATTTATTATAAATTAATATTTCTAGCTTTTCCAAAGGTGCCCCTCACCCCTCTTATAAAAGGGCACTCCTCCTTCTCATTTCTTCACACCTCTAAAGCCTTTTGGTTCGGCCAAACTCTGCCCAAATACTCTCCCAACATCCCTCAATACAACCTAGAGGCCTTAGTTTGATCAGAAAGCCAACCTAAGGAGCCCTTTTGATCAAATCAAAAGGAAGAACCCGAAGAAGAGGTAATGATCTCACCACCCTTTTCTAAGTTCATTTCTTCTTCCACTTCTTCTTCCTTTGTTCTTACCATTCTGAAATAATAACTCCAGTATCTCACATATACTGTGATGTTATTATAAATATGGTACAATCATATTCAGTATTCTATCCACCCTTTGAATAACATGTCACCATACGTGCGTACGTACGGCTTACCGTCTCCACGTCGTGGTGTAATTGTTATTCAATATAATATTATTTGGATGGGTATAATAATGATGTGTAACTCATGTAAATAATAAATATAACATGTTAATGATTCTGTATATATGATATACCATCCATTTATATATTATTTTAATATCAAAAGAATGATATTGTCGCTCGTGCGTACGTACGGACTACCGTCTCCACGAACGCGATGAGATTCATTCTCCATCGTAACCATTAAAGCGTAATTATCATTTTATGATTTAAAAATGATGTTTAAGGACTTGATATCATTCTGGATATGAAAAATATACAACCTATCCTTTACAAACATGTCTTACGTAACAAAACATATGAAAGAAAACAAGTAAGTTAACACCCGAAACAACGATAATACTAAGATATTATTATCAAATCAATATTAAAAGATCATATATGATATCATATTAATGTATATGATTCTTGTATAATTTAATAACAATTATTTCACCATTATACAGGAGGTTAACCTACCACAACCAAGGAAAATTACAAGGTAAGGGTTATTTCACAATCTCTTCATTATCCGAGGTTGTTTATACGTAATAATCTACTGGGATCTCGTTATCATCCACATCCATGTTTCTTCAAAATGTATTTCAAAACATTTTTACTATTTAAAAGAATATGGGTTAAAGTCATTTAAACCCTTGTTTGACTTTTTATAAGAGTTTTATAAAGGAATCTTTCCGTCGTTTTCAAAACAAGGTCCTTTTTAACCTTTTCGACAGAATTGAGGTAAGAATGTTTTTTTTAACTTATACGGCGGGTGCGGTTATTTTCCGCCGTTATAAAATCGTCGAAGCTTCCCATACAAGCTTATAAGAATATTTTCAAAGAAAATGTTTTATTTTATATGGATCTTAAATGATTTCAAAATAATAGGAGATATTTCTTTTAAAAGAATTTTGATTTCATCTATGTCAACATCCTTTGATGGATTTTAAGATTATTTGAAGTTCATTTATTATGATACAAAACTTCTATATTGTATTGAAGGTTTTGTGATATGTTTGACTGTGGATGTGCTATTTTTATACCATTCATAGTTTATTGTGAAAGTATTGACATTTCGTATGCTAGTTTTAATACGAATGTTTATGTTATGTTTAAACCTTTTCATATGGGAATGCATTGGACTTAATAAGTGACGGGTGGAGCCCGCTATAGCTCCTCGATGCATCGGTAGGTCTCATGAGACAAACTAGTGTCTTGGCACAAGTCCTTGACAAAATCTTATTTGTAGTCTTGGCACGAGGCCTTGGCTATGTGGTTATGATAGTCTGGCATTATGCATTCCAACATTATGAAAGTGGTTATTGATTTTTGCATGTGATTATTCGATTAGTAGAATATCCATGTGAATAAGTAAATGGCATTATTTCATTTTATTTATGCCATAACATGTTGAAAGTTCATGTTTGAAAGGCTTTTGTTTTAGTTATACATTGCCTTAAAAGTTTATTCTTATTTATGAAAGTTTCCGCTATTTTGTTATCCTTACTGGGCATTTGAGCTCACCCCTTTTCTATGTTTTATTTTTCCCAGGTAGTGAAGAAGTAAATTATGATTGACTTGAAGGGATATTATGAGGGGTTAATAGTGTGGATATGAAGACTTTGTTGTTGTAGTAGTTTTTCACTTTGAAATGTAATGTAAAACTTTATGATTATATCTAGTGATTCCAAGGCTACTAAACTAATCGGTCTTTCGAGATTTGATCTTTCTTGTGATCATGCCAATGTTACGAAGTAATGCACCGACTCTGGGTAGCTGGGGTCGGGGCGTTACAGTTGGTATCAGAGGAAGTTTAGTACAAACCTTGGAAGCTAGATTTAGATAAACTCTGTTTAGAGCACGTAGACCTAAGATGAACTTTGAGGATTAGTATAGAAGAACTTCCTAGAATTTTGGTATTGTAGAGATTTTGTGAGTTTTCCGAGCAATAAATCCCTGTCTGGATATGAGCAGGTAGAGGCGGCTCTGGCACAGATGTACCTAGGGGTAAAACCCGAAAACACCGCTTTGAGCTAGACTCGAACGGGAACTGGTGCACGACAACGGGCCTTGCTGCACTCTTGGTTACGACACTCCCGGGGGATATGCTTAGGATAACTCTCATTTTCTTTACAAATCATTATGAAGGGTTTATGAGTATATACTTCCTCAAAGAAAACATTTTTATGATTATGGATTATATCCATAAATAGATCAATTTATGTTAAGTATTTTATAAGTATGGGATTATGTATTTTGATTCATAAACTGACCTAGTTTATGCCATTGTCTAGAAATGGTGCCCAGTATAAGGAATGAGAACTCCAGCAATGCACATGATCCAAAGAGAAAGAAGGATCATATCTTTCATGGTCTTAAGCCAGAATTTATAAGAGAAATAGTCTCCCATGTATTATCATCATATGAAGAAATAATATCATGTGTTGATAAGATAAGTAAAGAGTTTACTGAGTCCTATGGCTTTGAAGGGAAGCAAGAGAAGAAAAGGATAGAAGATAGAAAGATGGATAAAGGGAAGAGGGAAAAGAAGAATTTTCCCATATGTGGTAACTGTGGAAAGAAACACCCTGGAAATTGCCTGAAAGGAATGGGAGTTTGTTATAAGTGTGGAGAAAAAGGGCACAAAGTACGTGACTGCAAGGGTAAGAAAATGGTTTCAAATGTACAATGCTTCATTTGCAAGGAGTTTGGACACTACGCGAACCTATGTCCCAGTCATCAAACTATGCCGCAAATGATGTTATTGGATAATAATCAAGTTATGATACTACCACAGATGAAGAGGAATGATTAGATTTCTTATGTTGACTATGTCAATTGAGTGTGTATCAACAATCTACTTGTTATAATAATTATGGAGTATGTAAGGATTGTACTGCAGTACTATTTCATTAAGGACTTGAGATTTTGTGGAACAAAGAAAAGTGACTCAATAGCAGGATAAATTTTTGGAAAATATATGGTTGAGAGAATGATAAACCATAATATAGTTCTGATACCGAGGTAGTGATTTTGGAATAATACATGATTGTTTTGGATAAATTATATTGGATATTCTTGACTACCTTGGAACTGATTAATGATTTGTATATTCCATCATTGTTGGGGTTTAAAACATTTTTGGATTAATGAGGTATATCCAGCATTCTATATGGAATAAGGGAGCATGAATGTAATCAATAAGGAATATGGTAATTTAGGTTGTTTCAGTGTATTAAAAGAATACATGATGAAGGTATTAATATGCTATTACGGGGTAAAAAGAATCTACATTATGCTTACCTTCCTTATAAATATTGGACTATGAGTTTGGACAGAAGTATTTTGGATAGTTCTAGTTTGGATTATTTTGTATTGCCATAAAAGGACAACCCGGAGGTCGGGCGGCAACCCATCGCGTCCGGCAAGGCTGCGAGACTTGAACCCGCAACCGAAGGGCGACAAGGGTGTATCACCTACCACTGTCCCACGAGATGTCCGAATTAAATAATTTAGTTTTTTTTAAAAAAAGATCTGGTAGATGAATTATAAATTCATTTATTTTGGAACCCTGTACGAATAGTATAAATAGAAAAAAAAAATTACGTTCTATTATCTTTTAGAGTGAAAGATGAGTTTGTGGTAGAAATTTATTAATGGGTAAAATTCTAATTATAAAGTAAGTATATCTCCTTATTATCTTAGCCAATCTCATAAATAAATTCCTCAACATTAATAATAGAAACTTAGAACAAAAATGTTGTCCTAGATGGTACCTTAAATCATCACAAATTTATGGCTTTGGGATTGTTGGCCTTTTCATAGCCATGTTCTCTACCACTCTCCATCAGATAATTGATGGTTAGATTTTTCTTCCATATCCATATTTTCCTACATGGAACCCTAGTATGTGTTATTTTCGGTAATCTTCATACTTCTGACTCTTTATTTTAAATAGAGGCCTCATTAATTCATTTTTCGATGTGGGATTTCAACTAGGATATTTTGAAACGTCAAAAATGTGTTATCCTAATACCCTATGTTTTGTTGAACCGATGGTATTTCAAATCATCATAGATTGATGAATTTAAGGACCTAAATTTTATACTTGTTTGTGATTGATGACCTCAATCACTACCTATAAATATTTACGTTTTTCCTCCAATTATATGTCTCTAAATGCCACCAATGTTCTCCTAATCGAGATCATAATTTGGTGGTGACCCTTTAATTTCTCTTTTCCTCATATTAAGACTAAATTTTAGTAACCCAATTTCCGATTAGGGTTTTCCCACAAATATATTTTCTATTTTCAACCTTTTATTTTCGAAGAACAATTTAAAATTGCGAGGACGCAATTTATTGAAGGAGGGGAGAATGTAACACCCCAAGATTTCATAGTGTGTTAGTTCTTCAAAATAATTCAATAACTTTCACTACATGCAACACCAAGTTCAAGCACACCATGACTTACCAAACAAGCCATTCAAAAGAGGTTATGAATAGTATTAGATAAATTTTAATGTTTATATAATCCTTATAATTTTAGAATCCCTATTATGAGTTTCTTAGTCATAATGCAAGAACAGATTCATTTTCAGTATTTCACTTTTATCAACTTCTAATAGTGAAACCTTTTTAAATACAATATTTTAAACTTTTTGACTAAATGGGGACATCAAAAATTTAAAATAAAACACCCCAAGCTTCTACGGTACGTTTCCCTTCGAATAATGCGATAGCGTGTGTTGTACGCAACCTCGAGTTCTAACACACACCACAACTAATTAAACTAGCCGTTGTGAATAGTAATACCTACTTTTTGAAATCATATATATTCTATATTTCAAAATGGACTTCATTTTTGGATTCGGAATATCAAAATTAGCCTAGGGTGAAATTTTGGTACATTTCGGATAACTTTCATATTTTGATGAATAGTGAAAATTTCTAAATTTTAATTAAAAACAACTTTTTTAATCAAAATAATTAATAGTGATAAATTATGAATTTGAGTGGTTTTAAAGTATATTTAGAATATATTTTTACCATTCAATTTAATGTTTATCATTGGACATAATTTTACAATTAAACCGAACATAAACAAGTGTCAATCTTTTGATAGTTATTATCTCTTAAAAACACGCTTTTTGTTTTGACAGCGGGAATTAATTTTAAATTAATTTCTGCCACTTCTGTGTTTTGAATTTAGGAAAATGGATTCCATATTTGTAATCAGGATGTTCGAATTGTGTAAATAGGTAACTTTTATTTTTACACATTTTGAATAATTACTGCGGTAAATATTTTATTTACCATGTTTAAAGGGTAAATCCGGTAAATAAGGGTTAAAAAAAATAATATTATAATAATATTAAATTACCCTAAAACGTGTCTTAACCCTATTGGTTGATACATGGTCGACCATGGGCATCTTTGGGTCTATTTTGGGACCCCATGGATCCACTTGTAAGTGATAATGACACTTTATTTTAATTAAGTTAAAATGAATACAAAAATGACACAAGCATATATCTTTTAGAAGAACAATTTTTACATAGGGTTATACATGTTGGATTTTCGATTATAAATATTCATTAGAAAGCTAAAAAGATTTCCTACATAATGATATTTTATTTATAATTTTTAGACATTAAATAATTTATTTTATTTATGACACAATGATGATGCAGTAATTACTAAAATAGTAAAAAATTAACATAATTAATATTATAAATACCCAAATAAATATAATATGAAACTTTTAATAAATTACACTAATTTTCTATGATAATATGATATATTAGGATTGATTTAATTGACTTTTTTCGAAGTAATCAATCTGTTAGGAGTTTCAAAAAAATCAACTATTGAATAGTGTCAAAATTGACATAAAAGAGTTCTTAAAACAAATATTATATTATTAATTGATATTAAATTCCTAAAAATCTAAGGATCGGCCAAGAGACTTATATTATTATAGGTTCCTCATTAATGGACCACTTGGGGGTCGCTTGGATGTATATAGTAAGTTTATTAACCATATTATATAAAAATACAAAGAGACATTGTAAAAGTGAAACTAATTAACTTAGAGTTAATACTTAAAGATAAGGTTAATATAAGTACCCAAACCTGTCTAAATTCTATTGGATGAGTTGTTTTCGACCTATCCCCACCTCATCCTTTGAATAGTCAACTTTGGAGCCTTTAGAAACCGAATATGAATTTATTATAAATTAATATTTCTAGCTTTTCCAAAGGTGCCCCTCACCCCTCTTATAAAAGGGCACTCCTCCTTCTCATTTCTTCACACCTCTAAAGCCTTTTGGTTCGGCCAAACTCTGCCCAAATACTCTCCCAACATCCCTCAATACAACCTAGAGGGCTTATTTTGATCAGAAAGCCAACCAAAGGAGCCCTTTTGATCAAATCAAAAGGAAGAACCCGAAGAAGAGGTAATGATCTCACCACCCTTTTCTAAGTTCATTTCTTCTTCCACTTCTTCTTCCTTTGTTCTTACCATTCTGAAATAATAACTCCAGTATCTCACATATACTGTGATGTTATTATAAATATGGTACAATCATATTCAGTATTCTATCCACCCTTTGAATAACATGTCACCATATGTGCGTACGTACGGCTTACCGTCTCCACGTCGTGGTGTAATTGTTATTCAATATAATATTATTTGGATGGGTATAATAATGATGTGTAACTCATGTAAATAATAAATATAACATGTTAATGATTCTGTATATATGATATACCATCCATTTATATATTATTTTAATATCAAAAGAATGATATTGTCGCTCGTGCGTACGTACGGACTACCGTCTCCACGAACGCGATGAGATTCATTCTCCATCGTAACCATTAAAGCGTAATTATCATTTTATGATTTAAAAATGATGTTTAAGGACTTGATATCATTCTGGATATGAATAATATACAACCTATCCTTTACAAACATGTCTTACGTAACAAAACATATGAAAGAAAACAAGTAAGTTAACACCCGAAACAACGATAATACTAAGATATTATTATCAAATCAATATTAAAAGATCATATATGATATCATATTAATGTATATGATTCTTGTATAATTTAATAACAATTATTTCACCATTATACAGGAGGTTAACCTACCACAACCAAGGAAAAGTACAAGGTAAGGGTTATTTCACAATCTCTTCATTATCCGAGGTTGTTTATACGTAATAATCTACTGGGATCTCGTTATCATCCACATCCATGTTTCTTCAAAATGTATTTCAAAACATTTTTACTATTTAAAAGAATATGGGTTAAAGTCATTTAAACCCTTGTTTTACTTTTTATAAGAGTTTTATAACGGAATCTTTCCGTCGTTTTCAAAACAAGGTCCTTTTTAACCTTTTCGACAGAATTGAGGTAAGAATGTTTTTTTTAACTTATACGGCGGGTGCGGTTATTTTCCGCCGTTATAAAATCGTCGAAGCTTCCCATACAATCTTATAAGAATATTTTCAAGGAAAATGTTTTATTTTATATGGATCTTAAATGATTTCAAAATAAAAGGAGATATTTCTTTTAAAAGAATTTTGATTTCATCTATGTCAACATCCTTTGATGGATTTTAAGATTATTTGAAGTTGATTTATTATGATACAAAACTTCTATATTGTATTGAAGGTTTTGTGATATGTTTGACTGTGGATGTGCTATTTTTATACCATTCATAGTTTATTGTGAAAGTATTGACATTTCGTATGCTAGTTTTAATACGAATGTTTATGTTATGTTTAAACCTTTTCATATGGGAATGCATTGGACTTAATAAGTGACGGGTGGAGCCCGCTATAGCTCCTCGATGCATCGGTAGGTCTCATGAGACAAACTAGTGTCTTGGCACAAGGCCTTGACAAAATCTTATTTGTAGTCTTGGCACGAGGCCTTGGCTATGTGGTTATGATAGTCTGGCATTATGCATTCCAACATTATGAAAGTGGTTATTGATTTTTGCATGTGATTATTCGATTAGTAGAATATCCATGTGAATAAGTAAATGGAATTATTTCATTTTATTTATGCCATACCATGTTGAAAGTTCATGTTTGAAAGGCTTTTGTTTTAGTTATACATTGCCTTAAAAGTTTATTCTTATTTATGAAAGTTTCCGCTATTTTGTTATCCTTACTGGGCATTTGAGCTCACCCCTTTTCTATGTTTTATTTTTCCCAGGTAGTGAAGAAGTAAATTATGATTGACTTGAAGGGATATTATGAGGGGTTAATAGTGTGGATATGAAGACTTTGTTGTTGTAGTAGTTTTTCACTTTGAAATGTAATGTAAAACTTTATGATTATATCTAGTGATTCCAAGGCTACTAAACTAATCGGTCTTTCGAGATTTGATCTTTCTTGTGATCATGCCAATGTTACGAAGTAATGCACCGACTCTGGGTAGCTGGGGTCGGGGCGTTACATCAATGGTCTCATAAGTTTTAAAATTCATAAAATGGTTTTATAGGCATGCCAAAAAATTACTCACTGGTCAATGTCTTCAGGCTGGTTTCTTAGGGCTCTGTACCCCTTAGTCTTTTAATATCAATGAATTGGGATACCTATTTCTATAAAAATAATATTAGTATCATTAATTTAATAAAAAATGGTGGATTTACCCTCTACCTATTAATGAAACTATTTAAGGAATTCATTAATTTGAACAATAGTGGTAATTATTGGGGTTTTAAAGATTAATTTATCATATTTTTCCATAATAAATAACATGTTCTACCAATTTTGGTATTTTTTTAAATATTTACAGAAATATTGAATTAATTATCATTTTTTCATGGATTTTATGATCTATTAATAGTTAATTTTAGTTCTTCATGAATGAAAATTTTATCTTGAATATTAACTTTGTGGAGTAAGAGATGATGTGTAAATTAATTAAAGCACAAATAGGGGATGAAATTATTCTTATGAAAAATTAATAAATCAAGTAATTAAATTTTATAGGCTTCTCTATCTTGACACTAAAATAATCCCTCTATTTTAGGAAAAGGATCTTGAAAAAAATGGTATCCTTTTGCCTTAATTTTCTTTGAATTTATGGTCCTTTTCACTCCGCATAGAATTACAATTTTATGGTCATTAAGATTTTAATTTCTATACTATCAATCATTGTCTATTAATCCTGGGACATTATTTTAATCATCCATGTCTATAATTTTAATCCCCACCAATATTCTCTTTAACGTGGAACCCAATTATGTGTTTTTTATGAAACCATTTTGTTTCCCATATTCCCATTTCAAAGGGAAGTTTTATTATCCCACTATACCATATGAGTTTTCAATAAAAATATTTTCAAATATTGAACCTTTGATGACAGATATAAAATTTAAAGGGTGATATTTATTTAAGTGGTTATAATGTAACACCCCTGAAATTTAGTTTAAAATAATAATAAGATTGAATGTTTTCTTAACACACAACATTGGGCACTACACGAATTAAGATATGTTACAAAAAAAATATTATCAAAATGTTATCATTACAAACTATTATTTGGATTAATAGGTATGAATATGAGTGGGAACATTCTAAAATATATGTATAATGATCTTAATCAATACAAATATATTAATTAATTCTTAGGAATTAAACACTCTATTTATAATAAAGTCATTTTATGCAATAAATGATCATTATGGCATTTAGTGTGTTTAAGTTATAACTAATTTTTTCCAAAAATATAAATATTATTTTATAAAATGAATATATTTTTTGAAATCAAAATATAAAAATTAACTTAATAGAAAATATTGGGATTTTTCTTAAATAATAGATTTTTCAGTCAATAGTAAACAATAACAAAATTTCAAATACTCTCATTTATTTTCATTAAGACAATTAATATAAAAATTACATTCAATTTTTGATTTTTTCTTAAAGTGACATATGATAAATTTGTATATAATAATCTAATTAATTCCATTTAATTTAGAAATATTCATTTCTTTATACAAGTAATTTTATATGCTTAAAAACACACTTCTCAAAAAAAAAATTCCATTGTGTTTTACACATTTATATTTTAATTCCTTTTGTCACTTCTAGAGATTTATTTTTGAAAAATAATTTTTAACTATTTTTGAATAAATTTGTTCAAATTTTTTATATTTCCCTTTTATTTATTATCTTTAAGAATAGTAATTGTGGTATATATTTTTTAGTCTGATAAGGGTAAAATGGTTTAAAGGGGGTTACAACTATGAGATAAAGTCTCAAAATCATCCCAAAAATTTCTATTATTTCTTTGTATGAGAATAATTTTACCATATTAATCCTAAATTTTAATATATATCATTTATGTTCTATTTTCCTTTTATAAATACATTATAAATAATTTATGTAAGGAAAGATGCAAAATTTTACCCTTTTCCTTTTAATTTATATTAGCTGGTGGTATAATGAAAATAATTTTATATAAATGAATATAAAAGTTTATTTTCACCATTACCAATTTATATTTATACTTTTTATTAATATTTAATTTTTATTAATTGTATAATTACTTTAAATTCTTTCGTAGTTTTTGTGAATTAACAGAAAATTCAAAGTGAATGATTTAAGAAATATTCATTATATTTTGATTAATTATGATGTCACATTAAATTTATGGTTAATAAGAATTTATAATTTTTTTAATGTATTTATAATATAAATATTTTTTTAATAATGTCTTTAAAGTCAAATTAGAGGAACAGTGTCAAAATTGATAGTAATGATATTTTATGAAAAAAATTTATATTTTTTATTAAATTAATTAAAATTCATATAATAGTTTCATGAAAACAATTATTATTAGAGATGGTAAAAATTTTCATCCCTTCTTCATTTATATTGCAATTTTGAACTTATATTTACAATTATAACCCTTTAATAATGAGAAGGTAATTATTATGGGTAAGGTTAAAATTGGTTAACTAGGGGGTAAAACAAAATATTATGGTATAAAATACCACATAATTCTATAAATGGTTTTTTGGTTGAATTTATTTGAAAAATACACTATATTAGATTCAATATTATCACCACATTTAGCCAAATTATTATGAAAATTAATTTATTATCTTTAAATCATTTTATTAATTTCATATGTGTCGTTTCCATCCCTTATAAAAGGAAGAACCTCATTTCTCTTGTTTACACAACTTTAAGGAATATATATTAATAGAATCACACCCAATTATATAATTAACATCCATATATATGAATTAGTTTTTTATTCTAAAAATACCATTCCAATTCTCTATAAGGATGGATCGAATGGAGGCCCACCAAAGAAGAGTTAATCATCCTACCCAACCTATTCCAAATTATATCCTATTATAACAACTTTAAATAAATTATATTCATAATTAAATAATAAATTAAGAGTCTTATATATATTTCAATGTTATTGTTATTATTATGTAAATATCATTTTTTACCATCTTTTCCATCAAATGGGTTGTGAAATTATTGTTTGTGTGTAAGTGTGGACTACCGCCTCAACATAGAGATACAATTCATTTCCCATCACTAATTATTAGAGATAGTTATTATGAATGGTTTAATGGTTATATATGATTTTTATTAAATAACTATTCTTATTTAATTATAATATCTTGTGTTCCTTATTAGCATTCAATCCATTAGAAAATGACTATATCATACGTGTGTGCGTGTGGACTACTGCCTCCATGAAGTGATGTGATTTATTTTTTATTTTTTATTAAAATAGATGTTAATAAGGATAGATTTAAGGTATATATATTTTTCTAATAATATAATTATAGTTATTTAATGATAAAATTCTATATATATATTTTCTTTCTTTCTTTCTTTCTTTTCATTAGAAAATGAAAATAGTGTTCATATGTATATAGGGAATACTATCTCCATGATCGATATAACCCATTTTTTGTCTCAAACGTTTGGTGATGACTCAGAATATATACATATAATTGATTTATACTATATTTATATTATGATTAGAAAAATATATTATGGAACAATGAAAAATTTTCAAGGACTGTATCTATCTAAATGAAACTCTCATGAAAAATGAAATTGTTAACACCCGAAAATGATGTTTTTAAGGAGTAATTATTAATAAATGGGTTTTAAAATCTCATAATTAGATCATATGTAATATTATAAGTATTTAAATTATTATATTAATAATTATAATAAATTAAAATTTATTATATAGAATTTTAGAGTACTTTTAGAGAATGTCGAACTTGACGTAAGGGATTCTCATCTAAATTTTATTTCTTTCAGACACGTATCATATTTTTAGAGACCCTAAACTTGACGTACATGGACATTACATTACTTTTGTGGAATACTTAGTACATAACAAAAACACACACACAAGGACCGTAATAGTTTATTGTTTTTGGAAACTCGAAATATAATCTTCTAATTGTGGTGAAAGACCTTCAACATATCCCATAAAGATCTTCCCCTTTTTTTATTAACTACAACCTTTCATTATATCCTGGGGAAAATAAAACATAAAAGGGGTGTGCTCAAATTCCCAGTAAGGGTAAACATAGAGAACATAAGACAATCCATAAACATTTGAATGCAAAAACATGAACATCAAATCTAAACATCAAAATCTTTAGCAAAGACATGAATCTTGAAAGTATGTAAGGCATATATCATAAGGGAACATAAATCATGATAAAATAGCATGGGAATAAAACATGTAATTGTGGATACCATTAAGCACATGTTATGATTTCCATTATATCCAAGGCATTGCTGCCAAGACTATCTTAGTGGACAAAGTCCCTTTCTGAATTGAGTTCACTCCTCGTTTCAGTCCTGTAACACTAAACCAGATTAACATACCATTCCATCCATGTCTATCTCTTGAGATATAAATCATTAACCAATGCATTTGAGGGAGATATAGGTCCCACCCATCTCATAATGAAATCATTCTTACTTGTTCCACAAAATAAACTTAAAACATTCATCATAACCCAAAGAATAAAATGGATTTTATTAACATCATCCCATCATTTCGTAATCCATATAAAACAAATGGAAATTTCATTATAAGAGAAGTGAAACCATTTAAATCATAGAGACATTAAACTTGAAACATACATTTATGAAATAATGTCATCCCAGATGGAAAATGGTTTTGATAAAACATTTGAAATGAATTCTTGAGGAAAATATCATTTCTTCCACACAAAACATTTCTTTTCTAAAATTTTCATTCAATTTTAAAAGAAAATGATTTTTTTGAAAATAATTATAAAATCTTGTAGAGGAAGCATCATGAAAATGAGTCGTTATGAAACTGTAAAAATCCTTTCATGCCGTATAAGTTAAAAATAACATTCTCCTCGTACTTTTGTCAGAAAAGTGAAAAAAGTACCTTGTAACATAAACAAAAGAAAGATTCCTTACATACCATGTAGTAAAAGTAAAAAATGGGTAAAAAGGTCTTTAAACATACATTAAAACACTTTTATAAAACATGGACATGGATGATAGAAATAACCCCAATGAATACTTACGTATAAGCAATCTCAGATAGAAAACAATTAAGATTGCAACATTATCCCTTACCTTATGTTTGATAAGCTTCATATGTATCCGAACCTCCTTTATAATGATTTAAATAATGTCATTTATTTATTACATAATCATATTCGCTATTATGATATCATATATGGTTCATTTATGACTTTATATTACCCGTTCTTTTGTAAATTCATGTTAACGTAGCGTTTTGGGTAAAATCGATTCATTTATGGTCCGTGATTTGACTTATAATTATTCATATGATTACTTAGATCATGATTAATTAATTCCAGAATATAATACATGATTTATATATAATATATATTCAGAATATACATATATATAATAGATCAATAAATGGAAAGAAATACACCGTTCATGGAGACACTAGTTCATACGTACGCATGAACGCTGTTTTCATTTGCTTATTGAGTATAATGGAATTAAGTAGATCGAATACATATATATACATAAATCCAGTAGCTTTATAATGTCATATATTTCATTATTATTGCTTATATATACTTTATAATCATTCGTTAATGGTTAACATGGAGAATGAATCTCATCGCGTCGTGGAGACGGTAGTCCGTACGTACGCACGAGCGATGATATCGTTTCCATAATTATTGAATTGAATTGGAGTGGATGATACAATATATCAGAATCAGTATGATGTTATAATAAATATGTATATTTATTTT
Organism: Viscum album; assembly: GCA_963277665.1. Classification (NCBI taxonomy): domain Eukaryota; kingdom Viridiplantae; phylum Streptophyta; class Magnoliopsida; order Santalales; family Viscaceae; genus Viscum; species Viscum album. Next base: position 2,066,494,390 of record OY728121.1, read on the forward strand.
TTACACCATTATACCCATCCAAGTAAGGTGGTATTGGAAAAACAGATTACACCACTGCGTGGAGACAATATTCCGTACGTACGCACGCGCGGTGATTTCATTTTCCATAGGATGGATAGAAGTTTAAATGGGATTGTTTCATACTTATAATAACATATAAGTATATTAGTGATACTTATGTTATTAATTCATAATGAAACAACTAAATAAGAAGAAGTGGAAGAAGAAATAAAGTTGAAAGAATCGGTAACGGACTTTACCTCTTCTTTGAAGCGCCTCTTTGAGACCTCCTCTTAGGGCACTAAAATTGGTCTTTTAAGAAGACCAGGACCTCTAGGATGTTTATAGGGAAGTGGAGAAGATAATTTTTCAGGGTTTGTCCGAGATTGAAGGCTCAAAGTGGTGTGAGGAAGAGAGGGAGGAGGTGCCCTTTTATAAGGGAGGAGAGGGGCACCTTTGAAAAAACTAAAAATATTATTTAATTATAAAGTCATATTCGGTTTAAAATAGCTCCAAATTGATTTATTTCAAATATAAGGTGGGTATGGGTCGAAATAATCTCATAAAATTGAATTTTTATAAGTTTAGGTTACTATTTTAACCTTATTATTTAGATTTAACTTTAAGTTAGATAATTTTACTTTTACCGTGTCTTTTCGTGTTCTTACACTATAAGGTTAATAAACTTACTATAACAAGAGAAAAGACCCCCAAAGTTATTTATTATTAATATATATAACATTATCTAAGTCATTTGGATGAACCTTATATTTTTAGGAATAAAATAACAATTAATAATATAATATTTGTTTTAAAAACTATTTTATGTCAATTTTGACACTATTTGGTAATTGATTTTTGTGAAAACCATAACAGAATTATTAGTTAGAAAAAAGTTACTTAAATAAATAATAACATGTCATGTTAATCTATCAAATTAGTGGAATTCATAAAAACTCTCAAATTACATTTATTTGGGTATTTATAACATCAATTATGTCAATATTTCATTAATAAGATAATTACTGCATCATGATTGTGTCATAAATAAATTAAATTATTTAAAGTCTAAAAATTACAAATAAAATACAATTATTTATGAAATATTTTTATCTTTCTAATTAATATTTATAGTCGAATTTATATTATGTATACCCCCATATTAAAAATTATTTACTTATTAAACATTGATTTTACCTATTTTAACCCTTCTCTAAATAAATTAATATTAAATGTCCTAATCTAATCCAAGTGGGACTAAATGGTCATATTTTATTCCTAAGGTTGTTTTTGGTCTAATTACACTTATCCAATAGAATTAGTACATGTGATAGGGTAATAATAATATCATTTTTACCCTTAATTACCCTATTTACTTTTAACCGTGGTAAAAAAAAGTAAAAAGATACTATTCACCAAAAATTATTTTCATCTCATTGATCCACATTTTACTTACTGACATCAACCATGTCTCTCGGATTTTTGAAATTCCACTCATAGAAGCGGTAAAATTATGTTTTATGTGAATTTGGAAATTCTCCTAGGAGGTGGGTAAAAGACGGTCAAAAGTTCAATAAAATTTTTATATATCTAAAATTATTATAAAATGACTCTAATGAATTTCATTTAACTTATATAGGTATTATGTATCAATTTTTACCTAAAATAAATTTAAATAAAATAAATAATTATTTAAATAAAAAGTCGTTTTTTAAATAGTAACCCAGTATTTTAACTATTCATTAAAAATTGAATGTTTTCAGAAAAATACCAAAATTTCACCCTAGGATAATTTTGATTTTCCAAATCCAAAAATGAATTCCATTTTGAAAGGTGAAATTTACAAAATTTTAAAAAGTGGTTATTACTATTCATAATGGCTATTTTTAATAATATTTTAATAGCATATCGTTGTTTAGTGAAACTCGGTATTGCGTACAACACACGCTATCGAGGAAAGTCATGATTGCATGTAATGCAAGCCAAGTTAGGGTTATGTGTTGTTCAAGACTCCTTTTTTGTTTCGTTATAATAGAATCCAACCATTTTTCATTTATACGTTGAATATATATATATATATATACTCAATGTTGCGTAGAATGACTATTATCAAACGAACTTGAAATTGTGTTTAACACAATCTAAGAATAGTGTTGCATATACTGCAAGCTAATACGGTGTTGCGTATAGCACACAATAATCTTGTTGTAGCATAAAAGACATGACATCAAATAAATTAAAAAGAATACTTATCATAAAATATCGGGTTGTTACATTCTACCCCCTTAAAATGAATTCCGCCCTAGAAATTCGTCGGGGTTATAAATCATTTACTATTCATAGAAACCCACATCGTAAAAAGGAATACTAAAAATTAATTTTAAAAACTAAAGTATGAAACATAACGATTACCCAAAGTAACTCATCACTGGGTTTCCATATAGGAGAACAGAGGTGAAAATATGGATATGGAATAAAAATCTAACCATCAAGTTCTGATGGAGAGTGGTAGAGGACATTGCTATGAAAAAGCCAACAATCACAAAGCCATAAATTTGTGATGATCTAGGCTACCATCTGATTCATCGGATATAAGGGAATTATGACAACATTTTTGGTTTTCAAGATCATTTCCCTCAAGTTGAAGAATTTGAATTAGAATAAATAATTAATTTATTTTGGTACAATCTCACTATTGTTTGTTCTTTGAACAATTTCCACTTCATCTCTTAAAGAAATGAAGTTGAATTTGTTATTCGTGAAGTGTTAACAGATCATGTGATAGAATGATGGGTCATTCCATCTTTTTCAAACAAATGGTTAGAAAAAGTTATCAAATATATATAAGTCCATCTATGGTGAGGTTAATCGTATACGATTCCAAAAATGAACTTATACTTCATATATCATACCACGTAATAAAATAAAACTAGTTTCTACTAACCAGGGACTTCCTATAGGCCAGTGGTAGGCGATAAAGGCCAGTCGCACTTCGGTTGTGGGTTCGTTTCCCACAGCCTTGTCCGACGTGATGGGTTGTCGCCAATCCTGCAGGTTGTCCTTTTTCTATAACTATATTACTATAACATCCCATCAATAACATCGAAAAAAAGTTCTATCCTTAAACAACACTAACTTATGTCCAACATAATCCATTCCAATATTTAGTCTTATCTAAAATACTTCGGTCCAAGCTCATAGTATAAATAAAATGATTACTTGAAATTTCACATAACAATCACGTGAATGCCATCATTTATCCCCCATATATCATAAGATATATCTTGTTGGTCAAATTACAGACATGTGAATACCTTAATCATGTATTCTCTTGAAGAATTAATACCCATCGAACCTTAGTGAAAACATGAATGCAGTTAAAAGTTAACACTTTACACATACCAAAATCCTTAAAATTCTATATACTCAAACCATGATATCACTTAGTCATTATATCAATCATGAGCTCGTGAATGCAGTCAAACATCTCATTATCTTTGTATCCCTTCATTAAGCGCATATCATCTGCTTTCCAAAATATTTGAATCACTTTTCATGGTTACTGGTACCATTCAACATATACTTTCAAATACTTTATGAAAAACAATAGTGTAACAATCCTTAGATGATTCTTTATTCCATAGTACCATACATTATTCTTTATAAACATACAATAATTCCACTAACTTCTTAAACCACTGAATGAGATTCATCATTTCTTTCATCTCATATATCATTTGTAGTCAGTTCATCATCATCCACATAAATACTACTCATATGACCATGCTGATTCTATTCATGAGATTTTCCCTTAGGGCATTGGTTTTCATAATACCCATACATTCCACATTTAAAACATCTAATCATTGTTGATGTCGTAGCAATACCGTTATCCTTTTACATGGTGTTAACTGAACCTTTTCCTTTGAACTTATTGGCTTTGTGTCCTTCTTTTCCACACCCAAATCATCTTCCATATCCTTTGAAACAATCTCCTCGATGCCTCTTCCCACATGATTTACATGAGGGAAATTGAACTTTCTTTCCTCTATGATCATCATGAAACTCCATCTTTCTCTTATTATCTGAGTTGGGAAACTTACCAAAGTTGATATTAGTGATCATATTATGAGATTTCTGATTAGGCATAATAACGATGTTTGGACTTCCAGATCTCGTTTCATTTGGTTTCTCATGAAGAATATCATTTCATTGTCTTCCATATCCTCCATTATGGTGAATCTTCCAGTTTCCAACCATTTTCTAAAACCCAAAAAGAGTAGTGTGAGAGGAAAAAATCATGCTAGGGAAAACAACATAGTAAAGGGAGAGTACCCTCAATATCTAACATCTTAGGTTAAATTATAAAATTGTTAGTGTATTTCTAGGACTATATCCTATACGTATACTTATCCTTAGGGACATCCCTAGACATACCTTAGAAATATCTCTAGGGATCTCACTAACGTTTTCGCATCCTAGTTTCCAAAGGTTGACTAAACCTTTCCTCTGATACCAACTGTAGAGACCATAAACTTGACGTACATGGACATTACATTACTTTTTCGGAATACTTAGTTCATAACAAAAACACACACACAAGGACCGTAATAGTTTAGTGTTTTTGGAAACTCGGAATATAATCTTCTAATCGTGGTGAAAGAGCTTCAACATCTCCCATAAAGATCTTCCCCTTTTTTTCTTACCTACAACCTTTCATTATATCCTGGGGAAAAGAAAACATAAAAGGGGTGAGCTCAAAGGCCCAGTAAGGGTAAACATAGAGAACATAAGACAATCTATAAACATTTGAATGCAAAAACCTGAACATCAAATCTAAACATCAAAATCTTTAGCAAAGACATGAATCTTGAAAGTTCATAAGGAATATATCATAAAGGAACATCAATCATGATAAAATAGCATGGGAATAAAACATGTAATTGTGGAAACCATTAAGCAAATGTTATGATTTTCATTGTAGCCAAGGCATTGCTGCCAAAACCATCTTAGTGGACAAATTCCCTTTATGAATCGAGTTCACTCCTCGTTTCAGTCCTGTAACACTGAACCGGATTAACTTACCATTATATCCATGTCTATCTCATGAGATATAAATATTTACCCAATTAATTGGAGGGAGATATAGGTCCCACCCATCTCATATTGAAATCATTCTTACTTGTGCCACAAAATAAACATAAAACATTCATCATAACCCAAAGAATAAAATGGGTTTTATAAACATCATCCCCTCATTTAGTAATCCATATAAAATAAATGGACATTTCATTATAAGAAAATTGAAACCATGTAAATCATAGATACATTAAACTTGAAACATAAACTTATGAAATAATGTCATCCCAGATGGAAAATGGTTTTGATAAAACATTTGAAATGAATTCTTGAGGGAAATATCATTTCTTCCACAAAATATTATTATTTTCTGAAATTGTCATTAAATTTTAAAATAAAATGATTTTTTTGAAAATAATCATAAAATCTTGTAGAGTAAGCTTCATGAAAATGAGGCGTTATGAAACTGTAAAAATCCTTTCATGCCGTATAAGTTAAAAATAGCATTATCCTCGTACTTTTGTTAGAAAAGTCAAAAAAGTGCCTCGTAACGTAAACAAAAGAAAGATTCCTTACATACCATGTAGTAAAAGTCAAAAATGGGTAAAAAGGACATTAAAAATACATGAAAACACTTTTATAAAACATGGACATGGATGATAGATATAACCCCAGTAAATACTTACGTATAAGCAATCTCAGATAGAAAACAATTGAGATTGCAACATTATCCCTTACCTTATGCTCGATATGATTGACATGTATCTGAACCTCCTATATAATGATTTAAATAATTTCATTGACTTATTACATAATCATCTTCATTGTTATGATATCATGTATGGTTCATTTATGACTTTATATTACCCGTTCTTTTGTAAATTCATGTTAATGTAGCATTTTGGGTAAAACTGATTCATTTATGGTCCGTGATTTGACTTGTAATTATTCATATGATTAATTAAATCATGATTAATTAATTCCAGAATATAAAACATGATTTATATATAATATATATTCATAATATACATATATATAATAGATCAATAAATGGAAAGAAATACACCGTTCATGGAGACGGTAGGCTGTACGTACGCATGAACGCTGTTTTCGTTTACTTATTGAGTATAATGGAATAAAGTAGATGACATAAATATATATATACATAAATACAGTATCTTTATAATTTCATATATTTCATTATTATTGCTTATATATACTTTATAATCATTCTTTAATGGTTAACATGGAGAATGAATCTCATCGCGTCGTGAAGACGGTAGTCCGTACGTACGCACAAGTGATGATATCGTTTCCATAATTAATAAATTGAATTGGAGTGGATGATACAATATATCAGAATCAGTATGATGTTATAATAACTATGTATAGTTATTCTTTACACCATTATACCCATCCAAGTAAGGTGCTATTGGAAAAACAGATTACACCACGGCGTGGAGACGGTATTCCGTACGTACACACATGCGGTGATTTCATTTTCCGTAGGATGGATAGAAGGTGAAATGGGTTTGTTTCATACTTATAATAAAATATCATTATATGAGTGATACTGATGTTATTAATTCATAATTAAACAACTAAAGAAGACGAAGTGGAAGAAGAAATAAAGTTGAAAGAATCGGTAACGGACTTTACCTCTTCTTTGAAGCGCCTCTTTGAGACCTCCTCTTAGGGCACCAAAATTGGTCTTCAAAGAAGACCAGGACCTCTATGATATTTCTAGGGAAGTGGAGAAGATAATTTGGCAGGGGTTGGCCGAGATTGAAGGCTCAAAGTGGTGTGAGGAAGAGAGGGAGGAGGTGCCCTTTTATAAGGGATGAGAGGGGCACCTTTGGAAAAACTAAAAATATTATTTAATTATAAAGTCGTATTTGGTTTTAAATTGCTCAAAATTGATTTATTTCAAAGCTAAGGTAGTCATGGGAAAAAATACTCTCATCCAAAATAATTTTTATAAGTTTAGGTTACTATTTTAACCTTATAATTTAGATTTAACTTTAAGTTAGATAATTTTACTTTTACCATGTCTTTTCGTGTTCTTACACTATAAGGTTAATAAACTTACTATAACAAGTCAAAAGAACCCCAAGTTGTTTATTATTAATATATATAACCTTATATAAGTCATTTGGCCTAACCATATATTTTTAGGAATAAAATAACAATTAATAATATAATATTTGTTTTAAAAACTATTTTATATCAATTTGGACACTATTTGGTAATTGATTTTTGAGAAACTCATAACAGAATTATTAGTTAGAAAAAAATTACTTAAATAAATAATAACATGTCATATTAACCTAGAAAATTATTGTAATTCATAAAAAGTCTCAAATTACATTTATTTGGGTATTTATAACATCAATTATGTCAATATTTCATTAATAAGATAATTACTGCATCATCATTGTGTCATAAATAAATTATATTATTTAAAGTCTAAAAATTAAAAATAAAATACCATTATATAGGAAATATTTACATATTTCTAATGAATATTTATAGTCTAATTTATATTTTGTATAACACTATATTAAAAATAATTTACTTATTAAACATTGATTTTACCTATTTTAAACCTTCTCCAAATAAATTAATATTAAATGTGCTAATCTAATCCAAGTGGGCCTAAATAGTCATATTTTATTCCTAATGTTTTTTTTGGTCGAATTACACTTATCCAATATAATTAGGACATGTGATAGGGTAATAACAATATCATTTTTACCCATAATTACACTATTTACTTTCAACCGTGGTAAAAAAAGTAAAAAGTTACACTACTGGAAATGCTGTTTTTTCCAACGGGTGTTTACCAACGGTTTGATAAAACTGTTGGGATTGAAGGATTAAGAAAGCCTTTCCCAACGGTTCACTGAAACCGTTGGGAAAAGCCACCCCTTTGCCAACGGTTTCTTCAAACCGTTGGTAAAGGGGTGTGTTAATCACCCTTTTGCCAACGGTTCAATATAACCATTGGCAAAAGTCACCCCTTTTCCAACGGTTTCCTCAAACCGTTGGTAAAGGGGTCCTTAGCATCTCTTTCCCAATGGTTCTTAAAAACCGTTGGGAATTATTTCCCCCAAATCCATCCGCGGGGCTGCTCTCCCCCATTCGCACAGAAACCTAATTTCATCCGCTCCACCGCTCTCCTCTCGCGAAATCCCCTATCAGAAGAGGTGAAAACCGTCTGAAATCAGGTATCTTTTCATTTATACACATATAATTCCTTATTTTTAATGTTATTTCTTTATTATTTTAGTTTTAAGTTATCAATCCACCTCCAGCTCTCTGCTACTCTCCAAATCCCCCATCCGAATAGGTGAAAACCCATTTGAATCATCTCAAATCAAGTAATTTTTTGTTTATACACATATGGTCCCTTGTCTTTATTATTTTTATTGTTATTTCTCTAGTATTTTAGTTCTATGTTATCAATCCAGCTGCAGCTCTCTACTACTCTCGAACTCCCCCATAGGAATAGGTGAAAACCCATCTGAATCGTCTCAAATCAAGTAATTTTTTCTTTATACACATATGGTACCTTGTTTTTATTTTTATTGATCTAATATTTTAGTTTTAAGTTTGGATTTTGATGTGATTTCACCGTGTAAAATAGGGAAATGAATAAATATTTTGTTAATTATTTAGTTTCCCCTGGAATATCAGTTGTGTTATAATGTCCATGCTAAATAAAGGGGTAATGTAATAAAAGACCTTGAATAAATAAATTGTGGAAGTTGGGGTATGTTGCCTCAATGAGAGGTTTTTTGTTGTGTTTCATTGTATGTTTTAGGCTGTTTTATGGGGATTGAGGTGACCATTTGGGCTTTGTGATATGTGGGGTTGTAATGTGATGGTTAGTGGGAATGGATGTGTCATGTGAAGTTGTATGATAGTGATGATGTGTGGTGGTGTTGTGTCGTGTGGAGGTGTTGTGTGATGAATTTTTGGTGTATAATGTGGTGAGGTGGTTTTGGTTGTGTGGTGGTTTGTGATGTGCAATATTTTTATTGTGATATGTGGTTGTTTTGGTTAGATGGTTGGTCGATGTAACATGGTGTCGATGGTTATTGTGAGATGGTGAGTTGTTGTGTGGTGGTTTTATTAGTTTCCTGGTTATCTATGGAATAAATTATGCTGTTAAAACAAAAAAACAAGATATTAAATAAATGAGATGGAATAGAAATGGATGTGTGGTAAATGGATTTAATTAATTTAACATTAAATGAATGGACAATGTAAGTGTGAATGAAGTGGCTTATAAATGAATGTGAGAAATGATATGTGTCTTGTGTGGTGGTGGTGTGGTTTATGTGTTTTATGGTAGTAGTGAAGTGTGTGATTATGTAGTTAATGTGAACCCATAGGTTGAGTATTTTGTGCTATCTATATATCATGTATTTTTATGTTATTTCTACACATTCCAGGGGGGTGGTATGTCTAGGTGGTGGTGGATGGGTTGCAGGGGAGGGGGGTGTGGGCTGTTTTGGAGGGTGGGAGGGGCTATCCAGGGGGGGTACGGGGTGTCCAGGGGGGTACGGGGGTGGGCCGACGGTCCACAAGGGTGGACGGGCTGTCCACGGGGGTTGCCGGGCTGTCAAGGAGGGGTGGGCGGGCTGTCCAGGGGGGTGGGTGGGCTGGCCATGGGGGGTAGGGGTGTCCAGGGGGGTGGGTGGGCTATCCAAGGGGGTGGGGGCTATCCATAGGGAGAAGGGGTGTCGAGGGGGGTGGGTGGGCTATCCACGGGGGTGGTTGGGCTGTCTAGGGGGTAGGGGGTGTCCACGGGGGTGGGTGGGTTGTCCACGGGGGTGGGTGGGGCTGTCCACGGGGGTGGGAAAGGCTGTCCACGGGGGTGGGCGGGGCTGTCCAGGGGGTGTGGGCTGTTCTGGGGGTCTGGGTGGGGTGTCCTGGTGGGGGAGGGGTGTGTGGGGTGTCCAGGGGGGTGGTATGTCTAGGTGGTGGTGGTGGGGTTGCTGGGGAGGGGGTGTAGGCTGTTTAGGAGGGTGGGCGGGGCTATCCCGGGGGGGGTACGGGGTGTCTAGGGGGTACAGTGGATTGTATGATGTTTCTCTAATGATCAAGGACAAAATGTTTAGAGGACATCACAAGTCCTGATTGGTTGATCCTAGAAGCAATTTCATGATCACGGATGTAATGCCTATATGGAATCTCTTGATTTTGGTGATCTTCTCCATTTTCATCAAAATACATGTTTGACATGCTGGGAGGGAAACTCTAGAGTCAGTGTGACATGTCTTGAAGGGTGATTTATGTCCATAGTGACATGATTTGAGGACATCACATGACCTAGTTGGTGTGCCTGGAGGGTGTTAAGGGAGCCATCTAACATTCTTGACATTTAATATGAGACTGAGATAATATGTATTGATTCCCCTATATAGAAGGAGATACATATCTATTGGAAAACATGTAGTCTGTATGGTGAGAATTAAAGGCTTTTCATTACAAGGGTGGAATATTCATGGGTGCCATCTGATTTTATTTGACATGTCAAGGGGACATCAAATGATCAAAATAGGTTTCCAATGGAATGTATTGTGAACATGATGAAATTTCCTAGTGCAATAAAATTTCATAGGTGATGCATGTTATGAACATTAGGGTCAACTTATATTTCCTTCACCTTAGTCTCCCATATTTTAGTATTTCATCCATCCTTTTATCCCAAATTCCATAGATTTATACATTATTTTATTATATTATGTCTCAAATTATCTAAAATATGTGTTTGATATTCTTCACGTGACCTATCATAATTCCTTCTCATAATCTATAGTGATCATGGGAAGATCCCATGCATGATTCATGATCACTCAAATTATTCTGCAGATCATACATAATGGAAGCCTTACAGGATGTGAGATGATTATATCTATGAAATCTACTCAGGTACCTGGTGAGGAAGTGCATATTAATTCAAAAAGGTAAATCGCATATGATGATACCCTACTAATATGGTTATGGGATGAGGCATGCTCTGATGTGATAACACATTAAGTTCTTGTTGGTTTTACATTTTTTCAATAACACATTAGTATGTTTTTTTCACATGTGTAGTTGATACCATGATTATTTTCATCCTTTATTGTTTACTTAAATGTATTTTCTATTAAAGTTCAATCCTATTGAATTGTTTATGACAAAATGACTTATATGAATTCTTTTTACAGAATGGACAGAAGTTGGATGTATGAAAATGATCGTATCTCAAGCGATTTTCAAAACAATTTGGAGATCTTTATAGATTTTGCATTTCACAATGCTTCAGATAGTGGTCGCATACACTGCCCATGTTCCAATTGTGTTGGTAGACCTTGGTTGAGTCGTGAAGAAGTCAGCTACCACATAACCAAAAATGGTTTTCAAGTAAACTACATTGTGTGGTATCACAAAGAGGAGAAAATGAAATCTCAAATTGGTGATGATCGAAATGAAAGGACTGGAATGGAGAATTTGTTAGATGATCGGTTTCTGTTTATTCGTCATCATGAAAAAGAAAGGATTTCGACTCAAGAAGACGTCGATATGAGGAAAACTGATGCATCTACTGAAAATGATGATATAGATAGGGTGAAAAAATTGAATGATGCTGCCACGACTCCAGTATATCGACAATGCGATAAAATGAAAAAGCTGGAATTTTTAATCCGATTGTTTCATGGAAAAACTATGTGTGGGATTTCTAATACAACAATCGATTACATTCTTACCCTCTTGAAGGATTTACTTCCAGATGATGCAGATATTCCCTCAAACCACTATATGGCATGGAAGTTAGTTGATGAACTTGGATTTTCTAGAAACAAAATTCATGCTTGCCCGAAAGATTGCAGTTTATTCTGGGAAGAAACCGTTGAAAGAAATGCATGTATAAAATGTGGCGCATCCCGCTGGAAGTCAAAATCTGATGGAACACCATCCCGTGTTCCACAGAAAGTAATGCGGCACTTTCCATTGATCCCCAGACTCCAGAATATTTTTATGTCTCATGACATATCAATAAAAATGAGATGGCATGATACCGAGAGAAAGAAGACTAATGATGAGTTGGTTCATCCTGCAGATGGATTTGCATGGTAGAGATTTGATGCTCGACATCCTGATTTTGCAGATAACGTGCGTAATGTGAGGCTCGGTCTTTCATGCGACAGTTTTAATCCGTTTGGGCAGATGCTTACTTCGCACAGCACATGGCCAGTTTTTATACACATTTATAATCTTCCCCCATGGTTGTGTATGAAAAAATCTTTCACTTTCATGAATATACTCATATCTGGTCCTTCTGATCCCAGCATTGATATTGATGTATACATGAAACCTTTAATAAAAGAGTTGAAACTTCTTTGGGATGTGGGTGTGCGCACATACGATGCATGTTCGAAAGACATATTTTAGATGCGTGCTGCGATTATGTGGACGATCAATGATTTTCCAGCTTATGCAATGATGTCTGGATGGAGCACGAAGGGAAAACTGTCATGTCCAGTTTGTATGAAGAATACACGATCCAGAAGACTGAAACATCGTTGTAGTTTTAGTTTTATGGGACATCGACGATTTTTGCCAAAGGATCATCCATATAGAATGAATCATCGAAGATTTGATAATACTATAGAGACCGATGATCCACCTCAGTGTATGTCTGGAACTGATGTGCTTAATGAATTGAAAGATTTCAGTTTTTCGTTCGGGAATGGTCAAATGAAATCTGGAAAGAGAAATAATGTTTCCACAGAAACCTGTTACAATTAGAGGAAGAGGAGTATCTTTTTTGATTTGCCTTATTGGTCAACCAATTTGCTACGTCATTGCTTAGACGTAATGCATATTGAAAAGAATATATGTGAAATGTTGCTTTCAGTTCTTCTAAATGTCAAGGGGAAGACAAAAGATGATTTACGATCTCGACGTGACTTGGTGGATTGGGGCATCAGACCAGAATTGCATCCTGTGCGTATCAGTGAAAATAAATGGCAACTTCCATGTGCTTCTTATGTGATGACACCTACTGAAAAAAAACAATTTTTGGAAGTATTAGAGACTATTAGAGTTCCTGATGGATATTCAAGCAATATATCTAAACGGGTCAACAGAAGAGAGTTGAAGCTAAAATATTTGAAGACTCGTGATTATCACGTTCTACTGCATGAGTTTCTTCCAATAGCAATCTGTCATCTTTTGTCCAATAATGTAAGGGTGGGTGTTATTCGGTTGTGCCATTTGTTTAGAGATCATTGTGCTAAGAAGTTGTCCAAGTCTTTCTTGCAAAAAATGTTGACAGATGCCCCATTAATTTTTTGTGAGTTGGAGAAAATATTTCCCCCATCATTTTTCAAATGCATGCTGCATCTGACTGTCCATATTACAACTGAAATACTTCTCGTAGGACCTGTTTCTTTTCGTTGGATGTATCCAACTGAAAGAAATATGTTCACATAAAAGTCTTATGTTCGAAACAAGAATCATCCCGAAGGTTCTATCGTGAACGGTTACTTAGCTCAAGAATGTATGGATTTCTGTTCAATGTATTTGTCTGATCTTACTACAAGAATGAACAGACCAATGAGAAATGAAGAAGAACAATATGAGCAAATTGAACCCAATTTCCATCACTTCCTCAAACAGAAGGAATTCCTGGATCATATACATTGAAGACATTAATCCATGAAGAGCGGGAGATGGCACATCGCACAGTTTTGTTCAACAGTGATTTGTTCAATGGCTATATCAGGTAACAAAATTGAATATGTATATCTTACATATATATTTGTTAAACTATTCATATTTTTTTATCTATAGGGAACATAAAACAATGATAAATAGGAAGCATCGTTCTTTATCTTTGAGAAGGAGAGATACTTTTCATAGCAAAGAGTTTTCTGCTTGGTTAAAATTGAAGGTAAAAATATTACTATTTAAATTAATTATTTCAATATTTACTTAAGTTTAACTGTCATTTATATTGTAGGTATTGATTTTGTCTGCTGACTCTGTCTCTGAGGAAATAAGAGCTTTGGCTTTTGGTCCTAATACCGTGGTTCATGACTGTAAATCAATTGTTATCAATGGGTACAGATTTATTGTCACTGAACGAGCCAAAAACATGAGAACACAACATGATGGTATTATAGTTACTGCCACAACAGATTGTTATGCCAGTGCATCAGATAGTAGACTACGACTTGAAAATGTGGGTTATTATAGAGTCGTTGAGAAAATAATAATATTGGATTATTACTCTCATGGACGAGTCACAATGATGAAATTTCATTGGTTTGATTTGATGACGAGACATGGCACATTTTTTGATGATTGTGGATTTCGAGTAATTAATATGACCCGCACTCTTGCTACCGAAGAACCATATGTGTTGGCATCAATGGCTAAACAAGTTTTTTATGTCAAAGATCAACTTCAACCTGAATTTGGTGTCATAGTTGAAATAATTCCAAGACATATTTTTGATGATGCTAATGATGGAATTGACACTGTCCCTATTGCCATTGGAACCAATCCATTTATTTCTTTTGATGACTCCAATAGCTCAATTGTCAGAGTTGATTGTGAACCTAAAGTTGTGGTTGGAAATATATAGAATCATTCATCCATGTTCTCAATTATTTTGGTTTACCTCGAGTTGGGTTGTTAAGGTTGGTAATATTCATATTTATTTAGTATTGATCACAAATATGTTTTAGCTGACTTGACCGTTATGTGAATTTTCAATGTCTATTGGTTGCTGTTTTATTTGAATTGCATTTTCTAATTTGGAATTGAACTATATTCAAACCAAATCAAACAATATTTCAAACTTGGTGAACATTACAACTTGTATGTTTTATTAAATTTATTCAAGCTCTTCTAAAACAATTGATAGCTAAATTACCAATGAATCCCCTCATTCCCTCATATATTTAGTTTTTTGGTTTACACATTAATTTTCTTTTTCTAATTAATTACATATTTGATTTCAAATGCAGGAAATGCATCCAATTGAAGATAGATGAAGAAAAAAAATGGCGGAGAAAAATCATCGGATGGAGGAGATGGGCATTCCACCATTAGTGCCTACAATGAGTACATTATTTCAAATATATATATATATATATATTTACAGAATATATAATGTCATGTGATTACTTTTTTTTGTAAACTTTTTTGTAGGATCCACCATTACGTCGACAGTTATTCGACGAGGAGCCTAGTACTGGTCCTAGTACACAGGCTGGTGGTACGAGGAGGGTTCGTACCAGAGGTGGACGTAGAGCTGCGCGTGCCCGACTAGACCCTGCCCCTCCCACTGACATTTCAGCCTTCCCACATTCTGATCCCGGTGTGTCATTAGGGACACACGAGGTATTTAGGCCTCCCATGTTTTCGCTACCTTCTGCATCTTCTGCCCCATCATTTTCACATCCCATGATGATTCCCACTCCCCAGTCAGCATCAGGTCATACAGCTGTTCCATCTTCTTTTCCATCTACTTCTGTCTCTCCGAGCTTTTATATTCCATCGTCTTCGACTCCTGTTCCACCAGAGGGTGTTCCATCAGGTTCTGTGGATCCGGCGCCACTCATTGATCAGACTAGCGCAGGTATATTTATAAAACCCTAACAAATTTTTATAGCAATATTTATTTTCATTATAACATGTTTTGATAGAATATTTGTTTTTCTTTCATTGCAGATACATCTACTGACAGGAGGCGGGGGCGGGGCCGTACACGCATGCGTTCAGTGTGGAACCGTCGCCCATAGGTTATGGTGGAATATAATGAAGACAATCAGATGGTTGAGAAAACAGGGCAGCAATGTCGGAGTTTTCTGGCGACGCTTGCCAAATACTCCGACATCATTCCCATCAGCCCACTGTCATGGAGACATTTGCCACATGAGGTCAAAGATAGAGCTTGGGCAAAGATATGGGTAAAAAAATCTGTTGTATTTAATGCCATGAATTATTTTTGTATTTATATGAATTAATATTTTGATTTTAGCTTCGATTTAATTTTCCTGATGGTGAGGGTGCACGACTGGAAAGTCTAAAGGATTTAGGCGAGCTTTGGAGAGCCTACAAGCATGATCTGTATATTGGCTGGCGTGCTAGAGTTGCCACTGTGTTAGAGGCGGTACCAGTCGTGGATGATTGTCCTATAGAGCAGTACCGTCAGATGATTACTCATTGGACGAGTACCCAGTTTAACGTATGAATTACATTTGAGGTATTTAAATAATAACTCTCAAGTTTTTCATTAATATTATCCTTTGCATTATCGAATTTTATTTAGGAATCATCTGGAAAAAATAAAAAAAAACATTGATGCAAAAAAATACCTCCATACACTAGGACGCACGACGATGCCGGATCATGAGAGGCAGCAGGTATGACAATTGTTTATAAGTTTTCTTTACGACTTACATTTTCTTTTTTTTCCTCAATTATTTAATCATTTTCTAAAGTTTTTATATAACTTTTTTTTTCAATGTCATTGTAGAGGAAAGTACAAAATATTGAAGGACGTGTGCCTCGAGTGAAACTGTTTTGCTCGAGTAGACGAAAAAAGGATGGAAGTGCTGTCAACGAAGCGACTCAGCAGCAGATTGTAAGTTTTAATCTGTTGATTTTATATTTTAATATCTATTTCGTAACTTAATAATATATTTATATTTGTAACAGGATGCTTTAGAGGCCCTCGATGCCCAAGAAGCATAGAATTTTGGGTCATCCGATCACTTACATCAGGTGTTGGGAGAGGATCATTCTGGCAGAGTACGCTGCCGACCTAGGATAGCCCCGACGAGGTATTGGCCTACCTCAGGTACGAGTTGTAGTGCCACCGAGCTGCAGCAAGTTAGGGCACAGGCAGAACAGGCTGAGAAAAGGGCCACAGAGACGGCAGAACAGTCTGCTAGGGCAAACAGTGCATTTATGAAATTTATTGAAGTTCTACAGCCAACACTTCCAACAGAGGCCAGCCCAGCGATTGATGAATACATATCATCGATACATTCTATATATGGTGCACCAGGTGGCAGTTCCAGTGGTGGTCAGGCCGATGTCCAGCTTGAAGATGATGATGGAGAGGAGTTTGATGCGGAAGAGGAGGGAGATGAGGAGGGCGAGGAGGAGCGCGAAGGCGAGGAGGAAGGCGCTGTGGAGGGTGAGGACGATGAGGAGGACGATGACGAGGGTGATGATGATGATGATGATGGTGATGGTGATGCTTATCTGGGACATATTGATCCGTTACATTTTTTACTTATATTACTGAGATTTGATGTTTAATCTATTCTAGTTGTTGGTTTTATCTAGACTCGTAGTATAGTATTGGAGTTGAGTTATTTTTATATATTGTCTGTTTTTATGGATGTTGTTGTCTTTTAGTGGTTGTGTGTTTGAGAACTCCCTGGACAACCCCCCTCATTCTTGGACCCTAGACAACTCCCCCCCCCCTCCCCCTTGGACCCCGAACACCCCCCAAACACCCCCCGGACAGCCCCACGGACAGCCCCCTGGACAGCCCCCCGTACAGCCCCCAACCCTCCACCCTGGACCCCGGATAGCCCCCGGACATTCCCCCGGACAACCCCCCCACCCTCCCCCTTGGACCCCGGACAACCCCCCAAACACCCCCTGGACAGCCCCCTGAACAACCCCGGACAACCCCATGAACAACCCCTGAACAACCCCTGAACAACCCCCTGAACAACCCCCGGACAGCCCCCTGAACAACCCCGGACAACCCCCTGAACAACCCCCAAACACCCCCCGGACAGACCCCGGACAACCCCCCCACCCTCCTCCTTGGTCCCCGGACACCCCCCGGACACCCACCGGACAGCCCCCCCGGACAGCCCCCACAGACAGCCCCCTGGACAGCCCCCCATACAACCCCCAACCCTCCACCCTGGACCCCGGATAGCCCCCCGGACAACCCCCCCACCCTCCCCCTTGGACCCCGGACAACCCCCCCAAACACCCCCCCCCCCCCCCCCGGACAGCCCCCTGAACAACCCCGGACAACCCCCTGAACAACCCCTGAACAACCCCCTAAACAACCCCTGGACAGCCCCCTGAACAACCCCGAACAACCCCCTGAACAACCAACAAACACCCCCCGGACAGACCCTGCACAGCCCCCCCCCCCCCACCCTCCTCCTTGGTCCCCAGACAGCCCCCCGGACACCCACCGGACAGCCCCCCCCCGGACAGCCCCCCGGAAAGCCCCTCCACCTTCCTTAATTTCATTATCTCTGAAATGTTTCATATCACGATCAACTAAAATCTAATCCATACTAAATATGATATAAAAATATTCTATATGAATTTCCATAAGATTTTAAGTGAAAACAAAAAGTGACATACGAAAAACTGACCAAACGCATTCAAAATGTGTTGATGCTTTAGGACAACGATCCATGGGTCATATGTGACGTGTACGAATCAACCCCGTCTCAATCTGAGGCGCGGTGTGGTCGGAACAACTCAAAGTGTATGTCTTTTGCTTCAAAAGGACATCATTTTAAGTGAAAAACATCAACTGGCATACGGAAAACCGGCCAAACGCATTTGGATTGTGTTGATACTTTAAGACAATGATCCATGGGTCATTTGAGATTTGAGACATTCACGAGTCAACCCCGCCTAAATCCGAGATGCGGTGTGGTCGGGACTACTCTAAGTGACTTTCTTTTGTTTAAAATGGACAGTATTTTAAGTACATACGGAAAACAGACCAAACGCATTCGGTTTCTATTGAAACTTTAGGAGAACGATCCATGGGTCATATGTGAAGTGTACGAGTCAACGCCACCTCAATCCAAGGTGCGGTGTGGCTGACACCACTCAAAGTGTCTCTATTTTGCTTAAAATGGACTTCATTTTTAGTGAAAACAAAAAATGACATACGGAAAACCGACCAAACGCATTCGATTTCTGTTGAAACTTTAGGAGAATGATCCATGGGTCATATGTGACGTGTATGAGTCAACGACACCTCAATCCGAGGCGCGGTGTGGCTGACACCACTCAAAGTGTCTCTATTTTGTTTAAAATGGACAGTATTTTGGCCGTTTATGAAACCAGAACTGCGTTGTCCATCACCGCGGGCACATGGCACGTCCGATTGACGTGTCGTCTGTGCGTACACGTCATGAATAATAATTATAATGTTTCACGGTGGTTTCAGGTCAATCCTAGGTCGTCCTCTATGAATTTGACGATTTGACGCCCGTTTTGGCCGTTTGTGACACCAGAACTGCGTTGTCGGTCACCGCGGGCACACGGCACCTCCGATTGACGTGTCGTCTGCTTGAACACTTCATAAATCACTCACCCGTATTTGTCGTCTGATTTCAGGTCATTTCTACTTCTTTCGGCCTATTTGGACCCCCCTCACGCGCGTTTACGAAGCGCGTGCATCACTTAAAATACGAATATTGAGTTGTACCGCGCAAACCGCACGTCCGATTGACATACCGTCTGCGCGTACACGTCACGAATAATAATTACAATGTTGCAAGGTGGTTTCAACTCAATCTAAGGTCGTCCTCTATGAATTTGACCATTGGACACCCGTTTTGGCCGTTTTTGACACCAGAACTGCGTTGTCGGTCACCGCGGGCACATGGCACGTCCAATTGACGTTCCATCTGGTCAACCACTTCAGAAATCACTCAACTGTGTTTGTCGTCTGATTTCAGGTCATTCTGACTTCGTTCGGCCCGTTTGGACCCCCCCTCACGCGCGTTTACGAAGCGCGCGCATCACTTAAAATACGAATATTGAGCCGTACCGCGCAAACCGCACGTCCGATTGACGTGCCGTCTGCGCGTACACATCACGAATAATAATTAGAATGTTTCACAGTGGTTTCAGCTCAATATGAGGTCGTCCGCTATGAATTTGACTGTTGGACGCCCGTTTTGGCCGTTTATGACACCAGAACTGCGTTGTCGGTCACCGCGGGCACACGGCAAATCCGATTGACGTGCCGTCTGCTCGACCACTTCAGAAATCACTCTCCTATATTTTTCGTTTGATTTCAGGCCATTCCGACTTCGTTCGGCCCGTTTGGACCCCCCTCACGCGCGTTTATGAAGCGCGCGCATCACTTAAAACACGAATATTGAGTCGTACCGTGCAAACCGCACATCCGATTGGCATTCCGTCTGCGCGTACACATCACGAAGAATAATTAGAATTTTTCACGGTGATTTCAGGTAAATCCGAGGTCGTCCGCTATGAATTTGACCGTTTGACGCCCGTTTTGGCCGTTTATGACACCAGAACTGCATTGTCGGTCACCGCGGGCACACGGCACGTCAATCGGACGTGCCGTCTGCTCGACCACTTCATAAATCAGTCACCCGTATTTTTCGTCTGATTTCAAGCCATTCTGAAAACGTTCGACCCGTTTGGACCACCCTCACACGCGTTTACGAAGCGCGCGCATCACTTAAAACACGAATATTGAGCCGTACCGCGCAAACCGCACGTCCGATTGACGTTCCGTCTGTGCGTACACGTCATGAATAATAATTAGAATGTCTCGCGGTGTTTTCAGGTCAATCCGAGGTTGTCCGCTATGAATTTGACTGTTTGACGCCCGTTTTGGCCGTTTATGACACCAGAACTGCATTGTCGGTCACCGCGGGCACACGGCACATCCGATTGACATGTTGTCTGCTCAAACACTTCATAAATCACTCACCCGTATTTTTCGTCTGATTTCAGGCCATTCCGAAATCATTCGGCCCGTTTGGACCACCCTCACGCGCGTTTATGAAGCGCGCGCATCACTTAAAACACGAATATTGAGCCGTACCGCGCAAACCGCATGTCTGATTGACGTTCCGTCTGCGCATACACCTCACGAATAATAATTAGAATGTTGCACGGTGGTTTTAGGTCAATCTGAGGTCGTCCGCTATGAATTTGACCGTTTGACGCTCGTTTTGGCTGTTTATGACACCAGAACTGCGTTGTCGGTCACCGCGGGCACACGGCACGTCCGATTGATGTGTCGTCTGCTCGAACACTTCATAAATCACTCACCCGTATTTTTCATCTAATTTCAGGCCATTCCGAAATCGTTCGTCCTGTTTGGACCACCCTCACGCGCGTTTACGAAGCTCGCGCATCACTTAAAACACGAATATTGAGCCGTACCGCGCAAACCGCACGTCCGATTGACGTTCCGTCTATACGTACACATCAAGAATAATAATTATAATGTTTCACGGTGGTTTCAGGTCAATCTGAGGTCATCTGCTATGAATTTGACCATTTGACGCCCGTTTTGGCCGTTTATGACACCAGAACTGCGTTGTCGGTCACCGTGGGCACACGGCATGTCCGATTGACGTGCCATCTGCTCGACCACTTCATAAATCACTCACCCGTATTTGTCGTCTGATTTTAGGCCATTCCGAAATCGTTCGGCCTGTTTGGACCACCATCACGCGCGTTTACGAAGCGCGCACATCACTTAAAACACGAATATTGAGCCGTACCGCGCAAACCGCATGTCCGATTGACGTGTCGTCTGCGCGTACACGTCACGAATAATAATTAGAATGTTTCACGGTGGTTTCAGGTCAATCCGAGGTCATCCTCTATGGATTTGACCGTTTGACGCCCGTTTTGGTCGTTTATGACACTAGAACTGCGTTGTCGGTCACCGCGGGAACACGGCACGTCCGATTGATGTGACGTCTGCTTGAACACTTCATAAATCACTCACCCGTATTTGTCATCTGATTTCAGGCCATTCCGAAATCGTTTGGCCCATTTGGACCACCCCCACGCACGTTTACGAAGCGCGCCCATCACTTAAAACACGAATATTGAGCTGTACCGCGCAAACCGCACGTCCGATTGACGTGACGTCTGCGCGTACATGTCACGAATAATAATTAGAATGTTTCACGGTGGTTTCAGGTCAATCCGAGGTCATCCACTATGAATTTGACCGTTTGACGCCCGTTTTGGCCGTTTATGACACCAGAACTGCATTGTCGATCACCGCGGGCACACGGCATGTCTGATTGACATGTCGTCTGCTCGACCACTTCATAAATCACTCACCCGTATTTGTCGTCTAATTTCTGGCCATTCCAAAATCGTTCGGCCCGTTTGGACCACCCTCACGCGCGTTTATGAAGCGCGCACATCACATAAAACACGAATATTGAGCCGTACCGCACAAACCGCACGTCCAATTGACGTTCCGTCTGCGCGTACACGTCACGAATAATAATTAGAATGTTGCACGGTGGTTTCAGGTCAATCTGAGGTCGTCTGCTATGAATTTGACCGTTGGACGCCCGTTTTGAAAGTTTATGACACCAGAACTGCGTTGTCGGTCACCGCGGGCACACGGCACGTCCGATTGATGTGCCGTATGCTCAACCACTTCATAAATCACTCACCCGTATTTTTCGTCTGATTTTAGGACATTCCGAAATCGTTCGGCCCGTTTGGACCACCCTCACGCGCGTTTACGAAGCACGCACATCACTTAAAACACGAATATTGAGCCGTACCGCGCAAACCGCACGTCCGATTGATGTGCCGTCTACGCATACACGTCACGAATAATAATTAGAATGTTTCACGGTGGTTTCAGCTCAATCTGAGGTCGTCCGCTATGAATTTGACCGTTTGACGCCCGTTTTGGCCGTTTATGACACCAGAACTGCGTTGTCGGTCACCGCGGGCACACGGCACATCCAATTGACGTGTCGTCTGCTCGACCACTTAATAAATCACTCACCCGTATTTTTCGTCTGATTTCAGGCCATTCCGAAATCGTTCGGCCCGTTTGGACCACCCTCACACGCGTTTACGAAGCGCGTGCATCACTTAAAACACGAATATTGTGCTGTACCGCGCAAACCGCACGTCCGATTGATGTGTCTTCTGCACGTACATGTCATGAATAATAATTAGAATGTTTCACGGTGGTTTCAGGTCAATCCGAGGTCGTCCGCTATGAATTTTGTTGTACCCCACTCTCTTGGATTTTAATGATCACAATCACTCTCATAGTGATCTAATGTTGTTTCAAGTGTTCTTGTTAATAGGCATGATTTCAGGAGCAAGAAGTGGCAAAAAAAAGGAAAAGTGGACTTTTTTCAAGTCCACCGGCCAGCCGGTGTAGGACCACCGGCCAGCCGGTAAGGGCACCGGCCAGCCGGATCCAGCCCATCGGCCAGCCGGTGGACAAGGCAGAAGGGCTTGCCCTCTGCCAGGTGCCACCGGTCAGCCGGTGTCTGGCCACCGGCCAACCGGTGGACCCAGACAGAATGGGATGCATTCTGTCCAGACCACCGGTCAGCCGGTGGCTCTGCCACCGGCCAGCCGGTGGCATCAGGGCTCAACAGTGAGACCTACTGTCTCACCACCGGCCAGCCGGTGGCCTTCCCACCGGCCAGCCGGTGGCTCCTGGACAGAAGCTCTCTCCACCTTCCAAGGCACCGGCCAGCCGGTGGACAAGCACCGGTCAGCCGGTGAGCAAAGTCAAACTAGCCGTTGGAGCTTGACCAGACTTGTCTACTTGATCCCCAACGGCTCCGAAAGCCCTCCAACGGCCATATTGAAGTATTTGGGAGTATTTATCCTATAAATAGACGTCCATGGATGCCGGGAAGACTACCGATCATATACCAAAGCATACCAAAGCTATTTTGATCATTTGAGGCTCCTACGACAATTCTCAAAGGCCACTTGGGATCCAATTGCCACCCTTGAAGCTTGGGCTGCCTCTACATCAACTACACTCACTTCTTGGCGCTCAAGGCTTCCTCTAGTTTGTTCTAACTTATTTACTTCAATTGTTTAGTTCTTAATTGGGTTTGTATTAAAACAAACCACCCGTTTTCTTTCTTCTTTCAATTTGGGTTTCTTGCTACAACCAATATAAAAAAGCAAGCTGTAAGAGGGTGATCTAGCCTACCTTAAAACGGCTAGTGGGTTTCTTGCTATAACCATTAAAAAGCAAGCGGTCGTATAAATCTCCCAACGGTTGAGTTGGGAGCGGAGACGTAGGCTTGAGTTTAAAGCCGAACTCCGTTATCAATTGTGTCTTGCCATTTTACTTTCCGCTGCATTTAAATTTGTTTTAAATTGTTAATTAATTTTAAAAAGGCAATTCACCCCCCCTCTTGCCATCACCTCCGACCCAACATTTGGTATCAGAGGGAGCGTTTGTGTAATACCTTAACCGGTTACAAACGAAAAATCCATAGTGATGGCTTCTTCCTCACAAGCTCCCGAAGGGTATTCCATGACTCGGGCTCCATACTTCGATGGAACCGATTACACATATTGGAAAACACGAATGATTACTTTTCTTAGGAGTATTGGCTATCCTATATATAGAATTGTTATGCAAGGCTACACTCTTTCTAGTAAGGATGAATCTAATTGGACCCCCGAAGATATTGCCAATTTTGAGCTTGATGGCAAAGCCATGAATGCTCTTCATTGTGGGCTAGACCGTAATCAGTTTAATCGTATTTCTACTTGCACCACCTCACACGAAATTTGGAAGCTTTTGGAAGTGACCCATGAGGGCACTAACAAAGTCAAAGACACTAGGTTAGATATGTATCGTCAAGACTTTGAGAGTTTCACAATGCACCCACACGAGTCAATCACCGAAATGTTTACTCGTTTTACTGATGTTTGCAATGGGAGAAAGTCCCTTGGTGATGATGTTTCAGCAGAAACAATGGTGAAGAAAATTCTTTGGGTCCTACCAAGCTCTTGGGCACCAAAGGTGACGGCAATCCAAGAAGCGAAAGATGTGAAGAAGATGCCGGTTGAAGAACTCATAGGGTCACTCATGACTTATGAGATTACCATGAAAAGACAAGCCGATAAAGAAGGAAAGATCTTCAAGGAGAAAAAGAACATTGCTTTCAAGGCAAAGGAAGAAAGCTCCTCCGATGATAGTGAATCCGAGATGGCTCAACTAGCAAGGAAAATGAGCAAGTTCATGAAGAAAAAGAAGAAATTTCAAAAGGCACGAAAGGAAGAGCCAAAGGCGGAGAAAGAAATCACTTGCTTTGAATGTGGAAAGAAAGGCCACATCAAACCGGAGTGCCCCATTTTCAAGAAAAGGTTAAAAGAAAAGAAAAACAAGAAGGCCTTCAAAGCATCAACATGGAGTGCAAGTGATGACTCCATGTCTTCAAGCGACTCAAGCGATGAAGATGGAAAATGCCTAATGGCATTTGATGAGGTATCCTCTTCTCACTCTTCTTCTCACTCTTCTTCCTCATCTTCTTCTTTTGATAATAATATGTCTTATGAAGAACTCCAAAATGCAAGAGATCAATTAGAGGAAGGTTTTCACGAACTTACCTCTAAATTTTTGACCTTGAAAAAGAAATACAAAACTCTTATTTCCGAAAAAGACAAACTTCTCAAAGAGAATGAGGAGCTTGCCCTTAAAGTCAAAAATATTCCAAATGTAGATTCTTTAAATTCTACCATTAAGGATTTGAAGGAATCTCTTGCCAAGTTCACCCAAGGTGAACAAAACTTAACTAAATTACTAGGTTCTCAGCGTTCGGCTAGAACCACACATGGACTTGGCTATAACAAGCAATCCACTTTTACTAGGGCACCCACTACTTTTGTAAGGGGGAGCTCTCAATACAAATTTTGTAATTATTGTAAAAAGACCGGTCACATGATTTATGAATGTGATTGTAAAAATGCTAGGTATGGAAGACCCAAATCCATTACCTACTCGGATGAGTATCATAGAAGGAATCCCTCTAGAACATTATGGGTTCAAAAGTCTCTTTTTGCTAATCTTTCCGGACCCAAACTTATATGGGTACCAAAATCTCTTCTTTCTTGATTTTGTAGGATAAACGCCAAAAGAGTAGGATCTCTAAAGGCTCGTGGTATCTCGACAGCGGTTGCTCAAGGCACATGTGTGGCGATCCCTCCGAGTTCAACTCTCTTGAAGAATTCGATGGAGGATATGTCACCTTTGGTGACAACTCAAAAAGCAAGATCGTCGGAATAGGTACCATTGGTTTTGGTAGCTCCTCTTTTATTAAAGATGTTTTATTAGTTAAAGGTTTAAAGCATAATTTAATTAGCATTAGTCAACTTTGTGATAGTGGTTTTTCAGTCAATTTTCAAAATGATTTATGCAATGTGTTTGATTTTCAAAACAAGTTGATATTTTCTGCTTCCCGTTTTCAAAATGTTTACATTATTGATTTAAAATCTCTAGCTAGCCAAAATGTTAAATGTTTAAGTGCTCTTGACAATGAGTCTTGGCTTTGGCATAGAAGATTGGGGCATTGTAGCTCTCATTCACTTCTAAAGCTTAATAAGAACAAGCTCATTCGTGACCTTCCTAAACTTAAATTTAAGAAAGATTTGATTTGTGAGCCATGCCAACTTGGTAAGCAACACAAGTCTTCTTTCAAATCTAAGAAGGAAGTGTCCACCACAAAATCTCTTGAACTCCTTCATCTTGATCTTTTTGGTCCTACTCCCGTAGCAAGCTTAGGTGGAAAATCCTATACCTTAGTTATTGTTGATGACTTTTCTCGTTTTACTTGGGTTTTCTTCTTAGCCCATAAGAGTGATGCTTGTAAAACCTTTTTGAAATTCTCTAGGAAAGTAGAAAACGAAAAAGGATATAAAATCATATCTCTTCGTAGTGATCATGGTGGTGAATTCGAGAACAAAGAATTCGATGAATTGTGTTCCTCTCAAGGATACAATCACACCTTCTCTGCCCCTAGGACTCCTCAACAAAATGGAGTGGTTGAAAGGAGAAACCGAACTCTCCAAGAAATCGCTCGAACCCTCCTTAGTGAATTCGACCTCCCTCAATATTTTTGGGCCGAGGCGGTAAACACTGCTTGTTATACTATTAATAGAGTCCTTGTAAGACCCCTTCTTAAGAAAACCCCCTATGAACTTTGGAAAGGCAAATTGCCCAAAGTTGGTTATTTTAAAGTGTTTGGGTGTAAATGCTTTATCCTTAACACAAAAGATAACCTAGGGAAATTTGATGCCAAATCCGATGAAGGTATTTTTCTTGGGTACTCCAACTCAAGCAAAGCCTATCGTGTCTTCAATAAACGTTCTAAAACCATCGAAGAATCATCTCACGTCAAATTTGATGAAACTCTTCCAAAACCTCACCCGGTCATTGAGGATGTTGAAGATAAGCTTGATAAGCTTCATTTGGATGATTCCTCTTCTCCTCCCAAGGAGGATGACCATCAAGAACCCTCTTCACCTACTTCGCCTTCCACCTTGCCTAAGGTTTGGAAACCTTCTAGAGACCATCCTTTAGAAAATGTCATAGGTGATCTTCAAGCCGGTACTCGAACTAGAAGATCTATCCTCAATGAAGTTGAACATCAAGCCTTCATTTCTCACCTAGAACCTCAAACCGTTAATGATGCCATTAATGATGAGAATTGGGTTCTTGCAATGCAAGAGGAACTAAATCAATTCTCTAGAAATGATGTTTGGACTCTTGTTGAAAGACCCAATGATCATCCAATTATTGGCACTAAATGGGTTTTTCGGAACAAACTTGATGATCAAGGGAACATAACCCGGAACAAGGCTCGCCTAGTAGCTAAGGGCTATAATCAAGAAGAAGGAATCGATTATGGTGAAACCTTTGCCCCCGTTGCTAGGTTAGAATCCATTAGGATCTTGTTGGCATTCGCCGCCCACTTAAATTTTAAGCTTTTTCAAATGGATGTTAAAAGTGCTTTTTTAAATGGTTTTATTTCTGAAAAAATCTTTGTTGAACAACCTCCCGGTTTTGAAGATCCAAAATTTCCAAATCATGTTTTTAAGTTAACCAAGGCTCTTTATGGCTTAAAGCAAGCCCCTCGGGCTTGGTATGAGCGGTTAACAAAATTTCTTTTAGAAAATGATTTTAAAATGGGTCAAGCCGATTGTACCCTCTTTTTAAAACGCACTTCAAAAGATCTTTTAATAGTCCAAATTTATGTTGATGATGTTATCTTTGGTTCTACCAAAGAATCTCTTTGTACTGATTTTTCAGATTTAATGAGAAAAGAATTTGAAATGAGTTTTATGGGAGAATTGAAATTTTTTCTTGGTTTTCAAATTTTTCAAAATTCAAAAGGTATTTCTCTAAGCCAAAGCAAATACACAAACGAGCTTCTAAGTCGTTTTGGTATGGATCAAGTAAAGGAAATTAGTAAACCCATGAGTACTTCATGTAAGCTTACGTTAGACGAAGCCGGGAAACCGGTGGATAACAAGCTTTATAGGAGTATGATCGGGAGTCTACTTTACCTAACTGCGACCCGTCCTGACATCATGTTTAGTGTTTGCCTTTGTGCTCGTTTTCAAGCCAATCCTAAAGAATCCCATCTTAAATCGGTCAAAAGAATTTTCAAGTATTTAAAAGGATCCAAAAATCTTGGTTTATTTTATCCCTCAAATACTTCTTTTGAACTATCTTCTTATTCGGATGCTGATTTTGGTGGATGTCAATTAGATCGTAAGAGTACTAGTGGAACCTGTCATCTGCTAGGCAAGTCCCTTGTTTCGTGGAGTAGCAAGAAGCAAAATTGTGTTGCTCTTTCTACTGCCGAGGCCGAGTATGTAGCCGCTGGCAATTGTTGTGCCCAAATTATTTGGATGCAACACACTCTCTTGGATTATGGTCTTTCCTATGATCATGTCCCAATTCGGTGTGACAACACTAGTGCCATTAGTATCTCTAAGAATCCAATACAACATTCTAGGACAAAGCACATAGACTTAAGGCATCATTTCCTTCGTGACCATTTTCAAAAAGGAGATATCACTTTGGACTTCATTTCCACTGATTTCCAACTAGCTGATATCTTTACCAAACTGCTCCCAGTTGACCGTTTTGACTTTATTAAAGGGGAGTTAGGAATGATTCGTCAATGAGCACTATTAAATATTTGACTTTCTTGGCTTGCCTATATTTTATTTTTATTAGAATTTTTTTTTTTTTTTTTTTTTTTTTAAACTTTTTTTAAATTCTGTTTTTTTATATTTTTTATGACTTTTGGCACCACCGGTCAACCGGTGGTACACCACCGGTTAACCGGTGGTGTCGGGTTTTGCTTTTTGGGCCGACCCGAGGAAGGGTTAAAATCAATTTTAAAACCCTTCCTCCCTCATTTCTCTCCTCTCTCTCGGGCAGCTCCTCCTAAAACCGAAGGTCCTCCAAACCCTAGCCTCCTTTCTTGATTTTTGACCTCTCAAACCTCATTTCTTCTCTCAATCTCTCTCTTTTTCTTTCTTTTGCCATCATGGGTCCTCGCTCTACACGTAAAGGGAAGGGAATCGCTCAAGAAGCTCCTCCTCCTCCTTCAATCCCTCAACTCCCGGACATTTGGCATGACAAAGTCATTTTGCCGGGTAGAGTAATTGATTATCCTTGGCTGTCTACTGCTCGTCTTGAGCTTTTCTCGATTATTGAGTATCAACATTGGCATTCTTTTTTTGAGCCACCCGAAAAGGATGTCATTTATCCTCTTCTTGTCAAAGAGTTCTATGCTCATTTGACGTGGTCCGTTTCTGATGTGATTGATACCATCTCCTCCACTGCTCTTGGGCAACCCATCACTATCACTTCGTTGGAGATTGCCCGGATGCTCGGGGTTCCTCATGTTGGACCCCATGCTTTTGCTCAGGGGGAGTTTCCACGGGACCGTGAGTTTGATGTAGCTGAAGCCCTTGAGCATCTCACAGGGCAGCCCACAAATCCTATTGTCAAGCTCTCCCAGCTTTCTCCTAATCATCGTATTATTGAGCGCCTCATCCAAACTTCCCTTGCGCCCCGTATCGGGGATCATGATAATGTCAAATTCATTGACATTTATCTTCTCTCATTTATCACCCGAGGCATACACTTCAATTTGGTCCGGTTTCTGTTCCGGGCCATGACTTATGTGGCTGAGCACCCGCGCCGGTCCAAAACTCTACCCTACGGACGCTTCTTGACTAAAATCTTTTCATTTCTTGATGTGCCTCTTCATGACACTTCCTTCGAGCAGCCAACGAAGGATAGCATAGTGAATTTTATGATGGTGCAACGAATGCACATCCGTTGGCACCCTTGGCGTCAGGAATGGATTGTGGACAAGGACGGTCTTCTCAAGGCCTACTCTCCTCAAACTCATTCCCATCCTCCTGCCAATGCCATGCCTCCTGCTATCGCCGCTGCCTATCCCCTTTCAGACAGTGAGGATAGTGATGATGATGAAGAGGAAGACAGTGGTGACAACGAAGATGAGGCTGATGCTGCTGCTGATGAGGAGGCTGGAGAGGGTGATGATGCACCTGAGCCTGCTGAGGCTGTGCCCCCTCCTACTGATGCTGGTGGCTTGCCGGTGACGGCTGACCAGTTCCTACGCTTCCAGGATCAGATTGAGAACCGGCTGGACTTACAGTTCTCCTACATCAGCTCTCAGTTTGATCAGCTTCACTCACGGATTGACTCTCTAGATCGTCGCTTTGAGGCGGTCCAGGCTCCTCCGGCTCCTCCGACCTCCAGGCGCCGCTGTCCCTCTCGGCCCTCTAGGAGTGAATAGAGTCGTTCCTGTTTTTTGGCTTGTATTTGTATTTGTTTTTGTTTTTTGAACTTCCTTTGTATCGTTTCATCTTTTATGGAATTCAAGTTATCTTATCTTTCCATCCTTCTTTGTCATTCTTTATTAGTATGTTTCTTTCATAATTTTTCTCCTATTTTGATAATCCCAAAGGGGGAGAAAACCTCTCTATTACATAGCTTTTTATTAAAATGCTCTTTTTACAAGTTCCATTTTAAGTTTTTGATGTCATCCAAATCTGTTTTAAATAGTTAAGTTATTATTTTTAATTGATTTCTTTAAAAAATGGCTTTTGGTTGCAATTTCAAAAAAGTCCTTTCTCAGTATTTCAATGCTTTCATGATCATTATAATTGGCACGTCTCTAAGTTTTCCAAGTTCAAATTGTTTATTTAAAGTTTTCAATTGACATATTTTTTTTTAAAGCTTTCATACCCTTTTTAAAGTTTTCTTTTTTGTGATTGTGATCATCAAAATAGGGGGAGATTGTTGTACCCCACTCTCTTGGATTTTAATGATCACAATCACTCTCATAGTGATCTAATGTTGTTTCAAGTGTTCTTGTTAATAGGCATGATTTCAGGAGCAAGAAGTGGCAAAAAAAGGAAAAGTGGACTTTTTTCAAGTCCACCGGCCAGCCGGTGTAGGACCACCGGCCAGCCGGTAAGGGCACCGGCCAGCCGGATCCAGCCCATCGGCCAGCCGGTGGACAAGGCAGAAGGGCTTGCCCTCTGCCAGGTGCCACCGGTCAGCCGGTGTCTGGCCACCGGCCAACCGGTGGACCCAGACAGAATGGGATGCATTCTGTCCAGACCACCGGTCAGCCGGTGGCTCTGCCACCGGCCAGCCGGTGGCATCAGGGCTCAACAGTGAGACCTACTGTCTCACCACCGGCCAGCCGGTGGCCTTCCCACCGGCCAGCCGGTGGCTCCTGGACAGAAGCTCTCTCCACCTTCCAAGGCACCGGCCAGCCGGTGGACAAGCACCGGTCAGCCGGTGAGCAAAGTCAAACTAGCCGTTGGAGCTTGACCAGACATGTCTACTTGATCCCCAACGGCTCCGAAAGCCCTCCAACGGCCATATTGAAGTATTTGGGAGTATTTATCCTATAAATAGACGTCCATGGATGCCGGGAAGACTACCGATCATATACCAAAGCATACCAAAGCTATTTTGATCATTTGAGGCTCCTACGACAATTCTCAAAGGCCACTTGGGATCCAATTGCCACCCTTGAAGCTTGGGCTGCCTCTACATCAACTACACTCACTTCTTGGCGCTCAAGGCTTCCTCTAGTTTGTTCTAACTTATTTACTTCAATTGTTTAGTTCTTAATTGGGTTTGTATTAAAACAAACCACCCGTTTTCTTTCTTCTTTCAATTTGGGTTTCTTGCTACAACCAATATAAAAAAGCAAGCTGTAAGAGGGTGATCTAGCCTACCTTAAAACGGCTAGTGGGTTTCTTGCTATAACCATTAAAAAGCAAGCGGTCGTATAAATCTCCCAACGGTTGAGTTGGGAGCGGAGACGTAGGCTTGAGTTTAAAGCCGAACTCCGTTATCAATTGTGTCTTGCCATTTTACTTTCCGCTGCATTTAAATTTGTTTTAAATTGTTAATTAATTTTAAAATGGCAATTCACCCCCCCTCTTGCCATCACCTCCGACCCAACAAATTTGACCGTTGGACACCCGTTTTGGCCGTTTATGACACCAGAAATGCGTTGTCGGTCACCGCGGGCACACGGCACGTCCGATTGACGTGCCGTCTGCTCGACCACTTCATAAATCACTCACCCTTATTTTTAGTCTGATTTCAGTCCATTCCGAAATCGTTGGGCCCGTTTGGACCACCCTCACGCGCGTTTACGAAGCGCGCGCATCACTTAAAACACGAATAATTAGCCGTACCGCGCAAACTGCACGTCCGATTCATGTTCCGTCTGCGCGTACATGTCACGAATAATAATAAGAATGTTTCACGGTGGTTTCAGCTCAATCTGAGGTCGTCCGCTATGAATTTGACCATTTGACGCCCGTTTTGGCCGTTTATGACAACAGAACTGCGTTGTCGGTCACCGCGGGCACATGGCACAACCAATTGACGTTCGGTCTGCTCAACCACTTCAGAAATCACTCACCCGTATTTGTTGTCTGATTTCAGGCCATTCCAACTTTGTTCGGCCCATTTGGACCCCCCTCACGCGCGTTTACGAAGCGCGCGAATAACTTAAAATACGAATATTGAGCCGTACCGCGCAAATCGCACGTCTGATTGACGTGTCGTCTGCGCGTACACGTCACGAATAATAATTAGAATGTTTCATGGTGGTTTCAGCTCAATATGAGGTCGTCCGCTATGAATTTGACCGTTGGACGCCCGTTTTGGCCGTTTATGACACCAGAACTGCGTTGTCGGTCACCGCGGGCACACGGCACGTCCGATTGACGTGACGTCTACTCGGCCACTTCATAAATCACTCTACCGTATTTGTCGTCTGATTTCAGGCCATTATGAATTCGTTCGGCCCGTTTGGACACCCCTCACGTGCGTTTACGAAGTGCGCGCATCACTTAAAACACGAATATTGAGTCGTACCGCGCAAACCGCACGTCCGATTGACGTGCCGTCTGCGCGAACATGTCACGAATAATAATTAGAATGTTGCACGGTGGTTTCAGCTCAATCCGGAGACGTGGTGTGGCCGGCACCAATCAAAGTGTCTGTCTTTTGTTTCAAAAGGACGTCATTTTAAGTGAAAAGCAACAACTGACATACGGAAAACCGACCAAACACATTCCGAATCTGTTGATAATTTATCCCAACAGTCCATGGGTCATATGTGACATGTACGAGCCATCCCAGGATGAATCTGAGTCGCGGTGTGGCCAGTATAAGTCTAAGTGACTCTCTTTTGTTTAAAATGGACACCATTTTAAGTACATACGGAAAAACGACCAAACGGATTCGGTTTCCGTTGAAACTTTAGGAGAATGATCCATGGGTCATATGTGATGTGTACAAATCATCCCCGCCTCAATCTGACATGCGGTGCGGCTAAAACCACTCAAAGTGTCCGTCTTTTGTTTCAAAAGGACGTCATTTTAAGTGAAAGGCATCAACTGACATACAGAAGAACGACCAAACGCATTCGGATTCTATCGATACTTTAGCACAACGATCCATGAGTCATATGTGACGTGTACAAGTCAACCCTTTCTTAATCCGAGACGTGGTGTGGCCGACACCACTCTAACTCTGTCTCTTTTGTTTAAAATGGACATGATTATAAATGAAAATAACTACTGGCATACGCAAAACTGACCAAACTCATTCGTAGTCTTTTGATAATTTATCACAACGATCCATTGGTCATATGTGACATGTACGAGCCAACCCAGGATGAATCTGAGTCGCGGTGTGGTCAGGATTAGTCTAAGTGCCACTCTTTTGTTTAAAATGGACAACATTTTAAGTACATACAGAAAACCGACCAAACGCATTCGGTTTCCATTTAAACTTTAGGAGAACGATCCATGGGTCATATGTGACCTGTACGAATAAACCCCGCCTCAATTGGAGACGCGGTGTGTTCGGAACCACTCAAAGTGTCTCTCTTTTATTTAAAAAAACACTTCATTTTAAGTGAAAACAACAACTGACATATGGAAAACCGACCAAATGATTTCGGAATATGTTGATACTTTAGGAAAATGATCAATGAGTCATTTGTGACGTGTACGAGTTAACCTCGCCTCAATCTGAGGCACGGTGTGACCGGTATCATTCCATATGTATATATTTTGTTTAAAATGGATATCATTTCTATTAGAAATAAATGTTATATGAAAAACCAATAAAATTATGAATTGAATTCCGGATTCCACATATGATTGTCATCTAAATTTTAAAATGAATTCTAAATGAATTATGTATGTTTATAATTATGTTATGAATTCTACTTTAATTATGGATGTGTATATTTTCAGGATGCATTATATGTGTTGGTTGGTTGGTTTGCATTATTTGTATGTGTTGGTTTGTTCTCTATATGTATGCATTATATGTGATACAGGTACAATAATTAGATTGAAAAATGAATTGAAAACGAGGGCATAATTGGATTGGAAATTGAATTGAAACCAAGGGTGAATGCCCAAAATCCAGACCTGCTGTGCAAATTGCAGTCTGCTGTGCAATTTGCACAGCAAAGCCTATGCCAATGGTTTGAAAACCGTTGGCATAGGCCCTATTTAGCTGTTTTTACCAACGGTTCAAGGAACCGTTGGTAAAAACACCCTATCCCAAAGGTTTTAAACCATTGTAATATCCTGTCGAATGGTTTTTTTTACCAATGGTTCATAGAACCGCTGGTAAAAACCTTTCCCAACGGTTTGTAAACTATTGGGAAAGAAAATTCTCTGTTGATTTCCCAACGGGCCAAACCGTTGGGAAAGGCCTTTCCCAACAGTTTGGCAGAACCGTTGGGATAGGTTGATTTTTTCTAACCTACCCCAACGGTTCTCTGTAAACCATTGGGAAAAGCCTTTCCCAACGGCTTACTTCCCCACGGTTCTGCAGCCTTTCCCAATGGTTCTAAACCATTGGGAAATGCTGGATTTCCAGTAGTGTTACTATTCACCAAAAATTATTTTCATCTCATTGAACCACATTTTACTTACTGACATCAACCGTGTCTCTCGGATTTTTGAAATTCCACTCAGAGAAGCGTTAAAATTATGTTTTATGAGAATTTGGAAATTCTCCTAGGAGGTGGGTAAAAGACGGTCAAAAGTTCAATAAAATTTTTATATATCTAAAATTATTATAAAATGACTCTAATGAATTGCATTGAACTTATATAGGTATTATGTATCAATTTTTACCTAAAATAAATTTAAATAAAATAAATAATTATTTAAATAAAAAGTCGGTTTTTAAATAGTAACCCAGTATTTTCACTATTCATTAAAAATTGAAAGTTTTCAAAAAAATACCAAAATTTAACCCTAGGATAATTTCGATTTTCCAAATACAAAAATGAAGTCGATTTTGAAAGATGAAATTTAAAAAATTTCAAAAAGTTGTTATTACTATTCCTAACGGCTAGTTTTAATAATATTTTAATAGCATATCGTTGTTTAGTGAAACTCGGTATTGCGTACAACACACGCTATCGAGGAAGGTCACGATTGTGTGTAATACAAGCCAAGTTAGGGTTGCGTGTTGTGCAAGACTCCTTTTTTGTTTCGTTATAACAGAATCCAACCATTTTTCATTTATACATTGAATATATATATATATATATATATATATATACTCAATGTTGCGTAGAATGACTATTATCAAACGAACTTGAAATTGTGTGTAACACAATCTAAGAATAGTGTTGCGTATACTGAAAGCTAATATGGTGTTGCGTATAGCACACGATAATCTTGTTGTAGCATAAAGCACATGACATCAAATAAATTAAAAAGAATACTTATCATAAAATATCGGGTTGTTACAATATTAACCACTTTTCCACCTATATGGTGTGTATAATACCAATTATTTTATTTTATAATTATTTTCTTGAAAATTATGTGGATTTAAAATCCATATAAGGTTCTCACTTTTGTGGGGCATTGAATAAAAAGTTACCAAATCGGTAAGTGTATCTCATCGCACATTTATTTTTGAAAGACATATATCATTTTCTCCAATTTTTTCTTTCATGTGTTGTATATATTATCCCTTTGTTATAATATATCATTAATATATTTATATTCACGGTATTTAATGTTTCATTTGAATTTATTTCATTAATGGGTTTTATGATTAAAAATTTACCAAAATAGTAAGGGTTTTATGTTATAATATCATTATTTACCAAGATTGTCTATGATTAAGTTTCTAGTAATGAAATTCCATGATCTAACTCTAAATAATATCATAAATTTTTTAATCCTCTAGTTATTCCTGAAAATTTTATGTAATAATACCATTTTACACTGTCTCTTACCACAAATTATCGATATTTTTTTTAATAAAAACAAACCATATTTCCTCTTTGGTTGGGAATCTGTTTTCTTCCATATTCATGTTTTCTAAAAAAATAAAAAATATTTTTTTTTTATCTTTTATTATTGTTTAAATAAATTTTTACTCTTGTTTTAACTTTTTAAAAATGGTTTAAAATGAATCTTCTTGTTATTTTCCAATCAGTATACTTTTTAAGTTTTATCAAAAATGTAAAAGGAATATTTGTTTAAATGTACAAGGAAATAAAGGAACTTCCCGCTAACATGACCACTTAATTATTTGAAGATGATTTTATAGGTTCTATGTTTATTTCAAAATTATATTTTTTTATTAATATTTGGTAATTTTTTAAAATTTTAAATTAGTGTTTTCTAAGTGAAATTTGTATTTTCCTCAAGAAATGATACAATTATATTTTAGATTAATTTGTCATATATGATAACATCTTATGATGTTACTTTTCTTTTCTAGTGATATTATCTAATTATAGGATCCACATCCATCCTCTATATGTTTTATAGTGATGATGATTTAGGATTGATACTATGAAACACATTTCTTCCCCATGGGTTAAGTATGTTATGAAGAAACATTTAAAAAACTTTTTTATTGTCCATATGTTATGCTATGATAAAATGATTAAAGGTTTATGAAATCTATTTCATTTAAATGGGATATAATGTGATAATGTTTTTCTAATATTATATAACACTTATGTATGAATTTATTTATGTGGTGTGTGAGACCAAAATCATTTATCCCTAAAATAATTTGGGTAAATATTGATATGTCATGACAGAATAAGGACAAGAATGGGGATTCAAAATAGTTTAGTATGGGACTATTTATTATATTATAATATTTTTAGTTAACCTTGACTGAAGATATAATTGAATTAAGAGTGAACCAAATCTAGTATGATAGTATTGGAAGTGAACCTTTAAAAAAATGAATTATTATTATTATTTTTATTCCATAAACTAATGTATTATGTAAATATTATTCCCTCATGAATCATGTTCGATTATTCCTTTATGGTTTGTGTGTTATTAAATTCCAAGATTTTTTCCATGAATCACAATTGTGATATATGATATTTTTTGTATGTTTTTCAAATGAAAACCTCTTGTTCTCAAACCTTTATGTTATTTTTATTCTTAATTGACCATTGATATCTCTCATTTTTACCATTAATTATAATCTGAGCTCATCCTTTATTATGTTTACTTTCATAAGTTATGAATAATGGTTTTATTTATTATATATCTAATATGGTCTCTAGTTATGAATAAATTGGTTGGTGATTATTTATCTCTTATGAACATGCTAATTATGTATCCAGGTTTTTAAAGAAACTAAATCAATTCAGTTCAAGAATGGATCATGATTTTATGTATTGAATATAAATCTAATAATATGTAATATTTATGTGTGAAAATTATGGGTAACTATAAATAATTTCTAAAAAATATTTTTATTGTCTTTTGTAAATTTAAATGTGAATATACTATTTTGAAATAAAGGTACTTGTACTCATTACTTATTATTTACTATAATTGATAATGAATCTTAGTTTGATTACTCTAGGATGAAAAATATAAAAATATGTGGAAAATGTTAGGAACATTTTTTAATTTTTTAAAGATCATTCGATTTTACTTTCCATTCATGAGGTATTTAAATATGATAAATATGTAAAATTAGTACCTAAAAAATCATTTTATTTGAAATAGTTTCAATATGAGTTATAATATTTAGGTATGGATTAGTAAAATGGTATTGAATTTTAAATTCATGATGATGGAAATATTAAAGATATTAATTACAATAAAATTAAATAAAGTAATCGTGACATTTAAGTAGAAGAAATCAAGAAAACATTTATGATTGAGAACCTGTATGGTGATGCTAAAATATGCTCTATGTGCGTTCTTCCAAATTTTATGTTTTATCAAAAACATTATGATTAGTCAGTATGAAATACAGTAAGGGATGGATATATAAATATTTTATAGAATTGTTATATATTTTATAATATGTAATGGTTACTACCATCTCCTTTCACTACCTTGCATATTTTTAGGGTTTGAGGTTTGAAGTGAAGTTTAGAGAAATATATTTGTAATTGATACAGAGATTTCATCTAGAAGGGTGGTGTCAGAGTGTATCCATAATTTTGTTCTTGATAAGGGTTTCAATGAAGTGGTTGAAGTTCTGTAGTCCAGTCTATCATGATGTGAAGTTTTGAGTTACATTGTGGTTTGTATGTCACAAATTGAAATAGAATCTATGAGGTTTGGATGTTTCATTGTTTTGATGAGAATGTTTTTCCATTCCATGAGGGGTGTTAGTCACGACATGGGAATGACTATTTCATTATTATATAAGGGATTGGTGCTTCATTTTTTACCCTAATATATGGTTTCCCATGACCTAAGAAACTTGGGAAGTGATGTGAAGTACCATTTTTGGTTTTATTGTTTTTCATCAATGTCCATCAGGTCATGTCCATGACCATCATTGCATGAATCCCTTTGTGTCTGATTTTATAGTTCTATCATTTTATACATCATTATTCCATGAAATTCATCTTTTATCTTGTACTGGTTTTAAGGAATCATTTACACAAAATGACCACATTGTTCACATTGTGTCCCTTCAATGGTTATCTCAAAATAATATAATTCATTTAGTTATAAAGGAAAGGATATTGGTTAACTATAATAACGATTTCCAAGATTCAT
Source organism: Viscum album (assembly GCA_963277665.1). Taxonomy (NCBI): domain Eukaryota; kingdom Viridiplantae; phylum Streptophyta; class Magnoliopsida; order Santalales; family Viscaceae; genus Viscum; species Viscum album. The sequence goes on from OY728121.1 coordinate 2,066,533,912, forward strand.
TCAAATTAATCTTATCATGATGTAAACATATCTTGTCACACCCTGACTCTATGATTTTGTATTTCTCTTATATATTTCATATCCCCTCTATATTGTTATAAATTCCATGGTTTCCCCTGGCATTAGGAAAACATCGGTGCATTATTGAAGTCTATTGAGTTCCCTTTGACTATCATTGTCCTTGGCTTCAAGAGATCAACCTCTTATGATCTAAGGTGAGATTATATTCCCTTGTTTCAGGTTTTCTCTTATACTTTATATTAGATATTCTATGATATTGGTTCAAATTCAATAGTGTTATACTTGTTTTAGGTTTTGATGGAGGATTTTATAATATCAGTTTTTTTGCATTCCCCGTATGATTTTTACCTTTTGGTAATCTCTTTATCTTGTTCATTTACACCTGATGTTGAAGCTCATGTTGAGTTGGGGTATTCGAGACAACCCCCACTTTTTTTTAAAATTATGAAAGTATCCTGATTTATTATTCCTTATGTTTATAGTAATGATTAATATAATGAAGATAAGAAAATGTACTAAATAAAATTTATGGGGAAGGGTAATTCATATGTGTTTTATAGTAGATTATGGTATTTCATTTAACTGATTTCTATTTGATGTTTATGATAAGATTATTTTTCCTAATTTGATATATGTTTTATTGTGATTAAATTGTAGGAATCACAATTTATAAAAGGATTAACATTTAAAAATTGTAACAAAATGAATTCTTGGAAATCATGGAATGGGGTGATAATATTTATGTTGGGAACAACATTTATAAATGAATGTATGATTAAATAGTGATTATTTATTGTGATTTGTTGTTGGTTTTTATGAAATTTTTTCTCTTAATTATGTTTCATTTTAAATGAATGAAATTTTCTTAGTTGTGGACTATTGTGGTTATTTTTTTGGTGTTGGCATGGTTACACCATATGGGTCACAGTTAGTTCTCACTAGTTGGAATCAAAAGATTTGGTTGTTAATGGGATTATAATTATTGGTTTATATATGGTTTGAAAATGGTGCCATTGATAGTTATGTGAGAGGAAAATGGTTTTGTGGTAGATGTTGTGGATATTGGTGAGTGTTATGGGGTGGTTTATGTGCTTACTAGTTGTGTATAGTGTGATTGTGTTATAGATTCTGGGTGGAATGGAATTTTTTTAGAAATAATTAATATTGTAATAAGTATGGGATTTAATTTAATATGTTATGGAAATTAATGTTTTGTTATTGGTTTAAATTATTGGGTTATGCCTGGGATAAATGTAGTGGATTACTTATTATTTGTTTGAAATTAAATTTGTAATAAATTATATAATTAATGTAATGTGGTTACTAAAATGGTAAATCATGAAATTAGTAAATGAAATGAATAATGGGGATGTGATTTATATTATCTAGTCATGGCATAGATTGTGTGTCTAGTCTTGGTATTGTTTAGGTGGTTCCTAAAAATTATGGGGGTGGTAGTTTTGTAAATTTGATGGGTGATAGTTGTATTTTATTGGTATGAATCCTTACTTTGGGATTGTGTTTGGATATTTATATACTCAAGATTCTCCTTATGATTTCATATAAACCCCACCCAAGTCAGATAACCATATTGATTCCCAAATGTTTTGGGTTCCATGTATTTTCCCCAACATTTAGGTTTTTGAGGGAAATGATGGTTAACTTATCTATATTTCATGCTCTATATTCCACATGTAGTATAGGATTTGATGGATCAAAGTAGTTTCATACATAGATGATATAATACATTTAATTTTTATTATGTGATAAAATGGATGAATAGGTTATGTGTTGTGATGATGATTTGATGATATGATAGTGTATGTGATACATGGTGGGGGGAATGTGTTGAAGTAGGAGGAAAAAAGGATGATTTCCTTCATGTTCATAATATACTACTATGATGAGAATTTTATTTATTTTTGTGAAACAATATTCTGTGTTGGATATATAATGATGATGATATGGTTATGGTATGTGGGGTGTATTTTAGGTAGGAGATATAATGTGAAAATTCATGGATGTATAAGGAGATGGATACACAAGATGTTTTCCATTGGGGAATGATAGAATATAAATACTTATGGAGTGGTTGTAGGGTATCATCATCATATATTATTTAATTTTTTCTTATTATATTTATTTGTGTTATTGGGTGGGGGAGCCTTATTGAGGTTGGATAATAGTTGACCTAAATAAGTTCATGTTGGTTGTGCTATCTATTTATTGACAAATTATCATGATTTCCCCACATTTTCATGATAGGTATTAAATAGGATCCTACTAAGTATATATATATTCTCACCCCTATATATAAATAAATTGTATAGGCTTCAAAGATGAGTCTAGTGGTTGAGTTAGAAGTTACTAACTCTATGTTTGAATAAACTATCTAAGTCACTCCCATAAGATTTATTTTCTTTTTTTATTTTATTATGAAATCATATTTCTATATTAATTTATATGAATTATTTGATATTGGTCCTCATTTCATAATGGGGATTGTATTTATTGTTTTCATAATATATTCCAAGTATTGTGAGGGTAAATCCTTTCATTTATAGTTTTTATAAACTTCAGAAGAGTCTTCATATCATAGCCTATTAGAAGTAGGCATCATGGGTAACTCTCATATTTATAATTAGTCTATGATGAGTTCAATTTAATTTAATTTCTTGAAAATTGGTAAAACAATATATGGAAAAAATGGGAAAATGTTTAGAGTAAGGATCTTGTAAGGATTTCATGGATTTGTAAGGGAAACAAGGTTAGTTCAATATAGTGTCTCATGTAGTAAGCGATAGTAACTAGAGAATATACAATTTGGGCCCTTTGTGATTCAATGAAAGGCCATGGACTTAATAAACACCCATGTTGAGATAATACTGATTGTGGGGTAGAATCCTTGGAGAAGTACATGAATCATTCATGTTTGTGATTTTGTTATAACTGATGTGATCATAGGGATTTTGAAATTAATATTATTAAATGATCCTTAGTAAATTAAATTATAAATGGCATGGGAATATTCATTATTTATTTCAAAGATAGTTCCCTTTCATCATTAATTTGTGGTTTAGATTAGATAGGTGTGGTAGGTTGATCTAGTTGATTGTCAGAGGGATGACTTGGTGGAGGAGCAGGAGTCATGGAGGAAGAATTTTTAGGCATTCCCCATTTTTAATTTTGGATAAATATAAGGGGAAAATTTATAATTTTTATTTTCCATGATGGTTGTAGAATTTGTAGATCACATAAACTGGATCCATGCTAGGATAGAACATTGGTTCTCTTTATCAGTTATCTTGATAAGGGGAGGTATTCATCATTTGTGAATTTTATTTCTAGTAGTGCTCAAGTAGAAGGAGATTATTTATTATGACTTATATAGGAATTTTATTGTAATGATCTTTTTATACATGATGAAGTTAGTGAATAAGTAAGAGTTTCTATAACTCTAATAGATTATTATAATAATGTTGGATCTTGAGATTCAATTTTAAGTCATTCTCCACTTTTCCAAATATATTATTCTAGATGAGGAGGCCAAAGTAAAACTTATTAAAAAAGCATTGATTTTATCTATTTAATATGTGGTGACCCCATTTACATTGACAATGTATCTTGAGGTGTTAAATAAGATTTATTTGATCAATAGGATTAATACATAGCAAAGATCGTGTCTGGAGGAGAGCCAACAAGGCTTCCAAGGAGAAGAACTACATATGGAGGGTATCGAGTGTTGGGATAGTCAAGGTTTCAACCAATAGGGATCTGGTCTCAGTATTCTATCATGCATATTTTTAAAATCTACAAGTTCTTATATATATACCCTTGAGATTTTTGAATTTATACTTCACTTTTATGGGTTATGGACATTATCTTTTCAATTTCCTAACCATTATTAATTACACTCAAAGCATAAGTGGGTAGTTTATATTGTAACATCTATAGTATTTTATTCAAATACCATATCAGTAATAGGGATGAAAGGATTTTTCTTTTAGGGGAGCTATAGATATTATAGTAAAACCCTATTATGTCCCACATCCTTATGGATATATGTTTGAGAGAGGTCATGAAGGTGTTATTAGATAGGGAATTTGAGGTAACGGATCCAGTCATAGTATGATTCATAAAATAGAGATTCCAATATTACGTGGTCCATTGATTATTTTTGTTACCATATATTCATTTTCAAATCAGGATTTTTATTTATTCATTTATTGATAATGTCACTTCTTTATTGTAACCATTGTTGTTTGTCCCTTGGTTCTCAAGGTGGAGAGGCTTCAGGTTCCATTGGGGTTAACTACACAAGTTTCAATCCATTCTAGTTTGCTTGATGTGTTATAGGGTTTTGGGAGGATGATTGAGAAACATTAATAAATGGGGTATGACTTCTTATTTTTGATAAAATCATATAATTTCATATTTGGTGAGTTTTTTTTGTTTTCTAAGTGTGTGGTAATTGATTGTTTCTTGATAAAAGTTGTTTTATATGATTAAGATGGATATCATGTGGTGTTCATTGGTGATTGGGACAATTATATGGGTCATATGGTTTCCTATAATCTTTATAAATAGGTTTTAGAGTTGTTTGTCAGTTTGGTAGATTCATAGGTGATGGAGTTTCCTGGAGTCTTAAAGGAATTGTTAGAAGTTTTCCTCATGAGGATCTCATGATTCCCCCTCAATGTGATATTTACTTTAGGATAGTGTTTACACCTAGTTCCTCACTAATATCATTGGATCTATATCAATTTTCACTTTTGGAGATTTTGGATATGACAATTTATATTGATGATTTAATATTAAGAGGTTTTCTCTAGACTAGTGTGTTATTATTTTGTGATCCAGTGTTGTGTTAAAATAATATGAATGGTAGTCTGAGGTTTTTAACAGACTGACTATTGTTGAATCTGTTGATGATAAATAAAAAGTATAACCTCTCAATGATATATGGTTTATTTAATTAGTGAATGGGAGATAACTAGTTCTTAATGATTAATCTGTCAAATTTGCATCAAAGGATGAGTTTGGAGAATGAGGATTCCCCAAAGGCAATTTTCAGGTGTTGTTATGGGAGAATTTTGTTCTAAGTTATCTCATTCAATGTCATGAAAACATCATAAATTTTCATGGGAATCATTAGCATTATGTTATGTGGGTTCTTGAATCAATTCTATATAGTGTTCATTGATGACCTTCTCATGTGCTCGAAGATAGAGGGGGATTCAGGTAGACCATGGGATATTTTACTAGTATTTCACCATCATCACTTTTTTTGGAAGTTTTCCACATGCCTTTTTTGGTAGAATAAGGATTATTTCATCATTCTTATTATATCCTAAACAGGAGTGGTAATGGGTCATTTAAATACCATTATGGTTGTTTCATTAAAACATATTAAAAATTTTATATAGGTTTATATTTTTCTTGGTGTCTTAAGATATTATAAAAGGTTCATGTCCAATTTATTTCAAATTGTATCCCATTGATACAGTAGACTATGAATTACTTGGATATTTTTTGTACTTATAAATTTTGGAATATTTTTTATTACCATAAGAAGTTTATCAGTGCTCCTCTACTTTGGTTTCTAGATGTGGGAGTGGGGTTTGAGGTTATCTATGATATATAACATATTCATTGGTTTAAATTATAATTTAGTAAAGGAAGATGATATCATATGGTTCTAGGAAGTTACACCACCATGAGATTAATTATTCCATCCATAATCTCAAGTTTATTGTAGTAGAGTTTTCTTTAAAGATGTGGATACATTCCCTAATTGATGAATGATTTATATTTTCATGGATCATAAGATATTAAGTTAATCATTCCCTCTATGTGATTTAAATCTATATAAATAGTATTGGATGGAGTTCTTGTTAGAATATGTTTTTTATATTTATTATACTTTAGGTATGTGCATGTAGTTGTTTGTGTTTTGAGTTGGAAATCATGTGAATTTTTTTTTGATTTTGGAAAATATTTGAGAGAAATAGAAGACCATGAAGAGATTCTTCTTAATGTGAATATGGTTAGTGATAGAGGATTCATATAAAATATGAATTTAAAATCATCCTTTTATAGGAGTTTAAGGAGTCTTAGTGGGGATACATAGAGTTAGAGGTTATGTAGGATTTCCTTATTGATGGTGAAACTTTTATGAGGTAGTTGAATGTTGATTGATATCATATGTTATTTTGGGATACATTTATTTTTTTCTATTATAAAATTAGTTTCTTCATGATATTCATGTATCACCCTATCGGTGCATCATAGAAATTCCTAGATATATCCTTCCTTGAATATTCAATTCTAGTGGGTAGGAATTAATATGTCTATAGTGAAGTTTGTGTCATAGTGTCTAGTTTCCACCATGTAAAGGAAGGCCATGATGTTCTTGGAGCGTTTTTACTGCAATTTTATGTCCCTAACTAGATGTGGGAGGATATTTTAATGAATTTTTTCATAGTTTTTCCTAAATATCAATTAAGATTTGATTTTATCATTCTGATATTAGATTATTTTATTAAGTCAAATCATTAATCGGTGATCATGGAGTCAACTAATGTCGATATTCAAAAATTCCATTATATGGATGAGATGGTGAAGCTTATGGGGTTAATGAGGACTATCATATCTTGTTCAGAACCTCATTTTACCCCACATGCATGGCGTTGTATCCAGTGTGTTTTTAGATTTCAATAATGCTTTATCACTACCTCATATCCTCACATGGATGATCAAACATAGTGGATAAGTTGTAGTGTATACTGAAAAAAAATAATTTATTAACCATGTAAAAGAAAGGACCCCAAATGAAATGTGGTATGGAAGGAATACATCATTGAAACACTTTCTCTTCTTTGTAATTATGTTCTACATATAAAATAAATTAAGTAAATTATGTCAAGTATGGTGATGTTTTAGATGAAGGAATATTTTTAAGACACTCACTGATCGAGGCATATAAATTTTACAACAACTGGTTGAGTTAAATTGTGTCCTAATATTATGTTAATGTTATTGAGGTTAATGGTTATAAGAGCTATAGAGGCACATTCATGGATGTTTTTTTGTCAAGAATAAGGTGATGAGAATGCATTAATAGAAACATCAAAATATTTACAGAGTTTTTTTATAAGGACTATGTGTCCAAGTTATAAGATGATTTCATTTTAGAAGAAGATAAATATATACCTCAGAGAAAAAATATGATAATAGCGGTTAATCCATCGAATATAATTGGATATTGATATACACAGACATCGACATAGTGAATGAAAAATATTGATCATGTGTCTCTAATATTAATAGTATAATCAACCTTAATGGATGAAGATTTGAAATTTGAATCATGGGTAAAATCCATTAATTAAGAATTATATATGATTGATAAAAACAGTATTGTGATCATATTAAAAGGCTAGAAAATCACTATTTGATCAGAATTATGTGAATCTTCTCAATAAAAAATTATTAGTAAGGAAATGTTATGATGAGAAACATTTTCTACAATGGCATGAATAATGTCAATTAGTCCATTTTTGGTTATATAAATAAAAATAGGATATAAATTTTATTAGATGGATTTCAAAATATAATTTATAGAAAGTGTTCTTGAAGAAAATTTATATTGAACAACCTGTGGAATTTAATGTTTTAAATAATGAAAAAAAATTGGAAATTCAATAAGGCTCTACATGGTCTGAATAAGTCACCATGAGTGTGGTATGTTCAGATGGATTCATATTTAATGATGTTAAAATTAAAAAGGGCTAGTTTTTATCATAATTTTCATAAGAACAAATCTAAGGAAGACCATTTTTTGGTACTTATGTATATGGATGATATCATCCTTTTTATAAAAATAAAAATAAACATGGAATAGTTTTATAACAACATGAAATCAGAATTTTAAATGTCTAGGACTGGTGAACTCATATACTTTCTTGGGATATAGATGATACAAAGGAAGGAATTCATTTTCATCTTGAAGGAAAATTATTCAAGTGAGTATCAAAAAAAGTTCAACATGCATGATTCCTAACCAATATTGACTCTAATAGTAGTTGTAATGTGTATTGGGAATCACAATGATGGGTAATATATTGATCTTCCCATGTACCAGAGGATTATTAGAAAAATAATTTAATTGAATATAAAATTAATGAATATCATCTTTACAACATATTTATAGGATTATTTCCAGATTAATACAAAATATGATATTCAAATTGAGGATAAATGAATTAATAGGTACATCCTAGTTATCCACATTTTTAGATTTTTCTTTAATGTAGGAAATTACAAAAAATTATATATTTTCTCTTATGTGGATTGGGATAGAGATGTGGTGGACTAAAAAACGACAAATAGTGGTGGATTATTTATAATAAGTGATTATGTTGGGTGGTTGAGTAAGTAGTAGGAAATAACATCTTTAATTGTGGCATAGGAAAAATACATCTCATTGGCCAAGGCATGCACCCATATACTCTGAAGTAATAAACTTTTGGAATATATCAAGGAATATGTAAAAAAATAAATGGTTATCCACTATGATAATCAGAGTATGATATAAATCATCAAAAATCCCACACATCAAGCTCTTACTGAAAAATAATGTTTTGCTATTATTTTATCAATGAATTAAAGAATAATAAATTATAAAACTAGAATATATTAGAACTAATGAAAAAGTGTAATACACCATAACTAAACCATTATTCACTTTGTTTTTTGAGAAACATTGGTTGAACCTCATTATTCCACCACCTCCATCAAGTTAAGGAGGTTCATATGTGCCCCTCTCCCCAAGTATTTAACTATTTCTAATTTTTTGGGAAGATATATCGTATTAAGGGGGAGATACGATACATGGGTCTTATATAATAAAATTAGATCATATAACACATTATCTTTAGTATAATTGTCATAGGGGGTGAAAGATGGTGAAATTATTGAGCTATTTCAATGGGAGAAGTCATTTGTATATCCAACAAGTGGTGGAAGTTATGAGGATCTCCAATTAAGGGAGACTAAATTTTATGATGTTAGGGGGAGTTTTTATATGTAATTTGGAATGGGAAACGCTCATGAACTCTTTTTTTACTTTGATCATATCTCACATAGACTAAGAGTGATAAACTAGTTATTTTGGTGCTTTATGATGGTTGTGAGGAATTGAATTTCATATTGGATTCTCGGCAAATTGAAAGGTGGAGAATGTTGGATCTAGGGTGTTCTTGGAAAGTTTTGTTTGCTAATGCTTTTGTTTATTTTGAATCCATTTAAAATTTATTTAATGGGGTTAGAAGTTTCTGGATAATTATTTTTATATAATTAAATACTTACGGAGGAATATAGGATGTTTCTTCAATGTTGTGGTATTCCAATTTTTTCCAATTTTTTTCTCTTGAGAATATTATGGTTCTAGTGTAATTATATGATGTTTTAATGTATAAGGAAGGATACCCACATAATTAAGTATATATTACATGTTATCAATTCCATGGTTCACATAGTCAAGAACACAAAATGTGCAAGCATTTCATAGCATGGTTTCTTAGGTATAAATGTTCATGGAACATGGTTTTATATATGTTGTTCAAAATGGGAGTTCATAGTGTTGGAGTAGAGAATTTATGTTCGACTATAAAGTCACCTATGTGGTATGAAATGGAATATGAAATCATACAAATGATTCTTTTGAGTTATATGAACTGTTTTTTAGGGATTGAATTGCAATTCCAATGTTTAGTAATATTCATGGTGGATTTTCTTATAAGTACATCTCTACCCCTTTTATTATGATATGATTAAAAGTTAATGAAATATTCTGTGGTTTGGGAGAAAAAAAGGAGAAGTTAGTATATGAATTAAATATCATGATTTGAAGTACATGGAAGAGTTTCAGAGTGTGTAGTCTATAAGATGATGTACACAGTTTGAGATTTTTTTCATTAGATTAGTTTGGGAATTTGGAAACATAATATATGAAGTGGAGTACATGGTCCATCAGGTTTATTACATGGTGTATATAGTAATCTCTTGAGGATGATCATGAAATGCAATTTTCAATCTATGAAGGTTAGTATATGGTTTGTGAGGTTGATTACATGGTGAGATGGGTTCTCTATGGTTACATCACTTAAGGTGGTACTAGACTTCTTTTTATCTTAAAGAAAATATGTGGGTATTTTGGTAGACCATAATGTTTATTGGAAAATAAAATTCAGGATATCATTTTGAAAATAAAATCATACAATCTTAAATATGTAGAAGTGACATTCATATCATTGAACTGAGGAAGACATAAAAAAAATTCAAAGAGTAAGAAGGATTAAATATAGGTTATTTGAGGGAGGCAATATGATATCCCAAAAATCTATTATAAATAATTTTTTTAGGTATATAATAAAAATGGACACACATTTTTAATACAAAAAATCTATTTAAGCTTAGTGGATCTAGTATCGTTGAAAAGTCATCGATGTAGGCTACATGGACTTGCCAATAATAGTGAACCAATTTAAAATATTATTCCATTTTTCTCTGAATTTATATTCATTATAAATATTTATTCAATAAATATGGTTTTTAACATCATAAATATTTGGGTATAGTTTCATTTAAATAAAAATAATAATTTGACATCGTAATTCACCCCTCCCCTCACTGGGAAACTCAGGGTACAATAAGAAATTATTAGATATGATTAATGATATCCCACTAGACTCAGAGGTTCAGATACTTTTGGCCCACTAGGTTAATGATTTTATGGGGTTTACCTAGAGGTGTGACATATTTCAAGTCCATTATGACTTCTCTCATGGACCTATACAATTTCGGCACACCCTAACATACTCAAGGCCATTTACTATATCGGGAATCATTATGATAAGTCCTTACTCATTAGCGACAATGTTATAATTTATTTTTATTATTAAGAATAATTAATTCCTCTCAAAAATGGATAAATATATCAAACTAAATTAGTTCAAAATAGTATATCTGATAAAAAAAATTAATTAAAATAGAATTAGTTTTTTATATTTCACACCCAATTTTTAGGTTCAGCGATCTATATATCTAAACCTCTGAGATGATGATTATACACACCAAGTACCACAGTAGGTTAAACCATACTACCTACTATAATAAACATGATAATATAACTATAGTGACCATAAATTAAACCATCTCTAAAATCATATAACCATGGTGCATCTAGAAACAATTTGTGCTGGGATACCAATATATCAAATGTGTTGTTGGTATATTACACCATAACTAAGAATTACACATTTGAAACTACTTACTCCCTAGTGTATGTAAAATAAATACTATTTATGATTATACGCTAAAATAGTATAATATTTATTGATTTTATTTTAATATACATGTCTTTCAAAGTCCATAAACATCAATTTTAGTTCATTTTATAAATTCAACTTCATTTCTCATCACATGTAAAATTCATATTTAAAATTGTGATTTGGTCTCAATCAATCATATTCTTATGGAATTAATTAGTTTAATTATTTTAATTTTATATTTTGGTATATTATTTATCAAATTTTTTGGAACTATTTTTCTTTTATGATCAAGGGATGAAACATAATGGAATAGGGATATTTTTGTAAATGAACGTGTAAATTTCTAAAGAAAGCTTACTGGGACTTAGACCCATCAGGTAAATGTAGAGCCCCAAAATCAAGCCCAATGAAGCCCAATTTTAACTTAAAAATATAAAATTATGGGTATAATTTCATTCAACTTGGTATAGAGCTAATTAGTATGTTTTCAAGGAGATTCATTGATCCCAAGTTGACATTAAATTTATGGCCTAGATTCTAAGTCCCATTAAATCATCCCATCCTTCCAATCATAAAATCCGAATGGAGTATCCAAATGGAATGATAATTTTACATATATTATATAAAAAATTTAATATCATATTTCTCTTATAAAACTTCTCCAAATTACTCCATCTATAATTTCAAATTCAAATATCCAAAATAGGGATAAATCTAGTCCTATTTTTGTGGTCAAATTTGAAAAGTCCAATTTCAATTGATTTCTCTCCCACCTTTTACTATCATAATTAAATGGGAGGGAATTGACTTTTTAGGGGTCTTCCTAAGGGTCTAATATTCCCTATTTTAGGATATGGTGTTGAAGGTATTTTGTGATCCATGTTTTTCCTTCAATTGTAATTTTATGCTTTCATTTTGTAATTGAACCTTCATTTTTTCCATGTAAATTTTTTTAATCACATTAGTTTCTCATTAAAGGTTTTTATTATTCAAATTTGATGTCATTTGTCTTAAAATATTGATACTGTTGAATCAACTTGTGAATTAATTCATACCAGGAATTGTGAAATTCCTCACACAATGGTGGAGTGTTTTTTATTTATTTGTTTTCACTTCTTCAATCCCTCTTCTTTAAGTCAACTTCCATCATCCAATTAGATCAATACATCAATAGAAGGATAGAAATTTTGTGGTTTTATTATGGGGAATTTTATGGGTGTGTATTTTAGGCTATTTGATGTTCTTAAATTCTTATATTAGTTCTATGGTTTTTGAGTTCCTTTGTTTGACTTCTTTTCTTCTTGGTCTTCACCAAAATTAATGGATAGAAATTTTGAATGCAAGTATGATCCAATAACATGGAGTGATCGTGAAATTGATCCTACAAGTTAATTTATAATTAAACATGGAATTTTTTATGGATTAAATTTGTGAATGATTTTTGGGACTTCTCTCATTGATTCGATACCTCTTGAACTCATGAACAAAAAAGTATTAGGAAAAAAATTACATCCATTATATTCCAAATAGTAACCTAGGATCAACCCATAATCAAACCAAAAAATTAGATCCATTATATTCCAAACAATTACATCTATTATATTCCAATCATCCCATTAAATCTGAGTGTCTCTAAGTTACTTCTTTGGTCCCAATGGATTCGAAAACCCACTCTATTCTAAAAAAATGCTTAAACTATAAAACATGGGTAAATTTTGGAAAAAATAAATTTTGGTTCCATTTTTGAGGGACACAATTAAGTATCTTAAACACTCACCTTTTTTTCTCTTCCCAAATTTTCATTTCTCACCCCTATTTCTCATCTCTTTTAACATTTTTGTTTTTATCTATCCAAAAAATATTGAATCCCAATTTCAGTCTTCTCCAATAGAGTATCTTGAACATTACCTCATCATAAACCCATTATATAATCCAATGAGAAATCAATATTTAGAACCCTCTAACTTTGATAATTTCTATGATTAAACCACGATTGAATACCCCACACCATATGAAATGTATAATCAATGGGACGATTTATGTTTTAAGGATAAATTTTATACCTCTCAGTGATTGTTTAAGAGGAAAATCTTAGGGATTTCCATGATTTCCAAACTCTTATACATCCTAATAAATAAAAAATTCTTGAATTTTTTTTAAAATGGATAAAATAAATTAAGAAATTCTGTCCTTGAGAGTGGAACTAAAATTCATTGAAATTATTATGAAACTCATTCCCACATAGGTTATCCCTTCCACATCATTAATCAATGAATATTGTAACATATGAATCCATCATGAAATTATTGAATAACATGACTTAGGATTTGGGATATATGAATGGGATCATGGAATTGTTGAAGGGTATTTAAATCAAAATGAAATTGACTTTTTGGATTAAAAATAGGAAAATTTGACATCATGGATTGAGTTTTTTCAATATAACTCCATTGATAAATTTTTATAAATAAGGATCACTTAAACATTTTTTGGAAATAACAAGCACCCCGTCCATACCAATTCCTAATAACGATCTATCTAATTTGGTGGTTAAATATACTATTAAAAAGGAACCAATTTTGCTGAAAATTTTTGACAATCAAACTGACTTCAATTCTAAGTCCCAACCTATGTCTAAAAGTGTTATCCAACCTGATCTATAATTCGTGGTCCATGAATCCTCTATCATGTTGTCCATTATAGGGTATAATAAAAACAATTATTTCATCATATCATCCTTTCCATATGATAATGAATATAAAATTCTTCTTGAGGTCTTATGTAAGAATAGGAAAGAAATAGGATGGACCCTTTAAGAAATTCATGGGATTGTCCCTTTCACTGGGACCTATAGAATTTTTCATTAATAAATTTAAAATCCTTCATTTCTATATCATTGGAATCTAAAATCTCAAACATGTATAAGTGGTAAAAAATTAATTCTATAAAATGTTAAAAGTTGGTAGTGGATATGTTGGGGGTCTAAGTGATGCTAATGAATTTAAATTAAGTTCTTCCAAGAAAAAACCATCTTCTTCAATTTTTTATCTTGTTTTTATTGTGTTCATTTTTTGTTTTTTGTTTTTGTTAACGAATCACCCTTGGGATTTCCATTATGATCTAATGTCACTTGTGTATGAGATTTAGTAGCCGAAGAATTTTGTATTTATAAATAAAACCCATTCTTTCTAAATTTCAAACCTAGCCATCCATCATCCCTAAAGATTAAACTTGTGATGTGAAGCCAGAGTGTTCAATTTCTTTTTGATGGGACATAAACTCCAAAAAAGCTGGGTTTTCTCTAATATTTCATATCAAATCACATATACCTCTCTCTCTTCTCTATTAAAAAATATCTCTTCTCTTCACTTTTAACACTAAGGGAAGCATCATTGTAATATTTGGGGGAGTTAAAAATCATGAATTTTGAAAAAAAGATATTTTATGATAAAAAATAAATTCAATGAAAAAAATAAATTAATTATCCTTCCATGAATTAATTTTCATTAAAAAACATGAAATTTGAAGGTCAAATTAAATTGAATTCCAGGATTATGATTTTATTTTACTTTTATGTTCATGATAATAGTTTTTTGAAAGTATGGATTTCCTATTTGGTTCTTCAATGTTTAAATTTTTCATCATATTAATAAAAATTCCACAATGAATTCTTATTGGATATTTCAAGTAAATTTATGTTCCTGAGTCCCTTTAATTATATCATATGTTTTGGGGAGACTTTTAGTTTAATTTGAGTATCTAACAAAAAATAAAAAATAAGACCATGTAGAGAAATGTTTTTTCCAAATATATGGTGTTCTGCACTAGGGGATCATGACTCTATATTTTTCTTCCAATATTTTGGATTGAAATATCTATTGTAAATTAGGAAATTTAAAATATGTTTCACATTCATAACATGGGGATCGTGACTCTATAGTTTTCTTTCCCATAGTTAATATTTTAATTTCAATTGTGGTTAAAAAACAAAAATGAAAAAATGAAAAATGATATAAATTAAAAGAAATATATAAAATTTTATACTCATATTAATGTTTAATTTGATTCCCCCTATCTCTTCCATTTTCTCCACATGGACAAAAAAATGGTCCTCATGTCTTTTAAGATACACAACACATAATATTGCTTAATTGAAATTAGTTGAAATATGAAGATGAATTTGAAAAATGTAATGGGATTGGTCTTGGGATATTCTTGTAAATATATATTCTGTTAAATTATTTGTAATGTTTTCATGTTTTTATGGCACTATGTATTTTTATTATCATTTTTTGTTAAAATATTTTTGAGAAAAGTTAATTCAATTTCATATTTTTTATAGACCATTTTCTTAGGACTAGAAAAAATCAAGCTGAGGGTGTGATTAGTAACTAAAATAGGAAAATATTAATTTATTATAGTTTAATATTCCTGTGTTTAAAAGTTCATAAACTCCAATTTTAGTGCATTTTATAATTTGAACTTTATTTCTCATCGCATGTGCAATTCATATTTATAGTGCTGATTTGGTCCCAATAAATCTTCTACTTGTGTAATTAATTATTTTAATTATTTGAATATGATATTTTGGTTGAATATTAAAATATTTTTTTATAATTCCTTCTTCTAGGATCAATGGATGAATCATAAGGGAAGTTGGATAGTTTTTTTAAATGAATGTACAAATTTATCAACAAAGCATAATGTGCCTTAGGCCCGTCAAGTAAATGTGAAACCCACAAATCAAACCCAAAAAAGTTATAATTATAACTATAGAAAGAAACAATAATGAGGGTAATTTAATTTAACATAGGATAGAGCTTATTTTTGATGGTTTTAAGTAGATCTAGGGATCCCAATTTGACATTTAATTTATAGTCCAAATTCCATGACCTTTAAAATCACACATCTATTTTGACCATAACATCTGAATTGATTATCCAATTGGAATTAAATTTTTACAGATACTAAATGACACATGGAAGATAGTATTTATATTCTAATACACTTATATATTCATCCATCTTGAATTTGAATTTCTAAAATCCAGAAGGGGGATAACTCTAGTCCAATTTTTGTGATCAAAGTTGAAGAGTTCAATTTCCTTTGATTTACCTCCAAAATTTAACTATCCTAATTAAAATGGAGGGAATTGATTGTTGGGGGTCAACCTAGGACTCCAATATTTCCAACTTAAGGATCTAGTGGGGAAGGGATTTTTGGATCAAAATTTTTCTTTCAATTGTAATTTTACACTTTCATTTTGTAATCGCACCTTCATTTTTTCAATGTATGTTTCTTCAATCACATTAGTTTCTTAAAATAAGTTTTTATCATTTTATTTTTATATCTTTTTCCTTAACAAGTTTATAACATTTAGTCAATTTGTGAATTAATTCACACCAAAAATTGTGAAATTCCTCACACAATAGTGGAGTTTCCATTATTTCTTTGACTTCACTTCTTCAATCCGGCTTCATTAAGTTGACTTCTAGATTCCATTGAGAGCCTTGAATCAATGGAAGGATAAATATTTTCTAGTTTGATTATAAAGAGTTTATTGTCTATGGATTGGATGTTATTTAATATTTTGAAATTCAAAAATTCTTTCTATAATATGAGAGTTTCATTCTTTTACTTAATTTTCGTCTTCGCCTTCACTGACTATAATGACCACACATTTTCAGTGCTAGTATAATTCAATTACTTAGAGTGATCATGAAAGTGATCCTATAAGTGAATTAGTGATTAGAATAATATTTTTTATAGATTAAATTGGTGAATGGTGTTGTGAACATGTCTCATAGATTGGGTACTTCTTAAACTAGGGAACTAAAAATTATTAGGAAAAAAGTATATCAATTATATTTCTAACAACAAATTGTGGTCAACCCACCACCATTAATTGTTTTAATTTAAGTCATTGTGTGTTTTTTTATAATTATTTAAATTAAAAAGTTATTTCTTAAATTAAAATCAAAAACCAAGATATCCACTTCAAAGTCAATCCTCCCATAAAATTTGAGTGTCTCTATGTCACTTTTTCGGTCTCTGTGGATCTTGTAACCAAAGATATTCTACAAAGTAATTCTTACACCATAAAACATAGGTAAATTAGGGAACCCCCAATTTCACACTATGTATTAGCTACCATAACACAAAACAGATATCTATGATCATTAGATGAAGGTTGAATGGTAATGATTCAAGACAGATGAGTTGAAATCCCTTTTTGAATATAGGCTTTAGGCGCTGAAAAATCTCATGTTTCATTAGAATCGACTGGATAGAGAATTAAAAAAAGATTTTTCCTTTTCTTTTACTTACAAGGAGATATGGTGCTGGTATTTAGAATATTAATGATACCTTAAATAAAAAAATTGATCATAGATATGATATCTAGAGGATCCATAACCATTTTTAAGGTTTACTCTAATGGTTTATATTCACTGATCACTATGGATAAGAAGTTCATAAAACCTCCTACCAATGGTGAGTTTCTTATAAAGTTCCAGTATTAGGCCAAAATAAAAATTCTTCATCCTTTCCACATGGAATTAAACTATAGAGTCAATTTCATCACCAGATGTTATTAAACATCAATGATATTGTCCTAACAACACTGCTTCTAACTACACAGTCTTCATCCTTCCCACACATAATTAAACTAATTGTAATAGTCCTTATAAATCACTTTAAAATATGTGATTCCTTAGTCCCCTCTATAGAGTTATCCCCTTTATAATGGGGTTATTATTCAATAATTCCCTATTTTTAGTTTCAATCACCTACTATGACACCCTCAAGATAAATGTAACGCATAATTCATATTCTCTATGACATGTAATGATTCTCATACCTCATATTATAGTCCCAACAACAAGATCCAATGTTATTTTAACCTAGTGTTTGGGCCCCTACTTTGATCTCTATTTATCCCCCATTCACATCCTAGAACATGGATGATTCCTCATTAAACTTTATCATATATATAATCTAGATCTTTGTAAAATACTCCATCTATAAACTAAATATTTCATGATTCATATTCTATGGGATATATAAGGATGCATAGATCTTCCATATTTATCCCAACCATGGGATATATTTTAATGTCCCATTAATCCCTCATCAATGATAATTTTACCAGTTATCTTTACATTTGGTCTTATTTTACTCAGAAAGGTACAAATACTTTTCCCTCCTTCCCTTATTTACATGATCAGTATCTATACATAAGCCTCTTATTATAAACTTTATGAGGATTAATTCGGGTTTCATTGGATATGTATTGATTTACAGATCCCTTATCTGTGGACCGATAGAAAATCTTATATCACCAAAATCTCATATTATTGTTCAATACCCCACCATCAGGTTACCTTTTCACACATGGAACTGAAATGATGTTTTTCACCAAGGATATGGCTTGAGTTATATGACCTTAAACTATGAAACTCTCATTTTCACCATGTAATATAATTGTAAAATAAAAACCATCATCCTTTGGTCAATTTTGTGTTAAATTAAGTCCCCAAAACCTATGGCTTATGTTCCACGACATTAAACATAAAACACCCCTGGTCGATATTCTATATCTGAAAACTAAGAAACATGGTCCAATAATCATGAACATAAAATGTATAAATATTTATGGAGGCTGCCTATATTAGAAATAATCTCTCAATTTATATTGGGTTTTCCTTTTCCATATTTCATATATAGACTGTGTCACTAATGTTGTTCAATTTTAACAACATTAATTATCATCCATCTTTATTCAAAACCATATGACATTAAACTATGTATAATTAGGGATCACATTGGCCCCCTTTTTAATATATGATAAAAACACTATTCTTATGACTCTCTTGGGGTTTGAATATCTGTCTCATCCATAAAAATTACAAGAATGCATGACCACAGTCTATTCTACAATAGCACATTGATATGCCCAATGTGTTCCAACTTAACCATATAGTTATGTAACTCTTCTTGATCATCTTATTATTTTTCATAAACACCCTTTATGTCCTCTGAATATGACTTTCTGTCAATATTTTATTTTTCAATGTAGTCCCCGAGGTTTAAACTAATAACACAGGTTCCACATTCTCATCCTACCTCCTACCAAGGAACACATCCTAAAGTTATCACCCTTTAAATAAATGTGATTGAATCCACCCATTAAAATTTTCCCTACAATCTTCATAATTTTTTGTTCTCCCATTTCTAATAGTAAAATCGTGGATCTTACCTTTAAAATAGGTTTTTAGTGAAAATCCTCATTCTATATTCCCCTTCATCCATTGATTTAATCTTTTAGATTTATATATTAACTTAATTCAACTTCCCTATACTCATTTGGGATTCTGAAACCCTTGGGGTTTCACCAAATTACATTTTTGTCTACTAAAAGAAAGAATTGGTCTTTTTGAATCACATGAAGCTTATTTCCCTAAAATTTTTAGGTTTTCATACAGTTTTTTATGGTATTTTATAATCCCAAACCATCAAACCATACTGTTATATCTTAGGTAATTTATATAATATTATATTATAACTTGTTTATTATACTGATTATGACTCACATGGGTGTAGAGGTTTTGGATAATTGTTTTCTTAACATTACTATAGTTCACTAAAATAAAAAATATGGAGTTAAAAAAGTGTGATTTATTACCTAAAATAAAGTAGGGAGGGTAATCTAATTTTTTTATCCTATCCTTTAGAAAATATATGGATTATGGTTGTTCCTTTTCCATTATGATCTTAATCTCTTGCATCTTATTCTAGAAGGATTTAGAGTCCTTCGACATTCTAGTCAACTCCTCTATTTTAGACTCCACTTGTGGGCATGCTAGGGCCACATGCACTTGGAGGTCAACTTGATATGACCTTTACTACACTATTGGGTTCATCTCTTGAAGTATATTGACTATAGTATCTATAAGTTGACTCATCATGAAGGTGAATTCCTCTTTATTAACCAATGCATGGACCTAAAAATAGAACTCCTCGTTATCCTACTGAGAAATGTCATATTGAAACAGATTTATAAACTCTTGTGAACAAGTCTAAAAAGTGGAATTAATATAATAAATTTTTCATGCCTTCATTTACTCCCATGTGACAGGGATGTTGCATACCATGGTGTGGATGGTGTATTAGTAAAACATATTGGATTCAAGGTCATATAGTTCGTGATAAATAATTCATATCTAGTTATCCATAAAACCCAATGGACCATGGGTAATAAGGTCATGCTTATACTTCCAAAACCTCCTATGATTCACATAATTCCCATCAGCTATGTTTAAATTGAATATTGTTACATCTTTGAGACCAGGATCACACTAGGATAATTTCTCCTATAGTGGATATGGAATCTCGACTAAAGGTCCAGCCTATCTTAGTTTCAGTACCATTAAAGGGATATTAGATTAAATTGAAATCACAAGTGGATGATTAATCAAAAAAATCATAGTAGGTTATTCATGTCTAATAAGCACCCCAGGGTGTCATTCTGCCACTAGTGCGCTAGAAGGTTCAACATCATGAGTAGTATGTTCTTCAGGTTCCAGCACCATGTCATCACCAACTGGATAGGTGATGGACTCTTATATTCCTATTAGCATTCTTGAATCTAGACCATATATGGGGATATATAAATCCATAAGAATAATGGAGTTATGTTAATTAATTTCATCAAGAATACGAAAAAAATATGGAATGATATTTTAGAATATTCAAAATAAGTAGAAATATAATTTCACTATATATTGGATATATAGAATTCATTGACACATAAAATGACTTATCTATCATACTTTACAAAAAAACATTGCTTGAGGCACTACTGGTAGACTCCAATATTTGTGACCCATCTGCAAAGATTGGTAACCTAGAGGCCACTACATGGGGATCCTTTCCCTAATGTGTGGGATTTAGAATGTGATATAAAAAAAAGTTAATACGCAATGACCAAGAAGATTCATAGGAAACAATACGGTTTGATTTTACCTCTGAGGCCATTTGGTAGGTGGATCATTAGAAATCTCATGTTCTCTGAGAAATGGAAAACTTCAGTGGTTGTAAATTCCCTCAATGAATCAGGGGGTATCACCAATAGAACCACTAGGAAGGTCATAGATTCATGGTATACTTATCCCACTTCCAAGTTTCAAATGACCTAATCACCACCCCTCGTCTATGCATGATGAAGGGGGCCCTCTCGATTTTCCTCACTCACTAAATCATAAAAAATACAAAATATAATAGATAGTGTTTCATTGAATTCGATGAATATGTGGTGGCTATAGGATCTGGGGGATACATGTTCTATATATATCTCTCTTGAATCCTCAATAAAGGTGATCTACTCACTGTCCATATAAGTCTCAACCCATACTATTTCACATTCTTAAGAGGCTTCATCACCATACTCACTATTCTCCATGTACCCAAATGACCGAAAGTTCTTTGACCCTTAATTGGGATACCAGTCAAGCATCATCATCACTTAGTCAGTAAAGACTTCATTTAGTCTATGGGAGTGAAACAGTTACTCCAGATCATCTATTTAGTTTAAGGCATCAGTCTAAGAGATGATAAATGGATCCCTATCAAAACTGATGTATGATAGGAGTAGCCTTAATAATTGAAGTTATGTCATCAACCACATCTACAATTAGTATAGTGGTATCTCATCCCATTGAATTCTTGGATTTAGTATTTTTTTCCCTAGATAATATAGGGCTGGTAGATTTAAGAGGAGTATGGGGTGAAATAAATTCAAGAACCAACTTAAAATTTTCTCCCACTCAAAATTGTTTGTTTTTTAGAAGTTATTGACTTTGAAAATTTAGGGAAAGAATAAGTAAAATAATAATTCAATAGAAATAAAATTTTCAAAATATGAAAACATATTCAATGCAAACAAACAAAACAATAATATCTTATATCAACTATATAGATGAAAAATAATATAGAGTATTGGATAAAAATTAAAATACCAAGGTAATACATATTATTTTCCAATATTTTTAATTCATAGGAACCCTTCACTTTTATCCCAATACGGCATGATGATTGATAACTTTATCCTTCGTATAAAATTTATAAAACATAAAATGATCTATCTCTATGATCAGTGGTAAAATATAATACAGAAAAAATCTTCGTGAAATGTGGTAAAACATATGAAACTATATCCCAAAGTACCTTTATGACCAATATAATCATAATAAATCATAACATCAATATTAATCAAATCAAAAAATTCAGAGGTAATCAGATTTCACACCTAGAATCTCATCAATATTAATGATCAGAAGCTGAATTATTAAAAAATGAAAACTAATGTCTTTTATAATAATTCTACATACATTGAATCTCTTAGTGAACATATTAAAAAATAATATAATCATAGTATCTCAATGTAGTCTGATGATTCATGGATTAATGACGTATTAATTAATTTCTTTATCTCTTATTCCTCAAATTTATTTTCTGATTTGTTAATGATTTTTTTATAAACATTCAATGATAATTTCTCTATTTTAACATTTTAGTTATGATAGAATTAGAATCAACAAAAGTTCTTCCATATAATTTGATGTTATGTACGTAAGTAAAATAAAACATATAAAATACCTGAGTTCACATAAATTAAATATGATGCCTATAATGATTTTCAAAACTATGGAACATAATTAGTCATTATGCTCAACAATATACTCATTTTTGAAAAACAAAAGACACAAATGAAAATATTTAAAATTAAGGTTAATTGAAATAAAAAATTGAAGACTCGATGTAACTTTTGAGGAAATTTACCATCATTATAACATCTAAAAAATTTCCAATTCTCTCCCTCTTAAATAGAACTCATCAAATTTTCATTAAAAAACCCCACCCTTTAATGAATGGAAAATTGATGTGACCAAAGAATTTAATATATATATATATATATATATATTCATTTTAAATGAATATTCATTATATATTATAACAATAAACACACCAAAACCATTAAGTTTTAGAATATTTAAAGACTATATATATAATAATCTTATTTCATGAAATATCTTCAACATATCCCACAATTTTCTTCTCGCATATTATATTTCTTATAGATACACTACTTAAAACCGTTCTTCACACCCAGGGTAAAGGAAACAGAATAAAGGGTGAGCCTATATTCTGAGTAAGGGTAAACAAAAGATATTTCAATCAGTGGCCATGAGTGATCACAACATAAACATATGTGTATGATAACATGACCATAACATAAAATAATCATAACCAATCTATTAAATCTCATTAATAAAAAATCATAGTATAAGGATTTTTCAAAACAAATGAAATAAATCATAAGTGTGCAGAATCCTCTATAATAAATCATGAAACATGATAACATATCATAAGAAAAATGGAATATTTTGTGGAATATACATAATCATTTAAAAACATTATTTATCTAAGGATCACTGAGGTGGATATCATAATAGATTGGGTTCACTCTTCATTCTACCATTTCTATAGTCAAGGTTCAATATCGAGACTATCTTATTGGATAGTATCCATTACTGATCTATTTTAATTCCCCATTTAAATCCCTATTATCACATTATATATCCATATAGACCCAATGCATTATAAATATGTATAATTTCATGCCTACCCATGACATAATGAAAACCATACAAATGTGTGTCATAAGATCATAAAACACTCAACATATCATCATATCATAACATGTGGAAAGGAACTAAAATTTATAAACATTTCATCATTTCATCACAGCATAACCCATGGAAAATAAATTTTTTTTCATAAAGGTTTCATCATTTCATAGTTATCCCATGGGAAAGAAATAGGTTTTACAAAATCATCATTAAATTATCCTCATCATAATCCATCCAGAGAAAGAAAATATCTGGTATTACAATATTATATCCCCATTGAAACATAATAATCCTTTAAGAATTTTGGGATATATAAAAAATATATTTAAATGATCATTTGAACCATTAATTGCAGGCATGATAAAATAACCCTTTATTTTGATGAAATGTTTACTAAAAAATACTAAAATATTGATAAAATTTATTTCATTGATAATAAACAAGGAAACATATAAATAAATATCCAAATAAAATAATATTCATGATTATGATAAAATATATTCAATTCAAATACATTAAAAGAAACTATTTTTTAAATATTTCATAAAAATTTAAAAAAATAGTTTCTCAAAAAGAGTTTAGAAAGAATACTCTGAAACATTGTAAATAAAGAAAAAGGTAGTGAAAATTAAATTTTAAAAGTAATTCATAAAGAGATAAGAACATTTATAAAAAAAATTCATGTGAATTTACATGGAATAAAAATTTATCTACTAAAGAAAAAATAAGGTTTTATTTTCATTAAAATCATTTAATCATTCATTTTATGTAATAGAGAGATGAAAATTGTACTAGTACATAATAACTCCAAAAAATAAATAGATAGTAATAAAATATATTTATTATAAAGTATATGATCCAAAAAGTTCCCTCAATATAAATTTATCAGAGACAATCCCAAAAAGAAATGATATTGTAACATAAACCCCTTATATCATGTCATGTCTTGATTTGTACACTTTCAAATATTAAGTATTATAAATAAATGTTTATTATAAATATATTTTCGAACCATATTCATACATAGAATACTATTAATCTTTTTATAATAATTCCAAATTATTCTTTTCCAAAAATTTCTTCATTAAAAATATGATTCAGATGAAAACTGGTCAGTTTTAAATGAATGTGTCGATACAATGGTTCCAGTACTTGAATCTTGGTCATGGTTTTTTCATGTGTAATTTATTAATCATAAAATATGTATAATAATTATTCATTATATATATTTTTATAATCAATCATATAAAGAGGTGATAAAAATGAATTATATCACTTTATGGATATGGTAGTATTTATGTACAGATGAGTGCAGTTTTAACTTTTCGATGGAGAATGAATAGAAGGAAGATAAATTATAATTTCCATTTAAAAAATCATTATTATACCATTAATATCATATATCTTACATAAAATTTACATTTTTATCAACTATAATATGGACATGAAAAATGAATCATATCACTTCATAGAGGTACTAGTCCATAAGTACATATGAGTGACATTATCATTTTCCAATGGATGGAAATGTAAGAAGTTTGATTGTATATTATAACACAAAGAACATAATTAGGTCTTAAATATTATGTATAAACCTTATATCCATTATAATAACCATCATTGCTTTTTTATGGAAAATGAATTATATCGATACGTTGAGGTGGTAGTCTACATGTACGGACGAGCGATTCATTCATTTGTAATTTTATGTGAATGAGATATAAAATTGTTGATAAATAATCATAATAAAAATCATATATATTGAATATAATAAATTATTTATTTCATTATAGATTCCATAGATTTAAAGGAGGTATAAGATGAAATAAATTTGAAAGTACCCAATTAAGAGTTATACCTCTTTGTTGAGAAACCACTTTTGCTATATAGTTTAATCCATGAAAGGATGGTATTAAGAAAAAACCATGTAATGGGCTGAATTTTATAAATGAGTTTCCATTTTAGAATGAATAAATTTTTTATCATGTAATATAGTTATATAATATACATTCATTACTTTGGTTATTTTGGATAGTTATAGTCTGTTGGATTTAAAAGACCATTCTGATTCATAACCATTTATAAAATATTCCTTGTATAGTGACCATTAATATTAGTATAGTAAGGGTTATGATAAATTCCAATTGATATCGATGTAATAAGAAATTGCCAAAACCAGTAGGATCATACCCGATGAAGCCCATTTATTGGAGCTTCTGATGGAGATGGTATCATTGGGATTTTCCCTTGACCAAGCCCCAAGAGATTCAATAAAAAAATCATGAGTTAAACTATTTATATGAGAATTTCAAGAACATGTGAATCATATAAAAAATCATATTCATCGAACCTCCCCATGAAAACATCTCCATAGCAGTCCTTAACCTAAGGGAATTCACTTGTGTAACTAAGGGTCATGTATCTATACACCAAGAGTATGAATTTTTATATTTTATTTTTATTAAAATAATGATTATATTTATCCATTTTTAATATTATTTTTAAATTATTAAGTAATGAGTTTTATAAAAATTATAATTTGATATGATGAACAAAAAAATTATATTTTTTGGAAATATATAGTTTTAATAAATCCACTTTTTTGAATTCACAAACATATAAAATAAAGAATATTTTAATAAAATAGTATAGTTAGATAATATTTATTGAAAATAAAGGATATTATAATTTTAAAAATTAAAATTTAATTTCTATAAGGTTCGTAAAATAGTTGTTGTCAAAAAAATAATTATTTTCAATAAATGGGTATTATTAATTTAAAAGTGTCAACTATCATCTTTTGAGAATTGTATTTATAAAATAAATATTATTTTTTGAATCAACACTTAAATATTATCCATGGTTGATATTTTTTAAAATTTTCCTAGACAGGGGATTTTTTGGGTAAAAATTAAATATGTTATAATTATAAGGTATGTATTATGACAACATAAAATCCAAAAAGTGATGTAATAAATACTATAAATAATACCCATCAAAAAAATTATGTTTTCCATTTCATATAATTTATGTTTTAAGTTATTTGATTAATGTTTTAAATCCTTAATGAATCCTCCAAAACCTATGTTATATTTTAACATTTTATAATAAATTCTTTATAAATATAACTCACTTCCACATAACCAAGGGAATTATTTAAATTTATTTGATTCATAAACATAAAAAATAATTAAACCCACTTCTATTTGGTAGAAACCATGGTCAAAAACCATTTTATTGTTTTTGGTTTTGATTACTTTATCATATGGATTCCAGAACCTATGTTTGGAAATTAAAAAAGAACTATCCACTCTTTTTCTACATAAACCCACAAAAATTATCATTAATCTTTAGTAAAAACCATTTTAGAATTAAATTACTCTTTATATATCTCTTTATATCCCTCCCACAGTGTCCTAATCTATTAATAAGCTCCTCCCAAGCTTTTAGAAGTGTTCTCTCAAGGTATGGGATCCTCTCCTTCTCCCCTTAATTTAGGAAACTTCTTTTTCCATTTAATTTCCAGTTTCTCATGTCATAATATTTTTTATCACATACCTATTACTGCATTTATTATTCTTAAGTAATTATATTCCCCTTTTTCCCACATTCCCTCCTTGTATAAATATTTATGTACACAAATTATTGTGCCAAATTTTTCCTATGATTTTCCATGAAGAATATATATGTAGTGAATACTTGTCTCCCTTATCACTCAAGGATATTCACCTTGTTATACCTATACTTAATTTATTTTCTATTCACAATTATTTAACAAACACACTATAAAAATGAATTTAAAATTGATGAAATAAATCATTATATTTTATGATCAATGTGGCACACTTATGCATGTAGAATATATGAAAGTGATGGGTGGGCCTAGAATTATATATCCCTCCAAAGCATTGGGTAATGTCTTCAACCTATGATATTCTATTTACGGTGTATGGTAGGTTATCCTAATCACACTATGTTCAGATTTGTTGGTTTTTATCCTTGACTTATGTTTATGATTTCATGTTTTATGTCGTCGCTATATTCATATGTAGCCTTTATGCTACCATGTAACACCATTCCCCATTGTTCAAGATTATGATTATCACCACTCTTATGTTACCTTGATATTCATCATGGATCACATTTAATACTTTACCTAGTTATTTTATTTCATTAATAACTTAGGTGTATTTATAGAGAATAGTTTTTAATGTACTTCCCTAGGTCATGTCATGCAGTTTTATAAGAAGGATGGAATTTTTGAAGCATGTTAAGAAGATTTTTAAAAATGTTGTTATAGTTATTATTCTTGTTGTTATTCTAGATAAATAATTTCTGAAATGCATTAGGATTCACAATATTTTGGTATTTTATAATGTGTAAATTTATATAACAAGCATTAATTAAGGAGTGTTAAAGATATTGGTTGTCATATTTCGTACCATAGAGAGGTTTAGTTCTTATTTGGATTAAGATTAGAAAACTCTAGTGAAATCCCTAGGTATAATAATAGACATAAGAAAACTTCTCTAAATTTAGGTAAAGTATATATTAAGTGGTTTCTAAAAAAATAAATCATTTTATAGATAATACAAGTGGATGTGGCTCTGGAGGAAATGTTAATTGGGGTAATAACCTTGAAAGGGGTTCCTTGATCTGGACTTGATCGTCATCTATTTCATGAAAATAGGACTTGTTGCAAACTTTTTTTGACACTCCTTAGGGATATACATTGGTAAACTTAAAATATCTTTACTATCCATTATTAAGGTAACAAAAATGAACATAATATTTTATGTTAGGAAATAGATCATGTATAACTTAGATTAAAACATATAAAATCATTAGTTAAAGAATATATAACAATTATGAGTTATCCAATTAATTTTCATAGTTTCTCTTTAATGTGTTTAATAATACAAAATTTCTCATCAATATTTTTCCCTTTATTTCTATTCAATAGCTAGAAATAATAGGAACCAAGAAATCAACCAATTTGAGGGGGAATGTAATGAATTCCCAAATTAGATTCCTAGACCGATGGGAGTAGTAATTGCAAACACTATAACAATAATTTCTTAGTTAACTCATGTTTTGAATAAAAACATGACTCAGGAGGAACTCATCAATCCCCCTAAAAATTATAGAGATGTAATTGATACATTTATAGAATAAATTCCCCAGAAATTTAGAGGGTCCTTTGAACCCTTAATAATTGAGTAATGGATCAACTCCATTGAAAATATCTTCTCCATACACATGTTCTCTAGGAAATAAAAGGTCATGATAGCTTTTTACCATATAGAGGGAGAATCTGATCAATTATGGACATTGGAAAAAAAATATGAATCCTTATAAGGACATCTAAGTGATGGAGTGGGAGGAATTATGGAAAATGATTTTTGATAAATATTTCTCTTATAATCTCCTACTTAAAATGGAGTGGGATTTTATTATCCATAAGAAAACCTATGATAAATCCATCTGGGTGTAAAAGGAAAAAAACAAAAGACGTTCATGAAATTCCTTTAGATTTTTTATTACCTATGAAATTAATATTTATCTCTTTTTTGGTGTGATAGACAAGAGTAAATGAAGATCCTTATCCTTTTTTGGATTATGAAAAATGTAAGGAAATTTTCTGATGTTCCCTCAAATTCAAAATGGAGATCAATGAATCTCACTGTTTTCATGGGGATAAGAAATAGAAATCATACTTTAATTTTAGTGATGTGATGGAGATATATGATGGTATAAATAAATTCCAATATCCCACATGTAAAAAGTGGGTGAAGAAATATCTAGGGACTTTACTGGGGGTGAGGAAATGATATAGGTGTGGGAAAGAAGTGCACGTAGATGGTGAATACTGATTGGATAAATCGACTAGTGCGATTGAATAAATAAGGGTTCTGGTGAACCATCAACAAATTTTTCAATGATACAATAATAATAAATAATGAAACTATGAAAATAAATTTCCTAATAAAATTTTTATCGATAATAACATATGAAAATAGCCTCTAAGGCCTAGATAGCATGGGAGGGATTATTCCAACGTAGCTACTGAGGAGGATCCCAACAAAGAAGTGGTGACCGTTATGTTAGTTATTCATTCAAGAATATAGAATTCAATTTTTTATTCTCCTTATAGGAATTATCTCAAATAGTAAAGGTTTACTAGAACTATACAATCACCACCTAAAAACATTGAAATCATGTTATTGATGAAGATGGTGAATTGGTTAATTAACGCATCCCCATCATATAACTTGTCCCCAATATAAAATTTTGGAATTAATTTCCTATAAAACATTTTTATACTACCTTTATCATAATTTGAAGTAATTATAGGTATGGATTTTTTTTCTTTATATAGATCCAACATAAATTTCCAAGTAAAGGAAATCACCCACAATATCTCTAATCTCCATCTGATTCTATACAACTTCAAGGAGGAGGAAATATATTCTTTGGTACCAACATCTCAATCATGGATATTATTTCCTTTTAATAAACCATATCTAGCCCAAATAATTTATAATAATAAAAATATCATCCTTGCTGACATTCCCATTATGATAGAAATTACTGATGTGTTTTCTAAATAATTGATTGGTCTTTATACAAGTCATGACATTGAGTTCTCAATCGATCTCATGCCTAAATATATTCTAATATAAAATAATACAAATATAATGGTAGTGGTTGAACTTAAAGAGAAAAATAAACAATTTTGTGAGAATTTAAATAAAGGGTTTATACACCCAAGTGGTTCACTATGGGGTGCACTGGTCCTCTACATCTAGAAAAAGGATAGGTCCATGTGAATGTGCATTGATTATCATAAGCTAAAAAAGATCATGATAAATAATATGTATCATATTCAATAGAATGAATACATGTTTGATCAACTACATGGATCACAATTCTTCTCTTTTGTGGATCCTCAATGAGGATTTAATCCAGTAAAGGTAAAGAAAAAGGATATCCCCAATACTGATTTTTTAAGTTATGGAAAATATATGTTAATAGTGATGGAATTTGGAATCACTAATGCTCTTGTAATCATTAATGGATTTATGAATAGAGACTTCAGTTACTAAATCTATAATTTTTTGGTATTCATTATAGATTATATTATTTTCTACTCTAAAATCATGGAGGAACAAGAGGAGAATTAAAATATTATAGTGAATACCTTGAAGAAAGATAGATTATATGAAAAGTATATTAAATGTGGATTTTGGTTAGATAAAATAGATTTCTTGAATAATTTTATCACAAATAAAGGGATATATATGGATCCATCAAAAACAAATGTAATCAAAGGATGGACCAGACAAAAATATGTCATATAAAATTATTGTTTCTTTGGATTTGATGGGAACTATCATTGACTTGTGATAAAATTATCATCATTTTAAATCCCACTAACAAATATTACTCAGAAGGTAGTTAGGATTTTCTAGATTAAAAATTAGAATAAGGCATTAAAGAGAGTAATAATAGGATAATCACTACTCATGTTCTCACATAACCCATGATTGGGGTAGGATTTTTTATCTATAGGTATGTGTCCAAAAAGTTCATGGGTTGTGTAATCCTGTGTGATAACAAATTGATAGCCTATTCCTCACAAAAATTAAAGATCAATGATTATAACTACCCAATTCATGGTCTAGAATTGGAATTAGTGATCTTCATATATAATATTTATAGAAATTATTATAGAGACCCGGAAATTCCAGGTAAATTTT
The DNA here is from genome assembly GCA_963277665.1 of Viscum album. NCBI lineage: Eukaryota > Viridiplantae > Streptophyta > Magnoliopsida > Santalales > Viscaceae > Viscum > Viscum album. The sequence goes on from OY728121.1 coordinate 2,066,565,715, forward strand.
TTTAATTAAATGGGAATTTTACGAGTCTGCAAAAAATGACATTGCATGATTCTGAGGCCCAGAGTGCCTGGAATAAATTTACAAACTTTTTTTCAGGTACTTTCAGTAAACGTGTGAGTGGGTTTTTGGAAATTTTAAACTGATGCTTGGAATTAAAATCCAACGGCATCGTTGAACTCTCATTACCGGTATTTTCTTAAGTAGACCTTCACCCTGACCGCAGTAGCTCGAGGGTAGGAGTTAGTTTTTCCCTTATTCGTGAAAGAATAAAATAAAATGTAATTGTGTAACATTTTATTTTTCATTTGAAACTCTCATGTGAGTTTATGGAGGTGGTTACCACCGAACCTAAAACCCCCAATTTGAATTTAAGGGTGGGGACCACCCAAACCATCCTAATGTGAGAAAACTCTTGAAATCCCTATTTAATGAGGGAGGTGACCATTAGGTTTCCCCAAAATTTATTATTCCAACCTTAATGTAATTATGATGTCAATTTTATTTGTGCTAACAATTAAATTGGGGAAACATATCATATTGGATACCTTTCACATTTTGGTGGAAATGGGAGGGGAGAAATATTGGAGGATTATTATCTCTAATGAAGAACGTTCTCCCCAACGAAGAATGCTCTTGCAAACAAGGAACATCTTCAACAACAACGAAGTGACAATCAAGGAAATGCCAACGTCACTGACGTTTGTCTATCCCCAACGACATCATCTCCTTCCTCACGACCTCTATCAAAAAATATCTAAGGTAGAGTTTTTATTATGTGTGATTATGGATTCCCATGTTCTTCCCTTCTAAATAAATAATGTGGATCAACTCTTTAACTAGTTGATCCATGGATGATTTATTTTTTTATGAGTTTGGGAATAAACATTGCTGAGGGCTGTAGAGTTTAACATTCTTCATTAAAGGTTTATGTTGAGCCGCTTTCTACTACTCTAACGTGGAGGGTGAGGGCTAAAAAAACATGGACCGACCCCTCCACCATTCTTCATTTCTTGTGTGTTCTTCATGATGGAAGAATACTGGTTTCTACCATGGAAACGAATGAAAATTGGTTGGCCAAACTAGTCGTCGGCGAAGGCATGACGCACGACTTCACCACACGGCCAGCCACAGTGGACCGTTGTCCCGCGGCCTCGCCGCCTCACGGCCCCCTACCACCACCTGCATCCTCGTCGCCTCGTGGCCCTTCGCAGCCTCGCGGACCTCCGCATCCCCATGGCATCATGGCCCCCATGGCCTCGCTGCCCTAAGGCCCTCTATCATCCTGCAGCCACGTGGCCCCCACGCCGCACCGCGGCATCCGTGACCCCCCACGGCATCCACCGTCATGCAGCCTCTGTGGCCCCCCGCAACCTCCACCATCTTGTAGCCTCGTGGCCCTCACGGCCTCTGCCATCATGCGGCCTCACGGCCCCCACGACCTTGCTACCCCGCAGCCTCGCTGCCCCGCAGCCTTTGTCATCCCACAGCCTCGTGGCCCCCATAGCCCCTGCGCCGCCTCGTAGCCTTTGCGGCCTCCTGTGTCCTCTGCGGCCCCTCGTGGCCCTTATGGCCTCCGCGCCGCCTCACACCGCCCCGAGGCCAAACCACGCCGCCCAAGCCTCGTCATCGGACCAGATCGCCCAGCGCAGGCCGGGACGGACCCAGTGGGTCGGACTGAGTTGGCCCGAACTGGTGCGGCCCAGGCCGAGTCGGTCTGACTGGGTTAGACTGAACCCAGACCAGTTTCAACCCTATACGCTCTTTTGGAAATAACATTGGCACTGTGTGTCTGTTTGATGAACCGTCTGCGGCGATGGAAACCTTGGACCAAGATAGTCCCATTGGTATACCGCACTAGAGATTTGGATAATTTTGGGGTACAGTTAGGTTGGATCGAGCACTAATCCAACTGGGCCCATGGGATAAAAAGGCTAATAACTCCCAGACTGGGCGTTTTATTGACGCACCGTCTATTGCGTTGAGACCCCTATGATGTGGCAGTACTTTGGGATACATCTTCAGGGGACTTAATCGCATTTGGAGTATCGACCAGTGGCTTGAGGATTAGTCCCTCCCAAAGACAAGCAAACTTAGTACGGTAACCCAGTAGTTGGTTGTGACGTGAAGAATGAATAACGATCCTGTGTGGGTCAGCACCGAGTGATCATTTGTGGGTTAGCACCGAGCGATCCTATGTGGGTCAGCACTGCAGGATCCTATGTGGGTCAGCACCTAGAAATCCTATGTGGTTCATCACCGTAGGATCCTATGTGGGTCAGCACCTAGCGATCCTATGTGGGTTAGCACCGAGCGATCCTGTGTGGGTCAGCACCGAGCGATCCTGTGTTGGTCCGCACCAAGAGATCCCTTGTGGGTCATCTTCTACAGATCTTGTGTGGGTCATCACAGATCGATCCTTTGTGGGTCAGTAGAAGAGACTTTTAAAAGAGTAATATGATGCATTAGTTACATATAATCATCTCTACTACTGTACCTATGTTATACCTGGTGTGAGCTGAGTTCGTACCAGTGTGGTACTTCCCTTCATGATAATACCTCGGTGGTATTCTTCTATGTGACGTACCTGTGCAATACTTACCTTATTTGTATTCATTCCTTTGTGGAATAGCTGATCTTTGGACTTTTGGGTTGGACCCTGTGATTTCTCATGATTGAGATGGTTATATTTGGTAACTTAGGTATATGTAAGGTCATATAGCTAAGTAGGGTTTCCAATTGACTTCATACTTTGTGGTTTATCATTTTTTGATTTTGTGAGACCTTGAGGGTCTTGGGGTCCCTACTGAGTATCGTTATACACACCCTTGCATGGGTTATGCATGCACCTTGTTGTTTTTGGTGCAGAAAATGGACAACATTGATCGAGGCTGAGGGTACCAGGGCTAGATGGGGCTCGGAGGTGGACCATACGGCATGATGGTACACAGAGGAGACGGGAAGATGTGGAGTGCTGAGGAGACAATCTATACCTACCCATCTGTTATGAACCTCATAGGACGACCCAATAGCTCCATTTCTTTTTCTTCAGTTGTATTGTATTTCAGTTGTACTTGTACTATTACTGTTTGGCTTATATTCCGGCCCCTTTTAACTTTCAACACTCTTTTTTCTATACAGTTGACTTGTGTTCGTATTTTTTTGTGTACTTGGTTGCATGTGTTTACAGGTTATAAAGGAAATTCCTTCTTGGTTATAGGTAATATGCCTTTCGGTGCTAGTCGTCAGCCCCTAGCCTATAGAAGGCATTCTTGAGGTAGTCTCGGCACAGGCCCCGGGGGACGGGTTGTGATAAATATCACTATAGGAAAAGTGTGACATGTATAAAGACCATAAAATACTCAAGAAGATATTCAAAAAAAATAACATTAGTATAATAAAATGAACGTGGATAGATATGATCAAGAATTATGATTGTTCAATCCATTACTATCCTATAAAAGAGAAACAATTTACTAATACTCTGAGTATAAAAGATTCTACAACCTTATCCTTGAAGAGGATTGAATGGGATCCAATGTTCTTAGACATGTAAAGTATGGATATGGGAATAATAAAAGTCTCTTCATCCTACCTTTTTCAAATAACCACTCAACCATTTAAACTTGATAGGATCACAAAGGATTATAAAGAGGATTAATCGGTACCAAAGATGGTGGTGAATATTCTAGAGTTCAACTTTGCTGAATATGGAGTTATAAGGTTTGGAATCAGGCTGTGTTTTCCATAAAAACCTGAATTGAAGGGGGAAATTCTAGATGATATTTATAGAAAATTCTTCCCAATTCATCCATGAACTACTAATATGTATAGAAATTTTAATCATTACATATAGTGGGATAACAAGAAGAGGTAAATTGTATATTATGTATCTCAGGGATTAGTATTCCAACAATTCTAGTAAGAAAAACAGATGTCTAAGTGAATAATGAAACCACTACCAATACCAGTATGGAAATGGGAAAACATAAAAATGGATTTATTTATAGGACTCCCTAGGACACCTAAAGGAAATAACGTCATATGGGTTGTAGTCAACCTCCTTACCAAGCTAGCACATTTCACTGATATCATGGAATATTTTTCTATTTAAAAACAGAACAATATATACATTAAATAAGTGGTAAGACTACATGAACATAGACTCTCTATTATATCTAATTGAGATCTAAGGATTACCTTGAGGTTTTGGAGAAGTCTTCAAAAAGAATTGGATATAAAATTGATCTTCAACACTACTTATCACTCTCAAACATATGGTCAGTCTCAAAGAACCACTAATACTATATTGGATATAATGGTACCATTTTCAATGGATTTCCAAGGTTATTTGGACCAATGCCTTCCATATAACATTCAAATTGCTCCTTATGAGGATATATATGGGGATATGTGTCAGAATTCAACATTATTGGATGAATTTAGATAGATTTATGTGATGGAACATGATCTAATACAAGAGATGACAAGGGAGGTTCAAACCATTTAATGTCATATAAAATATGAACAAAGTTGATAGAAAAGCAATCCAGAAAATCGTCAATGAAAGAAGGAGTTTGAGTTCAAAGATAATGTTTTCATTTATATAACATCTTGGAATAAATTCATGAGGTTTGGGAATATAGGAAATCTTTTTACAAGATACATTTACCACTTCAAGATCCTTGATCACATCGGAGTGGTGGCATATCAACTAGAACTCCCACCTAATGAATAGCAAGTAAATTATGTGTTCCATGTATCACTCTTGATAAAGTATATATAAAATCCTAAACATTTAATTAATATTTTTGTGGTTCCATGGGATTATGATCTTCCTATAGAGGTGTACCCTGGAAGATCACGGATCATAGAGACAGGGTTCTATGAAACAAGAAAACTCACTTTGTGAAAGTGTCAGGGTGGAACCACAAGTTCATGGAAGAAAGTTGGGAACTAGAAGAGGAAATTAAATAGAAGTAACCACACTTATTTTAGTGTATGAAATGAAAATTTTGTGGGAATTTATTCTAAATGGGTGAATAGTGTAATGAACCTAAATTTAATATTAGAATTTCCCTTTTTGAATGATTAAATTCCTTATCAAGTAGTATTGTTATAGAAAAGTTATACACTAATTTAGTTATTTTGGATAGTAATTATCTATTTTATTTACAAAGAACATTAACTATCATTACCATTTATAATATATCCATTGTAAAATGACTATTAATATTAGTATATTAAGGCTTATGGTAAATTCCAATTGACATAGATGAAAATATAAATGGTCACAAATATTATTATTGTAACCTATAAATCCCATTTATCAGAGAATTCGAGGGGGGTAGTTCTATTTGGATTTTCCCTTGACCAAGCCCAAGAATAGATTTAAAAACTATATAATTATAAAAAAATATAGCAGAATTTGAAGCACAACAAGATCACGACCCAAACCATGTTTAATGAAGCACCCCATAAAAATCTCACCATCACAAACCCAACCCTTAGGGTATTCACTGGTGTGATAAATGGATGTGTATCTAGACCCTAATAGTATGAATATTTAAATTTTATTTTCAATAAAACAATTCCTATATCAATCCATTTTTAATATTACTTTTTAAATGATTAAATAATGAGTTTGATAAAAATAATATTTTGGTATGATGAAACAAAAACTATATTTTCAAGAAATATATCATTTCAATCAAGATAATAGTTTTGGTGAATTCATGAACATGTGAAATAAATGATATTTTAAAAAAATTATTATCATGTAATATTAAACAAATACAAATGACGATATATTTTTTTGATGTCAATATAGTTTTTATAAGGTTCAAAAAACTGTTATTATTAAAAATCCATAACATTCCAATAAATTAGGATGTTTTATTTAAAATATAAAATTATCATTTTTAGAGAATTTTTTTAAAAAAATATTATTTATGAAATAATTACAATTAAATTATCCAACAATAATTTTTTCACACTTTTCATTAATAGCCGAATTTTTATGTAACAATTAAATATGGTATAATTATGTGATGTGTATTATATCATCATAAAACCACAAAAAGATATAATAAATGATGTAAAGAGTATTCACAACAAAAACAATGTTTACCCTTTAAAATAATGTGTTTTTTAAGGTAATTTGATTAATTTTATAAACCCTTAATGAATCCTCTAAAACATATATTATATTTTAAGCTTTCAAAATCAATTCTTTATAAACATGGATCACTTACACATCACCATGGAAATTATTTTAATTTTTTTCAGTTTATAACCATATAAAATAATTAAAAACATACCTATTCAATGGAATCTTTGGGAGAGAACCAGGAAAGTGTTTTTGGATTTTATTACTTTGGTATATAGATTCCAATACCTAATTTTGGAAATTAATCAAAAACTCTACAATATTGTTTATATAAATACACCCAACCTATAATTAATATTCATTAATAACCCTTGGATAATGAAATTAATATACCTTTAGCTATATACATCCCTCCCAGGGTACCCTAAAAATTTTAAGAAGCTCCTCCCAAGATTTTAGAAGCTTCCTCTTAAGGTATGGGATCCTCTCATGTTCATTATTCAAAAAACATGGTTTTCCTTTTAATTTTCTATTTTTTTCAAGTTGGGATACATTTTATCAGATCCCTATTACTATAATTAGGATTCCAATGTAATTATATACCCCTTTTTCTCTCATTTACCGCTTCAAAAAAACATTATGTACTCCCTTTATACTATAGAAATTATCTTGCAATTATCCATACAAAAAAATTTGTAGTGAATACCCATATCCATTCCCACTCAAGGATAAAAAACTAGTTGTACTTTTCCATCATTTAATATGGATTTACATTGATTTAACCTTTAATCCTTATTCATGGTGTTAAAATTGATTAAAAAACCTTATATTTTATAATCTATGTGGCACAATTATATATGTAAATGATATAAAATTGACAGGTGGGTCTAAAATTATATTTCCCAATAATGAATTATATAGAATTTATATATCACAGGATTCCATGTATGGTGAATGAGAGGTTATCCTAAGTGCACTATGTTATGTTCCCTTAGCCTTTATCCAAGACTTATGTTTATAATGATATGTTTTATATTGTTTCCACATTACTATATTAAATTTATGCTACCATTTTATATCATGACTCGTTATTCAAGATCATCATTCTCACCCATCTTATATTACCTTGATATTAAAATTTTATAACATTCATAAATTTACCTCATTTTATTATTTGATTATATTTTTACTATGATTTATATCTTACTCCTTTATAAAGTATGTCCCAAGTATATCCCACTTTGTTTTAGAAGAAAATGAAATTTAAGGTCCATGTTAAAGAAGTTTTAAATAATTCTATTGTCTTTCTGTTAAAATTTGTTATTTTATTTAATTAATTTCCCAAATACACTGAGCTTCATGATCTTATGGTATTTTATAATGGGTACCCTTATGTAATAAATCAAGAATTGGGTGTTTTAAAGATATGGTTTGTCATATACCAGAACCTCTAGGATATGGGGATGGTTGTTTGTAAGGTATTATGGTGGGTATTTATTAATATAGAGAGATTATAAAATATGGGGAATTGTGGATATGAAGTTCTTAGTGGATCGGGCAGGTATATTCAGAGGGAGAGAATCAGTGTATACAGGTTTTATCAATTTATTTTCTATCACTTTTAACCCCTTTTAAATTATAACCTAAAAACATGTTAGAATGAATAGAACTTCACTATAAATAACATAATTATACCACATGCAAGATAGAAAGTAAATGAATCATTATACACAATATTTTTATAATGTTGTCCCCCGATGTGGTTGACTAAGTCATTGAAAAATTCAGGATGATATGAGACAGATATTATCATCTAGAAGAGAAAATAGGTTACAAATATAGTTAATCTCCCAAAAATAATGATAGAAAAACTCTCGTAATTCTAGATCACTACTGATTATCGTGTCCCATCTTCTGATGATATCTTTTAACAATAAAAACACTAGTTTACTTTATACTTATTACCTCTAGTTGACTTATCACCCAAAAAGTTATGGTTGTTTTATAATGGAATACCACAAATTATTCAATGATATTACCAACATCCTTTGAATATGTCTTGAATTTCTTATGACTGCTGATATAGTGTGCATGTTTTCCTTATTCTGTTTCTGATCAACTTAGTCAAATCCTCTTCTAATTAATTATTGGCATTCTCACCTTCATTAAAAGTATTTGAATAGCACTAAATGTTATCAATAACATTGTATGTATTCTAAATGAGTATACTTATATGAAGAGGTTGAACATATAACTTCTACAACAACTCATTTAATTGTTAGAATGATTAATTGAATGGTCTTAAAATATTATAAGTTTTCTACTTCCATATTTATATTTCCAAATAAACATACCCAATTCCCATGAAAATAACGCTCAAAGTATGCTTATATTTTCATGAATGTAAACTTCATGACCATAATCTTATTTTTGATGTTATCAAATATTCTTTATAGTTATTTTAACACATTCAAATTTTTATTTTAACTTTTTCTTATTTACTAAAAAATGATAACTCAAACTCCCTCTATCATTGTGTATATATATAATTTGTAAATTCATCTTTTACTTTGAATAACATTTCAAGATCATGTAACTATATCACCTATATCATGAATGGAACCTTTATTCTAATGTATCATGTGGTTGACTCCTCCTTTTCAAAATATTGTACCTGACACATTATAACTTTTTTCCTCCATGTATGTGTAAATAATTTACATAAAGTTATTTCTTCACCCGTAAGTTTTTATACATGGATATTATTTTTTTAAAAACACTTAAGTTCATAAACCACCACTATACATTCATTTAAGGTTTTATATGTTGAACCAAACAAGAATCCTATGGTTGTGAAGGAAAATCAATTACAATACGGTATATGGATCCTTCACATGAATGTAGAGAACTCTCATGTGTTTTTTTGTGTCTCTCAGATTTCTCATAATATCCTTCCAATTAATATTTTGGAAAATGTTGTATCAAGGGGGTTTTATAGGTGAGAATCACCATCTCACCCCACCACCTAAATACTCTCATATACACACAAACTCATATTACACAACTTTAGAAAAATATTCATTCGTACATAAAATGAATTTACCATTGAATTTTATAGAATTATACTTAATTTATCCATTCAATAGAAGTTTCTTGGATGCATCAATCATGTTTGTATCACCAATTCGATCAAAATTTTAATTAAATAGACTACTTGATAATAAATTTCGCGGAAATAAAAACTATTGGTTACATGTAAAATGATTCATGCAATTTTCACATGATACCTTTTTCATGAATGCATACAGCACTGGAAACTATCTAGTCTTCTCAATCACTATACAATCACTCACCAAAAATCATAGTTCCTTTTTAGTCTTGGAAGGATCTCTATATATTGTGGAATAATACTTCACTACATGTATAACCCTTAGACCAGACTAGAGGTTGGAGGCAAATCTGGCCTCGATTGGATGGTCCTGATTCAACAAATCAGATGGGTTAAAATATTTAAGTACCTTCTAAAAAGAGGAATAGTGTCACCATGTTGTTTGGTCCCACATTGAAAATCCATTTGTACTCTCATATATTTATAATATTTTTGGAACACTCTATCCAATATAAGTGAGCACTGGGGTCCGCTCCTAATACCCCACTAGCATTAACCCTTGTCAACATGCTCCACCACCATGCCACCCAACACGGTGGTGTCATTTCTCTACTCTCGTAAACCTCTTTGTGAACACTCGCCTACTCATGTAGGCTTACTTCCACCATACTAGATGAGTGAGATTGATCTCCAGGGTAGATGAGGCCTCCTCCAATAATATGGGACTGATTTAGTTCTTCTGTTTCTTGGTTGGGATTAATTTTTTAATAAAGTCTAAAAAAAGAACTTAGAAAAAATTAAGTAAATTCCAACGTATGAATTTCCTTCCATATGAGAAACCACAAAATATTTATTCATATCCCCTCATTTTTTTATCTTCTCAATGATGATCAAATATCTAAAATTCTCACAATATTGTCCATCTATACTTCTATGTATTTCTTCAGAATAATGATGATTAATAATCATCATCATCAAAATATCCAATTCAAGTTTTTTAAACAATGGTAATTAACCTAATTAAATTGTAACATGTTGTTGACATTAATAATAGATCGGTAATCATCACTATTAAACACATTGACATTTCAACCAACTCAAATTATTTTTAACAAATTCAACATCAGCATAACCCTAAAATCAATAAAACACTTGTTTTATTCAATCCCTCACATTGGGATTATCATCAATACCCATTTAATTTTTAAATTAAATTTTATATTCTCCCCAATATTGAAAATAATTCTAAAGAGATAATTATGGGATTGAATTTTCAGCTACATCATCCAAATTTTATGATCAAAATATTCTCCTCTTCTAATACTTACCATCTGATTTACTCTAAACAAGGATGGGATTATAAAAGACATAATATAGATATGCAATTAACAAACTCTAAATCCATGGGATCCATACCAATTATAGAAAATAATATTGGTTAATTTTACAATCAATCATTTCAATTACCCTTTACTATGTGATCTCAACACTAAAATCATCTTTCAAGGGTAGTTCAAAATATTTTAAACTAATATACTATATTCATCAAAACAAATATATCAAAAGAAAATTAAAGTGCAAGAATACAATTACCCTTTATCAATCCATTTTACTTTTATCATAGAATTATAAAATTATCCACTTCAATTATAGGGTTATTTTTATTATAAAAATAGGAAAACATACCTCTTCAATAACAAGCATCAATTTTGGGAATTTCAGCATTTGAAATCATATATATATATATATATATCAATTAACTTAACTTTAAATATTCATGTCATACTAAATGAGATAAAAAAAATCGGGTAGTTCTTCATATTTAACCCCCCTAAAGGGATAAACTCCATCCATCTTCTTCATCATGTTTATTTTTCTTCATGAATGAATTTTAAGAATAATATTTAAATCAATTAAAGTGTTTTCAGGAGAAAATATTTCAAATATTTAAATAAGGTTCTCTATGATGAATATAATCATGGATTCTATATAAATTTTTACAATATTCATTTCTCTAGGTATACCCTATAATATATTCCTCGCCTTTAATTAGCTTCATAGGAAAATATAACATAAATAATTGATGCGAATAATTTTTATCTCCAATTATATTTAGTAAGAGGAGTAGGGAAGAGATTTATTTCTTAACCAGGAAACTCTATTAAATTGGTCTCAAGATATATTAAAACTCATAATGCTTTCTATTTTATAATTTTCCATGTTTTATCATTAAATGGAAGCATGGACTTCTTAATCCATTCATCTTTAATCATAGATGGATTAAGATTCTTCACATTGGCAAGAAGTTCAACTTCCTTCTTATATTCTAACTCTAACTTCTTAGGCCATTCCAGCTACTATGGTCATATGACTAATAAATATTTTATCACATGGTCAGACTTTTTCTTTTATGGATTCTCCTTATTCCCAATAGCATTTTTAGAAGATGAATCCACTGTTGATTTCAATTTTTCTTCACTAGTTCTTTTTATCCACGAAACCATGTAATGTATTTGTCACCAATATGTTCATACATTCTTCACATTCAACAAAAAATATCCAGTATTCAGGGAGTTAAAATATTTATACAACCTTTGATAAAATTCAAATTTTTTATCGTGGATATCATGCACCGAATTAACCCTTTTATATGTTTCCATGATTTATTACTTTTTTCTACTTCAGATAGCATCCAATAAAACTATTTCTTATTCCCTGTATAAAAATTTCCATGATATGGCCTCTTCTTTTATGGTAAAAGTAACTTTTCTTTGGTGTATCATCCTTTCTACATTCATCTTGTGTGTATCATATTTCATAGTTTTCTTACTTGTTTTATTATACTTATAACTAAATAAAGTATTTTATTAGTTTGTTATTTTCCTCTGCATTTTTTTCATATTTTCTTCATATAATAATATTAATAATGCAAGGATGGTACATTCCAACACATATCAAAAATGTTACCACCTCTATTGCAATAATCACAGAATCCTTCAAGATTCCCAGATTTGTTCCAGATAGATAGATTATTCTTTATCTATGAATTATGATTCAATTATATATAATTTCACTTCACAATATATCTTCTCCCCATTATCAATGGGATTTTATAATTATCATGCATTAAAAAAGTATGTCGATGGTCAATGGTATTATGTAAAAATATCCAATAATCCCCAAAATTGTTATCAAATCTTGATCTCTATTTTTAAGAAATATTCTATATGACCTTAACATCTTGATGCATTTATGAAACACAATTCAACTATTGATAATTTTTTTGGGAATAAGAATTTATATGCCTCGTTCCATCCACCTTTGATGACATGGAGGGTTTATCATCAGTCTTCTTCACCCATGTTTGAGGAAAATTAATTTTGGAACTTTTTCTAGTAGATGAATCAGTATTTGTACAAATATAAACTTATACAAAAAGTGTAAACAATTTTTATGAGCATACTATATATTTATATTTAGATAATCTCAATATATTACTTACATTAGTTTTAGTATTTTCATAAATATGACTCTTGTCATGTGACTCTTGGAAACACAATATGACTCATAGTGGTCCTTTGTAGTTTCAATAATAAATGGTTCACTTTAGTATAAAAACTCTTAGTCAAAACCTTATCACAAAAAACCCCTTGTTATTTGACTTCTATTAGAGTGAATATTGCATTACAAAGTGATTTAGACTATTAATTTCATTGTTTAGGTGTATAGATCATCTCAATAAGTACCTTTTAAGTAACTTATTTCTCATATGCAATTATGTGAATATAGTCATCAATATAGGGAAATTTTAATTAAAATGTAATATAGTTTTTTATTTTTCTTAAAAAGATGTGAGAGAGGTTTGCATATTTGAAACTTATTTACCAATTATTTTTCTATATCCTTATATTACACATAAACATTTGATTTCTCACCATATTGTCACTTGATAAATTCACATATGTAAGTGGAAACCTTGATAATAAATTACTTCAGATAATATTTGACTTTAGAATAAAAATAATTATGTGATTCATTAACCTCTTCTTTATCACTTCCTGAACTAGAATCATCAAAAGAAACATTATAAACTGATTTAATAGATATAACTGATATTCTACCACTCTAATATTGTTCATTTCTTATGTACCATCTTTCGTTATCAAACTATTTCTCAGCTTTCTTGCCTCTTTATTCTATCTATTCTTCAAGGTTTTTGAAAAATCCAACTTGTTGGCAGTGATAGTGATAAGAAATAGACCTTCTATTTGAGTAAACTCATATACATATTTTAATTAAAATTTTCACTTCATATATGTTTGAGTCAAAAAACTAGGATAGTGAGGTAGATCCAATCAGAGGTGTTACTTTTCTTATGATACCAATTGATGTTCTTATTGGATCATGTAGGTACACTAAGATGGATCTGAATATATGTACACAAGTTTTATCAACTTATTTAAGATCAAACCCTAACTCGTGTTGGGAAGAATCTATCTTACTTTTAAAAAACTTAATTATAACACGTGCAAGAAAGATTGTAAATAAAGTAAAACACACTATATTTTTACAAAGTTTAACCCTAATTTGGGGGAATATATCCTGCTACATTTAGGAAGATCCAAGACATAGATTGTCTAATAGTAAAGAAAAGTGATTAAAAATATATACAATAACCTAAAATTTATTATAGAAAAACTCATATAATTCCTAATCACTAATGACTATAGTGGGTTGTCTCCCTATAGGATCTTTAGGTAGGCATCTCGCCAGTTTTCTCTATACCAAATCCCACTGGTTGTGTTGTTTTCCAAATAACTAAGGTCATTTATAATATAATTCCATTAATTATTTAAAAATCATTTTAACCAATAATGATTAGTTCTTCAATAACTTATTTCTAATAATGCAGTGTGCACACTGGCCTTGTTCCACTTCAAGTCCCCTTAGTCAAATCTTACTTTGATTCATGGATGTCCTTTCTCACCCTTTATGAAATTATTAGACTATCACATAATTTTATCACTAAAATTTTATACATGTTATTTGATTATAATATTATGAAATGGTAGAAGATATCACATCTACAACAACTCCCTAAATTATCAAAATGATCAGCTGAAAGGGCATAAATACACTACATGCAACCTTATTCATAGTTTATCTTCCAAAATGAACTTACTAAATTTTCATGAAAATACCACTCAATGTATATTTATCATTCCATGAAATTAAATTGAAGGACCATCATTTTGTGAAAGATGTGATAAACTCTTCTTTATGGTGCTTTTATAATTGAAAAAATTGATTTTTACTATTTCTTATTGCTTAATCTTTGAAAGTTATGTCTACCACAACCCATTTGTATAATTATACTTAGTAAATTCTTTTTTTTTCTTTTAATAAAACTATAAGTTCCTGTAAATATATCACATGTATCATTCAAAAAACCTTTACACTAGTGTGTCACATGATTTCCACCTCCTCTACATAACAGTATATGAGAAATGGTGTAATTTCTTCCATAACATAATTTTAAATTCTTTATGAAAATTTCTTTCTTCCTAGAAGAAGGTTTTATAAATGGACACTATTACTTATGAAGAACTCAAAATTGTAGAACACAAATTATCATCACATAGGTATTTATCTGTGGATTCTAAAAAGTGTTATGTAGTCATGTAGGATAAACCACATTAGTTTAACACATGTATCCTTCACATGAATATAAATAACTATCAAGTGTGTGTTTTAGATCTATCATCCCTCTCATAATACTTTTCCAACCAGTTATTTGGAAAATGAGGTCTTAGGGGTATTTATAATTGAGTACCACTGACTCATCCCACCGCCTTACAACTCTCATATGCACATTGACTCATCTAATGTGACTTCAAAAAACACCATCATCAGACCACAAAACGAATTTACCATTACACTTTATCACATTAGAGTTTTTATCCATGAAAATAAAGTTACATGTATGAACCAGTCATGTTTGGGTCACCAAGTTGATCAAAAATGAAATCAAATAAACATATTGGTAATGAAGCTTCATAGAAAGAAGAACTCCCAGCTTCATGTAGAATGCTTCATGTTTTGTTAATTTGATGATATTTTATGAAAGAATACTTCACTGGACATGATACAGTTTTCTAAATCACTTTATGATCACTCATGATTGATATCATCACATTCATGGGATTTGAATGATATCTAGATAATGTGGCATAATAATTTATTCCTGATGAACAATGGAATGATGATATAGATTGATAGTGAAACTATCCTTGATTAGATGGCCATGACTCTATATATTGGATGGAAAAATATTTTTGTTTTATTTAAATGGATGTATATTGTAATTATTTCTTGTGATACTGCATAAGAAACCACTAATCCTGGTTCCACTTTATAACATATTATGAACCCTTAACTTGGAAAAATCATGTTCCAGGGTGCACTCTGGATCCCCCACTGGAATCAACCCATGTTGGCATGCTCTACCACCATACCACCTCACATGGTGGCACTACTAATTTTCTCTTATGTTCCTTCTTTTTCAAACCCACCTAGTTATGAATTCTTCATTCTACCACGCTAGCTCAGTGAGCTGGATCTCACACATGGTATTGTTATCCTACCAAAATTATAAATTATTTTAATTCCAATATTACTTGGTTGGCCTTAATGTTTTATTAAATTCCAAAAAATTAACATAGTAAAAACTATGTAAATTAAATTACATAAATTTAATGCCTTATAAGAACAAACAAATTAATTCCTCATCTCTCCTTATTTTTTGGGTTCTAAATGATGATTAGACATCCAAGGTCATCAAAATATTATCCATATCTACTAATATACATTTATTTAAAAATGATGATTGATAATAGTCATTAAAAGGTTTTTTTTCAAATTTTGTAAATAATGTGCATTCTCCAAATGTTATTGGAACATGTTTTGGACATTAAAAATAGCTTATAGTCTTCACTTTTTAACGAATTTTATTTTAAAACTAATTAACTTATTGAAAAAAAATCAACATCATCATAATTAAAACTTAAATAAATCACTTGGTTATTCAAGAGAGGGGGTATCCTTTTATAAGAAATATAGAGGACACACATGGAATTTTTAAAAATATTAAAATATATTAATGTCTTAATAATGCCAATTGGCTCAAAAAAATTAAATAGTTTAATATAAGAAATATAAGGTCGAAATTACATAAACTAATCAAATTAAAGAAAGGGTTTTGTGATATTTTAAACCTTATTGATTAGGTTAACCTTCTGGTAACTCAATTTTAAACATAACCATTATAAAAAAAATTAATTTTTTTACAATTCGTTATGACAAAAAATTAGGTTGACCTTATTACATAAAACAAATTATTAATTTTTAAAATATTAAATTCATTTTAAAATATTAAATTTATTTAAGTTTAAAAAATCATTTTAAAAAAATCTAAATCCAAGAAACTGTTTTTCAAAAAATTAATTTTTACGCATAAGATTCTGTTTTCCTTCATTCCTGGCAACATAAACCTATTATATGAATGTTAAAATATTTTATTAAATATTTTATCTATAAATTTAATTAAAATCATTCATCAGTATAGATTAATTTAATTTATTAATATCAAAACACTTTTTAAATTTAAAAATTGTTTTTTAAACACCTCTTATAACCATAAAATTCATTTATTTTAAATAATAACAAATTGAAAGATAATGAATTCATTTTATACATATATAAAAAATATTTGTTTCATAAGTTAGTTAGTCTTATTCATACTCACTGATACAATGTCTATGCAATAATTGTCACATTAAACAATAATATTTTAATAGTATTTTGCAGTTTATTTAAACTTTGTATTGCATGTAAAGTGTGATATCAATGAAATTAAATAAATTTAAATAGAAATATATCATAAAATCTAATTGTGTTGCATTCTAACCACCCCCCCTACCCATATAATATTTTTTTCCTTTCAAATTTCATCACTGTGACATAAAAAAATAAGAATAACTCTTTCCAATCACAAATTGAGGTTCCCATGTACCTCCCTAAAATTTATAGTTTCACCATAAAACTTTGACTATGTGAGTGGTCTTATTTCATACTGATTTCCATCATCAATCAAAAATGTCCACCGATTGTTCCTTATAATAAATATCATTCTTTAATAGTATGACATCTATGTTCAACAGATGAGAGGGATTAGGTATGTACTTCCTTAGGAAACATACATAGAACACATGGTGTACATGATAGAGATTAAATGTAATCCCAAAGAAATAAGACACTCTCCCAATGCAATAATATTTTTTAAAGGTACCAATATATCTACAGCACACCTTTACCTTCCATTAAAATCTCATTACCTTATTCCATGGAGATTTTTTTAGGAATATCTTGCCACCAAGTTCAGAAATTAGTTCTCACTAATGATTGTTAGAAAAACATTCATGTCAACTTTGAGCTTCCCTGATGTGGTGATTAACAGATCTAACCCTCTATTCCATTTCCTCCTCTACATCAGGTCCAAATATAATTTATCTAAAACTTCATTCCAGCATATTATAGTTATACACTTCCTACCATATATAGATTCATAATATCCATCGGTATTCTTGAGTGAATGATATTATCATTAGGAAATTCTATAAAAGGAATTTGATGATCCCAAAAACCATTTAAATATAGATTTAACGATCTCAACTTTTATTATTGAGTTTAAATAGTTCTTTAAAGCTGACCATCTATCTAAATATGATATGCAGTACCGAAACTAAACTCTATATCTTGATCCTAATGAATAATTATCTATAGAATTTCAATAAACATTATATCTTGATCAAATACAATAGAATTTGGTACTTCTGGAAACCTTAAATCATCAATGATTTATATATTGGAAAGCTGATAAAGATGTAATTCTCCATTGATGGAAATGAAATGTGATGATTTTGTAAGGTGATCAACTAAAACCAAAATAGAATTGTTCCCTATAAATGTTTTGGGTACTTCGTTGATGAAATACATGGTATTTTTTCCCATTCCCATTCAATTTTGGGTAATGCTTTTAAGATCTCCTTATACTTCTATCTAATAATATTTTAGTTATTTATACATATTTATACATTCAAGATGAATATAGAATGATAAACTATGAGCTTCATCGAAAAACTCCTTCTTCATGTCTAGTATTCACAGGACACATACTTAGATCCTGAACTATATCATTCCATCAAAATCATGGATGAACTCAGGAATATTCCCCACTTTTTTATATCATTCCACATATTCCTTCTGTACCTATTTAATCCTCCCATTGATTAAGGGTTAAAAATTCATCTTGGAAATAAATGATATTTATCATTTCTTAATTATTTCAATATCTGTCTTCAAAAAATCCATAAAAATTATAACTCTTTTAATTTATATAATGGTCAAACTAGCATTGAATTTTTGACATAGTTCATCAGACACCTAATTATCCTTCCTACAGCAATTGTGTATTGGGCAGTCATAAACCTTAACTAACTCCAAACATCCCGTTTAGTAAAAATTCAAATTGTTATTTGTGAATACATTCTTCAATATTTTACAATCCATACATATATTACACTATTCACCATAAATAAAATTCCTATATATTTTCAGTGAAAAAAATACTACTTCCAACTCCCAATCATGAGTTAGTAATTTTTCTCAGAATTTTTAAATTAGTATGAGACATAATCAGACACTATATCATTCATCATGAGGATGTATCCAAATCCCTTCTTAGATGCATTACTAAATATCACAAACCCTTCCCCACAGTTGGGTAGTTTAAGAATAGTTCCACTAAACAACCTTCTTTACATCTCCTTCAAATTTTCCTCACATTCATCTATTAAAATAATCCTCTCTCATTTATAGTTCAAAATGTTTATTAGATAATATAGTCTTGATAAATCTCCCACAATGTGTCGATGGTATCCTTCCAACCCATGAACGAAATTGATTTTGATTATTTTGGTTAGTCTGGCCCATTGTTCAATAACTTCATTCATTGAAGGGTCCACTAATTTACCCTCAATTGGGATTATATAACCCCATTCTGAAACTTTATCAATATATAATTCACACTTTGAAAATTAAACATATAGTTTATCCTTCCTCAAAATATTCATCACAATCCTAAAATGTTCTTCATCCTCTTCATTTATATTTGAAAATATAATGATATCATCTATAAAGACTACCAAAAAATGACCAAGGTAATATATAAATACTATTCATTAAATCCATAATGATTGTGTGATAATTCCTTTGTCCAAATGGCGTCGCTCTAAATTCATAATTATCGTACCTCATATGGAAGGTTGATTTTGGTATATCCTCCTTCTTAACCCTCAATTAATGTTATCCAGATAAAAGGTCAATCTTGGAAAAAAAATTTATCTCCTCATAATTGAACAAATAGATCATAAAAATGGATTAAAGGATATTTTTTATTGATAGTGATCTTATTAAGTTCTTAATAATCCATTAAAAGGTTTAGTGACCCATTTTATTCCTAAAAAAATAATATGTTCACTCTTTAGTGATGGACTAGTGTATATAAATCCATTATCAAGATTCTCTTAGATTTTATTCTTCAATTCATGCAACTCAATCGAGCCCATTATACATAAAGTCATTGAAATAGTTGTATCACAAAGTATGGCTTGTATTTCAAAACTCAACTTCAATATTCATGATAATACTAGGTAATTCTTTAGAAAATATATCAACAAAATATTAAATATTAGTAATATCATTTATTTTTCTTTTCTCACAAACCATTTGAGATAAATATCCACCATGGATAGTTATTAAGAACCATACAATATAAGTAAATTTTATTAGAAGATCATATTAATCCTCACAGTGAAAGAGAATCATAAGTTTGTTCATCATATCAAATTTGAATTCCCTTACTCAAAAATAGGTATGGTATTTATATAGAGAGATCTAATACATCCCCAAAATCACATGAAATTCAACAATAGGGAGAATCATTAAATTTATTGGATGTATATTCCAAAAAAATTATCAGAGAGGTTCTATAGACTTGAGATGTGATCATCATACAAATAGGTTTTTCTACTACAAAAATTAACATCTAATAATTATGATGGTAAAATTATACCCTTATAAAATTATTAAGATATAATTGAGTTGGTATATCTAGAATAAAAAATTATTATAGAATGGATGGTAAGTGTACCTTTCACCACTTTATTCTTATGGTCCACTTCAGTATTAGTGATCATATAAGATTTCCATTTATCGATTGGATTCAGAGGTTTGTGATTTTGATTTTCATCATTAACAATTGAGATCATTCACTAATTCGAATAATTTCTATAATCCTTAAATTATAGAATTAATGTTTGGGTGGAACATTTGGTTGATCTTTTTCACTATTTTATTCATGGAATACCTCTCCACATAACTTTATGATTATTTTTCTTGATGGCATTCTTTTCCAAAATTAAAATATTTACCAAAAACTATAAATAAATTTCAACCATGAATCCCTCTAAACATTTACATGAAGCGAGATTAATTTTCATTCCTCTATGGGTTTTAGTATAATAATTTTCATGAAAATAAATCGCTCTCTTTTTTCCCAAAATCTTGAGAATAGTGAGAGTCTCCAAATTGTATTTCTAGCTTATTCCTACAGTGATAAATTTCATCATAGATATAAAAGACTCTTATATACAATTCCTTTCAGAGACATGGTCTCAATCCACACAAAAAAATAGTCTAAATTTATTTTAGTATTGATGATAAAACTGGAAGCATAAATTTGAATGTGTGGTGAAATTTACAACATATTTTTTAATTGATTCATCATGATTCTTCTTTACTTCCCCAAACCATTACTTTTTCATGTGTGTATTTTGGGAAAAATTATAACTAAAAATAACTTATTAAACTATTCTCATTTCATGTTTCCAATTTCTTCCACAATCCACATATTCTGAAAAAGATTCCATCATTGATCGGATCACCTTCCAAATGATATACTATTAGGAAAAATATTTCATTTTATAAACACTAGAGAATAGAAAATATATTTTCAATGGTACTGATTTATTTCTTTGTAATTATTGGATGAGAGAAACCATTGAATGATGGTGGAAATTTTTGTATAAAAGAATCAATTGGGATTTGTTCCTTACTAATATTTTTTGGAATATCATAATAATTTATGTTACCATTCATAGATTTAGAGAGTTGATTGATCATAGTAGTAGGATTTCACATCTCACATCTCATTTAATTTGGTTACTCATAAGTACGTTCATTGCATTTTTGACCACATTCATCATTGATAAGAACCTACAAGGTCCAAACATTTAATAAGACCAAAAATAATAAAGGTATCACAATTATTATAGTTATTAGTCATATAATCATAGAAACATCATTCATAAGATAACTAAATCTTGACACTTTCTTTTCAAAATATGACACCTTGGGTTAATCCTAAGTCATTAATGGGCATCAACTCTTTAAGTATTCCATAATATTTCATAATTAAAATGTGAAGAAACCTAAAAATATCTCTTATTAGTGTCTATCTAGGTGTAAAGTATAAGTCCCACTCATACTACAACAGTTATGATCGAGTTAATACCCAATTTTCGACTTTCAGAGTTTTTACCCCTAGGTGAATTTGTTGTAAAATTGTATCTGCATTCCTGTATCCAAACAAGGATGTATTTTCAAAGAAAACCCAAAAATATATACTTTAATGAATCTTTTAGATGTTTTCTTATACTTATAACTATCTATAGTGTTTTAAAAAAATTATCTAATCCTTATCTCCAAAAATGACTAAACCCTGTGATGATAGCAACTCAGGTGACTTGAGAATTTCATACAAGTATATTTCATCTTATGAAATAAATATTTAATATATCTCATAATAATACCTACTCTAGAATCATAAAGGATTATATTATTTGTATACTAGATACATAATCAAATTTTTTCATGAAGGATATTAAATATCTCCCACAAATTTCTTCTCATATAGGATGTTTATTAGACATACCCAAAATAAAAACATTCGTCAAATCCTGGGGAAAGGTATCATATGAAAGGGTGAGATCAGATTCCAGTTAAGGGTAAACATAAGACATTCCAATCAAATAATAAATGTGAGAATAGTATAAGAATAAGGGTATGATAGCATCATCATATCTTTAAATAATGATACCTGATCAATCAAAGATCATTAATCATAAATCATGATATAAATATCATTAATATAAAATTATATAATTAATATTTTTGTTAAATCATAAATTATCAATCATAATTTATGACAACATAACATAATAATAAGACATATGTTTTTCTCATACACATAAGTATAGTAAACCATTTCATTAGTTAAGGACTACTACCAAGATTGTCGTAGTGGATTTGGTTCACTCCCAATTCCAACATTTCCTTAGTCAATGTTCACTACCGATCATATATTATTAGAAATATTCCATTATATAACTAGTTTCATTGACCATTACAATCTTTATTTCCATATAAGATTTCCAGATTAACCCAATGAATTAGAGGGATATATCATTATAGACCTACAGAACAAATTATGAAAACCATGTATATGTGTTTCAATTATAAATAAAACATTCATCATATCATCATATCATAACCCATGGAAAGGAAATAGATTTCATAAACATATAATTATATCATAACTCATGGAAAATATATAGATTTCATAAATGTTTTATCAAAACATAATTAACCCATTTGAAAAAAAACATGTTTCATAGAATCATACTTAAATCATAATAATAAAAATATATCTATAGATATAAAGTTGATGGTATATTAAGATAATATCCCAAGTGAATCATGATAATCCTTAATTCATGATGACATAGATAAAAAATATCTTTAAAATATTATTCAAACCTTTCCTTAAAAACAATACAATATATCTTATTCTTCTCGTAAGATTCTAAATTAAAATTTCTATAATATTTAGAAAACAAATTATATAAAAATAACCAAGGTAACTTGTAAAGTGATTTCAAATAAATTAACTATCATGATTTTGGGAAAATATTTTCTTGTTATATTTATTAAAAGAAAAAATTTACTTGAATAGTTTTGTAAAAATTCATCAGTGGAAAGTTTAAAAAATCATTTTGAAAAAATCATTTTTAAAACATTGTGTATAAATTCAAAGGTATTGAAAATTTCTATTTTAAAACAATTAATTTATATATAATATTTTTCATAATACAATTTATAATATTATAAACATGTATAAAAAATTCATTGACTAAAGGATAAATATGGTTAGCTTTTCTTTAAAATAATTTTATCATTCATTTTAAGTAAAAAATACATTAGAATGGAACTAATAAATAAAAAATATAAATAAAAAGAGGATCATAAAATATATGGAGTTTAAAGGATAAGATCTATCTAATTTTCCTTAACAGAAAGTTTATCATAGGCAATCCTAAAAGGAAATGATATTGTAACATAAACCATTTATCCCAAGTCATATCTTTCTTTTTATGTGTTAAAACATAGTATATAATAAATATATATTTATTATAAATATATTCCATAACCATATTCACATATATATTACTATGTATCATTTATTTATAATTTTTAATTTTCTATATATTAAGGATTTATACATTAAAATGATCTTTTGAGAGAAAATATGTCTATTTTCTATGCATGATTCAATTTGATGGTTCTGGTACTTGAATATTGGTAATGGTATCAGAATATTTGTAATATTAATAATTAAATATTTATAATAATAATTCATAATATAAAATTTTATAATCAATCATATAATATAGAGATGTAAATTGAAATACATCACTTATTAGAGGTGGTAGTCTATACGTAAGCACAGGTGATGTTTTCTCTTTTCGATGGACAGAGAAAAAAATGATAGGTTAATTATAATTCACCATTAATAAATCATTATAATATCATTAAAATCATATAAATTCATTAAATATATCCTTATTACCATCCATGTAAATCATAAATTAAAAAAATCACATCACTTTTTTTAGAGATGGTAGACCACACAAACGTACGAGCAACGTTATTATTTTCCAACAGGTAGAAATCCAATAAGGTGGGTAATATAATATAATTTTAAAAGAATATTTATGTCATAAATATAATATATGAACCTTAAATCCATCATAATAACCATCCCTTAATTATATTTATGGTAATTTATTTATATAGCTACATGGTGGTGGTAGTCCATATGTAGGCACGAGTGATACTTTCATTCCCCATTTCATGTAAAGTATGTAGAAAATGGTTGATAAATAATAATAATAATAATAATTTAGTATATTTAATATACTTAATTAATTATTATATAATCAATAAAATATATTTAGATGAGTTAGAAGATTAAATTAAATTTAAAGTACTTGATTAAGATTTATTCCACTTTGTTGAGAAACTGCCTTTCGTATACACATTAAGCTTTGAAATGATGGTATTCTAATATGAATAGTTCCTCTAAGACATGGGGAGGAATTATAAGAAGGTATTATGGTGGTTATTATCCAATATAAAATGATCCTAAAGTGTGAAGAAGGTAGGAGATGTGGTGTCCTTTTATAAGGGAGGGAGATAAAACGGTTGTAAATTTTCAAAAGATTAAAATATACTAATGTATTATAAAAGTGAAGTTGATTAAAATTCCTAATATTAAAATATAACATGTATAAGGTAAAAATAGCATCAGAAAATAAAATTAAATCAAGGGTTTTGTGATATTTTTAACCTTATCCCTTAGGTTACCCCCCCCAGTAAACTTATTTTAACCTTAATAGTGGAGAACAATTTTATAGTTTTTACTAATCATTATGACCAAAAATTAAGTTGAACTTATCACATAATATTTATTATTATGATTAAAATAATGAAATCCATTTTATAGGATTCAATTTCTATAAGTGGATGAAATTCATTTTAAGATATGTGTGCAAAAAATAACAAATCCATTTTTAGAAAATAATTTTTTTTACCTTAAATTGATTTTAACTTCATTATGTTCCATATAAAAAATATTAAATTAATGTTATAATATTTTATTGAATATTTTATGAACAAGTTTAATTTAAATCATTAATAAAAATAGATTAATTTATTTTATTAATTTGAAAACACATTGTGTGTATGAAAAACTGTTTTTTTATTTTGGAAAAACATCTATTTTTTACATTCAATTGATTTTTTTAATTTCTATCCCATTAAAAACTAATGATTTAAATTTACATATATGTACAAAATATTTTTTCTTGATTTATTTAGTCTTATACAAACCTACCAATCCAATGGATATGTGGTAATAATCATATTAAATAATTATATTTTAAAAGTATATCAATGATTGTTTAAACCCAATGTTTCATCTAAAGTGATCTATCAATTAAAATAAAAATTATTTAAAGAGAAATATGTCATAAAATTTCAAGGTTTTATAAAAAAATTCTGAAATTTCAAAAAATCAATCCCTATCTTACTTCTCTCCACTTTTTTGATTTTCAAAAATAAAATCCCCCAAAAGATAAAACATTAAATGTTGCATAATAATCATAGAGAAGTGATGTAAAGTAAAAAACACCATAGTAGTTCTATGATGCTTTCTCACCCTTGTTGTCACGACCCGTTCCAGTGGGGCTCGAGCCGCAACTCTCCAAGCCCGCCTCCAATAGGCCAGGGGCTGGTGAATAGCACTGAGTAGCCATGCTACTAACATGTGAGGCATTGCCTATAAACCTATACACACACACACACACATCTCCAAGCCCACAAAGCTGAAAAGTAATAACTACTAGAAAGGAAAAGATGCATGCATACACTAAAACCCAACCACAGAGTACGACAGGAAGGTAAAGTACAGTAAAGTAAAACCTTGGGCGAAAAGTACAAGCCCACCAAAGAAAGTCTTCAACAAGTCCAACCTGTAGAAAAAGGTACTGGGACTGCAACCTGTCGCCAAAGGAACATGCCTCGGCCTGTCTGAACTGACTGAGCACCGTCTGGTCCTGGTCCACCTAGAATCCTGTCAAAGGCTCGCTCGTCTTCACAAGACACGACACGTGCGGGCAAAGCCCAAGTAGGGGTGAGTATAACAATACCCAGTGGGACACCCCGAAACCACAAAGGAAAATACAATAGAGGAAAATGCCACAAATAAAAGTAGAGTCAGTTCTACACAGTATATGTCTACCAAACATATAATAAGAATATCCAAATATACCCATACACTAACGACCATTGCGATACCGCCACTAGGATCCAGCTCGAAGATTCCATTATTCATACCATTGGGAGGAAAAACTCCTAGGTTTGAAGATAGAGATACAAAGTACTCGTTCCGGGAGAACACACTCCACAAGTACCTTGGGAACAAGATGCTCAGATGAGGATCACAACCAAGACATGGGGTGATTATGACAACTCAGTCTGAGCTATTCTTCTAAGAAGAGGATCGGCGCCCGGGTGAAGTTGGTCACGTCGATAACAAGAACTCTACCTAGGGTCCCAGGAATGAATAGGGGATCCGACACTAAGTCTCATAGAGGGGATTCCAACAACTCTATTCGGGAAGTTCTGTTGAAGGGATCATACTGCATGAATGAGTTGATACCAGATCCTTCAGGGGATTACCAAGGGTACGAACCCTAAGGACTAGTCTAAGTCACAGAAGGCAAGTGGCTCAAGCCATGAAGAAAAAGTTACACGACGTATAGTATGGTTACACGCCGTGTTCCATGACCCTAGGTACTGCCTGTGTAAATGGCCCGTGTCACTCGGCTTGTTGAAATCAACTACACGGCATGTAGAAAAACACATGACGTGTTTGAGCGCCTAGGCTCGCTCCGTGTATGCTGGCTATGTGCCAGTACACGGTCACTACCCATGCCAGTGCCGCCTGCCCGTGTACCAGTACACGGGATATCCCGTGTATCTGGCCGGGTCTAGCTGGGGAGGGGTATACACGGCATGTCCTTGGTTGTGTACCCCGCCCATGTCCGTGTAATCCCAGAGTACACGCCGGGTAACCCTACTTATGAACACACGCCGTGTATCCAGACTACATGGCGTGTAGTCGGGAAATTTCCAAAATCGTTGTTCTTCCTCCGCGCGCGTCGGCCGATTCTCCGGACCTCGATTCTATTGTCTGTTCTCTGCGAAACTCCAGAAGTAGGGTCGCCTCATCCTCGTGAAGCCGAATCCGTGGGTTCCAGTCCTTTAATCTGCTCCAAGATTCGATTTCGGCCATCCGATCAGAAATCGTCCGAAGAACAATTTCTTCCAATCCTCTTCGATCCGTCCACCGAAACCGTCGTCGCACCTCTGCAAGACTGCTGCGAAGTTGATCCTTCAATTTGGGATCATTGCGTCGCAAAAAGGATGCGCAACGATCCGTTGTTCGTCACCTTGCGAATAACGCGGAGAACGCTCATGAAGAACGCAAAGAATATGGGGGAGAACACACAGCAAAACGAGAGGTACGAACCTCGATCGATGTTCGTGTCAATCTTGGGTCGTCACCGTTATAAGGTTGAAAAAAACCAAACAAAATCAAGAATCACATCCCCAAAAATCCCCGAAAAAATCCCATCTCGCAAGAATGATCAATCCGCGGGCTAATCTGTTCGTGGATTAGTCTGCTTTCATCGTTGAAATCAAGAACGGGCAAAAAGGAAAATCAAAAAAATGCCCTACCTGGATTTTCTGCGTTTGCCGGCGAATATCCGCTCACCGCGTCGTCGTCCCCATCGAAATCCGTCAGGAACGTCGCCGCCGCTGCATTGGGGTTTCCTCCAGAACTTCCAAGGCCGCCCAGGGTTTTCAGGGTTATGGGGTTGTAACCCTGGCCCCTGGCCTAAGCCTCTTTTTAATGATGATAATGATATAAGATTTAAAAATATCTTATTTCATGAATAAAATATTTTATCACTGTGGTGTCCAAAAAAACCAGATTTCACCACCAACCTGCGCCGGCTGAAGTTAGGCTCCGCCTAAGCTAAAATCACTGTTCTGAATGCAACAGTGCCCTCAGATTTTTGATCTGAGCACTCGTTCGGGAGTTATTCCACATTTTCAGGAAAACTGCACGCGCGCAAAATTTAATTATTAAATTAAATTCAAACATTTGTTCCGGGCTCACCGGGCTTCGGAACTGCACGTCGTCTCAGAGCCTGGTCTCGAAATAATTCTCATATAAAATTAAATAATACAAGGAAAAATCCGGGACACTACATCACACCCACCTTAGGGATTTTACATACCCAAAAAGCCAAAACAAATGCTACTCAAAAAGATGTGGGTACTACACGCTAATCTGAGCCTCCCGCTCCCACGTGCTCTCCTTGAGATTCTTGTGTTGCCACCAGACACGCACCAAAGGAATTGCTCGTCCGTGAAGGATCTTCTCCTGCCGATCCTCGATCTCCACTGGGTACTCAGCAAAGGTCGCTCCATTGTCGATGCCCAGCTCGCCCCAGTCGATGACGTGCGATGGATCATGCACGTACCTCCGTAGCTGTGGCACATGGAAGACGCTGTGTACTCGGTCCATCTAAGGAGGTAGAGCCAAGCGATATGCCACCTCACCAACTCTACTCAAAACCTGAAAAGGGCCAATGAACATTGGAGAGAGCTTGCCCCCTCAGCCAAATCTCCACAATTCCTGTCGAGGTGAGACCCGAAGGAACACATGGTCTCCCTCCTTGAACTCCAAAGGTCTCCACCTCCGGTCGGCATAAGACTTTTTCCAACTCTGTGTAGACTTAATCTATTCTTGGATGGCCTGCACCTTCTTTGTAGTAGCTCTCACCATCTCTGGGCCCATGAGTGATAACTCTCCCGGGTCAGTCTAGCAAAGTGGTGACCTGCAAGGTCGCCCGTATAGAGCCTCGAATGGTGCCATACCAATAGTGGAATGATAACTGTTTTTGTAAGAAAATTCTACCAGTGGTAGGTGATCCTCTCAGCTACGACCGAAGTCAAGTATGCAAGCTCGTATCATATCCTCCAGGACTTGGATGGTCCGCTCCGTCTGACCATCAGACTGGGGATGAAACGCTGTGCTCAAGCGTAACTGAGTCCCAAAAGCTTCCCGCAATCCCTTCCACAACCGGGGTGTGAAACGAGCATCACGATCTGAGACGATCGTGGATGGTACTCCATGAATCCAAAATATATCCTACATGTAGAGGCGTCCCAAGCTCTCTACCGAACTCTGCTCCCGTATGGCTAGGAAGTGGGCTGACTTGGTGAGTCGATCAACGATCACCCAGATGGAATCGTGTCCCCTGGACGTGCGTGGTAAACCTTTCACGAAGTCCATGGATATCCCATCCCACTTCCACTCTGGCACCTCAAGGGTCTGAGTCAAACCTGCTGGCACCTGGTGCTCAGCCTTTACTTGCTGACAAGTAAGGCATCGAGAAACAAACTATGTCACAATCTTCTTCATCCCTAACCACCAGAACTGACGGCAGAGGTCCTGGTACATCTTTGCCACGCCCGGATGTACCTCCAAAGGGGATGTATGGAACTCCCTCATAACCTCCTCCCACAACGTCACTGGTACTACCGTGCATCCTCTGAAAATGAAAATGTGCTCCCCTCCTTCTGAATATCCATCAGCAGCATCACCAGCGGATATCTGAGCATATAGAGTCTCACAGCTAGCATCCTCACGATGTGCTTCCCTGACTCGCTGTAAGAGTGGAGGGGTAACAATAATCAACTGGAGGTAAGCTCCCTCCTCTCCATCCATGAAGGAAAACTACAAAGAGGATAACTGCCTTGTCGCCTCATCCAGCAACTGTGAACTGGATTTCCTACTGAGAGCATCTGCCAACACGTTCCCCTTCCCAGGAGTATAAACGACCTCAAAGTCATAATCCTGGAGGAACTCAAGCCATCGCCTCTGCCTCAAATTCAGATCCTTGTGAGAAAAGATATATCTGAGACTCTTGTGATCACAGTAGATAGTAAACCGCTCACCCATCAGGTAGTGTCGTCTTATCTTTAATGCGAAGACTATCGCTGCCAACTCAAGATCATGGTTCGCATAGTTCTGCTCGTGTGGCCTCAACTGACGTGAGCCATAGGTAATCACCGCTTGCCTCTCCATCAGGACACAACCAAGCCCGGTTCCTGATACGTCACAGAACACTACGTACTCGACACCCTCCTCCAGTAATCTCAAGATCGGGGCACTCGTCAGACTCTGTCTCAACTGCAGGAAAGCCTGCTGGCATTTCTCGGTCCACGAAAAAGGCTGTCCATTTTGGGTCAAAGCTATCATGGGTGCTGCAATCCTGGATAAATCATGGATGAATCTCCGATAGTAACCTGCCAACCCAAGGAAACTCCGAACCTCCGTCACGCTTCGGGGTGGCTCCCATGCTAGCACTGCCTCTACATTTGCTGGGTCCACTGCTACACCATCCGCTGAGATAACGTGTCCCAGAAAGTGGACCTCCTGTAACCAGAACTGGCACTTCGAGATTTTCCCATACAACTGGTACTCTCGGAGTGTGTCCAGAACCATCCTTAGGTGTCTCGCATGCTCCTTCTCAGACGCAAAGTATACAAGGATATCATCGAAGAAGACCACCACAAATTGGTCTAGGTAAGGCTGAAAGATCCAGTTCATGAGTCCCATGAACACTGACGGGGAGTTCGTCACGCCGAAGGGCATCACCAAGTACTCATAGTGACTGTAGCGACATCTAAAATCCGTCTTCGGTATATTCTCTTCCCACACTTGCAACTGGTGATATCATGATCTTAGACCAACCTTCGAGAACCATCGTTCCCCTCTCAACTGGTCGAAGAGGTCATCTATCCTCGGCAGTGGTTACTGGTTCTTCACGGTCACCTAATTTAGGCATTGGTAATCCACACACAGCCTCAAGCTCCAGTCCGCCTTACTGGAAAATAGTACTGGGGCTGCCCAGGGTGAAACGCTGGGTCTCACAAAGCCCTTCTTCTGCAAGTCATCTAGCTGCATCCTCAGCTCACGAAGCTCTGTAGGAGCCATCCAATAAGCTGATGCTGATATCGGGGTCGTCCCAGGTTGCAACTCAATGCAGAAATCTATCTCCCGTCGGGGAGGTAACCTGGGGACATCCTCTGGAAAGACATCCTCATACTCAGCCACCACTACTGGAAAATGGAAACTCGTAACATATGTCGTGCCAAGGTCTAGTCTAGCCAACTGATGTGAAATCGGTTGTGCCCTCCTATGCATGTGTCCATCCTGCGCTACCTGGGTCTCTCTTTAACCGACAAAAGAGAACCTCGTTCCATCACTGCGGACACACCGCACCCTTCGCCTAAAACAATCAATCTGGGCATGAACTGTGGATAACCAATCCATGCCAAGAATTACATCGTAAGGCCTTGACGCTACCACCAAGAGGTTCCAACCGAAACTCTCGCCTCCAAGGGTTAGGTCACACTGCTTGCAAAGGTGTGTGATCTCTGAATCTTCTCCAGTCGGTGTTTCCAAGCGTAAGGGACGAGTCAATGGCTCAACTGGAATCTCAAGGTCGCGAACAAGATATGTATCTAGAAAGGAATGACTAGAACCTTTGTCTATCAATATGGAAACCAAGGTAGAAAAGACACAGATAGTACCTCTAATCATCTCAGGAGTACATGGGTCATAAGCCTCTGCCACCTGCAGCTGTCCCTGTCTCTGTCCACCAGCTCCCTGTGCCTGGGGTGGCACTCCTGGGGGTAGTGGAGGTAAAGGGTCGAAATGCCGACCACCGCCAGCTGCTCTCCCAGCTCCTCGGCCACGTCCGCCGCCTCGGGGATCTGCCTGTTCCACACGTTGCCTCTACCTCGATGGTCCATCCACTACTCCCGTGTTAGGAGTACGGTGGGTCGGGCAATCTCAGGCGAGATATCCCCTGCCGTCACATGAGTAACATCACCTCTCTCGAGGCTGGCTAGAAGCGCCCAGTGAACCATGCACGACTGATCCCCTATCCTGGGATCTCCTATGGAAACGTCTCCCATGCCTGGGTCCCTGATGTTGACTCCCTGCCGCCGAGGTCTCTGCTCCAGATCGCCCACTACTGACAACTATAGGGTGTCCCTACTCTACCAGGAATCTCTCGACCACCAAAGCCCGCTCGAGCACTCCAACATGAGTAGGAATGCTCATAGGGATGATTCTAGATCGGATATCTCTGCGCAATACCCACTAAAAAGTCCGAGATCTGAAGTACTGATCTCTGACCATATCCATCGAGTACCGCGAGAGGTCAGTAAACCTAGATGAATAGTCATCCACTGACATGGTTCCCTGCTGGAGCTGAAGAAGCTCTTGTACACGTACTGCTCTCAGGGTAACCGGTGAAAACTCTTCTCTGAAGAGACGCTCAAACTCCGACCATGCAAGAGTTTCCTTATCATGAGTCTGGATGACCAAACACCACCATCGCCCTGCCAAGCCCTGTAGAAGGCTCGCTGCCAGGATCACCATCTGGTCTGCTGGTGTCCTGAACAAACAGAAGACTCTGGTCACTGCCTCAAGCCAGTCCTCTGCTGCCTGAGGGTCAGGCTCACCTCGAAACCTGAGGGGTCTCTGTCTCTGAAACTCGTGGAGTGCGCTCAGCCTGCACTCCTCCTCCACTAGTACAGTAGGCACTAAACGCTGCTCCATAAGGGGCGGAACAACTGGAATTCCACCCGGTGGTAGAACCGGGGGATCTAGTCCCTGTATCGAAGATTCATCACTGAGGGGGTCATCCTCATGATCAAGCTGCTGGATCCTAGTGGGTTCGTGTCGTGAAGGCATCATGTTCAAGAAACAAGATGTATCACAGTCAGTGAGTATATCTAGAGAGATGACTCAAAAAGGACATGGAAACAACAACCCATTCCTATATGATGCATGTACCATTATTTTTCCCCATGCAACTAGTGTTTTCATGTTCCAAGTCGAAAAGTAAGTTATCAGAGTCCTGGTGTATGGATACGTCGGTCGCCGCACCAACACTGGGGTCCCTGGCCTGAGAGCCAAAATCAAAACACGTAACATTGTTGCCCCAAACCAACTCACCGACTCTCGGTCCTAAAGTAGAACCGATCTCCTCTGATACCACTCTGTCACGACCCGTTCCAGTGGGGCCTGAGCCGCAACTCCCCAAACCCACCTCCAATAGGCCAGGGGATGGTGACTAGCACCGAGTAGGCATGCTACTAACACGGGATTCATTGCCTATAAACCTTTACACAAGCACACACATCTCCAAGCCCACAAAGCTGAAAAGTAAGAATTACTAGAAAGTAAAAGATGCATGAATACACTAAAACCAAACCACAGAGTACGAAATGAAGGTAAAGTACAGTAAAGTAAAACCCTGGGCGAAAATTACAAGCCCACCAAACAAAGTCCGCAACAAGTCCAACCTGTAGAAAGAGGTACTAGGACTGCGACATGTCGCCGAAGGAACACGCCTCGGCCTTTCTGAACTCACTGAGCATCATCCGGTCCTGGTCCGCCTAGAATCCTGTCAAAGGCTCGCTCGTCTGCACAAGACACGACACGTGCGGGCAAAGCCCGTGTAGGGGTGAGTATAACAATACCCAGTAGGACACCCCGAAACCACAAAGGAAAATACAACATAGGAAAATGACACAAAGAAATGTATAGTCAGTTCTACACAGTATATGTCTACCGACCATATATACAAGAATATCCAGATATACCCATACACTAACGAACATCGCAATACCGCCACTAGGATCCAGCTCGAAGATTCCACTAAACATACCATTGGGAGGACAAACTCCTAGGTCTGAAGAGAGAGATACAAAGTACTTGTTCCGGGAGAACACACTCCACAAGTACCCTGGGAACAAGACGCTCAGATGAGGATCACAACCAATACATGGGGTGATTCCGACAACTCAGTCTGATCTATTCCGCTAAGCAGAGGATCGGCGCCCGGGTGAAGTTGGTCATGTTGATACCAAGAACTCTACCTAGGGTCCCAGGAATGAATAGAGGATCCGGATCTAAGTCTCATATAGGGGATTCCAACAACTCTATTCGGGAAGTTATGCTGAAGGGATCATACTACATGAATGAGTTGATACCAGAACCTTCAGGGGATTACTAAGGGTACGAACCCTAAGGACTAGTCTAGGTCATAGAAGGCAAGTGGCTCAAGCCATGAAGAAAAAGTTACACAGTGTGTAGTATGGTTACACGCCATGTTCCTTGACCCCTGGTACTGCCCGTGTAAACGGTCCATGTCACTCGGCTTGTCGAAAGCAACTACACGGCGTGTAGAAAAACACACGCCATGTTCAAGCGCCTAGACTCGCTCCGTGTACGCTGGCCATGTGCCCGTACACGATCTCTACCCATGCCCGTGCCGCCTGCCCGTGTACCAGTACACGGGGTATCCTGTGTATCTGGCCAGGTCTGGCTGGGGAGGGGTATACACGGCGTGTCCTTGTCCGTGTACCCCTCCTGTGTCCATGAACTCCTACAGTACATGCCGGTTAACCCTACTGATGAACACACGCCATGTATCCAGACTACACGGCGTGTAGTCAGGAAATTTCTAGAATCGATGTTCTTCCTCCGCGCGCATCGGCCGATTCTCCGGACCTCGATTCTGTCATCCGTTCTCCGCAAAACTCTAGATGTAGGGTCACCTCGTCCTCATGAAGCTGAATCTGTGGGTTCCAGCCCTTCAATCGGCTCCAAGATCCGATTCCAGCCATCCGATCAGAAATCTTCCGAAGAACGATTTCTTCCGATCCGCTTCGATCCGTCCGTTGAAACCATCTTCGCACCTCCGAAAGACTGCTGCGGAATTGATCCTTCAATTTGGGATCATTGCATCGCAGAACGGATGCGCAATGATCCGTTTTTCATCGCCCCACGAAGAACGCGAAGAACGCTCACGAAGAACGTGAAGAATTTGGGGGAGAACACACATCAAAATGAGAGGGACGAACCTCGATCGATGTTCGTGTCAATCTTCGGTCATCACCATTAGAAGTTTGAATGAAACCAAACAAAATCAAGAATCACATCCCCAAAAATCCCCACAATAATCCCATACCGCAAGAACAATAGATCCGCTGGCTAATTTGTTCGTGGATTAGTCTGCGTTCATCGTGGAAATCAAGAACAGGAAAAAAGGAAAATCAAAACAACGCCCTACCTGGATTTTCCGCGTTTTCCGGCAAAGATCTGCTCATCGTGTCGTCGTCGCCGTCGAAATCCGTCAGGAACGTCGCCGCCGCCGCGTTGGGGTTTACTCCAGAACATCCAAGGCTGCCCAGGGTTTTCAGGGTTATGGGGTTGTAACCCTAGCCCCTGGCCTAAGCCTCTTTTTAAAGAGGATAAAGATATAAGATTTAAAAATATCTTATTGCAGGAATAAAATATTTTTATTAAATATTTTATCACTGTGGTTTCCAAAAATACCAGATTTCACCCCCAACCTACGCCGGCCGAAGTTAGGCCCCGCCTAAGGTAAAATCACTATTCTGAACGCAACGGTGCCCTCAAATTTCTGATCCGAGGACTCGTTCGGGAGTTAATCCACTTTTTCAGGAAAACTGCACGCATGCATAATTTAATTATTAAATTAAATTCAAACATTTGTTCCGGGCTCACTGAGCCTCGGAACTGCACGCCGTCTCAGAGCCTGGTCTCGAAATAATTCCCATATAAAATTAAATAATACAAGGAAAAATCAGGGACACTACACTTGTGATATGAAAAAAAACTTTCTCCCTAGTAGACATTAATCTACATTCTCCCCATATTTCATGAAAAAACTTCTCCCCAAAATAAATATTTATTTTTCTATAATAATAACATAGAAAACATTCTTCCCTTTTAATAGAGGAATGACTATCCTTTCCTAAAAGAATAAAAAAATTTATCCCTATTCAAAATTTTCAAAAGGAATAATAAAAAGATAAAATTTATGAATTATATAAATTCAATCATTTTAGGTATAAATTCCAAATATTTCATACAAGGTTTTAAAAAAAATCATCAAAAAAATTACTTGTTGTCATTTTATGTCTCTCCTAAGAAATATACTTTCGAATCCTTACAGAATCAATAAAAAGATGGTTAACTTTATCCTTTAAAATAAGTTTACTTATCCAAGGTATGATCACTTCTTCAATGTAGAATGTATTCTCCCTCTTTTGAAGACATCATAGTAATCTTTATACCTAAAACCACTAAAAAACAACCCTACCTCATTCTTTTGAATAACAAATAAATAAAATTTAAGGGAAACTACCTAGAGAACACTAAAGGCATAAGTAAACTAATTTAAAATACCCTTCTAAATGTTATTCTCTATTAGAAAAAGTGATCATGATATGAATAATATGGTTCACCATGATTATTATAAATATATCCATAACATCCATATAGATTATGGGTTATAAAAATGAATACAATTCTCAAGAGTTATCAAAAACACTCTTCTTATTTTAAGGAATTAGTAAAACATAACTTCATACATAAAAGTAACAATAATAATATATAAAATTATAATTTCCAAATAAATCTTCACATGTAAAAATAAAAATCTTGGATAAAATAAAGTTCACTTGGAATATGTAATTGTAAGTTAAAAATACATAAATATAGACATCAGATAAATTAAATTAAAATAAAAATATGTAACTGTAGCTTTAAAAAAATATAGGGTGTTTTTTAAAATTAAATAACACATAAAAATGTACATTATGAAAGAAAATTATCATTAATTTCAACAATCAAGAAAAATTCCAAACGATGTAGTTATGTATGATGTTCAATAACATGTAATAATATATTGTATAATTCTCTTCTATAAAATATAAATTATGTGCATTAACATCTACTAAAGTTATAAACTATCACGAACCAGATATGGTCCCTATCTAAAACAACGCTGAACCCATTCTATGGTAGGGCCGGAAGGGCATTCCCTATCCCTATGGGTTGGAACCAGTGACCGAGTATCATAAATAATGGTTTTTGAATGATTTAACTGAGTTCAAAAGAATTAAACAACCAACAAAAATAAATAAACTAAATCTGAAAATTTAATCCAAACAATCCTTTAATAAAATTTTTAATTGAAACTAATAGTTTAAAACCAAACCCTAATAGGAACACAACTCAAAAAGAGAAGTAATTCCAACTCATGAACCACCACACGGCAAGGGGACGTCACCCTCAACCCTTCTCGACAATGCTACACTTAGAAAAGAAGCTAATAACATGAACTTCCATCTCCAATGACCTTTCATGTAACCTTGTCAAATGTTATCAATTCTATTTACACCTGAAGGTGTAAGTAGGGTTTGACCCTAAGCCCAATAGGATTCAAACCAAAATGATTCCATGTGATACACATTTTATGACAAAAATCTTGCAAGTTTTTATAAACAAGAAATGATAGAACAATTTCGGAGAGGTGAAACTTTAAATGAAAACATCTTTCAAGAGTGAAATTTGGAAGAATGTACAATTTTAAATAAAACTCTCATAATACATAACTTTCCATAAAAACACACTATATGTTGATGGTATGTACAATTTAACCAATGATCACTAGTCACAGGAACACCCCTTTGACCTAGCTAGCTATGGGACCCTAGGTACTTCATATCTCAATGTAAAAGTATCCATAAACAATAACCTTCTCATATACAAGCCATTAGTAGGGGAAAACCCATTGGCCTAGAAATCCCCAAACATCATCAATGTTTAGTTATTATTGTCATCGTTAAATCTAATGAGTGAAACAAGGATGATACCACTACCGGAACACTAGCATACTAGTCCTAGTCCACCCACCTAGATACTCGGGTTTCCCTCCTTCTTCTCAAACAAGTTCCACATGTGATAAAAATACCAATTTCTCACGGAAGTACCATTTTCACATAGAAATACCATTTCTGAGTCATGAACACCCCAAATAGTACACAAACATGTCCTATGCCCTCAATGTAATTTAGTAAAGCCTTTAAAGATTTTATAAAAGAATTTCAAGACGTAACACAATGGTTTACACACAAAATACATTCAAATATCTTTTATTAAGGCTAAAAACTAACAATACCACACCCAAAAAGATTTTTCAGCCCAAAAAAACATTTAATAAACCAATTACATGAGTCATAAAACAACCCCAAAATACATAACATGGGATACACATGAAAAACACTCATTTTTATAGAAAAATGATTCATTAAAATCAACCACTTAATCAATGCTAACAAAAACAGTTTTTTCACCAAACAGAATGGAAGAGAAACATGTATAATAGGTCAATCAAGCATGATAAATTCATTAAAGAATGTCTAGACATGGAATCACTTACCGTATATGTCAAAACCCTCAAATCATTAGGCGAAGCTTCAACCGCACCACCGCCACACAACAAGGGGATGAAAACAAACCCTAATCTCCAATATTGGACCTAGAAACACGAAATTAAATCCTAGTTATGAAAACCTAGTTGATTTACCTTTCAAAATTCAAGAATAATGGAATAAACCCTAAGTAAATAGAAGGAACTAGGGTGGAATTCATTTACTGGAAGAATCTTGAAGTTCCACCACCGAAAACCCCTTCAAAATTGTGTTCCAAGGAAATTTGAGGGATCTTGGGAGACTTATACAGATTTTAAGGTAAAATGGGGGAAGAAAGGGGTGAGTTAGGTTTAATCTCAGAAGAGAAAACTAGGAATAAATAAATATTTTTTTTGACTTGGACATTGTGCACAGTTTGGCCTCACAGTTTTGTAAACCTTTTCACTAAACCATGCGGCATGTTCTAGCCAACCAAAACATAACGATATTGTTCAAAATTCAAGGTAATTGAAGGGGGTCCAATGGGAAATGATAGTCCAATAATATAAATTGAAAATTAACATAAAATAGGGACATGGATGTGATAATTCTCCCAACCTTGAAAACATTCCGCCTCAAAAAGTCAACCTGAAGATTCATTGAAAAACAAGAATGGGTACTCTTGATCCACCCATGACTTCAATTCCCATGTATCATGTGAATCATTCTCATACTTCCAAAGGACCCAGACTAGTGGAGTAGAATTACCCCAAAGCACCTTTTCTTGGGAATCAACTATTCGCACTGGCCGCTCAAACACTGATAAATCAGGCTCTATCTCCAACTCTTCCCAATTCAACACATGGGGATGATCCAAATTGTACTTCTCAAATTGGGAGATATGTAATACATCATGAATAGATGTCAACTGATAGGGAAAATCTAACTCAAATGATACCTTTCCAATGTGCCCGGTGATCTGAAAAAGTTTGAGATACCTTGGTGTTAGCTTTCCATGTTTTCCCAAACGATAATGACCCAAACAAAGGGCATGATTCAAGAATACCTGATCACCCATATAGAACTCAAGGTCTGAATGCCTCTAGTAATCATAATATTTTTGGAGACTCTGAGCTTTCAATAAATGCTACCAGATTAGCTTCACCTTCTTAGATGTCTCTTGCACAAGGCATGTCCCCAATAGTGAGGTCTCACCTACTTCATCCCAACATAGGGGGGATGACATGGATAACCATAGAGTTCTTCAAAAGGATCCATTAGAATATAGGATTGATAAATATTATTATATGAAAATTTTACCAATATCAAATGGTTATCACATGATCCTTTAAAATCCAAAACACATGCACGAAACATGTCCTCCAGAATCTAATTTTTCTGCTCCATCTGTCTATTCATTTGAGGATGGTAGGTCATTATCATCTTAATTTGGGACCCCAAATCCTTCTGAATGCCTTCCCAAAACCAATTGTTATCATGGGGATCTCTATTTTAGAAAACTACTGAGAGAACACCATGAAGCCTTACCACCTCCTAAATATACAATCGGACCAGCTCATCCACTTTAGCTATATCTCTGATCAGAATGAAGTGGGATAATTTGTTCATATGATCAAACATACCCAAATAGCATTCTTACCCAAAGGTTTATGAGGTAAGACAACAATTAAATCCATGGTGACCTCATCCCGCTTCTTGGTAGGAATGGGTAATGGATGAAGAAAACTATAAGGATTTTATTCTCTTCTTTCACCTGTTGACATGTATAACACCTCGATAAAAAAACATCAATATAATTCATCATACCTAGCCAAATGAACTACCAAAAAAAATATAATTCATTTCGGTAGCCACGGGATGAACGGACCATTGATATTTGTGGCTATCCTACATCACCACCTTCCTCGGAGATAACAGCACCACCAAACGGCCCTTTAATCACAAGATTCTCTCAAGAGATGAAGAATAATCAGAAGACATATCCCCACCATGAAATAATTGAATCAACTACTAACATAGATCATCATTGGGCTTCTCAAAACGAATAAACTCTAAAATAGAAGGAGTGAACTGGACGCTCACTAGTAACGCACCTCTGTTGTGCTCCTTGGTATCTAAGTGCATCTGGGAAAAGATCCCCATTAGAGTTCACTCATCAGAGGACTTCCTCAAAGTCTGCACTGGTACTTTCCTACTCAATAAATCATCCACCACATTACCCATTCCCGGAGTATAGACGATATAAAATTTGAACAACTTCAAATACTTGATCTAATGGTGCTACCTCAGATTATGATCCTTTTGTGAGAACATGTACGCTAAGCTCTTGTGATTAGAGTAGACCACAAACTTCTCCCCAAAGAAGTAGTAAATCCAATTATTCAAATCATGAATCACCGATTCCAACTCCAAATCAAGATTGGGGTAATTATTTACATTTGGTCATATTTTTCAAGAGCCATACACCACCACATGATCACCTTTCATAATAATCCACCTGAGACACATACTTGAATCATCCCAATAAACCATGTATCCCTTTCTAGATTCGGGAAAGATCAACACGGGGGGTGGTTGTCAACCACTTCTTCAAATCCTCAATGGATTCCTAACATTATATTCCCCATTAAAACTTCACCCCTTTTTGGGTGAGTTCATTAATGGGAAAAGAAAGCCAAGACA
Source organism: Viscum album (assembly GCA_963277665.1). Taxonomy (NCBI): domain Eukaryota; kingdom Viridiplantae; phylum Streptophyta; class Magnoliopsida; order Santalales; family Viscaceae; genus Viscum; species Viscum album. The sequence goes on from OY728121.1 coordinate 2,066,607,093, forward strand.
AATCTCGAACAAACATCAGTAGTAACCGGCTAGGCCAAGGAAACTCCTGATCTAGAACACATTCTTCATCATCTCCAATGAAATAACTGTACTGATGTCCTCAGGGTCTACTAAACCACCTATTTTTAGATAACATGTCCCATAAACTTCACCTCCCCGATCTAGAATGTTCACCTGGACAACTTTTTATAAAGGCGATGATCCCATAGAGTTCCCAACATGATCCAGAAATGATTCTCATGAAATTACTCAAATCCATAGTAAACTAGGATGTCATCCATGAACACCATGAATAAAGAGTCTATATACTAGTAGAACACCCTATTCATGAGTTCTATAAAGACCTCTAGATAATTGGTCAATCTGAAGGACATGAACAAGTACTAAAAGTGGCCATACTTACTTCAGAAAGCGATCTTCGGGATATTTGCCTCTCTCACCCTAATTTTGTGGTATCCCAAACACAAGTATATCATAAAACTGCACTTTTCTCCATTCAACTAATCAAACAAGTAATCTATTCGAGGAAAATGATGTTTTTTATGGTTACCATATTCAGCTTTTGATAATCAATGAAAAACTAGAGGGACCTTTCTACATTCTTCACGAAAGGAATAGGAGTGTCCCAAGGAGAGATGCTCGGTCGAATGAATCCTTTGGATTCCAAATAGTCCATCTATATCTTCAATTCACTCAACTTGGTGGGGCCCATGAAATATGAGGGAAGAGATATCTGATGTGTTTCTCAGGACAAATCAATCAAGAAATCCATGTCCTCCTCTAGGGGAAATCCTAAAAAAATCATCTGGAAATACCTTCAAAAACTCATCCACTTCATGAGGTAATCCACCCTCAGAAGAATGACCATATCCCTCTAGTGAAAGTTATGATAAATACATGACAATATTCCCCAACTATAGGAGCGGAGGTCCTGTATGACCCAACTAAGGAACCCATTCCTGGAGAAAAACCTTAGGACACCCATCAGGGGCCATGAAATTCACCCACCGCCTGTAACAATAAATATGTGCTTGAAGGTGAAATAACCAATCCATGTTATGGATTATATCGAAAAGATTTGTATCCTAGACTAGGAGGTCCCACTCTAACCCAACCACTGACGTGGAAAGCACACATGACGGGAACCTAAGACCTTGCTCCTTATTCTAACACAATGGAATCACAAACTCCATCACTAAAGACAACAACTTGGTTCAAAAATTTAGTAGGTTCAAGAAATGGGAAGAGATAAAAGAAATATAAGCAGCAGTATCAAAGATAATAATAGTTATAGAAGATGAAATAAAGATGGTACCTAGAACAGTCGAAGGTCCTACATCTGATCCTGCTAGTGCCTGATCCACAGTAATAAGATGCTTAGTCTCTACTTGAAAATGGCCACTCACCTATGGCTCTACCTTAAATTGGATCTACCCAAAAGATGATCTGGCCCTGCCACCGCAACCACAAAACCAAGATCCCACTATTCTAGATGAATCTAGCTAAACTGACAATCCCTTAGAAGCCAATGATCCTACCCCACTTTGTAGTGAACTCATCACCTTGCAAAAGCACTACAAGTTCTCCATGTCTCTACACTGATAATAAGGCCTTAGAGGATATGTACATGGAGTTCGGGTGTTCCCTGGACTCCCACACGGGTGTCACATTAGGGACCTTGCATCTGAATCCAAAGATGAGAACTGCCTGGGAGGATGGCCTGAACTACCAACTCCCTTCTTCTCCTACTCCTTATGCTTCCTTTTCTTCCCAGATGAACTACTACTACCCATCATTGATACTAACCCTGTGAAACCAGACCTTCCCTTTCAATCATTATCTTCAATAAAAACCCTTTCAACCACCTTTACATAGGTCTTAAACTTAAAAAAATAATAACGGAGAATAGATCTGTGGTCGGAATCCCTTTTCAAGTCTCTAATCCTTTTCCAGTTCATTAGACACTATCTCAGGGGCATATCAGACTATCTTGAAATAGCGGTTGTCATACTCTATCACCTACTGGTCCCCATGGATGAGATCTATAAACTCTTGGGATCTTGAATAGGCTAAGACCTTAGGATAGTACTAGTCATTGAAGACATCCTTAAAGTCCTTATAGCTCATCCTCTCATACATCCCAGCTTGAAGCAGTAATTCCCACCACTTGTTTTTAAGACATTCTAGTATAAATGAGGCACATTTCACCCTGATCTCCATAGGTGTGTCAAAGAACTCGAATAGGAATTCAATCTTCTCAATTTAATCCTCTATTTCAAGAGGCTTTATACTACCTCAAAAAGTAGGAGGCTTGTTCTTCAGAAACTCTTGGGCAATGTCCTTCCTGGTACTAGGTTTATCATTCTAACTATAGAAGGAGCAGGACCCACTCCATTTCCCATCACCTAGATATCCTAAACCATAACTTCTACCAAACCTCTGATCAATCGGTGAGGGAGAACTATCTTTGGTTTCCTCCCATGGATGCATGGTAGCTTTTCGGGGAGGTATGTTGGTATAAAAGGAAACAGTCAAAAGAGAAAACATTAGTACAAAAATTTTGAAAAAAAATCAGAAATAACATCTAATATAAATAAATCAAATGCATCTCAATAATAAAATAAACAGATACTTCACTCCCACCAAATGTCCACGTGCAGTCTGCAGCCCGTACATCTCATTTTGGAAGTGAATTCAAACAAAAAATCAAACAATCAAAGGAGACTCAAGTTCTATCACGAGAGGTATGGGCTAGGAACCCTGCTCAAAACTACAACTAAAATACTTGATAGTCCTACCTTCTATCTAACTACACTCATCACAAATAATACGACCCAAAGAGCTTAACCATCTTATGATACCGTTTTTCATGAACCTGATCTGGTCACCATCCAAACCAGTGCTTGACCTAGTTTATGGAATAACCTGAAGTTCGTTCCCAATCCCCATGATCTAGAACAAGTGATCGGGTATCACAAATAATGGTTTGTGAATGATTTACCTGAGTTTAGAATCATTAAACAACTAAAATTAATAAATAAACCGAATCTGAAAATTTAATTCAAACAAGACTTTAATAACATTTAATATTGAAATAAAGAGTTTTAAACCAAACCCCAAGTGGGTCACAACTAAAAAGGACTATAAATTATGACTCAAGAACTACCACATAGTAATGGTACATCACCCCCAAACCATCTCCACAATACTGCACCAATAAAATAATCTAACAACCTGAACCTCCATCTCTAAGGACTCTAACCGTACTTGTGTCAAACATTATCAATTATACTTACACCCAAAGGTGTAAGTAGGTGTGAGACTAATACCAATAGTATGCAACCCAAAAATATTCCATGTGATAAACATTTTAAGAAAAAAATATTTCCATTTTTATATAATCAAGAAATGCTAGAACAATTTCCAAGAGGTGCAACTTTAATTGAAAATAGATTTCAAGAGGGAAATTTGGAAGAATGTACACATTTAAATAAATCATACATGATACTAAATTTTCCAAAAGAAACACACCATATGCTGATAGTATGTACAATATTTCCAATGAGAACTAGTCATGGGAACACCACTAGGCACTAGCTATTTGTGGAGAACTAGGTACATCTTATCTCAGTGTAAAAATGTCAATAACCAATAACCTTCTCAAGCACGATCCACTATGAGGGGAAACCCCAATGGCCTAGTGGTCCCCAAAAATCATCAAAGTTTAGTTAGTGGTTTCATCATCAAGCTTTCAATGTGAAATAGGGATGATACCACAATTGGATCACTAGAAAAGTAGTCCTAACCCTCCCACCTAGATACTAGGGATTCCCTCTTTGTGCTCAAACAGGTTCCACATGTTATATAAATACCAATTTCCCATTAGAGTACCATTTTCACATAAAAATAACATTTCTAAGTCATACACACCCCAAATAGTACACAAACATGTTCTGTTCCCTAAATATAATTTAGTTTACGCAAGAAGGTTTCAAAAAACAATTTCAAGATGTAAGACAATGGATTGAACAGAAAATCCATTCAAAATCCTTTATTAAGTCCCAAATCCCAACAATACCACACCAAAAAATATTTTGTATTTTTAACAACATTTAATAAACCAATTCAATGACCCATAAAAACCCACAAAAACACAACATGTAATACACATGAAAAACACTCATTTTTATACAAAAATGATTCTTTAAAATCATCCACATAATCAATGCTGCCAAAAATGGTTTTCTCACTAAATACAATGGAATAGGAACATGAAAAATAGGTCAATAAAGCAAAAAAAATTAATCAAAGAATGTATACACATGTAATCACCTACTTTAGACATCAAAAACCCGAAATCATTGTGAAAAGATTCAACCGCACCACTGCCGCACCATAAGGGGATGAAAACGAACCCACATCCACAATATTGGACTACGAAACACAAAATTAAACCATAGGTATAAAACCCGATTCTCTAGAAATTTGGAACTTCAAGGAGGGAAGAAATCCAAAGGAAATGGAAGGAATAATAGTGGAATTCACTTACTTGAAGAATCTTGAAGTTCCACCACCAAAAACCCCTTTAGAATGGGTTCTAAGGGAGATTGAGGGAGCTTCGAAGCCTTTAATGGTTGTTAGGGTCAAATGGGCGAAGAAAGGGGTGAGTTATGTTTCATCCTGGAATTGAAAATTTGGAATTACAAATGATTTTTATGACCGGGACACTGTGTATGGTTTGTCTGCACAGTTTAGAAAACTATGAAGCATGTTTAACCCACCAAAAACTTATCCATTTTCTTCAAAATTCATGGTGGGTCAAGGGGGAAACTAGGGGGAAATATACTCCAAGAATAGAATATTAAAAATAATAGATAATATGGACATTAATGTGACACAAACAAATAATCTCCAGGCCCCCCTGTCAAGGAGTTTTTTAGATTTTAGGGATAATAAAATAAGAATATAAACAAATGATCGCCTTAAATTGATCATACCAAAATTCTATTTAATTTATTAAAATATTTTAGACCATAAAGGTTTAAAAACAATATCAAAAATATTATATTTATTTTTGATAAAATTGATAATAATATCTCCTCTATTTGTGTGGCCCTAGAGGAAGTGATGTCTTATATATATATTTTTATAACATAATGAATTATTTGGGTTATTTGATAAACAAATAGCACTTTTTCTATCATAAATAATAATATTTTTACTAAAAATAAACCCAAAATCATTGATTGTGGGTTTAATCCATAACTATTGAGTGAAATAAATTAAAATTACCTCATATTCTACTTCTTTAGTGGAAAGTGTAACTAAATGTTTCTTTTATCTAAACTAAGAGACTAAATCTTCACCAAGATAGTGATACGATCCAGAAGTTTTCTTCCAATTCTTTATAAAACCATTAAAATAATAATCCTAATAACAAAAAAGGGTAAACTCATATACAAAATAATAAAAAATTCCATGTTTTAAAGTTCCATTAATATAACAAAAGATTATTTTAACTTCTTTAAGATAGGAATATTTTGGGTTAGCTTGTAAAATCACAAAAAAAAATTACATAGAAAATGTATTTTCTAATTGAATATTAATAAGGTGGAGTAATCTTATGATCCTCACTCTCACCAATTTTTTAACAAATTATTTCTAGGATTTATTGAGATTTGGTTTACATATTGTACTTTAATGATTACTAATACATGAGTATTGTAAAAAAAAGTGTTAAGTAAATTTATAATAAACTTGTACTACATTAGGATATTTTTTTTAGTCTGTATGAAATTTTGAATCCAAGTTAGTAAATATTTTTATTGATCATACTCACTTAAAATTATGCTTTTATATTTTCTGAAAAACAATATTCATGTATCTTTTATGTTAAATTGAAAATAATGTCACTGACATATATTTTCTCTATGATGGTTTCATTAAAAAATATATTTAAAAAAAAATATAATGATAGTATATTAAATTAGGAAATATATTTTTATTTAATAATATAGAAAATTCCTCATACTGAAATCATAGTAAAATTTTAAGTCCATAGAGTTCTTTGGTAAATTTAAACACATGTTCAAGAAAATTAATATCTTCAAACCCAAGGGGTTGTTAAACAAATTCTTCCTAAAAATAACCATTATGTAATTCACCCTCTATAAAAATTTTAAATACATTAGTGTTTAGATGAGCTATGAATTCTCATAGAATAAGGATGCATTTGACACAAGTTACTAGTGAAAATATTCATCATTGTCTTTTCCATATTATATATTATAACCCATAGAAACTAGTTTGGACTTATTATAAGATATTTTACCATTGTCACAATATTTATTTCTTAAGACCTATTTTATTCCTATAAAAGGATTATCAATTATATATTCATCTAATGTTTAAACCTTCTTCTATTTAAATTTATTAATCTCTTCTTATAAATAAATTATCTAATTTTCATCACCTAAGGAATCATTTTCCATTTTATGTTCATAATGAGACAAAAATATGGGATACTCACTTTCATTTGTTAAGTAAATTATGGTTCCAACTGGTAGATCTACGTCACCAATGATATTATCATTGGGATATTTCCATAAGATATGCTAGTTTCTATGTAAAAAAAGAATGTTGATTCTCATCTACTAGCTGGATTTCTTCTGTTATAATGGTATCTTGTAAGATAACTTCCAATGGACAATGTTCTTCTTTTGGAAGTTAGATGGGATGGTTTTAATAAACAAAATTCATATTTTTCTCATAATCCATACATTTTAACATCACATAAGGATTGGAACCATCGACCATAACATGAAAAACTTATTTAATGAAATATTTACATATATGGAAAAATGATAAGTCTTACTAGTTGTTTAGTAACAAGTAAAAATACCTTCCTTATACTTAAAATAAACTTTTGGGTAAATTTTTCTTACTATTCAATATGAATATTTTACATCAGATATATTTTAAGAAATCATGTATTGGCTTCCTAAAATTCAAAAATTCATAATATGTTTCATTTTAAATAAAGATATATGGAAAATTATTTATAATTTAATCTAATATAATTCTTTTTTCTACCCAAGAATACATAATAACATTATGTTTACATAATAGAGTTTGTCAAATTATTTTATGGGTTTTATAACTCCTTTCAACTAAACTAATCTGTTGTGGAGTTTTTGGTGCTTTGAAATTATGTGTAATCCTGTATTCATAATAAAAAGTTTCAAAAAAATAATTTAAATATTTTCCATTATGATCACTATGGATATTGAAAACTTTTAGGTTTTTCAAATTTTGACCACAAGAATACAACCTTTTAAAAAACCTGAGTGATTTCAGATTAATATTAATAAAATAAACCCATGCATACCCAGTATAATCAGCATCTAATACACACTCATAATATTATCATTTGATATTTATTGTTTATATAGGACCAAAAATATCCATTTTCCCTGATTGTTAACGTTTGGGAGTTTTGATTTATTAATAATGTTTAAATATTGACTTCTATTTCTTACTATATTAGCATGGGCCACACACACTAGAAGAGTTAAACATAATTTATTGTAAATCATTCATTCTATCTATAATAGAATTTTTTCTATGTTTTGTACATTTAAATATAATAACCTTACATTACAAATCTAATACATATCCTCAACTATACTAAGGAGTTGTATGATCTTGAAACTATGGAGTTCTATGTCAATAGTATATGCATTACCACTATTATCGGTAGACAAACAATGAACTCCCTCCTAAAATGCGATGGTACATTTATCATTCCCAGAGTTCATAGAGTAATTTTAATCATATAATTGACTTATACTGATAATTTTATTCTTAATACCTAAAACATAAACTAAAATATAAATTAATGTTTTACTATGAAATGAAACACCATTGGGGAAAACTATTTTTCTTTACGTATTATCTCAAAATATATCATGCCCATCTAATAATTTTTATAATTATAAAAATATTGAATGATTTCATGTCTTATTCAAGGAACACCAATTTTCATCTATGTATCCCAACTATTGGTTCTCATACATTTCTCCTAAAACTGACGGAGCTCAAAATTCAGTACCCAAATATTATTTGGTCCAAGAATGTTAGAAAAAAGAACTTTTAGAACCAATATCAATCCAAAAGTTATATGTTTAATACATATAGATTATATAGAAATTTATGGTTTATAACTTATACACTATTGAACCTTATTCAAGGGATATTTTTTTCTATAATGATATCTCCACTGAAAATCATTACATAGGTTTATAAGGATATAAATAAATTTTATAGGACACTACAAAAAATTTCTTTCACTCTAAATGGTCTCCAAGTTATTTTTAGTGAGTGGAATTTTTCAAATACCTAAATAGTTATATATAAACAATCCATAAATAGTCTCTCTAACTATGTAGAAGAGTTTTCATTTTCTACAATATATCACTACACTCTATTTTGAATCTAAAGCTCCCTAAAAACATCAATACTTTATGAAACCTTATCCAAAGTCTCTATAAGATCCTTCTTTTCTCTAATAATACTATAATAATAATTCATCAATGTTCATCCATATTTTACACTTACACCAACTTTTAAAACAAATATGTTCCCTAGATATATCAAAAAAATTGTTATAATCCCTCAAAACTCCACCAAACACTACACAATGATTTATAATACTTCTAAACGCCAACATTAATGGTCCACCACAACCAAACCTAAATAAATTCCATTAAATATAAAAACTAATACACATAATTCTACCCTCCTTAAAAAAAATTTATTTATTAAATACTATGAACTATCCAATGAAATAAACAACCATAATAAGGTTGTTAAAAAAATTCCCCACCAACATGATTTCCCCAATAGAAGGTTACACATATGGTTGACCATAAAACCTATATCTCATAAATAACATTCATCAATAAAATCACCCCCATCAAGGATCTCTGTTACAACCAAATGGAATATAATTGTGTGAAACTATACACTAATTATATATTGTGCCTATTGATAAAAAACTCAATTAATTTCATTATATCATGATTCAACCCCATACTCCCCTAAATGCATCTTTATAGGGGAACTGAAACTAACATACCAAAGCATTTGATACCAAATATTACCCAAAGATCACTTTTAACATACACATTAACCTTATCATAAATATTTTCTCTAATATGATAATTTTTAAATGAATTCGAGACATATTCTAGAACCATGACATCATTTAACTCGAAAACCATATAGACAAAAACCCATGAGTCATCCAAAATCATTCATTATAATTCAATCCCTATAATAACATAGAGCCAAACATAACCATGGATCTTATCTTAATGAATATTAAAACTATTCATCCAACAAAAACTAATGTATTTATTTAAATATAATACCAAAATCATTTACATGATGACCGATCTTGAATATTCTCAATGAAAAATACTATAGAAATACTATGATACATTAATAAACCTAAACATATCATGATTTTTCCTTAGATCAATCTAAATCTAACAGCTATAATTTTATTAAATATCTTCACCTTCTATGCTTGACACTTTACACTTACTAAAGTGTCCAAACACATTCCCTGTCAATGAATCAACTATCTAACCAATCCCAAAAACATTTTCGTCATCCTAGAAAACCCATTCATGATTCTAATCCATTATTTTAATGGATGTTGTGAACCTAAATCTCATGTTTTTTTTTGAACTACCTAAGAATGTGAAATCAATGTTGTCCACTAGATTTATTTCATCATAAACTACTAGCTACTCGACATTATTCCATCAATAAACTAAAATATTAATAACCCATTTTACTTATTCTTTTCTAATTTTAACACCTATAAAAACACTCATATAATTCAATAATATATAATTTATCTGATAACATTCAATACTCATACCAAATCGTACCTATTATCCAGAAATCAATCCTCCCCCACTATAAATACTATCTCAATTTCATCCATTCTCATACTAAGAAAACCACTCATACACTAATTCATTAACTAACACATCCTGACAAATATCTCTATACCTATAATTAAGCACATAGTATAAAACTCACCTTTTACATAACATGAATAATGAAAATTTTCTATAATGTAATCCAATTATACTTTCAAGGAAATATAACAATAATGGACAAGAGAATTAGCCACTACCACACCCACAAACAGCCCTATAGAATTCCTAATTAATAAAAAATAACTTACCTAAATAGTAAGAAAATAAATAAATAAATAAACTTATCTATTCACAAAATAATACACAAAGGGTCCCTGAACCAAAAGTTTAATTATGTAACTAATAAGCTAAAATCATTTATCAAATTATCAATAATTTAACCCAATATCACATTGGTTAATATATCCCAAAAAACCTATCTATATTCCTTTGAGTGTCTGAATAAAATAAGTTAGGTTTTATAACAAATATATTCTTATTAAATTAATTTACTATGAAAAATTTGATATAATAAATATATAGAGAAATCCTTCTTCACCTTGGGATAATCCAAAAGAAACAAATATCTAATCTAAGTAAAAAACCCACTCTACCCCAATCTAATATTCTCTCTACTAAGTAAAACTATTTTTACGTATAAATAAACATTTTAAACATACATTTATACCATTTTATCATTATTTATCATCAATCATGTCATCCACATTCATAGAAAACCCACTTTTCAAAACATAATCACAATTATCTAAAAGAATTATTCAAGAACTTTTTCACAACATTTATAAAACATATCATTATTTAAAAAATACCATTTTAAAATATCCTTACCCATTTCAATGAATTAAAATTCCATAATTTTCTAAATAAATTCAATATAACAATGTTTTATTTTTAAAAAACATTTGAAATTACATTTTTATTCACAAAATACTGCATATCACAAACATTTTCAAAAAAATATATATTAAAAAAAATTTGTAAAAACAAAAAATGAATCTTTATAAATGAAAATAAAACCTCCATACATTCAATTATGTTTCATCATACCACCCCCAGTAAAGAAAAACCAAAATCCATATTAATTTAAAAATTGAATTTATTTTATATTTTCGAAATATATTTTTGGTGTAAATTATTTCAAAACTAAATTTTAATTTATCATCTATAAAGTTCAACATAACATAAAAACGCTGTTTTGAAAAAAATTATTTATGAACAAAAATTATTTGAAATATTTAAAATTATAAAATCATTTTTCGATAACTATAATAAAAATTAAATATATTATAAAAAAACCAACAGCATCAAGCATGTCTATTTCCTAAAGATGAATTCAAAAATTGAAATAATTTGGTCACCACTAAATGAATCATTTGAACATACATATGAAGTTCTTTTTCAATTTTAAAATATTAAATTCCTGTCACATTCTATAGAATCATAATATCAATAACTAATAATTGATACTGGTATTCAAGAAAACTTGTATTGAAATATATATTCAAATAAAAGGTACTAACTAAAAAACAAGTAAAGAGTAGATACCATGTACTTATAAAAAACTTATTTTCTCATATTTATCAAACTGAAAATGTAGTTGACATCCTAAATCAAATCGATTTCATTTTTGTATTTAAAATAAATGGTAATAACCAATCCTTTTCATAGTTTCAAATTCATTTATAGAAAAAAAAAGAAATTTACAATCACATTTATTCAAATATATTTTATGAAATCTCTATTATGGTACTACATGATACATGTGTCTCAAATCCTATCCCAATCCACCTCAATCTAGAAATCTCACATGTGAAAAATAAAATATATATACTAATTTGATGTCATTTGAACCATCACTTCCTCAAAAATCCCATGGAAATTATGTTTTACAATTAATTTGTTGAATAAGAATTTTTATAAGATACTCCCTAGTCCGAAAAATCCTATGGCCATTCCAACTAAACCCAAAAAGAAACAAAAGATGACCATTTGTTACAATAATATTGATTTTATCCACTCAAACCCATCCATAATATTAATTGAAATTATACTTTGTATTTGAAATCATTCTACAACCAGTAAAGGCTTTATAAATGAATAAAAATTCCCAATCATTGATTTTTATAGTGTAATATAAACTCACACAAGTCAATTATGTATAATTATGCAATATGTGTTGTGGAATAATGACTATAGATCATATAAACAAGTATAAGTACAATAATAATACAAATACTCCATAGTTAAAATTAAAACCTATATGGATAAAAAATCCCAAAACATTGAAAAAACATGTCCATGTATCCACTATACAACTTCATAAACTCAAAAAAATCAAATGAAACAGATATCCCCTTAACATATAAATCATAGATAAATAATTTGAATGTGTAAGAATATTCACATGAAAAACTCTATAGGATTTATATGATGACTTCCCTTATTCCACCATCCAGGTGAAAAAAATGTATCCCAACTATTTTTTATAAAATTATTTCTAAACATTACTAATTTAGAAAACAAAAAACTATGTTTAAATCATAATAGAAATATATTATTTTACATTAATAATAACGAATGGAATTATACCACTATTAGTTTAATTTCAATTTAATCACAAAAACCATTAAATATTGAACATATGGTTACTATAAACTAATCACACAACCATATATATTTTACTAACAACCCCATCAATGAATATTGATATCCAACCCAACCTCAAGGACCCCATACTAATATTGAGTTTCCAAACCAACCTCTCCTAACATGGCCAGATCCCTACACTCATGTAATATTTCCCAAACAAACTTCACCTAACCCAAAGAATTTTAGCACTCATTATTGTATCCCATCAGAACATTTCCTGAAACAAAAAGTCCCCTACACTCATGTATAGTTACCCAAATGAACTAAAATACACCAAATAAAGGCCCTAAAGTCAAGTGGAGATTACAAAGGAAAACATCACCAAACCACCCACGGCCCCCACACTTGAGTATAGTTTCCCAAAAAAGTAAACCCCCCCCCAAAATAATCCATAAAATTATATCTCTAAAATTTTAACGACAAGAAAAGCATAGTGTCATTAACTAAAATATTCACCAAGGAACAATAAACAATGTCATAACTATAAAATTCCAAAATTCTATATTTTTTTAGAAATACTCACACACCTGGAAAATCCAAAAAATATTTTCACTTAAATCCATATGCACCAACATAATGATTAGAAATATAAAAAGTGAATTTAAAAATCATATTAAAATTAATTTAAATTATTTATTTAAAATATAACATGAAATCCAATAATATTTTTCACATATTAGCGACTATAAGAAGCTACCTACTTGATATTGATTCCCAACATTGATCACCACCAAAACTAATGCCCACTAATTTGATTAAATACCAAACAAATAAAATCCAATATTTATTCTCCATTAACCTACAAAAAATATTATATATCAACAAATAATGAAGAAATAATTAATAAGTTATGTAGCAGTGCATATTTATGATACAAAGGTAATAATACACCTTATTTAAAAATAATCTATCATCCCAATGATACAAAATAAGTTTATCAACCTTATTTCCCATTACAACATCAAAATCCCCAGAATTATGGTTCCTTGAGAGGGGAGGATGTGAATGGGATAAGAAATAGAGGTTTCCTTCCATTAAATTAGAGACTTCATGTAACAACCCTAGACCTAGCAGCCCAAAGATGGTGGTCATTTTATTACAATGCAATAGATACAACAGATCACATTACCAAGTATTGATTGGTTATTTAGTATTAAAGAAACTAGATACATACATGGATCCCTTATTACATTAGTAATTAAAAAAGAACATAACAAAAAATAAACTTCTTCTTGTCACTTATTCAAAGATATGATCTTCACAACCTAGGGATGGAAAATAAATAAAATAGTGAGCTCAATACTCATTAAGGGTGATATAAAACTATCATGACCTGTCCTCTGGGGCCCATGCTGTGACTACCCCAAGTCTATCTCCTGAAGTCTAGGGGATCACGACTAGAATAGAAGGCATTATCCTGTAAGTGGGAGGTATTAGCTGAGTATTTGTATACACGCACACTCAAAACCCCATACCACAATGATGAAAAAGAAAACACGCATGACATTAAGATAACCATTGAGAGTAAAATAGTACAATATGAAAGTAAAGGGTCCAGAATACAACCCCAACAAAGACAAGCAGAAAATAAGAATGTACAAAGTTCTCTATAAATCCATCTGTAGAAAATCCTACTTAATGGGTAGGTGTAGAGTTGTTGTCGGAAGATATAGAAGTACGCCTCGCCTATCTGACCTCACTGGGCACCTCCTGGTCCTAGACCACCAAGGTATCTGTCGAAGCATTTATCATCTTCACAAGTCATGACATGAGGGGTTAAAGCCTGTATAAGGTTGAGTAACACAATACTTAGTTGAGACTGCAAACCACAAGGAAAGACCACAAAAGAAAAGTTCACATGAAGCAGTGGACAACTCACACAGGTATAACCTAAATTATGGAAAGAAAGATTCTTAACCATAAAGCTAGATCATCTTGTACCACTGAGGGACTAATCCTTGATGAGTCACTAAGGTATGCCCATCTATTGGTCCACTAAGGTCCACTTGATAACCCATCATCATTCGGACCACTTAGATCCACTCGGATACTACTCATATTTCTAGCCACTGAGGTCCACGTGGCTACTTCTCGTCTATTGTGCCACTTAGGTCCAATCAGCTTCTCATCTGGTGTTCCACTAAGTTCTGCTCGACTACTCATCTTTCAGGACACTGAGGTCTACTTGGATACTTGTCTTCAGGGCCACTGAGGTTCGTTAGGCTACTCGTCTGTGATCCAATGAGCTCTACTCGTCTACTCATCTATCGAGACACTGCGGTATGCTCAACTACTTGTCTTTTGATCCAATAAGGAATTTTCAGCAACTTATCAGGCAGCCCGCTCAAGTCTGCTCGGCTACTCATATATCAAGCCACTGAGGTTCTCTCGACTACTCATCACTTTATTCTCATCACAGCTAGCCTTAGGATTTCTTCTCAAAGCTTGCTTGATTCTAGTAGAATATAACCCTCAAGCCATTAGTTGTATCTCAGTCTCCATGGAAACTCACTCAAATTATGTCAAAAGGACCACCTTGTCTTGAGGGTTTCTATGCCAAAAATAGATCATCAATCAAACATATGTTTTTGAAGTTATGTATGTTTTACTAAAAAGGGGATGGTCAGGTCCGGGTCTTGGTCCGACCCTACTCGCTAGGCCTGACCCGACTCGGCCTGGGGGTCCACTAACCCGACCCAAGTCTGACGAAACCTGGTTCTGACCCAACGTGGTCTACTAGGCCTGGCCCAGACTGGCTGGGGGGGCGGGTCCAGCCCGTTGGGCCATGAGTCCGGCCCACTTCGGCAGCCCAGTCCACTTCGGTGACCCAACATGATGGGCGGCCCAACCCACTATGAGCGGGCCATCTTGTCACGCCTGGATGCGGAAGCAGTCATCACGTCTACTCCAAGTCAACATAGTGGGTTTACCGCATGATCGCAACATGGGTCGCTATGGGGCCCTCCTATGGTTTTCATGTGGGACAGCGGTCCTTCGGCAGCCACCACTAGAGACCCCACCACCAGCAGTTGCTGGCATCCCTTGTCAACCACCCCACGGATGATGTCGTGGGGACCTCGACCATCGTGGTGTGCTGCCTCCTACACGTAGCTGTTGGTGGTTCCTTCCGAGGGCTACCGAGCATTCTTTGATGGTTCGTTCTCTAATATGTGAACGCTTTCGGGGTCCTTGGATTTTCATTGTCCCTACTTTAGTTTCAATGTATCATTTTCATTGATCTTGGGGTTCCGTCACGATGAAGACAAGAACACCAACAATGGAGGGATCTGGACTTATTCGTATCACCCTGATTCCTTTGCATTAGAATAAAAGGGAGATGATTAACACTAAGTTCCAATCCCGTCAAGCCCATGATAAATAAATCCACACCAAAAGAAAAAAAGTCCCATGGATCAACATGTTGGTGAGTTGATATGCATTCATTATTTTAGAAAGAAAGAGTGGGAAACAATTTCCCAAAGAACAAACCCCTACCTCAAGGCTGGATCGTTCGTTGGTGAAGAAAGCACCACATTCATCCATCGTTTCTTGATTCACAGCATTCCATTATTTTTGGTGATGCTTTAGAGGATAGAATAATTCATGAAGGATAGTGCTCATCATCATGGGTGATTCATCAATCTTTGCTCACCAACAGAAAATCTCCATGTTCAGAGAAACGTGATTGGGCCCACAATCTTGTATTCAATTAACCCATTAAATGGGGAAAAATGTTTCATAATTTCTGTTACATTGCATTGAAATTCAAAATAAAAATAAAATAAACTAAAATTTTATGGTTTTTTTCCTTAATAAAATTATTCTATTAATCTTTCTTAAAAGTCTGAAAATTAATTTTTCCCCTTGACCTGCATCAGTCATGGTTAAGCCCATTCTTAGGTAAGGTCTTCATTCTGGACACAACTGTGCCCTATTATTTTTAATCTAGGAACCCATTTAGAAGTTTCCAAAACAACTCATGTACACTATTTTAAATAAAAAATAAAGATGATCAAACACTTATTCCGGGATCACCGGGCCTCAGAATCAAGTGTCTTATGAGCACCTGGTTTCAAAATAATCCCCTCTAATTTAAAAAATTATATATGGAATTCCAAGACATTACATTACCCCCAAAATTAGGTCTTTATTTCCTCATATTCCAAAACAAGGTCTAAACAAACAAATTGGGGTACTGAGCATAGATCTGAGCCTCCCACTCCCATGTTATCCCTTAGAGATTATTGTGATGCCACCTAATGTGTACTAAATGAATTGATCATCCACAAAGGACCTGCTCCTATCGATCCTCAGTATCTACTAGAAACTCTGCAAATATTTCCCCATCGTCAATGTCTAACTCTCCCCAGTCAATGACGTATGATGGATCATCCACGTATCTCCTCAGCTATGATATGTGGAAGACCTTATGAACCTAGTGATATGTGGGTTAAATCTATGTGGTATGAAACCTCTATAACACTACTTGTAATCTGAAAAGGGATGATAAATCTTAGAGATAGCTTGTCACCCCGGCCAAATCTCTGCAATCCTCATCAGAGTGAGACCAAGAGGAACACATGGTCTACCTCCTCAAACTCCAAGGGCCTATGTAACCTATTAGTTTAATATTTATGTTTGATCTGTACAGTCCTCATATTCTCCTCAATGACC
Organism: Viscum album; assembly: GCA_963277665.1. Lineage (NCBI taxonomy): Eukaryota > Viridiplantae > Streptophyta > Magnoliopsida > Santalales > Viscaceae > Viscum > Viscum album. The sequence goes on from OY728121.1 coordinate 2,066,624,429, forward strand.
TATACCTTCTCAGTGGTATCTCGTACCAACTCTAGACCCCGGAGTGCTGACTCTCCTAGGTTTGTCCAGCATAACAGTGATCTTTATGGTTACCCATATTGTGCCTCGAACAGTGTCATACTAATGGTGGAGTGGTATCTATTGTTGTACACAAACTCTATCAGTGGTTATTGATCCTCAAAACTATGACCAAAGCCCAAGATATAAGCATGAAGTATGTCCTCTAAAACCTAGATACACTTCTCTATTCGATCATCTGTCTGAGGGTGGAAAGTTGTGTTCAAGCAAAGATGAGTCTCGAACACCTCTTTCAATCCCTTCCACAACCAGGATGTAAAGTGTGTGTCTCATTCTGAGACTATCATTGATAGGAACCAATGGATTCGATCTATCTCCATCATGTAGAGGCATCCCAATACCTCTATTTAACCATGTTCCAAGATGGGTTGGAAGTCAGCCGAATTGGTGAGCCGGTCAACAATCACAAAGATGGTATCATTTCCCCTGGTTGTATGGGGTAAACTTATCACGAGGTCCATTGAGATACCATCCCACTTACACTCTAGCACCTAAAGTGGCTATGTCAAACATGTAGGAACTAGATGCTCCACCTTCACTTACAAACAAGTGAGGCATCGAGAAACGAACTCTTCCACTGCCTTCTTCATCCTCAGCCACCAATATTAACTTCGGAGGTCCTGGTACATCTTCTCTACTCCTAGATGTACCTCCAAAGGGGAGGTGTGTAACTTCCTCAAAACCTCCTCACATTATGTCATTGGAACAACGGTGTGTCCTTTGAAAAGAATGATGTGCTCTATGCCTATCAAATATCTATCAGGAGCTTCTCCTGAGGATAACTGAGAATGTCGGGCCTCGCATTCAACATTCACAAGTTGTGCCTCCCTAAATATCCGTAAGAGTGGGGAAGTAATAGTCATTGACTGAATATAATCTACTCCATCTTCATCCATGAAGGATATATACATAACAGCTAACTACTTTGATGCCTCACTCAGCAACTACAAATTGGATCTCTTATTAAGCGCGTCCACTACCACACTCCCATTTTCAGGAGTATAGACCATATCTAATCATAGTCCGAGATGAAATCTATCCATCACCACTACCTAATGTTTAGGTCCTTTTGGGAGAAGATATAACTAAGACTTTTGGGATCTGATTAAACGGTAAACCACTCACCCATAAAGTAGTTCCACCAAATCTTCAAAGAAGATACCACTGCTGCTACCTCCAGGTCAGGGGTCACGTAGTTCTACTCATACTACCTCAACTTCCATGAACCATATGTGATCACTTCATTATCATACATCATGACACAATCCATTCTGAACCCTGAGGTGTCATAGAAAACAACATACCCAACTCTCTACTCTGGTAGTCTCAATATGGGGGCACTCGTCGGTCTCTTCCTTATCTCCTGGAAACTCTGTAGGCAGTTCTTCTTCCACCTGAAGAGTTTCCCCTTCCATGTCAAAGAGGATAAGGGTGTTGCCGCCCTGTAAAATTCAGGCATGAACATTTGGTAGAACCCAAAGAAACCCAAAAAACTTCATACCTAATTCATGCTTGTGGGTGACTCCTAAGGAAGCAATGCTTCTATCTTTACTGGATTCACTTCAACTCCAGCCTCTAAAATTAAATTTCTAAGGATGTGGAAATCCCAAATCCATAACTGACACTTTGATATCTTCCCATAAATCTAGTTCTCTTGGAGTGTTTCTAGGACTATCTACAGGTGTGTAGCGTGATCGTCCTCAGACACCGAGTACACCAGGATTTCATCAATGAAGATCACAACGCACCAATCAAGGTATGTTTAGAAGATCATGTTCATGTGTCTCATGAACTATGCTGGAGAATTTTTCACACCAAAAGGCATCACCAAGAACTCAGAGTGTTTATATCGACATCTAAAGGTTGTCTTCGGTACATCCTCATCCCCTACACAATATTGGTGATATCTTAATCTGATGTCAATCTTCGATAACCATCTCACTCCCTTCAGCTAATTGAAGAGGTCCGTAATCCTCAAAAATATATACATGTTATTCATAGTCACCTGATTCAGGAATTTAAAATCCACACACAACCTCAAACTTCTATCTACCTTATTGGACAAAAAACTGGGTATTCCTATATGGAGATGCTAAATCTCACGAATCCCTTCTCCTACAAATCCTCCAGTTGTACCCTCAACTCATGAAACTCTATGGGAGACATCTGATATGTTGGTGTGGATATCGATGTCGTATTAGGGTACAGATCAATGCAGAATTCTACCTCTCTATGAGGAGGTAATATTGGAACATCCTCAGGAAAGATGTCTTCGTACTGGTTCACTAGTATAGTAATGTGAGGACTCTACTCGTCCACCTCACTGAGGGTGAGGCTAGCCAACCAGTGAGTGATCAGCTACACCCTCCTCTAAGAAAGTTGGTCATGTGCTGTAAAAGATCCCTTCTCACTAGTGAATGAAATCCTAGTCCCATCCTTGTGGGAACACCGCACTCTATGTCTAAAGTAGTCGATATGAGAATGAATGGTGGATAACACATCCAGACCCAGGATGTCATCGTAAGGCTTCTATGCTGCTACTAGGAGAAGCCAATTGAAGCTCTCACCTCCCAGAGTAATCTCAAACTACAGGCACTGATTTTTAATCATCAAATCCACTCATATAAGAGTTTCTAAAAGTAAGGATCGAGCCAACTGCTTCACCGGAATCTCCATGCCCTAAAAAAGGTTCATGGTAAAGAAATGGTGACTAGAACCTGTGTCTATAAGAACTGCAACTAAGGTGGAGAAGACACAGATCATACCTATAATCATCTATGGAGTTCCATGGTTGTAGGAATCCATTTCCTATAGATAGCCTCACCCATGTCCACCAGCTCTCAGAGCCTGTGGTGGACCACCTGGAGGTGGTGGTGGTAGCACATCGAACATCCATCCACTGCCTGCTTTTCTGCGGGCTCCCCTGACATGCCTTATGCACTTCAGACCACCTCACTTGAACCTCTACCTCGGTGGTCCCTCGACTATCTATCGGTCATCTTTGTGGCACGTCGGGAAATCACGAGCCATGTTCCCTTACCCGCTGCATGAGTAGCACACTCTTCCCCTCTAGTGACTCCCTCCTCCTTGGGGGTCTTGTACCATCGATCCTGCATCATGGGGTTGTCCCCATGAATACATGACCTTAATGGTCCCCCCATGTTTATTTCCTTCTACCCATAGGTGAAGACTCAACCACCCAGGGTCTACCGGTAGCTCCTACTACTGGCGCATACTCCTCTAGGAAGCTCTCAACTAGTAGGGATCACTACAGCACCCCTGCCTGAGTAGGGATTCTAAGTGATAACATGGAATCCATGATCTCGTAGTGTAGTCCCTGATCAAGGGATTGATCCCTGAATAATGGGTCTCAAACCATGTCTTTGGAGTAGAGAGAATGCATAGTGAATCTGGCTGAGTACTCCACTACTATCATTCCACCCATCTCTAAGTGCAGTAGCTCCTTTATATACATTGAGCACAACTTCATTTGAAATAAATCCTCTTTGAAGAGGTGGTCAAAGTCTATCTAGGTGAGGGTCACCTCATTCTATGTCTGTACTATAAATATCCACCATCTCCCCATCAATCCCTAAGCAAAGCTTGTGACTAAGATTGTTATCCAGTCAAGGGGCATCCTCACTAGATAAAAGATTCGTGTAACCAACTCCAGCCAATCCTTTCCCACCTGGGGGTCAGTCTCACCCCTGAACCTGGTAGGTTCCAACCTCTAGAACTCATGTAAGGCACTGAGCCTATGTGTGTTTTTTATCAGTAGCGTCGGTAGAAACTACTAACCAATGGTTGGTTGTAATGGTAGTACACCTCTCGATGGAGCCATCTCTAGTATTGTTCCTTGTGCTGATGCCTCATCACTAGGCATAGCATCCTCATGGTCACACACAGGAACCCTGGCTGGCTATCTCTACAACGACATCCTAAAACAGATCAAGATAAACCACGGTCAATAGGTTATACCTGGTGAGCTGACTCAAGAAGGACATGAGGAAACACCCAAAATCCTATTTGATTCCTGCAACTAGTGGTTTCATGTACCAAGTAAAAAAGTATAATTCAGGGTCCTATTGTATAGATACGTTGGATAATTCACCAACACTAGACTCCCTGAGCCTGAAATTCAAACTCGAAACATCTAAAACTATTTAACCAAAACAAAACCATAGACTCTCGATATTTAAGGTTGGACCGACCACCTTTGATAATAATTTTTCATGACCTATCCCCTGGGGCCCATTCCATGACTACTCCAAGCCCACCTCCCAAGGGCCAGGGGCTGGCAACTAGTGTCGATGGCATTATCCGGCATGTTGGAGGCATTAGTCGAGTACCTATACACACACACACACTCACAACCCCATCCCACAATGATGAAAAGAAAAACATACATGCCATTAAGACAAAAGCTGAGTGTAAAATAGTACAAGGTGAATGTAAAGGGGACCGAATATAATTACAAAAAAGAAAAGCTAAAAATAAGAAAGTAAAAAAGGTATCTATAAATATGTCCATAGAAAACCCTACCTAAAGGGTAGGAGTAGAAAAGATTCCAATATTCGTAAGAGTACGCCTCACCTATCTGACCTAACTAGGAACTGCCTAGTCCTGAACCACCAAGGTCTTCGTTAAATTATTGATTGTCTGCACAAGACATGACACTTACGAATGAAGCCCTTGAATGGGTGAGTAACACAATACTCGTTAGGGATCTGAAACCAAAAGTAAAGTCCACAAAGGAAAAGTAAACATAAAGGAGTGGATATCTCACATAGTTATAACCTAAACTATAGAAATAATGATTATTATCCATATTGATGGATCATATTATACCTCTAAGAGACTCATACACGATGATTCACTAAGGTCTACTTGTGTGATGGGCCATTGAGGTCTACTTGGATACAGATCGTCTTTCAGGCCACAGAGGTCCTCTCATATATTTATCGTCTATTGGGACACCAAGGTTCACCTGGCTGTGGCACGTCTGTCGATCCACTGAGCTCCGCTCGGCTACTCATCTGGCGGGCCACAAAGGTGCACTTGGATACTCGTCTTGCGAGCCACTAAGGACTTCTTGGCTACTCATCTTCTAGGACAATGAGGTCAACTTAGCTAATCCTCTTTCATACCACTAAGGTCTACTTGTCTACTCATCTGTTAGGCCACTGATGTCTACTTAGTTACTCATCACTTCCTTCTCAACACATTCATCTGTAGGTTTACCACTCAGAGCACACTTTTTTCTAGGATAATATACTCCTCAAGCCATAATTCATATCTTAATCTCCACATAAATTCACTTAAATTATTTCAAAAGGACCGCCTCATCTCAGTGGTCTCATCGCCGTAAATGGATCATCAATCGGACGTACGGTTTGGAAGTTATGTCCAATTTACTAAAAAGAGGTGAGTCGGGTCCAGGCCTCGGTCCGACCTATAGTCAGGGCCCTCCTTCCACATTCCCACTGGACCACAGCCATCCGGCCGCATGACTCGGCTCGATATCGTGTCTGCTGGAGACCCTGCAGCTGGCTATTATTGGAAGCCCTCATCCACTACACCATGTCCGATGTCGCAGGGACCTCCACCACCGCAGTGCGCCATTAGGGCTTGTCACCTCATGCATGTGGCCATCTCCACATGCTAGAACCAACAGGTCCTTATTCGGGCCACCGGACTTGCTTTGGAGGTCCATTCTCTGATCCATGAACACTTTTAGGGTCCTCAAGTCTTCTCCATCCCTACTACAGTTTCAAAGTAACCTTGTTGTCGATCCCAGGGGTCAGTCATGAATAACACAATAATTCCCAAAACAGAAGGATCTGACCTTGTTAATGTCTGCCTAATTCCTCTGTGTTAGAATAAAATGGAGTTGATTAACACTATGTTTTTATCCCTTTGAGCCCGAGATAAACAAATCCACCCCGCAAGAACAAATGACCCACAGATCAACATTTTGGTGGGTTGATATTCATTTGTTGTTTTAGAAAGAAAAAACAAAAAACAATTTCACAAAGACCAAACCCCTACCTCAAGGTCGGATCATTTGTTGGAGAAGAACTCACCACTGTCATTCATCATTCCTTGATTCACCACCCGACGTTGTTGTCAAAGATCCTTTGAAGGATGGAAGAATGAAGGGAGGATGGTGGTAGTTGTCATGGGAGATTCATCGATCGTCGCTCACCAATGGAAAATCTCTATGTTCAGAGCGACTCGATTGTTCCCACCATCTCGTATTTGATTATCCTATTAAATGGGAAAACACATTTTGGAATTTCTGTTACGCTATGTTCCAATGACGTTATGTTGTTTCATTTATGAAATAGGGTTTCTGTTACACCATAGCAAAATTAAAAATTCAAATAAAATAAAATAAAAGTTTATTTTATTTTTCCTTAAGAAAAATCTTCTATTAAATTTTCTTAAAAGTATTAAAATTAACTTTTTTCCTTTACCTGCACCGGTCAGGGTTAAGTCCATTCATAGGTAAGGTCATCATTTCAGATGCAATTATGCCCACATATTTTTAATCTGAGCACCTATTTATAAGTTTCCAAGACCACTCACATGTGCTATTTCAAATAAACTAAAAAAATCAAACAATTATTTCGGGCTCACCGGGGATCGGAATCAAGTGTCGTATGAGCACCTGGTCTCAAAATAATCCCATATAATTTTAAAAAACTTACATGGAATTCTAGAACATTACAAAAACAATAATAATTAAAGTAAATATAATAATTAGTAGACAATATGTCAAGGTAAGTAATCTATAAAACACATGTCATCAATACACTAAGAATGATCATGTGTCCAAAGATTTTTTAAAAGTTAAAACCTCATGGAAAGTGATAAATAAATATTGAATAAAGAAAATGATTATTATTTCGATTTCATGTATCTATCACATGAACCAAAATACCATCAAGATTGTTTATGTCTATGGGTATATACTCACCAAATTATATTTAGAAACAAATATGAAGAGTTGGTCGCCAATTGTTTTGTATCATGAGAACTATCGATAAATATAGGGGTTATAAAGAGGCCATCCCATCACTGCAAGTCCAAATAATTATTTATAAAAAAATTTAATTCTAGAAAAATATTCCTTTTCAATATCCTTATTGAGTAGAGGATACAGATTCATCAATATTTCCCCAGTTAAAATAACATTCAAAAAAACATCGCATGTAAAATGGTGTATGGATAGAACCATGATCATATCCATGATAAGATAATATGGAAATTTAATATAAATATATTTTAAAATGAAAAATTATCTCAAAGGGGTAGTATATACACCACATAATAATTATTAAGTGCATAATACCAAGTATGTGTCAATGAAATGGAAATTGAGACAAAGTCCCTTACATAATGTCTGAATGTAATCTTCACTTGATCAAGTGTCCAGAATAATTAGATTAAATATATTAATTAATTGTAAAAACATTTTTTACATTTAATTTATTTATTATAATTTTATTACATTAATTTATGGCCATTTTTATGCGTTAAAAGATACAATTTTATCGTTTGGGGGCATTCATTTCCTTGGTTTTCAGGATCAGTTTCTGTGTATATATGTAAGGAAAATCATGTAAAATTAGAATATTTTTCCCAAAATGATATTATATGTTTTTAATGAAATTAAATAATATTTAATGGTTATATATTTAATTTTTTTATATGGTATGAGGATTAATCATTATACAAAACGATAGTGATAATTATTTAGATTATTTTGGCATTCTTCTGATCATCACAAACTAATTTTGTATTTTTAATTCATAATATGTATATATACTAGTCCTAGAATCCTAATTAATCTGAAATAAAAATATTATTGTCTTTTTTACCATATAAATGTTTTTATGACTATCCTTCAAGGCATAATTAAAAGATGAAAATAAGTCATCCATAATGGCTGTAAATCGGCATCTCATGGACAATGCTTTCATTTTTAGAATAAAAGGGAGAGGAAAAGGGGTTTGATGATGAATATTAGATTATCATAAAAAAATTTAAATATATATAAGATAATGGAGTTATAATTAATGTTTTTACAAAATATTGATGGATAGAATAAGAAGAAAATAAATTTAATGAAACTAAAAGAGAACAAAAAAAGGATTTACCTCTTGAATTCCTCTCCTTGAGAGCCTCCTTAAAGAAATTGATTTCAATATTTTGTTAAGACCAAGGGCTCATGGATGTGGGTTATAGGTTTGGTAATAGTATTGGGTAGAAATTGTACAATCATCAAGGCTTTGGTGGTGTGAGGAAGAGATATGGTGGGGGTGGTATTTATAGTGGAGGAGAGGGTGTTTTTTGAATATTTTATTCATTACATTATTATTTTCAGTCAAGATAATATATAGTGATTATTATTTTTTCCAAATATAGTAATTGGTGCATAGGAGTTCAAACAAATGGTTCTTACATCATCTATGACTTAGTAATTTCTGTATTTAGCTTTTACAATAAATAAATGTATTCTATTATTCGCCAAAAATTCAAGTATTTTAGAAAAACCCAAAAAAATCACCCTTACCATTTTTTGATATATATAATTAAAAAATGAAATCCATTTTATGAAAATAATTTTATCAATATGAGAAATAAAATTTTTAGGTAAAATCATCATTTACTCAATATATAAAAATTTTAAAATTATAACTGATTTTATAAAACATTGAAAATTTAACTATGGTCTCTTAAAATTATCTTACAATAATAACAAATAAAATTATTTATGTAAGAGTATATTTTTTTTATAATAAATTATCTTTTAAATAATTATATTAGTTATAATATTGAAAGTAAACATTTATGTTTTTTTAAAATATCAATACATAATTAATAATTTCTAAAACATTTATTTACTCATAAAATGATGTAATTATATCATATTACCATTTATATGATTCCTAAATTTTATTCATAATTAAATAGGTGAGGTTACTATTCTATTGGCCAAAATACTATTTCTAAAAGTCATACTAAAATTTCAAAGGGTAAGTTACTATTTCATTGGAATATGTTTTTAAATTTCTAGAAAAAACAACTTATTTCATTCATTATTCATTTATAAAGTTTTTTTTGTTCTATTTGTGATTTTATATGATTTATGCTAATATTTTTAGTAAAATGTAAGATATAAAATTAATTGAAATTATTTAAAAATATACATACCAAAAATATTGGGGTTTTATAATCTTCCCTCCTTTAGAAATTTTATCCTTGAAATTTTCATGAATATTTCCTTCTAAACAGATGAGGGTGGTATTTCTTCAACACATCCTCAAGTTCTCATGTTGTTTCTTCCATTTTATGATTTATCCAACAAACCTTAACCGTTTGAGTCATCCAATTTCTAAATACTTTCTCTCTTGTGTCAATAATATTGATAGGATTATCACAGTAAGACAAATCAAGTTCCGTTTCAATTTATTCATAGGTGAGTACCTATATTGGGTCTCGAATGTACATCATTAACATTAACACATTGAACACATCATGAACTTTAGAGAAACATGGTGTAAATTCTAAATGGTAAACAATAACTTCAATTCTTTATAGAATTTGAAATGTTTTGATGTACCCAGTTCTCAATTTCCCTTTCATACCAAAACTTAAGACACCCTTACATGGAGATACTTTCAGAAAGACATAATATCCCACTTGAAATTTCAAATCCTTTCTATAGTTGTCAACATAACTCTTTTTTCTACTTTGAGCTACTTTAATACGAGTCAGAATAGTGTTTAAATTTTTCACTGTCTCTTCAATAAGTTATATTCCTATAATTTTCATCTCACTAACGTCATCCCAAAAAGATGGAGTTCAACATCTCTTTCCATGTAATGCTTCATATGTCACTATTGGAATACTAGAACAGAAACTATTATTATAGGAAAATTATGCCAATGGTTAGTAATGATCCCACATACCATGAAAGTCAATGATAATGATCTCAACATGTCTTCCAATAGTCGAATATTCCTTTCATACTATTATTCATTTTTAGGGGGATAAGAAGCACTCATATGAAGCTTAGTATCCAAAGCCTTCTGAAGACTCTTTGAGAATTTTGATGTAAATTTGGGATCTCGATCAAAGACAATCAAGATATGTGTAACATCCCAGTTTTTTATAAATAATACATTTTTATATCTATTAATATTATTGAATTAAATATTAATTTTAGGGGACACTATGTATGATAGTGTAACTGACACGCAACAATGGGTTTCTCTGAAATCTTATGTTACACACAATAGTGAGTTATACTGAACAATTATACAAAAATAATATTATTATTTTAAATTGTAGTTAACACCTAGCCATTGTATTGGCGGGAATGGAAATAACTAATAACAATTTGATTACACATGTTTTTAAATGTTTTTACAATTATCCAATAAATTATATGGGCTTAAAATGAGAATGAATCCAATTTTAAGCATAACATACTCTAATATATTTAAAAATCCATTTTACCACTTTTTTATGGAGAACCCTTTTTAAATATAGTTTTTTTCACTTTTATATGTTCTATATGAAAAAATATACTTCTTCTTTAGAATCAGAACATCAAAATTTACTTTGGTTAGAATTTTTTTATTTTTTCATAAAATCCATATTTTAATGAATAGAGAAAATTACTGCATTTTAATTCAACATTTCATTTTCATCTAATTTATTTTAATAGTTATATTGTCCTTTTAATTAGTTTTAAATTTTAAATAGATTATGTTTTTATCGTTTAATATAATTTTTTTCATAGGAAGTAATTTTATATTGAAATTGTACATAAACACATGTCAGTCTTTTGATAGTTTTTACTTCTTAAAAACTCACTTTTTGGTTTTAACAATGGGAAATAATTTTAAATTAATTTTTTCCAATTCTGTGTTTTGAATTTGGAAAAAATGAATTCTATATTTTGAATTAGAATTTCTAAATTGTGTAAATGTGTAATTTTTATTTTTGGATGTTATGAATAGTAACTTCAGTAGTTACTTTTACATTCCATGGTTAAAGGTTAATTGAGGTAAATATTGGTAAAAAAATATAAATATAATAATATAAAACTATCCTAACACGTGTCCTAATCATATTGGATGAGATATATCTGTTCATGGGAATCCTTGGGTCTATTTTAGGACCCCATGAAGCCACCTGGGTGTGATAATGACATGTTATAATTATTAATTTAATATAAATAGAAATATAACACAAACATGTATATTTTTAATAAAACAAATTTAATGTGGGGTAATATAATTGGTAACATTGAAAATAAATAGTAATTCTAAAGCTAAAAAAATTCTACATAATTGTATTTTGTTTATTATTTTTATACATTAAATAAATAAATTTACTTATGACATAGTAATGATGTATTGATTACCTTATTAATGAAAGATTCAAATAAATGATATTATAAATATTGAAATAAATGTAATTTGAACATTTGGATTCCATATAATAATTTTCTGGATGATTATGACATTTTTTATTTTAGTAAATGTAGTTTTTTTATTAATAAAGTTTTTATGAATTTAACAAAAATCAATTACTCAATAGTGTCAAAATTGACATAAATGAGTTTTTAAAACAAATACTATTTTATTATATGATAAAATAGTCATTAAAATAGAAGATTCTGCATAATGACTTATATAATTTTACAAATTTCATTAAGGATCTACTTTAGGTTCTCTTGGAATTTTATAGTAACCATATTAACCATATAGTGTAAAAATACATGAATACATGGTAAGAGTAAAATTATTTAACTAAGGGTTAAATCCAAAAGATAAGGTTAAATTTGTGACCTAAACTTGTCTAAAACATATTTTTTGTGATTATTTAGACCTATAATCATATTATCCTATAAATATATCACTTTGGAACTATTATAATTCTAAAATAAATTTATAACAAAATAATATTTCAAGACTTTCCTAAAGTGTCCTTCCTCTCTCTTATAAAAGGCCACCACCTCTACCCACTTACTTGCACATATCAAGCCCCTTTAATCATACAAATTCTTCTCAAAAATTCTCTCAACATTGCCACCTTCCTCATAGAATAATTTCCTTTGAAATAAGTCAATTCAAGAAAGTATTTTTCCTCAAATCAAAATGATATACCTGATTTTGAGGTAACGTCTTCTCTCTTGCTCCATTCATTTATTTTCCTTCTTCAACCCCCTAAACCATTTTTATTCCATTATTTAATAACAACAAAAGTATACTAAATATACTAGGATGTTTTTTGTCTAAGTGTTTAACCTACACTTATACACACCTCTGTCTAATAGATATAGAATATATTGTTTTTGTGTATGACGAACAACTGCCTCACAAAACAATGATTGTTCAATTTTCTCATACCACCTCTCATGGTGGCCATTATGATGGAAATATATTTATATATGATATATATTATATTTATATTTTCTTTATTATTCTTCAATTTTTATTTACAGCATACCTTTATAATTTCCATAATGTGTAGATATGATAGTTTCATTTGAGGAAGTGTGTACTACCGCCCCCTCAAAGTGAGATAACTCATTCATGCCACACACAGAACATATAAAGTATGTATTTAATGAACTTATGTAAAATATATAACATAGATATTATATTGGAATTATAAAATACCTATGTATCATTTATTTTTCTTTCCGTTAATATGAGAATGAAATGAAATTAGCGTTCATGCGTACGTACGGCCTACTATCTCCATGAACAGTGCATTTAATTTCTTATATCCAAATGTTATGAACTGTTTTAAATGCATATATTTATGAAATATATGATATTTAAATCACAAATAAATTTTTTTAGAAAATAGAATTTTTTCCACATGGATAGTGTTCATCAAAACAAGTTCATTTTTTACTCAAGTATCAAACGTCAATAAAACATCCGATATGAGATAAAATAATTAACTAATTATTATTACATGGTAATAATTTATATAAAATAAAATAATAAACTTTAAAATTGTTCTAAATAAAGTATAAATTAACCTATGTTTATTATTTAGGAAATTAATGAACGAATGAGACAAGTCGGATTCTAGGTAAGGGACTTTGTCTCAATCTCCTTTCATTGAGGCATATTTTGATTTATATACGACCTTTATTTATATGGTGTATAATTAACCCCTTTGACTTCCAATTTCATTCAATGGTTTTTAAAAGGAATCTTTTTTTACAATTAATTTTATTAAATGACAAAATGAATGATTATTTTTAACATACGCAGTGAAAATGACCTTTCCACCACCGCAAGCATTATTTCATATTTGGATTCCTCTAAAAGGTGTAATGTTTTTAAAAGAAAAGTAAACACCATATTATTTTTTTAGAAATGTTTTTTTTTTAAATTATTTTTAAATTAAATTGATTATATCAATATCTTTAAATGATATCTTATGATTCTAATGTGAAAATGTTATTTTCCCTTTATTAATGGGTTATGTGTTATTATTATGTTGTTGTTCTTGGGAAGTACTTATGTATACTAGTGGATCCATGATAAACTAAGGTCGTGTGAACCCATTATGGCACTCCAATGCATTGGGTAACATGTTGAAGATAAATGATAAAGTTTCTCCTAATAGATTTAGGAAATATACTATGATGGGTATTCTAAAACGTAACCGTGAAGGTTACTCCCTATGTGGTTTTGGACACTACAAAGTATGTATGATATGGATGCCACAAGTTACCTTTATGATTTATGATTTCTAATAAATATTAATGATTCTTATTAATTAATGGTTTTATAAATATTCTTGTACTAATGTTTTATTTCTTTATTTTATCTCGCACTAAGTTTCTATGCTCATCAAAGGTTTCTTTTTAAATGTTTTCATAGGGTATATGGATGAGTAAGATAAAGGAAGAAGTTAAAAATTATAAAGAAAAGTAATATTTTTTAAGGGTTTTCTTTGGTGGAAAAAATGGATACTATTTTGATAGTATCCTCTTGTATGATTAGGGGATGATATGTATTAATAATATCATAATTCTTTAAAAATCTAAAACTAAAAAGATCCTTGATGTGAATTAAAGTCAAATTATTGACTTATCTCAATATTATGTAATGTTTCACAGTTGGGGCCTTATAATAGGTGCAACATGAAGTATTAAAAATTCATTAATATAGAGTCTAGTGATTTGTTCAAGAAGAAAATATTCTCTTATAGAATGTAAATGTGTTTATTTTGTAAGAGGATCAACAATAACCCAAATTGCATAATTCCTTTTAGGTTTCTATGGCATTTTTGTGACAAAGTATGTCATAATTTCATCCCACATCCACAAAGAAATAGTTATAGGATGCATGACACCTCTAGGATGTTTTCTCTCAACCTTAACATGTGGAAAAAATAGACACCTTTGCACATAGTCATCAATTTCTCACTTCATGTTATCCCACCAAAAATATTCCTTCATACCTCTATACATATTGTTACTACCAGTATGTATAAATATATTTGAGCTATGAGAATAATCCAATAGTTCCCTTATTAACTTGGGTATTGATGGAACACATAACTTCTTTCCAAACATCAAAACTCCATTCCCATACATGAAATTTGATAATATTCCATCCTTAATTTCTTAAATTTTATTTTGAATATTCTCATCATCAAATTTTGAGATTTTATATTCTCTAATAATTATAGTATAGAAATAATTTGAAAAATTATTTATTTTTTACTTTCATTAACAATTATCATTTACATCTTTCCTGGATCCATGAACATAGGATCTTTCTTAATCCTCATTTGGGTTATATATCCATGATCTTTCCTACTTACTTAATCTTTTACCTTATTTTCTTTTCCTGGGTGGTACTTTTTTGAATAATAATAATATTTGAGTAACATTAGACATATCCATTACCTCATGTTGAGTTCCTTCTTTGTCAAAATTTCTTTCAAACTCTTGTGATCCATATGTATCTCACATATTTTTCCATAGAGATAGTTCTCCATATTTTTAGAGAAAATATTATGGCTGCTAACTCAAGATCATGAGTTGGAAAATTTTGTTCATGTTTATTCAACTTCCTTGATGCATAAATAAAAACTTTATCATTTTTAATAATGAAATAATCCAGTCTATTCTTTGATGAATCATTGTATATCACAAACCCATAATTTCTAGATATAAGAGTAAAAATTGGAGCAATGACCAATATTCTGATCTGTTCTACAAAACACATTGTACATTATTTTTTCCATATGAACATAACCCCTTTACATGTGAACTTAGTTATCAGGTTATCCAATCATGCGTAATTCTGAAAGAAAAGATGATATTAACCTATTAATCTAATAAAAATACATACCTTGGTTATGTTCATTGGGGTATTCCATTATTGGATTGTCTTTCTCTTCATAGGATCAATTGAGATTATATCTATAGAGATAATATTATAAATAAAAAAATAGTTTTAATCCAAAACTCACACTTTCTAAACTTCCCATATAACTCTTTTCTTCTAACAGTATCTAGAATAGCCCAAATGTGGTTATCATGATCCTCATAGAATTTGTAATATATCAATATATCATAAACAAATACTGCAACAAAATCATCAATACATTCTATAAAAATTATATTCAGTTGATCCATGAAAACATAAGGTGAATTAGTCAGTCCAAATGGAATTAATATAAACTTGTAATGTCAATACCTAGTTTGAAGTACTGCCTTTGGAATATCTTCCTTCCTCACATGCGGTTGATGGTATCCGAATAAAATTCCAATCTTCAAAAAATATTGAGCTCAGTGTTTTAGATCAAATAAGTCATAAATTTGAGGCATAGGATACTTATTATTTATTTTAATAACATTGATTTTACTATAGACAATGCACAACCTCATGTATCCATATTTCTTTTTTCCAAAGAGAATAGGGGATACCCATAGAGAAACACCAGGGTGAATAAATAACTTTTCACTCAATTCCTCTAGTTATTTCTTCATCTCTAATAATTCTACAGTGGCTATTATATAGGGAGTCTTTGATATAGGTCTTTCACTAGGAATTAAATAAATAGAGAACATGACTTCCAAATATGGAGGATGACCATGTAAATCCTCTGGAAACACATCAATATATTCTTGAATAATTGGTAAATCCTCAATTAAATGAATAATTTCCTCATCCCTAGATGTTGTTTTCTCTTCTACCCCAAGAATTTCATTTTGTAAAGCTAATATAGGTGGATCTGGATAAGAACCAGATGATGAAGTTTCTACTATAAAGATAATGAATCCTATACCTTCCTCATAAATTTTAACATAGTTCTTCTTGCAATAGATTTTCATATCATATTTTGAAAGCAATTCCATGCCACTGAATATATCAAATTCAACCATCAGTATGACGAAAGTGTTTACAACTAAAGAACATTAATGTATCCTAAAGGGGACTGACTGACAAATCTTTATTTCAATGATACTTACCATAGGAGTTTTAACTAACATCTCCTTTATTAAACAAAAGGGAAATGTATATTTTTTGGGAAAACATGGAAGATATAAAATAATCTGATAATCTAGAATCAAATAAATAATTTTCTAAGTTTGAGAAAATGATTAATGTATCTTCCACCACATTATTAGGAACTTTGACCTTCGTAGTTGTGATCACAAAAGCTTGGTGATCTTCCCTTGGCCACATCTGTGGTAGATTCCCCTGATTCTTGGGAAATTGATATGAAGAATTCCCAATTTCATTATAGTTGATGCCTTGAACATCATTTATTTATTTCTTCCCCTTACATTCATTAGTTCAATGAGCCTTTTCTTCATACTTATAGTAAACTCCTATAATTTTGAATCATTTTCCAAGATGATTCTTTCCATGATTTTCACATAATGTAAATTCATTCAGTCCCTTTTTCTACTTTGAAGCTTCACCATTTCCATGGATATCATAAGACATATTATTATCTTAATTTCCATTTAATATATATGATCTAGAAAATTCCTTCTCTGTTTTGATGGCACATAATACTATTTCATCATATGATGAAAATGATTTTAAAGCCTGTGTCTTTTGGATACTTGGAATAAGACCTTAAAATAAATGGTCAATATTTTCTTCTGAATCATGTATGCAACCTATATCATACCTGGTTATTATAATGAAGGTATCATCATACTCTATGACACTCTATTCTTCCATTTTATTTAATATAAGGAATGTTATTTTTATTTTTATTCATTTCTCATGAGGGATGTATTTGTTGAATAATTTTTCCTTAAATGTTATCCATTCCATGTCCTCTACTTATTCTTCCTCCATATTATTCTGGATCAAAGACCACCATTGATTAGAATCACCCTTGAGATAATATACTTCCAGTACCACCTTTTCATTTTCATTTCATCTCAATTCCATAAATATCTTTTCAATAGACTTTATCATCTTTTCAAATACCATTGGATTAGTAGTCCCACTAAAATATGGGGGTTTATTCTGCATTAAACGATCCAACATATGTGTAGTATGGTTATTCTTCCTAACCTCAGTAAGTTTTCCTAATATTTTCCTGATCTTCTTAGCTCCAACACTAACTATGTTGACTTGATTAGTGGGAAATACCTACATTTTCTACCGTTATTGATTCTTTTCCATCTATTAGAAACCATTTCTAAATAATGGAATACACTAAGTTAGGTTATGAATCATGATGAAAAACTTTGATCTAGAAAGACACTTAATGTAAATTGAAAAAAAAATTCATAGATAATCTCATAATCATAACATGGTTTTATTGGGGATATATTTACTTTCAAATATTACATAATGGTTTGTAAAGAAAATGTGAATTATCTTTAGAATATCCCCTAATAGTGTCAAACCAGGAGTGCAGTAAGTCCTGTTGTCGTGTACCAGGTTACCCCGAGTCAGGCTTAGGACACCTTGTTATAGTTTTTACCCATAATTACATCTTTTCTTGAACAATGTCCACTTTTACTGTCTATATAGGGATGTATTTCTAGGAAGAACCAAATAATATCTACTTTCCATAACAACTTTCACTTTTACTAAAAATTATGGACAACTATTCTCATTTTAGAAAGACCCAAGTGTCCATATAGGGATATATTTTTACTTTACCAAAATTCTAGGATGTTTTTCAAGGGAACTATGTCGAGGATATTATTCTATATTTTCCCTAAATTATGTCTTCTAAATCTAGTTCTCAAGGTTTCTACTCAACTTCCACTTATACCAACTATAACAACCCTAACCCAAGTAGCCCAGAGTAGATGGTCATTTTATTACAATAGCATAGATACAAGAGATCCAATCACCAGTGATCAAGTATTATAGTAGTATTGAAGAAACTAGATATATATATGGTTGCCTTATTACATTGGTTATTAAACCAAGAACATAACAAAAGAAAATCAACTACTTATTTTAACATTTTTAAATATTTCATATTCACAACCAAGGGAAGGAAAATAAATAAAAAGGTGAGCTAAAATGCTAAATAATAGTTATATAAAGAAATAATAAGTTAAGTAAAGATAATAATGAATATACATTATGTCATGGTAAGAAATCTGGAAAACACGTTCCATCAATACACTAAGAATGATAATACTCCAATAGATTTTGTCAAATTTAAAACCTAATGGAATGTAATAACATAACACTAAGTAAAAAAAATTCTTATTATTTGGACATTATGTATCTGGAACTTGAACCTTCATACCATCCAGTTTATTTATGTTCGTGGGTATATACCCAACAAATCTTGTTTGGAAACAAACACAAAGGGTTTTTTGCAAACTGGTTTGTCTCATGAGACATGTCGATTCATCGAGGGGCTATAACAAGAACTACCAATCACTGAATATCCAAATATATCTTGATACATAGATTTAATTCGAGAACAATATTCCTTTTCAATATCTTTATTGATTATTGGATAGAGATACATCAATTTTTTCCCAGTTAAAACAACATTCAAAATAAACACCAAATGTAAAATGGTATACATTTAAGATAATAATATTATTCATGAAAAGAGAATATCAATATTTAATATAAATATAATTTCAAATGAAAAATTTTCTAAAATGGGTAGTAGATACCCCACATAGGAATGATTGTTTTCATAATACCAAGTAAGTCTCAATGAAATGGAAATTGACACAAAGTCCCTTACCTTATGTATGAATGTGTTATGCACATCATCTTAATGTCATGGATAATTAGATTAAATACATTAATTAATTTACTTAGAATATTTTTTACATTTATTTTATTAATTTTATTTATATGTTTTTTGATGAGTTATACGATACAATTTTATCATTTAGGGGTGTTCATTTCCATGGTTTTCATGATCAGATTAATTGTATATATTTATGAAAAATCATGTAAAATGAGAATAGTTTCCCATAATTGAAATTATATGTTATTAGTGAAATTCCATAATATCTAATGGTTAAATATATAATTATTTTATATTTTATGAGGATGAATCATTAGATAAAGTGTTAGGATAATAGTTTAGATTATTTAGCATTTTTCAATCATCACGAACTACTTTTGTCTTATAAATTAATATTATGTACATATATTGGTTATATAATATAAAATAAGTTATAATACATATATTTTAGTCTTTTGGACCATAAAAATGGTTTTATGTCCAGCCTTGAAGGCATTATTGATAGAAGAAAGAACATCATCCACGAATGTTGTAAATCGGCACCTCACAGATGATGTTTTCATTTTTATAATAAAAGGGAGTGGAGAAGTGATTTGATGATGAATATTACATTATAATAAAAAAAACTAGTATATATAAGATACTGAAGATATCACTCATTTTTGGAAAGAGTAGTTAAGGATAAAATAAGTTGAAATAAAAGTTAAATGAAATTGAAAGAGAATGAAAAAGTAATTACCTCTTGAATTCCTCTCTTTCAAAACCTCCTTAATGAAATTTATTTTGGTATTCTATTGAGACCAAGGGATCCTGGATGTAGGGGATGTGATATGAAATAGTATTGTGAAGAAATTGGACATTCTTAAAGGATTTGGTGGTTTGAGGAGAAGAGGTGGTGAGGGGTGGTATTTATAGTGGATTAGAGGGGTGTTTTTTGAATATTTTTTTCATTATTTTATTATTTCGGCTCAAGATAATATTATGACTAAATATACTAATTGGTGCATTTTATTTCGAACCAATGGTGAATACATCATGTAATTCCAGACCCTTGTTTCCTAGAGTAGGTACATTATTACATAACATTGGCATGATTACAAGGAAATAATGTCTCGAAAGACCGATCAGTTAAGTATTATTAGAAATAATATTCATACATAAGTTCAAATTTACAACTTGAAAAGAAATACAACACTAGTTTATTCCCTTAGAAACATGAAATCCTCATAGATTATGCCTGCAAGTCACTCATAACTAACTTCTTCATATCCTAGGAAAATGAAACATAAGAAAGGGGTGACCTCAAATGCTCAATAAGGGTAAGAAATACAGCGGAAGATAACATAAATATTAGTCATGGTGAATAATTGAAAACACATGCCTTTACAAGTAATAAACATGAACACTTTTATGGTAGGAATATGAGCTGAGTAAATAATTCCATAATAAAACATTGTCATGGTTATTCTACTATTCGAATGACCACATGAACCATCAATATTATTTTCATAATGAGGGAATGTATAATGTTGAACATTCTGAAACATCTTTTCAAGGCCACGTCCAAGATGTCTAAAAATGATTACGGCCTTATCAAAAAATATATATCAAATTGGGAAAGGCCTCAGACCATTCCACATCTAATTGCCTCCTGAGACAGATCGATGCGCCTAGGATCTATAGAGGGCTCCACCCATTACATACTAAGTCCAATAAATTCCTCATATAAAAAGGTTGAATCATAACATAAACATTCGTATTAAAACTATCATGTGAAATATCAATACTTTAACAATAAACCCTGAATGGTATAAAAATAACACATCCACAATAAAACATATCACAAAACCATCAATAAAATATGGAATATTTGTATCATAATGAATCGACATCAAACAAGTATAAAATCTATCAAAGGATGTTGACATAGATGAAATCAAAACTTTTTGACATAAATATATCTTACTTTTTTTAAACTAATTTAAAGTCATATAATTATAAAATAAAACATTTATTTTGAAAATATTCTTATAATATTTTTAGGTAAGATTTGATAATGTTATAACAAAAATGAATAACAGTACCCACCATATAAGTAAAGAAACATTCTTACCTTAATTTTGTCGAAAAGGTTGTAAAGTACCTTGTTTGGAAAATGACGGAAAGATTCCATTCAAAACATATAAGGTAAAATAGGGGTATAAATTAATTTAACCCATAGTCTAGTAAATAGTAAAAATATATTGAAATACATTTTTAAGAAAACATGGATGTGGATGATAAAGATGTCTCAGTAGATACTTACGTAAAAACGACCTCAGATAATAAAGAGATTGTGACATTTACCCTTACCTTGTCCTTTTCATTGGTAGAGGGTAGGTTAACCTCCTGTATAATGGTAAAATCATTGTTATTAAATTATAAAAGAACCATATACATTAATATTATATCATATATGATCTACTAATATTTCTTTGATAATGATATTTCAATAGTATTGTCGTTTTGGGTGTTAACTGATTCATTTTCCTTTATATGTTTTGATACATAAGTCGTGTTTGTTATTGATAGGATGTATTTGAATCATATCCAGAATGATATTATGTTCTTAATCATTATTTTTAATAACCAAATGAAAACTATTCTTGAGTGGTTACGATGGGGAATGAATCTTATCACGTTTGTGGAGACAGAAATCCGTTCGTACGAACGAGCAACAATATCATTATTTTGATATTAAAATAGTATATAATTGGATGTATATCATATATAAAGAATAATTATCATGTTATATATTTTATTTAAATAAGTTATACTCATTATTATACCCATCCAAATGATGAAGTGTTTGAACAAAAAACATCACCACGACGTGGAGACGGCAAGCCGTACGTACGCACGTATGGTGACTTTGTCATTTATAGGATGGATAGGATAATGAATATGGTTGTACCATTTTTATAATAACATCACAGTATATAGAAGATACTGGAGTTATTATTTCAGAATGGAAACAACAAAGAAATAGGAAGTGGAATAAGAAAATAACGTTAAAGAGGGTGGTGAAATTATTACCTCTTCTTCGGGTTCTTCCTTTTGATTTGATCAAAAGGGATCCTTAGGTTGGATTTATTAACAAAGTAAGGCCTCAAAGATGAAGTTATGGGTGTTGGGAGGATATTTTGGTACGGTTTGTATGATCCAAAGGCTTGATAAGTGTGAGAAATGGGTAGGAAGTGAGGGCTTTTATAAGGGAGAGGAGGGGCTCTTTAGGAAAGTTTGAAACAATTATTTTATTATAAACTCATCTACGGTTTCAAAAGTTCAACTAATCATTAAAGTCTAATTTAATAAGACTCATGTTAGAAATAAAATAATCCACCACGAATTGGACAAGTTTTGGATATTATTTTAATATTTATCATCTTATTTATTTAAATCATTTATTAATGAGGTAAATATTACATCATTATTGTGTCATAAATAATTTAATTTATTTGATGTCCAAAAATTATAAAGAAATACCATAATGTAGGAAATATTTTTAGCTTTAAAAATAATATTTATATTATAAATAATAACTTATATAACCTCATGTTAAAATTTATTGACTAAAAAATATTCTATTATGTCATTTTTTCGTTTACATTAAATTAATTCATATAAAGTGTCATTATTACTCTCATGTGGCTCCATGGGGTCAACAATTCTACCCAAGGATTCCCATGGTCATATATTTATCATAAAATAGTATTAGGAAATATTTTAGGGTAATTTAGTATTGTTATAATATTATATTTTCCCCTTATTTTTTATTTTTACCCTTTAATCATGGTAAATAAAATATTTAATGAAGTAAATATTTAAAATGTATAAAAATAAAAGTTTACTATTTAGAAAATTTGTAACTAACGATTCCAAATATGGAATAAATTTTTCCCAATTCAAAACACATAAGTGGCATAAATTAATTTAAAATTATTTCATGTTGTCAAAACAAAAAGCGTGTTTTTAAGAAATAATTACTATCAAAATATTGACAGTTGTTTATGTATAGATTAAATGTGAAATTACATACAATGACCAATATTAGATTAAATGGTAAAACTAAAATATAATTATACTTTAAAACCACTCCCAATTATAATTTAACACACTAAACTAATTTGATTAAAAAAATTGTTTTTAATTAAAATTTATTATTTTTCACTATTCATAAAAAATATGAAAGTTATCAAAAAAGTGCCAAAAATTCACCCTAATCTAATTTCGATATTCTAAATCCAAAACTGAAGTCCATTTTGAAAGATAAAATTTATAAAATTTATAAAATTTCAAAAAGTTGGTATTTCTATTTATAATAGGTACTTTGATTGGTTGTGGTGTGTTAGAATCTCAAAGTTGTCTACAATGCATGCTATTGAATTATTCAAAGGGAAATTTACTGTGGAAGCTTGGGGTGTTACATTCCCCCCTCCTTCAAATAATTTCATCCTTAAAATTTCTAGAAAACTACCGCATAAAAAGATTCAGGTGGTTCTTCACCATAAGTTCATCGGGTTCCCATGTTGCCTCTTCCATCTTATGGTTTCTCCATAGAACATTTACTAGAAGAGCTGTCTGGTTTCATAACACTTGTTCTCTGGTATCAAGAATATTTACAGGCTATTCACAATAAGACAGATCGGGTTCCAGTTCAAATTTTTATAGGTGAGTAAATGTGTTGGTTCAGGCATGTATTTTCTCAACAGTGATATGTGGAACACATCGAGAACTTTGGAGATACTTGGAGGAATTGCCAAATGGTAAACTACAGTCCCAATTCGTTCTAGAATCTCAAAAGGTCTGATGTACCTGGGACTTAATTTACCCTTCTTATCGAATCTTATAACTCCCTTCCAAATAGATACCTTCAAGAAAACATAATCTCCAACCTGAAATTCCAAATCCTTTCTCTGGTTATCGTCATAGCTCTTCTGCCTAATTTGAGCTGCATTGATGTGGGTTTGGATAACCTTCACCTTTTCCATTGTTTCCTCAGCAAGTTCTAGGCCTATGAGTTTTCTTTCACCAACATCATCCCAACAAGTTGGTGTGTGACATCTCTTTCTGTTTAACGCTTTGTATGGTGCCATCTAAATACTTTAATGGAAGATATTGTTATAGGAAAATTCTACCAAATGTAAATATTAATCCCACATAGATTGATAGTCAAGTGAGAATGATCTCAACATATCTTCTAAGGTTTGAATAGTCTATTCTAATTTTCGATCAGTTTGAGGGTGGAAGGCAGCACTCAAACGAAGTTCAGTATCCAGGGCTTTCTTAAGAATTTTACATAATCTTGATGCAAAATGGGGATCATGATCAGAAACAATCGATAGGGGTACTCCATAAAGTCTTAAAACTTCATTAATATACAGCCTTTCTAAATGTTCAAGTGGTAAATCTTCTCTTATAGCAAGAAAATGTGCCGACTTGGTAAGATGATAAACAATGACCCATATTGCATCATTCCTTCTAAAAGTCTTTGGTTGTCCCATGAAAAAGTCCATTGTAATATTATCCCATTTCCACTCAGGTATGGGAAGAGGTTTCAGGAATCCTCTAGGATGTTGCCTTCCAACTTTCACTTATTCAAAAACCAAACATCTTGTCACATAATCAGTAATCTATCTCTTCATGTTGTCCCACCAAAATGTTCCTTCAAATATCAATACATCTTAGTGATCCCAGGGTATATAAAGAAATTGGAGCTATGAGAATCATCCAAAAATTCCATTTATAGATCATGTATATTAGGAACACAAAGCCTCTTCCCAATTATCAAAATTAAATCTTCATATTTGAAGTCGATCAACCTCCCATCATTCACAGATTTAATCTTCTTTAAAAATTCCTCAACATCAGTCTGAGAACTTTTTATCCTTTCTAGTAAAGATAGTTTTGCAACCATTTGAAAAATTATTGATGTTTCACCATACATGGTTATTCCCATATCCATCTTTACTAGATCTGTGTATATAGGATCTTTTTCAACTCTCATCTTGTTCAAAACTCCATGATCCTTTCTACTCAAAGCATCTTCCACCTTATTTTCCTTCCCCAGGTGGTAGTGTATCGTGAAATCATAATCCTTCAGTAGTTCAAGTCATCTCCTTCTCCACATGTTGAGTTATTTTTGTGAGAAAATATATTTAAAACTCTTTTGATTGGTATATATCTCACATTTTTCACCATAGAGATAATGTCTCCATATTTTCAGAGGAAAGATTACAGCTGCTAACTCAAGATCATGAGCGGGATATTTTTTCTCATGATTTTTTAGTTGTTGTGATGCATAGGCAATAAATCTATCATTCTTCATAAGGATAAAACCAAGACATTTCTTTGATGCATCACTATAAATACCAAACCCATCATTCCAAAATGATAGTGTCAAGATAGGAGCATTGACTAAACTTTTATTTAGTTCTTCGAAACATTATTCACACTCTCTTTTCCAAACAAATTTAACCCCTTTACGTGTGAGCTTGGTTAATGGGTTAGCCAATCGGGAAACATTTTGGACAAAACATCTATAATAACCTGTTAAACTAATAAAACTGTGTACCTTAGTTATACTCGTCGGTGTTGTCCATTCTTGTATTGCTCTTTTCGTAAAATTATAAACAAAGATTTCATACTTAGAGACAATATGGCCATGAAAAGAAATCACCTGAAGCCAAAATTCACAATTTCTGAACTTCCCATATAATTCATTTCTTCTGAGGGTTTTCAGAATAGTGCGCAAGTTATTTTTATGGTCTTCATAGATTTTAGAGTATACCAAGATATCATCAATAAATACCCCTACAAAGTCATCAAGATATTCCTTGAAAACTATGTTCATTAGATCCATGTAAATAGAGGGTGCATTAGTCATCCCAAAAAGGAATTGTTGTAAACTCGTAATGCCCGTACCTGGTTCGTAATTCTGTCTTTGGATTGTCTTCCTTTTTCACACACAACTAACGATATCCAGATCGAAGGTCAATCTTTGAAAAATATTGAGCTCCATGAATTTGGTCAAATTAATCAGCAATGTGAGGTAAGGGATATTTATTATTTATTGTTATAGCATTGATCTCCCTGTAGTCAATGGACAACCTCATAGATCCATCTTTCTTCTTAAAAAAGGACAGGGGCTCCCCATGGAGAAACACTAGGGCATATAAATCGATTATTACTCAATTCCTCTAATTTTTTCTTTATTTCCACTAATTCCACAGTGGCCATTCTATAAGGGGTCCTTGGTATAGGCCTTGAACCATGAATTAAATCAATGGAAAACTGAAATTATCACTCTGGGGGGTGTCCAGGTAAATCCTCTGGAAACACATCAACATATTCTTTCACAATAGGTACATCCTCTATTTGAACATTCCATTCCTCACCTATAGTTATTTCATTCTATTCCTCCATGATAATTGAATTTATTAGATATACTGGGGGAGGATCTAGATAAAAATCAGATGGTGACATTTCTGCTCCAAAGATAAGGTACTCATTATTATCATTTAAAATTGTAACCTCCTTCTTCTTAGAATAAATTTTTGCATCATGGTCCGAAAGCCAATCCATACTAAGGATTATATCAAATTAAATCAATGGTATGACGATGAGATCAATAGATAAAGAACATTTATATGCCCTAATGAGAACTGATTCACAAAACATTGTTGCAATGATACTTCCCTTAGGAGTATTGACTGAAAACTCCCTTGTTAAATCAAATTGGAAATATCTAATATTCTTTATAAAACTAGGATGATATGAAACAATTCGATGATCTAGAATCAAATAAATCATTTTCTAAACTTGAGGAAATCATTAAATTACCTTCCATCATGTCTTTCTGAGCTTCAACCTCAACAGTAGTGATCGCATAATCTTGTCCTTGATCCCTTGGCCTTTTCTAAGGTAAGTTTCCCTGACACTTTGGACATTCATTTTCATAATGTCCCATCTCCCTGCAATTGTAGCATTGAACACTGGTAGCTTTTTTCTTCCCCTTACAATCACCATCAAGATAGACTTTATGTACACATTTGTAGCATACTTCTTTTACTTTTAGACAGGCACTAGGTTGCTTCCTTCCACAATTATCACAGTGTGGAAAATAAACCCTTCCCTTCTTCCCTATTTCCTTATTTCCTTTCCCTGAGTGTTCAGCAGATCTCTTCTTCTCTTGCTTTGCTTGAAAGACGTAATATATAGAAAATTGCTTTTCTGTCTTGATAGCACATGAGACAATATCCCCATATGTTAAAAAGGATTGTTATACTAATGATTGATAGATAAATGGTTTTAACCCATTAAAAAGAAACGATCAATCTTACTTCTTGTGTTATGTATATAATCTGCATCATGCCTTGCTAACCTTGTAAATTTGGCTTCATACTTTGCGACATTCCCATCCTCATTTTTCCTCAGACTCAAAAATTTCCATTCTATATCTGCTCGATGGTCACGAGGAAAGTATTTTTCTAACAAAATATCTTTAAACTCCCTCCATTCCATACTTGATACTTCTTCATCCTCCTTTGTGTTTTGAATCAATGACCACCATTGATTTGTATCTCCTGTGTGGTAATAAACTGCCATGACAACTTTTTCCCTTTCACTACTCCCCAAAGCATGAAATGTTTTCTCTAAGGAATTTATCCCTTTCTCAGCTACTAATGGATTTTTACTCCCATTGAATGTTTGTGGTTGTTGTCTCATGAAGCGATATAACATTGATCCTCCGCATTGTGGATCAGGGTGCTCTATACGAGTAAGGATATTATTCATAACCTCAGTGAGTTGTCCCAGTATGGTGATAAGCTAATCAGAACCAGTTGCATCACCAGCTCCACTATAATTATCTCGAGTAGGAGGAAAATCCCTACATGGATTATGTGTGTCGATACGGTTACCATTTCTTCTACTAGGCTCCATTTCTAAAAAAAATGGCATAAACTAGATTAGTTTATGAATCGAAATCATAATTCCATACTTGTAAAACACTTAACATAAATTGAACAGTTTATGGATATAATCCATAACCATAAAAAAATGTTTCCATTGAGGAAGTATATACTCATAAACCCATCGTAATGGTTTGTAAAGAGAATGAGTATTATCCTAAGAATATCCCACGGGAGTGTCGTAACCAAGAGTGCAGAAAGGCCTATTGTCGTGCACCACTTCCTATTCGAGTCTAGCTCAAAGCAGTGTTTTCAGGTTTTACCCCTTGGTACATCTGTGCCAGATCCACCTCTACCTGTTCGTATCCATATAGGGATGTATTTCTTAGAAAACTCGCAAAATATATACATTATAAAAACTCTAGGAAGTTCTTCTATACTAATCCTCAAAGTCTATCTTAGGGTAATGTGCTCTAATCAGAGTTTATCTAAATCTAGATTCTAAGGTTTGTACTAAAATTCCTCTAATACCAACTGTAATACCCCGAAGCCTATTACCCAGAGTCGGTGCATTATTACATAACATTAGCATGATCACAAGGAAATCATGTCCTGAAATACCGATCAATTTAGTATTATAGGAAACAAGATTCATACATAAGCTCAATTTTTCAACTTGAAAAGAAATACAACACTAATTTATTCCATTAGAAACATCCATTCCTCCTAGATTAGGGCCTTGGCTAAAACCATATATCAAATTGGAATGTATAATGTCGGACATTCTGAAACATCTTGTCATACCCTCGGCCAAGACTTCTAAAAATGATTAAGGACTTGGAAAAACCACATATCAAATTGGAAAATGCCTCATCCAATTCCACGTCTAATTGCCTCATGAGACCTACTGATGCACATAGGATCTATAGTGGGCTCCACCCATCATATACTAATTCCAATACATTCCTCGTATGAAAAGGTTGAAACATAACATAAACATTAGTATTAAAACTAGCATATGAAATGTCAATACTTTAACCATAAACTCTGAATGGTATAAAAATAACACATCCACAGTTAGAAAAATCAAAAAACCTTCAATAAAATATGGAAGATTTGTATCATAATGAATTGACTTCAAACAAGTATAAAATCCATCAAATTATGTTGACATATATTAAATCAAAACTTTTTTACAGAAATATCTCTTTATTTCTTTTTGAAATCATTTAAAGTAATATAATTATAAAAAAAACATTTATTTTTAAAATATTCTACTCATATTTTAAGGTAAGCTTCGACAATGTTATAATGGCAGAGAATAACTGTACTCACCATATAAGTTAAAAAACATTCTTACCTTAATTTTTTCAAAAAGGTCTCAAAGTACCTTGTTTGGAAAATGACGGAAATATTCCTTTCAAAACATATAAGGTCAAATAAGGGTATAAATGACTTTAACCCATAGTCTATTAAATAGTAAAAATGCTTTGAAATACATTTTTAAGAAAACAAGGATGTTAATGATAAAGAGGTCCCAGTAGATACTTACATAAAAACAACCTCAGACAATAAAGAGATTGTGAAATTAACCCTTATATTGTTCATTACCTTGGCCGAGGTTCGTTTAACCTCATGTATAATGGTGAAATTATTGTTATTAAATTGTACAAGAACCATATACACTAATATGATATCATATATGATCTTCTTATAATTATTTGATAATGTTATTTCAGTAGTATTGTCGTTTTGGGTGTTAACTGATTCGTTTTCCTTTATATGTTTTGATAAATAAGCCATGTTTTTATGTATAGGATGTGTTTTAATCATATCCAGAATGATATTATGTGCTTAATAATTATTTTTAATAACTAAATGAAAACTATTTTTGAATGGTTACTATGGGGAATGAATTTTATCACGTTCGTGGAGACGATAATCCGTACGTACGCACGACCGACAATATCATTCTTTTGATATTAAAATAGTATATAATTGGATGGTATATCAAATATATAGAATCATTATCATTTTATATTTATTATTTACATTAGTTATACTCATTATTATTCCTATCCAAATGATGAAGTGTTTGAATAACAAACATCATCACGACGTGGAGACGGTAAGCTGTACGTACGCACGTATGGTGACTTCGTCATTTATAGGATGGATAGAATAATGAATATGGTTGTACCATTTTCATAATAACATCACAGTATATAGAATATACTAGAGTTATTATTTTATAATGGAAACAACAAAGAAAGAGGAAGTGGAAGAACAAAATCACTTGAAAGAGGGTGGTGAAATTATTACCTCTTCTTCGGGTTCTTCCTTTTAATTTGATCAAAATGGCTCCTTAGGTTGGCTTTATTACCAAATTAAGGCCTATAGGATAAATTTAGGGCTGTTGGGAGGATATTTGGGAAGGTTTTGTACGAGCCAAAGGCATGAGAAGTGTGAGAAATGGGTAGGAAGTGAGGGATTTTATAAGGGAGAGGAGGGTCTCTTTAGGAAAGTTTGAAACAATTATTTTATTATAAACTCATCTACAGTTTCAAAAGTTAAAATAATCATTAAAGTAGAAGTTAATATGACTAATTGTTGCAATAAAATAATTCAATAAGAATTGGACACGTTTTGGATATTGTTTTAATATTTATAATCTTCTTTTATTTAAATCATTTATTAATGAGGTAAATATTGCATCATTATTGTGTCATAAATTAATTAATTTATTTGATGTCCAAAAATTATAAAAAAATACCACGATGTAGGAAATATTTGTATCTTTCCAAATATTATTTATAGTAGAAACTATAACTTATATAACCCCATGTAAAAATTTATTTACTAAAAAGTATTTTTTTTATGTCTTTTTTGTCTTTACTTTAAATTAATTAATATAAAGTGTCATTATTACTCCCATGTGGCTCCATGGGGTCCCAAATTCGACCCAAGGATGTCCATGGTCAGATATTTATCATCCAATAATATTATAACGCATGTTAGGGTAATTTAATATTATTATAATACTATATTTTACCCTTATTTATTATTTTTACCCGTTAATTATGGTAAATAAAATATTTACTAAAGTAAATATTTAAAATGTATAAAAATAAAAGTTACATATTTACACAATTTGAAAATAATTATTCTAAATATGGAATCCATTTTTCCAAATTCAAAACACAGAATTAGCAGAAATTAATTTAAAATTAATTCCCATTTTCAAAATAAAAAACGTGTTTTTAATAAATAATTACTATCAAAAGATTGACACTTGTTTATGTATAGTTTAAATGTGAAATTAGATCCAATTAAAAAAATTAGATTAAACGATAAAAATATAATCTAATTATACTTTAAAAAAACTCAAAATTATAATTTAACACTATAAATTATTTTGTTTAAAAAAGTTGTTTTGAATTAAAATTTAGTATTTTTCACTATTCATCAAAAATATGAAAGTTATCAGAAAAGTGCCAAAAATTCAACCTAAGATAATTTCAATATTCCAAATCCAAAACTGAAGTCCATTTTGAAAGATAAAATTTATAAAATTTCAAAAATTGGGTATTACTATACATAACGGCTACCTTGATTGGTCGCGGTGTGTTAGAATCTCAAAGTTGCGTACAATGCACGCTATTGCATTAATCAAAGGGAAACGTACAATGGAATCTTGGGTTGTTACACATAATCTATTAATCAATAATTCATGTATTTATCTTATACTGTAAATTACCATATTTTACTATTCGCCCAAATTTCAAGTAATTTAGAAAAATCACTAAAATTAAACCTAACCATTTTGAAACATGTAGAATTCAAAAAAACTCCATTTTATGAAAATAGATTTCTAAATATGAGAAATTTAATTTTTAATTAAAATAATCATTTACTCGAAAAATAAAAATTATAAAATTATATCTGATTTTATAACACTTTGAAAAATTAACTAAGGTCTCATAAAATTATCTTATAATTATAAGAAATTAAATAATTAGGTTATGATTATATTTTATGAAGATAAACTTTATTTTAAATCATTATATTAATTATAAAATTAAAAAATAACATTTATTTTTATGAAAATATCAATACTTAATAAATAATTTCAAAAAATATTTATTTACTTATATAAGGATATAATTATATTGTGTTATCATTTATAAGATTCCTAAATTTTATTCATAATTATATAGGTGAGTTTACTATTCTATTTGTCGAATTACTATTCTTGTGGGTCACATTACCATTCCAAAGGTTAAGTTACTATTTCATTGGTATATGTTCCTTAACTTCTAGAAAAAACCACTTATTTCATACATTCTTTATTAATAAAGTTTGTTGTGTGTTCTATAAAATATTTTATATGATTTATACGATAATTTTGTGTGCAATGTAAGATATCAAATGATTTTAAATTAATTATGAAGATACATGCCACAAAATTTTGTGGTGTTATACTTCACCAACCAATGGAAAAAGAAATCATGGAGACAATTTCCAAGAATATATATTCTCAGTACCCCAAAAATGAAATTTTTACTCCAATAGAATCTTCTCTTGGATCATATGGGTTAGTGTACATTTTCAAATGCACCATAGTTCACCTTGATTTAAATCTAAACTTCCTCAAACACTTCCTTACTTCCCGAAGTCTCATTTGAAACTTCTATAAGTCCTTTTAAACCGCAATCACCTT
Source organism: Viscum album (assembly GCA_963277665.1). Taxonomy (NCBI): domain Eukaryota; kingdom Viridiplantae; phylum Streptophyta; class Magnoliopsida; order Santalales; family Viscaceae; genus Viscum; species Viscum album. The sequence continues at coordinate 2,066,657,441 of OY728121.1, forward strand.
CCAATAATAATTCAAAAAAATGAACATTTTAAATTTCCACATTATTTTACACCCAACATGTCCAATAAACTTAACTTTATTCCCACCAACATCCCTCTGATCCTCTAAAAACTAACCAATACCTTCCCATACTTTTGAAGTACTTAAATAATTTTCCATCCCAACCAAACTAAAAAAACTATTATTCCAAAAAACATTTCCCATAGAATGAAATGTGGATAAAAATTGTGGAATATCAATATTTAATGTATTTTCATGATGTATTATTGGTTTTCAATGTAATGTAATGTTCATGTGTATATATTGTCTCCTAAGAAAATAAAATTTTTTGATCTAGAGTATTTTGATCAAATATATTTTTTCATTATAATAAATACCCACTAGTTATTTATTATTGGTTTCAAGTTTGTTATCGTTTGTATTAAATAATTCTTAGAAGAAACTTTCAGAACTAGATTTTGAAGAATGTAGATAGACAAAAAAACCTTTTGATAAACCCCTAGTAAATTCCTGAAATTTTTCTTCAATAAATAAAATAAAATATATGAATTTTTAAAAATTTCATAGTACGTACTTAATATGGTTCATAGTTTTAAAATTATTTAGGAAATTATTATTAAACTCAATTTTTTTATAAACAACACTTAATGGAAGGAGTTAAAATTATTTCAACGCATATAATCAATGTTACTATTTTCCTACTTTGAAACCCAATGTGGTTGACTTTGGAGAAAAGAAAATTATTACTCTTTTAGAGAAATTCTCTCGGGTTATGAAATGTAAACATGGATATAAGGAAAATTGTCATACCCCTTATCACGGTGTAATAATGTTTGATGATTTCTTTGTCCAACCACCTTATTATTTTAATGGAACCACTATTCAATTAATGGGAAATAAATGGATCATGTATTAAGAGAATATACTCATTGGATTGGGATTTTATCAAAAATAGAAGGTTATAAAGTTAGTATATCATCTAAGGGGGATGTGGATCAATTTTTTACATTAATTCAAGGTATTGATAAGTAATAAGTGATAGAAAAATGGAATATATTGATTTTAAGGAGATATTCCATCAGAAATGTTTTACTCAAAATAAAAATTAAAATACAAGGTTATTTTATGTATTTATTAAAAATTAGGGGAAAATGTTGGGTTTTTGTGGCTAGAATTACAGGGATAATTTGAAATGAAATGAATTACTTATATGAACAAGAATTAAATATCAATCACTACATTAATGGAATAAATTCAAGCCATGTAAGACAATTTTTCTATAAAACCATTTTTACATATGTGAAGATAGTAAAAAGGGACATCAATATTGAGAAGGAGTTCTCCTAGAAAATTTTTGTTATATAAATAAAAACAATAAGAAGATAAAACATCTTCATGTAGAAATAATCTTAATAAAGAATAATTAGGGAAGGATAGAATTTATAAAATTAAATAATTGTTAGATAAATCATCCTAGGCATTGATAAAAGGTATTTGTGGTCTTTTAACTATGTACATGGAGGTAATTAAGCTTAGTAGTCCAATAATAAGAAATAAGATAATAATATTTAATCCTTTACTAGAAAGGTGATGGTACTACATTCAAATCAATTCACTAGAATTCATGGTAATATACCATTATAGAGGATAGGAGAGAAATTATGAGATCATAAAAATACTAAAGTGTAATTTGAAGGCCTAAATAATATGATAACGTTTACTTTGATCATAAACTAAATCTTAGGTAATAAAATTTTTATTTAGGATCTATATAATGATCAATATCTTGTATGTTATCACTGAAAATCAAATCATCCCATGAATATTTAAGGATAGTTTTTCATTTAAAACACCTAGTGGAAATATAATTAAATATATATATATATATATATTAGGATATTTTATTTAGAATTTATAGTGCTTGTCTAGTTTTAAACCTAGTTATTATGAAAATTGATGACATTGACATAATTTTTTTAACCGATTTTATCTCCAAAGATAATTTAAAATTTTAATATTAAGAGAAATATATTTATATCTTTGAAGATTAAATATAATCATTTTCTTCAGTAGATATACTTAATTTCCTTATTGTTTTCTTTAATGACTTCTTTGGGTTCATCTTAATAACAATCCTAGAGAAGAAGAGGATTATATACAATCGATAAATGGTAATTTTATTATTTAATAGATTATATTTCATGTAGAAAAGATGAAAATGATGAATTTTCAAAGGAATTTCCTAGATATCTATATAATTTTTTATTTTATTTTTTATGTATCTCAACCCTGATAAAAAACACATATTTAGTCGACCATATAAAATGGATTCAGTGGAATTTGTATAATTGAATAAGTAACTAAAAGGGTTGTGTGAAAAGTAATTCATACACACTAGTGTCGCAACATTATGTGTGACTATTCTATTTATAACAAATACATATAGGTGTTTGATTTTAGAGATCAATTATTGGGAAATTAATACCATTACAATTAAAAAAAGAATCATTTACCATGCATTGATAACATATTTGATCAATAAAAATAATCTTAAAACTACTTAAAAATTGATATTCATTCTAGTTTTCATTATTTGAATATTAATAATAATGATATAAAAATATAAAATTTTATATGAGGCTAGGGAATTAGTATTTCATACTAATTCATTATTTAATAAAAAGTACACCCTTAGTATCTATAGATCTATTGAATATTATTATCAAGGATTATATTGATAAATTTAGTATGGTATTGAATAATTAAATATTGATATAATATATGATATATGTACATCATGATAACTATTTATTTATTATTCTTGATCTTATAATAAAAAGGGTTTATACAGGAAATCATGTAAGTTTGAATTTTTGTGTCAATAATTTCATTTTCCTATGTTGTCTCCAATGATGGAATATATATTTATCCTTTAGAAACCAACACAATCAAAGAATATACAATAATAATGAGTATAACTAAAATAAGTTTTTTCCTTGTATTATATTGTTGTTAGTTATATTTTGTTTAAAATATTTCCATATTAGAAAACTTGGTAATCATGTTGACCCATAAAGGGGTAAAATTCACATTATTGATGAAATATTAAGAAGATTTTCAAGAACAAAATAAGATATTAATAAATTACTAATATTAAATTTATATATTATAAAGGAATTATTTTTAATATATATAAAATATTCAAATAAAGTAATATGGTTTCACCTTATGGAAAATGGTAGAGTTTTTTATTTTGTATAAATACAATTAAACACCCATGAACAAAATTATACAATAGATAATCTATAGCTGATGGAATTAATATTTTCATTAAAATATTGGACAAATATTGTAAGGTGAAAAACATTAAATATATATGGATCAAATTAGTTTTTATTCTAAATTCAAATAGAAATATCTCAACATGAAACCAAGGAGATAGATGGAACAACTTAAAAAGTATGATTGTGTGATATACTACCACCCATGAAAGGAAAACATGTTGGAAGAGGGATTGAATAAAAGTTTCATTGAGTTATTTCAATGGTGATAATGGGAAAGGATTGAATATTATTTTATTTGGTTTAGTTGGATATAAAAATTATTAAGAAATAGAAAACATCATTCCTTTTAAAATTAATTTCCAAAATTTGGTTACCAGTGAAGATAAATAAGACCCAACATGATTATATGGGTCTACAAAATAAGATTAAATCGAAAAAATATAGTATATTGATAGATTTTAATTATGATGAGTTTTTGTCTAAATTTTTGAAAGATGTGGGACATACCATTGGTGCATGGGATGAAGAAGAAATTTATAGATGAATCTCATTGCTCAAATTTCCCTATACATTCTAGCAGAAATAAAGTTGTAAAAGGGTTTATGAGAAACATTTTAATGGGACAACATAAAGATGGAAATTACTAAAAATATTTCAATTTTATTAATATATCATAAATTTTAATGAAGAAATTATATAAGGTGGGATATTATAAGGATAATGATTTAAAATAATGAACATTTCATTATATAATACATCACACAATATATGATATTTTATTCCATCATAGTATTAATATAAAAATATGAAATTTTCATTCACTATAAAAACTAAAACTATAATTATTGAAAATATAAAAATATATGTTAACACTACATTTATGTACAATAGAATGCATATTATTTAAAAAAAATTAAAAAAATCTTCATTGTAATTATAAAGAAAACAATAAGAAAATGAATGGATAGTTTATAAAAACTTATAGAATGATATAAATGTTTTTGTAGAAACTGTATTATGGGAGAGAGATACGGTTTTGAAAGACTTTTCATTTAAAAAACACTAAATAAATCCCATTCTCCACCCAATCAATTCCTCTCCTCTACCACATTCCCCCATGGGGTCTATACCTTTCTTAGATAAAAGGTTTTTTTGTTATTTATCATAAGGACTATAGATTCATATTTGATATTGAGGGGTTTAATGTGGGTTTTAGAAGTATATTTACCTCTTTATATTACCATGATATCATTTTGTTATCATTAACTTTTGGTTTCAACCTAGTCATTTCATATTGAGAGGACGTTTTCTCTTAGAGATAAATAATGGTTTCACATCCTTAGATCTTTTCCAGTCAGTATCTCATTCACTGCTTGTGGAAACTTAGGTTCACATGAAACCCAAATACCTAGGTAATAAATGATTTAAATAATGATCTATATTGGATTGAGTTCATCCCCATTGGAAATGGTCTCATCCCCTATTGGTATCCCTTTATGCACAATACAAGACCCAACCCACTAAGTCCCCAACATTGAGAGTAATAATTTATCTAAGCCACCCCAATCATACCTACAATATTTCAAGATCTAGTGACTAGTTATGAGTAGGAATATAATATATATTAATAGGGTAATTATCCTATAAAGTGCTACAACACACATATCTCTAGTTTATAAAAATAATAATAAACATGAGAAGAATTTATATAAACTAATAAACTATATACACTTCCTGCATAATAGATCATATAATAATTACATTAGCACTAATAAAAACACCATATCTACTATACATGTGACAAAGTCTCTAAATCTGATATAAATGAGATACCTAAAATCCCCTCTTTGTTTCATGAAATCCTAGATCAACCTCTATCCCCAATTATTATTACAAACATCACCAACCACTAAGATAAAAAAATTATCTCTAGCCATTTCCATGTGTTGTCTCTAAACATACAATAAAATCTCACTTCCTACCAAGATCATATCCAAACTACATGTAATCTTCATAGAAACAACATTTGATGGATAAAATCCTATACAGGTTATAATAAAACTCAATATGATTTCATGCAACAATAAAATAAATAAAAAATAATATGTGTTCTCAAACATAGAAATAAGATAGTAACCATAAGAAGGAAATTAATCCAAATATTCTTTACTAATATAAGTACCCATTACATATGGGATTTCATGTCATCCTATCTAATGGGGATAATTTCTTAAGATAAACTATGGATGGTTATAATTATAAAAGGATTAAAAAGTCTTAAATCAATTTCTTCGTTATATGTTATCACTTACACAAAACTGCGGGGTTCCTATGGAGTTATAAAGATATAAGAATCCAAAAAAATAAACCTTTATATCTTCCAAATTTCCACTTTAAATCATAAATTCAGGCCCTAACCTCCCTAAATAATATTTTCCAGTTGAGGGAGTACCACACTTTAAAATACAAAACTACTATTTCATTATTTTGTATGCCACATCAGGGAGATATAAACATTTTCTAGGAATAGTTTTCCATCAAGTGTGTACTAATACATACTATCATAATTACCCAAATATGTTGAAAAAAATTACTTATATAAAATTTAATAGTGTACTATCACATTTCAAAAGTATTTGAGCAGGTTGAGGGAGTATTAAACAATGATGGGGGGCCCATTCGTTGTTAGGAAATTCATGCCAAACAAGGGAGTAACTAACTTCCTAGATGGAGGACTTGTTCCCTAAGAAACTTAAGAATTCAATCTTCCCAACTAAACCAAACCCATTTCATCTCACTAACTATGCTAGGGGACCCATGCCTCGCCAAGATTGGTATTATCATAGTGAGTAATAAAACCCTGTTGGAGGGCCCACTCTATATCAAACAAGGTCACGGACAAGGGAGTACCTAAATCCATAAATATATGACTCATTGATAAATCTCATATATTCAAATATTTAATTCTATAATTCAAATTTTTAATAAAAAAATTATTTTAAGGTTAATTTTCAATTTTTTAGTTTTTACAAATATTTTGAGCTTTATTTTTGAAAAATTATTATTTTTTTATTTCTATTCATATTTTTCTTTGGAACATAACATTTTCTATATTTTTAAAAATTTAAAAAAATTGGTAGCCATTTTTATGAATATTCATTTCATTAAATTAGGTAATTTTTTGAATTTAACAATATGAGACTCAAATGAATCTTAAAATTGGTGGAATTAAATCCCCACATATGTTTGATGAATTCTAATATTGATCCGATATATCACAAAGTAAAAGTCCAAATGAGAAATAATTTAAAACCATGAAAGATAAAAAGCCACAAAAAGTTTTATTAAATTGTTTATACTCAATATTCCTCCTTTTTAAAGGCCATAAATTCATGGGAAACCAAAGGATCTGAATTTAACTAGTATTCAAAACAAGAAAAGTCTACTCAGTAATATAGAAATATATTTTTCTACATGTGTCCAATAAAGCATAATTTTTTTGATAAAATCCATAATATGTTTAGGATTAACTTAATGATATAAACTTTTACAGTATTTGTACATATAATGGTCCAAACCCTCATGAACCTTGGAATAACAAGTTTGGAGTGAAAATTGTTTCCCCCTATTACATATAAATTTTTAACTCTATTTCAAATTTTAAAAAAAATGATTATCCAATAGGAATGGGGATTTTTTTTTGTTATATTATTATACATTATAATATATTATATTTATCTTTTTCCATTATTCTTCTCTCCTATTTTTTATTTTATTTCCTACCTCTATAAATCTCATCTTTAGGAAAATAGTTAACTTACTTCATATTTTTTACAAATATAGGGATTATTGGGTTTCTTTTTGTCGTTGTAATTCAATGCATATCTTTATTTCATTATATGATTTTATCATTAGTTGAACTAATTAGGGTATGTGGTCCCTCACTTTTACCCACATTTAACTTCTTATTTTGTTTAACTTTATTAACATCATTAATAATTATAATTTTTCATGTGGTGAAGTCTAATTATGAGGAAGAAGTATTGGAAGAGGTTTACTCGAAATATTTTTAGGGAGTATTACCCCACATGCAGAGGTCTTGATGTGGGGTAGTAACATTTATAATATAAGGGAGTTGAGTGATAGTTCTTAATCTCATAATTGAATTGAATATTGAGAATTATATGTTGAATAAATATGATTTCCCCACTGTGAACTCCCATAAACAATAGCTATATTTCACTAAATTATTTAGATTTACATTTATATAATATTTTTTATATATTAATATTTTTTAAACCCCGCACTATATTATTATATCATTTTGTACTATATTTTTATAATATAACAGTAATAATATAAAATCAATTTGTATAGGTGGCCTCCTTATAAGATCAACCTTCTAGCGTAGAATATGGTTCATTCTTTGTAAAATAATGAAATATTGGGTTGGGATTTAAAAAAATTCACTCCCTTAAATTTTTAATCATTACCACGTATTCCAAGATCTTTTACACATAGTTTTTCCTAAAAATACAAAAAAAATATCATAAACTCAAAAATAGAAATTCATTGCATATTTTTTATTTATTATGGAAAAAAGGACTTCTAATATGATTTTTTATATTCATTCCATAAGGATGAGTCTATGAGGGAAGATTTATTAAAGATTCATGTCAAGAATAATTTTTAAATGATTCAATAATTTAGTAACCAAATGATTATTCTTTCTTCATCAATTGTGGAAATAAAATATTTATGGTGGAAACGTTATTAAAAGAAAGATAGGGAGTGTAAATATTGTCCCACATATATTCTGAGTTGAAGATATAATGGAGGTATTGAGGATATTCATATAATATCAATTTTAACTTTATCAACCATTTATATAATAGGTATTTGAAGCAGACAAGTCAACCAATGCACTTGTGGGAGATCAACACGAATTGGAAGAATATTAGTTTGATTTTATAGAATATGAAAAATGGAAGTTTTTCTACAATAGTTTACAATGATAAATTATTTATTATCAACCTATCTCTTACTTTTAATGAAGAAAAAACAAATTTGGTTTAATTTGAATAAAAATATAAGGATATTTACTACCTTCCTTCAATATTAACCAAACAACTTTAAAGACATTGACCAGAGAATAAGAATATAATTTTAAGACAATATATGAAGATAATATTTTATTGAAATCATTTCATTCTTATTTTATTGAAAATAAAATATATATTACCTCCTAAATATTATAGTTTTTATATTAATCCAACACATGGATATCCTAGGAGTGTGATGAAGAAGAAGAAGATACGCCTAATGAGGCTAAGCTTCTGGTGTCCATGCATGAATATATAAAGTTTTTAGCTTACATATATAAATAGAAATATTTATTTATTGATTATTAATGTTTTAATATTATTCATGTTGAATAATTTTTTCACTTCCCCCTTTTATGAAATTATTTATATTATAATAATTGATCATAACTTGGATAAATTTAAAGAGGAGACCAAACAAGTAGGGGTCGATGTGGTGGGCGGCCTATTATTTTTCCTCCCCAAACCATTCAGTATATAATATATTAATTTGTGGATGTAATTGGAGTGAAATATAAATGGAATCCTCTATAAATAGTGTTACGGAAGAAACATTGGAAGAAAAAAATTTTGGAGTACCATTAGAAAAAAACACACCCACCTTCAAATTGGGGAAAAAAATTTGGAACTACCAATAGAAGGCTACCAAAAATCTAGTCATCTCATGGGGATCCAAAACATGTTCTAACCCTTTTTTTCTTTCCATATTCTATTTCATTTTACCTATTCTCATTTCAATAAATTTCTTTTGTTTTATTCTTACTTTCATGTAATTTTAAAGTTCTAATAACTAGGATATTTACTCAATTCTTAAGTTGACAAAATTAATACAAGATCTATGTTTCCCTTACATTGATTTTGTTACCCTATTATTTCATTTTTGTTAAGCATAATGAGGTTAGTTAAATATCAATTTGGGTGTGTATTTAAACCTATTTTATGAATTTTTTGTGTTTCCCTTTTATTTATAATTATTTTAAACATTATAAATTTTTATGTTTTTTCTGTTTCATTTTTTGGAGTGTTTTTAAGATATTTATCATAATTGAATACATTGTAAAATTCAAACAAAAAGTGTATTTTTTAGTTCACTTATTAATATAAACATTTAATGGATTTAAATTATTAATTATATGGATTTTTATTCCATATTTCCTATCATTTAAATTAAGTAATTTTGATTAATTGTGAAACTCATGTACACTAGTACTAATCAAAAATAAAATCTTACCCAACCTAAGAGGTATCTAAATGATCTAGATATATTATTTAAATTTATATTTTACTAAGTGTATTGACTAGTGTTTTGAGATCCAAAACATGTGATTATTTTTATACAAAATGTTATAGTTTATAGAATGTTTCTAATATAATTGAATAATTTTTTATAACTAATTTTTAAAATTCAAACATACCCTTCAATATACCCCGATTTAGCCCTTATAATATATAAATTTTTTTATATGTTTTAACCACATTACAAGGTTATTTTTCCTTACCTACCTTTAATTTTAATATTTTTTCATGGATATTTCATGTTTAAGTATGGGGTAGAATGGATATTCATGTGTGTCCATGGGGAATCAATTTATTTATGGGTGGTGTAAGGTGAGTGTAACGACCCGAAATTTTGAATAAATCTTGTTTCCTAATTTTGTGTGTTATTTTATTTCATTTGATAACATGAGTATAATTAAAATGAGACCGTTGGGTTTTGACTGTTATATGGCCATTGGTCAATATGACCACTGGAACTAAACGTTTCGATTATTGTCTCTAAATACAAGTGATCTTGGTTAATTAATATAGAAAGAAGATTTGATGGCCTCATCCAGTAGTCTTGGGCCGATCGAAGCCCATATAACAGAACTTGGGAAGGAGGTAGCACCGCTGGGATTTTCTCTGGACCAAACCCATGCCGAACTTCATCATGTGAAGCTAGAATGGAATCGCCTTCACGAGAAGTTCAAAATGATAGAAATTACTACTCGTGCAATGTTGGTCGAGCCGCCCTCAGATTCTCTCACCATAGCACACCATACACTTAGGTCATATGCTGGTGTTATAAGGGGATATGTGATGAGACCGTAGCTTCTTTGTGTAATCCTTTGGGATGAATAAATTGAGATTTCTTCCTTTAGTGAAGTTTGTGAAATTTCAAATGTCCGGATAATTTTAGGAAGTATTTTATTGATGAATTTTGAAAAAAATGATATTTTAAAATATTTATGTAAACCTTAAATTATTATTGATGTGTAATGATTTTCAAAAAATGGTCTTCTGAAAAAGTGTTCAGTAAAGAATTTTGAGTCTAATAAGATCAACTTAATTTTTGATGAATAGTAAATTATGAATAGTGATTTTACGCTTAGGATTAGTAATGTGACCAAATGGATTAGTAATCTCAGTTAAAGAAAGTTTTAATATAATCTAGGCACCTTGATTAAGTAATTTGATTAAATAAAATGGGTAAATAATGGTTTCATAAATTATTAGTCAAGTATTAGTTTTTTTGGATGAATAGTGTTTTTTAATTAAAAATTAAAATAAAATTATTTATAAAATTATTTTTATAAAATGGACTTTATTTTTTAACTCAGAGCATCGATATTATGTTATGGTAATTTTTGGGGATTTTTCTGAAAAAAATAAATTTTCAGTGAATAATGTATTTATTTAAAAATTAAATTAAAAATATTTAGAAAATTATTTTTATAAAATAGATTTCATATTTTTAATCAAAGCATCGATATTTTGTTAAGGTGAAATTTTGGGATTTTTCTGAGAAAGATGAATCTTCAGTGAATAGTAAAAATGCAGTTTTAGGGTTTCGGTATATTTAATGACATCAAAATTGTGTCATGATGATGTCATGAGATATTTTAAGGGTTGGCCGACCAAGGGTGATGAATTACTGTATTGGGTGCCCCATTTGGCCTAACCCCATGGTAAATTCCCTGGGAGAGCCCATGGTTTTGAGAAAACCACTTGTGAGGTGTCCCTTGAAATTGTTAAAGTATCACCTCACCTTCCCTATAAATAACCACCATTTACTCCTTTATTTTTAACTCCCAACTCTCCACCAACGAAGTTATGGTCTCATTACCTCCTAAGTAGTCCTCCCAAGGTGCCCCCAATCTCTCAAGGTCCCAACCCTTGAGTTTTAAGAGATACGTTTTAAGGTAAGGGATCCTACCTCTCTCTTTCATTCCAAGTAATCTCTTTTAAGTCATTTATTTTATGCTCCATGATCTTATGTTGGAGGATGTTCTTTTATATTCCTATTAATTCCATTTTCATGTTCATATGATAAGAGATCCCCTCATACTCTCATCCTTTTGTTTTATGAATGTTTAAGTGACGCTGTTAGGCTGCCGAATTTTTAAGGGATTCGTTCACCTTTCTCATTTTTCAAAGTTCTACTTTCATGTCAAGTCTTTCAAGTTCCTTTTTATTATGTTGGGGTATGATATATATATCTATAATAATGATCTTTTATGTTCATATGATGAGAGACCCTATTTGATCTCGTCAATTCATTTTTGTTGAAGTTTAGGTGACGCCTTTTGGCTGCCGAATTTTTAAGGGATTCGTTCACCTTTCTCATTTTTCAAAGTTCTACTTTCATGTCAAGTCTTTAAAGTTCCTTTTTATTATGTTGGGGTATGATCTCTATATCTATCATACTGATATTTTATTTTCATATTATGAGAGACCCTTTTTTATCTCTTCAATTCATTTTATTGATGTTTAAGTGACGTCGTTAGGCTACCGAATTTTCATAAGAGAAATCTTATTTTTGTCTTCCTTTCATGTTCTTCATTTCATATGGTATATCTTTAAAATTTCATTACCATGTTCTTAAATCCATTATATTCTGTCCCCCTACTGTTTTATGGATCATTTATGAGTGGTTGACCCATGTCCCCTCTCTTTTCAATGTTTTCTAAAACCTCGTAACATAGCTGTTATGCTGCAGAATTTCCGTCTCAAAATGTCTCTCTCTTATTCTAAAATTCATTTATTTTATTAAGTGAATACTCAAATATCTTTATTCTAAAGGGTTATTCACATATATACAGAAATTTTCAATTTTAAATTCTGGGATTTACATACATGAGACCCGCTTTCCCTTTCCGTGGGTTTAAAGTGACATAAATATCATATCTTTAAAGCAGTTTTTAAAACGTTATGATTATGAAATGAAACCCATTTATTTTATGCTATATGGGTTGTTTATGAAATTATTGATGATGATATATGTGTCTCACATGATAATAAAGACAAATGAAGGGTTCTCCCTGATATCTCTCTAATGCATTGGGTAAAGACTTAATCTCTAGAGATGACCATTTTTAACAACGCCTTGGTGAATAACTTTGGTAATTTTTAATGACACCTTGGGGATGGACCTTGGTGAAACGGAAATGATTGTCAATGTTAAATATTTTAGCCACATATTCAAGTTATGAAATACATTATTTTTATTATGATATTCCTCATGATTTCTTTCTTATGCCTTAAAGTTCTTTTTTATGACATTGTTGATGCATTTCAAGTTCACATGTTAAATGTTTCCCTTGTTTCCCTTACTGGGCCTTCTGCTCACCCTTTCTTTTGATGTATGTCCCAAGGTTATGAGATACAGTAATGAACCTAGGATGAACATAAGTAGAAGCCATTCAAGTGTTTAATAAGGATGTTTTATGTTTTTGTGTTTTAAGTTCCTGGTTTCCAAGACACTAAACCTTAAAGATCCTCAGTTTTGTAAAATGTAATGAAAAGTTATGTTATAAAAAGGAGGCATTCCATAGTTGGTATCAAAGTATGGTTTAATTATTTGTGGAAATTAGGATATGAAAACTTTAGAAAGAAACCTATATAAATTTTTAAATATAGGAAATATTCCTAGTATTTTTGTAAGTATTGAGTAAGGGGTTTCCATGCAAATACATCCCTGTCTGGATACGAGCAGGTAGAGGTGGTTCTGGCACAGATGTACATAGGGGTAAAACCTGAAAACACCGCTTTGATCTATACTCAAACGGGAACTGGTACACGACAACGGGCCTTACTGCACTCTTGGTTACGACACTCTTGGGGGATATGCTTTGGTAAATTCATAAGCTTAGTATGAACCATTATTATAGGAACAAAGATAAAATAAAATAAAGATTTGCATAAGAATATATGATCAAGGATAACCTATATTGGAACCTAGGGGATCACAAGTTAGGGTATACTTTCCTTCTACAAGTTTATCCTTCTATGCTTAAAGTTTCCTTTTAATGATTATTGTCTAAGTATTTAAGCCCCTAATTATACTTTCTTTTCTTAGTTAATGGCGGGAAATTGAAGAACATGTCCCAACAATAAATGTGATAGGAAATGTGACGATTTCCCTATTAATGTGAAAGAGATGATGAGAGTTCAAGTTGAACATATTGAGATTATGCCAAACCAGCTATCAAAAATCACAATTAATATTTGGTACCTAGTTGAATGCCCAAATTCATCAAGGAAGAAGAAGACAAAATATCAAGGATGTTCATCTAAAAAAGTTGATAAGGGAAAGAAGACTCAGTTTCTTTTTTGCAAAAAGTGTGGGAAGAGGCACTAAGGAGAATGTCAGAAAGGAACTGGGAGATGTTTTAAGTGTGGTAAGATAGGGCATAAAGTAGCCAATTGCTTTAAAAAATGGATAATGTGATGAATAGAGATAAGGTTCAGTCTAATGTACCTTATACTTTTCAATGTCGTAAATGTGGAGAAGTTAGACATTATCTAAGGAAATGCTCTCTGGGAAGGGATGAGAAACATGATGAGCATCAACAATCTTTGAGTACAAGGGAACAATGAAATTCCTATGCTGATATGGATCATGATGACTAAAGTACATGTAACTTCTTCGAAATAATTGTCTATGTCATGTTGTATTTTAGTTCTTGTTCTATGAGAATCTCTTTTATGTTTTCTAAGACCATTGAGTCACTACCTAAGATGATTTTATATCATTAAGGAAAACATATATTGTTATGTACCACATGTTGATGCAGTGAAGCAATTCTTCTTAAAAAAAAGGTGATTAGGTGATTAAAAGATGATTATTATTTTGGAAGACGTTCACTATTTTGGGAACCCTATTTGATCGAGGTAAATATATTACTACAGTATTTTCTTTGGGGAGTAAATTTTGACTTATATTTTGAATAATCAATGAATTTAAGGTATACTTATGGTAATTTAGGTTACTTATCGAAATGATTAACCTATCTTGGGGAAAATATGATTAGGTTAGTTACTTTTGATATATGATGATTGGAGTGGTTGATGTTGTTTGGAGATGAACGATAAAGTCTATCTTGGAAGACTATGTTATGAGATCATTCTTATAATTGGGTTTCAATCTTAGTTTGGTTTATTTTTAGGAATTTTAAGGACAGCTATTTATGGAATGGTCTATGATGAAATTTGGGTAGTACCGTGTAATTTTGAAGATTTAAAGAAGTTTCCCTTCCTATGGGATTATTTCTTTTTGAAGAGTTATTTTATCTTACCCTTTCTCTTTTTGGCATAATAGAAGAAATAGATAGTTAATATTTGGTGGATTATGTAGAACATGATTCATGTGCTTTGATGAGACCAAGTAGTTTTGAATGCTCATCATTTGTAGAAAAGATTAGTTTTGGTAGAAACTTATTAAAGGATGAAACTCTACTTGAAGGTAGGTATATTTCCCTATGTTTTATTATATGTAGTAAATGAATTCCTCAAAACTATGAAAAGGAACATAAAACAAAAATGTTGTCTATTAACGTTTCCCACTGGGAAATCAAATATCGTTTAACCGATCATAAGCTTGTGATTTTATTGTTGTTAACTTTCTCCTAATCGTGTTTTATATCACTCTCCCTTAGAACGTGACCCTTTGTTTTCTCCTCCATGTCCATGTTTTCCTACATGGAATCCTAGTATGGGTTAACTCGGGTGACCTTTTTACTTCCCTTTATTTCTTTTAAAGTAATAGTGTTACTGACTCTTTTTCCGATGTGGGAATTTCAATGAAATTTCCAATCCCAATTTTAAAAATTGCAAGGACACAATTTCTTAAGGGGGGAAGATTGTAACGACCCAAAATTTTGAATAAATCTTGTTTCCTAATTTTGTGTGTTATTATATTTCATTTGATAATATGAGTATAATTAAAATGAGACTGTTGGGTTTTGAATGTTATATGACCATTGGTCAATATGACCGCTGGAACTAAACGTATCGAATATTGTCTCTAAATATAAGTGATCTTGGTTAATTAATATAGAAAGAAGATTTGATGGCCTCATCCAGTAGTCTTGGGCCGATCAAAGCCCATCTAACAGAACTTGGGAAAGAGGTAGCACCACTGGGCTTTGCTCTGTACCAAACCCAAGCCAAACTTTATCGTGTGAAGCTAGAACAGAATCTCCTTCATGAGAAGTTAAAACTAATAGAAATTGCTACTCGTGCGATGTTGGCCAAGACGCCCTCAGATTCTCTCACCATAGCACACCTTACACTTAGGTCATATGCTGGTGTTATAAGGGGCTATGTGATGAGACCATAGCTTCTTTGTGTAATCCATTGGGATGAATAAATTGAGATTTCTTCCTTTAGTCATGTTTGTGAAATTTCAAATGTCCGGATAATTTTAGGATTTATTTTATTGATGAATCCTGAAAAAAATGATATTTTAAATTATTTATGTAAACCTTAAATAATTAATGATGTGTAATGATTTTCAAAATATGGTCTTCTGCAAAAGTGTTCAGTAAGGAATTTGGAGTCTAATAAGATCAACTTAATTTTTTGATGAATAGTAAATTATGAATAGTGATTTTATGCATAGGATTAGTAATGTGACCAAATGGATTAGTAATCTCACTTAAAGAAAGTTTTAATATAATCTAGGCACCTTGATTAAGTAATGTCATTCAATAAAATGGGTAAATAACGGTTTCATAAATTATTAGTCAAGTATTAGTTTTTTCGGTTGAATAGTGTTTTTTAATTAAAAATTAAATTAAAAATATTTAGAAAATTATTTTTATAAAATGGACTTTATTTTTGAACTCAAAGTATCGATATTATGTTATGGTAATTTTTGGGGATTTTTCTGAAAAAAATGAATTTTCAGTGAATAGTGTATTATTTAAAAATTAAATTAAAAATATTTAGAAAATTATTTTTATAAAATATAGTTCATATTTGTAATCAGAGAATCTATATTTGGTTAAGGTGAAATTTTTGGATTTTTCTGAGAAAGATGAATTTTCAGTAAATAGTAAAAATGGAGTTTTAGGGTTTCGGTATATTTAATGACATCATAACTGTGTCATGATGATTTCATGAAATATTTTATGGGTTGGCCAACTAAGTGTGATGAATTGTTGTATTGGGGGCCCCATGTGTCCTAACTCTATGGAAAATACCATGGGAGAGCCCATGGTTTTGAGAAAACCACTTGTGAGGTGTCCCTTGAAATTATTAAAGTATCACCTCACCTTCCCTATAAATACCCACCCTTTCCTCCTTTAGTTTTCACTCCCAACTCTCCCAAAATTAAGCTCTGGTATCATTACCTCCAAATTAGTCCTCCCAAGGTTCCCCCAATCCCTCAAAGTCCCAACCTTTGAGTTTTGAGAGATACGTTTTAAGGTAAGGGATCCTACCTCTCTCTTTCATTTCAAGTAATCTCTTTTATGTCATTTATTTTATGCTCTGTGATCTTATGTTGGAGGATGTTTTTTTATATTCCTATTAATTCCCTTTTCATTTTCATATTATTATAGATCCCCTATTACTCTCATCATTTCGTTTTATGAATGTTTAAGTGACGCTGTTAGGCTGTCGAATTTGTAAGGGATTCGTTCACCTTTCTCATTTTTCAAAGTTCTACTTTCATGTCAAGTCTTTCAAGTTCATTTTTATTATCTTATGGTATGATCTCTATATCTATCATACTGATCTTTTATTTTCATATGATTAGAGACTCTATTTTATCTCATCAATTCATTTTTGTTGAAGTTTAGGTGACGTCGTTAGGCTGCTGAATTTTTAAGGGATTCGTTCACCTTTCTCATTTTTCAAAGTTCTACTTTCATGTCAAGTATTTCAAGTTCATTTTTGTTATGTTGGGGTATTATCACTATATCTATCATACTGATATTTTATGTTTATATGATGAGAGACCCTTTTTGATCTCGTCAATTCATTTTTTTGATGTTTAAGTGACGTCGTTAGGCTGCCGAATTTTCATAAGAGAAATATTATTTTTGTCTTCCTTTCATGTTCTTCATTTCATACGTTATATATTTAAAATTTCATTACCATGTTCTTAAATCAATTATATTATGTCCCCCTACTGTTTTATAGATCATTTATGAGTGGGTGACCCATGTCCCCTCTCTTTTCAATGTTTTCTAAAACCTCTTAACATAGTCGTTATGTTGCAGAATTTCTGTCTCAAAATGTCTCTCTCTTATTCTCAAATTCATTTATTTTATTAAGTGAATACTCAAATATATTTCTTCTAAATGGTTATTCACATATATACCAAAATTTTCTATTTTAAATTCTGGGATTTACATACATGAGATCTGCTTTCCCTTTCTGTGGGTTTAAAGTGACATAAATATCATATTTTAAAGCAGTTTTTAAAATGTTATGATTATGAAATTAAACCCATTTATTTTATGCTATATGGGTTGTTTATGAAATTATTGATGATGATATATTTGGATCATATTATAATAAATAAAAATGAAGGTTTCTCCCTTATATCACTCTAATTCATTGGGTAAAGACTTAATTTCTAGAGATGGCCATTTTTAACGACGCCTTGGTGAATAACTTTGGTAATTTTTAATGACACCTTGGGGATGGACCTTGGTGAAATGGAAATTATTCTAAATGTTAAATGTTGTAGCTACATCTTCAAGTTATGAAATATTTTATTTTTATTATGATATGCCTCATGATTTCTTTCTCATGCCTTAAAGTTCTTTTTCATGACATTGTTGATGTATCTCAAGTTCACATGTTAAATGTTTCCCTTGTTTCCCTTACTGGGCCTTCTGCTCACCCTTTCTTTTGATGTATGTCCCTAGTTTATGATATGTAGTAATAAACCTAGGATGAACATAAGGATAATCCTTTCAATTGTTTATTAAGTATGTTTTATGTTTTCATGTTTTAAGTTCCTGGTTTCCAAGACACTAAACCTTAAAGATCCTCAGTTTTGTAAAATTTAATGAAAAGTTATGTTATAAAATGTTGGGATTCCATAGTGAGTTTCATTATTATATTAAGTAAATATATATATATAATTTATTGGGTCATTATTTCATTTTAATTCACTGAAAATATAATTTTCACTTAAAAAATATAAAATTAAGAAGGAAAAAAATAGAAAAAGAAAAAATTAGATGAGTTCCAATTATTCATTGATATTACTTTCATAATCTAACATTCATTCATTATATTCAACTTTCATTTCATCCTACAAAAAAATAAAAGAAACAATAAAAATAAAGGGGGAAAGTTATAATGAAATCCTATATTACATTTATTATTTTACTCATTCCCAAGGGAATTCAAAAATGGGGTGTTGGGATTTATATTTGTAAGGGTAATTAATTGAGGTATAATTCCTTTTTTTCACTTAAATATTCATGAAAATATATTTAAATGTATTACCCTATAATTCCAAATGTTGAATTTCTAAATTATTTTTCCCACCAATAATTTTCCACTAAATCACCTTGAAAATTAAACATGATTAAAAAAATTATGTTTCATGCTATGGAGAGAGGGTAATTTTCACAAGCTTATAGTGATATATTCATTTTCCAATAGTGATCATAATTCCAGATTAAATTTATCTTGAGTGAAGAGTGTCAGGAACATCCATGTGATGTATGTTTTCATTTGGTCATGGATGGATTTATGGGGTCAAAAATTTTAAAATGTGACAGATTAAAATAGAAGGGAATAGTTTTCCTATATGATTCATGATGAAATTCAATTTTGTAAAATATATTATAATCATTCTCAATTTTGATTTTGGTGTGGATTTTGATTGAAATATTTTCTAGTTTTTTTAGAGTGCATTAGTAAAGTTTGGGGGGTTGACGTTTCCCATATTATCATACATGTTCTTATTTTTTTAATTTTTCAATTACATAATTTTGTTTTTTAAGGGTAGTTGTCATATTTTTAGGTTTTTAAAATATTTTGGGCTTCATTGTGAAAATTTAATAAATTTTTTATTTTGTTTTTTATTTCTTCCTTAAAATATTTTAAACTGATAAAAATTGAATAATTATTTTATATGATTGGAATTCATTTAATTAAACTATACCAATTATTTAATTTTAAAAATATGAATACCCAAAACATATTATAATAGGGGCCACAAAATATATGAAAATTATTTTTGAATTATAATGTTTAAGTGATATCTCACAAAGTATTGGTATAAATGATATGAAATGTTAATTTTAGACATATAAGATTTTGAGGAACATTTTATTTCACTATGAATACTATATATTCATCCTTTTTTAAAATGGGAAACTAGGGGATTATAATTCAAAAAGTCTACCTAACCCAAAAAGTTTACTTTAATAATATTTAAAAATCATTTACTACACATATCCAATGAAGCTAAAATATTTTTGTAAGAATATGAAAAGGTGTGTGGGAATTATTTCATAGAATACCACTTTTCAAAATTCTACCATTATTATGATAATTACTGATAAATTTTTTAAGGTAATATTTGGAGTGATAATTTTTCACCCCTCTTTATTATAAATTTGTACCTCTATTTCCATTTCAAAAATTTAGTCATTTTTAGTATAAATGATTATTTTTTATATTTTTAAATTATTATATAATTATATATTTTAATTTATATTTTTCACTTATTATTTTCCCTAATTTTTTCATTTTTTCTCACTTTATGAATCTAGAATCCTTGAAAATGGATAACTCAACTCAACTTTTTTTCAAAGGGATGGAGTGGTATGTTACTTTGAGTACTTGTTCTCTAATGATTCTCTTTATTTAATTATATGATTCTTTTAATAATTAAAATTAATTAGGTTATGTGGTAACATCCTTTTTCATACTGTCATCTTCTTTTACATGTTCATATATATTTCTCTCATTCGTTATTATAATGTTGAAAATAGTGGAGTTGTATTATGTTGAAGACATGTAGTGAAGAGGTATCCTAGCCACACATCGAGTGGGTAATACCTACCATGAATAGGTCTTAATGTGGGGTAGTAACATTTTGAATGGTAGGTTTATGAGATATAGTTATTTATCTCAACATTGAATTTAATATTGAGAACTATATTTTAAAAAATAATTATTTTCATCACAGTGAACATGCAAGAACAGCAATTATCATTCAGTTACTTTATTGTGTCTTCTTTTCTTTGTGATTTGAATTTATATATTTTAATATATATATATATATAATTTAATCCCTACACAATATTAGTATTTAATTTTGTATTATGTTTTAATAATATAAATTTGAAAATATAAAATAAGTTTTTATAAGTGTCCTCCTTGGGAGATCGACCCTAGGGTGTGAATTATGCTACATGGTTAGGAAAATAAGAAAATATTAAGTTGGGATACATTAAAATTACCTCCCATAAATAGATCCTAAATGATTCATGGAATATTTATTGAAAAGTTACTAACTCTATTAAACTATAGAGGACCTGCGCAATCTCTAGTATTAGGGTCTATCAAATCCATGATCGAACTATAATGGTCGTATACCCATTATTGTGGGGGGGTGTATTGAACCTAAGAAACTATAGGAGTTCCAATTCATTATCATAAAGAAGAATATATGGGAGTATTGAACCCTATGGTAGACTCCACCCATCACGCATGAACCCCATCATTGACCCTACAATGCTAAATCCTAAAATACCAAAAACATGAGGTAAATGGAATAGAGTGGCCTAAAGGATTTTTTCATAATACACTATGTGAGAAATTTCTCTAGATAGTATTTCTACTCACCCTAATCCAAAAAAACTATTAAAAATATATATATAAACATCAAAAAGGCATCATCCTAGGTTTTATCTCTTTAGGTCCTAACACAGTGAATGTGTGAGCTATAATATCATGTCGCAACACCATGCCCATTTGGTTTCACACCACTATAAAGCTCCTCATATAGTTTACAATATTATAATAAACATCACCATGTCACCAATGCATCATTCACATCATAGTTATAACCTTAATCAAAAATCCAATACCATCACACTATAAATGATGGTTTTCATCATTCTCCTTTTGTCATAATCACCATGTTTTCACCCTAGTTTTTATATCCACATCATAGATAGAAAAATAACACCTTTTCACACATACCTTTGTGTTAATTCAAAATTCATGGCCTTAATCTAATAATAACTCAAATTTAACATAATTTACCACTAAAAATGGGGTATTCATGGCACATATTAGTTTATTAGGTCATGATCCTTCCATTCCATTTCAATGGAATTCTTGAGAGAATTTCATCATTTAATGACATATAGTTTTTAATTGAAATGCAACATCGTACAACATAGTCTCAATTCCTTCATATTTTCTTTCAATCACTAAGGTATCTGAAGTTATTCCTATACTACCATTAACTAACACTATAAACCACCATCATATAGTATAATAAGTTTTACTCAATAAATAATTAGAACAAAATAAAGGATTTGGGATTATGATTTAGAAACATGATATCATCTATTATAAACTACTAAATAAGGTATTCATTCTTATAGGGGATTTCACATTGAGATAGATAAGTCTTTTAAGTAGTTAATATCATAAGGAAAAAACCAAAAATAGATGATATATTCAAAAATATATATATAATTTGACAATAAATAATGATATGTCCAAGGTATTCTGACTAAAAAATTAGTTTTTTAAGACTATATGAGTTTATACTCAAAGAGTGAAAGGGATCATCAAAAAATATTAAACTCTTGAAGGATTATATAAGTCACATAGGGATCCAAAAATACTATACTAAAGGCTCAGAAGTTGTGGGAGGAAAATAAAATCCAAGGAGAGTGGGTTTTACCACTATTTATAAAGACAACCTATCTCCACCACTTCACAATATAACTCTTCATATCAATCTAAAACACCAAAAATTATGACCCATTTCATGGTGAAATTATTACTTACACACTATAATATTTAACGATCAATATGAGATTTAAAAATAACACTATGATAAAACAATTTATAACTCCCTAGGAAACTTGATCAACTGTCATAACTTCGGGAATTTTGACCCCCACTAAGGCATGACATAGGATATAATTGAGAAATACATAAACCTCTAGATATAGACATGATGTAACCCAACATCCATGTTAAAGTACCTCAATGTAAGGTTAAAATGAGGCCAACACTAAAATAACATTCTGTTATACAAGATAAAACCATAGTTTTATAAATCCTCATGTCATAACCCATAACTCCATGGCACAACAAATTCACTTTGAAAAAGATAGAAACATAATGAATTATAATGACCACACTCTCACACTATGATGAGTGTGATAATATTGTAATTTATATCACCACTCAATAAGGAGTTTTCATAACTAAAAAATATAGTTTTTGATGGTAAAAAATCTAGTTCATTAAATCATCCACAACTTCATGGATTTTTTTCCCAAAACACTCTACCGACTCAGACAAGTGAGTGTACTGATATCACATCTTCCTGTCACCCTAATAGATGACATGTGATGGGTCATATATGTATCTATATATTTGTGACACAAGGAAAATATTTTGAATCAAGTCTAACTATTATGTAAAATATTTTCCGTAAGAATCCTCATCATCCCTATGTAGAATCTGGAATAGAATGAGGAACCTTCGAGATATTTTTTTTACCATAACAAACCACCACAAACTATATCAAACTCCTCTATTGTGCATATCATCAAGATTCTTCACCATACTAAAAAAATATTAGAGGAAGCATGCTCAATTTTCAACATCATAATTTTAAAAATATTTTTTTGCCATGTCATATTTTAATGTTTTTCTTGATTAATTAAAAATAATAACTTGGACTTATTACATAACATATTTGCAAAAATTCTTGAGAACTTTTTGTTTTCACCTTTGTAAAGACCTAGAATTTTTATCAATGAAAATTAACCTTCTTATAATTATGTTATATAGTATCAAACACATAAATAACATATAGAACATAATATTAATATTATTAAAATAAATTAGTAATAAAATAAGTGGTATTAATAGGAATTAAGGAACTTATACCATTTGAATAGTAATCTGACTGTTGGAACAGTAATATGGCTATTAGGAATAGTAATCCAGCACATATAACAGTAACCTCACCTATGAAAGTATAAATAAAATTTAGGTATCTTATTAATAAAAATATGATATATTTATTTCATTGTATATGTAAATAAATGTTATAAAAATGAAAAATTCAGTATTGGTAATTTTATAAAATGTAAATGTTTATTTACAATTTCATAATTAATATTATGATTTTAAATAAAAAATATATTTATAAAAATATTAATATATTAATATATTTTTTCATATGATTATAAGATAATTTTATGAGACCATAATTAATTCTTCAATTCATCATAAAAACGGTTACAATATTAAAATTTGTATTTTTTGAATAAATGATGATTTTAAGTAAAAACTAAATTTATCATATTTATAAAATTATTTTCATAAAATTGAGTCCATTTTTGAAATCTACATGTCATAAAATGGTTAGTTTTAATTTTTGGTATCTTTATAAAATAGTTGATTTTTTGTGAATAGTGAAATACGGCAATTTCTAGTATTTAACATTGTATGAAAATAAATGAATTGTTGATTCATGGTTGAGTCATGGATAATGTAAGTTCACATTATCTATAACTAAAAATCTCTAGTTAATGTTCTTTTTAAAAATAATAAAAACTATTTTCATTATTGGTCCAAAATAATAAACAAATGAATAAAATAATCAAAAATGCCCCTCTCCTCCCCCAATAAATACAAACCCTCACCACTTCTTATCATCACACTGTATAAGACTTAGATCCTAAAATTATTATACCCAATTAATCTCCCAAGACTCTTCCCTATGTTCTGGTCTTTCTGTTCTCACCAAAAAAGCATATCCAAGTGCCTGAAGGAGGTTATCAAGGATACGATATTCAAGAGGTAAACCACTCCTTCATTCTCTTTTATTTTATATTATTTTCATATAATATCCTACATTCACCTATAAAAAGTGAAATTACAACTCAAGTATCATTAATATACTATAATTTTATTTTTTTAGTGTAATATCCATCATCAAATCTCTTCTCCCTTCCTTTTGTTCTAAAAATGAAAATATCATTTGTGGGGTGTCAATTAAACACCTTTATGGACGACAAGTTTTTTATTTTTATTTAACACTTTCAAGGATATTAATAAAAAATTATGGTTAAAATATATTATAATGTGTGTATTAAAACTTATTTAATGTTCTATTACTAGTATATAAACATAATATTAAATAAAACGATATTGTTTTGTGATGGTCTTAATAAAACTGCCAAAATAAACTAATCAATTTTTCATTAACATTTTATCTAATGAATCATACTCATTCCAAAAAATAAAATTATATATGGAACCATTTAAATTTATTTAATTAAATTAATACCATAAAATTTCACTTTTATATAATTATTCCACTTTGACTAGAACATCTATAATTAGACACAAGTGAACTGACTATGAAACAATGAAATGAATGCCCTCAAAATGATGAAATTAAACATTATAAACCATAAAAATAGCCAAAAAAAGATAATATAATTTTAATAAATAAAATATATGTTGATTTAGTTCTTAAATAATATATTAATGTATCTATTTTTATTATCCCAACCATTAATTGAAAGCGTAGACCACTTTAGGACATAAGGTAAGGGATCTCTCTAAACCTCCAAATTACCTTTAGTTTCTGCTTTCTCTATATTTTCTCAAATTTAATTATTAATTATTCTTATATAATTATCCAATATTATTTTTTTATCTTCTTAACATATTTATGTTGTTCAATTCATCTTTCTTTTATGAGGAAATACTTGTTTTATATGTTTCCCTTCTTAATTCATCCTGAAAAGCATGACCCGATTAAAGGGAACTTCCCAATTTATTTCACATTTTCATGTACACTCCATAATATATTCCAAATAACCATTATTTTTCTAAAATCACTCATTTTATCATGAAAAACTATCTTAGTAAATTATTGGTTTGATAAAAAAAATATGTCTTTGTCCTCTTTAAAGTATCTTTAATATTTTCCCTTAAACTACACTAAAGCGACCTGTTTCTAAAGTGTATTAAACAATATTTTTACTTGTTTTAACTTAATTTGGAAATAATTTATAATTATATATTCCTATTTACCCTTATTAATGTACTTATATGATTTAAAATCATTCTTTCATTGACACTTTTATGATACTCCCATTGGTTATTCCTTATGACATGATTACAAAAAACGTTTATTCCCTTGGGTATCCCTTATGTTTAATCCTTATGTATGATTATTCATGTGACACAAATATGCCTAAACATGTTATTATGTATTCACATATATAGTTTTCTAATACATTGGGTAATGTTTAGTCTCATGAGATGTCATGTTTGGACTGGAAGTAAACCAAATTCATTTATGGGACTTTGTCAACCATGTGATGTTGTCCTATAAGTTATCCTTAACTCATGTTCATATCATTTTATATGTTTCTTCTACATTATTATGAATCCATTATTACATGATCTCATTTTCTATATGTTATTCTTCTATATTTTTATCCTTGTACCATGCCTTTTTATGTCATCTTATAATGTCTTATTACTCATGTGATATTCTTTATTCTTATGTTTATTCCCTTACTAGGCTTTTTAGCTCATACCGTTGTTATTGTAATCCCCATGTTATCCTATGTAAATGTAAGAGCTTGTATAATTTCAGGATCTCATTATAGTCTTTAAGTAAAATATGTCTTTATTTTTGTTTCATGCTTTCAAATTATATACCTAATCTTCCAAAGACACTAGACTTTACGATCCTCTGTTTGTACTTATAAAATTATTAGTATTAAAATGATGTAAAAAATTTTGTAAAAGGATAGGGTCTCTATAGTTTGTATCAGATGTCAGTTTATCAATTTTGGGGAAATAGGATTAGTAAATTTTAGTAATAACCCTATGAATAATTCAATCCCCATGGATAACCTAGATTTAAATCTATAGAATCATAAGTTAGTTTATATTTATCTTATAAAAATTTATGCTCATAAGTTAATTTTTTAATATCCTTATTAGATATGTACTGAATCCATCACATGTTTTCACCATAGTATGTAAAACAAAATTTTGAGGGAGAAATTTCATATTGGGGGGAGAATTTAATGACCACAATTTTTTATAAATGAAAATTTCCCTTATTATAATTATTTTATATATTGCAAAACACATACATCACATATAAAACCTCATAAAAACATTATCCTCAGAAATTCATAATAAAATAAGTGGTATTCAAAGAAATTAAGAAATCTATACTGATGGATTAGTAACCTAACTGTTGGAACAAAAATATGACCAACGGGAATAGTAATCCATCCAATAGAATAATAACATTGCCTATGAAAGTATGTATAAAATTTACGTATCTTATAAATGAAAAATATGATATTTTTATATCATGGTATAAGTAAATGAATGTTTTAAAAATGATAAATTTAGTATTGGTATTTTTGTAAAACGTAAATGTTTATTTACAATTCTATAATTAATATAATTATTTAAAAGGTATTTTATTTTTATAAAATATATTAATAAATTAATATTTTTAGTATAATTATTATAAGATAATTTTATGAGACCTTAATTAATTTTTCAAAGTGTCATAAAAGGGGGTATAATATTAAAATCAGTATTTTTGGAATAAATGAAGGAATTAATTAAAAATTAAATTTCTCGTATTTATAAAATTATTTTAATAATGTGGAGTCTATTTTTTAAATTTACACATCAAAAATGGTTTTTTTAAATTTTTTTGTATTTTTCTTAAATAGTTGAATTTTGTGAATAGTGAAATATAGTAATTTGTTCTATTTAAAATTATAAGAAAATAAATGAATTTTTAAGTAGTGTTTGAGTAATGGATGATGTAAATTCCCATTATCTAGAAATTACATACTTTATTTATTGTACTTGGTCACAAGAATCACCACTATTGTTAGACTTAATCCAAAATAATAAACAAATTAATAAAATAATCAAAGGCACCCCTCTTACCATATAAATACCACCCTTCACCACCTCTTCTACTCACACCTTATACGATTTATAGATTGGAAATATTCTTCACAAATCCTCTCCCAAGACACTTCCCCATGTTCTGGTCTTACTGGTCCTACCAAAAGGCCATTTTCAGGTTCTTTAAGGCGGTTATCAAGGAGACTATATTGATGAGGTAAGAATCTCCTTATTTCTCTTTTATTTTTATTTTTTCTTTTCTTATACTATCCTCACCTCTCCTATCCAAATACACATGATAACTCCAATGTCATACATATACTTTAATGTTATTTTTAATGGGATATTCATCATCAAATATGTAGCACCCCTGGTTTCTAGTAAGTAACCCTTTTTGTGTTATTTTAATTATATAACGTATATGTGTGATGTTTTGAAGAGTTTGGATAAGTTTAGATGTGTTTTTGGGAATAAAGGTAAGGTATAGGGGTGTCCCATGATTTGTCCAAATTGTGAAACATCCTAAAAGATATCGTGTTCATTGAAGATGGTTTGGGTAGTTTGAGGAAGTGACTTTGGCATGGTTGGAACACGATTTTGGAGACTGTGTGAGGAGACTGTGTGAAGGTTCATCTGTTAATGTAGTGGCTAACACATGGTCAAAAAATAGTTTGTCTAACCATGCGACTAAACCATGCGTAGGTCAAAACCACTTGTTTAAGAAGTGGATTGAATGCATTTCTTCCATTAAGAGTCTCATTTTCCATCCTATGTGGCCCTAAATTGAGATTCTTCTTCCCCAAAGCTCAAGGAAGGTTCTACCAACAATTTGAAGGTTATTTGAAGGCTTCACGTGGTGATTAGAAGCTGATTCCTTGCAGTAAGTGTTCATTATTCATCGATCTTGATTTTTTTCTTAGATCTACTACGCCCCTCTTCTCAGTTTCTTAGATATATGATCGTTGTGGGTATATCTATGTTTTTGTATGATGAATAAGTTTACATTTGGTATTTATTTTGATATGGGAAGAGATATAAGGCATGTTTCTGAAGATTTAACCCTATTTTGTTGGCGTTCTTCATCTACATAGCGTTTTCTCTAAAACTCTTGAGGTGGGTGGCTTCACACTCGAATATTCTTACTAGAATTGATTGACATAGTTTCAAATGAGTTTATTTTCCTTAAATTTGTTGTGAAAGTGTTTTTAAAATCATGGTATAAATACTCCTTAGTGATGATTTATAGTTTTTGGTGAAATAGAAAAATTGTGCTAAAATGTTGTGTAAAGTGATTTAGATTCTTAATTTTAAAATTGTTATTTTAAAATTGTTATTTTAAAAATATGTTGTGGATTGATTTGGGAAATGGTTTATTAGAAAATGGGTTTTCAATAATAAGTTTGTTTTATTGAATTTATTTTGGCATGTTGATTTTTGATATGGTTTTCGGCATACATGGGTGTTTGTTCATATTGCATTTAAGAAGCTTGGTTAAAATATAACCTTATGCTCAGTGCTAAAGGGGTAATGGAACATGGGAAATAATTACCATGTGATGACATGGTAGATCAACGAGAGGCCTTTCATGAGTGTGGAATTTTCATAATGAAGCATGCATGGTTGGATATGTGGAATGGAATGGTTATGCAAAAGGGAACTTGAGAAATTGATTCAAAGTATTGGTTGGTTGTTTTCATGAAGAATATCTTTTGCTGCAAAATGGGGTGACTTGGAACTTGTTTATATTTAGTTATAAACTATTTTTAGATGTTTTTTATATATAGTTATGAACTATTTTTTGATGTTTTTTATAAATAGTTATAAACTGTTTTTATAATTTTTTTACATTTTGTTATAAACTATTTTGGTTTTTGTTAAAAATAAACAATTTTATATAAATTTAGTTGACTTTTCTATCCTAGTGGCGTGAGTAGGGAAGTCATTGGGGAAAACCTACTGAGCTTTAGTATGCACCCCTATTTTGGAACATTGGTTCTTTTGATGATGTCATCTATTGATACATGGGAAAAGGTAAAGTATCACATGCCTTTAGAACTACTTTAGGATACTTGGGATGTTTGGTGATGTTGGAGCATGGAGCATGTAGAGTATGGAGTCCTATGGTCAGTATGGAGTTCTATTAGTTATCTTCCACTATTTACTTTGATATTATTTTGGATTCCATTGAAGTAAAATTTTGGTGGGTTTTGATATAAAATAAATGGTTGAGATTTTATTCCTGTTGTCATGCATCATATAGTGGTTAGGTTGGTTTGGAATGTTTGGGTAGTTGTTTTTTTCTAAAAGGGTAAATCATCCCCCACATGTATTGAAACCCTTCGGTATTTATTTCCAGTCTTTGGCATCTTGGGGATGTCTCTTAAGGCCTAGTAACATCTCACCTTCTTCTCAATCCAATGAGAAGGGGCGGGATGTTACAAATAGTATCAGTTTTTTGGTCCAAATATAGTTTGGGACAAGTGGGATCATCTTGGTCCATCTTTGTGGAACAAGTGGTCATCAGTATTTTTGGTCCTAGATTTGAATTCATTCTTGTTTATTCCTTGATTTGGGATTATATAAAGGAGTAGGACTTTCCGGACTTGAAATGTAGAGCATAAAAATACATAGATGACCATTTTATGATGAACTTCAAGTTACCAAGGAGTGGGTAAACTAAGTGTTTTAGAGATAGTTATAGTATTTTCAATATCATTTTCATGGGTTGATCCAATGAGATGAGCTTGACATGAATTAGAGGAATTACTTCCCACTATGATTTCATATTTCATTTTGAGTAATGATATATGATTTTTTCAACTAGTAACTTTTTAGAAAATGTTGAAATTGTTTTTAAAAGTAATGATTTTGAAAAAGCACATGATTAAAGATTTTTGAAAATATTTTGATTTTCAAAAGAAATTTGGAAGTTTTAAAAAAAATTAACCATGGAAAAGGGTTAATTTTTTGAAAGAAATGTTTTGATAGTTGATGTGGTAGAATTTTAAATGTTAAGCCTTTATTTCCAAGAGAGTGAGACTTCTGGTTTTTGTGGTTTTTTTGGAAAATGGAACCTGGTATGTATCGTCGAAACAAACCATAAGAAGATATGGAGAATGTGGTTGCACCTGAGAAACATGTGAACCAAGAGGTGGTTTAGAGTTTCGCTCAATCATTTCAAGTTGTGGAAACAGGGAAACAGAGGGATGATCCAGGGCAATTGGATAATTCTGTCCAATTCCAGAAACATAATCCACCCATATTCTGGGGTTATTCTGAACTATAAAGAATAGAGGTGTGGCTAAATAAAATGAATTGCATCTTCGATTGCATCAGCACACCAGTAGATCTAAAATTCAAGCCTATGAATTAAATGCTATAGGACCTTTCAAACTAGTGGTGGGATATATCGGTGCAAGCTAAAGTGGATCAAGGCCTTGGTTAGGAGGAAATTCAGGAATTTTTCAAAAAAAGCTTCTATCCTCACACGTTCAAGATCCAAAAAACAATGGAATTCTTCATCCTAAAGTAGAGGAATATCTCAGTCGCTGATTTTGTTGCTAAATTCATTAATTTAGTTTGATTTTCACATGAGGTTTATACTAGTTCACCCTTAAATGAATGCATCTTTGAATTGGGGATAAGACAAGAGATTCACTCAAAGATAGGTGTGCTATATATTACAGACTATACAGAGGTGGTTAATAAAGTGATAGTGATGAAACAGAACATATCAAAATCTATGGGAGGAGAAAGTATCATAATTCATATGGGAAATGGTGGGAACTCTAATGTTGGGAGCAAGAGGAAGAGGGAAACCTACTTCTAGGGTGCGATCAGAAATCATAATCAAACAACTATATCAGTAAACCTTCCTCCATGTCCAAAGAGACAAGCAGGGTATTTATATTCTGGTTCCTTTTACCACATGAAGCTAGAGTGTACAAAACCACAAAGATCTTCCGTAATAGAAAAAATATGGGTCATATTATGAAATATTACCATAGTTCAGTGAGGTTCAGTGCTCAAGACACTTCTCAGGTGTCACAAGCATTGTATACCTCGACTGGGTGAGGATAGCATAATCAATATCAGCAGTAGAAAAGAGCTAACGATGGTGATTCTAGGAATTCCATGACTCCTCAGTAAGGAAAATCTCATCAAGGCAATGAGTAGAAGAGTGTAATGATGAAGAAATTATACGGAGTTGAGCAGATAATTGAATATGATTAGTCTAGAAAATCTACATTGATAAGTATGATTCTTTTTAATTCTACCCTTATGAAAGTTTTGTTTGATACCGTTGCATCTCATTCCTTCATTTATTCTCGTGTTGTTGATTTCCCAAGTTTAAAACTTGAGATGATTTCTTCTATGGTTAAACTTTAAACTTATCTTGGTCAAAGAGAATTTCTAGCCTTTCTTTGTAGAGAATGTTCTATAACTATTGATGTAGATGAACTAAAATGGGACTTGTTAGTGTTGGAGATGGATTTCAATAATGTAATTCTGGGTATGGATTGGCTAACAATGCTCAAGGCTCACATCGACTATTATAGAAGAACAGTTAGTTTCACAACTGAGGATGGCATTGATCATCTCTTCAGAAGAGAAAGGGTTGTAAAGACTAGTGAAACGGATTTGTTGGCACTAGTAGTGGGAATGATCTCTTACAAGTCGGTGGCATTAACTTTGGAATTGATGGAAGAGATCAAGGGTAATAGTCTTCCAGCTGTTCTAGATCAATTTCTAGATGTTTTTTCCAAGAAATTATCTGGGTTACCACCTATAAGAGAAGTGGAGTTTATGATAGATCTCCATTAGGAGACCTATACTATTTCCCTTATATCTTATAGGATGGAACCTAAAGAATTAAGGGAGCTGAAGGTGCAGTTGGAAGAGCTGGAAAACAAGGGATTCATTTGACTAAGAACATCTCTGTGGGAAGCACTAGTTTTTTTGTTTAGAAAGCTGATGTAAATCTAATACTTTGTGTTGATTATTATAAGCGTAACCAAGTTATGATAAAGAACATATATCCACTTCCATGCATCAATAACATGTTTTATCAATTGATGAGTTCTCAGGGGTTTTGATCACAAGAAACACTTGTCTACAGTGTTGGGAATCTCGTGAGATCATTGCTTGTATGTAAAACTATCTAAGTGTGATTTTTGGATAAAATATGTACTCTATCGTGGCCATTTAATTTCCAAAAAATGTTTTTTAGTGGATCTAGAGAATATAGAAGTTGTTATCTCTTGGAAACTGCCAATGAACTTCTTTGAGATACGGAGCTTTCTTAGAATGACTGGTAATTATAGATGTTTTTTTCGTGACATCTAATGAGTAGAATTTTCTATGAAAACTTTGAAAAATAATAACATTACATTCCCATGGACTGAGGAATTATAGAAGACTTTTTAAGATCTGAAATTTTTTCTTACATCAGAACCAATATTGATATTTTTGGAATCAGGATAGGGTTATGTGGTGTATAGCATCCCGCCTTTTTGCCACATAAACTTTCATTACATAAAAAAACTGAGGATCTTTAAGGTTTAGTGTCTTGGAAACCAAGAACTCAATACATGAAACAAAAAAACATTCTTTTTAAACACTTTAAAGGATTCTCTTTATGTTCATCTTAGGTTCATTACTGCATCTCATAACCTGTGGACATACATCAAAAGAAAGGGTGAGCAGAAGGCCCAGTAAGGGAAACAAGAGAAACATTTTACATGTGAACATGAGATACTTCAATAAGGTCATAAAAAGAACTTTAAGGCATGAGAAAGAAATCATGAGGAATATCATAACAAAAATAACATTTTTCATAACATGAAGATGTGGCTACATCATTTAACATAGACAATCATGAACATATCACCAAGGTCCATCCCCAAGGTTTCATTTGAAAATTACCATGGTTATTCACCAAGATATTGTGAAAATTGTAATCTCTAGTGGTTACATCATTACCCAATGCATTGGAGCGCTATTAAGGCGCACCCTTAAATTTTCCTTTATTATCATGTGAGCCACATATATCATCATAAATAATTTCATAAACAACCCATATAGAATAAAATAAATGGGTTTCATTTCATAATCATAACATTTTAAAAACTGCCTTAAAGACATGATCTTTACGTCACTTTAAACCCACGGAAGGGGAGAGCAGGTATCATGTATGTAAATCCCAGAATTTAAAATAAAACATATTGGTATATATGTGAATACCCCTCTTGAAGAAATATCTTTGAGTATTCACTTAATAAAATAAAAAGTACTTTAGAAAAAGAGAGAGATATCTTGAGATGGAAATTCTGCAGCATAACGGCTATGTTTCTGGGTTTTAGAAAACATTGAAAAGAGAGGGGTCATGGGTAAAACACTCATAAATGACCCATAAAACAGTAGAGGGATAGAATATAAAGGATTTGAGAACATGGAAATTAAATTTGAAAGATATACTATATGAAATGAAGAACATGAAAGGAAGAAAAAAATAAGATTTCTCTTATGAGAATTCGGCCGCCCACCGGCGTCACTTAAACTTCAACAAAAATGAATTGACGAGATCAAATAGGGTCTCTCATCATATGAAAATAAAAGATCAGTATGATAGATATAGAGATCATACCACAACATATTACAAAAGTAACTTGAAATACTTGACATGAAAGTAGATCTTTGAAAAATGAGAAAGGCGAACGAATCCTTTAAAAATTCGGCAGCCTAACGGCGTCACTTAAACTTCAACCAAAAATGAATTTACAAGATAAAAATAGGGTCTCTAATAATATGAAAATAAGGGTTCAGTATGATAGATATAGAGATCATACCCCAACATAATAAAAAGGAACTTGAAATACTTGACATGAAAATAGATCTTGAAAACGAGAAGGGTGAAAGAATCCCTTAAAAATTCGGTAGCCAAACGGCACCACTTAAAACTTAAAAATACTGAATTGAAGAGATAAAATGGTGTCTCTCATAATATGATCAAAAAAAATCTGTATGATAGATATAGAGATCATTCCCCAACATAATAAAAAGGAACTTGAAATACTTGACAAGAAAATAGAACTTGAAAATGAGAAGGGTGAAAGAATCCATTACAAAATTTCGGCAGCCTAACGGCGCCACTTAAACTTTCATAAAATGAAATGATGAGAGTAAGAGGGGGTCTATCATCATATGAACATACAAAGGACAGTATAATTAATATAAAAAAACATCCTCCAACATAGTAACATGGAGCATAAAAGGAATGACATAAAATAGATTACTTGAAAATAAATAGAGAGGTCGGATCCCTTACCTTAAAACGTAACTCTTAAAACTCAAAGGTTTGGACCTTGAGGGTCTTGATGGAACCTTGGGAGGACTCCTTGGGAGGTAAGGAGACCAGAACTTCGTTGAGAATGATTTTGGAGTCCAAATAAAGAGAGAATGGCTTGGTATTTATAGGGAAAGTGAGGGGACAAGGCATTAATGGCCAAAGGACACCTCATATGTGGGTTTCTCAAAACCATGTGCTCTCCCATGATATTTCCCATGAAGTTAGGCCACATGGGGCCCCCATACAACAATTCATCACCTTTGGTCGGCCAACCCATAAAATATATCATGACATCATCATGACACAGTTATGATGTCATTAAACATACTGAAACCCTAAAACTGTATTTTTACTATTCACTGAAAATTCAACTTTCTCAGAAAAATCCCAAAATTCCACCTTAACCAAATATCAATGCACAGATTTCAAAAATGAACTCCATTTTATAAAAATAATTTTCTAAATATTTTTAATTTATTTTTTAAATAAATACACTATTCACCAAAAATTCATTTTTTTAGAAAAATCCCCAAAAATTACCTTAACATAATATCGATGCTCTGAGTTCAAAAATGAAATCCATTTTATAAAAATAATTTTCTAAATATTTTTAATTTAATTTTTAATTAAAAAACACTATTCACCTGAAAAAACTAATACTTGAATAATAATTTATGAAATCGTTATTTCACCATTTTATTGAATCACATTACTTAATCAAGGTGCCTAGATTATATTAATACTTTCTTTAAGTGAGATTACTAATCCATTTGGTCACATTACTAATCCTAAGAATAAGATCACTATTCCGAATTTACTATTCATCAAAAATTTAGTTGATCTTATTAGACTCTAAATTTCATACTGAACATAATTGTAGAAGACCATTTTTTGAAAATCATTACACATTTTTAATTATTTAAGGTTTACATAAACATTTTTTAAAATATCATTTCTCTAAAATTCACCAAAAATATGCATAATATATTTATCCGGACATTTGAAAAGTCATAAACATCATCATAAGAATAAATCACAATTTTTATTTAAAACAATGGATTACACAAGGAAGTTATGGTCTCCTTACATAACCCCTTATCACACCAGCATAGGACCTAAGTGTAAGGTGTGATAAGGTGAGAGAATCCGAGGGAGGATCGGCCAACATCTCACAAGTAGTAATTTCTATCAGTTTGAACTTCGCGCGAAGGCGATCCCGTTCTAGCTTCACACGATGAAGTTCAGCTTGGGTTTGGTCCAGAGAAAAGCCCAGTGGTGCTACCTCCATCCCAAGTTCTGTTAGATGGGCTTTGATCGGTCCAAGACTACTGGGTGAGGCCATCTAATCTTCTTTCTATATTAATTAACCAAGATTACTTGTATTTAGAGACAATAATCAAAACGTTTAGTTTCCAGCAGTCATATTGACCAATGGTCATATAACAGTCAAAACCCAACGGTCTCATTTTAATTATACTCATGTTATCAAATGAAACATTTTTGTTGAGTATAAAAATAAAATAAAATAACACATAAAATTAGGAAACAAGATTTATTCAAAATTTTGGGTCGTTATAATCTTCCCCTCTTAAGAAATTGCGTCCTTGCAATTTTTAAAATTGGGTTTTGAAATTTCATTGAAAGTCCCACATCGGAAAAGGAGTCAGTAAAACTATTACTTTAAAAGAAAGAAAGGGAAGTACAAAGGTCACCCGAGTTAACCCACACTAGGATTCCATGTAGGAAAACATGGACATGGAGGAGAAAACAAAGGGTCATGTTCTGAGGGAGAGTGATAGAAAACATGATTAGGAGAAATTTAACCATAAGAAAATCCCAAACTTATGATGTGTGTAAACGGTATTTGATTACCTAGTAGGAAACGTAAACCAACAACATTTTTGTTTTAAGTTCCTTTTCATAATTTTGAGGAATTCATTTACTACATAGAACAGAAACATAAGAAAATATACCTACCTTCAAGTAGAGTTTCATCCTTTAATAATTCTCTACTAAAACTAATCTTTTCTCCAAATGATGAGAATTCAAAAACACTTTGTCTCATCAAAAGCACAAGAATCATCTTCTAGAGAATCACATAATCCACCAAATATTAACTATCTATTTCTTCTATTATCCCAAAAATAGAAAGGGTAAGATAAAACAACTCTTCAAAAAGAAAGAATCCCATAAGAAGGGAAACTTCTTTAAATCTTCAAAATTCCACGGTACTACCCAAAGTTCATCATAGACCATTCCATAAATAACCATCCTTAAAATTCCTCAAAATAAACCAAACTAAGATTGAAACCCAAGTACAAGAAGGATTTGATAACATAGTCTTCCAAAATAAACTTCATCATTCATCTCTAAACAACATAAACCACTCCTAACATCTTATAACAAAAGTAACTAACCTAAACATATTTCCCCTAGATAGGTTAATAATTTCCATAGGTAACCTATATTACCATAATTTCACCTTAAATTCATCGATTCTTCAAAATATAAGTCAACCTTACTCCTCAATTAAAATACCGTAGTAATCTATTTACCTCGATCATATAGGGTTCCCAAAATAGTGAACGTCTTCCAAAATAATAATCATTTTTTAATCCCCTAATCATATCTATCATATTAATACGTAAATTGTCGCATTTCCTATCACATTGGTTGTTGGGACATGTTCTTCCATTTCCCACCATTAACTAAGAAGAGAAAGTATAATTAGGGGCTTAAATACTTAGCCAATAATCATGAAAAGGAACTTAAAGCATATAAGGATAACTTGTAGAAGAAAAGTATACCCTAACTTGTGATCCCCTAGGTTCCCATCTAGGTTATCCATGATCATATATTCTTATGTGAATCTTTATTTTATTTTATCTTTGTTCCTTTAACAAGGGTTCATACTAATCTTATGAATTTACCAAAGCATATCCCCCGAGAGTGTCGTAACCAAGAGTGCAGCAAGGCCCGTTGTCGTGTACCAGTTCTCGTTCGAGTCTAGCTCAAAGCGGTGTTTTTGGGTTTTACCCCTATGTACATCTGTGCCAGAGCCACCTCTACCTGCTCGTATACAGACAGGGGCGTATTTTCTTGGCAACCCCTTACTCAATACTTACCAAAATACCAGGAATATTTCCTATATTTATACTTTTCTATAGGGTTCTTCCTAGAGTTTTCATATCCTAATTTCCACAAATAACTAAACCATCCATTGATACCAACTATAGCATACCGCCTTTTTGTCACATAAACTTTCATTACATAAAAAAACTGAGGATCTTTAAGGTTTAGTGTCTTGGAAACCAGGAACTTAATACATGAAACAAAAAAAACATTCTTCTTAAACACTTTAAAGGATTCTTCTTATGTTCATCTTAGGTTCATTACTGCATCTCATAACCTGTGGACATACATCAAAAGAAAGGGTGAGCAGAAGTCCCAGTAAGGGAAACAAGAGAAACATTTTACATGTGAACTTGAGATACATCAATAAGGTCACGAAAAGAACTTTAAGGCATGAGAAAGAAATCATGAGGCATATCATAATAAAAATAACATTTTTCATAACTTGAAGATGTGGCTACATCATTTAACATATACAATCATGAACATATCACCAAGTTCTATCCCCAAGGTGTCATTTGAAAATTACCAAAGTTATTCACCAAGATATCGTGAAAATTTTAATCTCTAGTGGTTACATCATTACCCAATGCATTGGAGCGCTATCAGGGCGCACCCTTAAATTTTACTTTATTATCATGTGATCCACATATATCATCATAAATCATTTCATAAACAACCCATATAGCATAAAATAAATTGGTTTCGTTTCATAATCATAACATTTTAAAAACTGCTTTAAAGACATGATCTTTACGTCACTTTAAACCCACGGAAGGGGAGAGCGGGTCTCATGTATGTAAATCCCAGAATTTAAAATAAAACATTTTTGGTATATATGTGAATACCCCTTTTGAAGAAGGATCTTTGAGTATTAACTTAATAAAATAAAAGTACTTTAGAAAAATAGAGAGATATCTTGAGATGGAAATTCTGCAGCATAACGGCTATGTTTCGGGGTTTTAGAAAACATTGAAAAGAGAGGGGTCATGGGTCAAACACTCATAAATGACCCATAAAATAGTAGAGGGATAGAATATAAAGGATTTAAGAACATGGTAATGAAATTTGAAAGATATACCATATGAAATGAAGAACATGAAAGGAAGACAAAAATAATATTTCTCTTATGAGAATTCGGCATCCCACCGGCGTCACTTAAACTTCAACAAAAATGAATTGACGAGATAAAATAGGGTCTCTAATCATATGAACATAAAAGATCAGTATGATAGATATAGAGATCATACCCCAACACAATACAAAAGGAAATTGAAATACTTGACATGAAAGTAGATCTTTGAAAATTTAGAAAGGCGAATGAATCCCTTAAAAATTTGGCAGCCTAACGGCGTCACTTAAACTTCAACCAAAAATGAATTGACAATATCAAAATAGGGTCTCTCATTATATGAGAATAAGGTTTCAGTATGATAGATAAATAGATCATACCCCAACATGATAAAAAGTAACTTGAAAGACTTGACATGAAAATAGATCTTGAAAATGAGAAGGGTGAAAGAATCCCTTAAAAATTCGGTAGCCTAACGGCGCCACTTAAAACATCAAAATACTGAATTAAAGAGATAAAATGGGGTCTCTCATCATATGATCATAAAATATCTGTATGATAGATATAGATATCATACCCCAACATAATAAAAAGGAACTTTAAAGACTTGACATGAAAATAGAACTTGAAAATGAGAAGGGTGAAAGAATCCGTTACAAAAAATTTGGCAGCCTAACGGCGCCACTTAAACATTCATAAAATGAAATGATGAGAGTAAGAGGGGGTCTCTCATAATATGAACATAAAAAGGAAATTATAATGAATATAAAATAACATCCTCCAACATAAGAACATGGATCATAAAAGGAATGACATAAAAGAGATTACTTGAAAAGAAATAGAGAGGTCGGATCCCTAACCTTAAAACGTAACTCTTAAAACCCAATGTTTTGGACATTGAGGGGCTTGAGGGCACCTTGGGAGGACTCCTTAGGAGTTAAGGAGACCAGAACTTCGTTGAGAATTATTTTTGAGTCCAAAGGATGAGAGAATGGCTTGGTACTTATTGGGAAAGTGAGGGGACAAGGCATTAATGGCCAAAGGACACCTCATAAGTGGGTTTCCCAAAACCATGTTCTCTCCCATGATATTTCCCATGAAGTTAGGCCACATGGGGCCCACATACAATAATTCATCACCTTTGGTCGGCCAACCCATAAAATATCTCATGACATCATCATGACACAGTTATGATGTCATTTAACATATCGAAACCCTAAAACTGTATTTTTACTATTCACTAAAAATTCAACTTTCTCAGAAAAATCCCAAAATTTCACCTTAACCAAATATCAATGAACTGATTTCAAATATAAACTCCATTTTATAAAAATAATTTTCTAAATATTTTTAATTTATTTTTTAAATAAATACACTATTCACTGAAAATTCATTTTTTTTAGAAAAATCCCCAAAAATGACCTTAAAATAATATCGATGCTCTGAGTTCAAAAATGAAATCCATTTTATAAAAATAATTTTCTAAATATTTTTAATTTAATTTTTAATTAAAAAACAATATTCACCTAAAAAAACTAATACTTGAATAATAATTTATGAAACCGTTATTTAACTATTTTATTGAATCACATTACTTAATCAAGGTGTCTATATTATATTAATACTTTCTTTAAGTGAGATTACTAATCCATTTGGTCACATTACTAATCCTAAGCATAAAATCACTATTCAGAATTTACTATTCATCAAAAATTATGTTAATCTTATTAGACGCTAAATTTTGTACTGAACATAATTGTAGAAGACCATTTTTTGAAAATCATTACACATTTTTAATTATTTAAGGTTTACATAAACATTTTTTAAAATATCATTTCTCTAAAATTCACCAAAAATATGCATACTATATTTATCCGGACATTCGAAAAGTCATAAACATCATCATAAGAAGAAATCCCAATTTTTATTTAAAACAAAGGATTACACAAGGCAATTACGGTCTCCTTACATAGCCCCTTATCACACCAGCATAGGACCTAAGTTTAAGGTGTTCTAAGGTGAGAAAATCCGAGGGAGGCTCGGCCAATATCGCACAAGTAGTAATTTCTATCAGTTTGAACTTCTCACGAAGGAGATCTCATTCTAGCTTCACACGATGAAGTTCAGCTTGGGTTTGGTCCTGAGAAAAGCCCAGTGGTGCTTCCTCCTTCCGAAGTTCTGTTAGATGGGCTTTGATTGGTCCAAGACTACTGGGTGAGGCCATCGAATCTTCTTTCTATATTAATTAACCAAGATTACTTGTATTTAGAGACAATAATCAAAACGTTTAGTTTCCAGCGGTCATATTGACCAATGGTCATATTACAGTCAAAACCCAACGGTCTCATTTTAATTATACTCATGTTATCAAATGAAACATTTTTTTTGAGTATAAAAATAAAATAAAATAACACATAAAATTAGGAAACAATATTTATTCAAAATTTCGGGTCATTACATGGTGTATTGTGATGCTTTGGGATTGGGCTGGGTATTTATTCTCATGAAATGAGACTATTTTGTTTCTTATATATTAAGGAAATTAAGGTTTCATGAGAATAATTACCCAACATGTGATTTGGATTTAGTTTCATTCATCTATGCCTTGATAATTTGGTGTCATTATCTCTTTGGTTAGAAATTTATAGTGTTCACAGATCATAAGAGCTAGAAACATATTTTCTCACAATGATATTTGAATCTAAGTCAAAGGATATGGATGGAGTATCTCTAGATGTTCGACTTTGACTAGATGTTTGCACAAGGAAAAGGAAATATAGTGGTTGGTTCATTAATTAGAAAGTCATATGATCAATTGGAAAAAGAAGCTATAGATGAGAGGCAGTTGATTTCAGTCCTAGCCGATATGCATGTGGAATGTGAAGATCGAGGCAATGTTGAAATTTTATTTTTAGTTTCCAAAGTTCTTGAATTGGTAAATATGGTAAATCAGGCACAGAAATTAGATTCTGAATGTGTTAAAATGAGTTCAAAACTTAATGTTGGGGATACCATTGAGAACTGGAGGCTATATGGAAGTTCAGTGTTGTGGTTCGGGAATCGGATGGTTGTACTTATGTCTTGTAAGGAATAAATTCTTCATTCTTACCACCATTTAAGATGGTTTGTACATCTCATAATACATAAAATTTATAAGGTGTTAAAATCATAGTTTTGGTGGATTGAAATGAAATGGAAGGTGGCTAAGTTTGTTTCAAAGTGCTTAACTAGTCATAAAGTTACGGAAAATCATCAGTGACCAACATGTATATTGAAGTCTTTACCTATCCTTGTGTGGAAGTGGTAGTTGATTGCTATGTATTTTATTAAAGTTATCCTAATAATGGTTAGGAAGCATGATTCCATATGGGTGATAGTGGATCGGCTCACAAATTCATCCCATTTCATCACTATTTGTGAGTCTAATATAGTGGAGGATCTTTCCAAAAACTATATTCGATATGTGGTAAAGAGACATTGTATACCAGTTTCGATTATATCAGACAAGTATCTCAGGTTCACATGTCATTTTTTGAAATCCTTACTAGATTCCCTTGGAACTGATTTGACTATGAGTATGGTGTATCATCCTATGATGGATGGGAAATCTGAAAGGGCGATATAGACATTGGAATACATGATACAGTCTTGTGTAATGGATTTTGGTGGATAATGAGAAGATAATGTTTCATTAGTGTAGTTATCATATAAAAACATATATCAAGCCTCAATACATATGGATCATTTTGAAGCGTTATATGGTATTCCTTATCATTCTCTATTATATTGGGTGGAAACAGGTGAGACTTCACTTGTTGGGCTGAACCTTATCCAAGAAACAAAGGAGAATATTCAATTGATCAAAAAGAGGATAGAGATAGATCAGAGTCATCAGAAGTACTAAATGGATCATCGTCTATGGTCATTTTCATTTTCCATTAGTGATCATGTGTTCTTAAGGATTTCTCAAAGGCTTGATCATCAACATTTTGTGAATCATGGAAAGTTATCTCCTCGATACATAAGTATTTTTGACATTCTAGAATGGGTTGGAGATGTGGCATATCGGTTGGAATTTCCACCACAATTTAGTATGGTGCATAATGTGTTCGATGTATCTTAGTTCAAATAGTATCAACCTGACCCTGACCATGTGATCAGAAGTGGTCATGTGAACTAAGAGCCAGATGCTTCATTGGCACATATCCTGGTGTGGATTTTGGATAAGCAAGAGAAAATCTTGTGTGTAAAAATCATCGGTCTAGTGTGGATTTTTTTCTAACATGGTCAATTTCTATAAGATTATTGGGAACATGAGAAGGATATGGAAGAGAAATTTCCATAACACTTTCAAGACACATATGGTTTTCTACTTTACGGGGATGAAAAGACCCTCGATGGGGAGAATGTATCACCCTAGTTTCTATTATGTAACCATTTATGAATTATTTTAAGTATATAAAGTATATGGGTGAAGGTTGGAAGAGTTTGGAGAACTTTAAATGTGTTTTTGGGGCCTAAAGGGAATGTGCAAGGGTAGTGCATGGTTTTTCCAAACCGTGTGATAGTCTAGGAGAAACTATGCATTTTAAAGATGGTTTGGGAAGTTTTAGGTAGTCGATTTGGCACGTTTGGAATATGGTTTGAGAGATTGTGAAAGGAGACCATGTGAATGGTTTATCTTTCAAGTCAGTGGCTAATTCATGGTTAGCACCTGGTTTGTCTAACTATAAGACTAAACCATGTGCAGGTCAAAACCACCTCCTTAAAAAAGTGGATTGAATGCATTTTTTCCTTTAAGTGTCTCATTGTTCCTCTTATCTATCCCTAACTCAATATTTTTCTTCCCCAAGGTCAAGGATAGTTCTCCCATCAATCTATAAGTGATCTAAATGCTTCACTTGGTGATTATAAGCTGATTCCTCATAGTACATGTTCATTATTCATTATTCTTATTGTTTTTCATAGATCTACTTCATCCATCTTCTCGGTTACATAGATCTATGACCAATGTGGGTATATCTAAGGTTTTTAATGCCAAATATGTTTATATTTGGTCTTTTTTGTTATATGGTAAGAGATCTATGGTGGGTTCATCAAGATTTAATCCATTTTCATTTGTGTTATTCATCCTCTTAGTGTTTTTGTCAAAATTATTGAGGTGTGTGGCTTCAATATCGACACCAATTTCTATA
This sequence comes from Viscum album, assembly GCA_963277665.1. NCBI lineage: Eukaryota > Viridiplantae > Streptophyta > Magnoliopsida > Santalales > Viscaceae > Viscum > Viscum album. The sequence continues at coordinate 2,066,701,984 of OY728121.1, forward strand.
ATTTAAGGTTTAGTTTCAAATTATTTGAGTTTCATGAAATTTATTATGAACATATTGTGAAAATATTGCTATAAATTTTCTTTAGTGATGATTTACGGTTTTTGGTGAAATTTTGAAACTGTGGTGAAATGTTGGGTAAAGTGATTTAGATTCAAAATTTTAAAATTGTGATTTTAAAATTATGGCTTGGTTGGATTTCTGAAATGCTTTATTGGAAAAAAAATTTAATAAAATTTTGTTTTATTGAAATGATTTTGGAATGTTGGTTTTCACAATTTTTTTTGCCATACTTGGGTGTGTGTTCATATTGAATTTATGAGGCATGGTTGAAATATGATTTCGTGATCGGTGTTAAAGGTGTAATGTCACATGGGATATAATTACCTTATGATGACATGGTAGATCGATGAGAGACTTCTCATTAGTATAGAACTTTCATGATGAAGAATTCATGGTTGGATAGGTGGAATGGAATGGTTATCCCAAATGGAACTTGAGATATGGATTTAAAGTACTAGTTGATTGTTTTCATGAAAAATAGATTTTTCTGGAAAATGGGGTGACATATAAATTGTCTATATTTTGTTATAAAATCTTTTTAGAAGTTATTGATATTTACTTATAAATGTTTTTTTAGAATTTATTTATATTTAGTTATAAACTATTTTTGGATTTTGTTTATATTTAGTTATAAACTATTTTTAGAAGTCAACTTATTTTTTGTTATAAACTATTTTGGGTGTTGTTTTACATAAACAATTTTATTTAAATGTAGCTAAATTTTCTATCCTAGTGGCATGAGTGGGGAAGTCATTGGTTAAAAACTGTTAAGTTTTAGTACTCACCCCTGATTTTTCACTTTAATGATTTTGCAAATGTCATTTACCGAGACATGGGAAAATGTAAATTATCACACATCTTTAGCACTAATTCATGATACTTGGGTTGTTTGGTGATTTTGGTGCGTTGATCATGTGTAGAATGGAGTCTTGTGGTCATCTTGGAGTTTTATTAGTTAACTTCTTATATTTAATTTAATGTTATTTTAGCTTATGTTGTAGGAAACTTTAGTGGATTTTGATAAAAAATAATTGGATTAGTTGTCGTTCTTATTATCATGCATCATATAGCGGATTTTTTGGTTTGGAATATTTGGGTATTTTTTTCTAAAATGGTAAATCATCCCCCACATGTATTGAAACACTTTGAAATTTATTGTGAGACTTAGTAATCTTAGGGATGTCTCTTAATGCCTAGTAACATCTCACCACCCTTTAAATACAATGAGAAGGGTAAGGACAATAAAAAATTTCTTCTCCTCTCCTTTTTTCTAAAAATGAAAACATTGTTTTTGGGGTGTCAATTCACCACCTTTGTGGGAAAAAACTCTTTGTTTATCATTACCACATTCAAGTATGGTTATAAAACAATTTTTATGGTTGAACCAAATTATAATTTGTGTATTTAAACTTATTTAATATTCTGTAAAAATTATATAAACATAATATTAAATTAAATGTTACTAGTTTTTTATGGTCATAAAAAACCCACCAAAAAAACTATTCATTTTTTCATTAACATTTTATATAATAAATCATCCTCATGTCAAAAAAGAAAATGATATATGGGACCATTTTAATTTTTAAATGTGATTAATATTGTTTAATTTCACTTCTATAGAATTATTCTAACTTGACAAGAACATTCATCATTATACGGAATCAAACTGATCATGATACCATGAAACGAATTCTCCTGAAAAAATGAATTTAAACATTATAAACCATACAAATGGTTTTAAATGAACATAATAAAATTTTAATAAATCAAAAATATATTGAATAAGTTATGAATTAATTAATTAACGGATCTAATTTAATTATCTGTGACATTAAGTGTAAGTGTATAACACTTTTGGACATAAGGTAAGGGATCTCTCTAAACTTCTAAATTACCTTTGGGTTACTCTTTCTCTCTATTTTCCCCAATGTAATTCTTCATTATTATTATATAATTACCCAATAATAATTTTTATGTAACAAACATATTTATTTAGCTCATTTCATCTTTCTTTGATGAGTGAATACATTTTTTATAATGTTCCCTTCTCAATTCCTCTCGATAAGCTTGCCTGATTAAATGGAACTTCCCAATTTCTTACCCATTTTAATGTACACTACATAATTTGTTTTAGTACACTATTATTTTTCTAAAATCACTCATTTAATATTCAAAAAATATATTAGTTCATTTCTAATTTTATACAAAAATTATTCATTTGTCCTCTTTAAAGTCTATCTAATATTTTCCCTTAAATTTCACTAAAGTGGATCATTTCTAAAGATTCATAAACACTATTTTTAAATATTTTTCAATTTATTTGTACATTATTTATAATTATATATGCCTATTTTTCCTTATTAATTTCTATTTATTATTTAAATTCTTTCTTTCATGGAAACATTTATGATATGCCCATTGGTTATGTCGTATCATATGATTATGATACCCATTTATTCACATGGGTATCCATTATGTTTAATCATTATGTTTGATTACAGATGTGAAACACATATTCAAGAACATTTTAAGATGGGTTATACTTGATAGTAATCCAATTCATTGGGTAATTTTTAGTCTCATGATATGTTATGTTGGGATAGGGATTAAACGTAATTATTTTATGGGACATTTTCCACCATGTGATATAGTCTTAACAGTTAGCCTTGACTTGCATGTTGCTTCCAAATTCCTATGTAGCCATGATTATATGATCTCATGATATTTTTTTTTCTTCTATATGTTTATTCATATTCCATTCCATTTTATGACATCGTGATATGCCTTCTAACTGATGTGTTATTCTTTAATCCAATGTTTATTCCCTTATTGGAATTTTAAGATCATCCTTTCGTTCATGTAGTCCCCAGGTTATTCTATACAGAAGTAAGATCTTAAAGTAATTTAGTATCTCATTGTGGATCATAAATGAAATATTTAATTATTTTGGTTTCATGCTTTATAATTATGTACCAAATATTCCAAATACATTGGACTTTACAATCCTCGATTTGTACTAGTTGGATAATTATACATAAAATCATGTAATAATATGTGTAAAAGGATAGGTTTTCTATTACATTTATAACTAACGAACTGAAACATACCTGTGAAGACATTATAATTGTGTTTTTTTACTCACATTCAAAATATACTGATGATTACATCAATAAATCAAACCATGGAAAATCTACCATCGAGGTTACCTCCAATCCATGCATCATAAATATATAAATTCCCATCATCACAACACTTCCTATCAGTCACCCAATCCACCATAATATGAAGTGGATGGTCTTTAATTTTTGGATATCCCTACCCTATTGGTTCCTGATACCAAAATAAAATTCACAAAAACTAGAGTAAATAAAGGAAAAAACTCCCAATAAATCATCCTCCTAGACTATATATATATAGTTATTATGAAGTGGGAATGTTCACAAATTTATACTAGACTCATGAAATTAAGGTATATCTTACATTATGGTGGTCCCCGCATAGGATATCAATTGAAATAATTTATGAAAACACTATGAGAAATCAACTTTTTAATATGGACGTTGATGGTGTGATCCACACCATCAAAAAGAACTATTAAAATCCATCTCTAAGGAACATATGATCACATGATACTATTAAATTAACATCATCACCATAGACCCATATCACACAGAGAGAGAGTGTGGGGCCACCCCAATTGATCCATAATGGGAAAAATACCCTATCCAAACATGAATGAATAACTCTGAGGTTAGCTACTCAATAATGTCCTCCACCAACCATATGTGGAATCCCTACCAAGGGAATTAGTTACCATACCACTATTTTTCCACTATGATCTAATCAATGGTTATGGATTTTATTTCAAGATGGATAAATGATACTCCATTAATCCAAATCTAAAATTATGAGATATTATCAAAAAAACTTATACTCTTAAGGTAATACATGAAAAATTCCTAAAACACCTGATAGGATCCACCATGAACCGACCCAATGAATGTTTTTTTCTATATATTACAAAAACATAGAAATTGTGTTCCTCATTCTAATCAATTACACTTTATTTCCATCTCAAAAATATAATTTTATGCATACATAAATCCCCCAACAATGGAAATATATGATTCACTCTTTATAAGAATTTAAAAAATCCATCACATTCACTGGGATATAATTCTAAACCACACCAATAGCGCATCAAGTCATTCTTACAAAATTAATTATATCTAATTAAAACATAATAATTTATATCTATTTTCATAAACCGTCCCAAAGGGACCTGTACCATGACCCACCAATTCCTCCTTTAATATACTATTGAATGGAAATTAGAGCTGAGTATGCATATCACTAACATGGGAGGCCTTAGCCAAAATTACTTGCACACATGCACACATCTCCAAAACCATACAATGATGAAATGTAAAAAAATGATCAATCGTGCATGCATACATCTAAATCCCACAAATAGAGAATGATAACAATAATGGAAAGTAAATAGGGCCAAATACAATCAAACCACAAAGAGTTTGAGAAAAATTCCAACCTGGAATTAATGATGGGCACCACTGTCAAGATAACCATAGGAAAAAATCTTGGTCTTTCTATATTACTAAGTGTTCTATGGTCTTGATCCCTTTAGGACTCTACTAAAAGTTTTATCATCTGCAAAAGACAAGACTTCTGTGGTAAAATCCTATATAGGGGTGAGTATAATAATACCTAGTAGGACACCCTAAAACCAAAGAGCATATTACATAATAATAGAAGTCGGATCTACACAGGTATATGTCTATCACATATATAACAAGAATATATAGATATACTCAACAAAGACACATAGTATCAAGGTAAATTCACAACCATAATACTATTATATGATTATTACTTGAAGGTTCCACATATCACTCATTTGGTAGATCACACTCCATGAGTCACATTGTATTGATGATGTTCATCTAAGAGTTCATTTCTGTCAGGTATCTTCATATGAAGTATACGCTAAAAGTATTAAGAGATACAATACACATATGATGATCACACCCAAGGCCATAAGTTATACCAACAACTCAATCAATAATAACCTACTAATTATAGAATCATTTCCCCTATAGTGTTGGTCATGATCATACCAAGAAATCCATCTAGGTAAAGAATATGATAGAGGATCTCACTTCAGGCCTAATAGAATGATTCCAACAACTCGATACAATAATTCTTGCAGAAGGGATCATTATTCTATGTGTAATACATGATTACATACTAACCCTTGGGGAATTTATTTAGGGAACACAACCTAAAGAAACATTTACATGATATAAAGGGAAATATTTCTAATACATCTTTGAAGGAGTACATGGAATGTACTATTCTTACATGGCATACCCCTTCATCACTGGGTCCTACCCATGTAAACGGCCCATGACCATGTAGATGTGAAAGTAAAAAAAATTCCTATTCTCATGTATTTATTCTCATGTCCTAATACATGGATATGCCCATGTATACCTATAATGGACATGTCCATGTGTGTGTACAAATAATGCTCATTACCATTTACTCTTGGTTATATTTTTGTACCCACTGAGGTATCAATTGAGTTTACAGGGAAGGGTCACATGTCGTGTGACTGAGTCACACACTATGTGATACTTAACTTCTCATGGAAACCCTATCCACTTCACCAGGGGTCCCACATTCCATGTATTCCTAGATTAAATTTCATATGTTATTAGATTCTCTTGAATCCATTTTCTTCCACCCATGGAGTCATCATCTCCTCTGACACCAAATCTATCCATGAATCACACCAGATATGGTGGATCTAGTTTGGCTAACGCTTTATATTGTAATTAACTAGATTTAATCCTTCTAATTAACCTGAAAAACACCCTAGTTCTTTATTCATATTCATGCACCAAATAACATGAAATCAAGTATCCCAAAACCATATTATGCACATCTACTTCCATTGATTCACAATCTCCATGTCACTCCAATCCTCAATCTATGTAATTGATTTTTTGTTCCATGAAATGGGTGAGAAACTTTTGATTTCTCAGTGTTTTTCAAACCATGGACCAATGTAAATCAGCCACAATGAATGAAGAAATGGAGAAGAAAAGAAAAATCCCAAAAACAAGGAACAAACCTCAGCCAATTTTCATTTGGGTATCGATTCCTTGATAATATAATGATGAAAAAAGTGAAAAACATACCCATGATCTATGAAGAAATTCATTATTTGATTTATTCACATTCACCATTGGAATTATAAAATGAGAATACATATAAATAAAAAAATCCCTACCTTGAGGATTAATCCCTAATGAAGAATGAAGTTGTGTCATCATCATTGGAAAGATCCTATGATTTCATTGCACATTAATCGTTGTTCAATCTGGTTCATGTTCATCTGAGAGGGATACTCCACCTCTCTCTTCAATGGTTCTCCAATGGCTCTAGGGTTATGCGAATAATCCTATAATTTCACCATAACCATATACTTATAGAAAAGATTAGTTTATGTATCAATGAATTAAAATAAAATAATAATTTTAATTATTTTATTCATGTTATGTTCCCAATGACTTTTTCATTAATGTACCACATAAAAAAAGATTATACCATGCCTAGGGTGAATTTTATACTATGAAATCAATATTTCCATCATATTTATGATATGGGATACTGTTTAAAATTTATTCCACTATCTTCAAGAGAAATATGGGCACCTTCTATTTAATATGTTTTATATTTTTCAGACATTTATTCCTAGCACACCAAGACTTAGAATTGCATATTGTCTTAATTCCTGGTCTCTAAAATAATCCATACAATATCCAAAAATAACATATGGAAAATCCATGTCATTACATCCTCCCCACTATGGGGATTTACCTCCCTAAAATCCAAAAACTAGTGGCTATACCAAAAATATGTGGGTATCGAGCATGCATCTAATCCTCCTGATCCTAGATTCTCTCCTAAAAATTCTCATGCGTCCACTAAAAACACACCAAAAGAATCACAAAACCATGAAGGATCATCCCATATCAATACTCAATCTCTATAGGGTACTCAGAAAAGGTAGCTCCTTATTTTATGTCTAACTCACCTTATTCGATAGAGTGTGATGAATTGTGCACCTACCTCCTTAGCTGCAACACGTGGAAGACATAGTGTACCTAGTCTAACTACGTAGGTGGATATAAATGGTATTCCAACTCACCAACTCTATGTATTATTTGGAAAGGGAAAATTAATCTCAAAGGTAAATTTCTGCCTTGGCCAAACCTATATAATCGATGCCAAGGTGAATCCAATAATAACACTGGGTCTCCCTCTTAGAACTCCCAAGGAATCTATTGTTGATCAACATAAGACTTATAATGGCCTTGTGTAGTCCTCATCTTCTTCTATATGATCTTCACCTTCTCAATAGTGGTTCACACCAACTATGGTCCCATATGAGCTAAAAATCCTAGTTCGGACCAAAAATGTGGTGACCTACAGGGTCTCCTGTACAAGGCCTTGAATGGTGCCATACCAATGGTGTAATGGTAGATTTTGTTGTATGTAAATTCCACTGGTCATATATTATCCTCCAAAATACATCCAAAGTCCAACTTGCAAGAAAAATATATGTCATCTAGAATGTGATTGGTCTACTCAGTCTTGCCATCAGTATGGGGGAGAAAATCTATGCTCAGATGCTGTTGATTCCCAAAATCCTCCTTCAATACCTTCCATAACCAAGATTTGAAGCAATCACCGCGATCATAAATAATCATCAAGGTAACTCCATGGAGTTATAATTTCTCATTCATAAAGAGCCATCTAAATATCTCTATTGAACTCTTCTCTTGGATAACTAGGAGGTTGGGATGACTTGGTGATTCTGTCTACGATTACCTTTATAGAATCATGTCCCCAAGATATATGTGGTAATAATGACATAAATACCATGTATATCCCATCCCACTTCCACTCTGTAACATTAATGGTGTGATCTAAACCCACTAAAACATGGTGCTCAACCTTCAATTGCTAAAATATAAGGAATCTTGAGAAAAACTCTGCAACTCCCTTCTTCATCTCTGACAACCAAAACTAACGTCATAGGTCTCAGTACATCTTTCTTCACACCTATATTCATATCCAAATGATATTTTTGAAACATTATTAGAACCCCCTAACATAACATCACTGGTACCAATGTGCATCCTTTGAAAATAATAACATGCTCCTCACATTCATAAAATCCATCAAGAGCATGTCCAATGGATATCTGAGTTTGTAGGGTCTCATAGTCCGCATCCCCAAGTTGTGTCTCCCAAAATCACCGAAATAAGGGATTGGTGAAAACAATCAATTGGATGTAATCTCCTTTATCTCCATCAACAAAGGATAACTATAATGAGTCCAATTACTCTGACACCTAACTCAAAAACTATGAACAAGATCTCATACTAAGAGAATATTCTACCACATTCCCCTTCCCAAGAGTATAGAAAATCTTGAATTCATAACCCTAAAGGAATTATACTCATCTCTTATGTCTCAAGTTAATATTATTCTTTAAAAATAAATGATAAATTTCTCTCCTATTAGGTAGTTTCACCACATTTTTAGTGTGAAGAATACAACTGCTAACTGAATATTATGGGTTATGTAGTTATTCTCATGTGGACTCAACTGATGTTATGCATAGGTAATCACCACCTTCCACTACATCATAACACAAACATGCTCAGTTTCTAATGCGTCGCAGAACAATGCATACTTGACACCCTCCTCTGGAAATCTCAATATGTGGTAACTCATCATTATCTGCCTCATCTACTAAAAATACTTCTGGAACCTCTTTGTCCGCATGAAAGGATACCCCTTTTAGGTCAAATCTATCATGGGGATGATATCTTGAATAAATTATTTATGAATCTATAGTAATATCCAACCAACCCAAGTAATATATACACCTCCATCACACTCTTGGGTGGAACCCAAGATAACACTACTTGGACCTTCAACGAATCCACTAATACACTATCTACTAAGTTAATGTGTCCCATAAAGTGGATCTCTTGAATTCAGAAATGTCACTTCAAGAGATTTTTATAAAGATGTTCCTCTCAAATTATTTCTAGAACCTTCATCAAATATATCTCATGATCTTCCTCAGATGTCGAGTACACAGGGATATCATTGATGAAGACTACCACAAACTATTCCATATAGGATAGAAAGATATGGCTCATGAGTACCATGAACACTTATGGGGTGTTTCTCATGCCAAATGGAATCACTATGTACTCATAGTGACCATAAAAAAACTAAATTATGTATTTGGTATATCCTCATCTCATACTTGAAACTAATGATAGCCATATATGAGGTCGATATTAAAGAACCACATTCCCCTATCAACTGATCAAAGAGTTATTTGATCCTCTTTAGTGGAAAATTTTTCTTCATAGTCACCCAGTTCATGTTTTGGTAGTACACAAATAACCCCAAGATCTTTTCATCCTTTCTAGTGATCAAAACTGTGGATTCCTAGGGTGAAACACTAGGTTAATAAAGTCCTTCCTCTGCCAGTCCTCTAACTACACCCCCAACTCACGATGCTCTGCGGGAGCCATCTAATATGCAGGTGAAGATATTAGGATCATCTTGGGGTGTATATCAATACATAAGTCTATCTATCGATAGTGATGTAATCCTGGAACATCCTCAAGAAATACATCCTCATACATAACCACCACTATAGGGAATGAGAAACTCATAACATCTACTTATCCAAGGGGCATGCTAGCCAAATGATGAGTAATCGGCTGTACCCATATAAGCTTGAGTCCATCATGCATTTCCTGGGTTTCTTTTTCACCCACAAAGGAAAACATGGTCCCCTAACTACGGACGCACCACATCCTCTTCCTAAAATAGGCTATATGGGAATGAATTGGGGATAACCAGTACATATGTAATATGAGATGATAAGGTCTCATCGATGATACAAAGAGATCCAAATAGAAACTATTACCTCCAACATTCAAGTCACACTGTCAGTACAGGTGTGTGATGGTTGAGTCATCTCTAGTAGGAGTCTCCAAGCACAAGATTCGGGCCAAGGGCTCAACCAGAATCTCTAAGTCTCAAACCAAATATATGGAAATAATTAAATGACCATCACCTATGTGTATAAGTACTATAGATAAGGTATAAAAGACACATATCATACCTCATATCATCCTCAAGGCCTCTAGGTCATATACCTCAACTGCCTAGAGCTACCCTGCCTCTGTCCTCCAACTCCTTAAGCTAGGTGTGGACTTCCTAAGGGTGGTGGTGGTAATAAGTCAAAATTTCCACCACCTAAAGATTCTCTCCCAACTCCACTATTGCATCCTCTACCATTCATAGTTGTCTAGTCATAGCGCTATGACTCCCTCAGTATCCCATCCACTATCTCTCTATTATCCATACTACGGGTTGAACAATCTTGTAATGTCCCATGTCATTACATGAGTATAGATACATATCCCTTGGCTAAATGAACCCATCATGTTATCCTTTAACAATGGATCCTATATCCTGTGACCTCCTCTTGAAACATCTTTCATGTCTAGGTCCCTAATATTGTCATTGGACCCTAGTTGTCGAAGTCTCTACTCATGTGTTCCCATTTTCATCAACAACTATCTATATCTCCTCATCTAGGAAACTCTCAACCACTAAAGCTCTTTCTATTACACCATTATAGGTAGGAATAAAAAGATAAATAATTCCATCTTGTATGTCTCTATGCAGTCCTTTCTCGAAGGTTCAATCCTGGAAGAACTGATCACACACCATATCCACCAAGTATATGGAGTTGTAGGTGACCCTCGATGAACACTCAACTACTATCATGCTACCCTACTGGATTTGAGGAATCTTCTGGATGCATAAAAACATTATCATAGCTGAAGAAAACTACCCTCTAAAAAGGTCCTCAAACTCCGACTATTCTAGATTTTCCTCCTCATACAACTGAGCCAATAAACCTAACCATCGCCCTATAGATCCATAGAGAAATCTCACTGTCATAACCACCATTTTATATATCAATGTCCTGAAAATATGGAAAACTCATGCCACTGCCTCAAGCGAGTCCTCATCCACCTATGGTTCAGGCTTTCCTTGGAACCTAAGGGGTCGTTGCTACTGAAACTCTTGAAGTACACTCAACCTATGAACCTCATCTGTTGGTACATCCAGTACTATTTGATACTCAATATGTTGGGTAATATTTGGTTCAAAACATCGAGGTAACCCCTATGGAACTTTTCCCTGTATAAATGCCTCGTTGTAGAGGGGATCATCATCGTGATCCTAATTTTCCATCCTAGATGGCATATGTCTGAGAGTAATCATGAAATAAACATGACGTACCATAGTCAATGAGTATATCTAGAGAGATGACTTAAAATGTAATGGAAACCATAACCCATTCCAAAATGATACATGTACCATCATTTTTTCATGAAACCAGTGCCCTCATGTACTAAGCCAAAATGAAGGTGATTAGAGTCCTGGTGTAAGGATACATCTTCCACAACACCAAAACTGAAGTCTTTGGCCAAAAATTCAAACTTGAAATGCTAAACACTATTTCCCCAAACCAATCTCATAGACTTCAGTCCTAAGGTAGAATATACTATATCTAATACCAATCTATCATGACCCGACCCAAAGGGACTCATGGCACAACTCCCTATGCCCAACTCGAATAGTTCAGGGGCTATCGACTAGCACCGATTAGGGATATCACTAATATAAGAGGCATTAACCTAATGTAAGTATACACAAACACACAAACACACATCCCCAACCCCATAAAATTTTGAAATGTAAAACAAATGATTAACCAAGAATGATTACATCTAAATACCATATCAAGAGTATTATAATAAGAAATGGAAAGTAAATAGGGCTATATACAAGCCCACCAAAAATAGTCTAAGGACAAGTCCAACCTGAAAGTAAATATGGGGACTAATTTCAAGATAACTATAATAATAAACCTCAATCTATATGGATCACTAAGCACCTCCTAGTACTGATCCCTCTAAGACTCCATGAAAGTTTTGATCTTTGGTAAAATACATGAAACCTGTGGGAAAATATAATATAGGGGTGAGTATAAAAATACCTTGTAGGACAACTTGAAACCAAAAAATATATAACAAAATAATAATAGTCAAATCTACATAGGTATATGTCTACAACATATATAATAATAATATACAGATATAATCAACAAAGATTCATAGTATCAAGGTAAAGTCATAACTATTATACCAATATATATTTTCTAAATGAAGGTTCCATATATCACTCAATCAGTAGAACACACTCCATGATTCAGATAGAAATGATGATATCTGTCTAAGAGGTCATGCATGTTGGGTCTCATCATAGAAATTATACATTGTAATTATAAATAGATATGATACACAGATGAGGATCAGACCCTAGGACATGGGTATACCAACAACTCAATCTAGGATAACCTGCTATGTAAAGGATCAGCACCTGCACAGTGTTTCTCACGATGATACCAAGAACTCCAAATAAGGAAAAAAGATTATAGATGATTTAACTCTCGACCTCATGGAAGGATTCCAAAATGTCTACCTATGAATTTCTCCTAAAGGGATCACTATCCTATGAGTAGGATTCGATTTCATACTATCCCTCATGGAATGGACATAGGGAATGAACTGATTAAACTTGTCCAGGATACAAAGTAAAAGTAATCTAGGCTATCTTTGAAGGAATAAATGGGGTTTACTAGTAGTACATGGCATGCCCCTTAGGCACCAAGTCCTTCGTATGTAAATAGATTGTGGCCTTGTCCATGTGAAAGTGCACGGTGTTCCCATGCCTATGTAATTCTACCCATTTCCTAGTACACAGTTATGCCCATGTTCACCTGGCCTAGACATATACATGTGGGAGTATACGATGTTCTCTTTCCTTTATACTCTTTTCCATGTCCATTTACCCTCTAAGGTACATGCCAAGTTTCTTGGGAAGAATCACTTGCCCTATGACCAAGTCAAAGAGTGTGTGACACTTAACTTCTTGCAGAAATCTTATTCATCACATCAGGGTTCCCACAAACCATGTAATCCAAGATTACACACTGTGTTTTGTGGTATTTTCCATAATCATCATTCTTCCTCCCATAGATTTGTTTCATCCTCCAACACCAAATATGGATGGGAATTACAATGTAGATGGTGATCTTTCCCGATAGACCCTTTCCATTATCGTTTTTCTATTTTTAGCTTTCTGATTCACTAAGAAACCACCCTCATTTGCCATCCATGTTTGTGTGCTGAAGAACAAAAAATAGGGTATCCAAAAACCATTTGATCCTTTGTGATTTTTCTATCACACATTCTCTATATTATGTCGAGACTGTATATATATTATATAATTGTTGTGCTATGCAATGAGTGTGTAATGTTTGATTTCTAGGTGTTTTTAGAACTATGGATGAAAGAAAATCACACATGATGAATAAAGAAATGGGGTTTAAAAGAAAAATCACAAAAAATAGGAACAAACCTTATCCAATGTTCATGTTGTCCATGAATAATTACTATTAGAATGAAAAATGAAGAAAAAACAATTAATTATGATGAAATTCCCCAATTCTCAAATACTTCAAACCTGTACCCGCAAAACGTCTGATATGAAAATCAATTTGTTAGTTGATTGATTCATGTTCATTGTAGGAATCATAAAATGGGAAGAAATACAAATAAACCAATTCCATACCTCAATTAAAATTGATTTAGGATGAAGAAATAATTTTAGTCATCATATTTGGTGAGATCCTCTAATTCGGTTGCACATTGTTCATCGATCTTCGATTTGGTTAATGTTCGTGTGAGAGAGATTATCCAACACTCTCTCTAATGGCTCCCCAAAATCCCCAGGGTTATGCGTCGAACACTATAATTTCATCATGACTATATACTTATAGATATAATCATTCACTACATCAGTGTATTAAACTACAATAATTTATTTATTTATTTTATTTTTTTTATTTTTTTTATTTTTTTTATTTTTTTTACACCCGTGACGAATTTTTCAAAAATTCCCCATGCTTAAAATTTTTATATCATCCCTAGGGTTAAATGCATGACCTGAACTCAATGGTTCCCTCATAATTCTTATTCAGGACCATTTTTATATGTTCTTCCACTTTTAAGAAAACTATCTATGGATTCTATTTAATATTTTTCAAATATTTCCAATATTTATTATGGGCACACAAGACCTCATAATCTCACATCATCTTAGTGCCAAGTCTTGAAAATAATCAATACGATATGTAATAATAATCTATAGAAAATTATATTCATTATAACTCTAATCACCACAATTGAGGGGTCCCCACTCACTATTAATGGGGGACTTTTACTCATTTACTATTTCGTCCAATAACTTGTAATAAAATTGATGGGTAAAAAATTCATAACCATGTCGATACCACTAGATCTCATCTATTATATAGTGTAATCACAAAAAGAACTCCTCTTTCTCCATTAAGGATAAACACAATTCACTAGAATGGATTAGTGAATGGGGAACCCATCAGTGATGATTCTATAACCAACAAGGGATTCACTAGTGTTTCTATTGAAATCTCCAACCCCTAAACATCCATTCTTATATTATCCAATAGAATATCCAATATAGAGAGAACATAAATAATAATATACACTATACATGTTGAACCTTATCCATAACCTCCCATCAATAACATTTTCCCAAAAATTTTACTATTTATGCCTCATTCTCAACAAAACCTAACTAAAGGTGGTGATAATTGAATAAAATAAATGAATTTTCATCTCTAAATACTCTCTCACCATTAGATATTCCACTAAAGAACTCATAAATTTATTACTAGTACAACAATAAGGATGAATTTGATATTATCATTATCCTCAATGTCAAGGTCCATCTATGGCACTACTTTATCGATCTATGGGAAAAATAATAAATTTTTGCAACAAATAAGATGAACCTTTTACATGAATATAAAACTACCAATGCTGACTTGGGGGTCTTTGGTATTAATGATGTTTAATGAAAGAATAACCCCAACTCAAAATTCATCTCTTAGGAGGCTCCACTTAAAACCATAAACTCAAACAATTCCACTATGAAACATGTTTTTATAATACCTTTCAAGGTTTTTGGGCCTAAATTTTTACTCTAACATAATAATGCCACCCATTTTGAGTATAAATTCCATAAAAATCTCAATACAAAACAGGATCGCATACTCCAATGATGGTAGACAAATATTTTCATGAGTTCAACAAAAACATCATCTACTAAAAACTTTATTTGATGTATAAGGTTTCCAATGTAAAAAATATATCTATCAGGTTATTTGTAATTCTAAAATTAAAATAACATAGTAATATCTCATTTTCCATTCTATGTGACCTCAAGAACACATCACCATATTCCAGAAGCTTCCAACTAGTGGTGTTGGAATAATTCAAATATTCAGGATACAATTACCCTAATATCATAACCATTAACAAATAATAAATTAATAATAGTAAAAACTAATCAATTTTTGCATAATTAATAAATGTATCAATTCTATAATAAATGAATATTATATCATAGAATCAAACATCCTAATTCATCACCCACCAATCTAATCATATATTTAAAAATTATAAAAGGTATAAAATAAACTAGGATACTCTACTATAACCCTGATCCTAACCATGTATCATCACCCCAATCCATTTTAAACTTATCTATCTTTATCCACTACAAAACCTATTCTCAACCCTTTATAACAGAATATAAGGTCTACCCAATCACCCTAGTGCCTGTACAGGGTATGAGAAATATATATTAATAAGGTCTTACCATGTACCCTAATATAAACCATTATATAAATGTGTATTGTTATTGAAAATAACTGGGAAACATCAAACAAACAAGAATGTGTGTTAGGTCATCCTATTATAATCGAACCACTATAAAAACTGACCATACCTTTTTCAATCAATACTAAAATATAGATATTATAATATAGTCACCTCATTCTATATATACTAAAACATACCTTAAGAGTCTAGTTATGGTGCTATACCATGTCTTGACCCATACTTTAAGATTATATATAAGGTTTTATACCATGTCCCAACCACTGTTCTCCCCCTAATGATAATATCTGGTACGAAACTATTGTCATATCAAAACATGTATCAACTACTACCCTCTTCCTATATTGGGGTTCTATATCATGACCTAACTACTATCTACTCAATTAATAGAGGGTTTTTTCAATACCTTCTCACTCAAGGTATGGAAATAAATCTAGTTTCATACCATATCACATCAACTGCTCCCCACTCACTCAAGGTGGTTCACACATACACCACATGAACACTACCTTCTCATTAAATATAGGATCCTACCAATACCTTATTACTCAATATGAGGCCATCAATCACATCATGTCATCAATCACATTTCACAAACCACTCTCTTCTCTTATGGCGGGTCCCAAAAACACAACATGACCATTAAATTCTCACTCGTGGTTAGTTCATGGAAGAACCTTATCAATCAATGTAAGGTCATTCATCAACTAAGTCATCACCAACATCTAACTAACCATAAACACCACCCTCAAAGTAGGGTCTCATATATCATCCTAACCTCTAACTTCTCATACAAGCTAGGGTCTAACCACCGACTTCTCACTCAAGGTGATTCCAACCATCTTGTCTCATTATTCATCATTGAAACACCCAAAACAGACATTCAAAAATAAATAGGGCACATAATCTATCATATATACTCACCAACTCACCACTTGAGAACTTTTCCCTCAAGAAATATCTCCACATCTTAAAGCATGTCCCATAATCTATCTATCCTCATAACCTAGTCTTACTCAAACTATCACAGTAAAAGAATCACATTATATTGAACCTCTTAGAGCTGTCCTCTCTCCCATATGGGTATCTAATGAGTTATCTAAACCAAACTCAGTCTCTTCTCAATTGTACGAACTCATACTCATCCCTCCATGGTGACCTCATAAATCTAAGACCTATCGAACCATATCCTTCAGAGGTCAATCCATTCCTCTTCAATTATCTATATAACAGCCCTTGGAAAACCTTTGTCAAGTCATCTAGACAATTCCTGTTACCCATACTCAGGTTCAATCTCAGGTATTGACATAGAAATATTAAAACCCATAATCTGGAAAAAACCCTTGACATAATAATATATCAATCTCTATGGATTTATTTCATTCATAGTGTATGAAAAGTATCCATTCCAACCTCAAGAGGGTGTCTCTATCATGAGTGAGATGTATAATTGTTTCACCCATCACCACTAGTCATAAGCCTCTCAGGATTTTACAACTAGATCTAGGTAAACAATGTAGGATATATTTGTCACATATCAAGTACGAGGACCAATATAATACCTCTCATAAGACCAATTGACATCATCACCCACATGCCGATGTAGTTTACTTGAGATTACAAATTAATAAACTTTTAACAAAACCCTCACTTTACCTTTATGAGGCTCAATTCCACCTGTATCCATTTTATAGGGTTCTCTTAGACCCTATCCATTTTATATTAAACCATATATTCATGAAATCAGGAACAATAATAAATAAACATACATACTATTTAAAACCTTAGTAACCACCTACCAACAACATAAAATTTTCATCATTTATAAGCAAATCCATCCCTCATCCAAGCTTATATCAACACCAAAGCACCTATATCAATACCCCACATCCAAATAAGTAATTATATTAATTTTAAATAAATTATTTAATTTATTACAAAGTGGAATAATTCCAAAAACTCACCAAGTGATTTTTTCTCACCAAAACTGCAATCAATAGCATGTCAGCATCCCATGGAAAATTCTCAATACACCCACAAACAAACAATTCATTATCTCAACATGGTCCCACAATTATCAAGTGTAATCATCCTAAAATTCATGACTGAATTGTCAAAAATAAAAGATAGTAAATGGGGAATAATAATAAAAGGAAATATAGGAAAGTAACAACCATAAACTAACAAATAAAATAAACAAGATTCACCCTTAATCAAAGAGGGACAAGATGAAAAATACAGGGGGAAGATTTCACTAAAATTTATATCCTCATGTAACCTCTCAACATAAAATAAAAATGGAGATAACATGGAAACGATAGATCAAAACCTAATTAAAAAAAAAGAAAATAGTGGAATAACAGTGTGAACCTAATTATCAAGGGGTGATTCCCTATCCCAATCACACCTCATGGCCCAGCCCCTCTATCCA
This sequence comes from Viscum album, assembly GCA_963277665.1. Lineage (NCBI taxonomy): Eukaryota > Viridiplantae > Streptophyta > Magnoliopsida > Santalales > Viscaceae > Viscum > Viscum album. The sequence continues at coordinate 2,066,720,461 of OY728121.1, forward strand.
TAAAGTGTCCCAAAAACCCTACCAAAACTAAAACCTACAACCAAATTCTTCATAGTGAAGCCTCCCCCTTAACAACATGGCCATATCCATCCATGATATAGTTGCCACACTCCAAATGAAACCCCTATATAGGGAAAGGATTCTAGGTATGAACTACATAATAAATAAATCATCTTATAAATATTATTTCATGATTTGTAATATAATTTTCTAAAAAAAATACATCCCAAGAATCTAGATATCTAGTGCCTTTGAAAGAATAGATACATAAAACAGAAACATGAACATAATGAAAACAACATTATTTAATTCTCTATACTGTTTTACTAAATCTAATTGATCTTCTATTATAGCATGGGATACCTAGGGAAAATACATAAAGGAAAAGGGTGTGTGATAAATCCCAGTAAGGTAATAATCAGAGTAAAGAATAATGATAAGTAATATATATGAGACAAGAGGCATGTCATGATAACATAAAAGATATTGATAATATATATTCACATTAAATAATCTCATGAAGAATATGATATCATAGGATAATGTAATAATATGAGTTTTTAAATAATAAAAAACATAACATCATAATCATAAGTTAAGTCTCACTACCAAGACAACATAACACAGTGTTATGGGATTAATGCCCGTGCACTATACATGGTATCTCTACAGATGACTTCTTTAACCATTACATTGGGGTACTCTATAATTTTGAACCCAACCATCCCATTATTAACATATACATTCTTATTTTAGAAACATAATAAAATAATTCATAAGGTATAAGCATAAGAAAAACCCATGGAAAGGAAATGTATTCCATAATGTTGTCTTAAAGAATAACAAAATGTAATATCATAATGATTCCAAAGAAATAAAAAAAAAATAATTAATATTCATTCATAAATTAATAAGGGGGGATGGGTCATGAAAATGAGTTTTATGTGAAGTGATTAATTAAAATAGATCGGAGAAATATGTTTAAAAATGAACCTATTATGTGGGGTTTCAGAAAAAAGGGTAAACAATCTTTAAAGAATGGAAGATAATAATATGTTCCATTAAACCAAAAATGAAACAAAAATTATTTTCCATAACATAATAGGTTTTCTATTGACAATATAATGTTAAAATAAATAGATGATGTGTCCATGAAAGAGTTATAAATTAGACTCGTTCCCCTAAAATGATTTTTTAAAAGAAATAATTTAAATGATGACATGATGAACATGAGTTATCCCTAACATAAAAATATAACATGGGATATTTATATATTTAAAAAACCTATATACATAATATTACATAATTACATTATAAAAATATATAGGGAATTAGATTGAAATAAATAGAATGTGTAAACCAAAATTAAAGAGGGTTATTCAGAGGATCCCTTACCACGGGTTTGGATTCACTCGATCAGATCACATAAATTCATGAATAATAAAATTAAATTTATTAAATAATTTCTCAAAAATCTATTTCAACTGTTTTTCATTTTTTAAGATCCTTTAATTATCATATTTCGTTAATTTGATAAAAAAAATCTCATGTCGACTACTTTAGGTTGTTCGATCAGTTTATCTGAAATTACATTGGTATGTTGACCAAGTTCAAAGGTGTAGTAAAATGGTTTCATAATATAAATAATTATATAATTTATATTCAATATCATTCCATTATTACTAGTTTATATAGTTTAATATATAATATAAAAATAGCTCCAAATTTTGGGAAGCATCCCAGTTAAATTGTTTTTTATGGTTATAATTACCCTCAATATTTATTATTAATATCATTGATGTAATGATCAAATGATTGTAATAGAATTTTAGTAATGTAATAAATATTATATTTATTCATTTAATTATTTTTTTAAATAAGTCATGTAATAAGATTATAAAAATGAAATATGACTTCTAGGGAGGCGGTGAACCAACCATCAAATGGGTGATGTTTTCATTTTTTATAATGATACAAGTGAGGATGTAATATAATGGTTATTAAATTAATATTATAACATATAAAATTACTAAAAATACTTACAATACTATAATTTTATAGATAGAATAGATTTTAGGAGGTAAAAAAATAAAATAAAATAAGTTTTTTAGGTATAGAATGTTACCTCTTCCTTTTGAATCTAACTCTTAGGATACACTTAAATGGTCATTAGTTTTGAATTTTTGTGAGAATGTGTTTTATAGTACATGGGGAGAGATCTTTGAGGGAGATTAATTATGATTTTGGGGGAGTTATATATTATAATGATTGAATAAATGGAATGGTGAAGGGTGGTATTTATTGGCAGAGGTGGTGGTGTTTTAGGATAAAATATTAGAATGGAATATTATTTCTTCACTTAGTGACACAATATGTGAAACAATTGTATAATGATTTATAAATTGAATGATACATTAAAAAAATAAATCAAATGAAAGGAAACTAAAAATTTCATTCACATATACTACTATGAAATATGGTTCTTATATGATACTTATATGATCTTTTACTATTATACCTCCATATTTTATTTTTTTATGAAAAATAAAAAAAAACTTCACCCTAACCATTTTTGACATGATTATTCCAAAAATGAAAAAAAATATAAAAAAAAAATATAAATATGAGATATTAAACTTTTAAATTAGTATATAATATATAGATAAAAATCTATTTTTGTAGAAAAACATCGTTTTATACATTTCCAATTATTTTCATTATTTCCTATAAATTACTAATTAAATGTGACTTGATATATTTTTTTATATATTTAAACATTACATTAGAGATATAATTTCAAATAGATCCATGTAATTTATTAAAATACAAAATACTTAATAAATATAATTCTTTTAAAATAAACCTTTTGACTTTAGTGTGCTAACAAAAATTTACCATGATAACTTATTTTATCCCTAAAAATAAAAAAATTATTATTATATAATTTGAACATAATGATTGAAAATATAAAAAAAGTATTATATTAAATTTTTAAATGTTAAACAAAAATAATTCTACAATAATTAATTTCTAATGCATAAGAATAGAATTTTTATTATTCACCAAAAAATCAACCTTGTAAGATAAATCCCAAAAATTCACCCTAATCTAGTTTGGAACTTATAAATTTAAATATAAATATAATTTTTTAAAATTATAATACTAAATATTATATATTTAACTTTTAAATAATATAATATATTATATAGGAAACTATTCATTAAAATAAAAAACTATTTCTTTCATTATGGGTGATTATATTTATTTCTTTTATTATTCATTAATTATTATATGTTTAATAATAAATTAGCTATACAAGTAAAAGAATTTTAATTTCAATGAATTATTCTTCTATTTATATATAATTTTGCATTTAAATACATAATTTATACGAAAAATTTGTGAAATAATCATTATACATTATGATTACAATACTATGTTAATGACTATTTTACTTTTCAAAATACTAAAATATAAAAAAATTAACCATTTAATAATAATATGACACTATTATTATAATTAATTACTTTTTCTAAAAATTATGATGTTATTTTATTATAAAATATTTTAATTAATATTTTAAAAGAAAATTTTCAAAAAAACATGTACACAAAATTAGATAAAAACCATTAAAAATAAATAAAATATAATTTAATTAAGAATAATTGATAATGTGCTATTTTATTTTTAAAATGATATTTAATCATTCATAATATGTATCACATAAAATGATATATGGAATTACTTTCAACACGTTATAAATTTGTGACCTTAAAAACATGTATCATACTGTGTCTACAATTATATTATAAGGACGTAATTATTATAATGATATAAAAATAGAACTAAAATGTAATATAGTTATAAAAATATATATATATATATAATCTAAAATATAGAAAAATATATAATGGTATATATATATATATAAATTATGGTATATGGAAGCTGGACAGCAGGTAGGCTATTGGTAGGAATTGTTCCCCTATCAACCTTTATTCATGGGTTCAAGCCTCATAGCCTCATAAGACAAGATGGGTTATTTCATGTACAAGAGGCTACCCTTTTCACATAAAATATTTATACAATAAAATTAAATTATATAAAAGAAAAAAAATAAGGGACAAATATCTGTATAAATTATTGTTTTATTTAAAAGAAAAAAATAATTTAGAAATTTAATCTACAATTTAAGAGATAAAATATATAAAATTGTTCATTTGAAATATGATATTTTATGACCTATTGATTAGGGAGTGATTGGCCTTCTCTGTTAAAAATAAAAAAGGTGGATATATTGGTCCTCAGACCTAACATGTATGGATTTACTCTTAAGTATGGTAAAGTTATTAAATCCTTCACCATTTCATTACATTTATATTTAATAGTATTACCCTTATTGTAATGCCCTGACCCCATTTACCTAGATTCAGTGCATTATTACATAACATTGGTATGATTACAAGGAATCAAGTCCTAAAGGACCGATCGGTTTAGTAGTATTGGAAAATAGATTACATACATGAATGTTACAGTACGCTTTATAACATACAACATAACATAAATAATCCTTTATGAAAACCATTATTCCCATATCTTAACCCTGCATATCAATCACAATACACTTCTTGGAATCCTGGGGAAAATAAAACATAGAAAGGGGTGAGCTTAGATGCTCAGTAAGGATAATAATATAGCGGAATCTTTCATAAATAAGAATAAACAATTAAGGTAATGTATAAGACTAAAAAAAGCCTTTTAAACTTAAACATTAGCATAATATGAAAAAGATAAAATCAAATAATTCCATTTACTTATTCACATGGATATTCTTCTAGTCGAATAATCACATGCAATATCAATATCCACTTTCATAGGGATGGAATGCATAATGTCAGACTTCATAACCACATAGTCAAGGCCTTGTGCCAAGACTACAAATAATATTTTTTCAAGGCATTGTGCCAAGAAAATATTTTGTCTCTTGAGACCTTTCGATTCATCTAGGAGCTATAGCAGGCTCCACCCATCACTTACTAAGTCCAATACATTCTTCATAGGAAAAAATTTAAACATAACATAAACATACGTATTAAAACTAGCATACGAAATGTCAATACTTTATTAATAAACCATGAATGGTATAAGAATCACACATCCACAGTCAAACATATAACAAAACCTTCAATACAATATTTAATATTTGTATCATAATAAATAAAATTCAAACAAGCTTAAAATTCATCAAAGGATGTTGAAAAAGATGAAATCAAAACTTTTTTAGAGAAATATATCTTTCTATTTTGAAATCATTTAAAAGAAAAATAATTATAAAAGAAAACATTTATCTTTAAAATATTCTTATAAGCTTGTAAGTGAAGCTTTGATGTTTTTATAATGGTGTAAAATATCCACACTCACCGTATATGTTAAAAAACATTCTTACATTAATTTTGTCGAAAGGGTCATAAAGTACCTTGTTTGGAAAAAGACCGAAAGATTCATTTCAAAACATATAAGGTCAAATAAGTGTAAAAATGACTTTAACCCATTTTCTAGTAAAGGGTAAAAAAATTAAATAAATATTTTCATGAAAACATATATGTGGATGATAAAGAGGTCCTAGTAGATACTTACATAAAAACAACCTCGGATAATAAAGAGACTGTGAAATTAACCCTTACCTTGCATTTTCCTTTAGTCGAGGGTACGTTTAACCTCCTATATAAAGATTTTAGTATTTTATTAAATTATAATAGAACCATATTAACATTTATTATATCATACATGATTCATTTATGACTTTATACTACCGATTTAATAATAATTTCCATGTTAAATTAACATTTTGGGTAATAATCGCTTTCTTTATCGTACGTGTTTTAACTTGTTACTCTTGATTGTATCACCTAGATAATGATTTAAATACTTCAAGAATATAAATCATGATTTATATATCATATATATTTACAATATAAATATGTATAATATATGTATATATGAAATGGAAAACACCTTTTATGGAGATGGTAGGTCGTACGTACGCATAAAGGTTGTTTCTGTTTTCATATCGTATTGAACGGAACTAAGTGAATAAGATATATATAATTAAATATATATATATATATATATATATCCCCAATAGAATTATTATTTCATATATTACATACTTATTGATGATATATATTTTATAATCATCTTTGAATGGTGAATGTGGAAATGAATCTCATTGGGTTGTGGAGACGGTAATCCGTACGTACGCATGAGCGACAATATCATTATATTGATGGAGAAATCGGTTGTAATTGATGTTATATCATATGTAGAGAATAATTAACATTTATATTTATTATTTACATCAGTTATACTCATTATTATACTCATCCAAATAATGTAGTGTTTGAATAACAAACTACATCACGACGTGAAGACGGTAATCCATACGTGCGCACGTATGGCGACTTTGTCATTTATTGAATGGATAGAATAATGAATATGGTTGTAAAATTTTAATAATAATATCACAGTACATATAAGATACTATATTTATTATTTTATAATGGAAATAACAAAGAAATATTAAGGGAAAGAAGAAAAGAACTTGAAAGAGGTAATACAATATTTACCTCTTCTTCGGGTTCTTCCTTTTGATTTGATTATAAGGGCTCATTATGTTATCTTTCTGACCAATGAAATGACTCTAGGATTAATGGAGGAAAGTTTGGAGGATATTTGGGCATGGGAGGCCGAGCCAAATGGCTTTGGAGGTGTGAAATTAAGAGAAGGGGAAGTGCCCTTTTATAAGAGAGGTGAGGGTCACTTTAGGAAAATCTTGAAATATTATTTTATAATAAAATCATTGTCGGTTTATAATGGCTCAAAAATGATTTATTTAGAGTCTAATGTAGGTATGGGTCTAAAACCTCTCAACCAATAGGTTTTAGACAAGTTTAGGTTACCATTTTAACCTTATATTTTAGATTTAACTCTTAGTTAAATAGTTTAACTTTTACTGTGTCTTCTTGTATTCTTAAACTATATGGTTAATAAACTTACTCTAAACTTCCAAGAGAACCTTAATTGGTTAATTAATGACTTAGATAATATTATTTAAGTCCTTTGGCCGAATATAATGTTTTTATGAACATTATATCAACCAATAATATAGTATTTTCTTTAAAAATTATTTTATGTCTATTTTGAAACTATTTGGTATTTTGTTTCTCTGAAAGTCATAACAACCGTATCACTTCGAAATAAATTTATCTAATAAAACCTAGAATGTCATATTAGCCTATAAAATTAGTGTAATTCATCAGAAGTATCAATTTACATTTATTTGGATATTTATAACATCAATTATTATTATCTTGCATCAATAAGGTACTTACTGCATCATCATTGTGTCATAAATTAATTAAATTATTTAATGTCTAAAAATTATAAATAAAACCCCATTATTTAGGGAATTTTTTTATATTTCTAATTAATATTTATAGTCGAATTTATCTTATGTATAACCCTATATTTAAAATGTATTAGTTATTAAACATTGAATTTAACTCTTTTAACTCTTCTTTAAATAAAATAATAATAAATGTCCTAATCAAATCCATTTGTACCAAAGAGGATAATATTTTATTCCTAAAGCTTTTTTTGGTTGAATTATACTTATCCAATATAATTAGGACATGTGTTAACATAATTATGATATCATTTTTACCATTAATTACCCAATTTACTTTTAACCGTGGTAAGTAAAAGTCAAAAGTTACTATTCACCAAAAATTATTTTCATCTTATTAAATCACATTTTACTTACTAGTATTAATTGTGACTCTTTTAGTTTTGATATTTAACTCATAGATGCAGGGAAATTATGTTTTATGCAAATTTGCAAATGCTCTTAGGAGGTGGGTAAAAGTGGGTAAAAAGTTGGATAAAATTTTATATATCTAAAATTGTTATAAAATGAATCCAATAAATTTTGTTGAACAAATATAGGTATTATGTATCTATTTTGACCTAAAATAAATTAAAATAAAATAACTAATTATTTAAATAAAAAGTCAGTTTTAACCAATAACGTAATGTTTTTTCACTATTCATCAAAAATTGAAAGTTTTCAGAAAAATACCAAAACTTTACCCTAATATAATTTTGATATTCTGAATTTAAAAATGAAGTATATTTTACCAAATTCAAAACATAGAAGTTTCATTTTTTTATTTAAAATTAATTTTCGTTGTCAAAACCAAAAATCAGGTTTTTTAAAAAGTTAAAACTATCAAAAGATTAACATGTGTTTATGACAAATTTAAATGTGAAATTACTTATAATGACCTAAATTGTATTAAATGATAAAAATATAATCTAATTATACTTTCAAACCATTCAAATGAATAATTAATCACTATAAATTATTTTGATTAAATAATTGTTTTTAATTAAAACATAGTATTTTTCACTATTCATCAAAATATGAAAGTTATCAGAAAAGTACCAAAACTTTATCCCAACTGAATTTTTATGTCCTGCTTCTAAATAAGAATTTAATTTCATTAAATTCAATATATAAAAGTGTAAAATATTGGTTTTAAAAAAATGTTTTCCATTAAAAGGGGGTAAAATCACATTTTTTTTAAAAATTATTATTTTATCCAAAAAAATGAATTTGTTCTTATATTATGTCTAAGAAACACATAATATGGATGTTAAAATTATATAGATTATATAATATTCAAAATGCAGTTAATACTATTCATAGTCGCAATTTGAACGGTTAGTTTAGTAAGTTGAGGTGTGCTCAAACTCAGTGTTGCGTGTAGTGCAATCTATTGAATTACTTTAATTAGATAACATACTATGAAATCTCAGGGTGTTAAATTCTCCCCACCTTCAATAAATTTCATCCTCTCAATTTGAAATTTTTCTTCAAAAAAAATTGTTAAAATAGAAAAATACCTTTGTGGAAAACCCACATCGGAAATTGGGTTAATAAAATTTAGACTTAATAAGAGGGAAAAGGAAATGAAAAAGTCACCACCAAATTATAATCTCGGTTAGGAGAACATTGGTCCAAATTCTAGATAGATAATTGGAGGAAAAATGTAAATATTTATAGGGAGGGATTGAGGTCTTCAATCACAGACAAGCATAAAATTGAGGGCCTCAAAGCCATCAATCTAAGATGATATAAAATTTCAACTGTTTAAAAAAACATATGGTATTAGGATAACACATTTTTGGTTTTAATATCCCTTCCCAAAAGTTTAAGAATTAATTTATTCATAGAATAAGAGGAAATATATATATATATATACTAGACAAGTAGAGTTTCATCCTTTAACTAATTCCTACCACAAACTCATCTTTCACTCCAAAAGATAATAGAATTCAAAAATATTCTATTTATTTTAATCGTATAGGGTTAAAAAATGAATTTATATTCATTTTTCATACTATTTAAAAAAACTATATTATACAAACCAAGACATCACATAGGCCAGTGGAAGTTGATGCACCCTTGTAGCCCATTGGTTGTGAGTTCATGTCTCGTGGCCTTCCCAGACATGACGGATTGCCGTCTGACCTCCAGGTTGTCCTTTTTATAACAATCCAATAATAATCTCAAGATATGATTTAACCTTAATAATATTATCCAATGTCAAACATAATCGATTCCAACCTTTAGACTTATCCAAAATACTTCAGTCTAAATTCACAATCCGAAATTTATAAGAAAGGTAAACATAATGAAGATCCTTTTTTCCACATAATAACATGTGGACACCTTCATCATGTATTCTTTTAAAACACAGTAACACACTGAATTATCATATAATTGTATTGATTACATTCATGCTCCCTTATTCCTTATAGAATACTGGATATACTCCTTGTATCCAAAAATGATGTAAACTCCAACAAAGATGGAATAAACAAACCATTAACCAGTTCCAAGGTTGTCAATAATATCAAATATAATTTATCCAAATCAATCATCTCTTATTCCAAAATAAATACCTTAGTATCAGGGCCATATTAAAGTTTTTTCTTTCCTTTAACCATGTATTTTCCAAAAAGTTTAACTTGACAATGATTCACTTTTCTTGGTTCCACACAATCTCAAGTCCTTAATGAAATAGTATTGCAGTACAATCCTTATATACCATATAATTATTATAACATGTACATCATTAATACAATACTCAAATGACACAATACTTTAATAACAAAATGTGAACTCTTAATCATTCCTATTTATCTTTGGTAGTATCATAACTTGATTATTTTCCAATAGCAGCATTTGGGGTATACTCTGATGATTTGGACATTGATTTGCGTAGTCTCCCAACTCCTTGCAGATGAAGCATTATACATTTGAAACCTTTTTCTTGCCCTTGCAATCACATACTTAGTGTCCTTTTTCTCCACACTTATAACAAACTTTCATTCCCTTCAAGCATTTACCAAGGTGATACCTTCCATAGTTATCACATATGTGAAAATACTTCTTTCCCTTATTCCCTTTATCCATATTTCTTTCTACCATCCTTTTCTTCTTTGGCATCCCTTCAAATCCATGGGACTCAGAGAATTATTTACTTATATTATTAACACATGATACTATTACTTCATATGATGATAAGACGTGGGAGAATATTTCCTTTCTAAATGTTGGCTTAATTCCATGAAAGATATGATCCTTCTTACTCATTTGATCATGCGTATTATTGGAGTTCTTCTTCCATCTACTGGTCACCATTTTTAAACAAAGGCATACACTAGGTTAGTTTATGTTTCACAATGCATAATTCCAAATTTGTAAAATAACTAAGGTAAATTTAAAAGATTATGCATATAATCTATAATCATAAAAATATTTTCTTTGATGAAGTATTTACTCCAAAATCCTTCATAGTTTCTTGTAATGAAAATTAGAATTAACCTAAGCATATCCCCTGGGAGTGTCGTAACCAAGAGTGAACCAAGGCCCATTTTCATGCACCAGTTCTTTTTAGAGTCTAGATCAAAGTGGTGTTTTTGGGTTTTACCCCTAGGTACATCTGTGCCAGAGCCGCCTCTACCTGCTCATATCTAGACAGGGATGTGTTGCTCGAAAAACTCACAAAATCTCTACTACACCAAAATTAAAGGAAGTTCTTCTATATTAATCCTCAAAGTCAATCTTAGGGTAATGTTCTCTAATCAGAGTTTATCTAAATCTATTTCCAATGATATTGGTAAACATACTATGATACCAACTATAACGCCCCGACACCAGTTACCCAGAATTGGTGCATTATTACATAACATTGGCATGATTACAAGGAATTAAGTCCCGAAGGACCGATCGGTTTAGCAGTCTTGGAAAATAGATTACATAAATTAATGTTACATTACACTTTACAATATACAACACAACATAAATAATATTTTATGAACGCCATTGTTCCCTTATCTTAACCCTGCATATAACTCACAATACTCTTCTTGGAATCTTGGGAAAAAAAAACATAGAAATGGGTGAGCTCAGATGCTCAGTAAGGATAACAATAGAGCAGAATCTTTCATAAATAATCATAATATTTAAGGAAATGTATATGACTAAAGAAAATGACTTTTAAAATTAAACTTCAGCATAATATGGCAAAGATAAAATCAAATAATTCAATTTACTTATTCACATGGATATTCTACTAGTTGAATAATCACATGCAATATCAATAGCCACTTTCATAGTGATGGAATGCATAATGCCAAACTTCAGAACCACATAGTCAATGCCTTGGGCCAAGAATACAAATAAGATTTTGGCAAGGCCTTGTTCGAAGACACTAGTTTGTCTCATGAGACCTACTGATGCCTCAGGGAGAAATAGCATGCTCCACCAGTCGCTTACTAAGTCCAATGCATTGCTCATATGAAAAGGTTTAAACATAACATAAACATTCATATTAAAACTAACATAACTAATGTCAATACTTTATCCATAAACCATGAATGGTATAATAATAACACATCGACCATAAAACATATCAAAAAAACTTCAATATAATATGAAATATTTGTATCATAACAAATCAACTTCAAACAAGCTTAAAATCCATCGAAGGATGTTGACATAGATGAAATCAAAACTATTTTAGAGAAATAACTCTTTCTATTTTGAAATCATTTAAAAGTCATATAATTATAAAAGAAAACATTTATTTTGAAAATATTCTTATAATCTTGTAAGGGAATCTTTGATGATATTATAACAGTGGAAAATAGCCACACTCACCGTATAAGTTAAAAAACATTATTACCTTAATTGTTTCGAAAGGGTTATAAAGTACCTTGTTTGGAAAACGACGAAAAGATTCCTTTCAAAACATATAAGGTCAAAGAAGGGTATAAATGAAATTAAAACACTATCTAGTAAATAGTAAAAATGTTTTTAAATTCATTTTTTTAGAAAAAACATGGATATATATGATAAAGAGGTCCCAGTAGATACTTACGTAAAAACAACCTCGGATAATAAAGAGATTGTGAAATTAACCCTTACCTTGCACTTTCCTTTAGTAGAGGGTACGTTTAACCTCATGTATAAGGACCATAGTATGTTATTAAATTATACAAGAACCATATTTATATTTATGATATCATTCATGATTCATTTATGACTTTATACTACCCATTTAATAATAATTTCCATGTTAAATTAACATTTTGTGTAATAATCGTTTTCTTTATCGTACGTGTTTTAACTTGTTACTCTTGAATGTATCACTTAGATCATGATTTAAATAATTCCTGAATATAAAACATGATTTATATATAATATATATTTACAATATAAATATGTATAATAGATATATATATATATATATGAAATCGAAAACACCGTTTATGGAGACGGTAGGTTGTACGTACGCATAAATGATGTTTCCGTTTTCATATCGTATTGAAAGGAACTAAGTGAAAGAAATTTATGTAAGTAAATATATATATATATATATCCAGTATAATTATTATTTCATATATTACATACTTATTAATGATATATATTTTATAATCATCATTGAATGGTGAACATGGAAATGAATCTCATCTCATCGTAGAGACAGTAATCCGTATGTACGCATGAGCGAAAATATCATTATATTGATGGATAAATAGTATGTAATTAGATGGTATATCATATATACAGAATCATTAACATGTTATATTTATTATTTTCATCAGTTATACTCATTATTATATCCATCCAAATAATGAAACGTTTGAATAACAAACTACACCACGACGTGGAGCCGGTAATCCGTACGTATGCACGTAAAGTGACTTTATCATTTATAGGATGGATAGAATAATGAATATGGTTGTATAATTTTTATAATAAAATCATAGTATATAGAAGATACTGGAGTTATTATTTTATAATGGAAACAACAAAGAAAGAGGAAGTGGAAGAAGAAAAGAACTTGAAAGAGGTGATTAAATATTTACCTCTTCTTTAGGTTCTTCTTTTTGATTTGATCAAAAGCGCTCATTAGGTTGGATTTTTGACCAAAGGAAGGACTCTAGGATTAAGGAAGGAATTTTGTAAAGATATTTTGGTAGGCTTTGTCCGATCCAAAAGGCTTTGGAGGTGTGAAATTAAGAGAAGGGGAAGTTCCCTTTTATAAGAGAGGTGAGGGTCACTTTAGGAAAAGCTTGAAATATTATTTTATAATAAAAGAATTTACAATTTATAATGGCTCAAAAATGATTTATTTAGAGACTAAGGTGTGGGTTTGTCTAAAACCTCTCAACCAATATGTTTTAGACAAGTTTAGGTTACCATTTTAACCTTATCTTTTATATTTAACTCTTAGTTAAATAGTTTAACTTTTACCATGTCTTCTTGTATTCATACACTATACGGTTAATAAACTTACTCTAAACTTCCAAGAGAACCTAAATTGTTTCACTAATTACATATATAATATTATTTATGTCCTTTTTCCAAATCATAGGTTTTTAGAATATAATATCAACAAATAATAAAATATTTTCTTTAAAAATCAATTTTTGTCAATTTTGACACTATTTGGTATTTTGTTTTTGTGAAAGTAATAACAACCATATAACTTCGAAAAATATTTATCTAATCAACCATAACATGTCATATTAACCTATAAAGTTATTTTAATTCATAATATGTCTCAATTTATATTTATTTGGATATTTATCATATCAATTATTTTAATCTTTCATTAATAAGGTAATTACAGCATCATCATTGTGTCAAAAATAAATTAAATTATTTAACGTCTAAAAATTATAAATAAAACACCATTATGTAGTAAATTTTTTTATCTTTCTCATGAATATTTATAGTCGAATTTATCTTATGTATAACCCTATATTAAAAATGGTTTAGTTATTAAACATTGAATTTAACTCTTTTAACTCTTCTTTAAATAAATTAATAATAAATGTCCTAATCTAATCCATGTGGACCAAAGAGGATAATATTTTATTCCTAAGGTTTTTTTTGGTCAAATTTTACTTATCCAATAAAATTATGACATGTGTTAAGGTAATTATGATAACATATTTACCCTTAATTACACTATTTACTTTTAATCGTGGTAAATAAAATTCAAAATTTACTATTCACTAAAAATTATTTTCATCTTATTGAACCACATTTTACTTACTGATATTAACCGTGTCTCTCAATGTTTTGAAATTAAACTCATAGAAGCGGTAAAATTCTATTTTATGCTAATTTGAAATGCTCTTAGAAGGTTGGTATATGACGGTAAAAAGTTCGAAAAAAATTTATATATCTAAACTCATTATAAAATGACTCCCATGAATTATGTTGAACATATATATGTATTAGGTATCTATTATGTCCTAAAATAAATTAAAATAAAATAACTAATTATTTAAATAAAAAGTCGGTTTTAACTAATAACGTAGTGTTTTTTCACAATTCATCAAAAATTGAATGCTTTCAGAAAAAAAACCCAAAATTTACCCTAAGATAATTTTGATATTCTGAATTTAAAAATGAAGTATATTTTACCAAATTCAAAACATATAATTTGAATTTATTAATTTAAAATTAATTCTCTTTGTCAAAACCAAAAAGTGGGTTTTAAAAAAATAAAAACTATCAAAAGATTGACATGTGTTTGTTTCAAATTTAACTGTGAAATTAATTATAATGACCAAAATTTTATTTAATGATAAAAATATAATCTAATTATACTTATAAACCATTAAAATTCATAATTTATCACTATAAAGTATTTTGATTAAAAAAGTTGTTTTTAATTAAAACTTAGTATTTTTCACTATTCATCAAAATATGAAAGTTATCCGAAAAGTACCAAAAATTTATCCCAACAAAATTTTTATGTCCCGATACTAAATAAGAATTTAATTTCATTAAATTGAATATATAAAAGGTTCAAATATTGGTTTTAAAAAGGGTTCACCATTAAAAGGTGGTAAATTTTCATTTTTTTGAAAAATATTTATTTTATCCAAAAAAATGAATTTGTTTGTATATTATATCTAAGAAACACAGAATATGGATGTTAAAATTATATATAGTATATAAGATGCAAAATTCAGTTAATACTATTCATAACCTCTTTTTGAATTGTTAGTTTAGTAAGTCATGGTGCGCTCGAACTCAGTGTTTCGTGTAGCGCAAGTTATTGAATTTCTTTAACGAGATAACGTACTACGAAATCTTAGGGTGTTACACATATTGAATTTTATAAGGTTCATCACTGTAGATTTACTCCCAGACTACATTGTGACCAAATATGTAAGAGTCATTACCTTATAAAAAACTCATAAAAAAACCAGCACATCATGGAACCCACTGGCCACTACATGATTTCTTGTCAACCTCTTATCATGGAATAAACCTTACCCATCTTAGTATAATGATCCTTCAATAAAAAAATTCATCATGGGTTCCCCATGAGCATGCTACAAAACTCACCTAAGCACGTGAAACACCTATTAGGCCTCTAAAACCACATAAAAATATCTCCATGAGATTTTCCAACAACAAAAATCCTATGATGGGTCCCAATTATCCAAACGCCCCTTTCCTATAGACTAAAAATTAAAATTCCCTCAAAAACCAATGAACTATAAATTTATTGTTCAATAAAAACTCCCCTCACTAAAAGGCTTCACATCCATGAGAATAACCCGATAACATCACCTAACTTTCAATCCATTAGTTGGAATCTAATGCTTCCCCTTATTCTTGATTTTTAACTAAATAAAATATGTTTCCACTATCCATAAACAAAACATGGATACACCATGTTTTCTTAAAAATCTCTAGTAAATCCTAAAAACACATCTTACCAACCTGATATTATGTAACTGATATGGTTTCCACCACATAAAAACCAATTTTTTGAAAAAAACACCAATTTGTCTTCCTATAGTTGGATTCTCTAAAAAATTGTTAGCCTTACTCATGAACATAGCATCACATATCTTGATCATGATTCCTCAATTACTAGAGGAATTTCAAAATAATTCAAAACCTATCACTAAATTCAAAAACAAGAACTCTATGTAATTACATGGTTGGATACTCAACCACACAAATCTTCTTTTATAATCTCTTTACAGGTGATAAGGCATCTATAATCTGAATCACTATAATATTCCACAATGATTCAACTATTTAAATACTAACACCAAAATTCCTTATACACTACAAATGAATTCTAAATATAGTGTTTTAAAAGAAACCAGATAAAATTAAATTTACCCACACACCTATATCCTTGTACCATCTAATAACCCTCCAACCAGTCTCACCACATCTACAACCCTTATGACATGAGGTTCGTACATTCATGACTGATTTTATTATTCCTATAATTGAAGTATCCTTATCATCTCTCAACAGAACAAAAACAACTAATCTTCATATTCATCATCCTCTACATTACTAAATTTAATGACTAGATGTCACTATTATACTAATTCCTATGTCCCGTCATAAAGAACCAATCTAAAACAATTCTCATCTCGCCAATAATTACATCCTAAATTTTTACCATCTTCCACCAGCAACTAGGGTCACACCCCGCAACAAAAAAATTGTGTGCTCCCCCACTATATTACTTCCCTCACACTGCTCCCAACGAACCAACCTATATAGTTCGTATCATCACACACATGTTTATCTTCTTGATCCACTCTCTTCTCATCCCTTACATATCATATTAATAAACATGCTCATGTACATTATTCTATAACACACTGATATGTCTCCATGATCTCCTCTTTCCATAGAGATACACCTATAAATTTCATCAAAACCTTGGACCTCCATACTTGTAATAGTTTCAATGATTACATATGTTTTCTTCCCATAGCTGACCAAAAAGGAACACCTCATACTCCATATAACCCCAAGTGAGATCAAATAAAAACCACCACTAATATCATGAGACCATACTTCATGTAATTAGGAAATTTGGAAACTAAATATTATTATACCATCAATATCACACCTATCTGTTTCTCCTAGAACCCAGATAATTATGAATGCACTCTTACGTGGCCCTTTCCACTATCTCGTGAACCAAAATGGTACAGTACATAACTAGTGCTCACCAACTATTAAGTACGGATTCTTTTTTTGAATTTTTTGTCCAACCCTCACTCTTCTCCTACTGGTTTAATTGATACTTCAAAGAACCCTTACTATAGGATCTCACCCATTATCCATCTCAATCATTTTCATACCCAATAGGTGTATGATTTTGTATCACAAATTCACACAACCAAAATCATTATCTAATGAGTCTCAAGCCCTTAAACCTAGGCTTTTACACCTAATAAACTAACCATTTTCCCCCAACATGAGATTCTCATCTGACCAAAATAATAAAAGGTTTTGCCTTTCCAACATTCCTATAAAATCTCACTCATTCAAAATCTTATCGTACGTTCACTATCCAGTAAAGTGTCATTCAAAAATCAAAAATCATCTACCCATGTTCAATCTATCATAGAAATAGTCATCTAGAATTATTTTCTACTATGTCATTAAAAACTACACTCAAAACCAATATAGATATAAATCCAAATGGTATTTCCCTTTAATCCCATCCTTGATACCTGAATCACTCAATGTACTTTACAATATTGAAATACCAAGGAATCTCACATGCCATTATGGTAACCCATAAATGGTATCGATATCATCAATTAAACTTATTTCCATTTAGTACTATATCCCATACATACATCTCCAAAATTAAATCATCATTATTGGTCCCATTGGAAAACTCAATAGGGGTGAATTGTGTTTCAAATTAAAAATTTTATTTAAAAAAAATAAAAACTAAATACCCTGATTTTAAAAAAACATCCCAGTAAACTAATATAGTAGAAATATATAATTTAATATTTTCAAAATATTTCTCACTGGGTTTATAATAACCCTGCTAAAATAATTTCAAAATCACATTTAATTTTTAAATAAGACTAGTCACATTATATAAAACACTAATTAAAGATAACTAATGGGTTATTGTTTTTATATATACATTTTTAAAAATTAAAGAAGTTTCCTTTTAAAAAATGTTAACAAAAAAAGGAAAAAACATTGTGGAAAAAAACAAAAGGTTTAGTCTCAATATAAAAACTAGTCCTTTACACTTTATAGTTACCCACATCCATGTAGTTTATGAAATAGTAAACTTGATCAACAACCTGGATTGAGTTTTTATATATAACTTCCCATAAGTCAGTTTAGGCTACATGTATCCACTTATATATTTATTCATATAATAGCATATATAAAAATAATAAGAAAACGTATCTACTACTCACCAATACAATACATGGGCTTATGTTATTAAATTTATCGAGTAATGTAGGAACAACTCAAAGGTAAGAAAAAAATAGAGAGTAAGAAATAAGGATTGTGTAAGTTTGTGTGTGTTGTTATTATCTCTTTCATAAAGTTGGAGTTGATTTGGAATGTTCTTCTTATTCTTATTTTTAATTTTCTTTACATATTTATTTTATTTAATATCAAATATTCTTTTTAAGGTTTTAGTTTTTGTGGAAAAATATATTTTCTTATGTAGCACTAGATAGTCATTTTTTTAGTAATCATGATTGATCACAATTATCCATTTATAAGGAAATGTAATCAACCAACTATCTATTGTTCACAAGGGGTTATTATGAAATTTAATCCTTTTTATAATCTCCAATTATACTTTACATAATATATTAAAATGAAAAAATTCATTACAATGATCATAAAATTCAAAAATACTAAATTTTTCATTAATTCATCAAATATATTCTTTATTAAAAAAACATTATTAAATCCACATGTATTTCACATACATTAAATACCATAAATTATCGATTTGAATAGTTAATTTTAGTTTTATTCAATACAACTATGGTAGAAAAATTTATATTGGTGGTAGAAACTTCAAATGTCTATAACAAAAAATGAACTAGTGGTATCATGATTAAAATGGTGATAGAAGGCTCTTATATAAGTATCTCATCTTTATTAATGGTTGTATATATGGAATGGTGGTAGAAGAACCTTTATGTAGTAGCTTATCATTAATAATGGTAGCATGAATTATTTAGTGGTAGGAGATGTTAAATGGTGGTAGAATGTTCCTCCTAGCAGTAGAAACATTCAAAAGACTTATGTAAGGGTAAGGATAAACATGTAAGACATATTTAAGGTTAAATAAACATTTAATATTAATAAATAAAACACGATTTGTGAAATTTAAAAAAAGTAATTTCTTAGGCTGAGCCAAGAATCTCTCCTTTTTATGATAAAAAATCATGGTTGAAAATGAAATTAAAAAACAATGGATTTCAAGAAAATGTAGATCTTAAAATATATATCTGAACTTTTCAAAAAGATAATAATAATAAACAAAGATAAAGTTTAATAAAATAGTTCTATAATAATACTTATCCATATCATATTATTTTCTATGTAAAAATTGTGATTATTTTATCCCCTTTGTGATAATAAGTATGTATATATAAGAGGAAAATGTATTATAGTAAATAAAAATGAACAAAGAGGATTAAGTTTCCCTTAACCTCATTTTTCAAATAAGTAAATCATGAAATTTAAAACAAATCCCTGTCAAATCAAAATCTGATTCTGCTAAATCCTCATCATGAAGGGAGGTAGGGTCAAATGGGTCTTTTCATTTTCGAAGAGTATTAGTTGTGTATTAAGGATAGAAGTAGGAGTAGATGGTATAAACCCAACACCAAATGAAAATATCCTCAAATTTATCATTACCTCAATAGGAGTAAGTCCAAAATGATTAACTATAATAGAAGTGGTACATAGAGGTTCTAAGATAGGGTAACAAACTATAACTATCATAGAAATAGTTGGAGGTGAAATAAATGATGTCTTGGAGGTGTATAATAATAGATCCATAAACTCTACAAACACTGTGATAATCCTTCCACCATGCTCCATTATCCTTGAGAAATTATCCTTTTCATCCATAAACACCATTAACAAGGGTGATAACTCCTTTAGCTAACTCAATTTCTCCTTCAATTCCCTAGGGATAGAAGGTAATCTTAGATTATCATCCAAAAACATAAAATTAGAATTAAAATCATTCTTCAAAAAAATATTAGTTTGGTTTTACTTAATGGATTTGGTTATAGTGTCTTTATCAATTTTATCTTCATTTAGGAATTCTCTATCAAATTTTCTTATATGATCACAATGATTCTTTATCTTAATAATACTATCTTGGTTATAGGAACAAGAATCTACCAACACAACCTTTATCTCTTCTCTCACAACGGATCTAATCAACTATACATCAATAAAATAAGGTATACAAAAAAATATATCCTCAGATAGAGTCATCGTAAGAAGAATGGAAAACACTAAACTTTGTTAGGTATACATTTATCTCTTTCAAAGTATAAAGAATAATATCATTATGCTAAACTAGTTTTTTATTCTCTATATCCAAATTTACTATTCATAAAAATATTTTAGGTTTAGGTGAACCAAAACCAAGTATACTATAAATAATATATCTTCTACCTTTTTAATTTTATCATGTAAAGTAAAATATTTGAGTAATAAACTATGATCCAATAATAGATCTCCCTTATAGGAATATAAATTAGCTCTAGTCAATGCACTATTCTAGGGAGGAGAAGGAATATGTAAATACCTATCCTATCAATGGGAATGTATAGCCTCATTACTAGTTTCATCATTAATCTTGATAGGTGTATCTACTAGTCCCACAACACTATCAGGTTCCACAATGGTAAAATCTTCTGAAGCATATACTGGTCAATTATTTCTATGGAGGATCCCAAATAATATCTTTGATAAATAGAAATGGTAGGTCCACCATAATCAAGTGTACTTCCTACATCATGATCATCAACAATGTCAAGATAAGTTGTTTCAAGGATAAATAACCATGTGGGTATCTCCCCTTTATAAGTGGTATCCATATCATCTTAAACTAACTCATCTACCTCAAGTGGGATTCCACCGACTTGAATTGCTAAAATAAATGAGATTTACTTTCCCAATATCACCATATATTCTTATAAGGCTTAGAAATATTTAAAAAGGGGTTTTTTTCCTCATCCTCATCTTCTCCAGGAATTAAAATTATGAGTCATTAGATACAAAATTAACATCTTTTGGAAACTTTTAATTTGATTCTTCACACAAAGAAGAATTCAAAACTTCATTTTCTTCATCATCATAATCCAATAGACTTTTTTTAGAGGGTAAGGAAAGTGTATAATCAAGGGTTCTATAAGATACATTTGGACTCCTAATGGAATCAGGATCACTCTCTACCTCAATATAAAGGTCAATTCCAACCACTTTTCTTCATCTCCAGCTTCATCTTCAACTTCAGCACTAGTTTCAGGTACTTCCTCATAAGATTAAAAAAAATATTGCCTCATATGGATCTAAGAAAGGATTTATCAAATCTATTGGTCTAAATGGGGTCTCTTTAGTGTTAAAAAACTCATAAAGTATATCACTATCTACTACACATTTTATCATCCAAGGATTCCAATTAAACATTATTCTTTTACAAGTGTCTCAGATTATAAAACATCCACCACACATAGTCACTTGTTCTTATCATTAAACAAAAATTCATTTTTATTCTATCAAAGAATAAATAATATTTGGATAGATAAGGGAATATTTCCCAGAGGTTAGACAACATAACTCCATTATATGCACCATTATATATCTACATAAATTTATTATGTCTCCTCTTCTCATAAGAAACAAAAAATAATAATATATCTTGATACCTCATAATACTGAAATCCCCCTTCCTAGGACATAACACGAGTTTGAAAAACATTAAAAGAAATTGACACTCACTATCCATTCCCACTTCAATAAGACTTCTCATAGTATTATTTCAAGTATGTTTGAGATGGGAATATTTAATTAAAATAAATTACAATCGATTATATATGAACCTACATGTTCTGAATAAATTATTTTATGAGGAACTCTTAAGATCTTGACCCACTTATTTTAATAACACACTAACTTCTTTCAATCTATCGGCGTTTTGATAAATTATTTATAAGGTCTAAATTCAAAATCAGAAAACCGATAAAAATAATGAACTAATCTAGGATATAATGGTCACATATTCATTGATAACCTTTTATCATGACCTTGATCTTGAATTTCTTTCTGAACAAGCGATTTACTTGATTTCATCAAAGCATCATCTATCTCTTTCTCAACCACTATAACACACGATGACAAAAATGGGATCAATGGAATCATAGGTTGAGTTAATTGTCCTTTTGATTTATTTGGAGGTCTAGATTCATCTAAAGAACCTACAACACACTTCACTCTCACCATTGTTATATGGATTCAATGATTAGAGGTGATTGGTCAAGGTTTGTGAGTTAAATAGAACAACGAAGAGGATTGAAGAGGTGCACGTGATATAGGATTTTATTCAGACTCTAAATAGGGAATATTATCATTTAGGTATATAAAGAAATTTATAATATAAAATATTTTAATAAAAAATAGCTAAATAAATAAAATTATTAATAGTATAACTTATAATGGTAGTAACTTGAGAGTTGTACTTAATAGTAGCAATCCAATGGTCATAGTCGAACTTTTGATTTTACTCTATAAGAAAAAAACAATTAAGTTAAATGTATGAGATAAATTTATAATTCAAAGTTCATGTATAATATATCTTATTCTATCAAAATTCAGAGGTTTTGTAAATGTATCAACAAGTTGATACTGAGTGCTAATGAACTGGAGAGTTATATCACCCTTTAAAAAATGTTCACTCAAGAATTGAATTATTATACGAATATGTTTTCTCCTACAGTGAGTCATTGGATTAATATAATTTTCTATAGAAATTTTATTGAAAAAAATTATAGGTTCATTTCAAAACTCATATCCATAGTCTTGTAATTTTTTTTTCAACAACAAAATTGGTGCACAATAACTGCATGTAGCTGTATATTCAGATTTATCAGGGGATAAT
Source organism: Viscum album (assembly GCA_963277665.1). NCBI lineage: Eukaryota > Viridiplantae > Streptophyta > Magnoliopsida > Santalales > Viscaceae > Viscum > Viscum album. Next base: position 2,066,744,061 of record OY728121.1, read on the forward strand.
GAAATATAATTATATTTCTTACAACCCAATGATACAAGAGACTTTACAAAAAAGTGAAATGTACTTGAGGTTTTTTATCTAACTTACCACCACATAAATTGACAAATGAATAACTAACTAATTAAAATTCATGTCCTATTAAGTAGAATAATATAAAATTAGTTGTAATTTTAAGGGATTTGAAAATTATTTTGATAGAATTCAAATGAAATTATTTTCAGTTTTCTGGAAAATAGTAACACATACACACCCTAAACATAATATTAGGTTGAATGAAATTTAATTATAGTAAACATCCAATCATATTCCTCTAAATAGATTGGTAAAATGACATTACAATTTCACCTGAATCAAACATATAGCCTATACTCATATAATTTTCACTACCTATGGTGTTTTCCATAACAAAATGTTTTAAAGGATCATTAGTATATTTACTTTTATTTAAAACAATTCCATATTTGTTTTTAAAAAAAATTAAACTCAAAATGAATTTTAAGTCACCCATTAAAATCATTTAAAATTATGTTTGTATCATTTTAGAAACTTTTATACACACGGAGTGTTTGGATGATCTAAAAATAATATTATCAATATATATTTTAACCACTAAAATACCCTTTGAAATGATTTTTATAAATAGATTAGGGTCATAAAAAACCATTTGAAATACTACAAGTTTTTAATTATAATACCAAGCTCTGGGATCCTATTTTAAGCCCTATAGTGATTTAGTTAATTTAAAAACATGACTTGGATAATAATTATTTTGAAATATATGGGGGTTATCAACCAAAAAATCACTGATAATATAACCATTTAGAAATTCACTCTTAACATCAATTTGATATAGTTTTAAATTGATATGTTCAGTATATGAAAGAAATATTCTAATGAATTCATGTATACCAACTAGTGAAAAGTTTTCCTCATAGTGTATTTCTTCTTATTGACTATATCCTTGTGAAACCAGTCTTACTTTATTTCTAATAATTTTTCAAAACCCATCAATCATGCTTGTATATACCCACTTAGTGATAATAATTATTTTGTCCTTAGGTAAAACTATTAATTCCTAGATATTATTTCTTTTAAACTGATTTAATTCTTATTTTGTAACCATTACATACTGTTCATCATTGATTAATTCATTGATGTTCTTTGGTTCAAGCTATCATAAAAATTATTGATGTTCAACCTAGTTTCTATGTGAGGATCGAGTATGGGTACCTTTATATTGGTCTCCTACAACCTTATCTAAGGGATTATTTTTTAGGGTTCAAATTATTCTAGGGACTAAAATATAAGGTTCTTCCATGTCTCTTCTATGTGATTTATCAAGAAAATCATATGTAATATAAAAATATGTAGTGGTATTATTTATATTCAATTTTGATATATCATCCTCAAGATTTTCTAGTGGAGTATTGATTTAATAGGGATCTATCTCATCAAAAGTGACAAGAACAATTTCATCCCCAAATTTAGATATCTTGTTAAAGACTGTATAAAATTTACTAGTGGTTGAATAACAAAAAAAATATTCAATTATTTTTTTTTCAAATTTTTCCAAAGTTATACTTTTTATTTGTAATATGGTATTTTCATTCAAATCACTAAAGTAATTTAATTTGGGTTTTCTACCATTACATAATTCATGTAAATACATTTTCAAGATTTTTTTCCTAATAAATCTATTTATTACATAACAATTTGTGTTAATATATTCCTCTAAAAAGTATATAGTTATATCATATTCACTGATAATAGTTTGGGAAATTTCCTAGATCCCTATTTCTCATTTAAACACCCTAATTTCTTTAGGAATTTGAGGTGTAGATAATTTTTGAGTATATCTATATTATGAGTATATTGATTTAAACTTCAAATTCTAAAACTCTTGGCCATTTTCACTTATTAGGGTTTTGATGGATATTCCACCATATATAACTACTAATGTATTATATTTTTAAAAGAAAGAAAGAGATTAACTTTTATGATAAAGTAAAAAACAACTTTGTATATCTTGAAAAGTCATCAAAAATCACAAAAATCATATTTTTTTAGAGACTAGAAACACTATGTGTCCAAATAATTCCATGTGAATTAATTATAGTGGCTGGGAGGTAGAGACTTCTTTCTTTGGTTTGAAATATATTTTATATTTCTTTCACTTCTGATGGAGATTGCAGAATTTTTCTTTAGAAAATTATATCTTAGGTGGATCCTTGACTAAAACCTTCTAATTTATCTTTTTATGTGATTATATAATATAATGGCTTATTCTCATATACCACAACAAATATTCTCCATGAAAAAAATTCAAAAAACCATTTTGAGAAAATATGGAATATAAATTAATAGAAAAAACATGATCATTTCTTAAAGTGGTAAATACTAAATCATACTTAGATTGATAAATCTTAAAATAATTTTTTCACATTGAAAATTTAAACCATCGTCACCCAATTAATAAATATGAATTTATTTATATTTCAAACCCAAAAAAATTAAATCTTTAGAAACAATTATAGGTCCTTAGTTAACAATTTGGAAAATTCCAATAATATTTACCTTTTAATTTTCCCCAAAAGGTAGATTTCCACTATCTATTTTTAAAATATTATTAAATTTTGAATATTCTTCATTAATATGTCTGGAACATCCACTATCCAAATACCATATATTCTTACAGGTTATCTTCAAGAATTTTACCTAATACAATCAAACAAAAAATGAGTTTGGTACCTACATTTTATTCAAGAAAAATAAGTTATAAAATAAAGATTGGTATCCACATTTATTTCACATGAATTCCTATAAATGAAATAAAATATTTGTATAGAAAAACATTTTTAGGTCCAAAATTTTTATATTTATTTCCAAGTATAGTAGTCTCCCTAAAAACTAAATTCTTTTTTTTAAATAGAAATGAAATAATTTTTATATATCATTATTTTTTATCTCAATCAATACCTAATTTTATTTTTGGATTTTGGATTTTTCTTGTTCACCCAGCATTATATTCTTAGTTTTTATACTATCAACAAACTGTTCCAAATATTTTTTAATTCATTCATTCACTAATTTTGTATAAATAATTTTATATTAAAATATTAGTATTATTTTACTTTTCTATACTAAGATCATATTTATCTAAAGCACAAAATACATTAATCTTTTCAAATTTTTATATTTATCTTTGAACTAATTCATATTAACTTTCATCAAAGTACAATATTCTTCTAAGTCTTCATTTTATATTTCATAATAATTAGAAATGTCAGAATAAGAAGTATAGGGCACCTCATAAGCATTATCCATAAAGAATAAATTTTCTTTTTCATTCATTTCTTCTATACTAGAATCTGAGTCACTAGAGTTATCTTTAGATACACTACTAGCTATCTCCAATTATCTCTTCATTGTATTTTATTTATCCTAATATCGTTTCATATAGTTTATTTTTGAATAGTTGTATTTTATGTTTCCTTTACTCTTACATTCATAGTAAGAAATCTCATTATAGGAGTCATCTATTTTCAAATATTTCCTTTAATTACCACTTTTATAATACTTTACTTTATAATTTTACTTAAAAAATATTTTATTCTTTCTATAAAACATTTTAAATTTTATGTCTCATTGAACCATTTACTCATTGTTGTTTGTATCATCTTCACATCTACTTGTACTATCTAGATTGATAACATCGTTAAATTTTGAAAGTGACTCCTTGAAGTAAATTGATTTTCTATACGGTTCATCATCTTCATTGATCACTTTTATATTTTATTCATACATCATCATCATTTTGATTAGCTAATTTATTATTAGTTTGTTGATGTTACATTATTCCTGAATTGAGACTAAAGTACCTCTCCAACAATTTAAAAGACGTCTTAATATTCTCCTCACATTTTCTTTGATTTTCATGATTTGTCCAAGTATAATCATATTACTTATGATCTCATTGAATCTAAGATACATTTCAAAGATAGATTCATCAATCTAAATTTCGAATGCTTCTTATATAATATTATATGTATTTAATCTCATTTCCTTCACATTAGAAGTGCCTTCATGAGACATAAAAAGGGTATCCCAGATTTTATAAGTAGTATCACAATAAGATATCATCTAAAATTCATAATATCCTAAAACAAATAATAATTAATTAATGTGTTTTCAATTTTCTTGATATTAATCTTTATTTGCAGCATCCTTTTATTTTTTAGAATTTTTTGGTTTTCATATTTATATTCAATATATCCCAAAATATCAAAAACCATAATCTCAAGATGAATTTTCATTTTTATTTTCCAATAGCCATAATTTTTAACACTAAATATGGAGTTACTATAGTAGTGTAACCTTAATACTTAGTATCCATAATAAAAAATTTAAAAATAAATCAAAAATCCAAAATAAATAAAAAATAAAAAAATAACTTGCAAAAACAACCTCAAAGTTAAAGGAATGAAAGGAGAATGAAAAAAATTTCTATGATACCAAATGTGTGTCCTAGTAGATAACTCAATAGGGGGGGAAATAATTTGTTAACTGAAATATTGGTTTAAAAAAATTGAAACTAAATCCCCTAGTCTATTAAAATATCCCAGTTAACAAAAAGAGTAGAAATATATAATTTAATGTTTGAGAAAGCTTTCTCAAAGGAATGATCACATCCTAGTTAAATTAACTTCAAAATAAATTGAACTTTTAAATAAATATAATCACATTAAAAACACATATAAAACCCTAATTAAATCTAACTTATAGGGTATTGTTTTTCTATAAATGTTTTGAAAACTAAAACAAGTTGGTATTTTAAAAAAAAGTGAAGAAAAAGTCAAGAAAACACATTATAGAATAAAGACAAGAGGTTCCATCTTAAGATGATGCATAATACTCTCTAATTAATAGTCAATATCTGACAAAAAGTTTATTAAATAATAAACCTGATCCATAACTTGGATTGGGTTTTACATAAAGCTAAGCACAAGGATTTTCAGGCTATACATTTCATTTTCCCCAGTTATTTTAAGGAGAAAATATGTAAAAAATAATTATAGATAGTATCTAGTAGTCTCAAATTTATTACTAGAGATTGTGCTATTAAATATATAGATTAAATTAATACATATCAAAGGTAAGTAAACAGAATAATAAGAAGCTTCTTTGGTGGTGGCGTAGTGGTGTAGGATAGGGGCATAACCACGTCATTCTTTTTGAGGTATAGGGTTCGAATCATGGGAGTCCGCTTTTAGGGAGAACCTCTCCCCCAAGATCCACTCACCTTTTTGGGTTACCCAGTTCCTGGCTATGTGGGAAAAATGAGGCGCAACCCACCTGTGCTGACATATTACTATGTCAAACCATCACCGCTCGGTTCGTCACCCTCGGGGACGCTCTGCCATTTAGGCTAGAAATGGATCATTCCTGATTAGGGATCTCTCTAGAGTGATCCCTTCGTGGGGAGGGGGTTTTTCTAGTGTGGAGGGTTCGAAAAGTCCACACCTAGGAAATTACCTTTTAAAAAAATAAAAGAATAAAAACGTGGGATTATAAAAGTATTTGTATAATTATTTATTCATAGATCCAGTAGGATATGATCATGAATGTTCTTATTCTTATTTTTTATTTTATTCAAATATATCCTTTATGAAACATCAAACATTAATTGAAAGGTTACTCTTTTTATAGAAAAAATGTTTTATATACATCATGGTACAATCCCCTATGTTTTCAGTTTTCACAATAAAGCATAACTATCCAGTCAGTTGGAAATGTAATTAACCAGTCATCTCTTATGCATGGTGGTTTCTTATTAATTTATAACTTTATGAAAATATCCAATTATCCATTTCAATATAATATAAAAATAAGATAATTCCTCATACGAAGAAGTAACTTTGGAAAGTCGGACTTTATCTTTAATGCATCATGTTTCCATTTTAAGAATTTTCATTCTTAAATCCAAAAGTATCTCAATTGAATTAAATTCCATAAACAACCCATTGTAATAATTAATTTTAATTTTATTCTAGGAAACTACGGTTGTAGGATTTTAATTAGTGGTAGAAACAGTAAATGAATTTAGAAAAAATATAATTAGTAGTAGCTTGATTCAATTGGTGTTGGAATACTATTCTTGTAGAATCTCTTATTCACTATCATTATCTGCCATGGACTAGTGGAAAAATACTCTTCTTGTGGTACCTCATATTCAATAATGATAGCATGAATGATCTAGTGGTAGTAAAAGTGAATAGGTAGTAGAAAGTTCCTTCTAGTGAATATAAATACTTATTATGGTAGAACATCCATTTGGTGGTTGAAACATGTAAACTAGAAGTATCACATCTAGTCTGTAGGTAGGAAAATTTGAACTAGGGATAGCAATTTTGATCTTGTGGTAGAAAAATTCGAACTAGTGGTAGAAGCATGGTCTTAGAGAAATATTTCAATGAGCCTTATGTAAGATTAAATACACTTTTACATATTTTTCATATAGGTTTTCTTAAATTTGTGTAAGGGTAAAAAAATTACATAAGTTCCATATGGGTTAGGGGACACATTTATAATGGTAAAATAGAATCTATAAAGCTTTTATAAGGGTAAGTAAATAGTTTCATATGGGGGAAATAGATTTTATATCTGCTCCATAAATGTAAGAAAACTCAAACATAATGGTAAAATAAAATTATTTAAAGGTAAGTAACAAGTTATAAAACTTATTTAAGGGTAAATAAAAACTTTTTTAAGGGTAAACAGAGTTTTTATAATGGTATAAATAAAGTCTAAAATATTATATAAAGGTAAATTAAACATTAAAATACTTACATATGGGAATAGATAAACATGTAAATATTATATATGGGTAACAAAACATTAATCTTAATAAATGAAACATGATTTGTGAACATTAAAATATGTAATTTCTTGGGTTGATCCAACAATCACTAAGGAGTCCAATTATTGAACAAACCATGCATGAGTTAATATAAATCCCTTTTATAGAGCTACTTTAAATCCATCTTCAGAGAACATTCCATAATGGGATGCACACGAACTATCATCAAAAAAATAGTGGTTCAAATGAGTAGATTTAAATCAATAGGTTTTATAGAGTAAAACTTTATAAGTTTGTGTTGACGCATTAGACAACAGAACCCATATCATCAGTCAAATAATTCACCAATAAGAATATAAATGTTATGTTAATACTTTGTGCCAATATTGATGCATATACAACGGAATTATTCCAATAACATAAAAGATAGAAAACCAAAAACTGTAATCTCAAATACACATATCATGACATGATTAAACACCTCAACAATAATAAAAAACTAATAATATTGATCTAATAACCCTGATAACCTAGAAATCCTAGAAAAATGTGTACATGAATCACTAGTCTGAGTTCTATCAAAATCTCTGAAAAATTACTACTCCCTATCTACCATATCAAAAATAGTAATAAAAAAATTATTTGATAAAACATCATAATGCCCTCTATAAAATCACTCATCAATATTATGGCCAGCATGAATGTGACCATAAGCACGGCTCCCCATATATCAGAGGCCACTAATTATAAATTAGGGAATACACAATACTATTCCCATGATATCATAATCATCAATAAAAAATAAATAATTAGATGAATACCATATTCAAAATCAGAGTATTCATAATAAAAAAATAGCTATGTTACAATACATGAATGTGTGATCATACAGTTATACATCTCAACCGATTTTACACTAATGTGATCATATATACAAAAATGATTCAAAAAATAAAATACACAAGTATGTTCCAATTCAACCTTTATCCTCACCTAATTTCTTCACCAAAAATCCTCGTCGGGCTAATATAACCCAATAAAAGGTATAACTTGTTCCTGGGCCTATATAAAAGAATATACGGTACGCATGTGCACCAGGGTACCCTTGGAGGGTGTGAGAACTACATATCATATAGGTATTACCATTTCTCCATAATTTATACCATCATATACATGTGTATTCATGAGGAAAATAAATTATATATGTCAAATACCCAAGAATGTGTGTCGGGTTATCATGTACTAACTAACACAACACGATAACTTATCATACATGTTATGTCCAACACTGGAAAATAATCACATAATGCAATATATCCTGAAAAAATCATGAAGATTATAGGTAGGATTTCATAACATGTCTTGGAATATACCTAAAGATGCATGGTAGGGTTTATTACTATAACACCCAGATATTTTATGATATATTTCATTCAAATAAATTTAATTTCTTTGATAGATTGTGATACATGAAACCCCAATTCCAAATAATCCATAATATTGTATAAAATTATAAGCTAGCTGTTAAATTATTAGAGTGAATTAGAATAACTATATTTTAAAAATATGTATAAATGTTTTAGATAAATGAAATATATGGATAAATAAGTACGCAATTTTTAGTAAAGTATTTACATGCTTCAAAATATACATTTTTCCTCAAAAATGATTTTTATTTATTTCTATGATAAAATAATATAATTATTTTTCTAAATATTTATAAAAAAATTATAAAATGAATTTAATTTTTTAATTCATCGTCTCATAAATTATCTCAGAGATGATTTTTTAGAATTTTCTAAAAAGATTTATTTTTTGATGAATAGTGAGAAATACTAATTTTTTTACTATATTTTCCTTTAAAAAATTTACAAAGATTGATTTTTTTCAAAAAAAATAAAAGTAAAATTAGTTCATTTATACTTTTAATAATCCAATTAAATTAATTATAATTAAAAATAGATTTTATATAAAACTTTTTGAACTTAAGAAATCAAATTGTGGAAAATTGCCTTTATTCACGTATTGTGGGATCAATCATAAATTAAATTTTACCACTTATGTGAATTGAATTAGATAAAATTGAGTACATATTTGGAATCATAGTTTAAAAAATTTTAATTTGTTCTCTTTAATTTTGTTTCACAATGAATAGTAAAAATAGTACAAAATTATCATCGTGGTTAAGTTTAAAACGGGTTTTCTGAGGTTTAAACCAAGAGATAAGGGTATGTTTTCCACTTAAAATTTTCTAAATCCTATCTTACAAACATATACATACCTCAATCTATAAATAAATATAATATATATCCATTTAGAAACATTTTTCTTGATAATGACATTATTATATTTTAATCTTTTAAGAAATTCCAAGTGTGTCCACTCCCCCACTTATAAAAGGACACCCCTCCATTCTCTTCTTTACACCACATTGAGCCTTCTATCTCAACAAACACCTAACATTTTCTCTTATAAAAATACTTATCTATGTTCTATAGGTTATTTTATCCCAAAAATATCAACACTTGGGTCTATAAGAGGAGATCTAAAGGATTTGTTTCAAAGAAGAGGTAAAACCCATAACCATTCACACTTTTTTACTTATTCTTTTACCTCCACTAAATCTATGGTTTTTATCATAAAATAATAAATTCATTTTACTAGATATAATTATATATTGTTATTATTATGTAACCACCAATATCCACCATCTATTTAATCAAATGGGAAGCGAAAGTATCACTCATGAATCGGTGTGGACTACCACCTCTAAGTAGCGATATAATTCATTTTCCATCACCACATTTCAGAGATAGTTATTAAGATTTGTTTAATGTTTATATATTATATTTATGAAATAATTATATTTCATTAATTATAATATTATATCAACCTTATTACCGTCCAATCCTTTGTAAAATTATAATTTCTCTAGTGCGCACATGTGGACTACCATCTCCACAAAGCGATGTGATTTATTTTTCATTTCTATTTTTATTGGATGTTAACAAGGATATGATTAATAGAAATTTATGATATATAAAATACAATAATTTCTCTATAAAGGTTAATTTCTAGTTAATTTTATTTCTTCTATCCATTAAAAAGTGAAAATAGTGTTAATACATACTTATAGGCCATCATCTCCATAAATAGTGTAATTCATTTTTTTATTACCTTTTTTGGTTAATTATAAATATTTATATAATAAATAAATATATGATATTTATATAATGATTATAATTCTTTATAATATTGAACCATGATCAAAGTATAATTATTGGAACTTCCAAATTGAAATTCTCAAGAAAAATGAAATAATTTACATTAGGAAATGTAGATTTTAATATGGAGTTATTAATAAATGGGTGTTGAAAGGTTATGTCTCATTAACCAAAAAGGGTACCCTAGAAACATGATAATTTATTTGGCCCTGACATATCTTGAAGGGAATTTCCGATCCCCATGGTCTGGCGACTAGCATCTAACATCATAAAAACTAAAAGTGGGAATGATTTTTCCACTAAGAATTTTAGAAATAAAAGAAACTAGATGGTATGCATATCAAAATAATATTTAATGGGAGTAATGAACTAGAATTAAACATGGAAATAAATACCAAATTAGTACAAAAATGGATCCAAAATTGAGAAAACATCTCAAGTCTCTACGGATGAAACTCACCAAGTCCAAGGTTCAACAGCTAGATCCACCTAAAAGAGACCCCTTTCCCTTTCTCAAACCTAGAAGGAGATAATATAAAAACACCTAAAGGAACAAGTACAGTGTGAGTCAAATCCTAGTAAGATTTCACCAAAGATTCCATAAAATGTTTACAATATCAAATTAACCAATAAAGTTATTTAAATTTTCAAATAAATAGGTTTGTCATTCCCAAAATCATATTTTAAAAAACCATTCTTTATAATTTAAAATATGGAAATACATTAGAAATTAGCGATTCACATTTTATCTGATGAAAATACAGTTCACCTGATCAAATTTTCCTTTAAAAAAGTGTTCTTTATACAAATGGAACTTTTCACAAAATTCATTAAATAAACACTTTTATATAAAATATTTTATATAAATTTAAAAGTCATGTAAAGTAATTAATAAAAATGGAATATAAATTTGAAATAAAAAAAAGTGAGAAACATGGTCATGTGTTAAATAGGTATAGAAGTTCTTATCCATCAGGACCCAACAGTATGAAACAAAATGTATGTATATATGCCCATTTGGGCCTAATGAAAAGGGGGCTCATCGTCATCGCCTAAGGAATGGGATGTGCTGATAAAAAGTTATACAATGTTGTAAATCGTAAAGTGTTATAAAAATAATAAACTAACTACCTAAGTCTTTCATGTGATAAAGTACAAAAAATTATGGGAAATTTATTTCAAGACTTCTTAAAATACCATTAAATCACATTCCCCCCATTTCAAATATGCCAATTTTCTCTTTAAAAACTATAACATCTTTTAAATCAAAAACATGCCTTTTATAATGAAACCACTTGGATTCCATCCAAACCATTTTTAATACATTTTCATAAAAAACATATATTTGAAACTAATTCATGCAATTTCACAATCTATTTCACAATTAAATCCAAAAATTTAATTTTCATATTGTTTCCATCCATTTTACAAACACACCCCAATTCACTGGAATTGGGGGTTTCCCAATTTCTTATCAAAGTGAAACAAAACCCGAATTCACCAAAATTTTGTTTTTAATAAAACAATTGTAAGAAATTTATTCGATTTATGAAATTTTATTTTAAATCAAACTGAATTTAAATCATGAAATTAAAGGTTAATTAAACTAGAAACTAAGGACAGAACCACCTGCCTTCCTCAAAGAAACATAGTGCCCGCAATGAAACTCCCCAACAATAACAAAGGAATAGAAGATCTAGGAACTCAACCTATAAATTAGATTCAACAACTTGGGGATTAGATCCATAAAATTCATTATGATCCATCAAATTTCAAGGAAAAATAGAGAAAGAGATGTAGAGGAATAAAGAACGCTTACCCGGAATGACACACCATGATCACCACAATGATCAATCGCTAAAGAAAAATGTATGGGGGTTGGAGGATACCGAAATAACCTGGGGAAGGCTCTAGGTTGAGAAAAAGGAAGTTTGGGGGAAGAAAAATTGAAAATTAATCCATAATTCCTATTAAAAAAGGACTTGGGGTTTTATATGGCATGTAGCCAAGTTAAATGTCATGTAATTGGTAATTCTCATATTCAACAAAAAAACCATCACCTCTTGTTAAAAATTAATTATCTAAATTTTATGATTTAAACATTGTGTAAAAATATTACATGGCATTTAATTCTTCAACATACTAGAGAAATTACTAGTTAAAGTTGAGAATACAACAAATCTCTAACTTCACCATTATAGGTATTCTCTCAATTCCACCTTATTCCTACCCAGAAAATGAAAAAGGAAAACCACCAAAAGGTTTAAAACATACCTATAAAATAGAAAAACGGGACATTAAAACATCCCCACCATAAAAAAAAATTTCCCCCATAATTCATGTGAAAAAATTTCCATGACAAAAATATGATTCCATTGCTCTCTTATCATTGCCTCGCATTCCCACATCTCGTGAAACTATGAACTCTACTATCTTAACACTCGAACCAAAGGTATCATCCTCCCACAAAGTACATTGGTTTCAGAATCAACTATACTAACTGGTCATTCAGTCAAAGATAAAATAGGTTCACTCTCAAGATCACTCCATCTCAAAATGTGATATGGATCAGAAAGATACATTCGAACACAAGATGCATTAATCGCATTATGTATCGATGTCATCTATGGGGGTATTAGAAAATAATATGAAACTTTCCCCCCTTCTCAATAACCTCCAAAGTTCAAATAAAATGAGGAGAAATATCCCCTTTCCTCTCAAGACATTTTTGACCCAACCTGGGTGAAACCTTTATGAATATCTTATCACCAACTGAGAACTCCAAAGGTATATTTAGACAATCATCGTAAGATTTATATCATCTATGTGTCATCAACATACTCTGAAAAATCATCTGAATCTTTTTTGTCATATCTTGGATGAAGCATATTCTAACCAAGGAACATTCATTAATCCTAAACTAGAAAAACAGATATTTAAAATTTTATACATACAATACCTCAAAAGGATCCATTTTGACCGCAGACTGGTAACTATTGTTATAAAAAAACTCAAATATCCCCAAATTATCATCCCATGCTCCTCCAAATTTAAGAACATAAACATGATGCATATCCTCAAGAATCTGTATAGATCTTTCAATCTGGTCATCTGAATATGGATAGTATACCATACTCAAACAGATTTTAGATTCCAGTGCCTCCTAAAGGGATCTCTAAAAGAGAAAAGTCAACTAAGATCCCTATCAGAGACTATAGCATATGGAACTTTGTGAAAAAAATCTCTTTCATATGGATATTTTCCAACTCCTCAACATTTTTGTATTGTGAATGGGTATAAAGTGATACAATTTCCTCAGCCTATCGATCACAACCCATATTTCATTCTTCTTTATCTGGGTACATGGAAACCCAACCACAAGGTCCATAGAGATATCATCCCACTTCCAAGTCAGGACTGGAAGTGGTTGAGGAAAACCTAAAGGTTTCTGGTTCTCAACCTTAACTTGTTGTCATGTATAACAACAAGAAACAAACTTAGTAATTCCACACCTCATACTTGGCCACCAGAACTTCTCTCGCATATCATAGAACATATCTATAGATCCTGGGCTCACTCCCCACTAGGAAATATAATATTCCCCCATCACATCCTTCCTTACCAAATACGGTACCAAAACGTGATTCTGATAGCTTAGAATTACCTCTTTAGGGAACGACCAGTGGGAAACTATCCCCCCACCATAAAGAGAGTCTCTAATACTATGGAACTCATCCTCAAGCTATTTCTCCTAAATAATAAATTTGAGAAGAGTAGATATCAACTAAACACTATCCAAATAAACTTCAGCCCCTTTTTCTTAAACTCCAATATACAAATATGAAAAAAGATCCATAAAATTATACTCTTCCTTTGAATATTTTATTTCCTAGGTTTTAATTTTCCTAATCAAGGTATCTACAATGATATTCCCTTTCCTCGGGGTATAGGAGATGTCTAAATCGAAAGACTGTAGGTATGTCACCCAATGCCACCGGTAGAGATTCAAATATTTTTGAGAGAATATATAACTCAATCTCTTATGGTCAGAATACATGGTAAAAATTTCTCCAAAAATGTAATACCGCCAACATTTAAGTGCATTCCTTATAGATGTTAGATCAAGGTCATGGGACAAATAATTATTCTTGTGGGGCCTAAGCTGATGAGATCCATAAGCAACTACATGATTACCCTGCATAAGAACATGGCCCAAGCCTGAACCCAATGCATCAAAAAATACCACATAACCTTACTTGACCTCTTAAAGAGTCAACACCAGCATAGTTTTCAAAATAAGTTTTAGATAAACAAAATAATTATGACATTTCTCTTCCCAATAGAACAATACTTCATTCTGAGTTAGTTCATAATTAGAGAAGCCAACTTTGATAATTCCTTCATGAACTGGTGATAATTTTCGGCTAATCGAAAGAAGGTCTGAATCTCAAATACATTCCATTGTTGTTACCATGTGATAATAGCCTTCACCTTCTTAGGATCAACTGATATTCCCTATTATGATACTAAAAGTCCCATTAATTACACTTCTATAATCCAAAAATATCATTTTGAAATCTTGGAATTAAGTTAGTGATTTTTGAGCAAACTCATAATCGTTTTCAGATGAAGCACATGATTCTCCTCAGACATATAGTAAATGAGGATATCGTCCAAAAAGGATACCATGAAGGTATCCAGGAACTCATGGAAAATCATGTTCGTCAAATCAATGAAAACCAAAAAAAGAATTTTTTTAGACAAAAGGGAACAACAAGGAACTCATAATGGTCGTACCTAGCCCAAAAGGCAATTTTCTGAATTTCAAACTCTTTTATTCATGACCAATGGTAACCATATCTAATGTCGATCTTCTAGAACCCCATTTCCCCCTTCAAATTATCAAATAGATCATTAATCCTTGGAAACAAATATTTGTTCTTTATGGTCACTCAATAGAGCTTTTTCTAATCAACACAAAGGCATAGTGAACCATTAACTTTATTAGAAAATAAAATAGGCTCCAACCCAAGTGACACACTCAGGAATATAAATCCTTTCTCCAGAATATCATCCAACTGGGACTTCAACTATTTCATTCTAGCTAGTTCCATATAGTAATATGGGATAGATACTAGTTGAATAACAGACATTAAGTCAATGGAAAACCCAACCTCCCTTACTGGTGGTAATCCAGATAAGTTAGAAGGAAGTACATTGGGAAACTTGATGACCACTAGAGGGAGATCACCACTCAAAGATTACAGCTCCATATCAAAGGCAAATAGCAATATGACTTTCCCCAAATTAGGATAAAAAGGTCTATATCTGCTCAATATTGGGTCCCATTCTCCTTGGAATACATAGAACACACCACTAGTTGTAGTAAAGGAAACTTGTTGAATATAAAAATCAATTTTGGCTTTGTTGGAAATGATCAAATCCATCCCAAATATGATGTCAATAATTTTTATATTGAGAACCAAAAAACTCTAGTAATCTCAACATTTGATAGAGAGAATACACATGAGGGACTAAAAATACCCTTCTCTCTCTTTATTACAAGGGGTATATAAATATTCATTTCACAAGGTAAAATATTTATAGGAATATTAATAAGATTAAAAATAATGGTTGAAATAAACAAATGTGATGCAATAGTATAAAATAGGGTAGTCACTAATGATGATTCTACAATGATTTCACCTTTCATGGTCATTGGACCCATATTCACTACCTCTGGAGATTCTTGTACTACATGAATAAGCTTCATTCTAGATGCCTGTGACTGGAACCCTTTTTTACATGAAGCATTTGATTACCCTGTAGTTTTAAGAGGATTTAATGATCACATTTCACTACACATAGTGGAATAAATATCGCAGAATATTTGTTAATTCCCTGAACATCTATAGGAGACACATTTTTTGGGTGCCTCAGTGAAAACCCTCTTTAAATGACCTAGATTTACAACCCAGTAACAAACTAAAGGACCTCTTCCAGGAACTATAGGGGTTTTGAAAGGACCCTACCATTGAAAACTACTAGGAGAATCATCATGCTTACACTTTCCCTTGAAATAACTCACACACCACTGGGAGAGAAAGAAACTCTCGATCGCCCTGACTTACTAGCTTGGTCAGTTTCAATGATAGGTTCTCTATCTAGTACATCATCATAATAAGGTAGCTTCAGTAAGAAAACCTAAGAATGAATATCTTTATGAAGTCCCAACTTGAAACTTCAAGCTTTAATCCTTTCATTTGATACTATCTCAGGTGTGAACTAAAAGTGCTCGGAAAAATAGTTTGATACTCTATCACGATCCTGTTAGCCTTTTCAAGTTTGAAAAACTCTGTAGACTTATAAAATAGTGTTGATTCCAGATAGAATTGATCAGTGGAAATAACTTTGATGTCCTTCCACTCTAATCCCTCATGATTCTTCACCATTACCAAAGTGTTCCACTATCTCCAGCTTGGTCCTTCCCACACAAAGGTGGCACACTTCACTTTAATTTCATCAAGTGTGTCCTAGAACCCAAATAAGCATTATGTCCTACTCAACCACTCCTCAGCCTCTTGAGGATCATTTGAGCCTTTGAATGGTTCTGGCTACAAGAGAATGAACTCATGAGAAAAAATATTTAGAACACCTCTCTAAGTTTCTACAAATAGATCTTGAATAGAAACTTGAGGTGGAAAATTTCCCAGAGCTTGGACATTGCACAAAATCACCTCAATTAGGTTCAAGTCAAAAGGAGGATTTTTTTCATTGAGGTTCAGTGGAATATTCCTCCTGGATCTGATTCACACGTTTTCTCATACGCATGATGCTACAAAACATCAATAGATGATAAATAAGACATCATATTAACACTTAATGGAGTGACAAGGGAAATTAATCCCAACTGATAGAACAAAAAAGATTTTTATTTCACTATATCCAATTAAAAATAGGGAAAATAATATAACTAATCCTTAGGAAATATTTCCCTAACCACCCCTGGTGACTTAAGGTACATTGCGATGATAGATGGTCAGGCACTCAATAATAACAGCCTCCTAATTCCTGAAAATATTTCAAAAATTCATACTGACTTCAAGACAAAAGATCAACCTCCCTTTAATACCACTTTTTCATGAACCAACCAGGGTACCACAGTAACCCAATAATGGAGCTAGAACTAACATATCTCGAAGGGAGTTCATGATCCCCATTTGTCAGTGACTAGCACCTGGAAACATAAAAACTAAAAGTAGAAATGATTTTGACACTTAAAATTTCTGAAGTAAAAGAAATAGTACAATATTCATATCAAAACAAACTCCACTTGGATTAATGTACCAGAAGTCAACAAGGAAATAAATCCCAAAGTAATATAAAAAATAACCAAAGTAGGGGGAAATCCCAAGTATCTATATATAAAACTCACCAAGTCCTAGGTTTAATAGCTAGATCCCACTCCAAGATACCCCTTTCCCTTGCTCGAACCTAGAAGGAGATAAACTAAAAATGCCCAAATGCATAATTTAGTTGTGAGCCAAAGCCCAGTAGGATTTCACCAAAGATTCCATAAAAAATTTCTAATATAAAATTAACCAATAAAGTGATTTATATTTTCAAATAAACAGGTTTGGAATTCACAATATCATATATAAACAAAACATTCTTTATAATTTAAAATATGTAAATACATTAGAAATTAAAGCTTCACATTTTAGATAATGGAAATAAAATTCACTTGAAGGAATTTTCCTTTAAACAAAGGATTCTATATAGAAATGGAACTTTTCAAAAAAAATCTTAAATAAAAACTTTTATATAAAATAGTTTACATAAATTAACAAGGAATGTAATGAAATTAATAATAATGGAATATATAGTTGAAATGCATACAAGAGAGCAACATGTTCATGTGCCAAATAGGTAGGGAAGTTCTAGGATATAAGGACCCAATATTGTGAAATGGAAAGTATGTACATATTCCCCTTTGGGTGTAAGTCAAAGGGGACCCATCACCATCACCTAAGGAATGGGATGTACTGATATAATGTTTTATAACATTTTAAATCATAATGTTTTTCTAAATAACACACTAAATTATCAAGTTCAAACAATGATGGGAAATTTATTTCATGATTGATTAAAATAAAATTAATTCTCATTTCCCTCATTTCAATTATGCCAATTTTCACTTTAAAACCTTAATGGTTTTTTAATCAAAAACATGCCTTTTAGGATGAAACCAATGTGTTTCCATAAAAACCATTTTTAGGACATTTTCAAAAAAACATGGATTTTAAAACAATTCATGTAATTTCATAATCCATTTCACAATTAATTCCAAAAATTTAATTTTCATATAGTTTCCATAAATTTCACAAACACACTCCAATTCACAGGAATTGGGGGTTTTCCCAATTTCATGCCAAAGTGAACCAGAACCCCAATTCACTGGAATTGGGTTTTTAATAAAATGATTTCAATAAATTTTTTTGATTAAAGAAATTTAATTTTAAATAAAACTGTATTTAAATAAAGAAATTAACGGTTAATTAAATTGGAAACCAAGGATAGAACCACCTACCTTCCACACAAAAACACAAAACCTGCAACAAAACTCACCAACGAGAACAAAGGCATAGAAGATCTATGAACTCATCCTAGAAATGAGATTCAACAACATGGGTCTTAGATCCATAAAACTCAAGATAATCCATAAAACTCCAAGGAAGGAATAGAGAAATATACAAAGAGGCATAAAGAAGTCTTACTCAAAATGACACATCGTGATCTCCAAAATGATCAATCATCGAACATAAATGTCCATAGGGGTTGGAGGCTCAAACATTTCCTTGGGAAGTCTATAGGTCGATAAAAAGGATGTTTAGAGGAAAAAAATGAAAATTTCACCGGACAGCCTATTAAAAAAACAATACTCAAGGTTTTACATGGAATATAACCCAGTTACATGTTGTGTCATTGGTAATTCTCATATTTTCTGATAAAAACTGGTCACCACTTCCAAAAAAAGAATTATTAATATTTTAGGATTTACACAGTATGTAACAATATAAAAAAATGTGTAATTATTCAAAAATCTATAGAAATGACCAATTAAAGCTGAGAATCCAATAAATATCTAACTTCACTATTATAGGTATCCTTCCAATTCCTCCTCGGTCCTACTCAGACAATGAAAAGGAAAATCATGAAAATGTTCAGAATATACCTATCAGGAAGGTAACATGATGTTATATTATAAGTGGATTATATATTATATTATCAGTATTTATATGAATATGTAATATAATTATAATAAATTTAATTTTTTTATTCAATATTTTAGAGTGATTTCAAATCAAGTGGATCTCAAGCTAAGGTTTTTATTCTTCAATATCATTTTTTATCATGATCGTCTATGATAATGATTATGATGATGAAATTTTACCACAAAACTCTCTATAAACCTTTTAATTTTCATATAATCTAGTTATTTCTTTAGAATACTTATTTTCATTTCATTTTCCATAATTTATATACTCCAGAGATTCAATTAACATTTTTAATGAAAACTAACATTATTTTTTTATTTGGTTGAAAACCCTTTTTTCTTCCATATGCATGTTTTAAAAAAATGTTTTTAAGAATGTTTTTAATATTCTCATATAATTTTTTGTAGTCATTTTACCCATTATTTAATTTAAAAAAATATCAAAAAAAATTATTATCATTTTAAAAATGATGTACTTTTTGACTTTTTTACAAAATTTTGTAAGGAATGTTTTCTTTTAACTTATATAGAATAAACCAAATATCTCCCCATAATGAAAAGTAAATAATTTCAATATTACTTTAAAATTTTACAAGATTATTTTAAAATAATTTTTTTTCTTCAATATTAGGTATATTTTTATATTTTAAATAATTTATTTCAATGTGAAAATGGTATTTTACCCAAGATATGCTTCAAGTGATCTTTTAAAATCATTTTTCAAATATGATGACATCCTTTTATGTTAATTAAATTTATAATAGGCGTATGATACAACGATACCAACATTATTATTTCTCTATAAGTTTTACAATTATAATGAAAAGATGATTATGAAACCCAATTATTCTCCATGGGTTATACTATGATGAAATGAATAAATGTTTTGGAAACCTCTTTCTTTTCCACGAGTTATTATATGATGAAAAGTTTTTAAAACCCATTTAGTTTTCATGGGTTATGATATTATTAATGTTTTATAATCTTACAGAATGCATATGTTTGATTTTCATTATTTTATGGGTGGATCCAGAATTATATATCCCTCTAATTCATTGGGTAAATATGGATACCTCATGAAATAAATAAGACTGAAATAGGGAGTGAACCCTATTCAGTAAGGGAATTTTTTCACTTTGATAGTCTTGGGAGAAAACCTTTACTACTATAATGAAATGAGGAGTGAAAATAATCCACCATTATATTCTTTGGAGTGATCCTACAATATTAAAAAATTATTTTTTATTCTTTTGGGTATGCCAAAAAATTTTGCATTATGTCAATTTTAGGCTCTCATGGATTATATTTGTTGATTAATTTATGATTAATGTCTTATTAAATGCCAAGATTTTCTCCATGACTCAATATTATGATCTATGATAGGCAGGGTATGGTTTTCAAATATTAATCTCATATTATTATACCCTTATTCTCATGTTAATTTTAAGTGATTATTGATACCCCCCTTGTTTACCCTTACTAAGTATCTGAGTTCACCCTTCCTTATTTTCTATTTTACCTAAGCTATGATGAAATATTTTAATAATGATATGTCTAAGAAGGGTGATAATTATAAATAACATTGTGGGAGATTAGAAATGCCTCATATGAACAATTTTTTTATGTATTTATGTTTCCCAAGGCACTACACATATACTTTTCTGGCATGGATTGTTATGTTATATAAATAATATCTATCTAAAACTATATAATATTTTTGTATTAAATGTATGGGTCACTATTGTTGGTATTAGATAATGGTTTAGTTACCTTTGGAAACTAGGATGCGAAAACTTTAGCAAGAACCCTGGGGATAAGTGTATATACATGATAAAATCCAAAAAAATGGTAATGATTATAGATGAACTTGGTTAAAGATAATTTTTCATAGATTAGAAGGAATGAATCTTTATTTAGGAATAAAATAAATTATTTTTCATGATTATGTGGTTTCTCTCTATTTTTGTACACTATTACTTTTTGTTTTAATAAGTAGATGGAACATAATTTAATTATGTTAATGTTGAAAGTGAGGGAAATAAAATAATGTTCCTCCTAAGAAACCAACTTTTTTAGGCACTGTAATAATAAATCTCATTTCTATTCTTACAAAAATTTCTCATGGTATGAATCATGTTGAGCTTAAAAATGAGAAAATGTGAGACCAACATTTTCTTGATTCCTTTATGAGGAAACACCCACCTTCCTTTAGTGGGTCTTCTGATCAAGTAGTTGTTGAGTACTGGATTAGTACCACTGAAAATATATTTTATATTCATTAATTTTCCAAACATGAAAAAGTTATTTACGTTATTTATTATTTAGAAGGTGAATCATATCCATTTTTTAATATTATAAATAACACAAGTCAATGAGAATAAATTTTCTCTGTTGAGTGGGATTTATTTAAGAGGTTATTTTTCTAATAAGTAATCACGTTGTATTATTTTTATTAAAATGGAGAAATAATTCCATGAGAAAAACTATAAGGATGATGAATTTTTTAATACCTATGAGGAAAATTATACAATACTTGTAAGGTATGTTACTGGTATTTTCATCTAACCTGAAACAAATGGTCATTGATTCTTTAGTGGAAAAAAACATGTCTCTAAAGGGTGTTATCCATAAGACACTTCAGTAGCTATGAATAAATTTTTTTATGTTTTACTATGGTGGAAATAGAGATTGGAGTTACATATCCATATCACTGTTTTGATATGAAAAGAATGATGGTATTCAAATTAAATTAAGAAAATATTGGAGAGAAGAAGATGGGCTTTCCTTTATGCTCTAATTATAGAAGGAAACATGGTGGAAATTTTCTTAAGGGGACTAATAAATGTTTTATGTGTGTAATGTAAGTTCCTTAGGAAATAAAATAGTGTAGTGATGGGAGGAATTTATCCAATGATAGAGGAAAACACCACATAATTTAACACCCACACAACATTGTTTAAAATACAAGGAGTATGGGGATTGTTCTAACTAGTTCTCAAACCTGAAGGTTAATGATGATGATTAACATCAATAACTTATTAAGCCCGCAAATAAAGGGTAATATCATATGATCACTATTTATGATGTGGATCATGATAAAAAAATGTTAAAGGGTATACTTACCATCCAATCTATAACTACTTATGTTTTATTTGATTCAGGATCTACCCACACTTTAATATATGAGGAATTTAATAAGGGTATCATAGTACCACATCAATTATTAGATTTTAAATTGTAATTGAAAATATATAATGGTACGATAATGGTATCAAAAGTCTACAATCTTCTCTGATTACATTTTGTGGGAATATTCTTCCTATAAATGTCATTATTTTCCCTCTAGGAGAATTAGATGATATTTTGGGAATGTATTGGATTTCATTACATAAATTTCACATCAATTATAGAGGAAGAGAATTATCATTAGATTTTATTAACCACCCTATGATCTTCTATTCATGAAACTATAAATATGAAAATCTAATGGAAATTTCATCTATTTTATGGGTCTTGGTTCCTATTCTAAAGGGGTGTCAATCATAGATGGTTGGGGAAAACTCAACATCAATGATTTTCCTATTGTTTGGGATTTTTTTATGTATTTCTAGAATATTATCCTAGTATTAAACAAAATAATGAAGTTCATTTCTCAATTTAACTCATACCTATCGCTAAACCTATTTCAAAGACTCTATATATAATGGCCCTAATCGATTTGTAGGAATTAAAAAAAGTGACACTAGGAGAATCTTAATTAGGTATTTATTTGAACATGTGCATCACCATGGGGTACGCCTATTCTTTTTCTAGAATAAATATGGATAAGTTTGGATCTTTATTAGTTATTGGAAACTTAACAAAATCACAATCATGACTAAGTATAATATTCCTCATATAAATGATTTTTTGATCAACTACATAGAGCTCAATACTTTTCCAAGACTGATCTTCATTATTAATATCATTAATTGAGGGTCAAGAAGGAGGATATACCCAAGACATAATTTTGTACATGTTTTGGACGCTATGAATATATAGTGATTCCATTTGTATTACTAAATCCCCCACTATCTATATGGATTTAATGAATAGATAATTTATATATTACATAAATCAGTTTTTGATAGTCTTTATAAATTTTATTATTATATATTAAAAGAGAAAGAAAGAGCATGAATCTAACTTTAGTATTTCCCTAAAGACCCTAAGAATAACTGTAGTACATATAAATTACTTATGTACTACACATAGGCTCTATTCGTGTCCTCCACATTGTCATTTGCTTCCAACATGGGGTTTTAGGCCAAATACTTGGAACCATATTGAGACTTCACTACATAGAGTGTCTTCCAGGAAAATATGGCATATTTTCCCTTCATACTCACCATTATTCAAATTAAAAACATAATTAATATGTTTTATGAACTACACATCATGTAAATGGGTTTTCCTGAACCAAAAAACCAACAAAACAGCCCAAACCCCTATATTTCTCCCAAAAATCCAAATATAAACCCCCATAGGGTCTATATAAATCAATATAAGTAATTAAATATATATAAACAAATTTATTGGGATATATATTAAAAAAAATAAAAAAATTTATACCTCTGGGCATAAAATATCATCACTTCGCATTGGATATATAGCTCACTGCAACCTCACCCCAATTTACCTCTAGAAAAGCTCCTTGATGGTGCATCCTCCTCTTTCTAATGATTCTATCCCTCTCCCTCTCTTAGTCATGTGACACATGGGGCCTAATGGGGGTTTATGTGAGAATA
Source organism: Viscum album (assembly GCA_963277665.1). NCBI lineage: Eukaryota > Viridiplantae > Streptophyta > Magnoliopsida > Santalales > Viscaceae > Viscum > Viscum album. The sequence goes on from OY728121.1 coordinate 2,066,768,205, forward strand.
AATGTGTGTATAAAAGAAAATAAAATGTATAAAAATGAAAACATTAAAGGAGAGAAAAACATGCTCGTACCCGACCCCGATGCAAATAAAAAGGCTATGCTGCAACTAGGAAAAATCCCCCATTATTAAATCTACCACAAATTCAAGATATAAATCTGATATTATATTCAGAAGATACCACCAAATTAACATGTTCGAATAAATTAATATTTAATTAATTAAATATTAATATTTTACTAAAATTTGAACGACATGGATTTCCACCAAACTCTTATCCTAGGGTAAACACCCAATTCCAAGACAATTGTAGTGGTTGGTAAATTTATCTAATATCATATCACATCATAAATTAATTTTCCCCCAATAAACTCTTGGGAATAAAACATTCAAATTTATTTGGATTTTCTCAACTCGTGAAGGCACTGGTAATCACAACTTTGGTGATTCACATGCATTTTATAAACCATTATAAAGGATTTTCATATAATGTTAGGTTAGAAAATATAATATAAAATAGAACATATATAACCTATATTTAATCTTAAATATTCATAATTTAGGATATACCCATTATTTATGCATAATATATATTTCTTTGTATACATTTAATTTATGTATGGTCATCCTTGAACTTTCATTTATTAAATTTATTACTAGAACTGAAATAAAACATGCTTAAAACGAGTTAAAATGAAAATTATTATATTTCCCAATGAGAAACCTAATGGTATATAATATGGTTTCGTAAAAATTGTGGTTATTCTCACCTAATTGTCTCAAGTTATGATTAATAATTGACTATTTCCGGACCTTTGAGCACAACAAAAAAGAGAAAGATGGTGTTTTATATGATCTCAAGTGATGATTATAATAAGAAAAGAACATTTAATTTTATAAATGGAAAAAATATTTGAAATGGTAATGAGTTTCCAAGGAAAAATGAAGAAATTTGTTAATGTTATGGACAGAAAAAATGTGTTTTCTAGTTGTACCTAAAAAATTAAGGTAGAAACATCATTTAAAAAATATCATGGGTTATGCATATATTTTATATACTATTAAATAATTTTATTATTGAATGGTAATTAAAATTATGAGGATACAATTTAATTAATGGGGGTATAATGTTTCACCCTTTTATTTTAAAATATATTTTACATTAAAGCCTAATGTGTTCAATAGCATGTTTCACACACAACACTAAACCAAAATATACCAGGGAATGTTATATAATTATTTAAGTATAGATGTAGAATTTATGGGTAAAAATATAATTAACTGAATAATGAAATATACTTTTTAAATAAAAAAATAAATATCATTATTAATACCAAAGCATTGAAAAAATTCAATTTGTGTAGTTAAATAAGTAATAAGTCTTATTTATGATTTAAAATGTAATCTCTCTAAAAATTGGATTATTATGTGATTAACTTAAACAAACTAAATATATTTTGGAGAAAATATATTTTTTATATTAATAATATATTAACACCAATTTTATTAATAGCTGATAAGAAATAAGAAAAAGAATAATTAATATTATTAAAAGTTATTTTCCTATAATAATAATTTTTTATTATGTTTTACGTTTACATTTAAAAGTAAAATTCCTAAATTTTAGAATTAAAATTTGATAAAATAAACCTAATTTTTAAATCCATCATGTAAATATTATCTTAAGATATATTTTTTGGACATTTCAGAAATAGTGGATTTTTAGGGGAAAAGTGAAAATTACAATTTTTACCAAAACTGTAAATTTTATGACCTCATCATTATACTAGAGAGACATAAGTTTTAAAATACTTTAATTTATAAAATATTTATTTAATAAGTAAAACTATATAATTTAAAAATAATATTTTGAATTTATAAAACCAATTATTAATATTTTAAGGACGTAAGTAATATTTCCAATAAAAACAGTTATTTTTGTTTTTTCATTTAATTAAATACTATTATAGAAATAAATTTGTGTTTATTGGAAACCAAAATAACTCATATATTTTATAATAAATCAATTAATTACATTAAAAATTAAAATAATGATAATTTTATTCTATATATAAAATTTAAGATTCAAAATACACATTTTTAAGAAATCAGTTTTTAAATGTTATGTGTGTAAATTTTGTACTTATATTCCCTCAAAAATATAAATTTTATTTAATAGAAATATTTTAAAATAGTCTATAATAATTTTAAAACTATTTAATAGTTTCAATTTTAATTTTCATCATTAAAATTAATTACCATGTTTAAAAACAAGTTACCGAGGAAAAAGTTAATTCAGGTAAAAAGTTAAAAGAAAATAGAGAAGCATAAAATCACTTAAACATATCTACAAAATTAATTTTTTAGTGGATTATAAACCTTAACATCTCCCAAAATCTTTTTATCCACACCTTTTTCCTATTTCCTTTTTATTGTGTCATGCCATTATCAAAAATTAAAGAGTATTTAAAAAATCCATTTTCTTTACATACAAAAGGAGTGTACTTCCACACTTTTAATGCAACACTTAAACATAGAAATTGTATTGAAAATATATCCATTTAAACTATACTATAATGAATTTTTTTTACATAATGCCTTTTTCAATAAAATTTATCCTAATCACTTCATTTTTAAGGATACTTTCAAGATAAATTTCAATCTTTCTACATGAGTGTTACAAACTCCATGACTTATTATTATTAAAATTATTCTTCCAAAAATATTATTAAAATATCTATGTAATTACATAATTATAAATTATATATGTAAAATTCATTATATTTCTGTAATAATAATTATCTATTCCCTTCCCATTCATTTGAAAAAAATAAAAATGTTATTCATGTCTACGCGCGGACTACCGCTGCCATGTACAACGTGTTTCATTTTTCATCACCACCTTGTTTGAATGGTAATAGAAATGGATTTGGGGAATAAATGTTTTATTTATTTCATGATTTAAATTATTTAAATATAATTTCAAATTCTATAATTAATATTACTAATAATATATTATAGTAAAACTAACAACCTAAAATGAATATCTTAATAAAAAAATCAGTTGGTTTTTACAACTTCATTTTCATTTATATTATTTTTCTAAATCATACCAATTCTAATTTATAACCTTAATATCATATAAATAATTTCATTATACCTCTATTAAATTGATATTATAATAAAATAATCACTTCCATAGTGATACTCAAACAAATATTATAGCTTGTTCTTGTTTTGGTGGGTTTAACCACTTACAATAAAAATGCTATAAATTTATATCATTGAGGAATATATAAACTTATCTAATGGTTTTATAATAAATTAATGATAAAATAATGTTATTTTATGTTTCTTCAAATGTTATACTAATATTTATTTTATTATTAATGTACCTCCCTTTTTTCATTATAAATTTATGAAATGGGCTTGTCACTGATTTCATCATAATGATTCATAAATAAAACTCTAATGGGATGAGAATATAACATTATAAACCATCATGGAACACATTTTTCAGTACCATGAATGATTTTGGGATGATAAACTTTTTAATAATTATTAATACAAACCGTGTTATGATGAAACTAGAGAAAAGTGATCGAAACCACTAACACCCAAGGTTGAATTTAGCTAATAAATAAATAAAATACATATAGAGAATTATTATAAATTAAGATTATAAAAGAAAATATATATTAATAATTATATTAAATATGTGATTCATGTTTTTATTTTTATTATAATGAAGTTATAGAATATACTAAAAAGTGAGGTTTATGGTAAGGGTTCTAGTCTCAATTTCAACTCCATGAGATAAATTTTGTTTTATGCACAAATTTTATTTTACATGGTTAATATACTAAATATTTCATATATTAAATAATGATTTAATTTATATTAATTTTATATTAAGATCAATTTAAATATCTCTCTCTCAAGATCATTTGAATCATTTCTAACCCAGGACATAAGGGTTTATTTATCTCAATTTTTAAATGAATGAGATATGTTTGATATTGAGCAGCATGTATTATTTTATATGGGGTAATTACTACCCTATTTTACTTTATTATTTCTGTTAATATTTATTTAAGGGTATTTTTCAAGTCTTTTCTTAAATACCTCCTTCATATTCTTTTGATTCTATTATTACCAAAAATCATAAGCGTATTCAATCTCCAATCCTTTTATTGGAGACATGATTTGTATTATATACCTAATAACATTTACATTCTATGTATACTAACTATTTGAAATATTATAACATGAATTAGTTTTTATTCATGGTTTTTTATTTTCAATTTCAAGATCTCTCTTTCAAGGTGTTTTTATTGAAACATTACCTAATTTTTCAAGGGATTTTGATAACTTAAATCTCATTTTATTGAGTTGTAATGCCTCTTATTAAACTAATTTCTTACAAGAACGGTTACATCCACCCTAATATTTTATTTAATGGATTAATATCTATATCCCCTCATATTATCCTCTTTCGGGTGAATAAATTTACATAAATATATTATAACTTTTTTCTTTCCTAATCATCCATTGTGGATAGTCATGGTTTTTATTCCAATGAATTTCCTCTATCACCACCCTATTTTTCATTCCTTTGATTAAATTAAATACACCAAGAATCCAATACATTGATTTATTTGGGTAAATTAATAACTTAGTAACATTATTATTACTCTATACGGTGTTAGTTTGATGGATTATTACATCATAAAAGTTATTATATTTATTGATAGGGTAAATATTATCAATATTTATACTTATTATTTCAATATAGTTTTTTATTTTTTACAAAGTAATTTTAGTTATATATTGTATAGCTTATTTATTCCTTAATATTATGTATTTTTTTACTTAATTATTGATGATCAGGAACTGCAATATCACCTCGAGCATTGGTAGATAAAATGTGATAAACTAGGTTGGGAATTTAGTGTATGCATACTTAGTTATTTAGATGTCTTGGATGTGGTCTTTATATAAATTAGATATATTTGTAAAATTCCTTGATGGTGTGTAATTTCTTAAAACAAGTCATTAATAATTCCACAATTATGTATTTTGTTTCCATGATGTTAGTTATTTTTCTCCATGTGTTTATTTGTATTTTTAACCATGTATTTTTTTGAAGCTAATGTAATTAATTATATGAAATTATTTTATTATAATTTATTTCTTACCATATTAATCATGACTTTTTTATTCTATTACAACTTATGGTATATTATTTCCCTTACTGAATATTTGATCACACCCTTCTTACACTACCTTTCCCCCATGTAATGAACAAAATTGTTACACATGATATGTGTAGAAGAATAGAATGTGTAGAGAATTTATGGGATATGTTAAATTATTATTATGTATTGAGTATTTTATTATAAGGTGGGGGGAAAATTACTTAAGAAATACATGGGATTAATTATTTAATGTTTTTTCCTAACACTCTAAAGATCTAAACATAAATGGTCATAGGAATATATGTAACGAAATATTTGTTACATTTCATGTAATTTTGGGACAGTTATGTTCAGTTGATCATAGTTGTTTTCAAATAAGGTTTTAGATGATTTTAGAGGTTATGATATAATTAAAGGGTAATATAAGTGTTTTAGATACAATAATCATTTAATATGTTTAAGGCTGATTATAATTTCAAATTTATATATAACCCTTTTTGTTGGTTGAAGTAATATTGAACACAATATGTTATTTGGAGATTAAGAAGATAGAACATCAAAGAAACCCCTAGAGATGAATCTAATTATTGGAAAACATCCAAAATTTTGGAAAAGTGTAGATTGTGTAGTATCTATATAATTAAATCCATTTTTAGATGCTAGCAAGTGGAGGCAGATGTGGTGTATATGCATCTAGGGGTAATCTCCCTGAAAAAGGCTATTTGAGTATCAAATTGATCTTCACTTAGTGAAATATGAGTGGGACTAATACTACACACCTAGTTAGAAACTCCCATGGGATATTCTTTTTTATTCAGATATTCTCTAGGAACAATTATGAAGTATTTGAATATAAATTTAGGTTAGATAACAAAATAGGAAATAGGCCATGGATAACATAGATTGAAACCTAGATATCCATAAGTTATTATATATCCATTATTTGTGAATAATATAGATTTATTTATATATATTTAATTTAAGTATTATAAGGCCTAAAATTTTCATTATTACTCTGTGGGCTGAAACTAGAAGGAACCAAGATAACGGTGAGTGAAAAGGATAATACAGAAATTGTTAAAATGATCAACCTAATGGGATAGAAACTGGTGTCAAAAATCCTGTGGTTATACTCACCCAACTATCTTGAGTTATGATTAATAATTTATCCTTTATGAACTTCTGAACACACCAAATAATATAAATACAGAGTTTCATTAGATTTCATGTGATGAAGATGATGGAAAAAAATGGGTTTAATTTACTTTGTGTGAAAATGTGGGAGAAATAAACATATTTACAAGGAAAAATTAAGCAATTCTTTAACATGGACGAATATAAAATATATTTTTCCTAGTTTTACCTAATATATTAGGGTTGACACCTCATTTAAAAATATATCATGAGTTGTTCCTACCTTTTAGATATCATTAACTAATTTTATTAGTGAGTAATTATTAAAACTGTGAGGATGTAATTTATTTAAGGGGTAATAATGTAACACCTCTAGATTTATATTTATATTTTATATCAAATCATAATATGTTAAATAGATTTCATCATACTCAACATCAAACCAAAATGAACCGTATATCATTATATGACCATTGATATATAACCATTGAATTAAAAGTTAAAAATAGATATAATTTATTTATGAAATATATGTATAAATTAAAAATAGGGGTCATTATTAATACTAATTCATAGATAAAACTCAATTACTATAGCTATATAACTAAAAATTCTAATTTATGATTTAAAAGATAACCATTCTAAAAAATATATTTTTATGTGATTTATTTTTAAAAACCAAATATATTATGGATGAAATATATTAGTTATATGAATAATATATTAACACCAATTTGATTAGTAATTGATAGTAAATAATAATAAGAATAGATAATATGTTATAAAGTTATTTTCTTATAAAAATAGTTTTCCATTATGTTTTATATTTCTATTTAAAAGTTAAATAGAAAAATTTTATAATTTCAGTTTGATAAAATGAAATTAATATTTAGATTCATTATTTCATTATTATATTAAGATGGATTTTTGGAACATTATTAAAAAAGTTTATTTTTAGGTGAATATTGAAAAATATTGTTTTTACCAAAACTATAAATTTGATGATGTTATCATTATATAAGAAAGACCTAGAAGTTTGTAAAAGCATTTAATTAATAAAATATTTGTTTATAAAGTAAAACTATCTATTTTAAAAATAATCATTTATTAAATAAAATATCCTAATGACATTTTAGGGACATAAATAATATTTTCCAATAAAAAACTATTTTTAGTTTTTTCTTTTAATTAAAAAATATTTTGGAAAAAATAGGTTATGGTTTGATTTTAAATCTATATAAACTTTATTTTTTTTATAATAAACTATTTTATTTCATTAAAATCAAAAACATTTATAATTTTACCCTACGCAAAAAAAATCTTAAAAATAAACTTTTTCTCATAAACGTTTTTTATGTGTTATGTGTGTAAATTTTAAAATTATCTTCTCTCACACATAGAAATTTTATTTGATAATATTATTTTCAAATATTATATTAGAATATTCAAATTCGTTAGTTGGATCAAAATTAATTTTCTTCATTAAAATTAATTACCAAGTTTAAAAAAAGTTATAAAGGTAAATATTAATTTGGGTAAAAAGTTTAAATAAATGACAAAAACCTAAAATTGCTCAAACTCATATCTAAAATGAATGGATTAAAGGATTATAAACATTAAATTTATTCACAATCCATTATTTTTCACTCTTATATCCTCTTAAATGTTGGAGAAAAATCTCTCAAGGTATCGTCTTAGTGTTTTTTGGGTGATTGTATTTGTTGACAAAGCCAGATGACCGCATTTCATTATGGTTGGTGTTTCTAAAGTAGATGCATTTAAGGTGGCATCGATTTCTAGTGTTTTACAAATTTTTGGGCCTCAAAATCATGAATTTTTTATGGAAAAGGATGGTCTTCCCCAAATCAGTTCATGGACCATAGTTCAAAGATTTCAAATCATGGAGTTCATCAACTGTATAGTAGCACATCTAAGCTATTCGGACTGGAAAGGAGGTATGTGAACCATGAATTATGCTATGTGAACCATGTAGAAAAATCAATTAATGGGAGAAAAATTGTTCAGGGGGGATCATCATTCATGGGAGGATCATCATTTTTTATTGTGTATATGATTTAAGGAGATGTAAATTGTTTCTATTTGTGGATGAATTTGGCCTCCACAAAGGATAATGGTGTTATGTGAACCGTAAATAAAGTTCTTGATGTAGTCTATACCACAATGGAGATGTAGATAATTATAATTAGTATATTTTATAGATTTTTTTTCCTATATAAATACCACTAATTAGATGATTAGAGAGAGTTGAATTATTTAGAGAATATCATCATTGGAAGAAATTTAGGGAATTCCAGAGTAGTTTGTGAGGGAGGATTCTACAAAGGATAAGTGTTTGTGAGGGAGGGTTTCACGAAGAAGAGAGTTCATGAGGGAGAAATTCCTAAAAAGAGACAGTTCACAAAGAAAATTCAAATAAGTGTTTTTGCAGGGTTCATTAGCTCACAAATAAAAAGCGGTCTTGAAGTATAGATGGTTTGTGAAGAAAAGGTAGTCTGCAAAGCACTCATGCCATGCAGTGTAAGTCAATTTGCAGAACATGCAATATTGTTCATGTAGGGTGAAATAAATATCACTAAGGGACTAAAAAATATCATGAAATAAATTTTCATAAAATAACAGTATTTTCAAAAGTGGATTTCATCTACAAGGTTAAAACTAAACTTCATGGAACACTCATATATGTGTGAAACAATTAGAGGTGATTCAGAACAACAAGAGATTCTTATAGAGCAATAGTGAACACACTTCAGTTGAGAGAGAATTGATCTTTCAAATTGGGATTTTTTGTAAACCAGTAGGGACGATGAGTCAAACCCAAAAATTATAAAGGAATTGATCATGGGAATATAAATGGTCTAGTCTGGACCATATTTTGGTAGTGAGACTTAGTGAATTCAGTTTTCATTGTATTCTACTTAGATGTAGCCCAATGAGGGTGAACCAACTAAAATCATTATGCCTCATACATGATTTAATTTATGTTCACATGTTGCTATAGGAAAAGGAGATAAGATTGTTTTGTTTAATAAAGAAACAATATCTCAATGGGAAGTTGTTTTAATATTCCATACCTAGATTCACCCCTGCCCCTTAGGGTATTTAACCTAATTGGGATGACAATTGGAATCAAATCTAAAGGTTATTATTAGTGTTTCTCTCTCAAGGGTTTTAATCGAGGTTATCAATCATAAATAGGTTATGATATTCAATGGAAACTATTTTCAATTATGGAAGAATCAGATTATAAAATACATATAATATTTATAAATGGATTATTTATAGTAGTGATGCATGGAATTTTTTCATTTACCGATAGTGTTACTTTATCAAAAATTGACCAAAGGGAATTTGATGATGTCATAAATGGAATCAATTATTTAGGGGAAGCCCTATATACTGCAATCTATATAAAGGTGATGTCATGTAATTCATCACATGGTATATGGGAAAATTTTCTAGATATTTATGAGGGTGACTCAAACGTTATAGAAGAAAATGTGAATGTTTTATGGAAATAGTATGAGGATATAAGAATGCACATAAATGAGTTTTTTGATGCATTCCTAGACTGAGTGAATGTTTTTATAGAAGACATGCATGGTCTCAGAGAAATTATTAAAGATGTAAATATTGTCAAGAACGTCTTGAGAAGTCTTCCACCTTGGTTTAATCTGATATTTTCTATATTAGAAGATAAAGTTCCAAAGGAGATGATATTGGATATATTGTATAGTACTCTAGTTTCATATGATATAAGAAATGATTATAATGAGTCTGTGGAAAAAGATTAGTCCAAATTGGTTGCAATAACGACCATGAAAAAGATCACCATTGAAGATGGACATGAAGAAGAAGAGACCAATGAGGTGATTCAATTCTATTCCTAAAATCTGTAATGAGGGAAAGGAAAGTTCAAATGGAAAATCCCACATGCATGCTTTTGATGTAGAAATGTTGGACATCATGCAGTATAGCTCCCCAATCAGTTTCAATAAGATGATGAGGATTAACATGAAATTCCCATGATGAATTATTCAGCCTATTTGAAAGGTAAGAATAAAATTAAAGTAATTTCTCTAAAAGAATAATCTCATTGCACAAGAAAATGATAGTTCAGAAGAAACTAAGGTAGAATATATAGAGAAATAAAAATATCATATAGAAAATGGTATGGTGATAGTTATTGATAGATCTGATAAAAGGGAAGAAATCAATAATGTTGAATAAGAAATCGAAGGAATAATTGATATGAAGGATAAATTAGAATACAATCTGGAGGATATAGATATTTAGAGATCCAAAACGAAGAAATAAAATAGAGTGGTTCGTGATGCCATATATTATTTGTAGCAGCTGGAAGAAGAAAAGTTTGAGCTAAATTAATAAATTTAAAAACTGAAGTCTTTAGTTCTAGAGATATCAAAAAAAGTTGTTGAGTACAAGATAAAAATAAAATAACATAAAATAGAAATTGATATTTTAATAACAATGCATAATATCAAATAAAATGTATCAAAGAACATGAATAGGAAGTCATCAGCCTAAAATGGAGTATTAAAGATCAGGAAAAACTCTTGAATCTTAATACTAAATTAGAATGCATATCATTTATGAAAAAAAAAATGGAAGTAGAGCATAGAGGCTCATAATAATATAAGAAACAGTCAAATCCAAATGATAAGGAAGGTATAGGGCTTGATCAAAAATAGAAAGTAGTAATGGTTGAAGTCAGACCAAAAAACCCTACTCTAATATTAAATATTTATTTGGGTATGAATCAGAACCATAATATTTAGATAACCTAAATGAATCCCATTAGTGAAGTATTTACACAAAATAATTCACCCTGCATTAGATGTTATTATTGTGGAAATATGGGACACTCACAAAATATATATTCCATATCCAAGAGGGACATGATGGAAAAAGAACAAAACATGAATCCATACATAGCTCAATATTATAGTAAATCATTTGATGGTCACTATTTTAGGTTTGGCATATTTGAGTACATTGAAAGATAATTATCATGAAAATTGTAGAGAAATGTGTCAAAGAATGCTGAATTTGGTCAAAATAAGCAGTTCAATGTATCATCAAATGAGATGAAAATGAAAATTTTATTTGTAGATTTTCAAGATGAATTTGTTTCGTCACACACTAAAAAAGATAAATATTATCAATCCATGTTGGGTATAAATTCAAAAAACATGGATCAAAAAAAGAAATGATCTGAGTAGGTAGTGGTTTTGGATATTTTTGTTAAAACATCTGATCATTCTGGTGTATGGATCCTTTATAGTGGATGCGCATCCCATATGATAGGTAATAAGTAACTTGTTACATGCATAAAATATGAAAAGGAAGGTGTTTTAAAATTTGAAAATGGTGAATTATTGATGATTATTGCCTCTGGAAAATCCAAATTTGGGGGTAAATAAATAAAACATGATGATGACTTAGCTATTGAAGGTATCAGTCACAACTTTCATAGTGTCAGTTGACTATATGACTCAGGTCATGCTATAAGATTTTCTAAGAATATGTTTATCATCAATGGAATATATAGTGATTTTTTTATACATGGAAATAGAAAAAAGGTGAATCCCTACCTTGTAAGTGGAGAAGAAGATATGTGCTTTTTATCTAGAGAGGAATAAAATAGGTTGCGGCATAATGTATTGGCCATCTATGACAACCATCCCTAGAAAATTTGGTCAAATGTGATTAAGCTCGAGATATCCCTAAGTTATCATGTTATCATACTCATATGTGTGATTTTTTTCAACAAGGGTATATCATCAAAAATATATCCAAGGCAAAAGAGCATAGTATTTTAGACTAGATTAGTTTTTGAAGAAGCTTGTTTTTCATCATGGTGGATTTATTTGAATTTATATGTCAATAATGATAGTAATCAAAGGATGATGGTGCTGGTGTATGTTAATGAAATAAAACTTGGTGGATAAGATGAATCAATATGTAAAAATATCATAGAATTCAAGAAAAATGAAATCAAAATGTCAATGATTGGTGAACTGATGTTTTTCCTTAGTTTATAGGTGACACAAGGAAATAATGGCACCTTAATTTACAGATATAAATATTTCAAGGAGGTTTTGAGAAGTCTTGGAATAGATAATTCCAAGTAGATAATGACTCTGGTGGCTAACCAGATGAAACTATTGTTGGATGATGAAGGAAATGTAGTTAATATCGCATAATACAAGAAAATCATTGGAAGTCTATTGTAATTGATAGTTACAAGACCCAATATTTATTTTTTCCACATTTCAAATAGAAAGATATCAAATCAATCCCAAATAAATCCACTTACTTTCAATAAAAATAATACTTCAATATATCTAGGAGATGGTGTATTTCAGTTTGTAGTGAAATGACAAATCTCAGCAAGTGTTATTGGGATATACAGATGCAGAATGGGTCAGATCAGCATATGATAGAAAATCAACATCAAGTGGTTCATTATATCTTGGGAAATTGTGTATTTAATTGGTAATCAAGAAAAAATATTGCATTTAATTGAGCACCGTAGAAGCTGAATATATTTTGGCCACTCAAGATTTCATACCACTATTGTGGATAAATCATAAGCTTGATGATATGGGAGTTTAAGTTAATCCTCTAATCAGAATCCATTTTGATAATTCAAGTTCTATGAACAGTATAAAAAATCCAGTCTATCACTCAAGGAAAAAGCACATTGAAATCAAGTATCATTTTAACAAGAAGAAGGTGGAGCATAGGCTTCTGAAATTGGAGTATGTTTATACAAAACTACAGGTTGTAGACATTCTGAAAAAGGCCTTACCCAAAGTGATGTTTGAGATGCATCGAATGGCACTTGGAGTATAGTTTACTCCTCGCATTTGAAAATTGTGGATGTTGGACCCCTTATCATCTAGGTATGATGAGATTTTCTCTAATGTGATGATTTTTTTTATTTAACTTATTTTAGACCACAATGAAGTGACCTTCATGTTCAATGAAAAAGGGGGAGAAATTATGGATATAAAAGGGAAGAAAATGTATTAATCAAGATAGGGGGAGAAGTTGATAGAGGGAGAAGTGAAGTAGGGTTGTTTTAAATCTAACAATGATAAAGATGATCAAACAAAGGATATATATCATGAAATATGTGTATTGTGATGAAATAAGTTGAGTGGTTTTTAAATGAAATTAATCATTGATGAACTTTTCATGCTTCTCTTGTCTCTCATGTCGAGCATGGATCATTTGGTCTTAGAGTATGTGTTGAATAAATATTTTATTACTATCAGAATCATAAGAAGCATGTTTTGGTAAAAATGTGGAAGAATATTTAATGTGGTATCAAAATGTGATGAGTTTTCAACAAACCCAAAGGGGATATTGTTGGGAAAAAATCCCCCATGGAATCATCTTTATTTTTTTGGGGTGATTGTGTTTGTTGAAAAATACAAATGACCATATTTTAGTATAGTTGGTATTATTGGAGTACATCCGTTTAAGTTGGATCCATTTTCCAGGGTTTTCCAAATTTTTGGGCCTCAAGATTGGGAGTTTATTTTATAGAAAAGGTAGGTTTTCTACAAAGGAGTTCTACAGACCTCAATTTTTGGACCATGAAACATGGAGTTTGTAGACCTCTTAGTAGAATAGGTGTGCTATGTAGACTAAAAAAGTGTTATGATAACCATGAAGCATAATACATGAATTTTGTAGTGAAATCAGTTCATGGGAGGCTCTTAGTTCTTGGGAGGATTTTCATTCATAGGAGGATCGCCATTTTCAGATTGAGTCTATGATTTAAGGAGCTACAAAGGATTTTTGTTTGGATATGGATTCAGATTCTACATAGGCTAAAGGTGTTATGTGAACCACATAGTAATTTTTCAATGAATTTTGTACCATAATAGAGTTTTCGGTAATTCTGATTAGCAGGTTATATGGCTGTATTTTCCTATATAAATACCCCTAATCAGATCACTAGATAGAGAAAATTTCATTAGAGAAGATGATATACCGAATAAATTTGGGGAAGTCCGAAGTAGTTCATGAGGGAGTATTCCATGAAGGATAAGAGTTTTTTAGGAAGGATTCTATGAAGAAGAGATTTCATGAGGGAGAAATTTCATGAAGGATATAGTCTTCGAATATGGTTCATAGAAGGTTTTTTTTTGTTTAATAGATCGCCAAGAAAAAGGCATCGTGAAGTTGAGGTGGTCCATAATGAAAAGGTAGTTTGTGAATCACTCATGCCATATGGTGCAAGGAAGTTTGTGGAAGATGAAAGATAGTTCATGGAGGGTGAAATAAAGTTAGTGAAGGGACTAAAATAGTTTTTGAAAGTAGTTTTCATAAACTAATTGTATCTAGAAAAGTTTATTTCATCAATCAGGTGAAAACAGGACTTCATGGAAAACTCATATATGTGTGAAAAAATTATTAGTAGATTTATAAAAACATGAGATTCTTCTGGAGGAGTGGTGAGGACACTTCAGATGAGAGAGTAGTGCGATTTCAAATTGTTATTGGTTGTAAACTAGGAGGGACAATGAGTCTACCCCAAACATTATAAAATTAGTGAGCCTAGGTATAGAAGTGATCTATACTAAACCATATTTTGGTGGTGAGCCTTAGTGAATTTGGTATATTGATACATTTCCATTCTATTCTCCTTGGGTGTATCCTGGTGAGGGTGGACCAAGTAAATTATTTGTGTCTCATGTATGATTTCATTTCAATTCATATATTTATACATGAAAGTGAGAGAGTAGTGTTTTTTAATTATAAAAAAAATATACAAGGAGGAATTTATTTTAATCATCCAAACCCAAATTCACCCCCCCCCCCAAGGGTATTTAACCTATTTGGGATAACAATATCTTTTAATAATTTCATTTAATTATTAAACATAAGGATTATTTACAAAAAAGGTCATATTATTCACTTATAAAAGAAGATTTCTTCCAACCATTCATTGCTACAATTTCACATAAAAATTTTATTGAATATATAACCATTTAACCTCTCCTATAATCCCTTTTCACATCAATAATCCCCTATTCACTAAAATTTATCTTAATCCCTTCACAGCCAATGAGAGTTTTAGGGGGATGTTCAGGCTCTCTCTGTGAGTATTGCATATTCCTCAACCTTTTATTCATAATATTTATCTTAAAAAACTATTATAACCATATTTATATAATGAAATTTATAAATAATATACTGAATTTTTATTATATTTATGTTATAACCACTATATATTTCCTTATAATTCATTTGAATAAAATGAAAATGTGGCTCATATATACGTGTGAATAACCTCCTCCATGAATGACGCATTTAACTTTTCCTCACCAACTTCCATGGATGGTACTTGAATTGGGTTTAGTGAATATATATTTTATTTATTTCATGATTTAAATTATTTAAATATAAATTATTATTTATTTAATTATTATTAGTAATAACTAATTATTTCAAAATTACCCTCCTAAAACGAACATCCAAAGAAGAAAATTGGTTTATTTTAACAGCCTTTTTTCATTTATCTTATTATTATAACTCTTAAAAATTCTTATTCATCACCTTAATATCATCTAAATATTTTCATTATACCTCTATGATAATTATATTATAACATCACAGTATCTTTCATAATCATACACACATGTAGATTATAGCTTGTTCTTGTTTGGGTCTGTTTAACAACATACATGAACAATGCTATAAATTTATATCATGGATAAATATGGAAACTTATATAATGATGTTATATTAGATTAATGAGAAAATAATTTTTGGTTTATGTTTAAGGAATGTTTATATTAATATTTAACTTTTTATTGATTTACGCCATTCTGTTCATTAAAAATTTTTGAAACCAGGTTGTCACTAATTTCATCATAATGAGTTTTAAAAAACTATAATGGAATGGAAATATAATATTAAAAACAATAAATTAACACTTATTCCAGTACCTATAATGATATAGGAATTATGAACTCTATAACAGGAAAGAAGGTCAGCACTATTATTACAAAACTAGTACAAAATTATCGAAACAGCTAACACCCAATATTGAATGTAGATAATAACTAACTAATATACATATGGAGAAAAATTATAAATTAAGATTATAAAATTTAATAGTATTGAAATTTTTTTCAAATAAGTTATTAAAAATTTTATTTTTTAATACCATAGGTCATAGAAAGTTCTACTAAGCGATATTAAAGGTTAGGGTTATGGTCTAGATTTCAAATCTATGTGACAAGTTTTTTTACACACATATTTTCTTTTATATTGTGTATATACAAACTATTTAATATATTATATCATGATTACCTTTATATTTTTTTTTAAGTTTTATTTCAAGATATCTTTTTTAATATATTTCGACTCATTTTTTAACCAAGCCCAAGGGGTTTCTTTGTCTTAATTTTCAAATCCATGATATATGTTTGATATTTTTCATGATGTTTTATTTTATACAGTTTAATTACTACCCCATTGGATTTTAATAATTCTATTAATGCTTCTTCAAGATTATTTTTTAATTAATTTTATAAATCCCAACTTCATATCCATTTTATTCTATTACTACCAAAAAATTTAAGGATTTTCCATCTCAAATTCATTTCATGGAGACATGTTTTGTATTATACACATAATTCCAATTAAATGGTGTGTATACTAAATATTTGATATATTATACCATTAATTACATTTTATTCATGTTATTAGAAGTTTAATTTCAATATCTCTCTTTAAATGCGTATTGATTGAAATGTTATATAATGCATAATGTATTTTGATAACTCAAATATCCATTCTTTGAGTTATAATTCCACTTTTTGAACTTGTTTATTCCAAGAATGGTTTATTCCACCCTAAGATTTTATTTCATGTATTTAAAACTAAATAATATCATACTATTTTCTCTTGGGTGATTAAATTCAGTGAAATCCATTATTACATCTGTTTTTCCTAATTATCCATTGTGTATAGGAATGATTTTTCTTCTAATGTATTTACTCTATGAACACCCTATTTTACATTCCATTGATTAAAAGGAATTCACCTAGACACTGATAAATGTATTTATTTGAATAAAATTATTTATTGTAATGTCTCGACTCTAGTTACCCAGAGTCGGTGCATTATTACATATCATTGGCATGATCACAAAAGATCAAGTCTCGAAAGACCGATTAGTTTAGTAGCCTTGGAAGTGCTAGATACATTCATAAGGTTTACATTACATCATGAAATGGAAAACTAAAACAACATTGTTTCCATAGACAACACTGAGATCCTATAGACTATCCCTACAGGTCATTCATAATATACTTCTTCGCATCCTGGGAAAAATAAAACATAGAAAGGGGTGATCTTAGATGCTCAGTAAGGATAAAAATATAGTGGAAACTTTCATAAATAAGCATAAAAATTTAAGGAAATGTATAAGACTAAAACCAAATCCTTTTAAACTCGAAATTAAGCATAATATGGAAATGATAAAATAAAATAATTCCATTTAATTATTCACATGGATATTCTACAAGTCAAATAATCACATGAAATATCAATAGCCACTTTCATAATGATGGAATGCATAATGCCATACTTTCATTACCACATATTCAAGACCTTGTGCCAATACTATAAAAAATATTTTGTCAAGGCATTGTTCCAAGACACTATTTTGTCTCATGAGACCTACCGATGCATCGAGGAGTTATAGCAGGCTCCACCCATCACATACTAAGTCCAATGCATTCCTCATATGAAAAGGTTTAAACATAACATAAAAATTCGTATTAAAACTGGCATATGAAATGTCAATACTTTATCCATAAACCATGAATGGTATGAAATAACACATCCACATTTAAACATATCACAAAAACTTAAATACAATATGGAAGTTTTTTATCATAATAAATCAACTTCAAACAAACTTAAAATCCATCAAAGGATGTTGAAATAAATGAAATCAAAACCTTTTTAGAGAAATATATCTTTCTATTTTGAAATCATTTAAAAGTCACGTAATTATAAAAGAAAACATTTATATTTGAATATATTCTTATAATCTTGTAAGGGAAGCTTCGACGATGTTATAACAGCGGAAAATAGTCGCACCCGCCGTATAAGTTAAAAAAACATTCTTACCTTAAATTTGTCGAAAAGGTCAAAAAGTACCTTGTTTGGAAAATGATGGAAAGATTCCTTTATAAACATCTTATAAAATTCAAAAAAGTGTATAAATTACATTAAACCATAGTCTATAAATATTAATAATGTTTTGAAATACATTTTTAAGAAACATGTATGTGGATGATAAAGAGGTCCCAGTGGATAATTACGTATAAAGAACCTCAGATAATGAAGAGATTGTAGAATTAAACCTTACCTTGTACTTTTTTTGGTCAAGGGTAGGTTAAACTCCTTTATAATTCTTAAATAATTGTTATTAAATTATACAAGAATCATATACATTAATATGATATCATATATAATCTTTTAACATTGCATTGTTAATAATATCTTAGTATCACCGTTGTTTCGGGTGTTAACAGATTCCATTTACTTTATATTATTTGTTATTTGAGTCATATTTTTTATGTATGGGATGTATATTATTATTATCAAAGATTATATCAAGTCTTTAAACATTATTTTTAATCATAAAATGAAAATTAGTCTTGAATGGATATGATGGGGAATGAATCTCATCGCGTTCGTGGTGACGGTAATCCGTACGTACGCACGAACGACAATATCATTCCTTTGATATTAAAATAATATATAATTGGATGTTATATCATATATACAGAATCGTTATCATGTTATATTTTTTATTTACATCAATTTCACATCATTATTATACCCATCCAAATAATAATGTATTGAGTAACAATTACACCACAACGTGGAGACGGTAAGTCGTACGTACGCACATATGGTGACATGTCATTCAAAGGATGGATATAATAATTAATATGGATGTACCATTTTTATAATAACATAATAGTATATATAAGATACTAGATTTATTATTTTATAATGTAAAAAACAAATAATGATTAAGTGGAAGAAGAAAGAAACTTGAAAGAGGTGATGAAATATTTACCTCTTCTTCGGGTTCTTCCTTTTGATTTGATCAAAAGGGATTCTTAGGTTGGATTTATGACTAAAGTAAGGCCTCTAGGATGAAGTTAGGACAGTTTATATAGTATTTGGGCAGCGTTTGGATGAGAAAAATGGCTTTGAAGGTGTGAATTAGAGAGAAGGTGGAGTGCCCTTTTATAAGAGGGGTGAGGGGCACATTAGGAAAAGCTAGAAATATTATTTTATAACAAAATGATTTTCATTTTATAATGGATCCAAAAGAGATTATTTAAAGGATAAGGTGTGTATGGGTCGAAAACCACTCAAACAATAGGTTTTAGAAAGGTTTGGTCACTATATTAACTTTATCTTTTAGATTTAACTCTTAGTTAAATAGTTTGACATTTACTATGTCTCTTTGTATTTTTATATTATATGGTTAATAAAATTGTTATATACTTCCAAGAGGACCCCAAGTGGTTAATTAATGATACACATATCATTATATAAGTCTTTTGGATGAACCTCAGATTTTTAGTAATATAATATCAATTAATAATATAATATTTGTTTTAAAAACACTTTTATGTCAATTTTGACACTATTTGGTATTTTGTTTTTGCTAAATTTATAACAGAATTATTACTTCGAAAAAAAATCATCTAACCAACCCTAATATGTCATATTAAACTATAAAATTATTTTAATTCATAAAACGTCTCAAATTACAATTATTTGGATATTTATAATATCAATTATTTTAATATTTTATTTATTAGGTAATTACTGCATCATCATTGTGTCATAAATAAATTATATTATTTAATGTCTAAAGAATATAAATAAAATACCATTATGTAGGAAATATTTTTTTCTTTATAATTAATATGTATAGTCTAATTTATCTTATGTGTAACCCTATATTAAAAATGTTTTTGTTATTAAACTTTGATTTTAACTCTTTAACTCTTCTTTGAATTAAATAATAATAAATGTTCTAATCTAATCCAAGTGGACCAAATAGGTTAATATTTTATTCCTAAGGTTTTTATTGGTCAATATAATTAGTACATGTGTTAGGGTAATAATAATCTCTTTTTTACCCTTAATTACCCTATTTACTTTTAACCGTGGTAAATAAAAGTAAAAAGTTACAATTCACCAAAAAATATTTTCATCTTATTGAACCACATTTTACTTACTGATATCAACCGTGTCTCTCGAGTTTTTGAAATTCAACTCACAAAAGTGGTAAAATTAAGTTATTTGTAAATTTTCAAATGCTCCTAGTAGGTGGGTAAAAGAGGGTAAAAAGTTCAATAAAATTTTTATATATCTAAAATTATTATAAACTGACTCCAATGAATTACATTGAACTTATATACGTATTATGTATCTATTTTGACCTAAAATAAATTTAAATAAAATAAATAATTATTTAAATAAAAATTCAGTTTTAAACTATAACTCAGTGTTTTTCACTATTCATCAAAAATTGAATGTTTTCAGAAAAATCCCAAAATTCACCCTAAACTAATTTCGATATTCTGAATCCAAAAATGAAGTCCATTTTGAAAGATAAAATTTATAAAATTTAAAAAATTGGGTATTACTATTTATAACGACTAGTTTGATTGGTTTTTGTGTGTTAAAACTCAAAGTTGCGTACAACACATACTATTGTATTATTCAAAGAGAAGCATATCGTGGAAGCGTGGGGTGTAACATTCTCCCCTCTTTGAAATAATTTCATCCTCGAAACTTATAGAGTATTACTACATAAAAATAATCAGGTGGTTCTTCATCATAAGTTCATCAGGTTCCCACATTGCCTCTTCCATCTTATGGTTTCTCCATATAAATTTTACGAGACGAGTCGTCCGGTTTCTCAGATCTTGTTCTCTTGTATCAAAAACCTTCTCAGGCTCTTTGCAATAGGACAGATTGGGTTCCAGTTCTAATTCCTCATAGGTGAGTACATGTGTTGGGTCAGGCATGTATTTTCTCAATAGTGATACTTGGAATACATTGTGAACTTTGGAGAGACTTGGCGGCATTTCCAAATGGTAAGATACATCCCCAATTCGTTCTAGAATTTTGAAAGGTTCGATGTACCTGGGACTCAATTTTCCATTATTACCGAAACGTATAACACCCTTCCATAGAGATACCTTTAAGAAAACATGATCTCCTACCTGAAATTCCAAATCCTTCCTTCAGTTATCAGCATAGCTCTTCTACATACTTTGAGCTGCTTTGATGTGGTTTTGGATTACCTTCACCTTTTCCATCGTTTCCTCCACCAGTTCTGGGCCTATGAGTTTTCTTTCACCAACATCATCCCAACAGTTTGGTGTGCGACATATCTTTCCGTATAATGATTTATATGGTTTCATCTGAATACTTGAATGGAATCTATTATTATGGGAAAATTATACCAAAGGTAAATATTTATCCCACATACCTTGAAAGTCAAGTGATAATGATCTCAACATGTCTTTTAAGGTTTGAATAATCCATTCTAATTGTCCATCGGTTTGGGGGTGGTAGGAAGTGCTCAAACAAAGTTCAGTATCTAGGGATTTTTGAAGACTTTTCCAAAATCTTGATGTAAAATGGGGATCATGATCAGAAACAATCAATAGTGGTACTCCATGAAGTCTTACAACTTCATTAATATATAGTCTTGTTAATCGTTCAAGTGGTAAATCTCATCTTATAGCAAGAAACTATGCTGACTTGGTAAGATGATCAACAATGAACCATATTTCATCATTCCTTCTATGAGAATTTGGTAGTCCCATGACAAATTCCATCATAATATTATCCCATTTCCACTCAGGTATGGGAAGAGGTTGCAAGACTCCTCCAGGATATTGCCTTTTATCTTTCACTTGTTGACAAACCATACATCTTAACACAAAATCAGAAATCTCCCTCTTCATGTTGTCCCACCAAAAATGTTCCTTCAAATATCTATACATTTTGGTGCTAACAGGGTGTATAAAGAAATTGGAACTATGAGCATCATCCAACAATTCCCTTTTTAGATCAGGTATATTGAGAACACAAAGTCTCTTCCCAAATTTCAAAATTCCATCTTCATACACAAAGTCACTCAATCTCCCATCATTCACAGCTTTAATCTTCTTTTGAAACTCTTCATCATCAGTCTGATAACTCTTTATCCTTTCTAGTAAAGATGATTTGGCAACCATTTCAAAAAGTATTGATGTTTCACCTTCCATGGTTATCCCCATGTCCAACTTTACTAGATCCCTGAAAATAGGATCTCTTTCAACTCTCATCTTATTCAAAACGCCATGATCCTTTCTTCTCAAAGCATCTTCCACCTTATTTTCCTTCCCCTGGTGGTAGTGTATAGTGAAATCATAATCCTTTAGTAGTTCAAGCCATCGCCTTTGCCTCATGTTGAGTTCTTTCTCTGAGAAAATATACTTCAAACTCTTGTGATCGGTATATTTCTCACATTTTTCACCATAGAGATAATGTATTCATATCTTCAAAGCAAAGATTGTAGTTTCTAACTAAAGATCATGAGTGGGATAGTTTTGTTCATGAATTTTTAACTGTCGTGATATATAGGCAATAACCCTATCATTCTGCATAAGGACACAACCAATTCCTTTCTTTTAAGCATCACTATAAATAACAAACCAATCATTCCCCGATGGTAGAGTCAAGATAGAAGAATTGACTAATATTCTCTTCAGTTCTTCAAAACATTCTTCACAAACTTTTTTCCAAACAAATTTAACCCCTTTTCGTGTGAGCTTTGTTAATGGGTTAGCCAACCAGGAAATATTCTGGACAAAACGTCGATAATAACCTACTAAACAAATAAAAATGTGTACCTCGGTTATACTCGTCGGTGTTGTCCATTATTGGATTGTCTTGGTCTTAGAAGGATCAATAGAGATTCCATCCTTGGAGACAATATGGCCAAGAAAAGAAATATCCTGAATCTAGAATTCACACTTGCTAAACTTCCCATATAATTCATGTCTTCTAAGATTCTTCAGGATAATGCGCAAGTTATTTTCATGATCTTTGTAGATTTTGGAGTATACCAAGATATCATCAATAAATACCACTACAAAGTCATTAATATATTCCTTGAAACCCCTATTCATTAGATCCATGAAGACAGAGGGTGCATTAGTCAATCCAAAAGGAATTACTGTAAACTTTTAATGCATGTACCTGGTTCGAAATGCTGTTTTCAGAATTTCTTCCTTCTTTTCACACAACTGATGATATCCAAATCGAAGTTCAATCTTTGAAAAGTATTGATCTCCATGAATTTGGTTGAATAAATCATCAATGTGAGGTTGGGGATACTTGTTCTTTATTTTTATAGCATTGATCTCCCTGTATTCAATGCACAACTTCATAGATCCATCTTTCTTCTTAACAAAAAGGATAGGGGCTCCCCATGGAGAAACACTAGGGAGAATAAATCCCTTATTACTCAATTCCTCTAGTTCTTTCTTTAGTTCCACTAATTCCACAGTTTCCATTCTATAAGGGGTCTTCGATATAGGCCTTGATCCAGGAATTAAATCAATGGAAAACTCAAATTATCCTTCTAGAGGATGTCGAGGTAAATCTTCTAGAAACACATCATCATATTCTTTCACAATAGGTACATCCTCTATTTGAACATTCTTTTCTTAACCCACAGTTATTTCATTCTATTTGTCCCCAATAATTGAATTTAGTTGATCTATTGGGGGTGGATCTAGATAAGAATTATGTGGTGACGATTCTTCTCTAAATATAAGGTGTTCTTTATCATCGTCATCAAAAATAGTAACCTTCTTCTTCTTACAATAAATGTTTGCATCATGGTCCAAAAGACAATCCATACCGAGGATTATATCAAATTCAATCATGGTTATGACGATGAGATCAGTAGATAAAGAACATTTATATGTCCTAATGAGGATTGATTCACAAAACTTTGTTGTAATGATACTTCACTTAGGATTTTTTACTAAAAACTCCTTTGTTAAATCAAATTGGAAATATCTAATTTTCTTAGAAAACTGGGAAGATATGAAACAATGCGATGATCTAGAATCTAATAAAGCATTTTCTAAACTTGTAGAAACCATTAAATTACCTACCACTATGCCTTTCGGAGCTTCAACCTTAGAAGTAGTGATAGCATAATCTTGACCTTGATCCCTTGGACTTTTATGAGGTAAGTTCCCCTGATGCTTAGGACATTCATTTTTATAATTCCCCCTTTCTCTAAAATTATAGCATTCAACAGTGACAACCTCTTTCTTCCCCTTGCAATCATGAGCTTGGTGTCCTTTTTCACCAGACTTGTAACAGACTTCCATTCCCTTCAGGAAAGCACCGAGGTGTTTCTTCCCACATTTACTACAGGATGGATATTCAACTTTTCCCTTCTTCCCCTTATTTCCATTTCCAGAGTGTTCAGTATATCTCTTCTTCTCTTGCTTTTCTTTAAAGTCATAAGACGTAGAGAATTATTTTTCTGTCTTGATAGCACATGAGACAATATCTTCGTACAATGACAAGGATTTTGAGACTAATGCTCAATAGAGAAATGGTTTTAACCCATCAAATAAATGATTAATCTTACTTCTTGGGTTACATATATAATCTTCCACATGCCTTGCTAACCTTGTAATGTTGGCTTCATACTTTGCAACATTCACATCCTCCTTTTGCCTCAGACTCAGAAATTGCCTTTTCGTATCCGCTCAAAGGTCATGAGAAAAGTATTTTTCTAAGAAAATATCTTTAAACTCCCTCCATTCCATATTTGATATTTCATCATATTACTTTGTGTTTTGAATCAATGACTACCATTGATCAGCATCTCTAGTGAGGTTGTAAACTGTCATGACAACTTTTTCCCTTTCACTACTCCCCAAGGTGTGGAATATTTTCTCTAATGAATTTATCCATTGCTCAGATACTAATGAATTTTTACCCCCATTTAATTTTGGTGGTTGTTTCCTCATGAAGTGATATAACATTGATCCTCCACGTAGTGGATCAGGGTGCTCCATACGGGTAAGGTTATTATACATAACCTGAGTGAGTTGTCTCAATATGGTGATTAGCTGATCAACACCAATTGTATCATAAGATCCACTATAATTATCTTGAGTATGAGGTAAATCCCTACATGGAGTTCGTGCATTGATACGGTTTTAATTCCTTTCACTAGGTGCCATTTCTAAACAATGGCATAAACTAGATTAGTTTATGAATTGAAATACATAATTCCAAACTTGTAAAACACTTAACATAAATTGAACTGTTTATGGATATAATCCATAATCATCAAAAATGTTTTCTTTGAGGAAGTATATACTCATAAACCCTTCATAATGGTTTGAAAAGAAAATGAGAATTATCCTAGGCATATCCCTCAGGAGTGTCGTAACCAAGAGTGCAGCAAGGCCCGTTGTCATGCACCAGTTCCCATTCAAGTCTAGCTCACAGTGGTGTTTTTTGGTTTTACCCCTTGGTATATATGTGCTAGAGCCACCTCTACCTACTCGTATCTAGACGGGGATGTATTTCTTGTAAAACTAACCAAATCTCTACAATACCAAAATTCTAGGAAGTTATTCTATACTAATCCTCAAAGTCTATATTAGGGTAATGTTCTCTAATCAGAGTTTATCTAAATCTAGATTACAGGGTTTGTACTAAACTTCCTTTGATACCAAATGTAATGCCCCAACCTTAGTTACCCATTATTGGTGCATTATTGCATATCATTGGCATGATCATAAAATATCAAGTCTCAAAAGACCGATTAGTTTAGTATCCTTGGAAGTGCTAGATACATTCAAAAGGTTTACATACATCATGAAATGGAAAACTACAACAAAATTGATTCCATAAACAACACTGAGATCCCATAGACTATCCCTACAGGTCATTCATAATATACTTCTTCGCATCCTGGGAAAAATAAAACATAGAATGCGGTGAGCTCAAATGCTCAGTAAGGATAACAATATAGTGGAAACTTTCATAAATAAGCATAAACATTTAAGGCAATGTATAAGACTAAAACAAAAGCCTTTTAAACTTGAAATTCAGCATAATATGGAAAAGATAAAATTGAATAATTCCATTTACTTATTCACATGGATATTCTACTAGTCGAATAATCACATGCAATATCACTAGCCACTTTCATAATGATGGAATGCATAAGGCCAGGCATTCATAACCACATAGTCAAGGCATTGTGCCAAGACTAAAAATAAGATTTTTTCAAGGCCTTGTGCCAAGAAACTAGTTTGTATAATGAGACCTACCGCTGCATCGAGGAGCTATATCGGGCTCCACCCATCACTTAATAAGTCTAATGCATTCCTCATATGAAAAGGTTTAAACATAACATAAACATTTGTATTAAAACTGGAATATGAAATGTCAATAATTTATCTATAAACCATGAATGGTATGAAATAAAACCTCCACAATTAAAAATATCACAAAACCTTTAATAAAATATTTAAGTTTTGTATCATAATAAATCAACTTCAAACAAACTTAAAATCCATCAAAGGATGTTGATATAGATGAAATCAAAACCTTTTTAGAGAAATATCTCTTTCTATTTTGAAGTCATTTAAAAGTCATGTAATTATAAAAGAAAACATTTATATTTTAATATATTCTTATAAGCTTTTAAGTGAAGCTTCGATGAAGTTATAATGGTGAAAAATAGTCTCACCTGCCGTATAAGTTAAAAAAACATTCTTACCTTAAATTTGTCGAAAAGGTCAAAAAGTACCTTGTTTGGAAAACGACGGAAAGATTCCTTTATAAACATATTATAAAAGTAAAACAAGGGTATAAATTACTTTAACCCATAGTCTATAAAATAGTAAGAATGTTTTGAAATATATTTTTAAGAAACATGGATGTGGATGATAAAGAGGTCCCAGTAGATAATTACGTATAAACAACCTCGGATAGTGAAGAGATTGTAGAATTAACCCTTACATTGTAATTTTCCTTGGTAAAGGGTAGATTAACCTACTGTATAATGGTGAAATAATTGTTATTAAATTATACAAGAATCATATACATTAATATGATATCATATATGATCTTTTAACATTTCCTTGTTAATGATATCTTAGTATTATCGTTGTTTCGGGTGTAAACGGATTCGTTTTCATTTATATTATTTGTTATGTGAGTCATATTTGTTATGGATGGGATGTATCTTATTTATATACAGAATTATATCAAGTCTTTAAACATTATTTTTAATCATCAAATAAAAATTAGTATTTAATGGATACGATGGGGAATGAATCTCATCGCGTTTGTGGAGACGGTAATCCGTACATGTACACGAGCGACAATATCATTTTTTGATATTAAAATAATACATAATTGGATGGTATATAATATATAAAGAATCATTATCATGTTATATTTATTATTTACATCAATTACACATCATTATTATACCCATCCAAATAATAATGTATTGAATAACAATTACACAACGACGTGGAGACGGTAAGCCGTGCGTATGCAAGTATGGTTACATGTCATTCAAAGGATGGATAGAATAATGAATATGGTTGTAACATATTTATAATAACATCACAGTATATAGAAGATACTTGAGTTATTATTTTAGAATTGAAACAACCAAGAAAGAGGAAGTGGAAGAAGAAAGGAACTTGAAAGAGGTGATGAAATATTTACCTCGTCTTCGGGTTCTTCCTTTTGATTTGATCAAAAGGGATCTTAAGGCTAGATTTATGACTAAATTAAGGCCTCTAGGATTAAGGTACGACATTTGAGAGGGTATTTGGGCAGGTTTTTGCTGAGCCAAATGGCTTTGAGGGTGTGAATTAGAGAGAAGGGGAGTTCCCTTTTATAAGAGGGGTGAGGGGCACCTTAGGAAAAGCTAGAAATATTATTTTATAATAAAATAATTTTAGGTTTATAATGGATCAAAAATGGATTATTTAAAGGATAAGTTGGGGATGGATCTAAAACCACTCAACCAATAGGTTTTAGATATGTTTGGTTCACTATATTAACTTTATCTTTTAGATTTAACTCTTAGTTAAATAGTTTGACATTTACCATGTCACTTTGTATTTTTATATTATATGGTTAATAAATTTACTATATGATTCCAAGTGAACCCCAAGTGGTTCATTAATGATAAACCTATCAGTATATAAGTATATTGGCTGAAACTTAGATTTTTAAGAATATAATATCAATTAATAATATAATATTTGTTTTAAAAACTCTTTTATGTCAATTTTGACACTCTTTGGTATTTCATTTTTTCTAAATTCATAATAGAATTATTACTTTGAAAAATATTCATCTAACCAAACCTAATATGTCCTATTAACCTAGAAAATTATTGTAATTCATAAAAAGTCTCAAATTACATTTATTTGGATATTTATAATATCAATTATTTTAATATTTCATTAATCAGGTAATTACCGCATCATCATTTAACTTATTTAAGGTCTAAAAAATATAAATAAAATACCATTATATAGGAAATCCTTTTATATTTATAATGAATATTTATAGTCAAATTTATCTTATATGTAACCCTATCTTAAAAATGTTTTATTTATTAAACTTTGATTTTAACTCTTTTAATTCTTCTTTGAATTAAATAATAATAAATGTCCTAATATAATCAAAGTGGACCAAAGAGGTTCATATTTTATTCCTAAGGTTATTTTTGGTCGAATCATACTTATAAAATAGAATTAAGACATGTGTTAGGGTAATAATAATATCATTTTTCCCTTAATTACCCTATTTACTTTTAACCGTGGAAAATAAAAGTAAAAAGTTACTATTCACCAAAAATTATTTTCATTTTATTGAACCACATTTTACTTACTAATATCAACTGTGTCTCTTGTAATTTTGAAATTTAACTCACAAAAGCGGTAAAATTAAGTTTTAGGTAAATTTGCAAATGCTCCTAGGAGGTGGGTAAAAGACGGTAAAAAGTTCAATAAAATTTTATATATCTAAAATTATTATAAAACGACCCCAATGAATTAAATTGGACATATATAGCTATTATTTATCTATTTTTAGCTAAAATAAATTTAAATAAAATATATAATTATTTAAATAAAAAATCGGTTTTAAACTATAACTCAGTGTTTTTCACTATTCATCAAAAATTGAAAGTTTTCAGAAAAATACCAAAAATTCACCATAAGCTAATTTTGATATTATGAATCCAAAAATTCAGTCCATTTTGAAAGATAAAATTTATAAAATTTCAAAAATTGGGTATTACTTTTCATAATGGCTAGTTTGATTGGTTGTGGTGTGTTAGAACTCGAAGTTGCATACAACATACGCTATTGTATTATTCAAAGAGAAGCATACCGTAGAAGCTTGGGGTGTTACATTTAGTTTACTACATATTGATTACTCTATATGGTTTTAGTTTAAAGTATTCATACAAATAAAGTTATTCCATTTAATGGTGAGGGAAACATTGGAAATCTATATACTTGTTATTTCAAAATAGATGTTTATTTTTACTAAGGTGTGTTTGTTATGTATTGTATATTTTATTCATTAATATTCATGATTAATTAATTGGATTTAATTAGTGTTGGGAGGTACTTGAAATACTCCCGCAATGTGTCGATAGGTCTCATGAGACAAACTAGATTGGGTATTTGGTATATGCCTTCCCATTTATTTAGATGTCTTCAAAGTGATCCTAAAAACAAGTAGATATCATGGAACAAGGTATTTATAGTGTGTAATGTATTATAACAAGGCATCAATAAGTATGTAATTATGAATTCCATCACCATGAAATAGCTTATTATTGTATGTGTCTTTATTTATGTTTTTAACCATTGATTTGTTTCGAGATCATATGATCAAGTATATGGTGTTATTTTATTATCATTTTTTCCTACCATATTAATAATTCCTTGTTTATTATATGATAATATCATGTATACTCTTTCCCTTACTAAATCTCTCCCTCCTTATATTTCCTTTTCCCTAGGTTATTGCTGGAAGTGTAAAATACATCCAAGAAGGGACAAAATAATGAGTAACTTGATACAATAGAATATATCATTTATTAGGCTTTGATTTTACTAGTCATAGATCCTGAATGGAGTTATAGATCAAAAGTTATGGTCATTTAAATTCATGTTACCAAACCGGTTCATGGAGATCCCATTAGCGTAGATTCTGTTCTTGTAGGTCCGTTCATGAAGGTCCGTTCGTAGAGTTCCATTAGTGATAGTCTGTTTACAGAGGTCCATTCATAGAGGTATGGTTCACAGAGCTCACTTTGTGAACATGTGAATAACTGATGGTAAACCTTCACACATTTTCATTCAGATTTGTAGAGCCCCATCTATTCATGAAGCTCAGATAGCTTCACAAATACCACTATTCTTCCTTAATCCCATACCCTAAAAATACCCCCCTCATGCCTTCATTATGGAGGGCATATGGCACTGGGCTGCGACATCATGCTCTCAATCCAAAAATCACCTATCCTTAATGAAACCTCATAACTTGTGTTCTTGAGAGCCTCCACCCAATGTGGTGATGCCTTTCATGAAGTCCCATGAACTTCATGGAAAAATAATTCCCTCAGTGGTACTTCAGACTTAGCGAAGCATTCATCTTTTCCAGAGAACTCCCCCTAAGAATCGTGATATCCTTCCTGAGACCCTATGCTTCGTGAAGCCCCAACCTTTGTGAGACCATGATATTTACAAAGACATATCCTTTATGATATCTTGTGCTCCACAAAGCCTTATCTTTCATGATACCCTAATATCCTCGAACCCTATCAATTGTGAGACCCTAAGCTCTACAAATCCCCATCCTTTGAGACCCCTATCCTTCTCAAAGATCCTACCTCTAAACCCACTCATTTATACCATGGGGGATGCACCCCCACTCCCCCACTTGAGGACACTAATGAGCTGCAGTCCCAGGCCTCCAACCGAGTCCCTTCACTACCATCACTAACTACATGAAAAATGAAGAGTCACCCCATCAAGTTTCTAGGTCAGGTCAATGACATTTTGGGTTGAGCCTCATATGGCCCCAATATCCACCCCTATAATACCATGATTCAAGATACTTCTCTACACTCCCTAAAATTCCTTGAGTTAAACGACTCCTCTTAGTCTTTTTCCTATTTCATGAGTTGAGATTCTCATCTTATATTCCTCGTGTAACTTGAGTCGAACCATTCTTCAAGAATCTATTGAAACCCCATCACCTGACTCCCATTCCAAATGAAACCAGATTCTTACACCCATACATAATTCCCCACACCAACCATTTGTAGTAAAATTCTTTCCAGTAGTCCTCACTACATAACTTTAAACTGTATTGTTCTAGTCCTCGCTACATTACTTTAAACTATATCAAACCCTGTCATTCAAGAATAGGATGCCTTATGCATCAACCATAACATGCCTCATTCCATGATCATGAGACAACATTCATTATTCCTCACTACATGGATTTATAATGTATAATACCCTATCATTCAATAATTTGATTGCTTATCTATCAACATGTCATGATCATGAGACTAAATTTCTTAGTCCTCACTAAATGTCTTTAAACTATATCATACACTATCATTAAAGAATAGGATTCATTATGCATAAAGTATAAGATGCCTCATGTCATGATCATGAGACTACATTCATTAGTCCTCACTACATGACTTTAAACTATTTCATAGCCAATCATTCTAGAATAGGATGCTTTGTGTGTCAAACATAACATGACTCATGCCATGATCATGATTCAAAATTCCTTATTCCTCACTATATGACTTTAAACTATAGAATACCATATCATTCAAGAATGGGATTACTTGTGCATCAATAATAATATTCCTCATTCCATGATCATGATACTAAATTCCTTAGTCATCACTACATGACTTTAAACTGTAGCATACCCCAGCATTCAAGAATAAGATTATTTATAAGGAAAACATTAGTTTCCTCATTCCATGATCATGAGATGACATTCCTTAGTCCTCACTACATGACTTTAAACTATATCATACCATATCATTAAATAATAGGATTCCTTAAGAATTAAGAATAAGATGCCTCATGCCATGATCATGAGAAAATATTCTTTAGTCCTCTCTACATGAATTTAAACTATAGCATACCCTATAAGAAAAGAATAATATTAATCATGTGACAATCACTATATTTCTTATGTGTCAAATGATAGATGCCTCATGTCATGATCATAATAAAACCACCAAATATCCACCATGGGCCTCCTCATTAGGTGTAATACCTAATCATAAATCTGGATCCATAAACGATTCAATATTCTCTCAAGAACCAATATGTGGAAGGTGAATGGGAACCCCTAGAGTGAAAGCCCCACATGTATACCTACTACTCCCAATCAACCCCTATGGGCCTCCTCCTATGTTTTAATCCCTAATCTTATCCCTTTACCCATTATAAAGACATGATTCCATCATGGTCTAACATGACGATAATGTTTGGGAAACCTTCATTCATAAGCCCCACACACTACATCCTCCCAAATGGAGTTAAACTGTAACGTTACCTCATGAAATGAACATGGGATTCCCTCAGGATGTGACATAAGGAATACATGATGGGTAGTTCATTTCATAATACACACACACTTAATCCTTTCACATGATGTTAAATTGTATTATTACCTCAAGAAATTACCATGAGATTCCCTCATGACCTCACATGAGGAAGACATGATGGGAAACACATTTCATAAGCCCTACATACTAAATCCTCTCACATGGTGTTAAATTTTAATCTTACATCATGTAATGAACATTGGATTCCCTCATGACCTAACATGAGGAAGGCACCTGGGCATCTCAACACATATTTCCCACACCATTACAACCAATAGAAATACTCTTAAGAAGTGTAGATTTAATTACTAATCCCCACACTATACCTCATCTAAGATCCTCTCACAACACAAGAATCCTTACTTCATGATGTTAAAATACATGGATCAATCTGGTCACATAGCATTGAACTGCAGCATCGAACTACGTGGGTTTTTATCCCTATATTCTAAATATGGTACTTTGGATTCCTCCATAAGGTTCAATATTGGACATGGTATACTCATGGTGTTCCCTCCTAGGAACACACCTCTTGGATCTACCTCCATAGGGTGTTCTGATCCACAACTCTCTAATCCGCCTTAAGGGGCATTTTGAGCAACCTTTTCGATCCACCTCAAGGGGAGTTCTGATCCATCAACTCCAGATCTGCCTCCATGAGATATTCTGATCCACTGGTAAACCTTATAGTTATAAAATATTCCCTCATAGGTACACACCACTTGGATCCACCTCCATGGGGCATTCTGATCCACACCTCCCTGATCTTCCTTAAGGGGCATTCAGATCAACCTTCCGGATCTGCCTAAAGGGTCGTTCTGATCAAACAACTCTAGATCCACCTCCATGGGGAATTTTGATCCACCGGTAAACCATCCAGGTGGTACATCTTTCCACCTAGGAAAAAACCACTTAGATCTACCTCCATAGGGTGTTATAATCCACAACTCTAGGTCCACTTCCATAGGGCGACATGATCCATCAATCCCATGTCCACAAAATGTTAAACACGTGCCTAGTCCATATCAACTAGATGTTATGATCTATATCTACAGGATGTAAAACATATGATCTAACCCAAATCACATACATCATTAATAAGTGTAATTTGCATGAGGTAAAAATCTTTGGATGATTTACTCCTACGGTGTCATTACCTTGTAATCAACATGGTATTCCTTAGGTTCTATGCCATAAGATTCCTCATATGAGATTCCTTATCGAGAGGAAGATTCATAGGTTTACAACACACCCAATGTCTAGTGATTCCCAAAAATTCCTGATTTTACCATCTACTCTGGAAAAAGGTTTCTTCCCTACCAGGTAGAAGCTGTGTAATTAAATGGCATCCACATAAATATGGCACTGGGAATGATTTTCATGAACACGGCTCAAATCTATTAGGGAGACGCAGACTGGGAAACGAGATCCATTGGAGGAATCCATGGAAGGGGGAACCAAAATCCCATAATCCAGTTTTAATCTAAGTGAAAACATCACAATCAATGGTGTTGGAGGCCGCTCCCCTTTATAAAGTGGGAATGTTAGGTATGAAATTCAAGTCATTGTGGCAATGTGCACCCCGGCTGTGAAAGTGTTGGAAATAAAAATGGAGAACCTGAAGGGAATATCTTATCCTTTAACTATGAGAAGATGAAAAATGTTAATTTTGTATAAATTGAATCATCACCCAAGTGAATACCCTCTCCTTCATCTGTGATCAGATGAGTAACATTAGTTTTGTGAAGACTAGGGGTCATCAGCACCATACTGACACGGCCACCCTCATGGGCCACATAGGGGGAAACCACCACTACCCCCCCCCCCAATTCTATCGGCTCCTTTCCGACACTTCCACATTCATGGGTCATTTAGGGAGGAAACACCCCCAACCCATTAGTGCTTTTCTGACACTTCTACCCTCATGGGTTGTGCAGGGGGCAGGCACCCCCATGCCATCATCTCCTCACCAACACCACCCACCCTCATCGGTCATACAAGGGGGAACTACCGCTCATCCCATCAACTCCTCACTAACAACACCACCCTCATGGAACATGAAATAGGAAAGACCCCCCCCCCCCCCCACAATTCCATCGGCTCCTTTCCAACACTTCCACCCTTATGGGCCTCGTAGGTGGTAGGCACCCCACCCCCCATGTGACGAGATCCTAGCCAACACGGCCACCCTCATCGGTCATGCAGGGGGACCCCCCCCCCCCACCACCACCATTAAATTGGATCCTTGCTGACACCACCTCCCTCATGAGCCACACAGGGGGTAGGAAACCCATTCCATCAGCTCCTCATTGACATCACTTCCCTCATGGGTTGTATAAGCAGAAAGTACCCCCTCCTTCAATCGGATCCCCACTAACACTACCACCCTCAGGGTCCATGCAAGGGGAAGGTCCCCCCCCCATTCCATTGGATCCTCATCGTCACCATCACCCTCATGTTCCACATAGGGTGAAACACCCCCCCCCCCCCACCTCCATCCCATTAGCGCCCTGCCAACACTGTCGCCCTCATGGGCTGCACAGGGGGTAGGCACCCCTCAATCCATTAACTCTAGTTCAACACTTTTTCCCTCATGGGACACACAGGGGGAAACCACCCTCTATACCATCAGAACCTCCCCGAAACTGCTACCCGTATGGTCTACACAGGGGGTAAGAATCCCCCATTCTATCAGCTACTCACTAATATTGGCTCCCTCATGGGCCGCGTAGGGGGTAGGAACCCCCCATGTCATCGGATCCTAACTGAAAACACCTCTCTCATGGGCTATGAAAGTGGAATCCACCCACATTCCATCATCTCCTATCTAACAATGCCACCATCATGGGATGAACATAGGGAAGAAATCCCTATTATAGTGGAAAACCTCCTCATAAGCCTCTCCCCAGAGCATTCTAAGAGCTCACTATTGCATGTTGAGGTGGTAATGGGATTTTCAAGTCATGCCTGCAATGAAAAACACTCAGGATATTCCTTATAGGTATCCCACCAGGACTCTTCTAGACTATCACTGGCTAATACCATTGGCTGACAAGAGGGTTGAATCCTTATCTTCTTCACTGGACCCGGTTCAGAACACCCTACGGTGATGTCGGGGGAAAACTCGGAACATTTCCTAATAAGATTCATCTTCTACAGCACAAGTGAACCCTTCCACCACCATTGTATCTCATTTAATCTATGAAACATGTGAACAGGGATCCATATTTTCCTGCATAGGACTGAGGCCCCAACTACCTCACAGGTAGACCTAGTTGACTCTCTCAATTATCAGCACCACCAACAGATGTTACAAGGCATCTCATGACGAGGGAAGCCAGTGCATAAGCCCTGACCACACTACCATAAATATGAATAGAGGTACTCCCTATATCTATCATCAGCCAGTGTGGTGGTCCTCCCTGCACAACTAACTATAGGCATGGAGGTCCTCCCCATTTCTATCATTATCCATTATAGAGGCCCTACCCAAACCCCTATCAAAAGGCATGGAGGTCCTCCCCATCTCCATCATCATCCTATGTGAAGGCCCTACCCACACTTCCATAAATAGGAATGGATTCCCTCCCCATATTCATCATCACCCACTACGAAGGCCCTCTCCACACTACTATCAACAAACATTAAGGTCCTCCCCATCACCATCACCATCCATTATGGAGGCCCACCCCACATTTCCATCAATAGACATGGAGTTCCTCCCCATCTCCATCATCAACCACTATGAAGGTCCTCCATAAACTATCATCAACAGGAATAGAGGTCCTCCCCATCGCCATTATTATCTAGTGTGGAGTTCCTCCTCACATCACCAATAACCAACATGGAGGTCATCCCCATGTCAAATACATTCCTTACTTTTAATAATATTCCTAAAGAAGAAAGCATCCTCAGCACTAGCACTAGGGGAAGGTTGATCATTTCCATGCTCTATTATCTATTCTCTATCAAATATCACTCTAATAGGTGTTTATGGATTCCTAGAACCATCTCCATGTCGTACTGATGATCCAGGAATCCACACCTCCCGGATGCCATCACCCCATTATACTAATGATCCAGGACTCCATGACTTCCAGAAGCCATCACCCTATCATACTAACATTCCATGATTCCATACCTCCTAGGTTTAATATTCCCATTGTACTAACATTCTAGGATTCCACAAATCCCAAGAACTATCTCCCTATACATCCATAGAGGTGGAAAATTTATCAAGGCATCAAACCAACATTGGGGGTAGCCTATCAACCCTTCCCTGGTCATCCTTTCTCTAATAGCTCATGTGGCCCCTTCCACCCTTGGGGAACTCTATGTCATACTAACTGATACATGGAGAGGAGTTCTCATTGGACTGGGATTGAGACCCTGATTGTTTGTCAAGCATGTCAGGTCAACTCTACCTATTACTTATGCCAATAGAAACTGCATAGGTCCTCTCTATGGTCCTAGCACTATCCCATGTAATGTTCTCCATTACATGGACAACCTAATTCTTGGTGAACATGCATGCATATGATGGTGGTATTTTAGGGTAATCCCATGCTCGGATCCCCCCTTCCCTAATTTTCAAAGAGCCTAAATCATCATGATGGAGTAGAGAGGACCCTACCTCTACAACCATGATCCTCAGGGTCAGGTCTCTAGAACATCCAAGGGTTCTCATTATGGAGGAATTTTGTTGATGCTTCGGCCAGTCCAGTATGACATTTCCCCAATTGGGAGAATTTTTTGTGGAATAATTCCCCAAGCATTATAGTTGGAAAACATTAAATTTCATAACAACCATCATCTTGATTGTATGATGTTAAATTGTAGGAAAATTTCTTGGTCACATGATATTAATATATACAAAATTTTGGTCAAATCTATGAAACTCTAAACCATAGAAACCATGGTTAAAGATATATGACTTTAAATGATATCCACCACTCATCCTATCTGCATGACATTAAAAAATGTGGCATCAATGTCCCATTCATGTGATGTTAAACTATATG
The DNA here is from genome assembly GCA_963277665.1 of Viscum album. Lineage (NCBI taxonomy): Eukaryota > Viridiplantae > Streptophyta > Magnoliopsida > Santalales > Viscaceae > Viscum > Viscum album. The sequence continues at coordinate 2,066,806,403 of OY728121.1, forward strand.
ATACATCATCCTAGTTTCCAGACATTAATCTGCATAGAATCTTTTTCCATGCGACACAACCTTAAACTATTTGAAATGGTACAAGATTTATGACCTTAATCTAACATAATCTTCATATTCTGAGTTGTATGAATTTAAACTAATAGAACCCTAAATCATCCTCGGCACACTAGATTAAATTATAGCCTCACCCTGTATAGAAAACATAGTATGCCTCATTTGGTAAGTATGATATAATTCCACATCCCCATTTCATGATGTAAAATGGAGTAATTCAATGAGTCCCATATAAGGGAGCACTCTACATTCGACATCAGTCTATGACTATTACACATTCATGAACTTCCTCCAGACCCCCATCCTTGATAAGGGGTACGAATACCTCTTTTAGATACACCATATTGACATGCTCAAATGTGTTGTGACATAGATCCTAGAGTGTTGGGTTCAACATGAACATTCCCTCAATCTATATCCACACTTTCAATCTTTCTCGGTTTTGATTTTAATCATCCTTCAAATCCAAATGGGCCTCCCTAATGTTGATGGTGCATGGAGAAAATCGCTCAACTATCATCATGGGCCAATTCCTTGATTTATATCTTGCAAAAAAATAGAGTATTTTTTGTTTTGAACTTGCTCAAAAGACGATATTACATTTTCTTGCCCCATTTTTGAATGGTGTAGTTGTAGATACTATGTTTAGAACATGGTCAACAATTTTCCCTTCCCATAAGTCTCCCATTTAATATTCTAGATCTTGGATGTCTTGATTTACATCATTTACACATCCCTATGTTTTAGTGTAATTCCAACACAGTTGGAGTTACCCCTCCATGCACCCATGTGTGTTGATTAAGTAGGCCAGTGTCGCTATGATATTCTCAACCTAACATATCCTTGACCCTATTGTGAACCTCCATGTGTCGGGTAATTCCCCTCAACACTCCTTGTTTCCCGAACCAATAATGATCCATGTGGGATGAATATACTTATTAGGTTCTGTAACCATGTGGTTGATCCTCAAAAATCCATGGTTCGTGAAATATAACCTTAAATTGTTCAAAAGGGTCCAAATTGTATGACCTTAAACTAAGAACATCACTGGGTTCCAAACTATATGACCTTAAACAATGAGTTCCAAGTCCAAGAATCATGACTTTAAACTATATGTGAGTTCTATTAAGAATTTTTGGTGTATTTTTGGGCCTCCTAGGACATCATTCACATCATTTTGTCATTTCAATGCACTGCACATATCTATTTGTGATGCTCGTCACTAGGGTCCAAACTCTACAGCCTTAAACTATGCACTAAAGTCCATGAATCATGAATTTAAACTATGTTTGATCCCTTATAATTTTTTTAATGTGGAATTGGGCCTCCTAGGACCTCTTTCATGTCGGTTTTGTCACTCCACCGCACTACACGTATACATTTGATATGATCATCATTGGGGTCTGAACTCTACCACCTTAAACTATGAGTTAAATTTCAAGCATAATGAGTGAGTCTCCCCTAGGAATTTTTTTTATGGAATAGTTCCCATTGTCTCCCATTCACGATGGGTCATTCTCGTCGTTCCATGCATATCCATTTTGGAATACTCCCTTCATTGGTCTAAACTCTATGACCTAAAACTAAGATCCCCCTATGTTCTAGACTCTGTTACCTTTAAACTAGTATCCTAAGTCTCATCATCATGACTTGAAACTATGTTCAAGATTCTATGGGAACATGGTGTTTGATGGTTGGGCCTATGAGGCCCTCAATTATATCAGGTTATCTTCCTTTCATGTTACTCATAACCAATTTGGAATGCTCTTTGCATTTAGTCCATACTCTATAACCTTAAAGGAGGAGACAAAGTCCAAGAATCATGTCTTTAAACTGCATGTGAGTCTTCTCAGGGATATTTGGTATGAAACTGAGCCTCATAGGCCCTCATTCACATTTTTTTTGTCACTTCACTGCACTATATATAACAATTTGATAATTCCCTCCTCATGGACCAAACTCTATGACCTTAATCAAAGATCCTTTGGTCCATGAAACATGACCTTAAACTATTTTTAATCAGTTCAAGAATTTTTACATTAAACTATTTTTAGCTTCTATATTTTAATTTGAACGAATTTAAACTATAAATCCTAAAATCCTAAGCACATAATGTTAAAATTTGGTCTTACCTCAGACATGTTCGGGATGCCTCTTGAATAAGGGACGATTTTTACCCCATCCTAAATGTTGATTCATCATAAAATAAGTATAGGATGGTCAAAACACCTGACCTTATTCCCTAAGTATGGGATGCCACATGGTAAATTACCCTCACCAGAGAGGATCGCCCCTACCTATGTCATTCTTCTACCACACCGTATACCTAAAGTACATGTGTCTTGATTCCCATCCTCATGGGATGTGAAGAAATGATTGCACTTATAACCTCTTGTCCAAGAAAAAAAATCATCAGCCCTTCATCCCCTTCATACCCTTCACCCTAATTATGGTCCAAATATTATGACATTAAAATATGTGTTGTTTATTTCTTGATTCTTTTACGATACTAGATACCCCTTTGTCCCATTCAAGTCAAGTCTTACCTTTTTCATGCCGAATCAGTTACCTATAAACAAAAACTTTTATAGTCTAAGAATCACAACATTAAACTATGTGTCAGTCTCCTCATGAATATAATGTGTGGTGTAGGGCCTCCTTATCCCTCATTCACATTAGGTTTTTAATTCCACCGAACTGCATACATCCATTTGGGACACACACACCATGCTCCAAACTCTATGACTTTAAGTTAAGATCCACCCATGGTCCAAGAGACATGACCATAAAATATGTGAAATTGGATTTAGGATCACTTAACATGGTGTAGGTCCTCCTTGGATCACTCACATTAGGTCGAACTCTTTCACCTCATAATAATCGTTGAACCCTCCTTCATCTAATGGTTTGTGTTGTATAACCTTAAACTATGTGTATCTCCTCTAGAACTATGTGTGGCTTGATTTCTATCCTCATGGGATGCGTAGTGACACATATACTTTCCATCTTTGGTCCCAACAGCAGATTCACCACAAAACCATCCATTACCTACTGTGTAATCACCCCAAAATGTCCCACGGGACTCCTTAAAAGTATATGCCCCATCTAGTTACCTTGACTCATCAGTGGGATATGACTATCTCATATCTTGATGTGATAAAGGAACATCCTCAACATATAATGTTAAATTGTGGTCTTACCTTGACAAGTTCGGGATGCCTCTATATAAGAGATGATTTCACCCTGTATCAAACTAGGATTCCATGTATGATAAATTCAAGATGAAAAAACTCATCCTTAGCAAATGATTTCAAAATGTATCCTTAACCCAGGTAATCCAAGATGCCTCATATCCAAGTGTGGGAAAATCCAATACCCTCATTCGAGATGGTTCCCCCCCTATCGACTTCAGTCTCCTATTATGCCTCATTCAGAACTATGTATGGTTGATTCCCATCATCATGGGGTACATAGTGGTGCCTAGATATTTTCTCTTATGTCCAGACCCTCCATCCACTCATCATAGGGACTTTTACTTCCCATGTTTCATGGCCTAGACTTTATGGACTTAAACTGAAATCCACAGTTCAAGATGTATGGACATAAACTATTTGAGACCTTCCACTATGTTTCTCATGGAATGCAGTAATTATTAACCCCCATTCACATCGAGTAAATAATCTTTCATTCCATGTCAAACACTTTAGGGATCCTCATGGTCTAAACTCTATGACCTCAAACTAGGAGTAGATACCAAGTCCAAACATCATGACTATAAACTATTTTTGTTTGGTATCAGGGGTGTTTTTTGTGTGACATATGGTGGCCTTCTAGGCCCCTCTATTTACTTCGGGTAACTTTCTTTTGGTGTTGCATATAATACTTTGAGGCAACAACCCTCAGGTTCATTCTTCAGGACCTTAAACTGAAAGTTTTGGTCCAAGCATCACAACCATAAACTATATCTGACCCACCCTAGATGGTATTTCTTGGTGCTGGGTATCTCATCATACTACCCTCGTCCCTCAAATCATATGGTTGAATGGGTATCGTTCACATCAGTTCACTATAACATTTTTCCCCTAATTAAAAACTATGAATCTACCCCATAGAATGATCATGGGATTACCTCTTGACTTGACATGAGCAATAAATATTAGGAATCACTATGCATAATCACCACACACCCCATATCCCAGTCACATGACATTAAACTATGAAATTTGTACTAATCATACATCATTAAAATATAATATATCCAAATTCCTCACCATCTGACATAAAACTGTGTGTTTATCTTCCTCATTTCATGAATAAAATTGCATGTCATCTTAGGATTTCAATCAAGAGGACATTTCCTCTAGTGTTGGTCATCTATCACATCATTAATATTTATCTATCATCACTCATAATCTAAGATGGTTCTCCCATGTAAGATGAGTTTGAATTTTTTTTCAGAACGATACGCTCAAACTGGTGTGCTCTAATCCATGGTGGCATAGCTCTAAGAGTACTGAAAACCTTTTGAACATTCTATCACTTCATTTCCATTCTTCGTGTGTCCTTTATTTGGATCCCCATACTCCTAAAAATATAAAGGGACCCCTAATGGTAAGGTGTCTAGAAAAATGACTCACCTACCATCCTGGAACAACACCTTGAAATGATTTGGATGAAATCTTGAGACATCTTCCGTGTTTGGAACATGTTCAGTGGTCGAACCTCAGTTGTTGGTCCCTGTTCTCGACTAAAGATATGGATGATATGTTTTGAACATGGTATGTTGTTATTTTATATCTCAATTTCACTCCCATTGTGTTCCATATTTTGGGCATCAGGATCCACACTCCCCATTCCCCTTTATTCATGTAGAATTCAACACCCATGGAATTATCCCATCCACGCACTAGTGCACATTGGAGAAGTAATTCGGTCATACAGAGTTCCACTCACCAAGTAGGGAGTTCCTAGTCAAGATTCTCCCAATGTTGATCAATGTCTCATTATGATCACAACATTTCCCCCTTTTTATCACTCTTCTGTAGTAATACGATTGACATAGAGTGGTCCCCAAGGGAGGCATTTTCCATTGTGCTTTCCTCATAACATGGTTGACCTCACCCTATTCGTCCTCATTAGACCCCATTCTGAGGGGAATTTTGTCTCTTGAAAACCCTATCCTATAAGGGACCAAAATTTTAGTGATTTGAACCATGATCATATCTTCTTTCGTATACTTATATTTTACTAGTTGTGGAGACTAAATGGAGTTGTGGATTAGAAGTTATGGTTGTTTGACTTTAGGATGCCAAAAAAGTTCATGGATATCCCATTCATGGAGATACTATTCATGGAGGTCCATTCAAGAAGTTATATTCATGGAGGTCCATTTATATAGGTCCATTCATGGTGGTTTGTTTATAGAGGTCTAGTTTGTGGAGCTCCCTTTGTGAACGATCGAAGCCTTAATGGTAAACCAGAATGTAGTATCATTCGAATTCATGGAGCCCCATCCATTCACGAATATCATATTGCTTCATGAAGACCACAATTATTCACAAATCCAACACACTATAAATACCCCCCTCATTCCTTAGTTATGGATGGGAGACTTTGTCGGGTTGCGACATCACACTCTCAATTTACGAAGCTCTTGGGCTTCGTGAGGCACTCCTCCACGAAGCCCCTAGGAATCACAAAACCTTTTCTCTTCTGTTCTTGAGTGCCTCAACCTAATGTGGGTATTACTTTCATTAATTACCATTCTCTTAATGGAATATGAAGGTTCCCTATGGAACTTTAGGCTTTTCAGAGCATTCATCCTTCACGAAGAAATCCCCTTAAGAATCAAGACCTCCTTCTCAAGACCCTAAGCTCCATCAATACCCAACCTTTATGAGACCCTGAGCTCCAAAAATCCATATCCTCCCTGAGACCCTAAGATCTATGAATCCATATCATTTAAGAGACCTTAAACGCCATGAAACTTATCCTTTGTGAGACCCTAAGCTCTGAAAATCCCCATACATTGTGAGACCCTTATCCTTCATGAAGCCCCTACCTTCATGTCTGCTTACTCATACCATGGGGCCAACACCCCCACACCCCTACTTAGGATCACTAAAGAACTATGGTATCAGGCATTCAACCTAATCCATTCCCTACCATCATCGAATAATATGAAATATATATTCACACTGTGAACTTTCTAGGTCAGTTTTACGACATTTTGGGTTATGCCTTATACAACCCCAACATACAACCCTAGAAAACCATGATTAGTGATACTCCTATACACTCCATGAAATTCCTTGAGTTTAAATACTCCTCTAGTTACCTTTATCATGTCATGAGTTGATATTCTCATCTTGGATTCCCTGAGTAACTTGATTCAAACCATTCCCCAAGAATCTCGTGAAACCCCATCACTTGATTCACATTCCAGATCAAACTAGATAGGGATACCCTTACATAAGTCCCATCACCATCCATTTCATGGAAACTTCTTCCCATTAGTCCTCACTACATGACTTTAAACTATAGAATACAATTCCTCACTACAAGACTTTAAACTATATCATACTCGATCATTCAAGAATAGAATTCTTTATGCATCAATCATAAGATTCTTCATGCCATGATCATGAGACAGTATTCCTTAGTCCTCACTACAAAACATTAAACTATATCATACCATATCACTAAATAATAGGACTCATTATGAATCAATCATAAGATGCATCATGCCATGATCATGAGATGATATTCCTTAGTCCTCACTAAATTACATTAAACTATATCATACCATATCATTCAATTAAAGGATTCCTATGAATCAAGCATAAGATAACTCAGGCCATGATCATGAGATGAAATTAATTAGTCCTCACTACATGAATTTAAACTATATCATACCCTATCATTCAAGAATATAATTCCTTATGCACCAAGCATAAGATGACTCATTCTATGATCATGGGTAACATTTCTTAGTCCTCACAAAATGACTTGAAAATATATCATAACTTATAGTTTTATAATATTATTCCATGTGCATCAAGCATAAGATTCCTTATTTCATGATCGTGAGATGACATTCCTTAGTCCTCACTTCGCGACTTTAAACTATATCATACCCTATCATTCAGGAATATGATGTCTTATGCATCAAGCATAATATTCCTCATGAAATGATCATGAGACGACTTTCCTTAGTCCTCACTGCATTACATTAAACTAAAAAATGCCTTATCATTAAATAAAATGATTCCTTATGAATCAAGAATAAGATGCCTCATTTTGTGATCATGACAAAACATTCCTTAGTCCTCACTACATGAATTAAAACTATAGCATACCCTATATGACAAGAATAGGATGCTTCATGTGAAAATAATGATATACCTTATATGTCTAACATAATATTCCTCATGTCATGATTATGAGAAGACAAAAAATAGCTATAATGGGCCTCCTCATTAGCTGTAATCCCCAATCATATATCATGATCCCCCATCGAGTCGAGATTCCCTCATGAACCGAAATGAGGAAGGTGAACAGGAATCCCTAGACTGAAAACCCCATATGTATCTCTACTCCAACAAGTAGAGCCTATGGTCCTACTCCTGAGGTGTAAGCCCTAATCATATCAATCGAAAAATTAGAAATCTAAGATGCTCTAGTCATCTAATTCAAGGATAATGGACGGGCCACTTTCATGCATAATCCCCATACACTACATCCTCTCACATGATGTTAAAGTTTAAACTTACCTCATGAAATCCACATGGGATTACATCGTGACCTAGAATGAGGAATAAATGATGGGAAACTCATTACATAAACCCCAAACACTACGTCCTTTCAAATTATGTTAAACTATAATATTACCTCATTCAATACACAAATTATTCCCTCATGAAATGACATGAGGAAGACATAAAGGGCATATCATTGCATAATATATGTACACTAAGTCCTATCACATGATGTTAACCTATAATATTACATTACACAATGCACATGGGATTCCCTCATGACCTGACATGAATATAAAACCTGGGAAACTCAACATGTAAACCCCACACCATTCTAACCAAGAGGAATACTCTTGAAAAGGGCAGCTTCAATGTGTAATCTCCACACCATCCCTCATCGACACTCCTCTCAAGACACAATTTTCCTTACCATATGATGTTAAACTACATGGATATATCCTATAACATGGCCTTAAATTATGGAATAGAACTATGTGGGTTTTGATCACTATCTTCTAAATAGGATATGTAGGATGACTCCATAAGGTTCAATCTCGTCCATGGTAAACTCATGGTGTTCCCTCCTAGGTACACACCTCTCGGATACACCTCCATGGGGAATTATAATCCACAACTCACTCATCCACCTCAAGGGGTGTTCTGGTCAACATTCCAAATCCACCTCAAGGTGATTTATGATACATCAAATCTAGATCCACCTCCACATGGAATTATGATCCATTGGTAAACATTCCAGGTGTGAAATCGTCCCTCTAGGGGACATACCTCTCATATCTGCCTCCATAGGGCATTTTGATCCACACCTCCCTGATCCACCTTAAGGCGCATTCTAATCAACATTTCGGATCCACCACAAGGAGTTTTCTAATCCACCAACTCTAGATCCACCTCCATTGGGCATTTTGATCCACTGGTAAACCATCTGGGTATGAAATATTCCCTCCTAGGGACACACCTCTTGGATCCAGCTCCAGGGAGCATTATTATCCTTAACTCCAGGTCCACCTCCACGGGGCGACCAGATCCATCAATCCTATCTTCACTTGATGTTAAACTCATGCCCTAATCCATCTCAACCAAACATTCTGATCCATCTCAATAATATCTATAACTTGTGACCAGACCTAAAACACTTACACTATAAGGACCTAACCTTAAACATTAAATAATCTTGATTTAAGTCAAGAATTCACATTGAGGATCTTTTTAGGTTTAGAGTTTTAGAGAATTGGGCCGTAAAATTTACATTAAATCTCAAAAATTACAAAGTACACACTTCTACTCTATCAAATGTTTCACAAAAATAAAACTTCTTAAATGAAAAAAAAATTCTTTTCTTGATATAAATCTTCTTGAATACTTCCTTTCTCTTACCCTTCCCTATACCTTGTGAAAAATATTTCAAAAACTTGGGATGAGCATAAAAAGCTCAGTATGGGTTATAAAATAAGGAAAGCAAACATTATCCCATTAATAAATTCATATCAAATAATAGATACTTTTCAATCATAACATACCTCATGAAATCATAAGATTTATGAATAACACATAGAAATCATAAATCATAAAGGTAACTTATGGCATCTATATCAATCTTAAGTTTTAGCTATCACAGTTACATAGAAAGTTACACTTGGAATACCCATCATAGTATATTCCCTAAATCTCTTAGGAGAAACATCATGTTTGCCTCTTTCACATTACCCACTGCATTGGAGAGCTATCTCGGGCTCACCCGCCCTAGGTTTATCATGGAACCATCCGTATACGTAAACAATTCCCAATAAACATAACATATTCATAACACATAATTAAAGAATAAAGGAAAGTTGAAATTCCCACATTCCAATCACAATATATCAAATTAAGATACTGAAATAAACAATTCTTTATCAAATCATTTTCAAAACCATTTAAAAGCATTTAATAAAGAGATTTTTGAATAAAAGTGTCTCATACCACTTCGAAGCTTTTAAATAAATTATCATTTGAAAACATTAATGTCCATATAAATAAATCCTAAAACCCATTTTGAAAACATGGAAATTAATAAGAAATATTTAGAAGAATGAGTCTTTAAAATATTTAAAATGATATTTTAGTTAAAGAGTTTTTAACAAAAAGAGAGACGCTTGAATACAAATAATTGAGAAATAACATTTAATCAGAAATTTATAATATCATCAGAATAAAGGGATTCATGATATATTATGCCAAATAACATTATATACACCACATAAGAGTTAATTGGTGCATAAAAACAATGAAGTCTCAATGGAATATAAATTGAGACGAAATCCCTTATAGAAACTGTATCCTTAGATTAAGGATAAATAAATTACATAATAATGTGTGAAAAATAATAATACACTAAATATAAGTGGATATTAAGTGTGAAAAAATCATAATTTATTCACACATATTCATAGCACGACATAATCAAGAATTAGAAGTTTAACCCAAATAATTGAAATTGGGTAAAGAAGATCCCTTACAGAACTTCGACAGCCTAACAGCGTCACATTAAAATTTAGAAAATGAGTTGATGAGAGAGAAAAATGGTATCTCATCAATTCTACATAAAATTTAAAGCAATAAGGATGTATAAGAACATATCCCAACATAAGAAGATGTAAATTAAAAGACATAACAATAAAATAAGTCTTTTAAAAAGAATAGGGTGAAAGGTTCCCTTACCAATTTGGTAACTTATGAAACATACACCCCATGAAATAAGGATCATATAATGAAGATGTAAATAACCATAAATTAAAGTATATTCCAAAAGGAATATAATCATTGTCCGTACATTCACCACACAAAAGGAAATAGTGGAAAATATATCATGAATCTCATGGGAATAAAAAGTGTGATGAAAACCCCTTACCACGTTGTAATTCAATCGAGTCGTATGAAAAAAAGTTAATAACCACAAAATTAATCATATAATACCATGAATATAAGGAGAATAATGATATTATATATCAAATGGCAGTACACAATACAATACATGCAATAAATAAGTGGTGAACAATGGAAATCTCACAGAATTAAATGTGAGATAAGAAATCCCTTACCTCGTGTCTGACTTGACTTGTTGTTCCTTGTTCTCCATGAATAATAAACTTAAGTTAATTTATACTTGATTAATAACCCATTTTCAAGTTTATTATTCCTTTTATATCACTTATTACCATGTTATAAACATTATTTAATCATTTAAGTTAATAATGGCTGTTTTGTCGATATTTGATACTTGAGTCAAAAATGAACAACTTATAATTACAAGTTTTTCATGTGGTCAAGATTCCATTATATCCAGAATTATATTCATGATTTAGATATCATATATATCATATATATCCAGTATATATATTTATTTATAACAATACATAAAATTTGAAGATGAGAAATGAAATGCACCGCTCATGGAGACGGTAAGTCGTACGTACGCATGAACGCTAAATTCATTTCTATTTAATATTTTAATTGAATTAAAACATAATGATACATGGTTATATTATAATTCCATTATAATATCATATATAATTTCAATAAATATATCCTTTATACGTCTTGCGTATGGTATGAATGATTCATATCACTTTGAGGGGGCGGTAGTTCGCACTTCCTCAAATGAAATTATCGTGTTTATTCATAATGGAAACCATAAAGGTATGATATAAATTAAAAATAAAGAATCATAAAGAAAGCATAAACATAATATATATCATATATAAATACATTTTTATCATAATGGCCACCATAATAGGCGGTAGGATATAATTGAACAATCATCGTTTCTTGAGGCGTTAGTTTTCCATCCATAGAAACAATATTTTTTTTACCCAATAGATGGAGATATGTGTAAGTGTAGTTCAAATACTTCTTATAAAAACATCCTAGTATATTGAGGATACTTTTATTGTAATAAAATAAATGAAATAAAAAAGTTTAGGGGTTGGAGAAGTAAAATAAAATAAAAGAATTTAAGAGAAACAGTTACCTTTAATTCGGGTAACTCCTTTTGGTTTAAACCAAAAGGACTTCTTGAAGTGCTTTCTGCCTAAGGTAAGGCTTCTAGGAGGAGGATAGGTATCATGAGATATTATTTGGGCAGGGTTTGGATAAGCCAAGAGGCTTTAGGGGTGTGAATAATGGGTTAGAAGTGAGGGATTTTATAAAGGGGGGAGGGGTTCTTTAGGAATGTGTGAACATATTATTTTATTATATAATGATTTTCAGTTTCTAAAGGTACAAAACTCATTAAGATCAAAGATAAGAAGACTCCTGGTCTAAATAAATTCATCCAATAAGAATTGGACAGGTTTTTGATGTTATGTTAATATTTATAATCTTATTTATTTAAATCATTTATTAATGAGGTAAATACTGCATCATTTTTGTGTCATAAATAATTTAATTTATTTGATGTCTAAAAATTATAAAAAAAATATCATGATGTCAGAATTATTTTTATATTTTCAATGAATATTTATAGTCTAAAAGATAACTTATATAACCTTATGTAAAAATTAACTTACAAAAAGATATTTGTTTATTTCATTTTTATCATTACTTTAAGTTAATTAAAATAAAGTGTCATTATCACTCCCAAGTGGCTCCATGGGGTCCTAAAATAGAACCAAGAATGAATATGGTCGTCCATAACTCATCAAATAAGGGTAGTACAAGTGTTAAGGTAATTTTGTATTATTATACTATTCTTTTTACCTTGAATTACCCTATTTTCCTTTAACTGTGATAAATAAAAGTCAAAAGTTACTATTCACCAAAAATTATTTTCATCTTATTGAACCATATTTTACTTACTAATAACAACCATGTATGTCGAATTTTTGAAATTCCATTCACAGAAGCGGAAAATTTTCATTTAAATGAAAAAATCATTTTTTTAACTACTACTAAGTGGTTTCACAATTCATCAAAAATTAAAGTTTATCAGAAAAATACCAAAAATTCAGCCTAAGATATATTTGATATTCCGAATTCAAAAATGATTTCTATTTTAAAAAATTCAAAACATAGAAGTTGAATTAATTAATTTAAAATTAATTCTCATTGTCAAACCAAAAAGTGTGTTTTTAAGAAATAATATCTATCAAAAGATTGACACTTGTTTATGTCCAATTTTAAAGTAAAATTAATTCCAATTACCACCATTTGATTAAATGGTAAAAATATAATCTAATTACACTTTAAAACCAATTAAAAAGATAATATAACCATAAAAATAAATTATATTATAGAGAAAATTTGAATTAAAATACAGTATTTTTCACTATTAATTAAAAATGAATTTTATCAGAAAAATACAAAAAATTTAACCAAGGTAAATTTTAATGTTCCGATTCTATAGAAGATTTTTATTTTTTAAAATAGAACATATAAAAGTGACAAAAACCATATTTAAGTAGGGTTCTCTATCAAAAGGCGTTAAATCGACCTTTAAAAGAATATTAGAGTATTTATGCTTAAAATTAGATTCATTCACATTTTAAGCCTCTAAATTTTATTGGATAACTGTAAAAACATTTAACAAACATGTATAATAATATTTTAGTTAGTTCTATTAATTTTATCTAATACAATGGCTAGGCATTAAATACCATTTAAAATAATAATATTATATTATTAGTGTGCAATGTAAGATTTCAAAGAAACCCGTTGTTGTGTATCGGGTATGCCATCAAATCATAACATCCCCTTTATTGTAAAATTAGTATTTAATTCATAAATATTAATAAATATGAAAATTTATTACTCATTATTTACCTGGATGTTACATCCTTCCCCCCTTTTGGAAATTGCGTCCTCGCAATTTTAAAACTGGGCATGGAAACTTAATTGAAAGTCACACATCGGAAAAAGGGTCAATAAATATATCACTTTAAAAGAAAGAAATATAAGTACAAAGGTGACCCAAGATAATCCCATACATGGATTCCATGTAGGAAAACATGGATATGGAAGAGAAAACAAACCATCAAGCTCTGATGGAGTGTGATAGAAAACATTGTTAGGAGAAATTTAACCATGAGAAAATCACAAACTTATGATAGATTAAATGGTCTTTGATTACCCATTAAGAAAGGTCAATGGAAAAAGTTTTTGTTTTAAGTTTATTTTCATAATGTTGAAGAATTATTTTACTACTTAGAATAAGAACATAGGGAGATATACTTATTTTTCAAGTAGAGTTTCATCCTTTAATAAGTTTCTACCAAAAAATCATATTTTCTCCAAACGATGAGTATTCAAGATGACTTGGTCACACCTAAAGCACTTGAATAAACTTCTAGAGAATCACATGATCCACAAAAGATGAAGCATATATTTCCCTTATCTTTAGACATTAACCAAAACCAAAAGGGTTAGTACAAGATTAGATGATCCCCAAAAAGGATAATCCTTTATAAAAATAAATATTATTCCTAATCTCCAAAATTAAACAAACAGTACCCAAAGTTCAAAAAAGACCATTCACTAAACAAAATTCCTTAAAATTATTCAATATAATCCAAACTAATATAGAAAACCTAAACTCAGAATAATTTAATCACATAGTCTTCCATAGTAAATCTTAACATTTATCTCCAAATAGCATAGACTACTTTTAAAGTATCATACTGAAGTGTAATTAACCTAATTACATATTCTCTATGATAGGTTAATCATTTCCATATATAACCCAAATATCCATATTTCAAAAATAAAACATAGATTCCTACAAAAATAATATTTCAACCATTACTCTACAAATTAAATCTCATAGTATTCTATTTTCCTTAGGTATATACAATTTCCCAAAAGAGAGAACGTCTTCCAAAATAACCTTTATCACTTAATCACCAAATCATTTATATAATAAGGATATCCATTTGATAAAACATAAGATCGACTTCTTCTTGATCCATAATATAATTTAACTAAAAAAATTATTCATATAAACTGGGGACTTCACGTAGGCCAGTGGTAGGTGATGCACCCTTATCGCCCTTCAGTTGTGGGTTTGATTCCCGTAGCCTTGTCGGACGTGAAGGGTTGTCACCCTTCCTGCAGGTTGTCCTTTTTCTAAAACCATATAATTTTATGACCTTCCCAAAAATGAGATAAATTCCTCAAAATAATCATAACATATTTTAACCACAAGATTTATCATTGCACATCCCATTTCATTCAGTATCTCATTAAGAAAACCACTAGAGTTCTTTCACATCTATTTTTATGTTGATTCCTGATAAATCCAACCATTTACTAAAACCAAAAAGTTCAGTGTGAGTTTATCTATAAAATCATCATATTTTATCTAATTAGGAGGGTAAACACTAAGATACACTTATTCATGTTATCATAAACTTGTTCAATTTATCTAAAATAACCATGACTCTTTCTAATATGATAAACATTATGGTTATGTCACTTATGGTTAAATAACACCCAAACCTCTAAAGTTATCGAAACCTCCCTCTGATACCAAGTATAAGGACCCCACCATAAACATTACATAATCTTGAGCTAAGTCAAGAATTCACATTGAGGGTCTTTTCAGGTTTAGAGTTTTGGAGAATTAGGCCATACCTTGTACATTACATCTCAAAAATTACAAATTAGACACTTATACTCTATCCAATGTTTCACAAAAATAAAACTCCTTAAATAAAACAAAAGTTCTTTTCTTGATATAAATCTTCTTGAATACTTCCTTTCTATTACCCTTCCCTATGCCCTGTGAAAAACATTTCAAAAACTTGGGATGATCATTAAAATCTCAGTATGGGTTATAAAATAAGGAAATAAAACATTAGCCCATTAATAAATACATATCAAAGAAACCATAATTTTCAATCATAACATACCTCAGGAAATCATAAGATTTATGAATAACACAGAGAAATCAAAAATCATAAAGGTAACTTATGGAATCCATATCAATATTACATTGTATCTATCACAACTATGTAGGGAGTTACACTTGTAATACCCATCATAGTATATTCCCTAAATCTCTTAGGAGAAACATCATGTTTACCTCTGTCACATTACCCAGTGCATTGGAGAGCTATCTAGGGCTCACCCGCCCTAGGTTTATCATGGAACCACCCATATAAGTAAACAATTCCCAATAACCATAACATATTCGTAACACATAATAAAAGCATAAAGGAAAGATAACATTTCCAAATTCCAATCAGACTATATCAAATCAAGATATTGAAATAAACAATTCTTTATCAAATCATTTTCAAAACCATTTAAAAACATTTAATAAAGAGATTTTTGAATAAAACTGTCCCATACCACTTTTAAGCTTTTAAATAAAATATAATTTGAAAACATTAATGTCCATATAAATAAATCCTAAAAACCATTTTGAAAACATGGAAATTAATGATAAATATTTAGAAGAATAAATCTTTAATGCATTTAAAAAGATATTTTAGTTAAAGAGTTTTTAACAAAAATAGAGACACTTGAATACAAATAATTGATGAATAACATTTAATCAGAACCTTATAATATCATGAGAATAAAGGGATTCATGATATATTTTTCCTAAGGATATTATATACACCACATAATAGTGAATTTGTGTATAACAATAATGAAGTCTCAATGGAATATAAATTGAGACGACATTCCTTACAAATATTATATCCTTAGATTAAGGATAAATCAATTACATAATAATGTCTGAAAAATTAGAATACACTCAATATAAGTGTATATTAAGTGTGAAACAATCAGAGGTTATTCACACATATTCATAGCACGACATAATCAAGAAGTAGAAGTTTAACCCAAAGAATTGAAATTGTGTAAAGAAGTTCCCTTACATAAATTCGACAGCCTAACAGCGTCACATTAAATTTAAGAAAATGAGTTGATGAGAGAGAAAATGGGTATATCATCAATTGGACATAAAATTTACAGAAATAATAATATATAAGAACATATCCTAACATAGAAATAAGTAAATTAAAATACATAACAAAAAAAGAAGTCTTTTAAAAAGAATAGGGTGAAAGGTTCCCTTACCGATTTGGTAACTTATGAAACATACACCCCATGAAAGAAGGATCATACAATGAAGATATAAATACCTATAAATTAAAGTATAATCCAAAATTAATACAATCATGGGAATTACATAGTCCACACAAAAGGAAATAGTGGAAAATATAGCATGAATCTCACAGGAATAAAAAGTGAGATGAAAACCCCTTACCATGTTGTAATTAAATCGAGTCATATGAACAAAAGTTAATAACCACAAAATTAATCATATAATACCATGAATATAAGTAGAATCATGATATTATATATAAAATGGAAGTACACAATACACCACATGCAATAAATAAGTGGCGAACAATGGAAATCTCACAGAATTAAAAGTGAGATAAGAAATACCTTACCTCGTGTCTGACTTGACTTGTTGTTCCTTGTTCTCCCAGAATAATAAACTTAAGTTAATTTATACTTGATTAAGAACCCCTTTTCAAGTTTATTATTCCTTTTATATCACTTATTACCATTTTATAAACATTATGTAATCATTTAAGTTAATAATGGTCGTTTTTTTGATATTTGGTACTTGAGTCAAAAATGAACACCATATAATTACAAGTTTTTCATGTGTTCAAGAGTAAATTATATCCAAATTTATATTAATGATTGATATATCATATATATAATATATATCCAGTATATATATGTATTTAAAACGGTACATAACATTTGGAGATAAGAAATGAAATGCATTGTTCATGGAGACAATAAGTCGTACATATGCATGAACGCTACATTCGTTTCTATTTCATATTTTAATTGAATGAAAACATAATGATAAATAGTTATATTTTAAGTCCAGTATAATATAATATATAATTTCATTAACTCAATCCTTTATACATCCCACGTATGGTATGAACGATTCATATCACTTTGAGGGGGCGGTAGTCCGCACTTCCTCAAATGAAATTATCGCGTTTACTCACAATGGAAACCATAAAGGTATGATATAAATTAAAAATAAAAAAGAATAAATAAAACATAAAAATAATATATATAATATATAAATACAATTCCATCATAATGGCCACTATAAGAGGTGGTAGGAGATAATTGAACAATCATCGTTTCGTGAGGCCTTAGTTTTCCATCCACAGAAATAATATATTATTTACCCATTAGATGGAGGTGTGTGTAAGTATAGTTAGAATAATTCTCATAAAAACATCCTAGTATATTTATGATACTAGTATTTTTATAAAATAAAGGAATTAAAAGAGTTTAGGGGTTGGAGATGTAAAATAAAATAAAAGAATTTAAGAGAAACAGTTACCTTTAATTCGGGTAACTCCCTTTGGTTTGAACCAAAAGAACTTTTTGAAGTGACTTATAGCTAAGGTAAGACTTCTAGGAGGTGGATAGGTATCTTTAGAGATTATTTGGGCAGGTTTTTAATGATCAAAGAGGCTTTAGAGGTGTGAGGAATGGGCTAAAAGTGAGGGCATTTTATAATGGGGGGAGGGGTTCTTAAGGAATGTGTGAAAATATTATTTTATTATATAATTATTTTCAGTTTCTAAAGGACAAAAACTCATTAAGATAAAAGATAATATGACTATTGGTCGAAATAAATTTATCCAATAATAATTGGAGAGGTTTTGGATGTTATTTTAATATTTATAATCTTATTTATTTAAATCATTTATTAATGAGGTAAATATTGCATCATTTGTGTGTCATAAATAATTTAATTTATTTGATGTCTAAAAATTATAAAAAAAATACCATGATGTTGGAAATATTTTTATATTTACAATTAATATTTATAGTCTAAAATAAAACTTATATAACCCCATGTAAAACTTAATTTACTAAAAGATATTTGTTTATGTCATTTTTGCCTTTACTTTAAGTTAATTAAAATAAAGTGTCATTATCCCTCCAAAGTGGCTCCATGGGGTACCAAAATCAACCAAACGATGACTATGGTCATTCATGACTCGTACAATAAGTTTATTCCAAGTTTTAAGGTAATTTTGTATTATTATAATATTCTTTTTACCTTAAATTACTCTATTTAGCTTTAATCGCGGTAAATAAAAGTCTAACGTAACTATTCACTAAAAATTATTTTCATCTTATTGAACCTCATTTTACTAACTAATAACAACCATGTATGTTGGATTTTCAAATTTTCATTCACAGAAGTGGTAAAATTTCATTTAAATGAAAAAATAAGTTTTTTAACTACTACTAAGGGGTTTCACAATTTATCAAAAATTGATGTTTTTCAAAAAAATACCAAAAATTCATCCCATGCTATATTTGATATTCCGAATTCAAAAATGATGTATATTTTAAAAAATTTATAACATATAAGTTTCATTGATTAATTAAAAATTAATTCTCATTGTCAAAACAAATAGCGTGTTTTTATGAAACAATATCTTTCAAAAGATTGACACTTGTTTATGTCCAATTTCAATGTGAAATTAATTACAATGACCACCATTTTATTAAATGGTAAAAATATAATCTAATTATACTTTAAAACAAATTAAAAAGATAATATAACCATAAAAATAAATTATATTAAATATAAAATATGAATTGAAATACATTATTTTTCATTATTCATTAAAAAATGAATTTTATCAGAAAAATACCAAAATTTTACCCAAGTGAAAATTTAATGTTCCGATTATAAAGAAGAATTTTATTTTATCAAATATAATACATAAAAGTGACCAAAACTATATTTAAGGAGGGTTCTCCATCAAAAGGTGGTAAATCAACCTATAAAGGAATATTACAAAATTTATGCTTAAAATTAGATTCATTCACATTTTAAGCATTTAACTTTTATTTCATAAATTTAAAAACATTTAAAAAACATGTATAATCATATGGTAGTTATTTCTATTCATTTTATCCAATACAACGGCTAGTCATTAACCACCATTTAAAATAATAATATTATATTATTAGTGTGCAACGTATGATTTCAAAGAAACCTGTTGTTGCGTATCGGGTATGCCATCAAATCATAGCATGCCCTTTAATGTAATATTAGTATTTAATTAATAAATATTAATAAATATAAAAAATTATTACTCGTTATTTACCTGGGATGTTACATATACCATGCATAAGTGTGGGATGACTGATGTTAAAATCCTTGAATGATTTACACCTCTGACGTCGTTACCTCATGATCAACATAGGATTCATTAGGTTCCATGCCTTAAGATTCCTCATATGAGATTCCCTCCTAAGAGAAAGATTCAAAGGTTCCCAATGAACCCAATTTCTAGTAATGCCAATACATTCATGACATTTCCATATACTAAATGAAAGTCTCTTACCTACCATAGAGAATCTGTGTAATTAACTGGCACTATATAGATACGACATCAGGAATTAATTTCACAAACACGACTCAAATATATAATGGAGACTCAGACTAGGGAATAAGATCCAAGGAAGAATTAATGGAAGGAGGAACCAACATCCCATCATCCAGTTTAGATCAAAGATCTAACTTCACCATACATGGTGGTAGAGTTTTCCCACCATTGGAAGGTGGGAATATGGGGAAAGTAATGTATGTTGTTGTAGAAATGTGTGCACCATCTACAAAATCTTAAGAAAAAGTTATAAAGAAAAATATTTCACATGATATGTCTAGAAGAATAACATTTGTGAAGAATTTATGGAATATTTTTAAGACATATTATTGATTAATTAGATTTTTATATAGTGGAAAATTTTCCTTTAGTTGAGAAATAAATGAGCTTCATTAGTTAATAATTTTTATACATTATTTAATGATCTAAACATAAATTGTCGGGTGAATGTATATAATTCAATATTTTTTATATGTTATTTAATTATAGGAAAATTAAATTATGGTTTCCATAGTTACAATTGGTTTTAGGAGAGATATGGAGAATATTTTATTTTGGACTAGATAGTACTCATGTTGAGGACTTGGTACATCCTTTAGAGGGCCACTTGAAAATGGATGACTTGGGAAACATTATTTTAACCAAGGAATAATAAAAATATAATTTTATTCTATGAGTGGTAAAATGGGTGTATTTTCAAGGGAAATTCTAAGGGGAAGAGTGGTTTGAAGTGAGTAGAAGTTTATTCCATTTATAGGTGAAATAGAGGGACATTTCTTGGAAACTAATGTTAGGGGAGAGGTAAAGAATGAATACCATAGTAATTAGAAGAGTTGTATGAGGAAATATTGGTGATACATGTGAGATTTAATTTCCTAAAAAAATCCTTCTATAAGAACTAAGTGTCAATAAAATTTATCAAAATTAGATCCACATTAAATCATCCATTTTTACCCTTATTAACTTTGATTTAATTTTTACCATGGTAATTTTTTTTACTAAAAATATAAGAAGACTCATCCAACCTAATTTAAATATGATGAATATTAATTTGGTATAAATTTAATCTAATTATAAATTTAAATATGATAAAATTATCTATTAAATTAAAACTTACGATTTAGAAAAAACTATTTTTTTAATGGAATTTTATACCTTAAGTGTTTTAATTATTATTGCCTATCAATTACCAATTAAATGAGTATTAATATATTTTATTATATATTAGATACATGAGTAATTGAGATAAAATTAATTTGTTTAAAAACAATTCTCAACATTTTTGAAAGCAATTATTTGAAAATAACCCTTCTATCATTTTCGTGGTAATTAACTTTAACCTCGATAACATATTTTTATGCCTAAAAATTAAATCACCCTTATTTTAAAATTTGAAAATAATGACTCCAAATATGAAAAAAAATATTATATTATTTTTCTATAAGTGATAAAAATTTATTTTATTATTAGCATGCAGAACATATAAAAAACAATTTTAGGAAAAATATATCTTTTAAGAATAAAAAGAATTTATTCTTATAACATTCCTAATAATAGCTTTTGTATTAATGTTAATTTATTTTATTGTACATATTATGATTAAATTACATTAAAATAATTCTTTAGTAGAGATTAATTAAAAAATACACAACACTATAAATGTAATAGTTCTTTGAAAATTATAACTTTTATTTTAAATATTCATCACCAAATACCATTAAAATTACTTATTTATTTTGAAAAAGTAAAACATTTATCAATAAATAAATATTAAAATATTTATTTTAATCAAATAAATAAATCATATCAAAATTTAATAATAATAATTTATCATGCATAAAAATATTTTTATAAATATATATTTTAATTAAATATTATGTTTTTACTTAGTTATTTTTTATTTTTTATTTATATAATATTAAATTTTTTACTAATAATTCACAAATTTAGTATACCTATTAGATACATGTATATCCAATGACTATATTTCAAATGACCATATTTCCCTTTATATCAGCTATGTTACCCACATTACCTTCAATAAATTCTCTTCATTATTACCACTTAAATCACCATTCTCATTCCCTTACATTAAATATTTCACAACATGAATTCTCCTTTGATGGTTTTCTTTATCATTATAGGTTTAGTTCTAATAATAGAGATTCTCAAGAGAAAAGATAATCTGGTTTCTAATGATAATATTCTTTCTTATTATTTGTCCCATTTTAATTTATGCACTTTTAACGGATATAATCATCCATGGAATGTAATATTCTATGGTATGTCGTATATGGTTTCATGTACCTTTCTTGTAATGATTCATCATGAATGAATAAATTTTGTTAATTTGATTCATATCTTATATGGGATATTTTCTACACAAGATAAAATATTTTAATAGAACAAAAAAATTATATTTGTGAATGATATACATAAAGTTTGAGGATATTAAATGATTCCTAAAACATTGGTTGTTACATTAATATCCAAAATATTTATATATTCATGAACTTCATTATCTAAATCATAATATATGTCATGTATTTATGAAATTATGTATATATTATATATAATATGGGGGCACTGTATAAGAAAGGATGACTATGATATATATCAGTTAAACTCTATTGGGTCCCCAATGTAATACACCTTATTTTTGCATAAGTTAAAAGTTGGTATTAAAACTTCTTGCCTTGGAGCTTCTCCATATTTAAATTTTGTATCCCCAATGCATTTTAAATTTATGTGTCACATACTATTAATTTTTTAAAAGTGAGTTTCTATCATTTATTTGGTCTCTATCCATTAAAAAATATTTTATTTAATGATTATTTATTTTTGATAACCTTATATAATGATTATAACATACCATAATACCCTCATCTATTTCATTTTATAAGTGTATTTTCCATTAAATTTTAAATATATTACTAGATACAAATATGATTAATGGATATTATCATATTCCACCATATTATTCCCTCAAATGAGGGCACCGAAACAATCTATATTTCCATTACTTTCATAAGGATAATTATTGGATACTTAGTCATGTGCATATAAGAGGTTACTTTAGAAATATTATGATATATTCTATTTTTACTTTCTTTTCACCAGGTGTCTGATTCGAAAAAATGAATAGTAGATCGTGTGTTTGTTTCTGCAAGGATCGTGATGGTGGGATTCATTTGGATATCTAAGACCTACTAATTCCTTTTTCTTCTCACTGTGATGTGAGGAGCCTTATTCATTATCTCATTAAATGTAGAAACATGAAAGGAATATCAGTAGAAGATCCTCCTGATGTGTTTGAAGAGAATCCAAATATTACGTCAGCATTGGCTCTTGTGAGAGTGAAAAAGATGTATGAAGAGATAAGATCAAATCTTATGGGGCCTTTCGAGGTGGCATGATAGTGAAATTATGTTTTTTCTCTTCGGACCAATGATGAGCATCGTGCACTCGTTTATCTCTTAACAATATGTGTGAGGTACTTTGGGAGTACACCGGCATGCCTAGTGGTACTTGTGCACATTTTAGTACCTGAGTATGGCTAGGAAAATGTCCAGGTGATGGGGCAGGGTCACACATCATGTGGGCCCTAATGCATCGTCTACCACTTTATGAATATTCTATCTCTCGTATCTAATTCTTTTGGACATGGATTTTGGCTTGTGAGAAGTCTATCCTAATTTTTTCTGCTTAGAATGTGATGGTTCCCTTTGTAGAGGATTTTGAGATGTGGTGTGATATTTTATGGATGTGGCGACTATCTGAGGAGACACCCAATGATGGAAGTGATCTTAGCATATCATCAGAGTATCTTGGACCTACCATCCATTAGGTATGGTCAGTGTAGTTCCTTGATGATTTCAGAGAGGTACCATCCAGTATGGATAGAATTGTAGTTCCTAAACTCCTTCAAAGAGGTACCATCTATTAGGGATGTCCAGTGTAGTTCCTCGATGCTATTCGAGAGGTACCATCCAGTAGGGATGGCCAGAACAGTTTCAAGTTGACCATCTAGTTGGCTTGGGCAGTGTAGTCTACGGTGATTATGGGATGACCCTCTAGTTGGGCTGTGTAGTGTATTCCCCTAAGACCTTCTGCGATGACCCTCCATGTGGACTCGTTAGTGTAGACCTTGAAAACCTTTTGGGATGACCCACCAGATGGGATGGGTTGTATAGTCCCCGACATCCTTCTAGGATGACCCTCTAGATAGGATGGGTAGTGTAGTCCCTGAAGACCTTCCATGGAATACCCTCGACTATGCGACATAGTGGAGAGGCATGGTTTGACTTACCCTTGTACTCATGAAAAAGAGGGGATCTTTCCTCACTGATATGTTCCCTTGTGACATGACTTAAAACTGTGCGGGAAAGTCTGTGCCACCCAAATTGGATAGTATCAAGGTGTGGTGATTTGAGCCCCTTTAACTTCTGTCTCCTGGGAATACACATGAGGTGTTGGGAATTGCAGATGGATTTACTTGGAACTATTGGCTACTCACTTTCTTGGTCTAAGTAGTGAGATGGAGAACCCCTTACTCTCTCTTTTGGGTTTCTTTGACTCAGTATATAAATATATATATATATATATATATATATATATATATATATATATCCTGTTATAGCACCCACTCCTTGGGTCTTGGATACTCTCCTTCTAGGAGAGGAAAAGATGTACGGGGTATGCCACATGCTTTCCATTTCTATCTTCTCTTTTTTAGAAGAGTCTATTCTTCGACTATAGGTAGTGAAGACTCTATGAGGGGTTCATCTCCTCAACGTTTTGAGATCCTTGTGTTTGTATGAGTCTATTTTCACTATCTTGTTGGGTTTAGTTGTACTCATTCCATTCACTTTTATCGTACCTTGTTCTATCTACTGCTTTCCTATTCAGTGTATCTCTTACTTCTCCCCCTTCATCTTTTTTGGGAATTCTACCGGGTATGTATATATGCACCCCTAAACGGGATTTGTCTGCACGTGTTGTGCCTTATATAGATGATGGATAGGTTGATTTGACTTCATAGGATCTTAGGGATACAGGTTCTTAGACCGCATACGGTGGTCGTATCATGGGATTCGGGAGTGGGGATCTCTCATTTATTTTACTTTTACAGTTACTGCTAGGTTGTGGAACTTTTCTAGTTGGGTATGTATTTTTCACTTTTTGCCTTTTAGTTTACTTTACTATACTAGTATTGTTTAGCAGTTCATGCATTCTTGGTTTTTTTATAGAAGTGTTTCATCTTTTGTTATCTTCCTCTACACATTTTCATTGAGTTGGTTGTGTGCGTGTGTACAGGTTTATAGGAAATGGACTCCCCGATTTTGTTGTGCCTTTGGTACTTTTCGCCAACCCCTGGCCTATGGAGGCAGGCATGGGGTAGTTGTGTCTTAAGCCCCTGCTTGGGTTGGGTCATGACAACATAATTCAGAAGTTCAAGAACCAGATTAATTGGGAATAAAATTATATTGTTAGCCTTTTCGGAACAATATAGTTTCATGTCATCAATAATTCTCATCAAATTCCATTAGACATGAGCTTCCCTAACCACCTTAATATAGGATTTCTAACTCAGCACATATGGATTTGAATTTCATTTCCCAAGTGTGTGTGCCAAGTTAAAATAAAACACCTAGAGGTACTTCATCCATATTTGTCACCTTAAATTCATGTATCACTGAGAGAATACTTATTTTAAACTCTTATGATCAGTGAATACTGTGAAATTTTCTCCAAATAGGTAGTGATGATTGGTCTTTAATTAATGGACATTCATAGTTAATTTTAGGTCTTGTGTTAGGTAATTTTTCTCATTCATTATCAACTATCTTGAACCTTAGACCATAACAAGATCTCCCTTCATGAGAGTACAACCCATACCAGATCTAGACACATCATAAAATAACACATATCCCTGATCTAGTTTTGTAAATATTATGATGGTTGTTGAGGTGAAATGAGATTTAAGCTCTAGAAATAATTTTTGAAATTAATCACCCCATGTGAATGGAACACCCTTTTTCATTAGAGTTGTCATAGGAGAAGAAAACCTCGGTAAATCTCAAACAAAGTGACAATAATATCCTTATAATCACAGAAAGATGTATATCCCAAAGGTATTCTTTAGTGGATACCAAAATATGACTACTTCCATCACCATAGGGTCAACTCATACTCCCTCCTCATAAATGGTGTTCCCAAAAAAATGGAATTCTTGTATCTAAAAGTCACACTTATAAAACATATCATATAATTATTGGTCATGCAATGTGCTCAATAAAATTTCCAAGTTCCCCTCATGGTCATTCCTTCTTCGAGAAAATACCAAAATATCATTAAAAAATACCTCCAAAAAATGATCGAGGTAATTGTGAAAGACATAGTTCATAAATTCCATTAATACTATGGGTGTATTAATCAGACCAATGGGAATGAAGAAATATTCATAATGGTCATATCAGCCCTAGAATGTTGTCGTCAAAATATCCTCTTTTCTAACTCTGAGTAGATGAAATATTGATTAGAGATCAATCTTATAGAACCACTTGGATACCCTTAATTGGTCAAATTAATCATTGATTCGGTGAATTTTTTTCCCATTTTTAATAATAATTTAATTAATTTTATGATAATTAAACTATAATTAGTGAGGACTATATTTCTTCTTTACGAATAAAACTAGTGTAGCCCAAGGTGATGCAGTAGTTTTGATGAAGCCTTTTCTCTCTAACTCTTCCAGCTAGAAATTTAATTCATACAACTCTTTTAGGATCCATGATGGGAGAAGAAAATTCTTGTTTCTAATTGTAGATTGATATAAAATTTTATTTCCCAATCGGTTGGTAACCAAGATAAATATTTTATAAAGACATATGGGTATTGGCCCACTATGGTAGGAAATGTTCTATTTTTAGTTTCATCGACATTGCCCAGGTTCATTGCTTCCAATTGAACAGATATAGTTTTTTCCACTAAGACTAAAGGTACTACTCTACCTTTATTTATATCATAATCCATATTGAATACATAAAGTGTTTCATCTAAGGATTTAAATGACACTTGTTTAGAATTATAGTCTATCTAGGATTTAAATTCAACCTGCCAGTCTATTCCAAATGTTATATCAAAAATTTTCATCTCTATGACTATAAAATCCCATATAAATTTCACCATGTCAATGGTAATGGAACATGGTGGGAACTTGAATCCTATACACTCCCATTTTCTTATGGGTGTCTTCATACTCATGGTGTGAGGCATCATTTCCACATGTAATCCCAATTGTTTATCCATACAAGAATGAAGAAAATATTGTGATGTACCAATATCAAATAAGACATGTGTAAGTTTTAGGTTCAGAAGAATGGTACCTCACACTGTAGAGGTATTTGGTTTCTCAATCAAGATATCTTGTTCTACATCATATAACTATTGATCAGCTACCACGAGATAACCATTTATTCCTTATTGTGATGATGACTAAACAACCAAAGTGTTCTTGAAGATATCATAGTTCACGTAGGTCTATGGATGAGAACTAGTTTGAAGGGATTGTTCTAGCCTAGAATATGAAGATTTAGGGTAGGTTGTGACAATTCCACCTGCTTATTTTAGAAGTTTATGAAAATACTTATTGATATTCTCTTTCTTAACATGGTGGTGGAAATTATTCAATGGTGAGATCCTTCCCTTCTTCCTTTGTGTAACCATCACATACTAGAAATAGTATGGTTCATTAATACAATAGGTTGGATAAGAGATTGATTTGGTGGATTGATTTTTCATTTTCTTTATACATTGGGAGTAACCCTACCTCTTTCATTTATACCTTGATTTGAAATTCCCACTAGCAAACATTTGGACAAAGGTGTCCCCACTAGTTGAATTTTTTCCAAGTCTCTCTCACCAACCAGTGACTTATTCACCATATATGTGTAGTCAATTATACATAACATTACCACCTTTCAGTGAATCTTAGTTTGGATACCAACCTCAATTATTTTTTACTTTTAATATCTCTCAAGAAGCTACCTCTAGTGAAAAGAAAAAACAATGAGTGAATTTAGAAGCATATTTAGTCACTGAAAAATTTCCTTATTCTAGTTGAAATAAATATATATTCTTTATTATTTTGAGGTTTTATTGGAATAAATTATTATTTAATAGTTACATAAATACTATATGAGTAAGTTGTCGATATAACTTAGCTTTAATGGACAAGTTCCACTATTATAGCGTTAGGTCCTCAAGTATATAGATTTCTATATTGACCTTCATTTCATCTATAGTCTTCAATAATTCAAAAATTATAGTCATCATACTTATCCATACCTCTTCTTTCTCATGTCCAGAGCCCCCACAAAACATCAGTGTGTTATTTTTTAGAAAATATTTTAAGTGATTCACAAGATGAGGTTCCTCAGTCCTAGGACCCTTATCAAAATCCTGAAAGTCTTTCACAATATTATAAGCCAAATTCCAGTCCACCTATGGTTTGGGTGAACCCATGTTCCATGCTTCTCCCTTTCACTAGTTTCTTATTCTCCTTATTGGTTCCATTTTTATTCTACAAATGATTTTAGAAGTCAATAATATAGTACTTTTATTATTCATCATTTCATGGTTATATTTTATATATCATCACAACTATCAAAATATCACAATATCCAAATCAAATAACCATGTGACAATACAGTATTGGTTGGAAGTCTTTTTACTAATAAATGATATCTAGAAATCCTAGTTTAAACCCATGATGATGAGTTGAAGACACACCTAGAAGTGTTTAACAACACTTTTTGTACCCTAACTACCCTGGTAACTTGAATTTATGCATAAAAAGGTTAGATATATCTTTTTATTCTACAAATTTTAACTCTCGAAATATCCTATATTATTTCTACCATCCAAACCTAAAGGATTGACCAAAATGATACCATTTGTAACATCCCCTCATAACTCATTGTCTTGGATCAATTTATATGTGTTAATAACCTTAGGTGACATTCCCCAAACACCCAAGGCTAGAAAAAAATTCCAAGGGTTTAAACACAAAGTTACAATGAGTAATGGTTCACCATATTTAACACATGCACAACTATCATAATATAAAACATGAATTTAAAAAAACTAAATATATATATATAAATGATTCATGCAAAAAAATCCAACAGTAATAAAAATGAAAAAAACAATAATAATCAATGAATTAAAGACCAAAATCAAAGTAACTATGGGACATTATAAAATAGAAACTAAAAGTCTAATGCAATAAAAAAAATTGGAGTCAAGGTGAAACCACTCCATACCAAGTAATGAACCGCTCAAAACTCTATCTCTACCAACTATGATTGTGACTATCAATATTCTCCAATAGTGAAGTATAAAACTAATCCAGCTACTATATCATAGGAAAAACATCTACATATTCACCAAGGTTCACAATAAGTGTTAAGTATAGAAACTTGGTAGGTAACTCCTAAATAATTTTCCTATATTACACTAATAAAAAATATATTATATTATTAGAATATAAAACAAACAATAAGAATATCAAAAGTATATAAAATAGTTTTCAAAATATTTACTAAAGTATATGAATAGTTTTTCCAAAATAAATATAACCAAATATTTTTTTTCATTTTCAAGAAGAAAAATAAATTTATTAATTTCCAATTTGGAATAAACCTCTATGTTCTCATACACACATACACCCATGCTTGTTGAATGAAATACCTATGATCATGACCAGTGATACATCCTCCACTATGTTGTTTCTTAGTGGAAATCCTTCATATTCCTTTACAATCAGAGCTAAGCACCATGTTTATTTAAAACGGGCCTCATACAATTAAATTCATGAACACACACCAACCATGTACCTTTCCATTTATAAACCATAACCATTTATTCCATGAACATGCATCAAAACCATATTTCCTTTAAAAAAACTCTTATTATCGAATTATCAAACACGTTGTGGGAGATATCCACAACCCAATTTCAAAAGAAAATTATTAAGAGAAAAATCTAGTAGAGTTTTTTTAGTGTAAGATAATTTAAAAGTAGAATGTATTTATTTAATAAATACAATATCCTTCACATTAAAATAAATGTGTAAAGAGGGAAACCCCACTGACCTCCAGTTCATTTGGTATAATGGATCTTGCAAGATTCCATAGATCAGATATTTTCCTTCTGTTATTATATATAAACAAAATAAAAAACGATCAAACATCATCCAATACAATAGATATAGGTATAAAAACCTCAATATATTGTTTTTTATATAAATTTAGGAGATCTAAGATAATAAGGAAGAACTGGGTCCTAACCTTTGATTTCCATGATTGAATTCTAAAAGATTCAATGGAATCGAAGTTTAAACATCATAGATCACCAAAAATCAACTTAAGGGGACCCTTGAAATAGATATACTAGGTTAGAAGTTCAAAAATGATACTTTTCAAGTGTTTTTATAGTTAAAAAATTTATTTACATGTAACTAAAATCTTATCGCATGGTTATGTCGCGCATTTTGACTAATAGTGCACTAACCGTGTGAATATTCTATATCTTGAAATTTTCCAAATTCCATGGTTAGCCGGATGGTTTTTTCAAACTATGTTCCTAATATTCACCTAACTAGTAACCCAAACTTCTCACATGGTTTTCTAGAGTCTTGGGCATAGTTTTTACTAACCATGCTCAAATTTTGTGCTTCCAAAAGGCATTTAAAACCTTTTTAAAACTTCAAGGATCTTCCCAAGGCTTAACCCGAACATTCCCTACCCTCAATAAAGCATAAAATTATATAAATACCTAAAATTGAGTGTGTTACAGCACATTTTTATCAGATATTAAATATACAAATATGGATATAGATATATACATGAAACTATAAAATTGTGTCTTTTGTTCAGAATACCATAGGTTTTAGGGTTGGATCATTGAAGGAAAAATTTATCAACTCTCATGGTTACTGTAAGATGGTAAAAATTAAAGGAGAAAAGGGAGGAGAATAGGCTTCAAGTTAATTACATTTAGGATATCCTTCCATAGAACTAGTAGAAATAACATTGAGAAATGGTGTCTTTCTCACTTCAAAAAAGGTAGAACTATGAAAAGTGTGACAATTATCAATGTTTAATTTTAGAATTTATCAATGAATAATTTTTTATCTCTAAAAAATAATGAAAAATTACTAACATGTTTAAAAAATACGGGTCTTGAGAGATCAGTTGGGATCAGACATGTGATTCTTGACATAGGGTGCAACACATCTACCACTCAGCCTAGAAAGCTCATCCAATTATAAACTAGACTATTATATATATATACATAAACATATAGAGACACATATTAAATGTATAGATAAATTCACATTTTCATATGTATATATATATATATATGGATTTGAGTGTGTGTGAGTGTGTGAGTGTGTGTTTATATATTTATAACAATATATATGTATATATAAGCATTTATTATCCACATTCACACTAATATATAATTTATATACATTATTTATATATATATATATTATATTTAAAATCAAAAATTAAAATTAAAATTCAGCATATATATATATATATAACAATATTTATCTATAATATATATAAATTATTTTGTACATTAACAATTTTTATCCAAATTCTTATTTTTCTAAATATTAATTACATTTTAATTTTTAAATTATAAATATTGTATTAATATACATTGTATTTATATTTTTTTAAATTAATAAAATTACATATTTATTTATTTTTTCAATTTTAATTTACATTTTAATGCATATATATATATATATATATATTAATAATTCAAATTATATTTGAAAATTTATCCACTCACACACACAAACATTTATATACACAATATATATTACCATTTAAATTCTAGAAATATAATTTTTTATAAATTTATATTATATATACCTATTTTTATATGTGTGTACATTCATATCTATGTGTATTCAATTAATTATTTAATACAGACACACACACATATATATATTAGTTATTACATACACATATTAAAGTAAAAAAATTTGATCAAATGGCATACACGCATATGTTTATATATATATATATATATATAAATATTGTAAAACCAACTTATACGCAATGTTAACCCCTTATAATTCATACACACATATGTTGAATTGTGTATGAAGAACCATTAATGAATGTAGATAATCAAGATTTGGGCTCAAGGAGCCCAGTACAAACTGTAAACAAATGGTGTTAAATAATGACACCAAATAATTACCAAGAGGGATGAAACCAAATAATTGGGACCTTAAATATTGAGTGAAAATTATTACTATAGACCAAAATTAATTTATTTTTTTACCTCTATAAATTAGATTATTATTCTTTTAATTATGTTAACTATTTTTGATGTAATAGGGATATCATTTGTGTTTGTTTTATTTTACCTCTCACTATTTTATTCAAACCTCCCCCCCCCATAATAAATATATATATATATATATTAAATCCAAAAAAAATATTTGTTATCATAACCAAGGTTGAATTCCCAAATACCTATGGTACAAAGAGATGGTGATTAATACGCAAAAATCAATGAAGTTGGTTGTAATGTCATTGCATTACCTGATACTAACATCAAAAAATTGTCACATTTGGTTGATAATGATAGAAGGAAACATGAAGGCCCAGAGATCTAGGGTTTGAGACCCTTTGGTGTCACTTTCTTATTAGTGATCTTATGGTCATTTTTCCTCTTCAGTTCTAAATATTTCGGGTTGTGAATTTTGAGATTTTGGGAGTTTTATAGGGGTTCAAGGTTAAGGAGCATAGTTTAGAAACCATGTAGTAGAATCCAAGAGACCTAGTAAAATGGTGAAAATATGAGGGTGCATGGTCTGGACATGGTTAGGGAAACCTTGTGAGATAACAGTGTAGACTTAGGGGATTTTGAGGTAATGGAAGATGCACGGTCTATGAATGGTTTGGAAAACTTTGTGAGACAACTGTAAGACCTTACAAGTTTGGTGTATTTTTTCATTTCCTCTTATTTCTAATTGTGGATTCCATAAAAATACACCATAATTCAAACCCGATTACCTAAAATCCTACCAAGGTCTTATTTCTCCTTTTTTGAGATTCTCCAAGTGGATTCAAGGTGGTTACTTGGTGATTATTCACACAGCTCAATAGGCATTATCTCCTATTTTCCCTTTATCTTGGTTTATATATTTTTATCCAACCCTTATAACCATAGTTTTCATGCATGGATGATTTTATTGTTTAGGTTTGGTTGTAATTGGGTATTTTGGTTTCAAATGGTTGTGATCTATAGTAGGAGTTCCATTCTGATGGATTTTATTGAAGGCAACAAGGTTCCACCACTTGAGGTAGGTGTTTATGTTTCATTTTATTTTTTTGAGAGTTCCATCAATTATTGTGTTTTTAAAATTCATGTTTAACCTAGATGATTATGGTGTGGAATATCTTGGTTTGAATTCTTAACACTTTCCTTGATTTTTTTGGGTTTTCATGTGGAAAATGGTTGTATTTTCTTATTTGAAAGGACTATTTGGTGTAAATGGGTTTTACATGCATTATATATGTTTGATAAAATTAAAAAGATGGTTTTACACAATAAAATAACTTATTAATTGGGTTTTAATCCAAATGGGATGTTCAATGTGGGCCCCCTTTGGGTTTAAGGGGTTTGAATGATTAAATAAAAGGGGTAGTGTTTTTTATTAAATGAAATGGGGTTTCTATTGAGTTATTTGGTCATGATCGGTGTTGATTATAATTCTGTGGGAATTATTCTTGGATTCAAAGTTGTTTTAAAAAATGATTTACCCAAATTATATGTATTATATTGGAATATTGAATGCCCAGTTGGAACCTTATAAAATTATGTTGGTTAAGGGTTTCTTGTTCACTTATTGAGACCCTTTTTTTTGATAATTTTATGTGTATCCATGAGATTTTTTTTGATATGTGATTCATGTTGTTATAATTTATTGGGTATATTTATAAGTTTAGTAAATTAGATATATTAATAATTTTATTTTTTATATTAGCCCTTGGGTATTGTAATTATCATATGATGTTAATGTTTTTTAGTAGACCATTTCCTTTGGTTGTTACATGGGGGATCCAAGGTTACTAAGTGGGAAATATAGTTACATGTATATGATATTTGAGATTACATGCTAATGATTCTCCCCTAGTTTTACATAATACCTATCTAGTGGGGTGTCACTAATGAAACTAGGTGAGAATGATTCGGTTGATGGATGTGGACCATTAACCTTCCGTCAGTAGTTCTACTTTGTGCATCTCATACTTTACCATTAGTCCATGTGGAGTCTCCCCAGGATATTTATCATATGTTATGACTTTTTATACATATTGGAATGTGTGTTGATTTTATTGGATATATTTACATGATGTGTTTGACTTTTTGTGGTTTTATTCTTAATGTTGACTAGTTTTGTTCCATCCAACTATTAGCATTTGTTGTATCCTTGTATGGTTGTGTTTAATTATTATGGCCCTTGTCCCCTCTCTTTCCTTTGATTTGGGTGTGTAAAAACTTTTAATGGAAAATGGATGAAATGGTTTTCAAAATGTTTTCATTAGTTGGTGATTTGAAATATTTTAAACCTTGTGTGGGGATATTTTTCTAAGGTGTGATGTTTTAAAGATAATTTTTTTTATTTAAAATTGTAATTTTTGAAAAGAACAATCTTTTTAAAATGGATTAATAAATAGAAAATTATGAGGAAGTTCATGCTTCATGTTTTTATTATTCTCATGTTTTCAAAGGTTCCATTCTATGTTTTCTTCAAACTTGAATAATTGGTTTCTTTTATAAAATAAATTAAATGGGATCATTATTGTATCATATTGGTTTTGTCTCACACCCTACATAATCATGATAGTGGGTATGTAGTCTCTATTACTTTTTCAGGTTAATTCAGGATTTGGATTTTCGGTTCGATCTGGTTCCTTCTTCCTTGGGAAGTGGGTGGTTGTCAGAATCATGGAGGTGACTTGAGAGTCACATGGAGAGGGTGATCAATCCATCATTTTCATAAAACTAGTTGGATCGAGTTTTGTTTTGGATGATATTTTTCCTTTGTTTTATTTTATTTTTTTTTCTTCTATTTTATTTTTGTAATCTTGTAATGGATGTTGGTTTAAATGATATGGATCATGGCATATATCTTTATCTTTTTATTGTTATGTAATGTTTGGATGTCTATGTTTGGATTCTTAATGGTGAAAAAGTCCCAAATGGTTATGTTTGATACCCTTGATTCTTATCATCAGCTTTATGGGATCGGGCAATCTCCTCAGGCATGTGGTGGGCTGATTTAGGTGTCAGTTCG
The DNA here is from genome assembly GCA_963277665.1 of Viscum album. Taxonomy (NCBI): domain Eukaryota; kingdom Viridiplantae; phylum Streptophyta; class Magnoliopsida; order Santalales; family Viscaceae; genus Viscum; species Viscum album. The sequence continues at coordinate 2,066,842,078 of OY728121.1, forward strand.
TGTAGTGACCCATTCTAGTTCATTTCAAAATGGCATTAGATCTAGGTTCTTGATAGGGGATGGGTTATTGAGACTCACCTTCTAATTATTTGGGGTGTATCAATGATAGAAAGGATATAAGACCATCGGTACTCAAGTGGTGGGTCCAGGGAAGTTCTTGGACCTATTTTCTTTATGTCAGATCCTGTGTTTTCATTGGTATTCAGGAGTCTTATTTTAATTTTTAAATTTTTGGTGGATTTTTATTAAGATATTTTGGTTCAGAGTGCTGATACTTAGAGTTGTAAGGATATTTAGGGAGACATCATAATAGATTCCTTGTTTAAAAGTGGAAATTAGAAGGGTTTCAAAGGGTGAACGGTTAAGGAGAATGGTCTTTAAAACCATGTGCAGGCTATGAGGACCATTATAAATAACTTCTAGTGGAACTCACATGGTTGGCATGTGGTTTGAAAAAACATGTGGCAAAAATGTGTACAATGAATATGGTTGGGTTTTTTGGTTTTTTTCTATCCATTGTTGGTTCAAGCCTCTCATATATTACATAGATCATGTACATGAATTTTTATGTGAATTTTTTTGGTTCTTGAGATTTGTTAAAAAGTAATATTTTATGCTTGGGTTTAAAGTTATTTTTTAAAACCTTATTTTAGTTACCCGGGTTTCTTAGGTAGAAATATTTTTGTACTTTAGAAAAATTTTAGGGGTTCTGTTGGTTTTTAAAGAAATAATATCATGGTTTCTTAGGTGATGTAATTATTTAAATGTATTGGGTGATTTTATGTTTTCTTATGAAAAGTTTTTAATTATGTTATAAGTGATTCGAGAAAATGAAAGGGGATTTGAGGTTGTGATAGTTTCAAAATTCTTTGGTTGTGTGGTATTAAATGTTTCCAAATATCTTGGTAAAAAATTTTGAAAAGGGGTTTTTGTGACCTTGATTTTTTGAATTAAGTTTTTTGTTCCCTTGTGTGTAATTATGTGGTGGTTTTGTAATTTATTTAGATTTTATTATTATGTTTATTCTCATTGAGTTGAATTTTAAAGTGGTTTGATTGAGTTTTTTGTTTTTTGATGTCTTAGAATGAATACCTAGGAAAGAACTATAAATTCAAGAATAGAATGCCTCAGGTAGTTTTGTGAGTGACTCAGGAGTTAACATTCCAATATCTGACTCTACCTTGACTCATGATGGAGTGGTAGATCCATGTTCCTTCTTGCTCATGGATCATGAACTACACTTTATAAAATAATATCTCCCAGTATTCTATGGTGATCGAGCATCCCATGAGGTGATTGAGTTTCTAGCCAAGGTTAAAGATATTTTTGACTTTATGTATACTCATAAATACTCTAGGGTGAGGTGCATCATTCCTTTATTGGAATGTTTGTAAATAGAGTGGTGGCGGCTCTTCATTCATGCCCAACTGTTTGAGGATCTATCTTGGAGATATTTCAAGGCTACCTTCATTCAGTGTTTTTATCCTAAGGAAGTGATATTTATGAAGGTGATGATGTTTTTTGCTATCCTATAGGGTGATCAGTCAGTGAAAGACTATGTTTAACATTTTTTTGTCTTGGTGCCTTTCTCTCTAGTGTTAACTACTGAAGATATAAATGAGGTGTTGTTCTTTATTAGGTTCCTTCATCCATATTTTCTTTCATCAGTGATTTGTTTATCCTAGAAACCTATATGGAAGAAGTTTATAAGGAAATCATCTTTGAAGTAATCTTATTAGGAAAACCTAAGAAGGAAGATGATTCATATTTATCTATAGTTGGTAAAGGTGATCTGGCTAATGAGAAGAGGGTGTAGTGAATTTCTTTTTATATAAATATATCTTTACAACCTACCATTCCTAATTATATAAATTTAAAACCAGTTGTGTGTTTTCAGTTTGGGAAGTCTGGTAACATTCGATCTTTTTGTCTTACATCTCTAAATACTGGTTGTCTTTGTGATTTTTTAGGTCACATTCAGATGTTTTGTGAGATGTTTGGGTATAAGAATAACGATTCTTAAACCTATCTCATTTTTTTCAATTTTCGATTTTTTTCATCTATTGTAGAGTTGGAAGTTGGGCTTTATTTTTGGATCATCCTATTCTGCATTTTGGATTTTTGGGTCTGGTACTTTCCCCATCTCTTTTGTACCTAGTTCATTATGTACAGTGGATGAAATGGATTTTGACCCTATTTTCATATCCTTTGATATGTTCATTCCTCTTAAATTATTGATTCTTATTTTATTATATAAATGGTGTGGACCATGTGTTGAGGTTGTCTAGATAGATGACATTGGTATTACTTGGGAGTGGTCTCGGGTAATAGGGAGGATTTGTTGGTCTCGGGATAGGATATCAGAGCTACCTAGAAAGAATTTTATTCATGATCACCATGAGTGGATGTTCCATGAGTTATCCTCAAGTTACCTCTACATATTTTTGTTACCTGGGTTTTGACCCATGCCTTTCCAAGTTGAGTCATGTCCATTTTGAGTTGTACCTCTTGTTTCTTATATCTCCACTTCTTGGTGATCGAACCAAGTTACCTATTAGTTATTCTTGAGGGTGTGATCTCTTGTGGTGTCTTGATCTAGATATCATGGTTAGAGTAATCACGTATCTCTGGTGATGATATTTCCTTTTGGGTGTGTCCATATAATGTTTCACCATTTTAAAGAAAATTATAAATGGTGGGGAGACTTATTCCTCGGTCTCCGTGTGTTTTCCCATTCTAGTGGAGTGAACTTTTGGGATGACATTGGTTAAGATGTATTTTCATTTGTATCAGGTAACATTAGATGTTTTGGAGGTATTATTTATGTTTTTTCTCATGATCTGGTTTGGAATTTGGGTGGATCTTAGGGGTAGTGGTGGACATCATGATACTCCCATCTCCAAATAAGATCATAGGATTGGATATCCTCACATATTATTTTATTGTATATTAACTTCCTTTCGTTGAGGAGTCTACTTATTAGGGTTAGTATTGCATTTTTGGTTGGTGAAATCCAAATCTTTTAGTTTTGGTTTTCTTGTGGTATGGTGTGTTCATTCCTTGTGTCCTCTTTCCAAGGTTTGGGAAGTTTATTGGTAGTTGATTCACCATTAGAGGGGTGATAATATTATAATTACCACTTATCCTAGGTTTTTTAGGACTTTCTGGGGGAATAAAGTGGCATGGTTGTGAGTTTTTGACACCCTAAGGTGTCACTTTTTTTATAGTGATCTTGTGGACATTTTCCCTCTTGGGTTATGGGTTTTTTTGGGTTTTGAATTTTGAGTTATTGGGAGTTTTCTAGGGGTGTATGGTTAAGGAGAATGATTTGGAAACCAAGTAGTATAAAATGTGTGGTCCTATGTAGTTGTGGAAAGAGGGGAATGAATAATCTATACATAGTTGAGAAACCGTGTGAGATAACCATGCAGCCTATGGGTATTTTGAGGCAATGACAGACACACAATCTATGGACTGTTTTGGAAATCGTGTGAGACAACCATGTGGTCTGCCTAGCTTGGGGTATTTTTATCATTTCCCCTTAATTTTAATAGTTTCTTCCATGAAATCCTTACTCATTCAAACACCTTGACCCAAACTCCTCCCATTGGATTATTCCCCCTTCTTCAAGCTTCTTTAATTGTATTAAAGGTATTTTCTTAGTGATTCTTCACCTCGTTCAAGAGGTATGATCTCCTCTTATCCCTTTATCTTGGTTTATCTCTTTTTCTCTAAACCCCATAACACTAGTGGTCATGCTTTTCTGGTTTTCTTATTTAGGGTTGGTTAAAATTGAGGCTTTTTATTTGATATGCTTGTGATCCATAGTGGGAGTTCCTTTTTAGTAGATTTCATTTATGGTAATAAGGTTTCACCACTTGAGGTAGGTGTTTCCATTTCATTTTCTTTTATTAGAGATTTTCATTGATTCATAGATTTTCTAAATTCATGTTTAACCTAGATAATTGTGGTTTAGATTATCTTGGTTTGATTTTTAAAATATTTCCTTGATTTTTTTTGTTTTTATGTGTAAAATGGTTAGAATTTCATATTTGAAAGGATTATTTAGTGTAAATAGGTTTTACATGTATTCTAAAAGTTTGATAAAATTCTAAATATGGTTTTCCATAATAAAATCACTTATTCATTGGGTTTTAATCCAAATGTAATTTTCAAAGTGGGTCCCCTTTGGGTTTTAAGGGGATTACATGATTTAAAAAGGAGTTGGTGTGTCTTGTTAAATGAAATAGGGTTTCTATTGAGTTATTTGGTCATGATTAGTATTTATTATGGTTTCAAGAGAATATTTTTTGGATTACATATTATTTTAAAAAGGGATTTACCAAAAGTATATGTATTATATGGGAACATTGAAGGATCAGTTAGCACCTTGTAAAATTTTGTTGGTTAATTGTGGCTTATTCTCTTGTTGATCCCCCGTATTTTTTTATGATGTTATGTGTATCCATGATATGGATATTTGGTAAATAATTCATGGTGCTCTAATGTATTGGGGATATTTATTAGGGTTGTAAACAGTGAAAAAAGTACTTGATTTTGATTCTAGTCCTTGGGGCTTGTTGTTGTCATGTGATGACATTGTTAGTGGTCCATATCCAATAGTTATTACATGGGGGATCTAAGTCTATTAAGTGGGAATTCAGGGGGTGTTTCTATGATAGTTGAGATTATGTGCTGAAGATTCACCCCTACTGTTAGGTAATACTTGACTAGTTGGGTGTCACCAATTATACTAGGTGAGATTGATTTGTTTAGAGGATGTGGACTATTAACTTACCGACATTAAGTCTACGTTGTTCATATCTTACTTTACCATCAGTACCTATGGAGTCACCTCATGATATGTATCATATGGTATACCTTTTATATACATATTGAAATGTGTTTTCATTTTATTGGATGTAATAAATTAATGTGTTGAAGTTTTATTGGTTATATTCTTGATGGTGACTAGGTTTGTTCTATTTATTTATTAGTATTACTTGTAGACTTTTATGGTTTTGTTTTATTTTGTTGACCTTTTTAACTTTATTACATTTGATTTGGGTGTGTAAAATATTTTAAGGGAAATGGGGGAAATGGTTTTCAAAGGGTTTCCATAGTAGGAGCTTTAAAATATTTGAAACCATGTGTGGGTTTATTTTAAAAAGGTGTTATTTTTTAAAGATAAAGGTTTGGTTTCCTTTGAAATTGGTATTCTTTTATAAAATTTATTTTGGAAAAGCACCATCATTGTGAAATTTATTTAAAAATATAACATTTTGAGTAATTACATGCTTCGTGTTTTTCTTATTCTCAAGTTTTATAAAGGGAATAAAAATATATATTCTCTGTCGTACTCTCTTAAAACGAGCATAATTGGTTACTTTTATAAAATAAATGTAATGGACTCATGGGGTTATCCTACTAGATTCAGATCATAGCATATATACTCATGATATTGGTTATTTAGTATTAAAGTCTTGTGTAGGATCATTCAGTATTTATATTTTTGGTTAGATATGGTGCCTTTATTCTTAGGAAGTTGGTGGTTGTTGGGATCATGGTGGTGGCTTGAGAGTCACATGGAGATGGTGATCGATCCTTTAGTTTTAGGAAACATTTTGGATCAAGTTTGGTTTCAAATTATTTTGGTCTTTCACTTTATTTTATTTAATATTATGTTTTAGTTTGGTAATATTATAATGGATATTGGTTTATATGTGATGTCTCTTGGAAAATATCTTTTTATTTTTAATATTATACTATATTCATAATTTTATGTTTGGATTCTTGAGGGTGAAACAATCAAAATAGTTATTTTTGATACCCTTGACGCTTGTCGTTGGCCCGAGGGGATTAGGGACACTCCTCATATATGTGGTGGGTCGGTTTGGTCACCAGTTTAGGTGGAAACCTAGGTTGGTTTGTTACTCTGGGAATCCATCAAGCCAGTTATCAAAGTAGTGGTGGAACTAAGGAAAAGAAAACATAGGCATAAATTTTCCAAGTTATACTTGATGATATGATCCTATAAATCACTAGAAAAAATATAGTGAAGGAAGTGTTGGATTTTCCTAAAATACAGTATCATGGCATAGATCTAGTGAATAAGGAAAGAGATGTAACACCCTGATATTTTGTGATTTTTTTTTTGAACTGATTTAATATTTTTGATATTTTTCATTTCACGTAACACTGAATATAGTTATATATATAATCACTTATTTTATCTTGCATTATATTCAAGATGAATTTAATCTTTTACTACATGAAACACTTATATTATCTTGTGTAATACATAAGGCCAAGTTTTACCAAACTACAATATACTATTAATATTATTATTAAAATATTATTATCACTGCCACCTAACTGTTAAAATGGGAGTTACAAATAAAATTAATTAAATTGTGAAAATATGATTTACACATGTGTGTTAAATGAATTATTTGGAAATAAATTAGTATAAGTGAATGTAAGAACTATTTGAAAATACATAAATTATTTTTCTAAGAAAACTATCTTTCTATATAAAAACATAATTTTATTTCAATAAATTAAAAAAACCAACTTTTGATTAACATTTTCAATAAAGTTTATATTTTATATATTCAATTTATATTTATTATACTCATACAATATATTTTATAGGTATAAGATAAAAATAAATTAAATTGTTTTAATAAAAAGATGTATTTTTCTAAAATGTAATTTTATCACCTTTTAATGACGAATAAATTTTAAATATTATTTTTTAAACTTTTATAATTCTTATTTGATAAAATAAACTTCATTTTTTAAATTGGAATATCAAATTTTAATTTGGGTGAATTTTTGGTATTTTTTTGAGAAGTTTCATTTTTTTATGAATGGTGAAAAACACTAAATTTTAATTCAAAAATGATTTTTCATCTAATTTATTTATATAGTTAAATTATATTTTAATATATTTTTAAAGTATAATTAGATAAATTATTCATCAATTAGTCCAATTTAGGTCATCAGAAACAATTTTACATTAAAATTGTATATAAAAACAATTCAAACTTTTGGACCTTTTCCCTTTAAAAACCTACATTGTTGTTCCATATGTAGGATTAATTTTAAACTAATTTATGGAACTTATTTGATTGGAATTTATAAAAATGGATTAAATATTTGAAAAAATAATAATTTAAAATTTATAATAAGTTCAAATTATTTTTTTACCAAATATATTAGTGAAAGTAATTAAAATTAATTAATGTGATTAAGAGAAAAATTAGTTTAGTGAAGGACTAAGCCCTAAACTTAAGGACCAAAATGACCTATACACTTTTCTAAAATCCATTTTATGTTAATATTTTTACCCTATAATACGTTTTTTATAATTTTTACCATTATTGGAGAAACTTGACATGGGAAAAATGTGGTTGGAATTCCTTTTAAAAATTTTTTACAAGAATGCCACTCCTCATCCACTATAAAAAGGCACTCAGTCCTCACACTTATTAACACCTCTAAAGCCATTTTTATTGAATAAAATATACTCAAATAAGCTCCTAAAATACCTAAATTCATCCTAGAATACTCCCTTTGGGAATAAATCCAAACAAAAAATCCCATCAGTGCAAACCAAGAGGATTTACCCAAAGAATCTATAACATTCGTCTTCAAGATCCTTTGTTTTATTTTCATTATACACACGATAAAATTTTATTATTTCATGATTATATAATAACCTAACTATACTCAATATACTGAGACATTTTTATTCTAACATTTCAACCAACACTTACACACACTTCCACCCAATGGGTAGAAAACTTACTATTTGTGTGTACGGCGGACCACGACCTCAGAAAATGATGTTGTTCTTTTTTCTTGTACCACCTATCATGGGTGGTAATAATGTTGTAAAATATATTTTTATATGATATATATGATATTTATTATGAATTTATTCTAATTAAATTATTATATAAGATATACCTTCATGTTTTCCATTTTGTGTAAATACAATAACTTTGTTTGTGGATGTGTGGACTACCACCTCCTCAAAGTGATGTGATTCGTTTACAATTTACATGAAATTTATTAATGATGATTTTAGTGAAATTATATGATATATATGACAAAATAATTCTACTTTAATGATATTATATTTGTGTATATATATTTCATTTACTTTCTTTCTTTTGATACAATGATAAAATGGAAACTACATTCATGTGTATGTATAGCCTACCGTCTCCATGAACTGTGTATTCTATTTAATATTTCTTTATTTTATAGATTATTATAAATAAATATATAATTAATATATATATATATGATATTTATATCATGTTTTAAATTCTTTAAATAAATAAATCATGATCTATGTAAGAGGGTCTAGAATAACAAGTCAAAACATGTATGAAAAATAAAGTAGATAATTCCCAAAGCGTAACGTTAACATGGAATTGTTACAAAATCGGTAATATAAAGTCATAATAAAATCATATTTAGTATTATATATATTATTATGGTTCTTTAATATATTTATAATAAACTTTTATTTATTATATATTAGTTTTGTACAAGTATGATGAGAGTTAAGACATAAGGTAAGGGTTTTCTCATCTCACTTTTATTTCTTTGAGACTTATGCTTTATTCACCACTTATTTTGGTTTTGTGGTGTATATAATAACCATGAATGTATTATATTATTATTATAATTAAATTTATGGTTATTTTTATATCCCTTTTATGATCTTTATTTCATGGGGTTTATGGTTCAAAAGTTACCAAATCGGTAAAGTAATTTTGTCTCAATTTTCCTTCTTTGAGACACATTCCATGTTATGCACCTATATTTTTTTTATGAGGTGTATATACTGCCTTTGACATGTTATATCATGAATCTTATTATCTTAATGATATTTTAATCTTCATTTAATTTTATTCTTTCCATTGTATTATGATTCAATGTTATGAAAGTGGTAACAGTTAATTGCTATAATCTCATTATTTATTGATATTTTTTACAATTATGCTACCATTGATGAAATATTATAATACATATATAAACAAATCCCATGAATTTTCTTACCCTATAGTTATTCATGTTATATACAAGTAATAGTACCATTTCCCACTCTTTGTTACTTAAGATAATTATGAAAATCAGACTTTATTTCTCCTTTTGGTCTGAAATCTATGTTCTTACAAAATCTTGTTTTCAAAAAATGTTTTCAAAAATGTTTTACTATTATCCTTTGATGTTTAAAGAAAATTTTTAACCATGTATTACCTTTTTAAAAAAAATTAAAAATCAATCTTCTTGTTGTTTTCCTATCAAGGCACTTTTCTATACTTTTAAGGTGAAAAATGAAATGTTCTGCATGTACAGACTTACCCGCCATCATGATCATCATTTACATAAAGATTCATATATAAGTTTAAAATTTTTTAAAGGAAATTTTTTCCTAATATTCTATAAATTTTTTTATTTATAATTTTTTTTCACAGAAAATGTTTTTCAAAAAAAATTTTGGTTTAAAAAGTTCGTTAAATGTTTTGAAGATTATTTTATAAGTTTTCATGGAAAGAGGTTTTCAAAATGTTTTGAAGTTTATTTTATAAGTTTTAAAGTAAAAAGGTTTTCAAAATGTTTTAAATCTTATTTTATAAGTTTTCAAAGAAAAAGGTGTTCAAAATTTTTCAAGCTTATTTTATATGTTTTCTATGAAAAAGGTCTTCAAAATGTTTTCAAGCTTATTTTATATGTTTTCAAGGAAAAAAGTTTTCAAAATAATTTCAAAATAATTTTATATATTTTCAAGGAAAATGGTTTTCTAGATTCCTTTATAAATTTTTATGTTTATTTTTTAATAAAATGGTTTTCAAAAGGTTTTATGTTTTAAAAAAAATCAAAGAAGAAAGGATATTTTTTCCAAGAAATGTTTTTAAATTTTATTTCAAAATTACTTTCCATATTAGATGACATTAATTGGTGTTACTAATGCCTTTATAGGGAAATGATCCAAAGGTTCCATTCATATTATTTCTCTAAATGGGTTATGTTTTGATGGAATGTTGTTTATGAAATCGGTTTCTCTTTAATGGGTTATATATTTATAAAACCCATTTCTATTTCATAGGTTATATGTTTATGAAATTAATTTCACTTTCAGGTGTTATATGCTTATGAAACCCACTTATTTTCATGGGTTATTATTTGATGAAATGATTATTAAACCTATCTATTTTCCATAGGTTATGATATGATTACATGTATATGACATCCATTTCATTTCAAAGTTTGTGATATGATGAATGTTTATGATCTAGCAGCACACATATTTATGATTTAGTTATGAGATGGGTGGGGCCTATATCTCCCTCCAATTCATTGGGTAAAGATTTATATCACATGATTATGACTATTCTAGAATGGGAAGTGAACCCAATTTAGTAATACAAGGCGAGAACTAGAAGCGAACCTAGTTTAATAATATAGGTCTATAATGAGGAGTGAACTCGGTTCATTAATACAGGGCTATAATAGGAAGTAAACTCGATTTAGTAATACGGGGCTGGAATAGGGAGTGAACTCGGTTTAGTAAAGGGGGTTTTCCACTAAGATGGTAATGGGAGTGAACTATCACTACTAAGATGATTTGGGGAGTAAACTCATTCCACTAAGATAGACTTGGAATTATGACTTGACTACTATAGAAATCATTTTATATGTTTATTTTTCTACCAAAATCACATGCCTTATGCTTATGCTAAGATATCATGTATTGTGCTCTTGATTTCCTTATAATTAATGTCTTATGAATTACAAATATTTATTCCATAACTCTTGATTAATATCTTTGATATGAAAGGTATGATCTTATAATGTTAATATCATGTTCCCATGCCCTTATTCTCATGTTATGCTTACATATCTCCATTGTTTACCCTTATTGAGAATTAGATGTCACCCCTTTCTTATGTTCCCTTTTCCTAGGTTATGAAGAAAGGTTTTAAGTAGGAGTACTGAAGGGGTAGATCTTTAAGGGATATATTGAAGATCTTTCACCAAGTTAGAATATTATGTTTCCAAGTTTCCAAAGACACTAAAATATTATGGTCCTTAGGCATGTATTTTTATAATGTGATAAATATTCATCTAAAATGGTGTAATATCCATGTATGTTAAGCCTGGGGTCACTATAGTTGGTATAAAAGGAAAGGTTTAGTCAACCTTTGGAAACTAGGATAAGAAAACTTTAGTGAGATCCCTAGGGGTATTTATAAGGATATATATTGGGATGTATCTAAGGATAAGCATAAGGTTTCATAGGAATGTGTCATAATTTTGACATCCAATAAGTGATTTGTCATGATTATATAGTTTTTGTCTAAGATAAGTGATGCTCACACTATTCATTATGGTTTTAGTCAATAGTGGGAACCTGAAGGAACTTGATTAATGTTGAATGTGATAGACAATTTTCTGATGATCAGTCAAATGGGATGATCATTGTAGTAAAGGATGTTTTGATCATGCCTAATCAGTTTTCACATAACATGATTAACAATGTGTGCCTTAAAAAAATCTCTAACACAACAAAGAAAATAAGGAAGGAGTTCTCTGAGATTTCAAGTAATGGATATCATGGAGGAAAGAATATTTAGTTTCCTTTTTGACAAGAATGTGGAAAGAATCACTCATATAAATTCCTTAAATGAACAAGAAGATGTTTTTTCTTTAGAAAATAAGGACACAAAGTAAGTAACTAAAAATTAAAAATAAAGAGTTCAATTAACCTAATAGATGGGAATATTTTCCTCCATAATAAATCATCAACAGTTAAATTCTTTAAGTGTTGAATGACTGGTCATTATGTAAATTTATGTCCTAAGAGGAAGCTCATGAAGAGAATTAGTAAGGTAGTATAAGTAATGGTTATATTATTGTTGATGATGATACTAAAGATTAATTGTGAAAGGAAATAGGTATTATATAATAGGATGATGTTTCCTTGATATGGCTTAAGGATGGAGTAGAATAATTGAAGTATTTATATATTTGGATTCATGAATTATGGCTAGTGAATTATGTAAGGATTTTTTAGTTTATGTTTTTTGATAAGGATGTACAAGATTCTGTTGAATGTTTCTGATGGACTAGAAAAGTGATTTAATGGAAAGGTGGCATTTTTACTAAGGGAATATAACCCTTAATATATTTCTGATATTAAGATAATGATTTTTTTTATAAAGATATTTTGGATATGAATAAGTAAATTAGATAGTACCGAATACCTTGGATTAAATTAAGGATTTATTGATAAGTGGTTTATTCTATCATTGATGAAGTTTAAAACATTTTTTTTATTTAAGTAATATATCCAATAAATTTTGGAATAAGGAAACATGCATGTTTTCAATATGTATTTTTGGTAATTTAGGTTATTACCATATGTCAAGAGAGTACATGATAAAGGTATTCACATGTTTGGTATGTGAAAACCAGTAGATACTTTATGATATATGGGGAGATCAATGTTAAGTTTTTTTTAGAAATTTAGTGACCTTATTTCAAAAAAATTGGACTTCCATATTTTGGAAGGGTTATAAGCTTAACCATTTATGGAATGGTTTATGTTAAACTTCGGATGATTTTTAGATATTAAATCAGTATCTAACCATATAATGATTTATACGTGTTCGATAACTTGTGATAACCTTTTTTTTGTGATAATGATAGTTGGAATGACTTATCATTCTATTTATGGATCTCATGATCAGTTAATGCTTCAAGAACGATAAACTCACCTTCATTTCTTGGAATAAGAGATGAATTGGAAGTTTATCAAGGCACAAAAAATGGTAAGGATGTCCTGAAATCATGTAATTATTTCATGGCATGAAAATTATTCAACTTTAAGAAAAAAGTTATTGAAATAAAATTTTGTCCTATTATCATTATTTTTTATGATATCAATGACCACTTTCATGCTTCCTTAGTTTATGGTTTTGGAATTGTTATCTTTCTCTAGATCACCCACTTTCTTATGATTAGAAATCTTTTTCAATCTCTATGATGATTTACGCTTTTCATCAATGACTATTTTTTCACTTCCAACCTATGTTCTCCTATGTAGAAACCTAGTTATGAGTTACTTTGGGTAACTGTTATCTTTCTAACTTTTCCTTTTTAATGAAAGTTGTAGTATTTATTTTTATGATGTGTGTTTCTATTAAAGTAACTTTCAAGTCTTAAACCATTGATAACCCAGATGAATTTCGAAGGAGAAATTCATTTTAAGGGGGGTAGAATGTAACATTCCAATATTTTGAGAATTTTTTTCTAATTAATTTAATATTTTTGACATTTTTCATTTTACACAACACTAAATATTATTTTATATATATATATATAAATGCTAAGTTTGGATTGTGTTATACGCAACACTAAGTTAATCTTTCACTACACAAAACACTTAGATTGGCTTGTGTAACATGCAAGGATGAGTTTTACTGAACTATAATATATTAATAATATTATTATTAAAATATTATTATTACTACCACCTAACTGTTGAAATGGAAATTACGAGTAAGATTAATAAAATTGTAAAAATATTATTTAAACATGTGTATAAAATGAATCCTTTTGTTATCAATTAGTAAAATTGAATGTAAGAACTATTTGAAAATAAAGAATTTACTTTTCTAAGAAAAAAATTTTTCTATGTAAAAACACAATTTTACCTCAATAAATTAAACAAAACATTTTTTGATTAATTTTTTCAATATTATTTGTATTTTATATATTCAATAAATATTTTTGATACTAATCCAATATATTTTATAGGTATAAGATAAGAATAAATCTAATTTTATGAATAAAAAGATGTATTTTTCTAAAGGGTAATTTTACCAACTTTTAATGGTGAGCCCATTTTAAATCTAATTTTTGACACTTTTATAATTTTTTTTTGAAAAAAATAAACTTAATTTTTTAAATTGTAATATAAAAATTTAATTTGGGTGATTTTTTTGGTATTTTTTAGATGTTTCATTTTTTAATGAATAGTGAAAAACACTAAATTTTTATATAAAATTTCTTTTTCATATAATTTATTTATATATTTAAATTATGTTTTAATTTTGTTTTAAAGTATAATTAGATATATAATACATAAAATAATCCAATTTATTTTATTTTCATCAATTTCATAATGAAACTTTATATAAAAATATTTCAAACTTTTGGACATTTTCGCTTTAAGAACTCGCATTGTCATCCCATCTCCAAGATTAATTTTAAATTAGTTACTTCTAATTATGTAGTTTAAATTTTTAAAAATGGATTCTATATTTATAATAATAATAATTTATAATTTCTAAGGTAAAATTATTTTTTGACCAAAAATGTTAGTAGAAGTGATTAAAATTAATTAAAATGATTAAGAGAAAAAATAGGTTAACAAAGGACTAATCCCTTGACATAAGGCCCAAAATGACCAATAAACTTGTAAAAAATACATTTTATTTTCATATTTATACTATATACTCCATTTTATAAAAGTTTTACCATTATTGGAGCCACTAAATATGGGGAAAATGGGGGTGGAGTTCCCTTTTCAAAAAAAATCAAGATTGTCACTCCTCCTTCACTATAAAAAGTTACTCACCCCTCTCACTTATTCACACCTATAAATCCATTTTTCTCACCCAAAATCTACTCAAATAAGATCCCAACATCCATCCATTAGTCATTTAATCCTCCATTTGTTAATAAATCCAACAAATGGAGTCCTTTAGTGCAAACCAAAAGAAGTTACCCAAAGAAGAGGTAACATCCTTCCTCAAGATCCTCTGTTTTATTTTCATTCTCCACCTCATATAATCTTCTTATTCCATGATTATATAATAAAATAATTATAATAAATATACTTATATGTTTTTATTATAATATATTTACCTATACTTACACACACTTTCATCTAATGGGTAACAAAATTACCATTTGTGTGTATGGCGGACTACCGCCCTGTGAGATGATGTTGTTCATTTTTCCTTTACCACCTCTCATGGGTGGGAATTATGATGGAAAATCTGTTTTTATATTATATTCATGATTTATTTATGCTTAGGTTATTATTATATAAAACATACCTTCATGCTTTCCATTTTGTGTAAATACAATAACTTCCTTTGTGAACATGTGGACTACCGCCTCCTCAAAGCGATGTGATTCATTCACACTATACATAGAATGTATTAAGGATGATTTTAGGGAAATTATATGATATATATGACTTAATAAGTGTTGTCTACTTAAAAACATGAATCTGAACCAGTCCTAGATTAGGGGTAATGAATTTTGATAATCAAGACATGGGCCCGAGGAGTCCATTGATGATTGGAAATAAATTATGTTAGATAATGACAACTAATAATTATCAAGAGAAATGACACCTAATAAATGGTTTCTTAATTATTAGAAAAAAATTATGACTTTGACCAAAATTTATTTCATTTTTTCCTTCTATAAATTAGATTATTCCTCTTTGTAATTGTGTCAGTTATTTTTTAAGCAATAAAAACGTCATCGTTGTTTTCTCTATTTTCCTTATCACTATTTTATTTACACCTCCCATTTATGTAAATATATATATACACAAAAACACACTCACACACACATACAAACACACACATATATATATATATTAACATACTTTCCTAACACAAGAAACAAGTTTTTAGAGATTTCGGCTTTTATGACCAATTCTTTTTATCTTTTAGTCCTAAAAAGGTTTCTAGAAGAGGGGATCTTATCGTAATTGTATTCAAACTAGAGACTTCACTTGTAAAATTGTTTGGCAGTTGAGCATGCAAGTCAAATATGAAATACATTTGTATCATATTTGGTGGAGACCATCAAAGGTATGTTTGATGCAAATATCACATCAAGCTATTGAATGAGTCGATGAGGACTCTTAGGAGTCTGTGAGTCGACACTACTAGCATCGAGTGAGTTTGAGTAGAATCCTACAATAAAAAAATAGTATTGTGAAAGACCTCCATCAAATTTTTGTGTTTTTTAAAATGGTAATGACAGGTTGAAGTTATATATGATAGAAATAAATTTTGGATTGCATTAATTTATTAATTAATTTGATAATATTAATTTAATTTATCAATTAAATGCATCAATTTAAAAAAAATACATGAATTGATGTTTTGGATTCTGCATATTCATGAATTAATTTATTGATGCTTCATATGTCACAAATTCTTTATTGATTGTGAGATTTTTTGAATATATATTGATATATTTTTTGAATGAATTCGTGGAACATTTATGAGGGCTTATAAAAAGAAAGAGGCAGCGACCCAATAGGTGCAGATTTTTTTGCAGCAGATGCATGGGTGACTTTGGGTGAGGGTAGCATCGTGCATTGGGGGAATCAGGTTGTGCAACAGTTGGGAAAACAATTTATTTGAGGTCTACAATGATTCCATGTGTAGGATTTTGAATCTCCGAATTAGATTATTATTAGAGAGGTGACGGAGGTGTATCGGGGTGTGGATTTCACATAGGACTTCTCTGCTATATTTTTAACTCATGTTTTGGGTTCTACTTGGATACTATGTACTCTAGGATTCATATTGTATTTTATTGGATTTTACTTGTGGTTTCTTAAACCTCCACATTGGAGGGTTTTTTCACATTAAAATTAGTGTCCCCATTTATTTTATGCTTTTATTTAGGTGCTTCCATTTTCTTTGGAGATTCTTACAATTTATTTGTCGCAATTGAATAATTATCCTAAGACCGATCCACTTCTAACCCAACAACCATTATCAGATGAGGTTATGTGTGTTTCTTGCAGATTGGATATTGGTGATTCACACCGTGGTATTTTTTCCCACATTGAACTATTTAATAGGAAAAATTATTTTACTCTATGACAGTAATGAGTTAAAAAAATAGTCTATGATAAGATAGTGAAAGAGCTAAAGAAAAAATCAAATAAACTAGAGATAATGAACAATGGTGATCGGAAGGATATGAGAGAGTTGACGACAAGCACAATTCAGATGTATTTGGCTGATAATACTCTACGGGAAGTGAAGAATCTGACAGATCCATAGAAGATCTGGGTAAAACATGAAGGTAGGCATAAATTGAAATCTCTTACAAATCATTTAAATCTAAAAAAACAGTTTTACCATTTACAAATGCTAGAGAATAGAGATTTAGGTAACCATATGGACAGGTTCACCAAACTTCTGACAGAATGTTCTTTGGTAGCGATCAAGATCGATGATAAAGGTAATTTGGTGCCTATTGAAATGGAATAAGAATACAAATCATTGTTTCTTTTGGGCTTTTTGTATGATTCATATGATAATCTCTTCTCCACATTGTAATGACCCGAACTTTTTAATTATATTTGTTTTCTAATTTTGTGTGTTATATTATTTTATACTCAACAAAACTATATCCTTTAATTAATAAAGTGTGTATATTTAAAATGAGACCATTGGGTTTCGACTGTTATATGACCATTGGTCAATATGACCATTGGAAACTATAATTTTAACGTTGTGTTTTCATAAACATAGTTATCTTGGTTAATTAATACAGAAAGAATATTGAATGGCCTCATCCAGTAGACTCAGGTCATATAAATCCCATCGATCAAAGCTTGGGAAGGAGGAAGCATCACTAGGCTTTTCTCTAGACCTAGCCCAAGCCGAACTTAAACATATGAAGCTTGAACAGAATAGCTTAAGGTAGAAGTTCAAGTTGATAGAAATCACCACTCAAGAAATGTTGTCTGAGACACCCTAATATTATATCACTATAGCACACCTTACACTTAGGTCCTATGCTAGTGTTATAAGGGGCTATGTAACGAGACCTGAGCTGCTTTGTGTAATCCTTTTATATAAATAAAATTTTTATTTCTCATTATGGCAATGTTTGTGAATTTCAAATATCCGGATAAATATAGGATGTGTATTATTGATGACTTTAGGAAAAAAAGGGGTATTTTAAAATATTTTTGTATTCTTTAAATAATTAATAATGTGAAATGATTTTCAAAAAATGGTCTTTTGCAGTTGTGATCAGTGAGAATTTTAGAGTCTAATAAGATCAACCTCATTTTTAGTGCATAGTAAATTATGAAAAGTAACATAGTTGTATGAATATTAATGAATAGTAAATTGTCCAAAAAAAAGAACTTCACCCATGAATGTATAAATGCAATTTAAACATCTTAAAAGTGAAAAAATGATCATAGTTTAAGTTTTGGTATTTTTTATGTCATAAATATTTTATTTAAAATTTTATAATTAATTTAATAATTTAAAATTGAAATATATTTTCATAAAATGTAATCATAAACTTTTACTTTATTGTATTATGGTTATAAGATAATTTTATGGGGCCTGGATTACTTTTTTAAGGTGTTACAAAATGAGTTATAGTTTTAAAGTTGTATTTTTTGGTATAAATAATGATTTTATTTAAAAATTAAATTAAAAATATTTAGAAAATTATTTTAATATAATTAAGTTCATTTTTGAATTTAGAGGATCGATATTAGGTTATGGTGAATTTTTTGGATTTTTCTGAAACAGTTGAATTTTCGGTGAATAGTAAAATTACAGTTTTGAGTTTCGTGTGTTTAATGACATAATTAATGATGTATTAATTATTAAATCATTTTGGTCTACTTATTAATAGTTAGATATGCTATGAGGTGTCCCAAGTGGCCAATACCATGTGCAAATACCATGATCAAGGCCAAGGTTTTGCAAATACCACTGATGAGGTGTCCCTTGGAAATTATTAATTTATTCCCTCACTTTTCCTATAAATACCAAGCCATTTCCCTCATTAATTTCAGTCCAAAATCCTCCTCAACTAATTTCTGGTCTCATTACCTCCCAATAAGTCCTCCCAATGTTCCCTCAAGCCTCCCAAGGTCCCGACCTTCAAGCTTTCAAAATTACTCTTCAAGGTAAGGGAACTTTTCACCCTCCTCTTTTAAGTCATGAATTCCTTTATGTTATGTATTGCAGTTCCATTTTATTATGAGGTATCTTGTTATTATATATCTTTACTACTCTACATTTCATTTCCAAATGATTATAGACTCTTTTCGCTCTCATCAATTGATTTTCTGAATTTTTAGGTGACGCCATTAGGCTGCCGAATTTTCGTAAAAGAAATTACGCTTTCTCTTTCCTTGCAAGTTTCCTTTTCATGAGGTGTCTCATTAAATTGTCCACACCATGATATTATTTCTTTTTATTATGTACCTATACTGTAAAATTATTCATTTATGGATGGTATACCCTTGTTCTCTCCCTTTTTATTATTTTCTAAAACCATGATATATAGCTGTTATGTTGTAGAAATTTCGCCTCAAAATTTCTCTCTCTTTCTCTCATGATTTATTTATGTGAATACCCAGACCTATTTTGTTTCTATGGGTGTTCATAAATATACCAAAAAATATATATTTTATTCTATAATTGACATACATATAACCCTCACTCCCTTTCCATGGGTTATAAATTACTTAATGATCTTTTTTTAGAACTTTTAAAATGTCGCAATTTTGAAATGAAACCCATTTCTTTTGTTCTCTATGGGTTATTTATGAAATGTTTTATTATGATCTATTTTGATCACATGTAAATAAATAAATATTAATGGTGTGCCCTGATAGCACTCCAATGCATTGGGTAAAGAACTTAATCTCTAGAGATGACAAGTTTCACGATACCTTAGTGAATAACCTTAGTAATTTTTATGACACCTCAGGGATAAACCTTTGTGAAATGTTCATGAATGTCTAAATGAAATGTTGTAGCCACATATTAAAGTTATGATTCATGTTCTTTTTATTATTATATTCCTATTCTTCCATTGCTCATGTCTTTATGATTTTTATCATGTTCTTATTAATATTGCTTAAGATCACATGTCAACTATTTCACTTATTTTCTTTACTGAGCCTTCTGCTCACCCTTTTCTTTGATGTATGTCTCCAGGATATGAGATGTAGTAATTGTACATTGGATGAACCTATGATGAATCCTTACGAGTGGTTTAGAAGAATGTTTTATGTTGTTTTCTTGTATTATGTTTCTGATTTCCAACACACTAGACTTTAAAGATCCTCTCTTTGTAAAATGTAATGAAAAGTTATGTAATAAAAAGGCAGAATGCCATATTTTGTATCAGAGGATAGTTTAGTTATTTATGGAGATTAGGATATGAAAACTTTAGGAATAATCATATAGAAAAGTTTAAATGTAGGAAAACTTCCTGGTATTTTGGTGAGTATTGAGTAAGTGGTTTATCAAGAAAATACATCCCTGCCTGGATACGAGCAGGTAGAGGCAGCTCTGGCACAGAGGTACCTAGGAGAGAAAACTCCAACAAGGAGTTTCGGGCTTGACCCGGGGTATCCTAGTACATGACAACAGGTTTTGCTACACTCTTGTTTATGACACTCCTGGGGGATATGTTTGGTTAATCATAATCTTTTTATGAATCATTATGAAGGATTTATAGAGAAATTTAATTATTTAAAGAAGTTTTAAGACATAAAATCATTTATATTTAAAATATCCATAAATGAAATAAGTTTCTCACTAAGGTTTTATTATTTTAGAAATGGCGGGAAATAGGAGGAACCGTGTGAATGGTGACCTCAATGTACCATGCACTAATGGCCCTTTGATGGAAGCCGGAATGGAAACATTCATGCGAATGGTGAACCTACTAACTCAAGTTATGAGAAATTACTTGAATAAAGATGAGAGACTGATCTCACCATGAAGGGAACAACATTTTGTTGAGTCCTTTATGTGTCAACGACCACCAACCTTCATTGGATCGACCGACCAATTGATTACTTAATAGTGGATCAGCTCTATAGAGAAGATCTTTTTTGTGCTCCGCTGTTCCGAACAAGAGAAGGTCACCCTGGTTGTCTATATCTTAGACGGAGAAGCTAATCAGTGGTGGGAACTGATTAAAAACATGAAGAGTGGAGGTTTAAGATATGGAGTGGGTAGAGTTCAGATGGATCTTCTTTAGTATGTATTTCCCTCGTACCATGAGAACAAGAATGGAGAAGGAGTTTCTCAAGATGAAGCAGAAGGAGAATTAATCTGTGGGAATCTACGAGATGAACTTTACAAGACTTTCCCATTGTACCTAAAGATATTTCATGGATCCTAATGGTAAGGTTGATAGATCCTTCGTGGACTGAGACCTCATCTGCGGAAGAATCTAGCCAGCCGAGATTATGATAGCTATGAGAAGATTGTGTGAAGTGCGATGAAAGTCGAACTGGTGTTTGGTGAGACGCAGTGGTCTCATAAATCCAATGACAATAAGAGATCAATGGATCCAAGATTAGGGAGGAGCTTTGATCAAGGAAGAGGAGGCAAGCAAGTGCAACGTCCCACATGTAATAAATGTGGGAAGAAGCATTCGGGAAACTACCTGTTTGGGAGCGGGAAATGCTACAAGTGTGTAATAGATGGACATATTGCAAGGATTTTTCGTAGTGAGGTGAAACCTCAAATTAAAAATATTAATGAAATGGGGAAGATGGTGTAGGCCCTACCTGATGTCCAGTGTTTTAACTGTGGACAACTTGGAAACTTTTCCAATCACTGTCCAAATATGAGGGCAGTGGAGGGGAACCACCATCAACCTCAGCAAAGGCCAAGGGAGTAAGGTCGTGCTTTTGCTATCACGACAGCTGAAGTTGAAGCTCCAAATGATGTGGTATAAGGTAATCTAGTTGTTCTATCAAAGCTATAAAGTACTTTTCTTGATTCTGGTTCTACACATTCCTTCATTTCCTCCAAGTTTGCAAAGAATTTAGAATCAACCCCTAACTTTCTAAAAGTAGTGTTATCAGTCAAGACTCCTGGTGGGATTATCCAAGTATCGTAAGTGTTTAGAAACTCTATTATTTACTTTGGTGAGCATAATATTATTGGAAATCTAGTAGCCATTCTGTAGCATCCCAGTTCTGGAAGCCACACAGCGGGTGCCCTGAACCTGGTTGGTCACATGACCTCAAGCGCATTTCTCCAAACGCTAGAGGCTGCCAACTAGCAGCGAGGGCCTAGGACAGATAGTGGAGAAACTATTCTCTCATTTTTCAAAGCGTAATGCAGTGGAATAAATATAAAAACACAAAAGTGGAAGCAGTAAACAATATAAACCTGAAATGGATAACATAACTGAATTAAAAAAATAACCAGTAGTCATATATATGATGATGCAGCATGTCACTAATTCTAAGAAAGCAGTCAAAACAGGATACACTTCAATCTGATACAATACAGAACAAGGTACAAAGTACAGTAAAACTAAACCAAAATAGTGCAATAAGAACACAGCAGCATCGCAAGCCTGATCTCAGTCTCATGCTCTCCTACTCCTCTACAAAAATCATGTACTTGTGTAGGGACCCTTTCCTTTATCGACACCTACAGCAATATAATCTATTTGGGCCCAAGACATGACCCAAATAGGGTGTGAGAAATAAATCTCAGTAGGCAACTACCAAAGGCATGTGCCCAACTGTTAGTGAAAATGTGCAATAGCAGTGTGCAATAATAAAATGTAGTAAACTAGGAAGTACTCAAAGTAACTATCTCTACCAGTTACATTGCCATTTTAATAATTATTTATCAATTCCAAGCCAGTGCTTTAGCTTGGCAGGTACAACATAAGAAATCACCACAGTGAATATTCAAGTAAACATTGTCCTCAGACATGAAAATCCTTACCCTCAGGCAAGCAGAAACGAAACCCTCAGGTGAATGCCCACAGACATAATGAATATTTCCCATAGGCATACGAGATATTTCTCGAAGGCACGGAAGTTACTGCCCTCGTACATAAGAAACATTGCCCTCCGGCTAAACAAACACTGCCCTCTAGAATTCCGTAGGAAAAACAAGTAACTGGGCCAAGCCCAATGCACGACAAAGCAATTCATATATGTTTCATCTCATGAAAACTCAAAACATGTTGTAATCACAGCATACCCATGGGTATGCTGGCCAAACTTCTAAACAAGGGAAAAGCACCCACGGGGTGGCCCTGGATCAAAGAAAATATCCCAAACAACAGTTTATATTTATTCATTAGATCACCTATGCAATTCTAGGTATCTCAACAGTCAAGGTCTTAACAACACGACACCCCGAACATGGGTGTGTGGCATAATGGTACACAAAATCAACTCTACAGTTGTAATTAAACACAAGACCACCTACCTCGATCTCCTCTAATCGATATACGTGAAAGGTGCCTTCCAAAACAACCATGAACGACGTAGATCTGGGATAGAAGATTACCCATGAAAATGTAAATAACTTCCCTTAGGGAAGGAATTGAAAGGAAACATTCAAGAAGAGGGAAGACCTTACTCGCGCGGTCCAAACGAGATCAACGGCAGAAGAAAAAGAGTTCCAGTGTGTGATTGGGAGCTCCTCCAAGATCAATATTCCTCTTCGGGTGCTCCAAATGAACCCACTACCTAATCTGCCAAATTAGGAGGCTAATTCCCATTTATAACGAAAAGACATAACTACACGTAATTTACTCTCAAGTACACGACATGCACTATTTTTTTTAACTGTTCCTCTGGTGGCTACTTTTCACCGCCACCCTATTCATCTGCCAACTGATTACACTATATGTATGACTAAGTACACGGCATGTAGTTAGATATTACATCCTAAACCACTGACAGGGCTACATGCCATGTGTTCTCATCCCACACGGCCAAAGTACATGGTGTGTATATAAAAGTACATGGCGTGTAGTTTTTTTTACCGACAAATCTACACACCCTGTATTCTTATCCCACATAGCCAAAGTACATAGCATGTGTACAAAAGTACACGGCTGTACCCATAAATTTGAGATGTTTTCCACATTTCCATTATTTTCTAAAAAACACTTAAGGAAAAAGGAAAAGAAGAAACATGTACCTCAAGAATAAGAACCGGGTTCTTACAAACTTCCCCCCTTAAAGAAATTCATCCCCGAATTTCCATTCCAAGGGTGGTGAAGATAAAGTCGAGAACAAATCTTTCCACTGAGCACGTACGTCAGTCTCCCACTCCCAGGTTTTATCCTACACTCGGCCATGCTTCCATAGCACCTGTATGAGAGGAACTGACCAGCCTCGGAGAACCTTCATGCTCTTATCAACAATACGAATCAGATGCTCCTCAAAGGATGCATTGACTTGGAGTTAAACCTCATCAGGCTAAAAAACGTGAGATGGGTCTGAGTGATAACAGCATAGCTGAGATATGTGGAAGATGTCGTGCATTGCCCGGTACCTCTGTGGTAAATGCAACTGATAGAAAATCGGCTCGACTCTCTCCAGAATCTGAAACGGCCCTACATACCTCGGTGATAGTTTACCCTGTATCTTGATCCGCCTGTGTCCCAACCTCGGTGAAACACACAAGAAAACCTGATCCCCGACCACGAACTCTAAGGGTTTTCTTTGATGATCAGCATAAGATTTCTAATGAGACTGTGCAGTAGCCATCCACTTTTGAATCAACTGGACCTGATATGAAGTCTCCTACACGAGATGTAGTCCCAGTAAAGCTGCCTCACCTACTTCCAACCAGCACAAGGATGATCGGCATGGCCTACCATATAAA
This sequence comes from Viscum album, assembly GCA_963277665.1. Lineage (NCBI taxonomy): Eukaryota > Viridiplantae > Streptophyta > Magnoliopsida > Santalales > Viscaceae > Viscum > Viscum album. Next base: position 2,066,866,800 of record OY728121.1, read on the forward strand.
GCCTCGTAAGGTTTCATCTCAATAGTTTCATAAAAACAATTACTGTAGGAAAACTCGACCAGGGGTATGTGCTTCTCCTAAGATCCCCTAAAGTTCAGGATGCATGCACACAGCATTTCCTCTAGCACCTGTATCGTATGCTCTGACTGGCCATCGGTCTAAGGGTGGTAAGCTATGCTCAGAAGCACTTGTGTACCCAGTTCCCTCTGAAAAATATACAAGAAATGAGACATAAAATGGGTGTCCCTGTCTGAAATGATAGAACAAGGGACCCCATGAAGATATACTACCTCTTGAATATAAAACTTCCTGAGATCGTCAACACCGAAGGTTTCCTTGGTCAGTAAAAAGTGAGATACCTTCTTAAGTCTGTACACAACAACCCATACGGCATCATTGCCTCAAGGTGATCTCAAAAACCTAGTCACGAATCCCATCACGACATCATCCCATTTCCACTCTGGAATGGGTGACTGTTGTAACAGTCCGGCTGGCCTCTGATGCTCCACCTTCACCTGCTGACAGGTGGAACATCTCATAACAAAACTAGCTACTTATCTTTTCATACCCGGCCACTAATACTGATGTCTCAAGTCATAATACGTTTTAGTAACTCTAGGATGCACTTCCCAAGATAAAGCATGAAATTCCCGCATAAACTCCTCATGTATATCCCCTGGAACCCACACTCATCCAAGGATATGCAGTGCTTCATCATCGCCTATCATCCAACCAGGAGGAGGGTCCTCACTTTCCACCGACTTCCGTAGAACTAAGCCTTCTGAATCTGATAGTTGTCTCATCCTCACTCTATTCAGGAGGGTAGAAGTCACAGTTAAGGATGAAAGATAGGTTTTCCCCTATCTATCTTGCACCTCCAAATGCATCTTAGAGAACAAAGCCATAAGCTTCCACTCACCACTGGCCTCCTGCATTTCCTGTATTTGAGTCCTCCTACTCAGTGCATCAGCTACTGCATTACCTTTACCCGGTTTATAAGTAATCTCGAAGTCAAAAGACTGAAGGTATTCATCCCACCTTCACTATATCAAATTCAAGTCACGCTAGGTAAAGATATATTTAGACTTTTGTGTTCTGTAAACACCACAAAATGTTCTTACAAGAGATAATGTCTCCAACAGTGTAACGCGTGAACAACTACAGCCAACTCGAGATCATGCATTGGGTAACTCCTCTCATGTGGTCTCAACTACCGAGACCCATACGAAACTACTCGATTTCCCTACATCAACACTACTCCCAACCCAATACCTGATGCATCACAGTAAAATGTATAGATCTTCCCTTTCTCTGGAAGTATCAGGACTGGTGTTGATTTCAACCTTCCCTTCAGCTCCTAAAATGTTGTCTCGCAAGCTTCTGACCAAACGAACTTCATACCCTTCTTAGTCAAACTCATTAACGGCACTGCTAAGTAGGAGAAGTCCTGAATAAAGTGCATGTAGTAACCAGACAGACCCAATAAACTCCGTATTTCAAACACGTTCTTTGGATGCTCCCAAGAAACTATTACTCTCACTTTCTCTGGGTCTACCGAAACTCTTTCCTCTGAGATAATATGACCTAGGAAGTGAATATGGTCCATCCAAAAGTGGCACTTTGAGAGCTTAGCATATAATTGATGCTCTCTCAGTGTACTCAGTATGATCTCAATATGGTTCGCATGGTCATGTCGAGTGTGAGAGTACACAAAGATATCTTCCACAAAGACTACCACAAAAGAATCCAGATATGGGTGGAACACATGATTCATCAGAGCCATGAAAATTTCTAGCGCGTTTATGAGTCCGAACAGCATGACCAAGTACTCGTATAGACCATATCTGCTTTGAAAGGCTATAAGTGGTATGTCCAATGGTCTAACGCACAACTGATTATATATGGATCTCAATTTAATCTTCGAGAACAATCGTGCTCCTCGAAGTTGATCAAAAAGATCATCAATTCTCAGTAAGGGATATTGGTTCTTAACTGTCAACTGGTTCAGTTTCCGATAATCCATGCAGAGTCTGAGGGTACCATCTGCCTTCTTAGTGAAAAGGATAGTCAAACCGCAGGGATAAGTACTGGTTCGGATAAAACCCTTGGCTTGTAACTCCTCTAACTGGCTATTGAGATCCTGAAATTATGGTGTAGTAATCCTATAAGGAGGAATGGACACTGGTGTTTCTCCTGGCACAAGCTCAATAGGGAAATTCACCTCTCGCTATGGAGTTAGAGCTAAAAAAGTCGTCTGGGAAGACATCCTTGAAACGATTGACCACTGGAGGGAAATCCTTCTGACAAGTTCCCTAGTCATCCAGATATAAACTTGCAATTTGAGTTGTCACTCTACCTCACCCACAATGCACGGGTCCAGTTCAGCTCTCCTAGACATCCCATTCGCCCTTTTATAGAAACTATCCACCCTCTAGTGACATGAAACTCACCCTATGACGATAGCAATCCACAAAGGCTCGAAAGGGTACTAACCAGTCCTTCCCTAGAATGACATCATAGGTTGTCATCTCTAAGACATAGAGGTCCCATAGAAAGTGACATCCATCAACCTCTAGGGGGAACTCCTTGCACTGACGCATACCCGCCGTTATAATTCCCAACAGAGGTTCTAGTGTCATTATATTTGAAGAAGAAGAAACACAGATCCCAAGGCTCTCCACAATGTGCACAGATATAAAGCTATGTGTAGCACCAGTATCGTAAAGTGCAGAAGATAAAACAGAAGAAACTAGAATAGTACCTCTGACAGTGGAAGGTCTGGGATCCTGCTTTTGTTCAGTCTGTTGTACCACATATGTCTTCCCAGTGTCACGACTCTATGACATAGCTTGACTATTCTGAGATGACCTGCCCTGGTGTCTTTGTAATCCTAGTGTCTGTCTACCATGGCCATGACCACTACCTTGGCCTGAACGTCCTGACGTGTTCCAATTCCCTGACTGGTAGGAAACTGCTGGCCCTGCTCCCACATACGGAGTCTGCACAAAACCCCTCTCACTAGTCACTGGTGGAAACACCCTACAAAAATGCTGAAGATGACCCGTCCTGCCGCATGCTCAGCACTCCACTGGGTCACGTGGACACTGAGATCTATTGTGCCCCTCTTTACCACACTGGTAGCACATGACCTGACCACCTGAACAATTCTTTTGGCTCGTACTACCACCTTGATAGATATCCATATGCCTCTTCCTCTTGTCATAAGAAATAGTACCAGAAACCGGTGTTGAGACGCCCTGGTTCTCCCCACTAGCATCTTGCAGGTTCCGCTCACTAATCAGCACCTAGTTCATAATAGCATGCACTGTAGGAAACCTGAAAACATTCACCAGTGCTCAGATGTCATATCAAAGACCATCCTCAAAGCATCTAGCCCTCAAAATCTCATCACCCCCAGAACAGGTGAAAAATGTTGTAGCTCGGTGAAGTAGGCAGAATAGTCCATCACTGACATGGCGCCCTGCTACAGATTCATGAACTCTCGAGCTCGATCTTCCCTCAGTGCCTCTAGAAAGAAAAATTAAAGGAAGACTACCTGAAAAGCTTCCCACTCCATGTCTTGGTGATGCTCAGACTGGGTGGTAACATCCCACCATCTCTTGGAGGAATCACGCAGCATGTAAGTAGTGAGATTGACCCTCCTCCCAGGAGGCATCTCTAGATGCTCGAAGATCGTCTGCATAGAAGCCAACCATGACTATGCAGCCTATGGTCTGTCATCCCTTGAAAACGTAGGTGGATGTTTATACTAGAATATATGTGTCAGCTCTACTATAGATGTGGCAACCTGCAGTACTCCCTGGAAGGTCTGCATGAACCGCATGAAGCCTTCACGAAACTGTGCATCCGCACCTGCATCTGGTATAATGGATGGCGCCGCATCTAGAACTGCTGGAGGATCCACTGGTAGCCCATGGCCTACAATCTATGGAGTATACTCATCGCCACTCTCTTGGTGAGCAACTCCTGGTCGTCTTGGCGGCATGACTCTACAAGGTCAAACGCACACCTAAGTTTAATTTACAATCGAGGTTCTTTTTTCTGTTTAAAATTTCCCATGTGAAAAAGAAAGAAAAACACAAGAACTGGCGAAAAGAGACTATTCGAAGTGTATAAAGTCCACACGGTGTGTACCCCTAAGCCCTTACATAGTCATGTTCTGGTGCCAGCCTAGGCGTGTCTCAACCCTAGATACATGGCGTGTGACACCCGCACACGGTGTGTACACCACTTTATTTCCCCAGCTACATAGCCCAATCCACATAGTCTCTCACTGTTCAAGACTACACGGCGTGTCCCACAGGTACACGGCATGTACTAAAAAAGGTAACATCGACCCGTGTTGTTAGCGACATGGCCTGCGTACCCAATTAACACTACACGGCGTGTTCCAGACGGACACGGTGTGTACTAAGAAAGGATAACACCGACCCGTGTTGTTAGTGACATGGTCGGGTACCCAGGTTACACTACACGGCGTGTTCCAGAAGAAAACGGCATGTACTAAGAAAGGATAACATCGGCCCGTGTTGTTAGTGACACGTTCGGGTACTTGGGTCAGACTACACAGCATGTTCAAGGTAGACATGGCGTGTATAACTTAAGGTTTCTTTGTCCGTGTTTTCAATCACATAGGCGGACAAAGGGTCTACGCTACATGACATGTTCAACCGGTACATGGCGTGTTCCTACAAGAAATTCCCTATCTCATGTCTCTGCCCACATGGCTTACGACACGGTTAGAGACTATACGGTGTGTATAAGTTCTACACAGCGTGTAGATAATTTTTTTTCATTTCTTCCTAAACAGAAGAGTACATGGTGTGTAGTCAATACTACACAGTGTGTATTCTAGGTTTTTCCAGACAGTAAGCCTTATAAACTACTCCAGAGTCTAGGAAAACACTGAAACGAACACCAAAGTGCCAAATTCCGATCCGTGAGGGCCCATACTCCCCGTGAACCAAAGATTGGCATCTTATACGTGTTTATAACAAAGTAAACAAGTCGATGATCCACCAAATTCTGGTTGATGAGGGATCATACTCCTCAAGAACCAAAGTTTGACGTTCATTCAAAAAACCTTTCATAACAATACCCTATCATATAGAAGGTATTTTATTAAGGAATCTATCACAACAACATGCATTTTCTAGCACAACATCTATCACAACAACATGCAATTTCTAATGCACCTACATGGCATAGAAACTATGCAAGACATGTGATTCTAATATGTTTCTACATGATGCATGTGATGGGATACCTTCATCTCATCGGGTTGCAACTAAATAGAACCCCAAGTATAAAATATAATTGCACACCACAAGTGCATCACCCAACAGTGAAAATCAAATCAACTGTAATAATCATAAACAGAAAATCACAGTTTAATTTGAGGAAATCTGGCCTTTTCTTGTACATGGGGTAGCTACTCCCAGGCACAGTTTATTGCCGAATCCCTTAACAATATATCTCTTTTCGTCGTCACCAAATAACAAAATAACCCAGAGAAAAGAAACCTCCCTCTGATACCACTTTGTAACATCCCGGTTCTGGAAGCCACACAACGGGTGCCCCGAACCCGGTTGGTCACATGACCTCAAGTGCATTTCCCCAAATTCCATAGGCTGCCGACTAGCAGCAAGAGCCTAGTACTGATAGTGGGGAAACTATGCCCTCATTTGTCAGAGTGGAACGCAGCGGAATAAATATAAAAACACAAAATCGAAAGCAGTAAACAATATAAACCTGAAATGGATAACGGAACTGAATTTAAAAAATAACCAACAGTCATATATATGATGATGCAGCATGTCACTAATTCTAAGAAAGCATCCAAAACATGATACACTACAATCCGATATGATACAACACAAGGTAAAAAGTACATCAAAACTAAACCAAAACAGTGAAATAGGAATGTAGCAGCATCGCAAGCCTAAGCTCGGTCTCATGCTCTCATACTCCTCTGCAACAGTCGTGTACCTATGTAGGGACCCTTTCCCTTATAGACACCTGCAGCAATATAATTTTTTTGGGCCCAATACATGACCCAAACAGGGTGTGAGAAATAAATCTCAGTAGGCAACCACCAAAGGCCCATTCCCAACTGTCAGTGAAAATGTGCAACAGTAGTGTGCAATAATAAAATGTAGTAAACTAGGAAGTACTCAAAGTAACTATCTCTACCAGTTAATTTTCCATTTTAATAATTATTTATCAATTCCAAGCCTGTGCTTTAGCTTGGCAGGTACAACATAAGAAATCACCATAGTGAATATTCAAGTAAACATTTTCCTCATACATACAAATCCTTACCCTCGGGAAAGCAGTAATGAAACCCTCGGGTGACTGCACACAGGCATAATGAATATTGCCCACAGGCATACGAGATATTTCCCGTAGGCACGGAATTTACTACCCTCAGACATAAGAAACATTTCCCTCAGGCTAGACAAACATTTCCCTTAGGCATTCCATAGGAAAAACAAGTAATCAGGCCAATCCCAATGCCCAACAAAGCAATACATATACATTTCCTCTCAAGAAAACTCAAAACATGCTATAATCACGGCATACCCACGGGTATCCTGGCCAAATGACTAAACAAGGGAAATGCACCCATGAGGTGGCCCTAGATCAAAGCAACAATCCCAAATATCAGTTTATATTTATTCATTAGATCACCTATACAATTATATTTATCTCAACAGTCAAGGTCTCAACCACACAACACCCCAAACATGGGCACGTGGCACAACGGTACACAAAATCAACTCGACAGTTGTAATTAAACTCAATACCACCTACCTCAATCTCCTCTGATCAATATATGTGAAAGGCGACATCTAAAACAACCACAAACGACATAGATCTGGGATATAAGATTAACCATTCAAACGTAAATAACTTCCATTAGGGGAGAAATTTGAAGGAAACATTCAAGAAGAGGGAAGACCTTACCAGCGCGGTCCAAACAAGATCGACGGCGGAAGAAATGGAGTTCCGGCATGCGATTGGGAGCTCCTCCAAGCTTCGGCCTCCTCTCCCGGTGCTCCAAATGAACCCACTACCTCCTCTACCGAATGAGGAGGCTACTGCCCATTTATAACGAAAAAACATAACTACACGGCATGTACTCTCAAGTACACAGCGTGTACTATTTTTTTAACTGTTCCTCTAGCGGCTACTTTTCACCGCCACCCTGTTCATCTGCCGACTGATTACATGACGTGTATGACTAAGTACACGACGTGTAGTTGGTTATTACATCATGAACTGCCAACAAGGCTACACGCCCTGTGTTATCATCCCACACGACCAAAGTACACAGCATGTATATGAAAGTACACGGTGTGTAGTTTGTTTTTAATGGAAAACCTATGCACCTTGTATTTTCATCCCATATAGCCAAAGTACACGGCGTGTGTACAAAATTACACGGCGTGTACCCATAAATTTGGTATTTTTCCCACATTTCACTTGTTTTCTCAAAAACACTTAAGGAAAAAGGAAATGAAGAAATCCGTACCTCAAGAATAAGAACCGAGTTCTTACACATTCCCATGCTGGAATTCAACATTATACTAGGGATAGACTGTCTCTCAAAGTATAATTCTAAGATCAAATGCAGAAGTAAGGAAATATCATTAGTCTTGAATGGAAAACCTATAGTTATCTTCCAATGAGAGATATCTCAACTAGATCTTTGTCTAGAAGAACCTCCTATATCATTCTTTATGGAATTGATCGGTGAAGAAGAAGAAGGAAATGAGAGTTTGAGGATAGAAAATGTCCCCATCATCTAGGAATACGTTGACGTATTTCCTGAGGAGTTGTTTGGACCTCCCCCAAAAAGAGATGTAGAGTTCCCTATTGAACTCGTACTTAGATCTCGTCCAATATCAAAGACCCCGTATAGGATGGAAAATGTGGAGATGGAGGAATTAAAGAAACAACACCAAGATCTTTTGGAAAATGGGTTTATCTGACAGAGTGTGTCTCCTTGGGGAGCACCTGTTCTCTTTGTGAAGAAGAATGATGGATCGATGTAGCTATGCATTAATTATAGAGAACTGAACGGGATCACATTAAAGAACAAATACCCTCTTCCAATAATTGAGGACTTATTTGACCAACTTCATGGGGCTCAATTCTTCTCTAAGATTGATCTTTGATCTGGTTATCATCAATTGATGGTGAAGAAAGAAGATATTCCAAAAAATGTCTTCTGATCAAGATATGGGCATTATGATTTTGTTGTTATGCCTTTTGTACTGACTAATGCACCTGTTATTTTTATGGATTTGATGAATAGAGTCTTTAAGGACTACCTTGATAAATTTGTGGTAGTTTTTATTGATGACATTCTGATATATTCCAAATGTCGTGAGGTGCATGAGGATCATCTAAGGGTTATTTTGAAAACTCGGCAAAAGGAGAGGATTTTTGGAAAGTTCAGTAAATGTGAATTCTGGTTATAACAAGTTGCTTTCTTGGGGCACATTGTTACCAATAAAGGAATCATAGTTGACCCTGCAAAGACAAAAGTTGTAGAAGAGTGGCCTCAGCCTACAACAATAACTGAGATTCATAGTTTCATTGGATTAGTGGGATATTATAGGAGGTTTATGAAAAACTTTTCAGGATTTTCTAATCCATTAACCAAGTTAACTCAAAAAGGGGTCAAGTTCATCTGGATATAGGAGTGTGAGGAAAGTTTCCAAGAGCTAAAGAAGAGATTGGTTACTGCACCTATGTTAACTCTACCCTCAAGTGGAGAAAGATTCGTTATTTTTAGCGATGCATCTCTGAAAGTTCTTGGGTGCGTCCTCATGAAAAATGACAAGGTCATTGCTTATGCGTCTCTACAGTTGAAGACTCATGAGTAGAACTATCCTACACATGATTTGGAGCTAGCTGCGGTCGTTTTTTCTTTGAAGATATGGAGGCACTATCTTTATGGGGAGAAATGTGATATATACATAGACCATCAAAGTTTGAAGTATATTTTCACACAAAAGGAATTGAACATGAGACAAAGGAGATGGTTGGAAATTCTTAAAGACTATGATTGTTCAATTCATTATCATCCCAGAAGTGCAAACAAAGTCACTGATTCATTAAGCAGGAAAGACCCAGTTGTTCTATCCATTATGAGGATTCAAAGAGATCCTTTGATCAATGACCTAGTAAAACTGGACATGAGAATTATAAAGGAAGGTAAATCATCAACTGTAACCCAAATTATTTCTCAACCATCATTACTAGAGAATATCAAGAAAGCTCAGAAAGAAGATCCTTTATTACAGATGAAGTTTGAGGCTATGAAGGATGGGAAGTTTCTTGAGTTCAATACTGATCAAGAAGGTGTACTAAAATTTCGTACAAGACTATGTGTTCCATATATTCCGAAAATAAAGAAGGATATGATGGATGAAGCTCATAACTCTACTTTCTCTATACATCCTGGTAGCATGAAAATGTATAGGGACCTTTGTGATCATTATTGGTGGGATAATATGAAAAGGGAGATTGGTGACTACATGTCAAGGTGCCTAGTATGTCAGCAATTGAAGGCGGAGTGACAACTTCCTAAAGGGGTATTGCAACCACTACCCATACCAGCATTGAAGTGGGACAATATCACTATGGACTTTGTTGCTGGTCTCCTGATAACTTCCAAAGAAAACAATACGATATGGGTTATTATGGACCATCTCACCAAGACTACCCATTTTATCTCTATTTGAGAAGATTTCTCTCTTGATCAACTTTACAGGATTTACGTGAAGGAAGTGGTAATGTTTTATGGATTTCCACTTTCTATCATATCTGATCGTGATCCAAGGTTCACATAAAAATTCTGGATAAGTCTTCAACAAGTTCTAAGTACTGAATTGAATTTTAGAATGGCCTATCATCCCCAAACTGATAGATAATCTGAAAGGACTATTCAAACACTCGAGTACATGCTATGAACAAGATCAATGGAATTTAAAGGTGGATGGGATCAACATCTCCCTTTAGTTTAGTTCTCTTACAACAACAGCTTCCACTCGAGCATTCAAATAACACCCTATGAAGCTCTATATGGGAAGCGATGTGGAACTCCTACATGTTGGGATGAAGCTAGTGAGAGAAAGATTCTTGGGCATGATCTTGTGCAATAGATGATAGAAAAATTCCATGTCATCCAGCAACACATTAAGGCTGCTCAAAGTCAGAAAAAGAGTTATGCTGACAACCGTCGAAGGGACTTGGAGTTTGATGTTGGTGATAAAGTCTTTCTTTGGATTTCACCTTGGAAGAGAGTCATGAGTTTTGGGAAGAAAGGGAAGCTTACCCCTAGGTATATTGGCTCCTATGAAATCCTTGATCGCTGATAGAGCGCTGTCGTGGGCTCCCTCAAATGATTAGTGTGATTTTGGGGTACTTAGGTGCAGCATAGTGGCTGACCAAGGTCGTCTCTCAAAGGAGGAAGTGAATTAAAACAACTTTTCAGAGGTATTATAGAAAAAAAATAAAAGGGAATAAAAACACTACTTGAAAGTATGGGGTTGGTTGTTTATAGTTTATAAATCTAGAAGAAGTTTGCTGGAAGAAGATTGCATTTTTTTTGTTTTTAATTTTGAAATGAAGTTTGATTAAAAAGAAACAACAAGAAGATGTTTTTTTTAGAAAATATTTTAAAAGGCGTAATCGATCTATATCTACATGTTAATTAACTTATTAATAATTATCATTTAAATCAATATCCACTTAATTATTATCCCCTAATTTGTTATCCCTCTAACCCTATGAGAGTTAACTTAACCACAAAGATGAAATTACTTAAACCCTAGGCTAGCTTCGGAACACGCAATCGCAGCACCCTGCTTTGATTGTTGTTCTAAGGTTAGCTTATGGTCAGTAGTTAATTATAGAATATATCCATTCTGGAAATGAGTATGAATTGTGTTTAGGGATTATATTTGAACTCTACAAATCTATCATGTATGGTCTTGTATTACCGATTAAGATTGAGCTCTCACAATTTACACAATTCTCAATCTCGCGTGTTTTGTGTTAATTGTTCAATTGCTTGATTAGTTTATTGCAATTTAAAAACACAATTAATGGATCATATTAAGTGAATTACAGTAGCTCAATTATTCACAATAATTAAATGAAGAAGGATAGAGGTCGATCGATTACTAAAAAGAACTACTCTTCCATGGGCGGTGTAGTCATCGTGGAGACGTTTTGCATAAGCAAAGGATTGAAAGGGTAGAACCCAATCTTGTCTCTAATATTGATTCCAACCCAATTAATATGATTAATATAATAATAAGAGGGAATAACACAGAAGATTATTTGAAGAAAAATTCAAGAAACAAACATGAATTAAAAGAAATACAAAGAAGAGGTGGGAGAGGAGAGCTTTTTTGGAAGAGAGGTTTTCACAAAGGCTTACTTCTTCCAAGAGTTGTGAGTGGATCCCAAGAGACACCCTTTTGGACACACCTTCCCAAATCCTCGACCAGCCCTCTAAAAGAGTTAAAACCCCCTTTAAATATATTTTGTGAGGGCTAGGGATACATAACTTTTTAAGTGTGAAATGAAAAACTCGGCCAAATATTTTATTCCAAGTTTCACCGCCTAGTGGACCTCCAAAATGCGTGAATTGACCGGCATTCCAGAAGGATGATTTGTTCCAAATCATGTCCCAGAGCTTTCCTAAAAATTTGGGCTCAATCCAATCCCGGATGTAGAAGATATGGCCCAAATACAAAAACCATGTCCATTCTGCCGAGTCCAGCCCACCATTGTCTTAATGTCCCATTTACTCCATCCAAATGCACTTATCAGCTCTAGTTTCCTGAATTAAAGTTGTATAAAAATAAGTTAGGAACACGGTTACAAAATTTCAAATTAAAATAATAAATATAAAAATATTTATCTTTGAAATACTACAGTGCACTATAAAGGGTAAAACTAGAATTTTCTCCAAATTTTCAAATGAATGATCAAATCCCAAATATTTTATAAATAAACATATTTAACACAATTTGAGGAAATTATATCATTTATTATCAATAAAATATTCAACAAAATAGTGTTTTATCAACTCTCCCACACTTACCCTTTTGCACTCCTGGGCAAAACCTCATGTCAAGTAAACATCAATATCAAATCAAAACCAATTTTAAAACACATATCCTTGAGATCAAACAATTATACACCAAGAAAAAAAATATATCATGCCTCATAAAAAACCATTATTTCAAGTTCTTCATTTATATTATTCAATATATTTCCACTTCATTTATCCTCCCATGCACAAAACACTTACCTCACTTGAATTGTCTCTCATCACACAAATATCAAAAAAAAATTTGCAATGTCTTTCTCATCCAAACTCATACAAGGGTAACCATAGGCTTGATAGATTCCTACATCGCTACCCTATGTGAGTCAAGGACATAAATTTATCATGAGGACTTTTCAGGGTTGTTCTGTGGCTTTTGGTTGGTAGGATTTAGATGTGAAAAATTCTGAGACTGAATGAGGAGGGCTTGAATCTTTTTGAAGCAAAATTGCATTAATCTAATTTTCACTTAAATATGGTCTTCTCCTCAATCCCCATAGTATCAATTCAGCTCCATCATCATGAAAAGTCATGAAAGGTTTACACCATTCATCATTTCAGTATAAAAAATTTCAATCTTCTCAAACATGATTTTCTTGAAAGCTCCAGATGGGCACAGCTTTCCACCTCAATTAGAAGCTCCAGAAAAGGCACAGGTTCACTTGTCATGAAAGCTCCAGAAAAGGCACAACTTTCAATATAATGACTTTCTTCATTAGAAAACACATCTCTTCATAATTTAATTTTCCACCCAAAGTATCACAGAATGTGGTGGCACAACACAAGATAGATTCCCCCACACTTAAGCTCAACTAGATTATGCAATTTCACTTCAAGAGTTGGTTGGATAGGGAAAATTGGCTTGTAATGTGTCTAACCTAACAGGCTGTGCATAGCTTCTAAGGGCTACAAGGATTAAATATTCAAGGTAGTCCATTATAAAAAAGGATTCTTTGAAATAGGGGCTTTAATACAAAACAAATGCCTCAATCATTTAAACATATTTACCTCAAACCCTCAAGTTTTGACAGGAATAGATCAAATTCTGGTTAAATCAAGCATGGTTTGGTTCTCTCAAGAAGTGAGGTGAATGTAAAGAATATGAAAATAATGGTTTAGAAGCCTCACAGTAAAGTGATTTAAAATATAAAGACAGTGAGATGTGGCATGGGATTCAAAATTCAGCGTACTTTCCATGAAATTACTAAATATTTGAACTTGAAACAAATTCATTTTCAGCATTCATTTAAGTTTAGTTTCAAGGGATAAATTGTTTCACTCATTGATATGCATTTCAAAATTGTGATGAGAATCATTTCAGCTCAAAAATTTCAAAAACACAAAGAAAATTGAAAAAAATAAACACACAAAATTTGAAAAACACACAATTTTTTTTTTGGTTTTTTTTTTAAAAACTGGAAAACAATTGAAATTACTAAACTAAAAGGTTCCCTCCTCCACACTTAAAATATTGCATTATCCTCAATGTGAACCCATGAGATGATATATGAACATGAAATGCAGAATTTTTAAATAGGACAAATAATATAAAAGTGAAAGGGTTAGGAACAGCCTGATGTGCTCAAGTGATGATGGGGTCATGCAGTGTGATAAAATCCACTGCATTAGTAGGAAGTCCCTCAATGTATCTCTTCAAACGTTTCCCATTGACTGTAAAGCTCCTTCCAATTTCCTCTTGTGTGATCTCCACTGCACCATAAGGAAAAACATTAGTCACAATATAAGGACCTAACCATCTGGAACGCAACTTACCAGGCATCAGCTTGAGTCGTGAACTATAGAGAAGGATTTTCTCTCCAACATGAAACTCCCTTTGTTGGATCATTTTTTCATGAGCTGCTTTTGATCTTTCCTTGTAGAGCCTTGAGTTCTCATATGATGACAGTCGAATCTTCTCAAGATCTTGAATTTGCAACTTCCTTTGAATTCCAGCTTGGGCCAAATCCATGTTGCATTTCTTTATAGCCCAATATGCCCGATGCTCGACTTCCACTGGGAGATGACATGCTTTCCCAAAAACAATCCTAAATGGGGAAATACCAATGGGTGTCTTGTATGATGTCCTATAAGCCCACAATGCATCATCCAAGCACTTACTCCAATCCTTCCTATTTGGCTGCACGGTTTTCTCTAATATTTGTTTCAGCTCATGATTTGAAACCTCAGCCTGGCCATTTGTTTGGGGGTGGTATGGTGTTGATGTTTTGTGTGTCACCCCATACTTACGAAGGAGGTAAGAAAAATTCCTATTGAAAAAGTGTGTCCCTTGGTCACTAATGATGGCCTTTGGTACTCCAAACCTGCAAAAAATCTGTGCTTTGACAAAGTCCACAACAACATGAGAATCGTCAGTCCTGGTGGCCTTGGCCTCCACCCATTTACTCACATAATCAACAGCAACCAAAATATACAAGAAACCATATGAACTTGGAAAAGGACCCATAAAATCAATGCCCCACACATCAAAAATCTCACAGAATTGTATGGGTTGTTGGGGCATCTCATGTCTCCTAGAAATATTCCCAGTGTATTGGCAACGAGAGCATGACTTACAAAACACATGGGCATCATGGAATAAACTAGGCCAATATAATCCAGAGTCCAAAACTTTCCTAGCTGTCCGTTGGGGTCCAAAGTGTCCACCACATGCAAGTGTATGATATAATTGCAAAATAGACTCAAACTCGTGATCAGTAATACACCTCCTAATAACTTGGTCACTACACATGCGCCAGAGGCAAGGATCATCCCACACATAAAACCTAGACTCACTTTTTAATTTTTGGACTTGATGCTTCTTCAAATTTTCTGGGATTTCATAGGAAACAATATAATTAACTAAATCAACATACCAAGGATGCCTACCTGAGATGGTATAGAGATTCTCATCGGGGAAAGTGTCCCGAAGTGGTATCTGGTCCAAGGTGTCATCCTCTAGTGTGTCAGTAAGCCTACTCATGTGGTCTGTCACCAAATTATTTGATCCCTTCTTGTCCTTTATCTCAATATCAAATTCCTGAAGAAGGAGCATCCAATGGATAAGTCGTGGATTTTTATCTGGCTTCTTTAGGAGGTACCTCAAAGCTGCATGATCAGAAAAAACAACTACTTTAGAGCCCAATAAATATGAACGGAATTTATCTAAAGAAAATATGACAGCAAGAAACTCCTTTTCTGTGGTTGTGTAATTTGATTGGGCTGAATCCAGTGTCCTTGATGCATAGGCGATCACATGTGAACGTCCCTCCACCCTCTGAGATAAGACAGCTCCAACCGCGAAGTTGGAGGCGTCACACATAAGCTCAAAAGGAATATCCCACTGTGGGGGTTGTATGATAGGTGGAGTGGTCAGACATTGTTTTAGCTCATCGAATGAATTCCTGCAAGAAACATCAAACACAAAATCAGAATCCTTTTGAAGTAATCTTGACATAGGAAGAGAAATATTACTAAAATATTTGATGAAGCGCCGATAAAATCCTGCATGACCTAGGAAAGATCTAACATCACGCACACATGAAGGATATAGTAAGGATGAAATAATATCTACCTTTGATCTATCAACCTTTATCCCATGTTTTGACACTACATGCCCTAAGACAATGCCATGCTCTACCATGAAATGACACTTTTCAAAGTTTAGGACCATATTCTTCTCAATACAACAATTCAATACCTTTCCCAAACTATTTAGACATTCATTAAATGAGGATCCATACACAGTAAAATCATCCATAAATAACTCCATGCAGGTCTCAATAAAATCAGTAAAAATACTCACCATGCATCTCTGGAAGGTACCTGGGGCATTGAAAAGTCCAAATGGTATCCTTCAGTAGGAAAATGTGCCAAAGGGACAGGTGAATGTAGTCTTCTCCTGATCCTCTGGAGCTATAGGAACCTGAAAATATCCAGAAAATCCATCCAAGAAACAATAGTGTGTTTTCCCAGCTAGTCTCTCAAGCATCTGATCAATAAATGGGAGGGGGAAATGGTCTTTGCGAGTGGAATGATTTAGTTTCCTATAATCAATACACACACACCAACTGTTTTGCACCCTCATTGGTATTAACTCATCTTTCTCATTTTTAACAACAGTAACACCACTCTTCTTAGGCACAACCTGAATTGGACTTACCCACTGAGAATCTGAAATGGGATAGATTATACCTGCCTCGAGCAATTTTTCAACTTCTTTTTTAACAACCTCCAAAAGTGTTGGATTGAGTCTCCTTTGTGGTTTCCTCACTGGTTTAGACCCAACTTCCAAAATAATCCTATGCATGCAAATGGAGGGGCTAATACCTGATATGTCAGCCAAGGTCCACCTGATTGCCCTGATGTTCTCCCTCAAAAGATTCAAAAGTTTTTCTTCATGTTCAAAAGGGAGATTGTTATCAATGATAATAGGTAATCTCTCACCACTCAACAAGTATGATTATTTTAGATTTGGTTGCAATGGATTGAGTTCCAGTGTAGGGGGGTGGTGTATGGATGGGGTCATAGAAGGAACTAAAATATGTGCACAAAGAGCATCAGTATCAGAATATACATCATCATAATCAGAGAATAAATCATCAAATCCATCAGCATACTCAACAACCATGTCATAATTAGAGTTCACATGATCAAAATATGAATATGAATCCACATAAAAATCAAATCCAAGATAGGATTGTGTATCAGCAACATGTGTGGAAGTTCTCTTAGACATCAAACTTGAACCAATACTCATAATCTCCCTAAGCATAGGACAATCAAATTCCATGGAGTTTTTATTTGGTGGTTCAAAATGGGAGATAACAAAAGTTGAATGGTCCTCTGAGGGGTACTTCATGGAATCCATAACATTAAATATCACAACTTCATCTCCAAACTCCATGGAAAGTGTACCCTAATTGACATTTATGATAGTTTTTGCAGTTTTGAGGAAGGGCCTACCTAAGATAATGGGGGCATGAGAACTTACCTGATCATACTCCATGTTAAGAACATAGAAATCCGCTGGAAAGATCATGTCTCTTACCCGGACAAGTACATCCTCAAGAACTCCCGCTGGATATGTCGTAGCTCTATTCGCCAATTTCACCACTACTCTTGTTGGCTTCAACTCACCAGCCTTCAAGGAAGAGAATACAGAGTGAGGCATCACATTTATTGAAGCTCCTAAATCACAAAGAGCATCAGAGAAGTGCAACTCCCCTATGGTACATGGGATGGTGAATGTCCCGGGATCCTTTCACTTTGTTGGCATTGCTAGAGTTGGTGTAATGAGTGTCGAGACATTCCTTCCAAGGTTGATCCTCTCATTTCCATTGAGCCCTCTTCGATTGGTGCAGAGTTCTTTTAAGAATTTGGCATACCTTGGGATTTGCTTAATGGCTTCAAGTAGAGGAATGTTGATCTCCACATGCTTTAATGTGTCCAAAACCTCCCTTTGCATTGCTTCTTCAGCCATCTTCTTGCTTTTAACAACCCTTTTTGGAAAAGGAAGGGTTTTAGGAGGAACATCATCAATATTTTTCTTACCTTTATCTTTCTCCTTGGATTTCTCATCAGTTGGTATGGAATGCGGCTTCTCTGGATTTGAGGTGAATCCCGGTGGAATGGTAGGTACAGATGTATCGTTCATTTGCTTCCCACTTCTCAATGTGATGGCACTAACATTCCCCTTTGGATTTGGAGTGGGTTGGGAAGGTAGATTTCCGAAATTCTTACTTACAAGTTCATGGAGGGCGATGGCAATCTGGCTCATTTGAGTCTTTAACTCCCTCATCTCCAAACTTTGACTCTTCAGCTCATTCTGTTGATTAAGAACAATTTTCTTCAAAAGATCATCAGTATTAGAATCTACCTTTGGTGGGGGATTCCCTTGTTGTTGTCTTGTTGATGCTTGGGCTTCAAATATCCTTTGGGGTTGTTGGAAACCCTGCTATTAAGGTGGAGGCTACTGGAAGTTTTGTTGAAAGGGTGGCCTTTGTTGTTGTCCAGAGACATACCTCATGTCTAGTTGATCTTTCCACCCTTGGTTGTATGTTGGAGAAAATGAATCAAACTTCTTTTGGGGATATAGTTGTTATTGCTGCTGAAATGGTCTCCCAGGGAATACTGTTGCACAATCCTCTGTCTCTTGTAGTTGTGGGAAACGGTCAGTTGGGTGGCCTGTCTCAATGCAAATGCCACATGGCCTTGAAGGAGGGGGTAGAGATGTATTTTGTGCCAAAGCAATTTGTCTCACCATGGTTGTCAATTCTTCCAACTTAGTATCAATCAAATGACTTTCAAGAGAAGAAGGACTTACCTGATGTACTCCCCGGACATGTGGTGTACCTCTATACCAAATTGTTGGGAGTTTTGGGTCATCTTGTCGATCAATGTACGTGCGGCTGCTGGTGTCTTGTCCACCAATGCTTCTCCAGCTGCAGCATCAACCATGCTCCTCTCCATTGGTGTGAGTCCTTCATAGAAGTATTGGATGAGGAGTTGCTCACAAATTTGGTGATCTAGACATCTTGCGCACAACTTCTTGAATCTCTCCCAGTACTCATACATTGACTCCCCTTGGGCTTGATTGATCCCCAAGAACTCCTTACGAATGGAAGTGGTCCTTGATGCTGGAAAAAATCTCTGCAAGAAAAGACGTTTCAAATCGTTCCAACAAGTTACATCTTCGGGTTGTAAATAATACATCCAATCTTTCGCAGCTCCGTCAAGTGAGAATGGGAATTCTCTTAATTTTATTTGATCTTCAGAAACATTTATTGGTTTTAAAGTTGAGAAAACCACATTAAATTATTTAAGGTGTTTGTTGGGATCCTCACCAGATAATCCATGAAACTTTGGAAGAAGGTGAATTAATCCAGATTTTAACTCAAAGTCCGATTCGATGTTTGGGCATGCAATACAATTTGGTAGATAGTTAATATAAGGTGCAGCCAATTCTCGAATGGTTCTATTAAGTTCATTGTTATTATTTCCAGCCATTGGTTCTTATTTTATGTTTGAATTTGAATAGCTTCCAATTTCAATGTTTCCAGAAGAGAGGAATTCACCAACTGGTTGAATATTGAAACTACCCGTAGACTGAGAATGTCTGATTCGAGCCCTAAGGATACGTTCAATCTCAGGGTCAATATCTAAGAGATATTTGGGATTAGTTCGTGTCATCAATCAATTAAAGATGAAAAGAAGGAAATTGGACCATAGTAAAATAAAAATTAGAAGTTTGAGTTGATGGTCCAAAAAGAAGTAGAAGGAAATAAAATAAGGAAAAAAATCAGATTGGGTAAAGACGGAAGAAAGAAGAGAGGAAGAGAATAAAATTTAAAACAAAATAAATACCTCTAATTAGTTGAAATAATTACTTGCCTCCCCGAAAATGGCACCAATTTGATAGAGCGCTGTCGTGGGCACCCTCAAATGATTAGTGTGATTTTGGGGTACTTAGGTGCAGCAGAGTGGCTGACCAATGTCGTCTCTCAAAGGAGGAAGTGAATTAAAACAACTTTTCAGAGGTATTCTAGAAACAAAATAAATGGTAATAAAAACACTACTTGAAAGTATGGGGGTGGTTGTTTATAGTTTATAAATCTAGAAGAAGTTTGCTGGAAGAAGATTGCATTTTTTTTTAATTTTGAAATGAAGTTTGATTAAAAAGAAACAACAAGAAGATGTTTTTTTAGAAAATATTTTAAAAGGCGTAATCGATATAACTCTACATCTTCATTTACTTATTAATCATTATCATTTAAATCAATATCCACTTAATTATGATCCCCTAATTTTTTATCCCTCGAACCCTACGAGAGTTAACATAACCACAAAGATGAAATTACTTAAACCCTAGGCTAGCTTCGGAACACGCAATCGCAGCACCCTGCTTTGATTGTTGTTCTAAGGTTAGCTTATGGTCAGTGGTTAATTAGAGCACATATCCATTCTGTAAATGAGGATGAATTGTGTTTAGAGATTATATTTGAACTCTACAAATTTATCCCATATGGTCTTGTATTACCGATTAAGATTGTGCTCTCACAATTTACACAATTCCCGACCTCGGGTGTTTTGTGTTAATTGTTCAATTGCTTGCTTAGTTTCTTGCAATTTAAAAACACAATTCATGGATCATATTAAGTGAATTACATTATATCAATTATTCAAAATAATTAAATGAAGAAGGATAGAGGTCGATCGATTACTAAAAAGAACTACTCTTCCATGGGTGGTGTAGTCATCGTGGAGACGTTTTGCATAAGCAAAGGATTGAAAGGGTAGAACCCAATCTTGTCTCTAATCTTGATTCCAACCCAATTAAGAGAATTAAGAGAATAATAAGAGGGAATAATGCAGAAGATTATTTGAAGAAAAATTCAAGAAACAAACATGAATTAAAAGAAATACAAAGAAGAGGTGGGAGAGGAGATCCTTTTTGGAAGAGAGATTTTCACAAAGGCTTACTTCTTCCAAGAGTTGTGAGTGGCTCCCAAGAGACACCCTTTCGGCCACACCTTCCCAAAGCCTCTACCAACCCTCTCAAAGAGTTAAAACCCCCTTTAAATAGAGTTTTTGAGGTCTAGGGATACATAACTTTTTAAGTGTGAAATGAAAAACTCGGCCAAATATTTTATTCCAAGTTGCACCGCCTAGTTGACCTCCAAAACACGTGAATTGACCGTCCTTCCAGAAGGATGATTTGTTCCAAATAATGTCCCCGAGCTTTCCTCAACATTTGGGCTCAATCCAAGCCCGGATGTAGAAGATATGGCCCAAATACAGAACCCATGTCCATTCTGCCGAGTCCAGCCCACCATTGTCTTATTGTCCCATTTAATCCATCCAAATGCACTTATCATGTGACGCCCCAGGTTTTATGAACTGGTTTAAGTAAGAAGTGTTATGAATTTAATGATGTCTCTTGTTTTATTCGTTTTTCTAATAAGGAATTATAGATAAAATAAAACATGGAGAATAAGGTAAACTGATATATATTAAAACATTACTTTACAACAAGACCCAACTAGTTGAAAATACCATGCACAAGACCTAACACAGCGACAGCAAGACTACTAAGAACCACAACTCGAGCAATCGGATAATCCTCATCTTCAGAGTCCATCAGCGTGAAAAGTATAACAGCCAGGGCCACAGCACACATGCTCAACGCTAATGGTATGAGGAGAGCCATCCTTCCGGTTCAAGTGTTCTGTTTTTAAGAAGTACCCCACACCCCTGTATTTATATTAGTTCTTTGAGTTATGACCGTTATATTTATATATCCGTTGGGTTTTCAAAATGACCGTTGTGTTTCCATTAATAAAGTTTACTTTAAAATAGAACTCGGTTTTTATTCCCTCATAACTTTATGACATTCTTTCATAAAAGATTCTTCGTTTTAAAACAAAAAGAGTATTCTTAGAAGTAAATCTCCTCGTTTTTTTACAAAATCCTGATGAATACCTAGGTAGTTGAAAACTTGGTATTATTTTTATGGAAAATATGTTTAGAGGGAATTCGTAATAATTATATCTTTTGATCTTAGAAATTATGAAATTTTTGGGAAACTATTGGTCTTTGAAAGAATTTTATAAAACAAACAGTAGATTATTTTAAAAAAATTCTAATGATTATGATAGTATTATACAAAAAATTATATCTTTTAAAGATTTATACCAAGACTTAAAATATTTTATCTAAACTAGAAATTGGTTTTCAGATTTTAAATTAAAACTGTTTGTTTTTATTCAATTTCTACAAATTATTTATATTTCACCCTATTTTGAGCTAACTATATAATAGAACTAATTTTTTTTTTAAAAAAATGGTGTGGGACCCGGCCAAGCCAAGGGCATCCCTTATGGGAAAATCCCTCCATGGCCATGGACGATACCCCCTAGGGACCTGAGGTGCCACCATAGGGCTCCCCAGGTGTGTGGTGCAAAAGACCCGAGAGGCTGGGGGCCGAGCATAGGTTACCCATGTCGCGCGTGGGCCCGTGTATAAGGCTGCGGCTCGCATTGCGTGAGGTTGGGCCAAGGCCCGCGGGGGACCCGTGTGTAAGGCCTCGTGTGCGTGTGTGTTTGTGCTATTGCACCGGTCACCGAACACTCTGATATTTATATCGCGCCTCAAAATATTTCCGTTTCGATGTGGGACGCGCTCCGCGCGACCAGGACCGTCCGATCGTAGTCTGCGTCGATCTCAGCCGTCCAGCTTGTTTTTAACCGCGCGACCTCCCCCACGCCTCCATGAGCCGTCTGATCTCTTCGGCGATTTAATCACGGCCCTCCATCTCTTTAAATCGTTTAAACTGAATCCTGCTTCTCCCTCAGTTGCACGCTCTCGCCATCTTCAATCCGGACCATTCCTTTTCTTACCGCGTCGCCCCGTCGTCTTCTTCCTAGCATCGGGGTCCTGCACCTGTAGGCCTGCGCCAAGGACGCCTCGGCCTCCTCCGAAGCACTGCATCGTTGACCCCCGAACACCTCCCACCTAGCTCACTGTGTTTCCGTCTTCCCCACGACGGCCTACTCGTGGGTCGAGTTACCCAAGCCCACCGGACCCCTTTATAAACCCTCCCACCCTTGGAACCGCACAGCTCTTCCTCCTCCTTCTTTTCCAAGGACACCCAGCAGCCAGCACCGAGCTTCCTCCTCAAGCATATGTAAGGGTCATTTCATACATGCCTTCTTTTAAAATAACCTCCGTTTATTCTCTCGGTATCTATATATATATACAGTTTATATATATATACTTGATTTTAACCCACTCGAGTTGTATGGCCTTCAATGGTACGGCTGCCGTATGGTGCATATGCAAGGATACTTATATGTTATGTTTTCTTTGGAGAAACTGAAGCATGTTATATACTGTTTATATATAAATATTTACATAATACAACCCATTGGTTTAGACATTGTATATATATATACAGTTCACATGGACGGCATATACAGTGTGCATAGGTACATTTATACAATACAAGCCCCTCGGGTTGTGTATTGTTTCTACATACGATATATATACAGTTTTTCTTATTTGTTTTACAGTTTTTCAAAAAAAAAGATTATATATTTTCTTTTTGTGGATGGTGCCTCCTTCATGGAACCGGCCTTCGTGTATACAGCAGGGTGCATGTGTAAGCATGGTTCCTTGTTTTGTGTCCCTTTGGAGAAACCCATATCTTTTCTCTCGAAATATATATATATATAGTTTTTACTATGCATATTTGAATATACACCCCTCGGGTGGTGATGTTTTCAAAAAGTATTACCTTCCCTAAAGGTTTTTTTTTAAAAAAATGGTTACAAAAGAATTATCTTACTTTGTTTTAAACCAATCCTTAAAAATATGTTTTGTATGTATATATACGGGTTACCTATTTTATATATATATATATACGCATGGGTGGTATATTTTTTGGATTAATCTATATTGAGCATGGCACCTGGATGCTAAGTTTGATCGTTTATTTCGGTTATATTTCATAAAACCTTTATAGATATAAAAAATACAGTTTTCTATATGTATATACGAATATTTATAACCAAAACTCTATCTATTTTTCGGATTTCAAAATGACCCAACATGTAATATTATGTACCATATGTTAATGAGGGTTGTTTGAAATGGTTTTACCATGAAGGGTGTAATTTGGTTTGATTTAAGATGTATTAAAGGATTTAAGATTTGATGGATCATGATATCATGTTGTATTCATGTATTATCTTAAGACATAATGAACCTACCTGGTTGAATGTGTTAATTAATCAAGTCATGATTTAATTTATTTATACGATCAAGGGCCTATTTATCACCATAACTAATTTCAAGTGTTTTTCCTTAAGCACTCCTTTTCCATGGATTTATAATTCATCATTTATTATATCATTAATCATATGCTTTAGTGTAAAGGATGTTTTACTAAGCCATGTATGCCTTTGATTAGTTACTGATACTTTTTTCAAGATTAACCATCATACCCTGTATTAGCACGATTTGTAGTGGTTCATTTTTTTATTTTTGTACATAATGTATGCTTATGACATATCACTAAATGAACTAAGAAATTAAATCACCCAAAGTGGTATGGGACACCTTGGGTAAAAATGAAAATGAATGAGATATTCAAGGTGGTATGGGACATCTTGAATATATGAATGGTTTAAGTAAAGCATGAACGATGTGGCTCATGTGATAATAAAGGCAAATTTAAGGGTGCGCCCTGATAGCGCTCCAATGCATTGGGTAAAGGCTTAATCTCTAGAGATGACTTTTTAGACTGATACCTTGGTGAATAACCTTGGTAATTTTTACAACACCTTGGGGATGGACCTTGGTGAAACGAAACGATTGTCAATATTAAATGTTGATGCCACATAATTCAAGTCATGTAACATTTTCTTTCCAAGATAAAGTTCTTTCACGACTGATGCCTTTAAAGTTTCTATAAAGTTCATATTTTCCTAGCTTTAAGCTTGAAGCATGACTGGTGTTATGACTTAATAGAATAGTAACCAGCATATGGACATTTAGTTGTTTCCTTGTGCGCAACTCTGATTATGCATTACTTTTAACTGTTTAAATTTATGCTTAAGTAAATCACATGTAGTACTTGTTCATAACAACCATTATCACTCCTTTAAGATTTGACATATTCGTTTCATGTTTTTCTTGAAAACCTTGATTAAGCATTGTTATGTTTTGTGTGTTACAATATTTCTTAGTGAATGTTCAAATTATTTTAAAAGAATGTTTTCAAATGTTACAGTATTTTAAATTCTTTTTAAAACCCCCTTACTGAGTATTTCAATGC
Source organism: Viscum album (assembly GCA_963277665.1). Classification (NCBI taxonomy): domain Eukaryota; kingdom Viridiplantae; phylum Streptophyta; class Magnoliopsida; order Santalales; family Viscaceae; genus Viscum; species Viscum album. The sequence continues at coordinate 2,066,891,786 of OY728121.1, forward strand.
TCACCCTACGTTTTGATTTAAAAAAATTCAGGTATCAGCTTTTGAAAGATGAATTGTTTCAGAAGTTGTCGGTTTCCCAGAACCCGAACCGCACACGATCCTCTGTATGGGACATGATGTGTTGTTAACAAAATGTATTTTATTTTAAGATAACACATCATGTTCAGAAGGCACCGACTCTTATGGTTTCTGGGGTCGGGGTCACTATAGTTGGTATCAGAGGGAGGTTTGGATAACTCTGGAAAGCCAGAAACTGAAACAAAAAAATATATATGTATATGTATTTCAATTTTATTAAAAACTGGGTTTTCTTAAATTTCAGATGGAAAACGAAGGCACAAATCTCTTATCTCTCCCCACAGAGGCCCTAGAGTCCATTGTGTCTTTAGCAAGCCGTGAGGACTTTCTAAACTATGCCCATATCCGCATGACATGTAAACACCTATACGATGTATCCAACTCACCTCGAGTGCTTAGCCTACACCAAGGGTTGGGATTGGATTACCTCTTTATGATGATGACCCAATTTCCCTCCTATGCACGTCGGGGAAGGTACCATGAGGGACTTTTCCGGATTTTCACGGTGGGTGAGAGATTTGGCACTATTCTTGATAACCCTTTTCAAGAAGCTGCTACTGACAGAGACCTCCGAGCGGGCTACCTTTGTCAAATTTTAAACTATGGCTTTTGGGGTCAGTTGTTGGACTTCGGAAGGTTAGAAGACGTGTCCACTCGACTGTCTTGCCGACAACAAGTGTATGAAGATGTCTCTCAACTTCATACCCCTCATGCTAGACTCATAAGACGTCATAGGTGCCCTCATTAGTTTTTCCCTGAATGCTCGGCCTGTGTTCGGTTCGAGGAGTTAGGTAGTTTTACTTCTCTGTGTGGAGTTCGTTTATTCAATGAGTAAGGGAAACTCAAGCACTAAGAATAATAAACGTATGTTTATTGAAATGTTGTCTTTCCCCTTTCCTTGTCCTTACTTTGTATCTGTCCTTGAATGATTTTCAAGTAATGGAACTCCTGTCTTAAAACTTTCATATGGAAGGAAAACCCCACCTGTTATCTCTTCCCACTGAGATTTTGGAAATCATTGCAATCAAAACGTGTGAGGATGAGTATGACCCCTTCGCAAGTTTGCGGAGGACGTGCAAGCAGTGGTTTGAGGTAACAAACGGTCCAGATATTCTCCGCACCTGCCAGGGGAATGCCTCCATCTATTACCGCATTGGCTCTGCACAGCTAGTCGGGCGTGAACGACGAGGAAGTTACCATGAAGGGCTCTTTCTATGTTTTACCCTAGGCCGAAACTTCACGGCCAGAGTGAAATTCCAGGAGGCTGCGTTAGAGGGAAATCTTTATGTGGCTTATATGCTCCAACTTCTCAGCTTTAGCCTGTTTGACCGTATCTATGGCTTTGATATCCTCGACCGAGACATAATTCGGCAAGTTCTTCGTACATTGGTCTGCAAAGACATTTCAGAACTTTGTACTGTTTGAGCTTCCCTCTGGAGGCCTGAAGGCCCGAAACATAAGTGCAATCCCTCCTGTCTTAGGTGTATGTGGATTAGGGAGCTGGAAGATGTGAGCTTCGCTACAGGGATCCCTCTAAATGAACCTGTTGACCCTATTCGTTGGTGGAGGTGGTAGGAACGTTTCTGAACCTTGTAGTGTTGTGAAGTAAATTGCGAGGACACAATTTTCTAAAGGGGGGATAATGTGACGCCCCAGGTTTTATGAACTGGTTTAAGTAAGAAGTGTTATGCATTTAATGATGTATCTTGTTTTATTTGTTTTTCTAATAAGGAATTAGAGATAAAATAAAACATGGAGAATAAGGTAAACTGATATATATTAAAACGTTACTTTACAACGAGACCCAACTAGTTGAAAATACCATGCACAAGACCTAACACAGCCACAGAAAGACTACTAAGAACCACAACTCGAGCAATCAGATAATCCTCATCTTCAGAGTCCATCAGCGTGAAAAGTATAACAGTCAGGGCCACGACACACATGCTCAACGCCAATGGTATGAGGAGATCCATCCTTCCGGTTCAAGTGTTCTGTTTTTAAGAAGTACCCCACACCCCTGTATTTATATTATTTCTTTGAGTTATGACCGTTATATTTATATATCCATTGGGTTTTCAAAACGACCGTTGTATTTCCATTAATAAAGTTTACTTTAAAAGAGAACTTGGTTTTTATTCCCTCATAACTTTATGACATTCTTCCATAAAAGATTCTTCATTTTAAAACAAAAAGAGTATTCTTAGAAGTAAATCTCCTCGTTTTTTTACAAAATCCCGATGAATACCTAGGTAGTTGAAAACTAGGTATTCTTTTTATGAAAAATATGTTTAGAGGGAATTCATAATAATTATATCTTTTGATCTCAGAAATTATGTAATTTTTGGGAAACTATTGGTCTTTAAAAGAATTTTATAAAACAAACATTAGATTATTTTAAAAAAATTCTAATGATTATGATAGTATTATACAAAAAATTATATCTTTTAAAGATTTATACCAAGACATAAAATATTTTATCTAAACTAGAAAGTGGTTTTCAGATTTTAAATTAAAACTGTTTATTTTTATTTAATTTCTACAAATTATTTATATTTCACCCTATTTTGAGCTAAGTATATAATATAACTAATTTTTTTTTAAAAAAATGGTGTGGGACCCGGCCAAGCCAAGGGAATCCCTTATGGGACAAGCCTTCCAAGGCCATGGACGAGACCCCTTAGGGACCTGAGGTGCCGCCATCAGGCTCCCCAGGTGCGTGGTGCAACAGACCCGAGAGGCTGGGGCCGAGCATAGGTTACCCGTGTCGCGCATGGGCCCATGTATAAGGCCGCGGCTCGCATTGCGTGAGGTTGGGCCAAGGCCCGCAGGGGACCCGTGTGTAAGGCCCCGTGTGTGTGTGTGTTCATGCTATTGCACCGGTCATCGAACACTCTGATATTTATACCGCGCCTCAAAATCTTTCTGTTTTGATGTGGGATGCGCTCCGCGCGACCAGGACCCTCTGATCGTAGTCCGCGTCAATCTCATCCGTCCAGCTTGTTTTTAACCGCGCGACCTCCCCCACGCCTCCATGAGCCGTCCGATCTCTTCGGCGATTTAATTGCGGCCCTCCATCTCTTTAAATCGTTTAAACTGAATCCCGCTTCTCCCTCAGTTGCACGATCTCGCCATCTTCAATCCGGACCGTTCCTTTTCTTACCGCGTCGCCCCGTCGTCTTCTTCCTAGCATCAGGGTCCTGCACCTGTAGGCCTGCGCCAAGGACACCTCGGCCTCCTCCAAATCACTGCACCGCTGACCCCCGAACACCTCCCACCTAGCTCGTTGTGTTTCCGTCTTCCCCACGACGGCCTACTTGTGGGTCGAGTTACCCAAGCCCACCGGACCCCTTTATAAACCCTCCCACCCTTAGAACCGCACGGCTCTTCCTCCTCCTTCTTTTCCACGAACACCCAACAGCCAGCACCGAGCTTCCTCCTGAAGCATATGTAAGGGTCATTTCATACATGCCTTCTTTTAAAATAACCTTCGTTTATTCTCTCGGTATCTATATATATATATATACAGTTTATATATATATACTTGATTTTAACCCACTCGAGTTGTATGGCCTTCAATGGTACTGCTGCCGTATGGTGCATATGCAAGGATACTTATATGTTATGTTTTCTTTGTAGAAACCAAAGCATCGTATATACTGTTTATATATAAATATTTACATAATACAACCCATCGATTTGGACATTGTATATATATATACAGTTCACATGGACGGCATATACAATGTGCATAGGTACATTTATACAATACAAGCCCCTCGGGTTGTGTATTGTTTCTACGTACGATATATATACAGTTTTTCTTATCTGTTTTACAGTTTTTCAAAAAAAAGATTATATATTTTCTTTTTGTGGATGGTGCCTCCTTCATGGAACCGGCCTTCGTGTATACAGCAGGGTGCATGTGTAAGCATGGTTCCTTGTTTTGTGTCCCTTTGGAGAAACCCATATCTTTTCCCTCGGTATAAATATATATAGTTTTTACATATGCATATTTGAATATACACCCCTCGGGTGGTGATGTTTTCAAAAAGGATTACCTTCCCTAAAGGTTTTTTTTTTAATGGTTACAAAAGAATTATCTTACTTTGTTTTAAACCAATCCTTAAAAATATGTTTTGTATGTATATATACGGGTTACCTATTTTATATATATATATATATACGCATGGGTGGTATATTTTTTGGATTAATCTATATTGAGCATGGCACCTGGATGCTAAGTTTGATCGTTTCTTTCGGTTATATTTCATAAAACCTTTATAGATATAAAAAATACAATTTTCTATATGTATATACGACTATTTATAACCAAAACTCTATCTATTTTTCGGATTTCAAAATGACCCAACATGTAATATTATGTACCATATGTTAATGAGGGTTGTTTGAAATGGTTTTACCATGAAGGGTGTAATTTGGTTTGATTTAAGAGGTATTAAAGGATTTAATATTTGATGGATCATGATATCATGTTGTATTCATGTATTATCTTAAGACATAATGAACCTACCTGGTTGAATTTGTTAATTAATCAAGTCATGATTTTATTTATTTATACGATCAAGGGCCTATTTATCACCATAACTAATTTCAAGTGTTTTTCCTTAAGCACTCCTTTTCCATGGATTTATAATTTATCATTTAGTATATCATTAATCATATGCTTTAGTGTAAAGGATGTTTTACTAAGCCATGTATGCCTTTGATTAGTTACTGATACTTTTTTCAAGATTAACCATCATACCCTGTATTAGCATGATTTGTAGTGGTTCATTTTTTTATTGTTGTACATAATCTATGCTTATGACATATCACTAAATGAACTAAGAAATTAAATCACCCAAAGTGGTATGGGACACCTTGGGTAAAAATGAAAATGAATGAGATATTCAAGGTGGTATGGGACATCTTGAATATATGAATGGTTTAAGTAAATCGTGAACAATGTGGCTCACATGATAATAAAGGCAAATTTAAGGGTGTGCCCTGATAGCGCTCCAATGCATTGGGTAAAGGCTTAATCTCTAGAGATGACTTTTTAGACTGATACCTTGGTGAATAACCTTGGTAATTTTTACGACACCTTGGGGATGGACCTTGGTGAAACAAAACGATTGTCAATATTAAATGTTGATGCCATATAATTCAAGTCATGTAACAATTTCTTTCCAAGATAAAGTTCTTTCACGACTGATGCCTTTAAAGTTTCTATAAAGTTCATATTTTCCTAGCTTTAAGCTTGAAGCATGACTGGTGTTATGACTTAATAGAATAGTAACCAGCATATGAACATTTAGTTGTTTCCTTGTGCGCAACTCTGATTATGCATTACTTTTAACTGTTTAAATTTATGCTTAAGTAAATCACATGTAGTACTTGTTCATAACAACCATTATCACTCCTTCAAGATTTGACATATTCGTTTCATGTTTTTCTTGAAAACCTTGATTAAGCATTGTTATGTTTTGTGTGTTACAATATTTCTTAGTGAATGTTCAAATTCTTTTAAAAGAATGTTTTCAAATGTTACCGTATTTTAAATTCTTTTTAAAACCGCCTTACTGAGTATTTCAATGCTCACCCTATGTTTTGATTTAAAAAATTTCAGGTATCAGCTTTTGAAAGATGAATTGTTTCAGAATTTGTCGGTTTCCCAGAACCCGAACCGCACACGATCCTCTGTATGGGACATGATGTGTTGTTAACAAAGTGTATTTTATTTTAAGATAACACATCATGTTCAGAAGGCACCGACTCCTATGGTTTCTGGGGTTGGGGTCACTACATATCAGCTCTAGTGTCCTGAATGAAAGTTGTATAAAATTAAGTTAGGAACACTGTTACAAAATTTAAAATTAAAATAATAAATATAAAGATATTTATCTTCGAAATACTACAGTGCACTATAAAGGGTAAAACTGGAATTTTCTCCAAATTTTCAAATAAATGATCAAATCCCAAATATTTTATAAATAAACATATTTAACACAATGTGAGGAAATTATATCATTTATTATCAATAAAATATTCAACAAAATAGTGTTTTATCAATCGCGTGGGAGCAGTGGCCTATTTTCTTGAACTTCCTCCAAATCTAGCACAAGTTCATGATGTCTTCCACGTATCCCTCTTTAGGAAGTACATAACTGACCCTTCACATGTACTAAATCCAGAGTTGGTACAACTGGAACCTGACCTCTCTTATGAGGAGCAGCCGGTGGAGATCTTGGATTGTAGAGACAAGGTTCTATGCAACAAGACTACCCAGCTTGTTAAGGTGTTTTGGAGAAACCACAAATGTGAAGAAGCCACGTGGGAACCGGAGGAGTCTATGAGACAGAAGTACCCGCACCTTTTCTCATCAGAGGGTACGAGATAAAATTTCGGGGATGAAATTTCTTAAGGGGGAAGAATGTAATGACCTGAACTTTTTAATTATATTTGTTTCCTAATTTTTTGTGTTATTTTATTTTATACTCAACAAAACTATAGCCTTTAATTAATGAAGTGGGTATAATTAAAATGAGGTCGTTGGGTTTCGACTATTATATGAGTGTTGGTCAATATGACCATTGGAAATTATAATCTTAACGTTGTATTTTTATAAATACAGTTATCTTGGTTACTTAATACAGAAAGAAGATTGAATGGCCTCATCTAGTAAACCCGGGTCATATGAAGCCCATCTGTCGGAGCTTGGGAAGGAGGTAGCATCACTGGACTTTTCTCTGGACCAAGACCAAGTCGAACTTCAACATATAAAGCTTGAACGGAATCACTTAAGGGATAAGTTCAAGTTGATAGAAATCACCACTCGAGAAATGTTGTCCGAGCCACCCCAAGATTCTATCAACATACCACACCCTACACTTAGGTCCTATACTGGTATTATAAGGGGCTATGTAACGAGACCTCAGATGCTTTCTGTAATCCTTTTATATAAATAAAATTTTATTTCTTATTATGGAAAAGTTTGTGAATTTCAAATATCTGGATAAATATAGGATGTGTATTATTGATGAATTTAGGAAAAAAAGGGGTATTTTAAAATATTTTTTTATTCTTTAAATAATTAATAATGTGAAATGATTTTCAAAAAATGGTCTTCTGCAGTTATGATCAGTGAAAATTTTAGAGTCTAATAAGATCAACCTGATTTTTAGTGAATAGTAAAGTATGAATAGTAACATACCCGTATGAATAGTAATGAATAGTAAATCGGCCAAAAAGAAAATAAACATCACCCATAAATGTATAAATACAATTTAAACATCTTAAAAGTGAAAAAATGATCATAGTATAAGTTTTGGTATTTTTGTATGTCATAAATATTTTATTTAAAATTTTATAATTAATTTAATAATTTAAAATGGAAATATAGTTTTATAAAATTTAATCATAAATTGTTACTTTATTATATTATGGTTATATGATAATTTTATGGGACCTCGATTACTTTTTTAAGGTGTTACAAAATGAGTTATAGTTTTAAAGTTGTATTTTTTGAATAAATAATGATTTTATTTAAAAATTAAATTAAAAATATTTAGAAAATTATTTTCATAAAATGAAGTTAATTTTTTAATTCAAAGCATTGATATTAGGTTAGGGTGAATTTTGGGGATTTTTCTGAAACAGTTGAATTTTCATTAAATAGTAAAAATACAGTTTTGAGTTTCAGGTGTTTAATGACATCATTAATGATGTATTAATGATGTAAGCTTTTTGGTCGACTTATGAATAGTGAGATATGCTATGAGGTGTCCCAAGTGTCCAATACCATAGGAAATCCCATGGTTTTGCAAATACCAATGATGAGGTGTCCCTTGGAAATTAATAATTTATTCCCTCACTTTTCCTATAAATACCAAGCCATTTCCCTCATTCATTTCATTCCAAAATCCTCCTCAATGAATTTATGGTCTCCTTACCTCCCAAGGAGTCCTCCCAAGGTTCCCTCAAGCCTCCCAAGTTCCTGACCTTCAAGCTTTCAAAGTTACTCTTCAAGGTAAGGGTACTTTTCACCCTCCTCTTTTAAGTCATGACTTCCGTTATGTTATGTCTTATATTTCCATTTTATTATGAGGGGGATTTTTCTTTTATATCCTTACAACTATCCATTTCATTTTCAAATTATGAGATACCCTTTCCGCTCTCATCAATTGATTTTCTAAATTTTTATGTGACGCCATTAGGGTGCCGAATTTTCGTAAAAGAAATCGTGTTTTCTCTTTCCTTGCAAGTTTCCTTTTCATGTGGTGTGTCATTCAATTGTCCACACCATGATCTTATTTCTTTTTATTCTCTACCTCTACTATAAAATGATTCACGTATGGATAAAAGACCCTTGTCCTCTCTCTTTTTATTATTTTCTAAAACCATGATATATAGTCGTTATGATGCAGAAATTTCGCCTCAAATTTTCTCTCTCTTTCTCTCTTGTTTTATTTATGTGAATACCCAGACCTATTTTGTTTCTATGGGTGTTCATAAATATACCAAAAGAGATATATTTGATTCTATAATTGACATACATATAACCCTCACTCCCTTTCCATAGGTTATAAATGACATAATGATCTTTTTTTGAACTTTTAAAACGTCACAATTTTGAAATGAAACTCATTTCTTTTGTTCTCTATGGGTTATTTATGAAATGTTTTATTATGATCTATGTGGCTCACGTGTAAATAAAGACATATTAAGGGTGTGCTCTGATAGTGCTCCAATGCATTGGGTATAAAAATTAATCTCTAGAGATGACAAGTTTCACGATACCTTGGTGAATAACCTTAGTAATTTTTATAACACCTCGGAGATAAACCTTGGTGATATGTTCATGAATGTCTAAATGAAATGTTGTAGCCACATATTCAAGTTATGATTCATGTTCTTTTTATCATGATATTCCTATTCTTCCATTGCTCATGTCTTTATGATTTTTATCATGTTCTTATTAATATTGTTCAAGATCACATGTCAACTGTTTCACTTGTTTTCCTTACTGAGCCTTCTGTGTAACGACCCAATCTTTTTGAGTAGTATATTAACTTACTCTTATTTATTTAATAAGATGTTAATGGTTAATGCAGAAAGAGGAGTCGATGGCTTCATCCAGTAGACTCAACCCTTACGAAGCCCACTTATCAGAGCTTGGGAAGGAGGTAGCATCTGTGGGCTTCGCTTTGGACCAAGCCCAATCCGAGCTCCAGCGTGTCAAGATTGAACGAAAACGCTTGCAGGAGAAGTTCAAGTTAGTGGAGATTGCTACTAGGGCAATGTTATCTGAGACTCCCTCAGATTCTATCACCATAGCACACCTTACACTTAGGTCTTATGCCAGTGTTATAAGGGGCTATGTGATGAGACCCTAGTTTCCTTGTGTAATCCTTTCGGATGAATAAATTGAGATTTCTTCCTTTAGTGATGTTTGTGAAATTTCAAATGTCTAGATAATTTTAGAATGTATTTTATTGATGAATTTTGAAAAAGGGATATTTTGAAATATTTATGTAAACCCTAAATAACTAATGATGTGTAATGATTTTCAAAAAATGGTCTTCTACAAAAGTGTTCATTAAGGAATTTAGAGTCTAATAAGATCAACTTAATTTTTGATGAATAGTAAATTATGAATAGTGATTTTACGCTTAGGATTAGTAATGTGACCAAATGGATTAGTAATCTCACTTAAAGAAAGTTTTAAAATAATCTAGGCACCTTGATTAAGTAATGTGATTCAATAAAATGGGTAAATAACAGTTTCATAAATTATTATTCAAGTATTAGTTTTTTCGAATGAATAGTGTTTTTTAATTAAAAATTTAATTAAAAATAATTAGAAAATTATTTTTATAAAAATGACTTTATTTTTGAACTCAGAGCATCGATATTATGTTATGGTAATTTTTGGGGATTTTTCTGAAAAAATGAATTTTCGATGAATAGTGTATTTATTTAAAAATAAAATTAAAAATATTTAGAAAATTATTTTTGTAAAATGGAGTTCATTTTTGAAATCATAGCATTGATATTTGGTTAAGGTGAAATTTTGGGATTATTCTGAGAAAGTTGAATTTTTGGTGAATAGTGAAAGTATAGTTTTTAAGTTACGGGTGTTTAATGACATCATTAAATGATGTATTAAGTATATATTCAATATGGTCGAATTATGAATAGTAAGATAAGGTGTGAGGTGTCCCAAGTGGCCAATAACATGGGCAAATACCATGGGCAAGCCCATGGTTTTGCCAAAACCACTAGTGAGGTGTCCCTTGACCATTAATGCTTTGTCCCCTCACTTTCCCTATAAATACCCACCCTTTCCTCCCTTAGTTTTCACTCCCAACTCTCCCCCAACGAAGTTCTGGTCTTCTTACCTTCCAAGGAGTCCTCCCAAGGTGCCCCCAATCCCTCAAGGTCCAATCCTTTGAGTTTCAAGAGTCACATTTTAAGGTAAGGGATCCGACCCCTCTCTTTCTTTTCATGAAATCTCTTTTATGTCATTCCTATTATGCTCCATGTTTTTATGTGAGAGGATGTTCTTTTATATTCCTCTTACTGCCCTTTCATGTTTATATGATGAGAGATCCCCTCTACTCTCATCATTTCATTTTATGAAAGTTTAAGTGACGCCGTTAGGCTGCCGAATTTTTAAGGGATTCTTTCACCCTTCTCATTTTTCAAGTTCAATTTTCATGTCAAGTCTTTCAAGTTCCTTTTTATTATGTTGGGGTATGATCTCTATATCAATCATACTGATCTCTTATGATCATATGATGAGGGACCCTTTTTGATCTTGTCAAATCATTTTCTTTTGAAGTTAAGTGACGCCGTAAGGCTGCCGAATTTTCATAAGAGAAATCTAATCTTTTTCCTTCCATGTTTTTCATTTCAAATGGTATGTCCCTAAAATTTCGTTACCATGTCCATATGTCCTTCTTATTCTTTCAACATACTGTTTTATGGATCATATATGAGTGGGTGACCCATGTCCCCTCTCATTTCAACGTTTTCTAAAACCCCGAAACTTAGCCGTTATGCTGCAGAATTTTCCCCTCAAAATGCCTCTCTCTCTTTTCTCAAAAATTATTTTATGTTATAAAGTGAATACTCAAAGCTCTTATTTATACAAGGGTATTCACATATATATCAAAATGTTCCATTTTAAATTCTGGGGTTTACATACATGAGACCCGCTTTCCCTTTCCGTGGGTTTAAAGTGACGTAAAGATCATGTCTTTAAAGCAGTTTTTAAAACGCTATGATTATGAAATGAAACCCATTTATTTTATGCTATGTGGGTTATTTATGAAATGTTTGATGATGATATATGTGGCTCACATGATAATAAAGGCAAATTTAAGGGTGCGCCCTGATAGCGCTCCAATGCATTGGGTAATGATGTAACCACTAGAGATTACAATTTTCACGATACCTTGGTGAATAACCTTGGTAATTTTCAAATGACACCTTGGGGATGGACCTTGGTGATATGTTCATGATTGTCTATGTTAAATGATGTAGCCACATCTTCAAGTTATGAAAAATGTTATTTTTATTATGAAATGCCTCATGATTTCTTTCTTATGCCTTAAAGTTCTTTTCATGTCCTTATTGAAGTATCTCAAGTTCACATGTAAAATGTTCCTCTTATTTCCCTTACTGGGCCTTCTGCTCACCCTTTCTTTTGATGTATGTCCCCAGGTTATGAGATGCATAATGAACATAGGATGAACTAAAGGAGAAGCCTTTCAAGTGTTTAAGAAGAATGTTTTTATGTTTTTTTTATGTTTTATGATCCTTGTTTCCAAGACACTAAACCTTAACGATCCTCAGTTTTGTGTAATGTAATGAAAGTTTATGTTATAAAATGGTGGGATGTTATAGTTGGTATCAAAGGATGGTTTAGTTATTTGTGGAAATTAGGATATAAAAACTTTAGTAAGAACCCTATAGAAAAGTTTAAATATAGGAAAACTTCCTGGTATTTTGGTAAGTATTAAGTAAGTGGTCTATCAAACAAATACATCCCTGTCTGGATACGAGCAGGTAGAGGCGGCTCTGGCACAGATGTACATAGGGGTAAAACCCGAAAACACCGCTTTGAGCTAGACTCGAACGGGAATTGGTGCACGATAACGGGCCTTGCTGCACTCTTGGTTACGACACTCCCGGGGGATATGTTTGGTTAATCACATGCTTTTTATGAATCATTATGAAGGAATTATAGAGAACTATAATTGTCTAAGCACGAAGTCTTAGTTAAAAGATTCATAAATGAAATAAGTTTCTCACTAAGGTTTTATTCTTTTAGAAAATGGCGGGCAATAGGAGAAACCGTGTCGATGGTGACCGCAATGCACCATGTGCTGACGGCCCTCCGATGGAAGCCGGAATGGAAACATTCATGCGGATGATGAACCAACTGACTCAAGTTATGAGTAATAACTTGAATCCAGCTGAGAGGCCGACCTCACCACGAAGGGAACAACTTTCTGTTGATTCCTTCATGCGTCAACGACCGCCAACATTCAGTGGATCTACTGACCCATTGGTTGCGGAACAATGGATAAGCTCCATTGAAAAGATCTTTTCTGTACTTCATTGTTCGGAACAAGAAAAAGTCACCCTTGCTGTTTACCGCCTAGAGGGAGAAGCTGATCAGTGGTGGTCACTGATCAAAAACACGAAGCCACGAGGAGAGATGGAAGCTATGGAGTGGGAAGAATTTCGGGGAATTTTCTTTAACAAGTATTTCCCTCGTTCCATGAGAACGAAAATGGAGAAAGAGTTTCTCGAGCTGAAGCAGAAGGAGAACGAATCTGTCGGAAGCTATGAGATGAACTTCACAAGGCTTTCCCGTTATACCTCAAGCTTTGTCATGGACCCTAATGGGAAGGTTGAAAGATTCTTTGGTGGACTACGACCACATCTGCGGAAGAATCTAGCCAACAGGGACTACGATAGCTATGAAGAAATAGTTCGAAGTGCTATGAAAGTTGAACTAGAGTTTGGAGAGACACAGTGGTCTCACAAATCTAATGAGAAGAAGAGAACTCTAGAACCAAGCCTGGGAAGAAGTTTTGATCAGGAAAGAGGTGGAAAGCATATGCAACATGCCACATGCAATAAATGTGGGAAGAAGCATCCGGGGAACTGCTTGATCGGAAGTGGCAAGTGCTATAGGTGTGGAAAAGAAGGCCATATTTCTCGGAATTGTCGTGGTGATGTGAAGCCTCAACTTCCCAACACTAACGACAGAGGAAAGATGGTTCTGGCCCTACCCGAAGTCACATGCTTCAAGTGTGGACAGCTTGGGCACTTTGCTAATCAATGTCCAAATCCGAGGGCGGTGGAGGGGAATCACCATCAACCTCAGCAGAGGCCAAGGGAGCAAGGTCGTGCTTTCGCTATCACAACAACTGAAGTTGAAGTTCCGAACGATGTGGTAGCAGGTACTCTTGTTGTCCTCTCAAAACTAGCAAGTGCTTTATTTGATTCTGGTTCTACGCATTCCTTTATTTCTTCCAAGTTTGCAAAGAATATAGAATCAATCCCCGAATTGCTTGAGGTAGAGTTGTCAGTCAAGACTCCAAGTGGGATTATCCATGCATCAACAGTGTTTAGAGACTCTAGTGTTTACTTTGGTGAGCACAATCTTATCGCAAATCTAGTAGTCATTCCCATGATGGAATTTGACATTATACTAGGGATGGACTGGCTCTCAAAGTATAATGCTAGGATCAAATGCAGAAGTAAGGAAATCTCAGTAGTCTTGAATGAACGACCTACAGTTATCTTCCGAGGAGAGATATCCCGAACTGATCCCTATCTAGAAGCACCTCCTATAGCTTTCTTTATGGAGTTAATCGGTGATGAGGAAGAAGGGAAAGGGAGCATACAAATTGAAGATGTTCCGATTGTTCAAGAATACATGGATGTATTTCCTGAGGAGTTACCTGGACCTCCCCCAGAAAGAGAGGTAGAGTTCTCCATTGAACTCGTACCTGGGTCTCAACCGATATCAAAGACTCCGTATAGAATGGCAAATGTGGAGCTAGAGGAGCTAAAGAAACAACTCCAAGACTTGTTGGAGAAGGGGTTTATCCGACCGAGTGTGTCTCCTTGGGGAGCACCAGTTCTCTTTGTGAAGAAGAAGGATGGATCAATGCGGCTATGCATTGATTATAGAGAACTGAACGGGATCACAGTGAAGAACAGATACCCTCTTCCAAGAATTGATGATTTATTTGACCAACTTCGTGGGGCTCAATTCTTCTCTAAGATTGACCTTCGATCTGGTTATCATCAACTGAGGGTGAAGAAGGAAGATATTCCAAAGACTGCCTTCCGATCAAGATATGGGCATTATGAGTTTACTGTTATGCCCTTCGGCTTGACTAATGCTCCTGCTATTTTCATGGATTTGATGAATAGAGTCTTTAAGGACTACCTTGATAACTTTGTGGTAGTTTTTATTGATGATATTTTGATATATTCAAAAAGTCGGGAGGAGCATGAAGATCATCTGAGGGTTATTTTGAAAACTCTACGGAAGGAGAGGCTCTTTGGGAAGTTCAGCAAGTGTGAGTTTTGGTTACAACAAGTGGCTTTCTTGGGGCACATCGTAACCAATGAAGGAATCTCGGTTGACCCTGCAAAGACAATGGTTGTGGAGGAGTGGCCTCAACCCACAACAGTAACTGAGATTCGTAGTTTCCTTGGTTTAGCGGGATATTATAGGAGGTTTGTGAAAAAAATTTCACGGCTTTCTAATCCACTAACCAAGTTGACTCGAAAAGGGGTTAAGTTCATCTGGACAAAGGAATGCGAGGAAAGTTTCCAAGAGCTGAAGAAGAGATTGGTTATTGCACCTGTGTTAACACTACCCTCTATCGGAGAAGGATTCGTTATTTTTAGCGATGCATCTCTGAAAGGGCTTGGGTGCGTCCTCATGCAAAATGACAAAGTAATTGCTTATGCATCTCGACAGTTGAAGATTCATGAGCAGAATTATCCTACGCATGATCTAGAGCTGGCGGCAGTTGTTTTTGCTCTAAAGATATGGAGGCACTATCTTTATGGGGAGAAATGTGATATATACACTGACCACCAAAGTCTAAAGTATATTTTCACTCAGAAATAATTGAACATGAGACAAAGGAGATGGTTGGAGCTTATTAAAGACTATGATTGTTCAATTCATTATCACCCTGGAAGAGCAAACAAAGTCGCGGATGCGTTAAGCAGGAAAGATCCTGTTGTTCTGGCAACAATGAGGATCCTAGGAGATCCCTTGATTAAAGATCTAGTAAAACTGGACATGGGAATTATAAGGAAAGGGACATCATCAACCCTATCCCAAATGATTTCTCAACCTTCATTACTAGAGAAGATCAAGAAGGCTCAAAAAGAAGATCCTTTGCTGCAGGAGAAGTTCGAGGCTGTAAAGGATGGGAAGTTCCCTGATTTCAATATTGATCAAGAAGGCGTGTTGAAATTTCGTACCAGACTATGTGTTCCATCCATTCCGGAGATAAAGAAAGAACTGATGGATGAAGCTCATAGCTCTACTTTCTCTATACATCCGGGAAGCACTAAGATGTATAGAGACCTTCGTGATCATTATTGGTGGGATAACATGAAGAGGGAGATTGCCGATTACACTACAAGGTGCCTGGTGTGTCAGCAAGTAAAGGCAGAAAGACAACTTCCTAAGGGGGTATTACAACCGCTACCCATACCAGTATGGAAGTGGGATAATATCACCATGGACTTTGTAACTGGTCTCCAGAAAACATCCAAAGGAAACAATGCGATATGGGTTATTGTGGACCGTCTCACCAAGACAACCCATTTTATCTCTATTTGGGAAGATTTCTCTCTGGATCAGCTTGCCAAGATATACGTGAAGGAAGTGGTAAGGCTTCATGGGGTACCACTATCCATCGTATCTGATCGTGACCCAAGATTCACATCAAAATTCTGGAGAAGTCTTCAGCATGCTCTGAATACTGAATTGAATTTTAGTACGGCCTATCATCCTCAAACTGATGGCCAATCTGAAAGGACTATTCAGACACTCGAAGACATGTTGAGATTATGCTCAATGGAATTTAAAGGTGGATGGGATCAACACCTCCCATTAGTGGAGTTCTCTTATAACAACAGCTTCCATGCGAGTATTCAGATGGCACCCTATGAAGCTCTGTATGGAAAGCGGTGTAGAACTCCTACTTGTTGGGATGAAACTGGTGAGAGGAAGCTTCTTGGGCCTGATCTCGTGCAAGAGATGACAGAACAGGTTCATGCCATCCAACAACACATAAAGGCTGCTCAGAGTCAGCAGAAGAGCTATGCTGACAATCGTCGAAGGGACTTGGAGTTTGGTGTTGGTTACAAAGTCTTCCTTCGAATTTCTCCATGGAAGAGAGTCATGCGGTTTGGGAAGAAAGGGAAGCTCAGCCCTAGGTACATTGGCCCCTATGAAATCCTTGATCGCATAGGAGCAGTGGCCTATCGTCTAGAACTTCCACCGAACCTAGCTCAAGTTCATGATGTCTTCCATGTATCTCTCTTGAGGAAGTACATACCCGACCCTTCGCATGTACTGAACCCAGAGGTGGTACAACTTGAACATGACCTCTCTTATGAGGAGCAGCCAGTGGAGATCTTGGACCGTAGAGACAAGGTCCTACGAAACAAGACTACCCACCTTGTGAAAGTGTTGTGGAGGAATCATAAATATGAAGAAGCGACTTGGGAGCCTGAGGAAACGATGAAGCAAAAGTACCCTCACCTTTTCAACTAGGCCTCAAGTATAAATTTCGGGGACGAAATTTCTTAAGGGGGGAAGAATGTAACGACCCAATCTTTTTGAGTAGTATATTAACTTACTCTTATTTATTTAATAAGATGTTAATGGTTAATGCAGAAAGAGGAGTCGATGGCTTCATCCAGTAGACTCAACCCTTACGAAGCCCACTTATCAGAGCTTGGGAAGGAGGTAGCATCTGTGGGCTTCGCTTTGGACCAAGCCCAATCCGAGCTCCAGCGTGTCAAGCTTGAACGAAAACGCTTGCAGGAGAAGTTCAAGTTAGTGGAGATTGCTACTAGGGCAATGTTATCTGAGACTCCCTCAGATTCTATCACCATAGCACACCTTACACTTAGGTCTTATGCCAGTGTTATAAGGGGCTATGTGATGAGACCCTGGTTTCCTTGTGTAATCCTTTCGGATGAATAAATTGAGATTTCTTCCTTTAGTGATGTTTGTGAAATTTCAAATGTCTAGATAATTTTAGAATGTATTTTATTGATGAATTTTGAAAAAGGGATATTTTGAAATATTTATGTAAACCCTAAATAACTAATGATGTGTAATGATTTTCAAAAAATGGTCTTCTACAAAAGTGTTCATTAAGGAATTTGGAGTCTAATAAGATCAACTTAATTTTTGATGAATAGTAAATTATGAATAGTGATTTTACGCTTAGGATTAGTAATGTGACCAAATGGATTAGTAATCTCACTTAAAGAAAGTTTTAAAATAATCTAGGCACCTTGATTAAGTAATGTGATTCAATAAAATGGGTAAATAACAGTTTCATAAATTATTATTCAAGTATTAGTTTTTTCGAATGAATAGTGTTTTTTAATTAAAAATTTAATTAAAAATAATTAGAAAATTATTTTTATAAAAATGACTTTATTTTTGAACTCAGAGCATCGATATTATGTTATGGTAATTTTTGGGGATTTTTCTGAAAAAATGAATTTTCGATGAATAGTGTATTTATTTAAAAATAAAATTAAAAATATTTAGAAAATTATTTTTGTAAAATGGAGTTCATTTTTGAAATCATAGCATTGATATTTGGTTAAGGTGAAATTTTGGGATTATTCTGAGAAAGTTGAATTTTTGGTGAATAGTGAAAGTATAGTTTTTAAGTTACGGGTGTTTAATGACATCATTAAATGATGTATTAAGTATATATTCAATATGGTCGAATTATGAATAGTAAGATAAGGTGTGAGGTGTCCCAAGTGGCCAATAACATGGGCAAATACCATGGGCAAGCCCATGGTTTTGCCAAAACCACTAGTGAGGTGTCCCTTGACCATTAATGCTTTGTCCCCTCACTTTCCCTATAAATACCCACCCTTTCCTCCCTTAGTTTTCACTCCCAACTCTCCCCCAACGAAGTTCTGGTCTTCTTACCTTCCAAGGAGTCCTCCCAAGGTGCCCCCAAGCCCTCAAGGTCCAATCCTTTGAGTTTCAAGAGTCACATTTTAAGGTAAGGGATCCGACCCCTCTCTTTCTTTTCATGAAATCTCTTTTATGTCATTCCTATTATGCTCCATGTTTTTATGTGAGAGGATGTTCTTTTATATTCCTCTTACTGCCCTTTCATGTTTATATGATGAGAGATCCCCTCTACTCTCATCATTTCATTTTATGAAAGTTTAAGTGACGCCGTTAGGCTGCCGAATTTTTAAGGGATTCTTTCACCCTTCTCATTTTTCAAGTTCAATTTTCATGTCAAGTCTTTAAAGTTCCTTTTTATTATGTTGGGGTATGATCTCTATATCAATCATACTGATATCTTATGATCATATGATGAGGGACCCTTTTTGATCTTGTCAAATCATTTTCTTTTGAAGTTAAGTGACGTCGTAAGGCTGCCGAATTTTCATAAGAGAAATCTAATCTTTTTCCTTCCATGTTTTTCATTTCAAATGGTATGTCCCTAAAATTTCGTTACCATGTCCATATGTCCTTATTATTCTTTCACCATACTGTTTTATGGATCATATATGAGTGGGTGACCCATGTCCCCTCTCATTTCAACGTTTTCTAAAACCCCGAAACTTAGCCGTTATGCTGCAGAATTTTCCCCTCAAAATGCCTCTCTCTCTTTTCTCAAAAATTATTTTATGTTATAAAGTGAATACTCAAAGCTCTTATTTCTACAAGGGTATTCACATATATATCAAAATGTTCCATTTTAAATTCTGGGGTTTACATACATGAGACCCGCTTTCCCTTTCCGTGGGTTTAAAGTGACGTAAAGATCATGTCTTTAAAGCAGTTTTTAAAACGCTATGATTATGAAATGAAACCCATTTATTTTATGCTATGTGGGTTATTTATGAAATGTTTGATGATTATATATGTGGCTCACATGATAATAAAGGCAAATTTAAGGGTGCGCCCTGATAGCGCTCCAATGCATTGGGTAATGATGTAACCACTAGAGATTACAATTTTCACGATACCTTGGTGAATAACCTTGGTAATTTTCAAATGACACCTTGGGGATGGACCTTGGTGATATGTTCATGATTGTCTATGTTAAATGATGTAGCCACATCTTCAAGTTATGAAAAATGTTATTTTTATTATGAAATGCCTCATGATTTCTTTCTTATGCCTTAAAGTTCTTTTCATGTCCTTATTGAAGTATCTCAAGTTCACATGTAAAATGTTCCTCTTATTTCCCTTACTGGGCCTTCTGCTCACCCTTTCTTTTGATGTATGTCCCCAGGTTATGAGATGCATAATGAACATAGGATGAACTAAAGGAGAAGCCTTTCAAGTGTTTAAGAAGAATGTTTTTATGTTTTTTTTATGTTTTATGATCCTTGTTTCCAAGACACTAAACCTTAACGATCCTCAGTTTTGTGTAATGTAATGAAAGTTTATGTTATAAAATGGTGGGATGTTATATTCTGCTCACCCTTTTCTTTGATGTATGTCTTCAGGATACGAGATGCAGTAATTGTACATAGGATGAACCTATGATGAAGCCTTATGAGTGGTTTAGAAGAATGTTTTATGTTGTTTTCATGTATTATGTTCCTGATTTCCAGGACATTAGACATTAAAGATCCTTTGTTTGTAAAATGTAATGAAAAGTTATGTAATAAAAAGGCGGGGATTCCATACACATTGTTGTTTGGGAAAGACACATTGAAGCTGGATGATGTGGTTTCATTGTTGTTGATGAACGAGACTCAGCGAAAGACTAATTATGGTGGATCTTCATGTAATAGTGGTATTCTGGCATTGACGGATGGCCACGTTAATCAGAAAGGTCAGTCGAAGACAAGAAGAAAGGTCAAGTGCTTCTTCTGTGACAAGGAGGGTCATGTGCAAAGAAGCTGCTACGCTTTGAAAAAGTTTTAGGAATAAAAGAAGGCGCACAACACTGAATTTGAGGATACCAATGTAAGTCTTATTTAGGGTGAGGGTGATTTACTTTCAGTTGGCGTTGATTGTTGCAGGTCAGATATGTACACCGAATGGGTTGTTGATTCAACAACATCGTGTCATATTACATCGAAGAGGGAATTATTTTTCTTTATACGAAGAAGACAACTTTGCTATATTGAAGATGAGCAACAGAGATTTTGCTGATGTCATTAGTATTGGTGATATTTGTATCACTACAAATGTAAGTTGTAAGTTGACGTTGAGGGATGTGCGACATGTGTCAGGTATATGTCATAATTTGTTATTTGATTGTACTCTTGATACTGATGGATTCAGGAGTTCATTTGGCAATTGAAGGTGGACATTGTCAAGAGGGTCAATGGTATATTCGTGAGGCAGAATAGAGTACACACTTTACAGGATAGATTTAAAGGTGTGCGGTAATGTTACGAATGAAGTTGCAAAAGACTTTGTCAGATTTGTGAAACATACGATCGTCGCGCATGAGTCGAAAACCGTTGACTAAAATGAAGAAGGTTTGGAAGTCGAAGCATGTCAGGTCAAGTGTTTTAGGTCTTACACCCAATTCTTTTCCTTCAAAGAGTGTCACTGGTGAGAAAAGAATTAAAATCAAAGATCGGGGTGATTCGATGAGAGTGTCATACAACTCAGTGGATGTTGAGTCGTGGGAGAAATTAATTCCTGCAAGTGCTCCAAATTATGTGGCGATTACATCTATGAGGGAGCCATATATTGTTCATTTTGGTATTGACAGTCCAGACACATGTATGAAGAAGATTTCGGCATTTGGATTTCTTTTGCAAATAGAGCTTTCAGGTTTCTGTTAGAAATGCGAAAGAGGGATGTCATATTTTTTGCAGAGGATGATGGTTGGTGTGATACCAACCGGTTTACATTCCAACTAAGTTTGTTGGATTTCATCTCCTTCTTTGATGGGTTGAAGGGGGGTTTGATGGGGTTCAACCAGCGTATCAAGGGTGTTTTTTATCAGATCTGAAGATAATCAGCTTTTTCAAATTCAAAAGTGGTCATATCAGCTTTTATTACTTGTGATGTTTTTTGAAGATATATTAATATCTTTTTTGAATGAAGACAGAGAGCATTTCTTGGGGCTTATAAAAAGCAAGAGGCAGCGATCCAACAGGTGCAGATTTGTGTGCACTAGATGCGTGGGTGGCATTGGGCATGGGCAGCACCGTGCAGCAGGCGAATCAGGTTGTGCAATGGTTGTGCAAACAGTTTATTTTAGGTGTTGCAACGACGTTGCATGTGCGATTTTGATATCCGAACGAGACAATTATCCGAGCCGACATAGGCGTATCGGGATGTGAATTTCATACAAGTTATTTACGCTATAATTGTAATTCATGTTTGACTTTCTACTTGGATATTGTGCACTCTCATATTCATAGTAGATTTTTTTGGAGTTGACCTGTGGTTTTTTAATCCTCCACATTAGAGGGGTTTTTCACATTAAAATTTGTTTCCCCATTTATTTTTTACTTTTATTTGTGTGTTTATGTTTTCATTGGAGATTCTCACAATTTATTTGTCGCAATTAAATAATTATCCGGGGACCGATCTGCTTTTGACCGAACAGAAACAAGGGTCATGAATTTGACATCAACTGGTCAACAAACCATTGAAGTATTGGATACATGGATTCAACGCACAAATGATATTATTATGTACTATTTTTATTCTCTAGCGTGCCATAATCTTACACTTTGAATCCTTATTAATTTGGGTTAATTCCTAATATAATTTTCTAAAAATATATTATAAAAGTTAGTTTCAATATGTGAGTTAAATACAAAATTAACATTTTTTTTATTAAAAGCAATGAGTTCCCGTTGAATAGAAAAGTGAATAACAGTAAAAAATAAAAAATAAAAAGGAATCGCATGCCGTTTCGTTGGGTATAAAAATGGAAATGACGATTCGTTGCTAAAAAAAACAGTACACTTTTTTGAAATGGGGAGCACGATCCATTCCGCCTTGTGTATCGCGGTGTATGTGAAAACTGTCACTTGAAATTTGATTCACTGACGAACGTCCCACTCATGGCGCTTTTTCCTCTTTACGGGCGGCGACTGCCCCACTCCCATTTGACACAGACAACTTCACGCACCAAGCTGTGCGGGTTCGACGAAAGAAGACAATATTAACTCTCTCATCTTTATCATTAACAATCATGCCAAAGAGTGAAAACGAAAGAAAATATACATTAAAATGTTTTTTTTTTCTTCCATTTTTCCGTTGTCCACGTCTTGTGTGTGGCTGATTTTCTTGCTTGGAAATATTGGAATCCAAGTGCGTGATACCTGTTGGTCAAAGGAGTGATATGGTCAAAAGTTTAGTAACTTATTTTCAAATGGTTGCACTATGGTATAGTGACACTAAACCTCATAATTATTATATTTAGCGAAGGTTTAATTAAAACTACCGCTAAATCTTCAAAAAAAAAAAAACTTTATCACCTCACCATCACCCGTGACAATCCCTCCTGACCTATGTGCGTCGTCTCCCCTTCATGCTGACCCCCACCCCAACCTCTGACAACAACAACCTCGATAGCAGCCCTTCTCTCTGACCTCCATGCCGTCGACCCCTCCCGGCCCCCGGTGCGCCTCTCCCCTTGACACCGATCGCTGATGGTAGTGACCCACGCCTGCGACCCCTGATGGTGGCTCCTCATCCCCCTTCTCCCGGTGATCCCTGTCCCTTGCGACCCCGATCCCCGACTCAAACGTCACCTTGACCCCCTTCTCCCCGTGACCTAGACCCCCCGTCCTCCTTTCCCCTTTGTCCAGACCGAGATCTGTCGATCCCCCGTATGCCCATGAGTTAGACGTCACCGACATCACCTCGCCGACCCCCATGTCATCCGTTGCCCTCTCCTCATCTTGATCGCCTCGTTAGCCTTATTCCACGACATCCCACCCCCTTGATTGAGCGGTAATATTTGTTCCTTTATGTTGTTTATGCATTTCATGTTGTATGTTTAATGTTGGTTTGGAACAACATTTTCTCTTGTTGGATTTGTGCTTTGTCGAATCAAGGTCCTACTTTAATCAATGGCTAAGTTGGGTGAGCCCTACCCCAAGATTTTTTCCAACAAATCACACTTATGGAAAATATTATCCCCTCGTAATGGCGTGAAACTATATTAGAAATTAACATAAATTCATAATCATACATTATAAAGAGATTAAATCTTCAATAAATCTTTATTACCATGATTAATTTCTATTAATTATATAATACTTATATATCTGTATTAATTTAATTATGTTTTATATATATTTCAATTATATTTACACTTTTATGTATTCATATTCTTTTTTTAATATTAATTATGTGATGATATAGTTTTTCATTATTTATCTTTTTAATTTATTTTTCATCTTTTAGACTAAACTGAGTTTTATGATCAGTATAATTTTGTTGATGAAATGGCTTTTTATACAATGATGTTAAAAATTGATTATGTTTGTTGGATTAAACATTTATATCTTTATTTTTGAATGTATAGGGAGAAGTGTGGTAATCCAATACCGATGGATAAAAGATGAATTAATTTAACCCGAAACACACCTTGATATGCCAAGGGTTTGGAAGAATATTTAGATTTTGGAATCACAAACTGATCGCTGGATGGTAGAACAAAATGTTTATGTTCTGATTGTAAATTTAAGCAATGATTGAATAGAAATGAAGTATATGAACACTTGATATTGAAACAGTTTTGTCGCATTCCGGTCCGGAAGCGACTAACCAGTGCTCTGAGTTGGTTGGCCACATGACCTCAAGCACACCTCCCCAACACATTAGAGGCTACCGACTAACTGCAAGGGTCTTGTGATGGTACGATGGAGAGACTATACCATTGTGATCGAGTAAGCTACAACGAAAAGTAATAAATGGAAACAACGGAAGTGGGGATAAATAATCAGTAATAGAATAATAAATCATCCTGGAAAATACATAGGCAGAAGGTAAATCAATATCAGTAAAAAAATGATGCTCATGTCATGGAACTATACAACAAGGAGTACATGGGATACTGGGAAGACATGCATATACAACATGCTATAAAAAGGAAAAAGACCAAAAGCTGTCACCACTAGCATCACGAGCATAGACTCGGTCCTCTGTTCTCGTACTCCATCCCAATACTAAGAATCAAGCATCAGAAGCTGAGCGCTTATGTTTATCTATACCTGCAATCATGAGGTCTATTCGGGTACTATAGGCAGCCCAAACAGGGTGTGAGATATACTCAATAGGCCATCACCAACAGTGTCTAGTAGAATCCAACCGGTGCATATAAAATGAGAAGTGTGCATGTATAACAACGTAAGAAAATTGTAAAATGTAAGTGGGCCACCTCTAGTTCCCAAGGACACCACCATGACACTACCTACTTCAGCATAAGCCAAATGATCTCTAAGCAAGTAACCATATGTATACATATATATGGTCTATATATGTAGTGACGTCTATAGCCATATATATGGATACTGCTACTAGTTTGGACCCGAGACATAACTTAGGTGTCCATGGGTAGTAGCATGAGTCTCTCAAGTGTCAAGGGACGCCATACCCAGTCATCAAAAATAGGAGGGGCGCCCTGCATGAGTATCATAAAGGGATAGGATGCCCTGCCTGAGTATCATAAGTAGGATGCCATGCCCGAGTATCACAACTACGTGTGACGCCATGCCCGAGTATCATAAGCAAGTGGGACGCCCTGCCCGAGTATCATAAGAAAGTGGGACGCCATTTCCGAGTATCATAAGTGAGTGAGATGCCCAGCCCGAGTACCACAAATAGATGAGACGCCCTGCCCGAGTATCACAAGCATAAATAAATAGTACGAGTCATGCTATAATCCAGGGGTTAAATTATATGTTATTTATCATGCCATTTAATTAAGGGAAAACACTAATCGTAGGGAAGTCATGGAAAAATGGTCGCACCACTTGCACCCATTTACTCCAGGTAGTCACTTCATTTAGGAATCAAGATAAGACTACTTAGCAGGTGGTTTTTCAAGACAAACATTTAATAATTTAAGAGGCATCACATGAGCACACCTGAAGGGATGGCACTAGTCGAGGAAGGGAACCACCAACCATAAGTAAGAGTATAAGGGAAATATCTATCATGGATGACCATTTAGAATAAGGAAAATATTAATTTGAAGGAAACACATGGAAGAGTCCGGCATGTAGCACAATGACACATGATATAAAATGACTCGGCTTTAAGGGAAAAATATTAGACCACCTACCTTATGTCTGCAATACTCCCCTCATCCAGTATAGGTCATTGGATCGAGCTAGAATGAGAGAAATTGGAAGAATATACAAAAAACCTAAAAATAGGGTATATGATCTTGCACCATAATAGTGAAAAAGACGATAAGATAAACAATGAAAGGGAGTAAGAGGATTGAGGTATTACTATTGCGGATCCAACACACATAACGATGAAGCAAACGAAGCTTGAATGAAGGAGATCCGATGGAGCCTAGGTGAGGCATGAGGGGGAGCTTCAAACGAAGGGGGTTCTATGCAGTAGATAAGAAATGAGATCCCCATCCAAAATAAGGGGTTCTTCCCCTATTTAAAAACTGAACCCAAAATTTACACAACATGTAAATGCATTACACATCGTGAATGGGGTCTGGCCAGCCAAGTTCACATCATGTATTTAAACACACACTATGTATTTTGTCTGCAGTCAGGTTCCATCCCTCCTATTACTTCTTTTCCAGATGAAAATTGACCCGCCCTTAGGTACAATTTCTAGATTTAACCAAAAAAGAAAAATCAATGAGTGTTTGACTGAATTTAAAAGAAAATGTACCTCACTAAAAAATATGGATGTTACAACCTCCCCTCCTTAAAACAACTCATCCCTGAGTTTCCATTCCAAGGGTGGTAAAATGTCATCTGAGAAAAGTTCCGGCCATCGAGCATGTACAATGGTCTCTCTCTCCCAGGTCTTTTCCTACACATGGTCATGCTGCCATAACATCAGGACTAGAGAAAATAACCATTCTCAAAGAGCCTTCATGTTCCGATCAATGATACATAATAGATGCTCCTTAAAGGACACATCCACTTCTAGCTCTATATCCTCAGGATCAAATGAATGTGACAAGTCAGAGCAATAATGGTGAAGCTGCGATACATGGAAGACGTCGTGCATGGAAGGATATCTCTAAGGTAACTGCAATTAATAGAATACTATCCCAACTCACTCCTTGATCTCAAAAGGCTTGACGTAATGAGGTGATAGCTTTCCCCGTCTTTGAATCCATCTATGAACCAATCTAAAAGAAACTCACAGAAAGACTTGATGTCCCACTTTGAACTCCAGAGGTCGGTGATAGCGATCAGTATAAAACTTTGGCCTGGATTGAGCTGCATCCATATGATTCTGAATTAGATGGACCTTCTATGAAATCTCACGAATGAGATGAGGACCCAATAATACTACCTTACCCACTGATAACTAGCATAGTGGTGAACGGTAAGACCTACCATAAAGGTTCACATATGGAACCATATAAATCATTATATGAAACTATTATTATAGTAAAACTCAATTTGAAGTATATGCTTTTCCCACAAACCTTCAAAATCAAGGATATATGCTCAGAGAATGTCCTCTAATACACGTATCGTCTGATCAGATTTCCCATCGGTTTGAGGGTGATATGTTGTTCTCATGAGCACCCATGAACCCAATGCTTTCTGTAACCCCTATCAAAAACATGATGTAAAACAAGCATCTCAATCTGATATGATAAAACTAGGAACACCATGAAGGAATACAATTTCCCAAACATAAATCCACATAAGCTCATCACATGAGAAGGTATATCAAATAGGTAGAAAGTGCGCGACCTTGGTCAACCTATTGACGATCACCCATATCAAATTCTACCTCAAGGGAATATAGACAAACCCATAAAAAAATCTGGAGTGACATCATCCCATTTTCACTCAGGAATAGACAGAGGTTGTAAAAGTCCCACAGGTCGCTGGTTCTCATCCTTCACTTAATGACAAGTGGAGAATCGTGTGATAAAACTTTCAATATTCCCCTTCATACCTTGTAGAGATCCCAACCCCAGAAACCCAGGAGTCGGTGCCTTCTGAACATGATGTGTTATCTTAAAATAAAATACACTTTGTTAACAACACATCATGTCCCATAAAGAGGATCGTGTGCGGTTCGGGTTCTGGGAAACCGACAACTTCTGAAACAATTCATCTTTCAAAAGCTGATACCTGAAAATTTTAAATCAACACGTAGGGTGAGTATTAAAATACTCAGTAAGGGGGTTTTTAAAAATAAATTAAAACATTGTAAAATTTTAAAACATTCCTTTTTAAAGAGATTGAACACTTATTAAAGGAAAATTACAACATATGACATACAAATGCTCAAACAAGGTTTTCAATAAGAACATGAAACATTTATGTCGATTCCTGAAGGAGTGATAATGGTTATTATGAACAAGTACTACATATGATCTACTTAAGCATAAATTTAAACAGTTAAAGTAATACATAATTAGAGTTGCGCACAAGGAAACAACTAAATTTTCATATGCTGGTTACCATTCTATTAAGTGATAACACTAGTCATGCTTCAAGCTTTAAGCTAGGAAAATAAGGACTTTATGAAAACTTTAAAGGCATCAGTCGTGAAAGAACTTTATCTTGGAAAGAACTTGTTACATAACTTGAATTATGTGGCATCAACATTTAATATTGACAATCGTTTCGTTTCACCAAGGTCCATCCCCAAGGTGTCGTTAAAAATTACCAAGGTTATTCACCAAGGCGTCGTTAAAAAAAAGGTCATATCTAGAGATTAAGTCTTTACCCAATGCATTGGAGCGCTATCAGGGCGCACCCTTCAATTTGTCTTTATCATCATGTGAGCCACAACGTTCATGCTTTACTTAAATGGTTAAGTATATTCAAGATGTCCCATACCACCTTGAATATCTCATTCATTTTCATTTTACCCAATGTAACGCCCCGACCCCAGCTACCCAGAGTCGGTGCATTACTTCGTAACATTGGCATGATCACAAAAGATCAAGTCTCGAAAGACCGATTAGTTTAGTAGCCTTGGAAACACTAGATACATTCATAAGTCTTTCATTACATCAAAAAGTGAAAAACTACAATAACAAAGTCTCCATAGTCCACACTCATATCCTCTTCTGACTATCCCTGCAGGTCATTCATAAAATACTTCTTCACATCCTGGAAAATATTAAAACATTGAAAGGGGTGAGCTCAGATGCTCAGTAAGGATAACAATAATGCGGAAGCTTTCATAAATAAACATTAACATTTAAGGCAATGTATAACTAAAACAAAAGCCTTTTAAACATGAACTTCAACATAATATGGCAAAAGTAAAATGAGATAATGCCATTCTCTTCTTCACATGGATATTCTACTGGTCGAATAATCACATGAAATATCAATAACCACTTTCATAATGATGGAATGCATAATGCCAGACTATCTTAACCACGTAGTCAAGGCCTCGTGCCAAGACCACAAATAATATTTTGTCAAGGCCTTGTGCCAAGACACTGGTTTGTCTCATGAGACCTGCCGATGCATCGAGGAGCTATAGCGGGCTCCACCCGTCACTTATTAAGTCCAATGCATTCCTCATATGAATAGGTTTAAACATATCATAAACCATAACATAATCGTATCACATAAAACATGCATAAAGGAAACATAACATTTCCACATTTCAATCACAAGATATCAATACAACACTTTGATATGATAAAAACGCTTTCAAAACCATTTTTAATACCAAAATAAAAGAAAGTTAAAACTTTGTATTTATTTTTCATTAAAAAAAATGACGGCTTGTAGAGGAAGCCGAAACTCTAATAATGGTCACGGCAGCGGAGAAGTCATTGTCGCCGCATAAGTACGGAAATAAAAACATTCCCTTTTGTCGTTTAGCAAAATTCTTCGTATAAAAATATTCCTTTTGAATAAACGTAAAAGTCAAAGGGGTTTATACACCGTATAAATGAAATTTGTGTATAAAACAAAATATGCCTCAATGAAAGGAGATTGAGACGAAGTCCTTAAAAAGATCATTTTTTAAAAATAAAATAGATCTATTATGTGTATTCACTATAGGTACACATAAATAAAGTAAAAATACAAAATAGGACATAATAATATCATGACATAATTTGAAAGTAGGAGATTAACCCAAAGAATGGAAGTTGGGTTAAGAAATTCCCTTACCTTGTGTCCGACTTGACTCAACCGTTCTTTAACCTCCTGAATAATAAACTAGAGTTAATATATTCCTTATTAAGAACCATTCTCAATTTCATTATCCTTATTATATCACTTATTACAATGATATGATCATTATGTAATTATTTAAGTTAATAACGGTCGTTTTGTCGATCTTTGGTACTTGAGTCAAAAATAAACTTCTTATGATTACAAGTTGTTAATGTGGTGAAATATCCATTATATCCAGAATTATATTCATAATTTAGATGTCATATATGTCTTATATATCCAGTATATACATTCATTTATAATATTACGTAACATTTAGAGGTAAGAAATGAAATGCACCGTTCATGGAGACGGTAAGCCGTACGTACGCATGAACGCTACTTTCATTTCAATTTCATATTTAATGGAACTAAATCATAATGATATAAATGTATAATATAATTCCAGTATAATATAGTGTATAATACCATTTACTCCATCCTTTATACATCCCACATATGGCATTTACGATTCAAATCACTTTGAGGGGGCGGTAGTCCGCACTTCCTAAAATGAAATTATCGCGTTTTACCCATAATGGAAATAATAAAGTATGCCATAAATGAGAAATACAGAAGCATAAGTAAAACAAAAACATATTATATATCATATATAGAAATAGTGACATCTTAATGGCCACCTTTGAAGGTGTTATATGAGTGTTGAACAATCATCGCTTCGTGAGGCAGAATTTCGCCATCCACGGAAACCGTATGTTCTTTAACCATTAGATGTAGGTGTGTGTAAGTGTAGCTCGAATCCTTCTTATAACAACATCCTAGTATATTGAGGATACTGGTGTTGTTACAAAAGAAATAAATAAAAAGAATTTAGGGGGTTGGAGAAGAAAAATAAAACAAAGCAACATTATAAAAGACATTACCTCAAAATCGGGTAACTCTTTTTGATTTGAGCTAAAGGCTTCCTTGGGAAGAGTTCTGCCCAAAGTGAGGCTTCTAGGAGTAAGGGAGGGATGTTGGGAGAGTATTTGGGCAGAGGTTGGCCGAGCCAAATGGCTTGAAGGTGTGAATAAGGTGGGAGAGGTGGGGGCCTTTTATAAGTGGAGAGGAGGGGCACTTTTGGAAAGTAATGAAATGTTACATTATTTCAAAATGCTTTTCGGATTCTAAAGGTCCCACATCTATATAATTCGAGGCTAAGGTGATAAGGTTTCGAAATATCTTCATCCAATAGGCTTTGGACAAGTGTAAGCCTCGGATTTTGCATTATCTTCTCATTTTATTTAAATCGTCAAATAATGATGTCATCGCTGCATCATTATTATGTCATAAATACTTTAATTTATTTAATGTCTAAAAATTATAAAACAAATACTATGATGTAGGAAATCTTTTTAGCTTTCCAATTACTATTTATAATCAAAATTTGGACTTGTATAACCCCAATTAAAAATTGTTTTAGTAGAACAATTTATGTTAGTGTCATTTTCACTTTAACATTAAATAAAAACTAATTTATGTCATTTCCCTACAAAAGTGGATCCATGGGGTCCCCAAGTTAGGCCATGGCTTGTCTTGGTCGGCCATGACACAACCAATGAGGTTGGGACATGTGTCTAGGTCATTTAATATTATTAAAGTATTATTTATACCTTAAACTACCCTAATTACCACTAATCGCGATTAAGAACTTAATAAGTTACTATTCACCAAAAAATTATTTTTATCCCATTGAACCACATTTTACTTCTTAATGACAACCATGTATGTCGGATTTTTGAAAATCAAATCACAGAAGTGGTAATATTTCATTTAAACGAAAAATCAGTTATTTAACAACCACTTAGTGGTTTCACTATTCATCAAAAATTGAAGTTTTTCAGAATAAGGCCAAAATTTCACCCTAAGCTATAATTGATATTCCGAATTCAAAAATGATGTCTATTTTACAAAATTCCAAACATATAAGTTGCATTAATTAATTTTATAATTAATTCCCGCTGTTACGACAAATAGCGTGTTTTTAAGAAACAATTTATATCAAAAGATTGGCAATTGTTTATGTCCAATTTCAATGTCAAATTAATTCTAATGACCACCATTGGATAAAATTGTAAAAATATATTCTAATTATACATTAAATCCACTCAATAGTATAACTTATCACTATAAATTATTTTGATTAAAAAAGTTGTTTTAAGTATTTTTCACTATTCATAAAAAATTAGAAGTTCTCAGAAAAATACCAAAAATTCAACATAGGCTAATTTAGATATTACGAATACAAAAATGAAGTCCATTTTGAAATATAAAATTTCTATAATTTTAAAAAGTGGTTATTACTATTCATAACGGCTAGTTTGATTTGTCGCGATGTTTTAGAACTCGAAGTTGCGTACAATGCAAGCTATTGTATTATTGAATGAGAAGCGTATCGTGGAAGCTCGGGGTGTTACATTCTCCCCTCCTTCAATAAATTGCGTCCTCGCAATTTGAAATTTTTCTTGGAAAATACAAGGTTGAAAAGAGAAAATACCTTTGAGGAAAACCCACATCGAAAATAAGGTTAATAAATATATAACATTAAAAGAAAGCAGGATAAGTACAAAGGTCACCCGATATAGCCCATTATAGGATTCTATGAAAATATGGATATGGAGGAGAAACAAACCATCAAGGTCTGATGGGGAGTTATAGAAAACAGGATTAGGAGAAAGTTTAACCACAAGAAAATCACAAACTTGTGATTGGTTAAACGGTCATTGAATCCCTAGTTGGAAAAGTTAACCGACAACATTTTTGTTTTAAGTTACCTTTTATAATGTTGAGGAATTTATTTAGGAGATTTACTAAGAACGTAAGGGAATATACATACTTGTTATGTATACTTTCATTCGTTAATAAATTTTTGCCACAAACCCATCTTTTACTCCAAATGGTAACGGAACTCAAAAATATTCTTTTTATCCTAATTGTATAAGGTTCCAAATATTAACACATACCATTTAGATTAGTAAAACTATTTTGTAATAACCAGGGACTTCCTGTAGGCTAGTGGTAGGAAATAAAGGCCTGTCGCACTTTGATTGTGGGTTCGATTCCTACAGCTTTGTCCGACGCGACGGTTTATGCCCCACCCTGCAGGTTGTCCTTTTCCTAAAACTATAGTGTTATAATACTCCAAAAAAAATAATCTTCATAAATTTTTTAACTTTAAACCATACTATCCAAAAATCAACTTAATCCACTCCAACCTTTATAGTTATCCAAAATACCTCTGTCCAGACTTTCTCTAAAAGTTCTCTTAATTCCAAAATCAATTTATCAGATTCCCCAAACAAAGTAAAGTTTCTTTTATTGTCACATACTAAAAATATAATTACCTTCATCATATTAAAACCTTACTGAAACCAACAAGTACTGCAGTACAATCCTTATATAGATCACATTATTCTAATAACCAGAATATAATCCATGAGTCCAAAAGCACCAATACATTAGTTATTCTGCTTCAACTGTAGTAATAGCATAAGATTGTCCTTGATCCCTTGGCCTTTTCTGAGTTAAGTTTCCTTGACGCTTAGGACATTCATTTGCATAATGACCCATTTCTCTACAATTGTAGCATTCAACTTTGACAGCCTCTTTCTTTCCCTTTTTCCCTTTATCTGTCTCTTGTTCCACCGTTCTCTTCTTCTCTTGCTTTACTTTGTTGTCATAAGACTTAGAGAATTCCTTTTCTGTCTTGATATCACATGAGGCTATATCTTCGTATGTTGAGAAAGATTGTGACACTAGAGCTCGACGGAGAAATGGTTTTAACCCATCAAAGAAACGATCAATCTTACTTCTTGGGTTACGTATATAATCTGCAGCATGCCTCGCTAACCTTGTAAAGTTAGCCTCATACTTTGCGACATTCTCATCCTCCTTTTGTCTCAGACTCAAAAATTGCCTTTCCATATCCGCTCGATGGTCTCGAGGTAAGTATTTTTCTAAGAACAGTTCTTTGAACTCCTGCCATTCCATGTTTGTTAATTCATCATCTTCCTTTGTGTTTTGAATTAGTGACCACCATTGATCGGCATCTCCAGTGAGGCGGTAAACTGCCATGACAACCTTCTCCCTTTCACTACTCCCCAAGGCATGGAATATTTTCTCTAAGGAATTTATCCATTGCTCAGCTACTGTAGGATTTGTACTCCCATTGAAGGTTGGCGGTTGTTGCCTCATGAAACGGTCTAGCATTGATCCTCCACGTTGCGGATCAGGGTGCTCCATACGAGTAAGGTTGTTATTCATAACCTGCGTGAGTTGTCCCAGTATGGTAATAAGTTGATCAGCACCAGTTGTATCTTCAGGTCCACAATAATTATCTTGAGCAGGAGGGCAATCCCTACACGGAGTTCGTGCATTGATACAGTTTCCATTCCTTCTACTAGGCGCCATTTCTAAACAATGGCATAAACTAGATTAGTTTATGAATCAAAATACATAATTCCATACTTGTAAAATACTTAACATAAATTGAACTATTTATGGATATAATCCATAATCATAAAAAGGTTTTATTTGAGGAAGTATATACTCATAACCGTTCATAGTGGTTTGTAAAGAAAATGAGAATTATCCTAAGCGTATCCCCCGGGAGTGTCGTAACCAAGAGTGCAGCAAGGCCCGTTGTCGTGCTCCAGTTCCCGTTCGAGTCTAGCTCAAAGCGGTGTTTTCGGGTTTTACCCCTAGGTACATCTGTGCCAGAGCCGCCTCTACCTGCTCGTATCCAGACAGGGATGTATTGCTCGGAAAACTCATATCATCTCTATAATACCAAAATTCTAGGAAGTTCTTCTATACTAATCCTCGAAGCCTATCTTTGGGCTATGCGTTCTAATCAGAGTTTATCTACATCTAGCTTCCAAGGTTAGTACTAAACTGCCTCTGATACCAACTGTAACGCCCCGACCCCAGCTACCCAGAGTCGGTGCATTACTTCGTAACATTGGCATGATCACAAAAGATCAAGTCTCGAAAGACCGATTAGTTTAGTAGCCTTGGAAACACTAGATACATTCATAAGTCTTTCATTACATCAAAAAGTGAAAAACTACAATAACAAAGTCTCCATAGTCCACACTCATATCCTCTTCTGACTATCCCTGCAGGTCATTCATAAAATACTTCTTCACATCCTGGAAAATATTAAAACATTGAAAGGGGTGAGCTCAGATGCTCAGTAAGGATAACAATAATGCGGAAGCTTTCATAAATAAACATTAACATTTAAGGCAATGTATAACTAAAACAAAAGCCTTTTAAACATGAACTTCAACATAATATGGCAAAAGTAAAATGAGATAATGCCATTCTCTTCTTCACATGGATATTCTACTGGTCGAATAATCACATGAAATATCAATAACCACTTTCATAATGATGGAATGCATAATGCCAGACTATCTTAACCACGTAGTCAAGGCCTCGTGCCAAGACCACAAATAATATTTTGTCAAGGCCTTGTGCCAAGACACTGGTTTGTCTCATGAGACCTACCGATGCATCGAGGAGCTATAGCGGGCTCCACCCGTCACTTATTAAGTCCAATGCATTCCTCATATGAATAGGTTTAAACATATCATAAACCATAACATAATCGTATCACATAAAACATGCATAAAGGAAACATAACATTTCCACATTTCAATCACAAGATATCAATACAACACTTTGATATGATAAAAACGCTTTCAAAACCATTTTTAATACCAAAATAAAAGAAAGTTAAAACTTTGTATTTATTTTTCATTAAAAAAAATGACGGCTTGTAGAGGAAGCCGAAACTCTAATAATGGTCACGGCAGCGGAGAAGTCATTGTCGCCGCATAAGTACGGAAAGAAAAACATTCCCTTTTGTCGTTTAGCAAAATTCTTCGTATAAAAATATTCCTTTTGAATAAACGTAAAAGTCAAAGGGGTTTATACACCGTATAAATGAAATTTGTGTATAAAACAAAATATGCCTCAATGAAAGGAGATTGAGACGAAGTCCTTAAAAAGATCATTTTTTAAAAATAAAATAGATCTATTATGTGTATTCACTATAGGTACACATAAATAAAGTAAAAATACAAAATAGGACATAATAATATCATGACATAATTTGAAAGTAGGAGATTAACCCAAAGAATGGAAGTTGGGTTAAGAAATTCCCTTACCTTGTGTCCGACTTGACTCAACCGTTCTTTAACCTCCTGAATAATAAACTAGAGTTAATATATTCCTTATTAAGAACCATTCTCAATTTCATTATCCTTATTATATCACTTATTACAATGATATGATCATTATGTAATTATTTAAGTTAATAACGGTCGTTTTGTCGATCTTTGGTACTTGAGTCAAAAATAAACTTCTTATGATTACAAGTTGTTAATGTGGTGAAATATCCATTATATCCAGAATTATATTCATAATTTAGATGTCATATATGTCTTATATATCCAGTATATACATTCATTTATAATATTACGTAACATTTAGAGGTAAGAAATGAAATGCACCGTTCATGGAGACGGTAAGCCGTACGTACGCATGAACGCTACTTTCATTTCAATTTCATATTTAATGGAACTAAATCATAATGATATAAATGTATAATATAATTCCAGTATAATATAGTGTATAATACCATTTACTCCATCCTTTATACATCCCACATATGGCATTTACGATTCAAATCACTTTGAGGGGGCGGTAGTCCGCACTTCCTAAAATGAAATTATCGCGTTTTACCCATAATGGAAATAATAAAGTATACCATAAATGAGAAATACAGAAGCATAAGTAAAACAAAAACATATTATATATCATATATAGAAATAGTGACATCTTAATGGCCACCTTTGAAGGTGTTATATGAGTGTTGAACAATCATCGCTTCGTGAGGCAGAATTTCGCCATCCACGGAAACCGTATGTTCTTTAACCATTAGATGTAGGTGTGTGTAAGTGTAGCTCGAATCCTTCTTATAACAACATCCTAGTATATTGAGGATACTGGTGTTGTTACAAAAGAAATAAATAAAAAGAATTTAGGGGGTTGGAGAAGAAAAATAAAACAAAGCAACATTATAAAAGACATTACCTCAAAATCGGGTAACTCTTTTTGATTTGAGCTAAAGGCTTCCTTGGGAAGAGTTCTGCCCAAAGTGAGGCTTCTAGGAGTAAGGGAGGGATGTTGGGAGAGTATTTGGGCAGAGGTTGGCCGATCCAAATGGCTTGAAGGTGTGAATAAGGTGGGAGAGGTGGGGGCCTTTTATAAGTGGAGAGGAGGGGCACTTTTGGAAAGTAATGAAATGTTACATTATTTCAAAATGCTTTTCGGATTCTAAAGGTCCCACATCTATATAATTCGAGGCTAAGGTGATAAGGTTTCGAAATATCTTCATCCAATAGGCTTTGGACAAGTGTAAGCCTCGGATTTTGCATTATCTTCTCATTTTATTTAAATCGTCAAATAATGATGTCATCGCTGCATCATTATTATGTCATAAATACTTTAATTTATTTAATGTCTAAAAATTATAAAACAAATACTATGATGTAGGAAATCTTTTTATCTTTCCAATGACTATTTATAATCAAAATTTGGACTTGTATAACCCCAATTAAAAATTGTTTTAGTAGAACAATTTATGTTAGTGTCATTTTCACTTTAACATTAAATAAAAACTAATTTATGTCATTTCCCTACAAAAGTGGATCCATGGGGTCCCCAAGTTAGGCCATGGCTTGTCTTGGTCGGCCATGACACAACCAATGAGGTTGGGACATGTGTCTAGGTCATTTAATATTATTAAAGTATTATTTATACCTTAAACTACCCTAATTACCACTAATCGCGATTAAGAACTTAATAAGTTACTATTCACCAAAAAATTATTTTTATCCCATTGAACCACATTTTACTTCTTAATGACAACCATGTATGTCGGATTTTTGAAAATCAAATCACAGAAGTGGTAATATTTCATTTAAACGAAAAATCAGTTATTTAACAACCACTTAGTGGTTTCACTATTCATCAAAAATTGAAGTTTTTCAGAATAAGGCCAAAATTTCACCCTAAGCTATAATTGATATTCCGAATTCAAAAATGATGTCTATTTTACAAAATTCCAAACATATAAGTTGCATTAATTAATTTTATAATTAATTCCCGCTGTTACGACAAATAGCGTGTTTTTAAGAAACAATTTATATCAAAAGATTGGCAATTGTTTATGTCCAATTTCAATGTCAAATTAATTCTAATGACCACCATTGGATAAAATTGTAAAAATATATTCTAATTATACATTAAATCCACTCAATAGTATAACTTATCACTATAAATTATTTTGATTAAAAAAGTTGTTTTAAGTATTTTTCACTATTCATAAAAAATTAGAAGTTCTCAGAAAAATACCAAAAATTCAACATAGGCTAATTTCGATATTACGAATA
Source organism: Viscum album (assembly GCA_963277665.1). Classification (NCBI taxonomy): domain Eukaryota; kingdom Viridiplantae; phylum Streptophyta; class Magnoliopsida; order Santalales; family Viscaceae; genus Viscum; species Viscum album. The sequence goes on from OY728121.1 coordinate 2,066,929,953, forward strand.
CAAAAATGAAGTCCATTTTGAAATATAAAATTTCTATAATTTTAAAAAGTGGTTATTACTATTCATAACGGCTAGTTTGATTTGTCGCGATGTTTTAGAACTCGAAGTTGCGTACAATGCAAGCTATTGTATTATTGAATGAGAAGCGTATCGTGGAAGCTCGGGGTGTTACACCCAAGGTGTCCCATACCACTTTGGGTAATCCAATTCCTTAGTTCATTTAGTGATATGTCATAAGCATGCATTATATACAACAATAAATAATGAACCACCACAAATCGTGCTAATACAAGGTATGATGGTTAATTTGAAAAATGTATCAGTAACTAATCAAAGGCATACATAGCTTAGTAAAACATCCTTTACACTAAAGAATATGATTAATGATATACTAAATGATGAATATTTTTCATTATAAACCCATGGAAAAGGGGTGCTTAAGGAAAACTCTTGAAATTTGTTATGGTGATAAATAGGCCCTTGATCCTGTAATTAAATTAAATCATAACTTGATTAATTAATACATTCAGCAGAGTAGGTTCATTATGTCTTAAGGTAATACAGGAACACAACATGATATCATGACCCATTAAATATTACATCTTAAATCAAACTAAAATACACCTTTTATGGTAAAACGCATCATGAGCGATGCCCAACATGTTTCTTTAAATAAAACATGGTTCGCATGAAATAAGGATTTACTTGAAGGTTGGTACCTACCCCTTGAAAACATGAATTTGATTTGTATTGGTCTACATGTTTACGAGTACATAGATATATATAGATACCAAGTTTATAACGATGGGTTTTCATGGTAAAATAGTCTCAAACATCCCTCATTAATATATAATGAATAGTATTACATGTTGGATCATTTTGAAATCCGAAAGATAGATAGAGTCTTGGTTATAAATATATATATATATATATATAGAAAATCGTATATTTATATCTGTATAGGTTTTATGAAATAGGATCGAAAGAAATCAAAACTTAACACCTCAAAACCCTGTCCAACATAGGTCCATCCAAAAAGAAGAAAATATATAATCTTTTTTTTTTGGAAAACTGTAAAACAATTAAGAAAAAATGTATATATATATCGTATGTAGAAACAATACACAACCCGAGGGGCTTGTATTGTATAAATGTACCTATGCACCCTGTATATACCGTCCATGTGAACTGTATATATATATATACAATGTACAAACTGATGGATTTTAATATGTAAATATTTATATATAAACAGTATATACCATGCTTCGGTTTCTCCAATTGAAAGAAAACAGAATATATAAGTATCCTTGCATATGCACCCTACGACAGCAATACCATTGAAGGCCATACAACCCGAGTGGGTTATAATCAAGTATATATATATAAACTGTATATATATATATAGATACCGAGAGAATAAACGGAGGTTCTTTTAGAAGAAGGCATGTATGAAAGGACCCTTACAGTGTTTGAGGAGGAAGCTTGGACAGGTGCACCGTGCTGGGTTGTTGGGAGTTTGAGGTAGATGAAGGAGGAAGAAGAACCCGCCGTGGTTTCAAGAGGCCAGAGGTGTTTAAAAAGGCCTCGGTAACCCGCGGGGTGACTCAACCCAAGAGGCTAGACCGACGTGGGAAGAAAAAGGAACAGAGCCCTAGAAGGGGGTGTTCGGTAGTCAAAGGAGCAGTGCGGGGGAGGGAGGCCGAGGCGTCCTCAGTTGCAGGCCTACTGGTCGGGTGCCGACTCGAGGAAGAAGATGATGGGGTCGACGCGGAAGAGGAAGGGACGGCCGGGATTAGATCTCGGGGAGATCGAACGGCTGGGGAGGGCGCAAGAAGAAAAATAAAGAGATCAGTTTAAAGAAATCAATGGTCGGGATTAGATCTCAGGGAGATCGAACGGCCACGGAAGTGGGTGGGGGCGATCGCGCGGCTAAAAGGGACGAATGGTTGAGATCGAAGCAGTATTTGATCGGACGGCCCTCATCGTGCAGATCATGTCCCACATCTAAACGCAGTGCGGTTGAGGCGCGACTTATAAATCAAAGCCTGCCGCCTTCGGTTCAAAACACAAACACACACACACCGGGGCCTTATACACGGGCCCCATGCGGGCTTCGGCCCAACCCTACGCAGCGCGCGCCGCGGCCTTACACACGGGCCTGTGCGCGACCAAGAGAACCTATGCACGGCTCTGGACATGGTTGGACACCCACTGAGCGCTTGGGGACCCCCTCGGTCCCTTGGGGCTTGGTCTCGGCCTAGAGGGCTTGTCCCTTAAAGGGATGCCCTCGGCTTAGCCGGGCCCCTAACTAATTTTTTTATTAAAAACTCTTTTAAATTTATAAAACATCCAGTGTAAGTATACTTATTTCAAAATAAAGTATAAATATTTATACAAAAGAGGGTTCATTCAACAAAGAAAATTAGTTTTAAAATCTAAACTCCTTTTAATATTTTATGTAATATATTTTATATTAACATAATTTTTTTTAAGAAAATTTATTTAGACTTTGGAAATAACAAGTTTAAGTATGCTTAGTTCAAAATATAAATACTTGCACAAAATGAGTCAACATACTATAACAACAAAAATCGTTTTAACTTAGAATTTAAATCCCTTTTCTATAAATCTCTTAAAAGATATACCTCTCATATTTTTCATAAAAAACCAGTATAACTACTTGGATCTTTAAAATACGCACCTAAGTGTTTTCATAAAATTTAAAAGATCAAAAGTTTTCCCAATTCATAATTTTAGAGCCCAAAAGATATTATTATTGATACCCTTTTAAATATATCTTTTATAAAAAGAATACTAAGTTTTCAAAATATAAGTATCCATCGGAATTTTGTGAAAACAAGAGAATTTATTTCCGAGAATACTCTTTTTATTTTAAAACTATGATTATTTTGTGAAACATACTTTAGACATATTATTATAAAATTATAATAACGTTGAAAACAAGTTTTAACATAAAGATAAACTTTATCAACCGAAACCCAAAGGTTGTTTTGAAAACCTAACGGATATATTTTCTAACGGTCATAATCTACAGGATCATTATAAAAGTAGGGGTATTTTACAAGAACAAAACACTTGAACCAGAAAGGATGGCTTTCCTCATACCATTGACGTTGAGAATGTGTGTCGTGGCCCTGACTGTTATACTTTTCACGCTGATGGACTCTGAAGATGAGGATTATCCGATTGCTCGATTTGTGGTTCTTAGTAGTCTTTCTGTGGCTGTGTTAGGTCTTGTGCATGGTATTTTCAACTAGTTGGGTCTCGTTTTAAAGTAATATATGTCAGTTTACCTTATTCTCCATGTTTTATCTTATTTCAAATTCCTTATTGGCACAACAAAACACAACAAAAACAACAAGGGACATCATTAAAGGCATAATATTTCTTACTTGAACTAGTTCATAAAACCTGGGGCGTCACATTATCCTCCCCTTTAGAAAATTGCGTCCTCGCAATTTATTTCACAACACTACAAGGTTTAGAAACGTTCCTACCACCTCCACCAACGAATAGGGTCAACAGGTGCATTTAGAGGGATCCCTGTAGCGAAGCTCACCTCTTCCAGCTCCCTAATCCACATACACCTAAGACAGGAGGGGTTGCACTTATGTTCCGGGCCTTCAGGCCTCCAGAGGGAAGCTCGAATAGTACAAAGTTCTGAAATGTCTTTGCAGACCAATGTACGAAGGACTTGCCAAATTATGTCTCGGTTGAGGATATCGAAGCCATAGATACGGTCAAACAGGCTAAAGCTGAGAAGTTGGAGCATATAAGCCGCATAAAGATTTCCCTCTAACACAGCCTCTTGGAATTTCACTCTGGCCATGAAGTTTCAGCCTAGGGTAAAACATAGAAAGATCCCTTGGTGGTAACTTCCTCGTTGTTCACGTCTGGCTAGCTGTGCAGAGCCAATGCGGTAATAGATGGAGGCATTCCCCTGGCAGGTGTGGAGAATCTCCGGACCGTTTGTTACCACAAACCACTGCTTGCACGTCCTCCGCAAACTTGCGAAGGGGTCATACTCGTCCTCACACGTTTTGATTGAAATGATTTCCAAAATCTCAGTGGGAAGAGATAACAGGTGGGTTTGTCCTTCCATATGAAAGTTTTAAGACAGGAGTTCAATCACTTGAAAATCATTCAAGGACAAATACAAAGTAAGGACAAGGAAAGGGGAAAGACAATATTTCAATAAACATACGTTTATTATTGTTAGTGCTTGAGTTTCCCTTACTCATTGACTAAACGAACTCCACACAGAGAAGCAAAACTCCCCAACTCCTCGAACCAAACACAGGCCGAGCATTTAGGGAAAAACTCATGAGGGCACCTATGACGTCTTATGAGTCTAGCATGGGGGGCATGAAGTTGAGAGACATCTTCATACACTTGTTGTCTGTAAGAAAATTGGGTGGACTCGTCTTCTAACCTCCCGAAGTCCAACAACTGACCCCAGAAGCCATAGTTTAAAATCTGACAAAGGTAGCCCGCTCGGAGGTCTCCGTCAGTAGCAGCTTCTTGAAAAGGGTTATGAAGCATAGTGCCAAAGCTCTCACCCGCCGTGAAAATCCGGAAAAGTCCCTCGTAGTACCTTCCTCGACGTACATAGGAGGGAAAATGGGTTATTATCATAAAGAGGTAATCTATTCCTACCCCTTGGTGTAGCTGAAGCACCCGTGGTGAATTGGATACATCGTAAAGGTGTTTTCATGTCATGCAGATATGGGCATATTTTAGAAAGTCCTCACGGATTGCTAAAGACACAATGGTCTCTAGGGCCTCTGTGGGGAGAGATAAGAGATTTGTGCCTTCGTTTTCCATCTGAAATTTAAGAAAACCCAATTTTTAATAAAACTGAAATACATATACATATATATATATATATATATTTGTTTCAGTTTCTGGCTTTCCAGAGTTATCCAAACCGAACCTCTGATAACAACTGTAGAGACCCCGACCCCAGAAACCCAGGAGTCGGTGCCTTCTGAACATGATGCGTTATCTTAAAATAAAATACACTTTGTTAACAACACATCATGTCCCATATAGAGGATCGTGTGCGGTTCGGGTTCTGGGAAACCGGAAAATTCTGAAACAATTCATCTTTCAAAAGTTGATACCTGAAAATTTTAAATCAACATGTAGGGTGAGTATTAAAATACTCAGTAAGGGGGTTTTTAAAAAGAAATTAAAACATTGTAACATTTGGAAACATTACTTTTTAAAGATATTGAACACTTATTAAAGGAAAATTACAACATATGACATACAAATTCTCAAACAAGGTTTTCAAGAAGAACATGAAACATTTATGTCGATTCTTGAAGGAGTGATAATGGTTATTATGAACAAGTACTACATATGATCTACTTAAGCATAAATTTAAACAGTTAAAGTAATAAATAATCATATTTGCGCACAAGGAAACAACTAAATTTTCATATGCTGGTTACCATTCTATTAAGTGATAACACTAGTCATGCTTCAAGCTTTAAGCTAGGAAAATAAGGACTTTATGAAAACTTTAAAGGCATCAGTCGTGAAAGAACTTTATCTTGGAAAGAATTTGTTACATAACTTGAATTATGTGGCATCAACATTTAATATTGACAATCATTTCGTTTCACCAAGGTCCATCCCCAAGGTGTCGTTAAAAATTACCAAGGTTATTCACCAAGGCGTCGTTAAAAAAAATGGTCATCTCTAGAGATTAAGTCTTTACCCAATGCATTGGAGCGCTATCAGGGCGCACCCTTCAATTTGTCTTTATCATCATGTGAGCCACAACGTTCATGCTTTACTTAAATGGTTAAGTATATTCAAGATGTCCCATACCACCTTGAATATCTCATTCATTTTCATTTTACCCAAGGTGTCCCATACCACTTTGGGTAATCCAATTCCTTAGTTCATTTAGTGATATGTCATAAGCATGCATTATGTACAACAATAAATAATGAACCACCACAAATCGTGCTAATACAAGGTATGATGGTTAATTTGCAAAATGTATCAGTAACTAATCAAAGACATACATAGCTTAGTAAAACATCCTTTACACTAAATAATATGATTAATGATATACTAAATGATGAATCTTTGTCATTATAAACCCATGGAAAAGGGGTGCTTAATGAAAACTCTTGAAATTTGTTATGGTGATAAATAGGCCCTTGATCCTGTAATTAAATTAAATCATAAGTTGATTAATTAATACATTCACCAGAGTAGGTTCATTATGTCTTAAGGTAATACAGGAACACAACATGATATCATGATCCATTAAATCTTACATCTTAAATCAAACTAAAATACACCCTTTATGGTAAAGCGCATCATGAGCAATGCCCAACATGTTTCTTTAAATAAAACATGGTTCGCATGAAATAAGGATTTAATTGAAGGTTGGTACCTACCCCTTGAAAATATGAATTTTATTTGTTTTGGTCTACATGTTTACGAGTACATAGATATATATAGATACCAAGTTTATAACAATTGGTTTTCATGGTAAAACAGTCTCAAACATCCCTCATTAATATATAATGCATAGTATTACATGTTGGATCATTTTGAAATACGAAAGATAGATAGAGTCTTGGTTATAAATATCTGTATATATATATATAGAAAACCATATATTTATATCTTTATAGGTTTTATGAAATAGGATCGAAAGAAATCAAAACTTAACACCTCAAAACCCTGTCCAACATAGGTCCATCCAAAGAGAAGAAAATATATAATCTTTTTTTTTTGGAAAACTGTAAAACAATTAAGAAAAACTGTATATATATATCATATGTAGAAACAATACACAACCCGAGGGGCTTGTATTGTATAAATGTACCTATGCACCCTGTATATACCGTCCATGTAAACTGTATATATATATACAATGTAAAAACCGATGGATTGTAATATGTAAATATTTATATATAAACAGTATATACCATGCTTCGGTTTCTCCAATTGAAAGAAAACAGAATATATAAGTATCCTTGCATATGCACCCTATGGCAACAATACCATTGAAGTCCATACAACCCGAGTGGGTTATAATCAAGTATATATATATAAACTATATATATATATAGATACCGAGAGAATAAACGGAGGTTATTTTAGAATAAGGCATGTATGAAAGGACCCTTACAGTGTTTGAGGAGGAAGCTTGGACAGGTGCACCGTGCTGGGTTGCTGGGAGTTCGAGGTAGATGAAGGAGGAAGAAGAACCCGCCGTGGTTTCAAGAGGCTAGAGGTGTTTAAAAAGGCCTCGGTAACCCGCGGGGTGACTCAACCCAAGAGGCTAGACCGATGTGGGAAGAAGAAGGAACAGAGCCCTAGAAGGGGGTGTTCGGTAGTCAAAGGAGTAGTGCGGGGGAGGGAGGCTGAGGCGTCCTCAGTTGCAGGCCTACTGGCCGGGTGCCGACTCGAGGAAGAAGATGACGGGGTCGACGCGGAAGAGGAAGGGATGACCGGGATTAGATCTCGAGGAGATCGAACGGCTGGGGAGGGCGCGGGAAGAAAAATAAAGAGATTGGTTTAAAGAAACCAATGGTCGGGATTAGATCTCGGGGAGATCGAATGGCCACGGAAGTGGGTGGGGGTGATCGCGCGGCTAAAAGGGACGGATGGTTGAGATCGAAGAAGGATTCGATCGGACGGTCCTCATCGCGCAGAGCACGTCCCACAACGAAACGCAGCACGGTTGAGGCACGAATTATAAATCAAAGCCTACCACCTTCGGTTCAAAACACAAACACACACACACCAGGGCCTTATACACGGGCCCCATGCGGGCTTCGGGCCAACCCTACGCAGCGCGCGCCGCAGCCTTACACACGGGCCTGTGCGTGACCAAGAGCACCTATGCATGGATCTGGACACGGTTGGACACCCAATGAGCGCTTGGGGACCCCCTCGGTCCCTTGGGGCTTGGTCTCGGCCTAGAGGGCTTGTCCCTTAAAGGGATGCCCTCAGCTTGGCCGGGCCCCTAACTAATTTTTTTATTAAAAACTCTTTTAAATTTATAAAACATCCAGTATAAGTATACTTATTTCAAAATAAAGTATAAATATTTATACAAAACAGGGTTCATTCAACAAAGACAATTAGTTTTAAAATATAAATTCCTTTTACTATTTTATGTAATATATTTCATATTAACATAATTTATTTAAGAAAATTTATTTAGACTTTGGAAATAACAAGTTTAAGTATGCTTAGTTCAAAATATAAATACTTGCACAAAATGAGTCAACATACTATAACAACAAAAATCTTTTTAACTTAGAATTTAAATCCCTTTTCTATAAATCTCTTAAAAGATATACCTCTCATATTTTTCATACAAAACCAGTATAACTACTTGGATCTTTAAAATACGCACCTAAGTGTTTTCATAAAATTTAAAAGATCAAAAGTTTTACCAATTCCTAATTTTAGAGCCCAAAAGATATTATTATTGATACCCTTTTAAATATATCTTTTATAAAAAGAATACCAAGTTATCAAAATATAAGTATCCATCGGAATTTTGTGAAAACAAGAGAATTTATTTCCGAGAATACTCTTTTTATTTTAAAACTATGATTCTTTTGTGAAACATACTTTAGACATATTATTATAAAATTATAAGAATGTTGAAAACAATTTTTAACATAAAGATAAACTTTATCAACTGAAACCCAAAGGTTGTTTTGAAAACCTAACAGATATATTTTATAACGGTCATAATCTACAGGATCATTATAAAAGTAGGGGTATTTTACAAGAAAAAACACTTGAACCAGAAAGGATTGCTCTACTCATACCATTGACATTGAGAATGTGTGCCATGGCCCTGGCTGTTATACTTTTCACACTGATGGACTCTGAAGATGAGGATTATCCGATTGCTCAAGTTGTGGTTCTTAGTAGTCTTGTTTTGGCTGTGTTAGGTCTTTTTCATGGTATTTTCAACTAGTTGGGTCTCGTTGTAAAGTAATATATGTCAGTTTACCTTATTCTCCATGTTTTATCTTATTTCAAATTCCTTATTGGCATAACAAAACACAACAAAAACAACAAGGGACATCATTAAAGGCATAATATTTCTTACTTGAACTAGTTCATAAAACCTGGGGCGTCACATACCTAGCCACCAATAATGACTTCATATGTCTTGGTACATCTTGTTAATACCAGGGCGTACTACCTAAAAAAAGGCATGAGACTCTCACATCAAAACTTCTCATATGCTTGTAGGGACCCAAAAAAATTTGTGAAAGTGCAGGATCTTGTCCTCGCTGATAACCCAACTAGGCAGTGGGTCCTCTCCTGATATAATCTCACTATTGGAAAATGGACCTATACCCATGGTTTTTGGAGAACTGTGGGTATATGTTTTTTGGGAAAAAATTTTCACGGGAAAGAGATATACCCACGGTTCTCAAAAAACCATGGGAAAAGGTCCACCCTATACTTGAAGGATCTGGATGCAGTGGAAGCGTGGGGGTTGGGAGGGGAAAAATTTTCTTTTTTCATAATCGATGACCAATTCAGGATCAATATGATGATGAACACCAGTATCCGTGGATTGAAATCAAAGATTTAGACAAGGAGAAGAATAACACCGGATCTGAGAAAGAGGATCTTGCACATCATGTTTATAATTAATTTAATAATTTATGAAGAAATTAAATACCTAGGTCTTTGGTACTTTCTTCATTGATGATCATTGATCGTACAGAATGACCCTTCCATATTTCCTTTGTTGTGCTTGCGAGGATCCAAAGTAGAATCCCTCTAACGGTGATCCACACATGATCCAATGGTCTTCGATCAATGTCACTCATTCTCCAAGTGCTAGCGCAGAGGAACGAATGTATTATGTCGATCGTTCTTGATCAATCATTTTTTGGTGTTGAAGAAATTCTCTCATTCTTTAGAGAGGGAGAGATGAGAGGAGTCGAGAGAGAAAATTTTTGGCTCAAAAATTCTCAATTCACCAGAGTTTTTTTGCACACCAGGCGTAATGGCATAATAGATGCACCTATCTATTTAAAAACAAGGGGTTTTGGTGAAAATATATAATTGCATAATAGAAATTAAATACATTCATAACCTTAGATAAAACCCATGATACATAATAACAATAACAACACTATTATTCATGGTGTGCCAACTTGTGCAAAAAAAAAATCATAAATGAAATCACATGCCACATAATGATAATAGTGTTATTATTATTTTGTCTTGTGCCAAATAGTTAAATAATTATTTACCATCTTGAAATTAATTATTTTACTACCGGATCAACCTTGGACCGCTCAAACCCCACTTCTATTTATTGAACACCTGAATAAATAATTAATTTATTCTCTAAAATAAATATTTTATTTACAAACTAGTAAATAAATATTTATTAAGTGTTCAATAAAATAAATATATTTTATTTAATTTATGTGATCATTTTAACTTGAATAAAATTATTCCACGGTCTTAAGAATAATATTTATTCCATTAATTAAATTAAAATATAATATAATCAAGACTTTAAGAAACACTTAGTGTGTGACCCTCTAGGATTCTTTCTCATTGGCATTAGGCGGGCTTGCCTAATATCCAAGAGTACTATCTAGCAATGGGTCAAGGCACCCAAGAGAAAGAACTTAAATTCACAATGACAACATCCACATATGAAAACTCACTATGTAATATAATTGCTTTGTCAAAATATCTCATCAAGCGGGTTTCATGACTGTGTCATCAACCTATATGCTTGATAATCCATTATTTGACTACCTGAAATAAACTTGTCGTTACACCATGGACATAGAATTTAAGGAAATGGTTTTATTTCAATCAAAGGGATAAGATATCTACTTCCATAAATGGAAGGGACAAATCCTTCCTCAAATTATCTATTAATAACATGTCAGTCATGACGCACCCAACGTACCCTACTTCCCGCCAACATATGGCATGGAGATTTTCATCAACAAGTATAAGTGTGCGAGTCATGACATTTATTAATGAAAATCTTAAAGTCTAAGGACCATTACACTCACTCGCATATTAGAATATCCAATGACACCAAAACATGTAGAATTCCTTTTGGCGGGACTGTTCTCATAATCTCTCATCTTGGATATTTCCAAGTGCGAAATTCACGAGAAGAAGTCTCATCTACTTAGGAGTACTCAAACTTGATGTTCGGTATACTATGTATACCATTATAGCATGTCATCCAACCGCAAAACTATATCTAAGAATATTTTCAAATCAATTCAAGGTTCTAATCAAATAAAGGAACTACTGTGACCTTATTAATGCGAAAAATACTCTAGGACGTTATTACATTATAATCATGAAGAAAAATGAACAATATGTAATAAGATGTTTAATAATTAAATACATTAAATATTCATGTAATCAATGTAAAAACAATTGGTTCTAGGACACCAACTCCAACAAACCCCCACTTGAACTAGAGACAACTTCCTATAACTTTCAGTCCACTAGACCTCACATGATGATTATGTTTCTACCGAGTCAAGGCTTTATTCAAGGGGTTTGACACATTGTTTTCCATGGAAATACTGCTCACTAAAGCTTCACCTCTTTGATAAAAAACCCTCAAGAGATGATACTTTTTTAGTATGTCCTTCATCCGATGATGTGAACTTGGATCATTTGTGAGAGCCACCACTGTAGTATTATCGCAATTAAGTGTGATGAGATCATTACTACTAGGTACCACATCTAGCTCTTGGATGAGGCTCTAAATCCAAACTACTTCTTTAGCTGCCTCAGAATCTATGATATAGTTGAACTCTGTGGTATAATCTATAACCACACCTTTCTTTAAGCTCTTCTAGCTCACAACACCTCTATTCAATGTGAAGATATATCCCATTTGCGACTTCATGACATCTTGATTGGTCTGGAAACTAGCATCTTCATATAATCTGGTGACTATTTCCTTATCTTCTCTATAAACTAGGAACATATCCTTAATACGATTTAGGATATTATTGACTTCCATCCAATGGTGGTCACCTGGATCATCTTGATATATTCCCACCACACTCAATGCGTAAGTGACATCTATCCTATTACATAGAATAACATATATGATAGACCCAATCGCCGATGTGTATGGAATCCTTTCCATTCTATTTTTTCCTCATGCATCTAAGGACACATTTTCTTGGAAAGATGAATGTCATGTGACACTAGAAACAATCCCCTCTTGGATTGTTCCATATTGAATCTCTTCAGTATCTTGTCAATGTATGTACTTTGACTTAGGCCCAACAATCTCTTGGATCTATCACAATGGATCTTACTCCCTAGAATATATGTTTCCTCACCAAATTCCTTCATGGAGATGCATTTATTCAACCATGTTTTAATAGACTATAAGACTGGTATTTCGTTTGGAATAAATAATATTTCATAACCATATACTATTTGGTAAACAAATGCACTCCCACTAAACAATTTGTAGCACAAGGCTCACATTTGTTCTTTATAAAACCAAATTCTGTTATGGCTTCATCAAAACAAATGTTCCATGACCTGGACTCTTGATTTAATCCATAAATGGATTTTTTCAACTTGCATATATTATTAGCATCATTTTGAGTCACAAAACCTTTAGGTTGTGTCATATAGACATCTTCCTAAAGGCTCTCATTAAGGAAGGCTGTTTTGACATCCATTTTCCAAATCTCATAGTCATGGTAAGCGGAAATTGACAAAAGAATTCTGATGGATTTCAGTATTTTAACTAGTGAAAAGGTTTCAATGGTAGTCAATGCCTTGGCGCTGTTTAAACCCTTTTGCAAATAGTTGTGCCTTATAGGTACATAATTTTCCTTTCATGTCCAATTTCTTCTTGAATACCCATTTTCAACCAACAGGCTTTACATCTACTGGAGGATCTACCAAAATACAGACTTGGTTTTGGTTCATGGAATATATTTTAGAATTCCTGGCTTCTTACCACTTGGAAATGTTTTTTCCACTTACTGCTTCCTTGTAGGTTAGAGGATCAACATTATCAACTAATAATGATTCACCATCCTCAGTAACTATAGAAACTTACCTTTCTGGTTCTCTAACATCTCTTGTACTCCTTTTTAGTACTTATGTCTCTGAAATAGATCTTTCTTCCAAGAGGATTTGTGGAATCTACTCCTGTACCAACTCTTGTATACATGAGCCTCGACTTCATAGAATACTATCTCACTCCCACTATCTATTTTGGAGATGTGATCCTTCTCAAGGAATATGACATTTATTGCCACTATAACCTTTTTTTAGGGGTTTTATAGGTAATATCCCATTTTTTACTTGGTAAATCCTATAAAGGTAAACTTTGTGCCTTGGGGTGTGAGTTTGTTACCTGAAGAGGCCTTAACAAATTCTTCACTTCCACACACATGTAAATTCAATAACATGGATTTTCTTCCACTCCAAAGATTGTATTGAATACCATTTATCAATTTAGCTGGTACTTGGTTTAGTATGTGTGTCGTTGTTTGTAATTCATTTCCCCAAAAGGATAATAAAAGACTTTCATGACTCATCATTGATCTCACCATGTCCAACAAGATGTAGTTCCTCCTTTATCATATACTATTCAACTGGGGTGTGTAAGGAGGAGTGAGTTGGGATAGGATCCCAAACTTTCATATGTAATTAATGAAGTATTGATTAAGATATTCTCCACCTTAGTCCGAGTGGAGTTTCTTAATCTTTTTACCAATATGGTTCTCAACTTCATTCTTTTATTCCTTGAACTTATCAAAAGAATATGACTTATACCTCATTAAGTAGATATATCCATATTTACTAGAATCATCTGTAAAAGTTATGAAGTGTGAGTGCCCACCCCTTTCTTCATCTGAAAATGTTCCACACACATTGGTATAAAACAATTCAAGAATCTCTTTGTCTCTTTCACCTTTCCCACTAAATGAGGCTTTAGTCAGTTTTCCTTATAAACATGCATTACATACATATAGTGGTTTTAGTTTGAAAGAATCTAAATATCCATCTTGATGTAACTTTGTCAAGAATTTATCATTTCCATAACCTAGTCGGTGATGCCAAAGTTGGTTGTGGTATGAGTCATGTGAATTAGTTTCATTATCAACTTCTATTACATGGTTTGTTTAATCCAACAAATAACGACTGCTATATAAATGTGAATTACCAAAACAAATTCTATCTTTATAAAATAAGAAATATTCATTTAAAAAATGAAAAATAAATCCATCTGTATCTAGTATGGATACATAAATAATGTTTTTTGTTACAAAATGCACATAATAACAACCTATTAATATCAAGATCATCCCAGTCAGTAATATGAGGTGGTAGTCCCCGATAGCTACAATAGCAAGTCTAGCTCCATTGGATGATTGTAGATTTACCTCCCCTTGGTCAATTTTCATAAATCTACATGGTTCCTATATTTGGATACATATGTGAGAACCACATGCTAAATTTAATACCCAATTTGTAGAAATGGATAAATTACACTCGATAACAAACAAACCTAAAGCTTCCCCTTTCTTCTTTAGCTGGGTGTTGTTTTTCTTCCAGTGGCCCTTTTTACCACATGCAAAACAAACAGATTCATATTACCTTATTCCCCCTTGATCTTCCTTTTCTTGTAAGGGTGTGAAGAAGATTTGGGCTTAAATATATTCACCTTCCATTTCCTCTTATTTAACATAGGGACAAAAATATTTTCACGCTTCATGTCTTTTTCCACTTGAAGGAGGATAAGAAGATATGGTAGAGACTTATAAATGTTGTTCATATTGAAATTAACAATAAAAATGGAGAATATTTGAGGAAGTAATGTGAGAATGATATTAGTACCCAGTTCATTAGGGAGTTTAAACCTTAGAACATCCAGATGTTCAATGTAGCCAACGAACTTGATTACGTGAGGCCCAACTGGGTCACCCTCTCTAAGATTACTCTAAAAGAGTGCCTTGGAGATCTCAAACTGTTCCTTTCTCTCCCTCTTGGTAAAGACCATGGTGGTGTTCAAGCATGCTATAGGAATCCATGTTTTTGTGAGACTTCATGAGTTCACTATACATTGATGATAACATTAAACATTGAACTTTGACCATGTCATTCATATTTTTTTTGTAGACCTGGAAATCTTCATCACTCACCTCTTGGGTAGGTGGATCAGGTAATGAGGACTCCAGCTCACAATATTTCTATTCATGTCTTAGAATGACCCGAAGGCATCTAAACCATTTTTGGAAGTTAATACCAGTGAGGATGTTGTCTTTATCCAGTATTGATCGTAGGGATAGTGTGGTTGAATTTTTTTCATTTTTATTCTACAATTAAAAGAGAATACAATTATCACTTTCATGATTACATTTTATGAGAGATAATAAATTAACTTTATTAAGTCTACCACAATTTTATCAAGTCCCAATGGACCTCACCATTGAATTCGGAATGTCCAGTTTCTAGGAAATTCTAGTGGCAAGGATCTATATTCCCATTTGCATAACCTCAAGAAGGGTTGGTCAAGCTATTTGAAGGTATTTAGGTAGGAATGTATTTTACAACTTCGTGCTTGCAGCTCCTTGATATGTTGAGTGGACTCCCCGATCCAAAAATCCTGACTTGGATTTCATCAACACTTGCCTCCAAATTTACACCATGTCTAGCAAGGGCTACTCCTCTTGATGTAAAATGGTAAATTCAACCCAAAACTTTCATAAGAGCATCATATATAAAAGTAAGTCTCCCAAAAAGGGTTAGTTAAACACATAGTTTTATTGAGTCTTGCCTTAATCAAGTAATGTAAAGATTAGCCTGACTTGATATTTTATTGAGGGGTTTTTATCACTTATACATAAATTGCCTTATTATATTTACCACATGATCATTAATATTAAGTGAAACTTACTTAAGTGATTAACCATGTCTTGATAATATTTACGAATAAGCCTGGTTTATTTTAGTTTCATCAAGCATGATTATTAATTCATTAATTATGTAGTAGTGACAACACATTCATAATGAAAAATCATGAAACTAAAAAAAATAAAATAAAGTAAAGGGCATGATTATTATCTCTTATAATGGTTAGTTTGTCTAGCGGTTGATAAAATAACCGATGACCTAGGGGAGAAACACCTTGAACCTTTTATGGTTCATGTCTATGGATTTCCACCTATTTACCTTTGTATCTCCTTGGATTGGTTTCACCTCAGCTCCTTACCTGAACCATCTCTACAAGATGGGGGGATCCATCCATTACATATGATTTTTAACTCACATGCAGGTGAGGGGTAAAAAGGGGGTTTACATAAAATAAACCATGGGCACACTGACCCTATATATTAATTAAGAGAGATGACACATAGACCAATAATTAAATTTAAAATAAAATAAATGGAAACCAATGACATACAAAGGTCTAGTCTAGCTCATGATCATCCACATACATGAAACAAATTATTCATTTAATAAATATTTAATTAAATTATTTAACCATTCTTATTAAGATAAATCGTTCTTGAATCGATCAATTATTATATTTAACTAATCAATCATTTTATCTTAATCCATTTCTGAATTTCCCTAAGATTCTTATCCATAACCTTGGAGGTAACACAGTGAACACCCGTTCGAATCTACATGATATGTAATTCATAAAATTACATAAACATTAAAGTTTTAATTATGTGTAATTTTTTAAAGTTCATGGCATGTAGTTCTGACTACATGATGTGTACTACCTTCACCGTATTATCTGAAGTACATGCATAGGGACTCGGTCTGTGAGGCATACTTTGGAAATCGTGGAGTATATGGCGTGTATAGTGGGCCACATGCCATGTTGTCTCTAGGGTACATGGTTACCGGTTGACTTAGCCATGTAAGGGATACATAGTTTGGACCTTGAACCAAAGGGACTACACACCATGTCTAGTGGTCCACACAACGTGTAATACGAGTGAACATGTGCCAGTCTATCTTGGTCAACAAGCGGTGTAAGAATAACTACACCACGTGTAGATACCGGCAGGAAAGCACGATCCCTGAACTTGCACTGTAGAGGTTATCTGCAGTTATTGACATAAGATTATTGTCTATACTGAGCAGTAGATATACTCTTTCTGGTCAAATAAACCTACTTTGAAGTATCCTACATGATATTAGGGCCTAATAGGCCTTCATCTCCTTTCTCTATCTAGAACATGGTAAAATGACATGACCTACCGTATAATGCCTCAAAAGGAGATATATAAATCATCATCTGAAATATTTTATTGTAGGAGAAGTTGATGATAGGTATATTATTCTCCCAAGATATTCCAAAATCAAGGAAAAATTCCTGGAGCATGTCCTTTAAAAAATTTATCATTTGTTCTGACTTTTCATCGCCCTGAGTGTGAAAAGATATGCTTAGAAGCACCTGTGTACCCATAGCCTTCTGCAACCCCTACCCAAACCGTGACATGAAGAGAATGTTCCAATTTGAAATGATAGTACTAGGGACCCTATGCAGTCATACGATCTCACGAACATACAATCTTACCATATCATCAACAAATAAAGTCTCCCATATAGGAATGAAGTGGTCTACTTTCATCAGTCAATCAATGAATATCCATACAACGTCACTTCTTCAAGGATTCCTAGGTAATTTGACTATGAAATTCATATTAACATATTCCCATTTCCATTATTGGATTGAAAGAGGTTCTAACAAGCTGCAGGTATTTAGTGATCCACGTTCACCTGCTGACAGGTAGAACACCTATTGATAAATTCTACTATTTGATGTTTCATTATGGGCCACCAATACATGCATCACATATCTTGATACATTTTAGGGAATGGATAGATGAACTACCAACTGAGAAGTGTAGGAATCGTGCATCAAATCCTCTCTCATATCTGTAGGAACCCAGGAACATACATGTATACAGAGGATTTCATCTATATCTACATATTAATCTGGAGTTGGGTCATCTCCTGAAATACTCTTTTGGAGAACCAAGCCCTCAGGATCTAAAAAATGCCTACTCTTATCCTTCTCAAGGAAGGAATAGGTAACTATCAAGGATGAGAGATAAGACTGCTCATGATTATCATGAAACTCTAGATGGAGCTCAGAAAAGAGGGCCATCAATTTCCATTCATCACTAGTTTCCCATATGACCTATGCCTCAATTTTATTGATCAATGCATCAACTACTACATTTCCATTTCGAGGTGTATTGGAAAGTTCAAAATCAAATTATTGAATATATTTGACCCATATTCACTATCTGAGATTCATGTAACATTGTGTAAAGATATATTTGAGGCTCTTGTGGTCCGTACACACCACAAAGTGCTCACCTAATAGATAGTGTCTCCAGTAATGTAAGGCATGGATAATTGATACTAGCTCAAGTTCATGCATCAGGTAATTTATCTCATGAGTCCTCAACTACCAAGATCCTTACCCAACAATTTTGTCCTCCTGCATTAGCACTACACCTAGGATGATGCCTGATAAATCATAAAACACTGTATAACCTCTACTTAGCTCAGGAAGAACCAGAATAGGTGTTGAGACAAGATTTCATTTTAGCTCCTAAAAGGTTTTATCACACTCTTCTAACCATAAAAACATAACAACCTTATTTATAAGACCAATAATCAGTGAATCAAGGTGTGATAAGTCCTCTATAAAACACCTGTAATATCCACCTAGCCCCAAGAAACTCTGTATATCAAAAAAAATTGGTATGCTCCTTGGGGAATATAGAAATCACCTTCTCCGGGTCAACATAGAATCTATATTCTGAGATAATATGACCCAATAATTGTAATTTTTCAATCCATAAGTGTCACTTAGAAAGATTATCATGAAAATGATTATATTTCAGTGTACTCATAATGATCTTAAGGTGCTTAGAATGGTCACTATGAATGTGAGAATACACCAAGATGTCGTCCAAAAATACTACGACAAATGAATATAGATAGGGATGAAATACCTATCAATAAAATAAATGAAAATGGATGTCACGTTCATAATACTAAAAAATATAACAATTTACTCATATAGAACATATATTCTAAAGAAAGTTCTAGGAGGTATGTATGATGTCCTGACTCACACCTGATGATAACCCATCTCAGGTCAATATTAGAGAAGACCCTATATCCTTTAAGCTAGTCAAATAGATCATCTATTCAAGGAAGTGTATACTAGTTATTGACTTTAATCTGGTTCAACCATCTATAATCCTCACATTGATGAAGGGTCCCATATGATTTCTCAGAGAATAACATAGGTGAACGAAAAGAGGATGTGGTGGGATATATAAATCCTTCAGCCTCTAAATACTCTAACTATATCTTGAGCTCCTAGATCATAGTAGGTTCCATATTGTATATAATAATGGACACTGGAGCTTCTCCTAGAACAAGCTCAATTGTATACTCTACCACTCTCTTAAGAGGTATTCTAGAAAAATCATTAGAAAAGATGTCTCTGATATGATCTACTACTAAAAGGAACTCATCCTAAAGTAAAAATTGATTATCCATGAGGATATTGTCAATCTGGGAAGTCAGTCAACCTATCCTAGGATGCTCTGTTCCATCTCAATTATCTTGGGCATCCCATTCACCCTTGTGTAGATAACTGTTTCCCTCTAGTGAATTAAAAGATACCCTCAAATTATATAAGTCTATAAAGTCATGGTACGAAACCAACCAATACATCCCAAGAATGAAATAAAAGCTTTTCATCCTGAGAACAATGAGGTCCCATAAGAATGGGTAATGACCAACCTCAAGTAAGAAATACCTACAATGGTGTATTCCCTCTGATCGTACTCCCAACGATGTATCCAGGGTCATTACACCATAGTAATATTGTATTTATAGCCCATGGATTTCCTCAATAGATATGGAGATAAAGGAGTCTGAAGCACCTATATCAAATAAAGAAGATAATATAGTAGAGGCTACTGGAATAGAACCTCATACTATAGATGGTCCTACATCCTGATCCTTATGTATCGATTATAAATAATGAAACTGGCATAATCCATGGCCCTATTAAATATCTGCACTACCACTATCAAAATAACTCTTCTAGCACTATTAGTGATCAGGATTTTGGATACCATGACCATGAAATACTCCTCATCCAGTCCTAATGGTGCTACTCTAACTCCCCACCCAACATGGTGTAAAAGAACCTTACCCTAAAGGTGGATATGGTGCAGAACTTCTTACAGTAGAATCTGGTAGAATGGTCCAAAAAATCTCTATAGATGTCCCATATGTTTGCAATCCTGGAACTCTAGAGGGTCTCAATCACACTGAGGATTCAGATACCCCTATCTTCCACACTAGTGAAACACCATGCAGTTACCTACATGGGTACTCTGCTTATCACTGCCTTGATAAAAATCCTTGAGAGATTGCTTTTTTGCTATGAGAGGAAGTATCAAACTTCCTCAGCACTGGTCCTATATACCTAATACTATCACCACACCTCAGTATGTGCTTAGTGATAATATCCTGATTGAATATTTATGAAATGTTAGGTAGGTGAAATACATTCACCTAAGTCCTAATGGCATACATGATCCCATCCTCAAAGCATCTAGCACACAAAATCTCATCACTAGATAAAGTGGTGAAAAGTAATTTAAATCAATGAAAAACACAAAATACTCCATAACTAACGTAGAAACCTACTTTAGATGCATGAACACTCTGTCTCTATCATCTATTAGTGTTTGAGGAATGAACTGATCATAAAATGTAGTCTAGAAATCAGCCCATACCCTGCCCTGATGGTGACCAGCCAGGGTAATCACATCCCACCAGTGCTTAGCCGAATCCCAAAACATGTAAGTAGAAATATTGAAACTCTAATATGCAAGTGTCTTAAGATGATAAAAGATAGAAAAGGTGGCATCTATCCTAGATTCAGTAGCCTCTGGACCGCCATCCCTCGAGAAGGTAGGAGGATGCAACTGCTAGTACTCACGTGTCAGATCAGCCATCATAGGTGCATCTCAGAGAGCACCATTCATGGAATGCATCAGATGTTGGAGACTATATTAAAATTGGGAATCAACTAAAAAATTATATACAATAATCAGTGCCTCAAGTGGCACTCCTAGTGAAAAGATTAGAAGCTCAGGGCCCACCATGTTTGGATCATGTTCATCTTCACCCTCTTGGTGCATGACACATGGAAACTATGGTAGAATTGGTCTAAAAATTCCAAGCACACACCTCAGAACAATATTTAAGCAGATAAATAACAACACTAACAGAATCTTAATGTAATGAAGATATCACTACCCATGGTATACTACCCCAACTACCCACTTAGAAGGATAGATATTAGTAAGTTCTCAAGCATTAGTCTCAGGGGTTCCAGTAGATGAAGGTTCAATAACACCTTGCCTCATCATTTATTGTAAACCATTTCATTCATTTCATATTTAATTTCTAGATTCACTCCTTTACCTTTCATAAACATGACAAGGTGGGATAAGGACTTGAAACCATTACATTTAGAATCCATTTTCACTTTTAATGTTTACATTTTCTTATAACTTATATCAAATTTCCTTTAAAATGGATCTTCATTCTTAGTGAATCAGGTCCCATACTCCTTATAACTAAAATATGACACCCATTTGATTTTAATCTAATAGATCAACTCAGTAAATTACCAATTCCAACCAAAGGGGGCCCACAAAACCACATGAATTTAAACTAGGAATCACTCAATCAAAGCCAAGGAAAAACAAAAGAATAATATAACTACCACAACACCACTCAAAAATTATAGTCATATTAAGAAATGAAAAGAGTGAGATGGATTCCAACGAGCCTATACCTAAGTGGAAGAGGCTCCTGCTTATCATTCAGAAGAACCAAGATCAAATCTGGATAGAGGTGATATTTTAGGTTACTGTAGAAGTACTGTATAAGGTATTGTGTAGTACAGTAGTAGCTGGAAATATTCATCTGATTTAGGCCTTCGGGCCACCAGTCTGGGCCAACGGGTCTCAAGGCCTTTGGTCTACCAAAGGTCATCGGGCCACAGGGTCTTAGGGACACCAATGACCTTTTTTCACCAAGGGTTTTTGAGACACAAGGCTTTTAGGTCACCATTTTCCTTTGAGCCATAGAGCCTTTAGGACAAAAAGACCATGAAGTAGCTCGGGTAGACTGCACATGAGTAGAACCAAAAGAGGATTTAGAGTAGTAGTAACCACCAAAGTAGATCTAACCGTATCGGAAGAATGAGAAGGAATGAAAACTAACATTAGTACTAAGAACCGTGAAGCTATGTATAAGGAAATTCTATCCAATTAGCAATGAGAGGTAGGGAGATAACCACCGTTAATGATGTAGATGCTGGGGAGGTGTAGTTATAGTGTAGTTCAGTTGGGACTTCTAGTCATGTATTGGGAATTATACCTCTGGGACTTCAGGTTATGTATTGGGACTTGTGCCACTAGGTATATGGGTAATGTAAGGATTCCCTATAAACCTAGTAAACAAGAGGATTATCAAAAATAAATAAAAAATCAAGTCCTTTGGGCCATTTAGGAAAGAGTGATATGTACTTATATGGCCCGAAGATATACATGACATGCAAATTCTATGTTCATATGATGTTTCACGTAATAATTATCTTTTCCCTCATATCATCAGGCCAATGATGAAATAAGATTCTCAACTAGAATAATAATCAACAACACCACATATATAACACCCCGAGATTTTATGAGATAGATTCCTTTTAATTTTTTTGATGTCCTGTGTTTTATGATATACCAAGATTAGGTTTCACTATAAGTAACACCGTATTAGCTTACAAAATACACAACACTATTCTTGTCCTGTGTTATAAACAATTTCAAGTTTATTCGATAGAATTTATTTCACGCAACACTAAGTACAGATTTTGTTCAATGTATAAAAGAACTATGTTTGGATTATGTTATATGAAACACCAAAGGAATCTTGAACTAAATGAAACACTGAATTTTCTTGCATTACATGTAAGAGAGACCTTCCTTGATAGTTTGCCTTGTATGCAATATTGTTTTTTACTAAACAATGATATATTATTAAAATATTATTATTTAATGGAATATAAAATAGCTGTTATGAATATTATTAACAACATTTTGAATTTTATGACATTAAAATTCACATTATATATTTTCTAGAATATGATATAAGAACAAATTCAATTTTTCAGATAAATGAATTATTTTTTTAAAAAAAGAAGTTTTTCCACCTTTTGATGGCGTATTAATTTGAAATATAGTTTTTAACACTTTAATATATTCAATTTGAAAAAATAAATGTCTTATTTGGAAGTGGGACCTCAAAATTTTCTTTGGTTGATTTTTTGGTATTTTTCTGAGAAAATTCATATTTTAATAAATAGTGAAAATACTACATTTTAATTCAAAACTAACTTTTCATCTAATATATTTTTGTAGTTAGATTATCATTTTAATTGATTTTAAAGTGTAATTAGATTATGTTTTTATCATTCATTCCAATTTTTGTCGTTGTATGTAATTTGACTTTTATATTGGATATAAACACATGTCAATCTTTTGATAATTTTTTTTCTTAAAAACCCGCTTTCTGATTTTGACAATGAGAATGAATTTTAAATTAATTACTAAAAATTATGTGTTTTTAATTTTTAAAAATGGATTCCATACTTGTAATTAGTGGGTCTAAATTATTTTAATTGGTTTCTTTTATTTTTTTTGACATTATGAATAGTAACTATTGTAATCATTATTTACCACTGTTAAAGGTAAGTCAAGTAAATTAGGGTAACAAACAATATGATAAAGATAATAAAATTATCTTAACACCTTCCAAAATACTATTGGATGAATTAAAGTCAACCAATATCACATGGGGTTCTGAATTGATTCATTTAATGGACTTCTTTCCATGATAGTGATGTAATTATAATTAAAACAAAAGAAAGTGACAACATGTCACTATCATATATCTTATAAGTATAATAATTTAAATATAGGGATAAACTTGATAAAACATAAAACATAAAGAATATAAATAAATATAATGAAATTATCAATATCATGTTAATTTATTTAGAATTTTTAGGGATAAAATAATTACCATTAATGATGACACAATAGTAATGTAGAAATTATTTTATTGATAGAAATATCAAATAAATTGTTTTAAATTTTTTAAAAGAAATATAATATGACATAATTAATGTGATCCACGAATTTATAGGTGAATATGACATCTTATGAGTGTATTAAATATTTTTTTTTCAATTTATATTATGTGTGGAATTTATTCAAAGTCAAATAAATGAATTGTGTCCAAACTGACACTATTGATATTTTATAAAAATAACATATTATTAAATTATTTAAAAATAAAAATAACATTTAATAATTAAAAAGTGAACATTTATGGTCTAAAATTTCATAAAGTATCCAATTACGGACAATTGAAAACACATAAGTAAATGTTTATAACAATTTAATATTTAGAATGTTATTACCACAAATAAAATTAATTAGATTAAATAAGGATAAATCAAAATGATAAGGTTTAAAATAAAATAAAAACATGTCTAAATTTTATTTGTTGAGATGATTTCGACCCATATGCCTTTTATATTTCAAATAAATGAGTTTGGGATCATTATAAACTGAAAATCAATTTATAATAAATTAATATTTCCAGACTTTCCTAAAGTGACCGTCCTCTCTCTTATAAATGGCCACCAGCTCTACCCACTTAATCACACATTTAAAGACATTTTTCTCATCCCAAATCTACTCAAATAATATCCCAACATCCCTAACTTACTACTAGAGTCCAAAATTTGGGAAAAATACATCTTAGGGATACCTTTTGTGAAAATCAAAAGGAGATACTCAAAAAAGATGTAATTATCTTATCACCTCTTTCAAAATTATTTTCCTCTTATACTTACTATTCTTATGTTGTTTCCATAATAAAGTAATAAATCCAGTATATTCTATATTCTGAGATGTTATTAAAATTATGGTATAACCTTATACCTTCTTTTATCCATCCTACGAATAAACATAACAATATGCATGCGTACTTACGACTTAACATCTCCACATCATGGTGTAATTTGTTATTCAACACTAATTATTTTGGATGGGTATAATAATGAGTATAATGGATTTAAATAATGAATATAACATGATAATTATTCATTATAATTAATATACCATCTAATTCTATACCGTTTAACCATTAAGTTAATGATATCATCGCTCGTGCAAACGTATGACCTACCGTCTCCACAATGCGATGTGATTCATTCTCCACTTTAACCATTAAATAATGATTATAAAGTATATATAATAAATAATAATTAAATATATGAAATAATAATGATACTATATTTATGTATATATATATATATGTGATTTACTTGCTTCCATTCAATTCAATAAGAAAACATAAACAACGTTCATGCGTACGTATAGCCTACCATCCTCATGAACGGTGTATTCCATTTCATTTATCTATCTATTATATATATATATATACTTATTTTACATGATATATAAACCATGTTTTAAAATTTTAAAGTAATTAAATCATGATCTATGTAATAATATCAAGAATAACAAGTCAAAACACATACAATAAATAAAATGATTATTACCCAAAACGTTGATTTAACATGGAATTGATAAATGAACGGTTAATATAAAGTCATAAGTGAATCTTATATGATATAATAAATATTATTATAGTTCATTTACAAGTTAATAATATGTTTAAACCCACTATACCGGAGTTTCAGACACATATGGATGAAATCAGACCCATTGTAAGGGATAGTTTTGCAATCTCATTTTTATCCAAGATTATTTATACATAAGTATTTATTGGGGGTATATTTATCATCCATGTACAAGATTTATAAAAATGTTTTCATACAATTTTTACTATTCTTATATGTATGTTTAAAGTCCTTTTACCAATTTTTGACTTTTACTACATGGTTTGGAAGGAATATTTCTTCTATTTACCATACGAGGTACTTTTTGACTTTTCCAGCAAAAGTATGAGGAGAATGTTTTTTTTAACTTATATGACATGAACAGATTTTTAGACATCCATAATGCCTTATTTACATGAATATACCTTTATAATATTTAAATAGTATTTTTAATTAAATTCTTTTCTTTTCAAATTTTGTGGAATTTTGTGAAAAGAAAACATTTTTGAAGAAGAAAGGATATTTTCCTCAATAATTAATTTCAAGTATTTTATCAAACTTATTTTCCAGATAAGATGACATAGGGGTTTTTTCTATATTTATTATTATATTAATTTTATTGTGTTTATTATGGAATTATTTTAGTAAAATACATTTATTTTATATGGATTATGTTATGATTGAATTTTGTTTAAGAAACCCATTTTATCTCTTGGGTTATGATATGATGAATGATTAATGTTCTTGTGGAACATGTAAGAATGATTTCATTATGAGATGGGTGGGACCTATATATCCCTCCAATTCATTAGGTAAATATTTATATCTCATGAGATAGACTTTAATAGAATGAAAAGTAAATCCGGTTCAGTAATACAGGGATTGAACGATAAGTAAATCTGGTTCAGTAATACATGGCTGGAACGACAGGTAAACTAGGTTCAGTAATGGACTTTGTCCACTATGATGGTCTTGGAAACAATTCCTTGAATACTATGGAAATAATATTATGTGATTTCACCCACAATTCCATGTTTTATGCCCATGATATTTTATCATGGTTAATGTTATTTTATGATCTATGCCTTACGTACTGCTAAGATTTATTTAATTACCCAAAATTTTGATATTTAAACTTTATGTTCATGGTTTTTTACATTCTAATGTTTATGGTTTATTTTATGTTCTCCATTTTTACCCTTACTGAGAATTTGAGCTCACCCTTTTTATGTTTTCTTTTACCTAGGATATAAAGAAAGGTTTTAGGTAGGAAAAAAGGGGAAGATCTTTATGGGAGATGTTGAAGATCTTTCACCAAGTTAAAATATTATGTTCCATGTTTCTAAAGACACTAAACTTATATTGTAATTGGGTTTATATTTGTGTAATGTATTAATTATTCCACAAAAAGAAATTTAATTTCCATGTACTTCAATCTTGGGTCGTTACAGTTGGTATCATAGAAAAAGAGGTAGGAATGAATCCAATCCTTGGGAACTCTCACGTATGAATGTTGGATGGATCATGGATCTCTGCCCAAAGGCTTCATGAGGAAATGGTTGCACTGGGGATGGTGGTGTGTCCCACCTAGGGGGTGTATCCACCCATGGAGTTCTCTGATAGGTATCCATTCTAGTCCACTGGAAATAATTCCAAATCGTTACAGTTGGTATCAGAGAAAAGGAGGTAGGAATTAATCAGATCCTTAAGAACTCTCACATGTGAACGTTGGACAAAGCATGGATATCTACCTAAGGAATTCATGAGGAATTGGATTCCACTGGGGATAGTGATTTGTCCTGCCCAGGGGGTGTATCCACCCATAGAGTGCTCTGATAGGTATCAATTCTCTCCCACTAGAAATAATTCAAGACTATTAGAGTTGGTATCTGAGTGAAGGATTAGTCAACCTTTGTAAACTAGGATGCGAAAACTTTAGTGAGATCCCTAGAGACATTTCTAAGGATATGTCTAGGGATGTTCTAAGGATAATTAAATTATAAGTTACAAACCTAGGTTTCTTGTGATAATCATGACTATCCTAGGGTTAAAATGAAGATATCAAATATTGAAATATTATATGTAATTGACCTTACTTATATGTTTCTAATATCAGATATGTATTTCTCACACTTTTCATTCTAATTTTAGTCAATATCTAGAACTACGTAGAACATATTTAACCATTGAATTTTTTAGATGTAAAAAAGTATTTGAATTATGAAGATCAATTTTCTATATGGAAGCATCATGAAGAGAATCATAACGATGGTACCAGTATTGTTCATAATGCTGAGGATAAAGAGATTGTAAATGAAATGCGAAAGGTATGTGATGTTCTTCCAGTATAGTTTAAATTAAACATAAGAATCTTGAGTTTTTTAAACCTTAATACATGATCCATATTTTAGGAAAGGTGAAGATGATGGATCCTGAGTAATGGTTTAAGAAAAAATTTGGATGATTGAGGTATATATGTTTGGAAATTCAAAGATTATGTTATATGAATCATGAAATATATAAGTGTTTTCAGTATAAGTTTTTCATTAATGATTGGAAATGATATGTTGAATAGTTCTAAAGGGCCAAAAAGTGATTTAAGGGTAGGGTGATATACTGAGAGAACACGTGATTAAGAGAAAGATAACCCTTAATATGTCCCTTATGTTAAGATAATGATGTTTGAATAAAGATATGATGGATTTGAATAAGAAAATTGAATGATTCTAGTTTCTTGGGAAGTAATTATAGAGTTATTGACAAGAGGGTTATGCTATCATGGATGAAGTGTGAAACTTTTTGGGTTAACAAGAATATATTCAATATGTTTTGGAATAAGGAAACATGCATGTTTTCAATAAGGATATCTGATAATTCAGGTTGTTACTGCGACTCAAGAGAATACATGATTAAGGTATTCACATGTTTGAAATGAGAAAACCAAGAACTGCCTTATGAGATATGGGAGATAAATGTTAAACTGATTTACTTCACCTCTTTCTAAAGTTTTATATTTTCAGTTTTTATAAGGATTGTAAGGTTATCCATTTATGGATAGTATATATTATATTCCCGTTTAATTTTGTTAGATTAATGAATTAACTCACTATAGGTGGACTTTTGAATATTTGATTACCTATGAAAACATTTTTGTTGAGACAAATGGAATGACCTATCATTCTATTGCATGATCTGCTAACACTTCATGAATGAAAAATTCAACTTCATTTTTTTAAATAAGAGATGAAGTGGAAATTGTTCAAGGCACAAACAATGATGAGATTGTACCAAAATCATGTAAGTATTTATTTTCATGAAAAATTATTAAACTTTTTTGAAAGGATCTTGAAACCCAAAAACTTTTTTAGTACCTTCTTATCCTAGGATTCAGATGGTCCCTTAAATCATCACAGATTTATGGCTTTCTGGTTGTTAACTTTCTCCAAACCTTATTCTCTATCACTATCCATAAAAACATGATGGTTATATTTTTCTTCCATATCCTTGTTTTCACTTACCACCTATGTTTTCCTATATGGAAACCCGGTGATGAGTTACTTTGGGTAACTGTTATGTTTCTAACTTTACTTTTTAAAATGAAGTTTTAACATTCCTTTTCATGATGTGGGTTACTATTAATGAAACTTTCAAGTAATAAACCTTTTATGACCCCGAAATATTTCGAGGGCGAAATTCATATTAAGAGTGGTATAATATAACACCCCAAGATTTTATGAAATATATTATTTTTAATTTATTTAATTTCTTGTGTTTTATAATACACAAAGATTAGATTTCACTATAAATAACACCTTGTTAGCTTTCATTATACACAACACTATTCTTTTCTTGCGTTACACACAACTTCAAGTTCTTTAGATAGAATTTATTTCATGCAGCACTGAGTATAGTTTTTTTTCAATGTACAAAAGAACTATGTTTGGATTATGCTATATGAAATACCAAAGTAATATTGAACTAAATGCACCACTGACTTGGCTTTCATTACATGTAAGAGTGACCTTATTTGATAACTTGTGTTGTACGCAATACTAAGTTTCACTAAACAATGATATATTATTAAATTATTATTATTTAATGCAATATAAACTAGCTGTTATAAATAGTATTTACCATATTTTGAATTTTATGAAATTAAAATTCATCTTATATATTTTATATAATATGATATAAGAACAAATTCAATTTTTCAGATAAAAGAAGTATTTAAAAAAATGCAGTTTTTCCGCCTTTTGATGGAACATAAATTTTAAATATAGTTTTTAATAATTTTATATATTATATTTGAAAAAATAAAAATCTTATTTGGAATAGAGACATCAAAATTTACTTTGGTTGAATTTTTGGTATTTTTCTGATAAAATTTATATTTTAATGAATAATGAAAAATACTGCATTTTAATTCAAAAGTACCTTTTCATATAATTTATTTATATAGATAGATTATCTTTTTAATTGGTTTTAAAGTTTAATTGGATTATTTGTTTTATCATTCAATACAATTTTGGTCATTTAATGTAATTTCAAATTTATATTGGATATAAACACATGTCAATCTTTTCATAGTTTTTACTTCTTAAAAATCTGTTTTCTGGTTTTGATAATGAGAATTAATTTTAAATTAATTACTAAAACTTATTTGTTTTTAATTTTGAAAAATGAATTCAATATTTGGAATCAGTGTGTCCAAATTATGTTAATGGGTTATTTTTTTTGATATTATGAATAATAACTATGGTAAATTTTAGTTACCACATTTAAAGGTAAATCAAGTAAATTAGGGTAACAAACAATATGATAAAGATAATAAAATTACCATAACCCAAACCAAAATACAATTTAATTAATTATAGTTGACCAATATAACTTAGGGGTACTAATTGATTCAATTAATAGACTTTTTTCCAGGAAAGTGATGTAATTATAAATAAAACAAAAGAATGTGACAACATGTCACTCTCATATATCTTATAAGTATAATAATTTTAATGTAGTGATAAACATGATAAAATCTCAAAAATAAATATTATAAATAAATATAACGAAATTATCTACATCAAGTGAATTTATTTAGAATTTTTAGAGATTAAATAATTATCATTAACAATGACACGATAGTGATGTAGAAATTATTTTATTAATAGAAATATCAAATAAATGGTTTTAAAAATATTAAAATAAATATAATATGAACTTATTTATGAGATAAACGAATTTTATAGGATCATATGATATGTTAGAAGTGTATTAAATATTTTTTTGAATTTATCTTCTAGTTTGAATTTATTTAAAGTCAAATGAATTAATAGTGTCAAAATTGACACTATTAATATTTTATAAAAATAACATATTATTAAATTATTTAAAAATCACAATAATATTTAAAAATTAAAAAGTGAAAATTTTATGGTCTATAATGTCATAAATTATCCAATTATGGAAAATTTACCACAAATAAGTAAATATTTATAACAATTTAATATTAAAATATCATTACCACAAATAAAATTAATTAGATTAAATAAGGATAAATCAAAATGATAAAGTTTAACATAAAATAGTAACATGTATAAATTTAATTTTTTGGGAGTAATATGACCCATACCTCTCTTATATCCTAAATAAATGAGTTAGGGACCATTATAAACCGAAATTAAATTTAATTTAAATTAATATTTCAATACTTTCCAAAAGTTCCCCTCCTCCCTCTTATAAAAGGCCACCACCTCTACCGACTTACTCACACCTTTAAATCCATTTTTATCATAAAAACTATGCTCAAATAATCTCCCAAAATACCTCACTTTGTCATAGAGTCCACACTTTGGGAAGAAATCCATCCATGTGAGACCTTCTGTGCAAATAAAAAAAAGATACTAGAAAAAGAGGTAATTGTTTTATCACCTCTTTCAAAATTCTTTTCTTCTTCTACTTCCTCTTATTATATTGCTCTATACTAAAGTAATAAATACAGTATATTATAAATTATTATATGTTATTAATTTTTTTACAACCTTATACCATATTTTATTCATCCTACTAATAACAATATCACCATGTGTGCGTACGTACAACTTACCATCTCCACACCGTTGTGTAATTTGTTATTCAACAATACTAATTTTGTATTGATATAATAATGAGTATAATGGATGTAAATAATTAATATAACATGATAATTATTATGTATAATTAGTATACCATACAATTCTATACCTTTTAACCATTAAGTGCATGATATCATCACTCGTGCGTACGTACAACATACCGTCTCCACGACGCAATGAGTTTCATTCTCCACTTTAACCATTTAACAATGATTATAAAGTATATATAATAAATAAGCATGGAATATATGAAATAATAATTCTACTATATTTATGTATATATATATGTCATTTACTTTCTTCTATTCAATTCAATAAGGAAACAGAAACAACGTTCATGCATACGTATTATCTTTCGTTTCCATGAATGATGTATTCCATTTAATTTATCTATCTATTATATATATATATATATATATATATTAATTTACATAATGAATATATATTATATATAAACCATGTTTCAAATTTTAGACGTAAGTAAATCATGATCTATGTAATAAGATCAAGAATAACAATTCAAAACACGTACAATAAATAAAATGATTATTACCCAAAACGTTGCTTTAACATGGTATTGATAAATGAATGGGTAATATAAAGTAATAAGTGAATAATATATGATATAATAAATGTTATTATGGTTTGTTTACAAGTTAATAATATGTTTAAACCCACTATATAGGAGTTTCAGACACAAACAAAAGAAATCGGACCTAAGGTAAGGTATAGTTTTTCAATCTCATTTTTATCCGAGATTGTTTATACATAAGTATTTACTGAGGGTATATTTATCATCCATGTCCAAGATATCTAAAAATTTTTTTTTATAATTTTTAGTATTATTCTATTTTTTAAAGTCATTTTTACCTATTTTGACTTTTACTACATGGTTAGGAAGGAATCTTTCTTTCGTTTACCATACGTGGTAATTTTTGACTTTTTCAGAAAATGTATGAGGATGATGTTTTTTATCTAATATGGCATGAACAGATTTTTATGCTTTCAGAATGTCTTATTTCCATGAAGCTACCATTATAATATTTCACATGTTTTTTAATTAAATTATTTTATTTTCAAATTGTGCGACATTTTGGGAAAAGAAAGCATTTTTGAAGAAGAAAGGTTATTTTCCTCAATAATTACTTTCAACTATTTTATCAAAAATTATTTTCCCTCTAAGATAACATAGGGTTATGTTTCTATCGCAATTATTACATTTTATTTATTGTGTTTATTATGGAATTATTTTTATGAAATCCATTTATTTTATATGGATTATGTTATGATTGAATGAGGTTTAAGAAACCCATTTTATCTCTTGGGTTATTCTATAATGAATGATTAATGTTCTTGTGGAACATGTAAAAATGATTTCATTATGAGATGGGTGTGACCTATATCTCACTACAACACATTGAGTAGAGATTTATATCTCATGAGATCGACATGACTAGAATTAAAAGTAAATTTGGTTCAGTAATAAAGGGCTAGAATGACAAGTAAATCCAGTTCAGTAATACATAGCTAGAAAGGCAAGTAAACCTAGTTCAATAATGGACTTTTTCCACTATGATGGTCATGGTAGAAATTCCTTGGATACCATGAAAATATTTTTATGTGAGTATTTTTTTCCATAATTATATGTTTTATGCCAATGCTATTTTATCATGGTTAATGTTCCTTTATGATTTATTCCTTACATACTGCCAAAATTTATTTCATGACTCAATATTTTGATATTTAAAATTTATGTTCATGTTTTGTTTACATTCTTATGTTTATGGGTTTCTTTATGTTCTAAATATTTACCCTTACTGAGAATTTGAGTTCATAGTTTTTAGGTTTTCTTTTCCCCAGGATATAAATAAAGGTTTTTGGTAGGAAAATAAAAGGAGAAGATCATTATGGTAGATTTTAAAGATCTTTCACCAAGTAAGAAGATTATGATCTAAGTTTCCAAGGACACTAATATAATGTGGTATTTGGGTTTATATTTTTTTAATGTATTAAGTATTCCACAAAAATAAATGTAATGTCCATGTACATCAAGATTGGGTCATTACAACATATCATGTGAGTCACCCAATAGTGAAATGATATCAACTGTAATAGGAAAAACAAAATAATAATTGTAATTTAGGAAACTCGACCTATACCGTGAAAATGGATTTTCAACACCCAATAAAAACTTATGAAAAAGTTACAAGCATTCCTAATATCTAATATATTCTCTCTAAATATTAAATAAATAAAGGAACTACTCTAATACCACTTTTTGATGTCCAAGACCAAGATGCCATTAAAGGTGCTCTGAGCCCAGTTGGCCACATGGCCTCAAGCGCATCTCCTCGAATGCCAAAGGCTACTGAATAGTAGTGAGGGACTATTGTGTGTCTATGGGGAGACTATCCCCTCATTACCAGATTGTACCATATAAAATAGATATAATAACATAAGGTAAATAGAAAAATGAAAATAAATAATTAAAATCGACACTAGTAATAGACTGAATAATAATACAATAGGTGCAGCTGATAAAAACCTAGAAAAATGACGATGAAATTTCAAGTGTCTAATAATATATAAAGCATTAATACAATGTAGCATACAAAATATCTATACAAAGTTACCAAGAAAAATACAAAAACTATCCAATAATTCTGAGCTCCAACTCGATCATCTACTACTAGCTACATCCTAAGAAGCAAGAAATCAAGTGTTTGAAGTGACACACTTCCCTTTATCAATAACTAAATACATATAGCCTTCTTGGGTAACAATGTTTTCCCGGATAGGGTGTGAGATAAATCTCAATAGTCCACCACCAATGGTGTCTATAACATCCTATCCATGTAATATAAATTGAAACAATGTGCAAGCATGAATATATAAAATTAAAGCAATATAGTAATATGAATACCCAAGTACCTGATTTAGCCCTTGGATGGTGTATGAAAATGAAATTAATTAATTAAGTTCCTATTTATAAAAATTCACATGATGCAAAACCATCACTGAAATCACCTCATGATATAAATAGTAGAGTTTCCAAGATGTAACAAGGAAACCATGATGATAATAATAATAATAAAGAAAGGGTTATAAGGTAATAACCAAGAAAAACAAGACCTCTAGGGTCACAAAATCATTAGTAACTACAGATTGGATAATGGGTAAGAGTGTAATCTAAGGAGAACCATCCAAGTCATTCCAAAATATTATGATCTAACTGAGTTTAAGGAATCATCCATGGTAAAATAGGATAATATGTGGCTAGGCCCAAGGATGTAACCAAGGCACCTCATGTCCATAGATTCCATGTTGTATCTAAGGAGTGAATCTAAGACATCATGTATTAGTAAATAAGAGACCCTATGATGTCATACCAGACATCCACTGATAGATGAGGACCAGGTTCTAAGGTGGGTCTCAACCAAGGCAACCAACATCTTTGAATCGAAATAGAATCCTTGAGTGCTCATGGATTTCCCTTGGGAATCCAAGGAGAGATTGAGTCAAACCACTAATATAATAATGATGTCTAGGTCCATATGTAATTAGGAATCTTATCATTTAATTTAGTTAATTAATTAGGCCATTTAATACTCTATCCATTTAGTATGCCATAAGGTCCAAGCCATTACCTTTCATTAGTGTGACAATGTCAATTAATCATGTAACCATTCAATTAATCCATTTATATCATAATAAATTCACTTGGTTTATTTCTTTTCCTTGCAACATAAGTGTAAATGGGTGTTATGAAATGAAACCAACATTCATTTAATTATTCCAATTTATATATACAATATACATTCCAAATACCATTAAGACCGATTTATCGAATTATTTCACTCACCTTAGTTGGGTCAAGTGATTATTATACATGGTACATGACATGATTAATTCAAAATTCAATATCCATTTAACATAGAAGGATTACCTTTAGAAAGGTCAAGCTAAGGCACACCCAAACGGTGTCATAGACACACAATCAAAGCACTAAAAACTTAATTATGGAATAACACCCTATATGGGGTGGTCAGCATTGTGGATGTAACCACACAAAATTAATTACATATATGGAAATGGTTTAAGACCATGATTATAAAGACTATAGTTAAGAAATAAATTTATCTAACAATGGTCAATAAAATCGACACGCGCCCACAAGATTTTCGAAAATGTTTAAAATCAAGGATGAGTTATAGACCACCTACCTTAGGCTCTTATGACTCTCCTTATCTAGTATCAGCCTCTAATTTGGCCTAAATTAGAGTAGATCTAAAGAAAGGATCAAAACCATAAAAATAGGGCATATGATCCATCATATAAATAGCACCATTTATAGGAAGAATAATGATAAAATATTAAAAATTAATTAAGAACATATCAATGTGAATCCAACGAGATAGAAGACTCTTCGATCGAACTCCATACAAATGCTTGTGATCAAAGGATGGCTTAAAGGGTTTTTTTTGGATTCAAAAAGGGAGGAGGAAGGTGTTATATCCATTAGAGAGAAAAATTAAAGAGATGAAAACTTAAAACATATAATTAAGGTAAAATCTATAAAATCACCCCAAAAATGGCCTTAACATTTTTTGGCCACACAGTTTGGCCAAACCATGTACAAACAATTCATAAGAACCTATAGAGAGGGGTATACTACTCGATTAAGCCACATGATTTGGGAAACCATATAACAGCCATGAAAATTGCCTCTAAAATTTTTCTATAACATTTCACATGACTGTGTGGCCCAAGTTTCATGGCCAATGAAAACCGTGTGCCCTATTCAATCCCATTATATAGCCTCACATAGTTTAAACAAACCATGTGGCCTACCTCACACAGTCTAAACTAACCAAGAAACATGCCTTTTCTCCCAAAAATTTGGGTTTTGGACTTCGAACGAGATCTGGACACCCCATAGACCTTCACGAACTCATTAGGCATCCATATTAGGTCCATAATTGAGAATGAGACCAAAATTTAAAGGATATATACTAGATTCAAAAACCAGGTTCTTACAGCCTCTCCCAAAATAATGGGCTCTCCCCCCTTTAAAAATTAGCCCCAAAATTTATACGGTGTTTAAATACATTACATTTTGTGTAATTCTTAAGTTTTTCCCTCCCAGGTAAAAACCTCTACACATCGTGAACGGGGTCTGGCCAGCCAAGTTCACAACATGTATTTTGTCTGCTGTTAAGTTCCATCCCTCATGATAATTCCCTTGTAGATGAAAACTAACCCATACTTATGTGTGATTTCTAGATTTAACCAAAAATAAAACTCAACAAGGATTTTAACAAATTTAAAAGAAAACATACATCACTGAATAACTATGATGTTATAAGTTTCCTGCTTGATATGTATGTCATATTTTGTATGAATAATCAAATGCAATGAAAAGTTAAAATAATAAATATACTATAAAAAAAACAAAAAGTGACCCTCCATATGATAATTCATTTCCAAAATTGATAAATGATGTATTTAGATTTATATAATATAATTTAACAAATTTTAATAGATAAAAAAACCTTCAGTTGATCCCGAGTAAGAAAATATTTCTTAGAACTTTAGTGACCGAAAAATGAGTTTTCTTAATTAGTTGAAGATAGAAAACAAGAAGTATATGAATGGTGTCCCAAGAATTCAATATTTTCTTTTCTAATTAAATTATATCATATCAAGTGTCTATGTGGAATTACTAAAAAATAATTATACATAATATTAGAGTTTCTTCATGATGCATTTAGTGAAGCTAAAATCCTTATATTATTCTATGAGATGAGTAATAGAATATATAAACTTGGAATTCATTATATAAAGATACATGCATTCCATAATATCTCCATTATTTATTTTGGAGAATATTTTGATATAGAATAATTCATAAGATTTCATACAAGTTGATAGAAGTCAATGATCAATAATGAGAGTACAAATAACTACAACACCGGGAAGAAGAAAAATAACAAAACACCCAAAAAGGTAGTGCATTACTTTTCTATGAAACCCTATTTTAAAAGATTATTCTTGTAATATAAGACTGAAAACAAAATTAAGTGACATGATCAAGATAGTAGAAATGATGGATTTATGAGATATCCAAAACATTCAACATCATGGATGGTGTTTGATTCAATATATTGAATTTTTTATTCAGATCCTAGGAATGTGCGTTTGGGATTGTCTTCTTATGGTTTTAAACATTTTTGTAATTTTAGTACTAATTATAGTATATGACTAGTTATTTTGATCCCCTAAAATATACCTCCTTGGACATGTATGAAGAAGAGTTCTTTCATTATTTGGTTGATTATTACAGGAAAGAAAATTTCTAAAAATGACATTGATGTATACCTTCAACCCCTAATCAAAGAATGGTGATAATTATGGGTTGATGGAGTAGAAACATATGATGATTCAATGATAAAACTATTCAAAATGCATGATGCTTTAATCTTGAAAAATAGTAACTTTCTTGGACTAGAAAAATTATCCAGTTGGGATAATCATACTGGTTTGGCTTGTCCAGTTTTGTAATTTTTATTTTGAACCTTGACATTTGCTTCATAGTATAAAATGGTTATGTGTCATCATCAATTTATTGATGATTCTCATAAATTAAGGTTTAACAAGTTATAATTAATAGAATATATTTAATTGATAAAGTCACCAAAGGTGTTATCTAGTTCCTACATATTGGGATAATTAATGAATGTCACTGTAAACGTTGGAAAATGTAATCATTTTAAGGAAGGGGGAAAAGGGTACTTGGTACAATATCCTAAGTAGGTGGAACACAACAATTGGGGAAATGAGTATATTTTTAAAACTTCCTTATTGGGTTTTTAATTTGATATTTCATAATATTTATATAATTCATATTGAGAAGAACGTTTATGGAAATGTAATATTTTTATTTCTTAATGATAAGGGTAAATCGAAGGATCACCATAATGCTCATAAGTATTTGGAATTGACGAAACTAAAGTGTGGTTTCTGATAAAATGATAATTTAATGTATCCTTATGTTATTTTAATAATAAAAAATCATGATAATGACATATTCCTTAAATCATTAAATAATTTTAATGATCCAAATGGATATTCAAGTAACATTTTATTGTTAATTGAATTAAAA
Organism: Viscum album; assembly: GCA_963277665.1. NCBI lineage: Eukaryota > Viridiplantae > Streptophyta > Magnoliopsida > Santalales > Viscaceae > Viscum > Viscum album. Next base: position 2,066,969,080 of record OY728121.1, read on the forward strand.
CATCAAAATCTAGATGGATTGAAAAGTATTTACTCACATATTGTTATGGAGCAGTTTTTGTAATTGGAATTGTGTAATACATCACTTAAAAAAGATACTATAGTTCTTGTTGGGTTGTGTACCTTCTTTAGATATCTTTTTGAAAAAACTCTAATTCCATCTGTGCTTGATAAACTTCAAGAAATAAATGTTTTGACAATTTTTCATTTAGATATATTATTTTACCCTTCATTTTTTACAGTCATGATATATTAGACTATTCATTTGATTGAAGAAGCTAAACTTGGTGGACCATTACACTATTTATGGATATATCCAATTGATACATAGATTAATATTATTTTTATTTTCATTGGTGAATTATATTTTATAAAATCATTGTGTAAATTTTTTTGATATGATTCTTATTTCTTCATCAGGTACTTAGGTCATTTGAAATGACATGCGATGAATAATTCTCAATAAAAAGGATATGTTTCTAATGGTTACATAGCCGAAGAGTGATTTACCTTCTGTTATATGTATTTATATGGGATTGAGACTAGATTCAATTTTGTTGGATGTGTTGATGGAATATCCAACAATTATCCTTCTGAAAACCAATCATCTGTATTACCAACCATTGGATGACCAGTTAGAAAGGGGTCAAATTTTACACTGATTGAATTGGAGTTAATACAAGTGAAAATATGCATGCTACTCAATAGTCTTATTCTAGATCCATTTATTGAATAATTGATATTTTAAGAAAAAACAGATGACTAGGGATTCAAGCTAGAAATGAGATGAAATTAACAGAATTTTTTAATAAGGATATTTTCAAAATTTTCACCTATACTTTAAGTATATAATCATCTCGTATTATTGAAATGTTGTTATTTTGTGTATATAAAAAGTAACACATTATATCTTCTCATATAGATAATGAATGTTGAGAATCAATCTAAAATATTAAATTATTTTATGTTTTTGCCTCGAGGTCCACTGAGTCAGGATATGAGGTTTGATACCTACAATATTCATGGCTTCATTTTTTGTACAATTTACTATGAAGAAGGCTTGAAAACTCAAAATAGTCAATTATTCACACAGACATAGGTGGGATACTATGGAAATCTTATTATAATAATACAATTAAACCATTATAATCAATTTTTAGTTGTCTTGTGCATATGGCAGTGGGTAAACATTGATAGTGGTATAATGAAAGGTTAATTACATTTTACATCCATGAAATTATCTTGCTTGATCCATATCGGTGAGTGTGCATATCATGATCCATTTATCTTAGATTCACAAGAGAAGATGTTTTGTTATATTCTTGATTAAATACATGAATTTTGTAGTGTTTTTGTACACTTAAAACAGATAAATTTTTATGATATGGGAGATTAAGTTCAATTGGTACTTTGTGATAGTGAACCTAATCAACAAAAAAACATTCAATAGTATTTACTAACAATATTAGAATAATAAAACTCACAAGAGAGGGTGAAAATGAAGTACTCACTTTTTTTTAAAAGGTTGGGTTGAAGCCTCATTTTATTATTAAAGTAAAGTAAATACCACTTTTAACTGGGTAGAGGGAGACCCATTACATATCCCGGAGTCCCAATCAGAATATATCCCATTACATGGCCCGTAGGTCCGAAGTTTTGGGACCAAGACCCATTCTGTGAATAGTAATTCTACAGTACCCACTTGCTACAGTCCCTGCACAGTACCCGCCACTGCTACAATGTCCACTGCCCCTAAAATTCCCACCACTACTACAGTGCCATCGCTACTACAACACTACTACATTACCTGCACCAAATGGGTTTTGAACCCCCATTTTACATGTAGGAATATGGGGTTCTTACCACTAAGTCAAACCCTAACTACAGAAATCTAGATCAAGTACTCACTATAATGGAGGTTGATTATAATTAAGTGAATAAATTTGAATATAATTGAATTTATAAATTATTAATAAAACTATATTACAATTTATCATTTATAAGTGTTTCTTACATATATACATTGTCCTAATTTTTAATTTTTTTTGTAAAAAATTACACTTCTAATTTTTTTAATACATTGAAAATATTCTTAACCATTTGAATTGCAGGATTTCCAAGAACAAAAATTGTTTAGATCCTATCTGATCAATATCTCAGAGCACACCACCACCACCATCATCTTTAGTGGATCTGAGTACTTCTCTTATATAAGATACTTTTAGAGAGCCAATAGCTTCCCCATATGTAGTTGATATCCCACCATCTGATACACCATATGATACACCTATGACAGTGGAGTAGTTTTTTAACCCATTCATGTAGGGTATGTTGGCAAGTTACCGTGAATGGTATGTATTTTATTGTATAGAAACTATTGATTTTATTAATTGTTTAAGGTATTTTTCAAATAGTTATAGACAAAAATAGAAAATATATAAATATAAACATATTAGATGAATGGGATCTAAATGACTTTAAAATTATAATTCCATTTGATGATTTTGGGGTTCCTACTAGTGATGATGCTTACATCTATGGACTGATTCTTGGGTATCTTAATTGAAATATGGTGAGAATTCCATTTAGTTATAAATATTGGAGTAATATTATAATAGCTTGAAAAAGTGAAGTGTTTAAAAAAATAGTAAAGGTAATATTAATTTAAAATTCATTGATAACTTATTTAAAAGGAATTAATAAAATTGTTAATATACTTAAAAGTGTTATGGTTTTTATGAGAAATTATCTGAAGGAATTTCTTGTGAGTAGTGGAATATGTTTGTTGATATTAATAGATATTCATTATAACACCCCGAATAAGAACTTATGGAATTATCTCATATAAATTCTATGTATATTTTTTTTAACATAAACTGAACATATAATCAATAGTTATTGCATGTTAGGAACTTTTACCGATATAGGTTTTGGATAATTAGATACAAATATTACATTTTAACAAAATTGTACAAAATGAAATTAATTTAACAAAATAATTCTTTTGTGCATTGCCTCCACATAGGAAAATATATCACTGATAAATCTACAAAACCTATAAAAAATGAATTTAAAACATAGGGTGAGAATTTAAAATACTGAGTAAGGGGATTTATAACAATTAATAAATTCTTTTAAAACATTTACTTTAAATAAAAATACATACTTAAAAGAATATTTTCAAAAAAATTTAATCAAAATAAATTAATTTAAAAAAAATTAGTTTGTTAAAATAATTATATTTGAAAATATTATTGGGATTTCATCATCGAAGATAATAATTTTCGGTGGGTCATTTATGATATTTGGGAGGCCCAAATAAAAACCATAAGGCCACTAGTCATAACTCATATGGAACAAAGTTTCCTTAAGTCTTCTGGGTTCAATCCTTATAACATCACATAACATACATTATTCTAGTGCCAATTTTTGAAAGCACTTTAAATGGACTTTTCTTTCTCAATCCTAACCCAAAAAATATCAAAAATACATATGGAAAATTATTTTCTTAAAACTAAAATATCTTTTCTCATAATATTTCTTCAATATATTCTCAAGATCTTCAAAACCCATTTTTAGGAGAATCCCATGCTTGAAATAATTATCTTTATTTGAAATTCATAAATAACATGGATAATGAAATAAATGCACACTTGATCAAAAAATTTATGGAATGCCACTTATAAGTTAGATAATGTCTATACCTAATTATTCATGACAAACCAAAGGGTGCATATACAATTTTTAAAATAAAATAATTGCTTGTTTTTTATTTGCACATAAAATGATAATAGATATAATTTATAAAAAAAGTTACACATAAAATATAAACCACAAAATGTTTGACTAAGAGAAATTTCAAATCATTACATATAGAATTGAAATTGAATTTATAATCTATTTTATTTCATAAAATAAATAAATATACATTTATATATATTTATACATTTATAAATAATTCTACATAAAATGATAGAATGAAAATATAACCAAACCCTTTGTTAAAAATAAACAATCCCCTTTCAAAACATAGACTAAAAAAACCAATATCTTATTAATTATGAAAAATAGAATGTTTTATAGATAGATACAAACACACACACACACACATATATATGTATATATGTATATCTTTGTAAACATAAAATGATCAATGATAAAATTAAAATCATTTCAAACTGTAGTCTTTAGAAATAAACATTTAAATCAAAAACTGTATCTTATATTTTATGAAAATAGATAATCATATATGTATATGTATAGATATACAGATACATATATATTTAATATATACAAAGAAATATATATGTAATATATATTAAAATATATATTCAAATCTCTATAAAACGAAGATAACTTGATAAAATAAAATAAACCCTTACAAACCATAGGTTTTAGAAATAAAATTTAAAACAAAAACCCTTATCTCATATATACTAAAAATATATATTTATATATGCATATATATATACATATATATATGTAACCCTTTATAAAATGACAATAATTTGACGAACCCTTAGGTTTTTAGTTCTAAAAAATACATAAATTAGATCAGAACAAATACTTATACATACATATTTATAAATAAGTATATATATATATATATCCTTATAAATTTAAAATAATTTTATCCCTTAACTTAGTTTGGTTCAATGAGGGACTATGAGTTGCTGAATTTTCAAGAAAGAAGAAATGGATAGTTAGGGAATATGAGGGTCACGTGTATCCAAGTGTGCATAACAGATCTTAATTAAAAATTTGATGACTAAAGAAATACCCCTTTTGAAAAATTGTCCATGGGTTTGGACCCATTTGGACAATTTACTCAGACCAAACAAGGGTTATAAATAAATTAGATCAATTATAATATTATCCCTTACTGTAGAATTTGAGACTTGGATAAGGATTCAACATTAAAATTAAAACCATCTCTGTCATTTTTAGAATAATAGGAACCGAGATGAGCAGTTCATTGGGGCTTCAATCTAGGATAAGGAAAGGATCATCATGAGTTGATGCCTACTGGTTCGTAGGGTTGAGGAAGAAGAATAGTAAATGAGGAAGGAATTCTGGTGGCTAACCTACTGTGCGATGTGGACTGGTGCAATACGACCTAGTATCCAACAGAGAAGATAAACGAAGAACAGTAATAGTTATTTTATCTTTTCATTTGATATTATTATTTTTTTATTCATTATAACTTCACATTTTCTTTCTTTATTTTTTTAATTTTTCATCTTTTTGTATGAGTCACACATCATCCTTTACCTCTTTTTGGTGTTTGAGTCACGTTACCTTTGTTTTTAACAATCATATATCAATATTATTTTCCATTATTTTTATTTGATTTATAATTTTTTAAAACAATTCAAAGAGAAGTTTTTTTATTTAAAAACAAATCAATTCACAAATATTAAAATAAATCACATATATATAATAAAATAATAAAAATGATAATTTTGTATATTTATAAACACACACACACACACACACACATATATATATATATATATATTAAATCATGTTTTTATATGTAACACCCTAATCTTCCAAGGTACGTTTCCCTTTGAATTATGCAATAGCTTGCGCTGTACAGAACTTCGAGATTCTAACACACCACGACCAATCAAACTAGCTGTTATGAATAGTAATACCTACTTTTTGAAAATTTATAATTTTTTTTTTCAAAATGGACTTCATTTTTAGATTCGGAATATCAAAATTAGCTTAGGGTAAATTTTTGGTACTCTTCTGAAAACATTCAATTTTTGAAGAATAGTGAAAAATACTAAATTTTAATTAAAAACAACTTTTTTAATCAAAATAATTTATAGTGTTAAATTATACATTTGAATGATTTTTTTAAGTATCATTAGATTATATTTTTATCATTTAATATAATTTAGGTCATTGGATGTAATTTCACATTTAAACTGGACATAAATAAGTGTCAATATTTTGATAGTTATTATTTCTTAGAAACATGTTTTTTGTTTTGACAACGGGAATTGATTTCGAATTAATTTATTCCACTTATGTGTTTTGAATTTGGAAAAATGGATTCCATATTTTGAATCATGAGGTCTAAATTGCTTAAATAGTTAACTTTTATTTTTAGACATTATGAATAATTACTTCGGTAAATATTTTATTTACCATGGTTAAAGGGGTAAATTCGGTAAATAAGGGTAAAAAATTATATTATAATAATATTAAATTACACTAACACGTATCCTAACCCTATTTACTGATATATGTTCGACCATTACCATCCTTAGGTCTATTTTGGGACACCATGGAGCCACTTGAGAGTGATAATGACACTTTATATTAATTAATTTAAAGTAAAGACAAAAATGGCATAAACATATATCTTTTAGTAAACAATTTTTTACATGGGGTTATATAAGTTAAATATTAAACTATAAATATTAATTTGAAATCTAAAAATATTTCCTACATCATGGTATTGTTTTTTATATTTTTTAGACGTCAAATAAATAAATTTTTTTATGACACAATAACGATGTAGTGTTTACCTCATTAATGAATGATTTAAATAAATGTGATTATAAAAATTAAAACAATATCAAAAAACTATCCAATTATTATTGGATGATTTTATCTCTAACATGAGTCATCCTATATTCGACTTTAATGAGTTTTTTATATTTATAAACCAAAAATCAATATATAATAAAATAATATTTTCAAACATTCCTAAAGAGACCCTCCCCCACTTATAAAAATCCCTCACCTATAACCCATTTATCACACCTCTAAATCCCCTTGGATCATCCAACCTATACCCAATTAATCTCCCTACATCCCTCTCTTCCTCTTAGAATCTTTACCTTAGGCATACGACACTTCAAGGAAGCTTTTTGGTTCAAACCAAAGGGAGTTACCCAATTTAAAGGTAACATATCCTCTTAAGTTCTTTTATTTCATTTCACTTCTACAACCCCCATAAACTCTCTTTATTAGTTTATTTTATAACAAAAAATAGTATCCTCAAAATAAAAGGGTTTTCTATGATAATTATTTTAACTACACTTACACACACCTCCATCTAATGGGTATAGAACATAATGTTTCTGTGGACGGCGAATTACTGCCTCACGAAACGATGATTGTTCAATCTTATACTACCTTCTCTTATGGGTTCCATTATGATGTAACTATAATTATATATGATATTTATGGTATTTATTTTATCTATAAGCTTTTGTAATTCTATTTTATAGCATAACTTTATTCTTTTCATGTTGTATATATACGATAATTTAATTTGAGGAAGTGTGGACTACCACCCCCTCAAAGTGATATGACTCGTTCATACCATACATTGAACGTATAAAGGATAGTGTTAATGAAATTACATAACATATATAAAATATTATATTATACTGGAATAATAATATACCTATGTATCATTTGGTTTTCTTTCCTTTTAAAATAAAAAAATGAAATGTAAGTAACCTTCGTGCGTACGTACGAATTACCATCTCCATGAACGTAATGAGATTCATTACCCATCGTAACTATTCAAGAATAATCTTCATTTTATTATTAAAAATAATATTTAAGAACATAATATAATTCTATATATGAATCAAATACATCCTATCCATAACAAACACGACTTACGTAACAAAACATATAAAGGAAAACGAATCTGTTAACACTCGAAACAATGATACGACTAAAATATTATTAACAAAGCAATATTAGAAGATCATATATGATATAATATTTATGTATTTAGTTCATTTATAATTTAATAAAAATGATTTAACTGTTATATAGGGGGTTAACATACCCTCGACCAAGGAAAAGTACAAGGTAAGGGTTAATTTCACAATCTATTTATTATCCGAGGTTGTTTTTACGTAAGTATCTTCCGAGACCTCTTTATCATCCACATCTGTGATTCATAAAAATGTATTTAAAAATAGTTTTACTATTTACTAGACTATGAGTTAAATTAATTTATACCCTTTTTTGATTTTTTATATAATATTTTGAAAGGAATCATTTCGTCATTTTCCAAACAAGGTACTTTTTGTCCTTTTCAAAAAATTAAGGTAAGAATGTTTTTTTAACTTAAATAGTGGGTTTAGTTATTCTCCACCATTATAACACCTTTGAGGATTCCCTTACAATATTAAGAAATATTTTCAAAATAAATGTTTTCTTTTATAATTACATGACTTTTAAATGATTTCAAAATAGAAAGAGATATTTCTCTCAAATAATTTTTATTTCATCTATGTCATCATCATTTAATGGATTTTATACTTATTTGAAGTTGATTTATTATGATAAAAATCTTCCATACTATATTGAAAGTTTTGTGATATGTTTGACTATGGATGGGTTATTTTTATACCATTCATGGTTTATGGTTAACATATTAACATTTCGTATGCTAGTTTTAATATGAATGTTTATGTTATGTTTCAACCTTTTAATATGTGGAATACATTGGACTTAGTAAGTGATGGGTGGAGCCACCTATAGCTCCACAATGAATCAGTAGGTCTCATGAGCCAAACTAGTGTCTTGACTCAACGCCTTGATAAAATCTTATTTGTAGTTTTGGAACAAGGCCTTCACTATCTGGTTATGATGTCCGACATTATGCATTCCATCATTATGAAATTATCTATTGATATTGAATTTGATTATTCGACTAGTAGAATATCCATGTGAATAAGTAAATGCCGTTATTCATTTTATATTTTCTATATTATGATGAAGTTTACGTTTAAAAGGCTTATGATTTAGTCTTAGACAATGATTTAAATGTTTCTTATTATTTATGAAGTTTATACTATATTATTATCCTTAATGAGCATCTGATCTCACCACTTCCTATGATTTATTTTTCCCATGATGTGAATATGTATTTTTTGGTTGACCTGTAGGGATAGTCTAAGGTATACAAGTGTGTTCAAATGGGAAAAACGTTGTTATTGTTTTTATCTCATGATGTAAAGTAAAACTTATGTATGAATCTTGTACTTCCAAAGCTACTAAAATAATCAGTCTTCAGGGACATGATTCTTTGTATCATGCCAATATTATGTAATAATTCACCTACTCTGGGTAAATAGGTTTGGGGAGTTACAGTTGGTATCAGAGGAATTTTAGTACAATCCTTGGAAACTAGATTTAGATAAACTCTGATTTGAGCACATTACCCTAAAATAGACTTTGAGGATTAGTATAGAAGAACTTACGAGAATTTTGGTAATGTAGAGATTTTATATATTTTCCAAGAAATAAGTCCCTGAATGGATACGATCAGGAAGAGGAGACTCTAGCATAGATGTACCTAGGAGTGAAAACTCTGACAATGAGTTTCGAGCTTGACCCGGGGTATCCTGGTACCCAACAATGGACCTTGCTACACTCTTGGTTATGACAATCCCAAGGGATATGCTTATGATAATTCACATTTTCTTTAAAAACCATTATGAAGGATTTATGAGTATATAACTCCTCAAAGTTAACATTTTTATGATTATGGATTATATCCATAAACTTTTCAACTTATGTTAAGTGTTTTACAAGTTTGGAATTATGTATTATGATTCATAGACTAATGTAGTGCATTCCATTGTTTAGAAATAATGCCTAGTGGAAGGAATGAAAACTGTATCAACACACATAATCCATGTATAGATTTCAATCCTACTCATGATAATTATAGTGGAGTTGGTGATGCAACTGGTACTGATCATCTTATCACCGTACTGGGACAAATCTCTCAGGTTATTAATAATAACCTTACCCATATGAAGCACCCTGATCCACAATGTGGAGGATCAATGTTAGACTACTTTATGAGGAAAAAACCACCAACATTTAATGGGACTACAAATCCATTTGTAGCTGAGCAATGGATAAGTTCCTTAGAGAAAATATTTCATGCTTTGGGGAGTAGCGAAAGGGAAAAAGTTGTCATGGAAGTTTATCACCTCACGGGATATGTAGATCAATGGCGGTAATTAATTCAAAACAAAAAGGACGATGAAGAAGTATATAATATGGAATGGAGGGAGTTTAAATATCTTTTCATAGAAAAATAATTTCATCATGACCATCGAGTAGATATGGAAAGACATGTTGCATATTATATACCTAAACCATGGAGTAAGATTGATCGATTATTTGATGGGTTAAAACCATTTCTCCATCGAGCATTAGTCTCACTATCTTTCTCATCATATGAAGATATTATCCCATGTGCTATCAAGATAGAAAAGGAATTATCTAAGTCCTATGACTTTAAAGTAAAGCAAGAAAAGAAGAGATCTACTGAACACTCTGGAAATGGGAATAAGGGGAAGAAGGAAAAAAGTTAAATATCCATCCTATGATAAATGTGGGAATAAACACCATAGTACTTTCCTGAAGGGAATGGGAGTCTGTTACAAGTGTGGCGAAAAAATACCACCAAGATCGTGATTGAAAATGAAAGAAAGAGGCTATCAATGTTGAATGCTTCAATTTTAGAGAAATGGGGCATTAAGAAAATGAATGTCCTAATCTCTAAGGATACTTACCTTAGAAGAGGCCAAGGGAGAAAGGACAAGATTATGCAATCACTACTGATGAGGTTGAAGCTCCAAAAGATGTGGTGGAAGGTAATTTAATGGTTTCATCAAGTTTATCCAATACTTTATTTGATTCTGGATCATCACATTGTTTAATATCTTCCCAGTTTTCTAAGAAAATTATATATTTCCAATTTGATTTAAAATGGAGTTATCAGTAAAAACTTCTAAGAGAAGTATCATTGCAACAAATTTTTGTGAATCAGTCCCCATTAGGGCATACAAATTTTCTTTATCTGCTAATCTCATCATCATACCCATGATTGAATTTTATATAATCCTCGGTATGGATTGGCTTTCAGACCGTGATGAAAAAAATTATTGTAAGAAGAAGGAGGTTACAATTTTTAATGATGATAAGGAATACCTTACCTTTAGAGAAGAAACGTCACCATATGATTCTTATCTAGATCCACCCCTATAGCTATACTAATTTTAGTTATTGGGGAGGAAGAGAGTGAAATAAATATGGGTGAGGAAAGGAATGTTCAAATAGAGGATGTACCTATTGTACACGAATATTTTGATGTATTTTCAGAGGATTTACCTGGACATCCTCTAGATTGATAAATTGAGTTTTCCATTGATTTAATTCATGGTTAAAGGACCATATCGAAGACCCCTTATAGAAGAGACACTACAGAATTAGTGGAGCTAAAGAAACAACTAGAGGAGTTGAGTAATTAAGGATTTATTCACCCTAGTGTTTCTCAATGGGGAGATCCAATTATTTTTGTTAAAAATAAAAATGGATCTATGAGGTTGTGCATTGACTACAGAGAGATCAATTATATATCAATAAAGAAAAAGTATCCCCTACCTCTCATTGATGATTTATTTGATCAACTTCATAGATCTAATTATTTTTCAAAGATTGACCTTCGATCTGGATATCATCAGTTGTGTGTGAAGAAGGAAGACATTCCAAAGACAACATTTCGAACCAGGTACGAGCATTATGAGCTTATAGTATTGCCTTTTGGACTGACTAATGAACCCTATATATTCATAGATCCAATGAAAATAGTTTTCAAGGAATATATTGATGAATTTTTAGTGGTATTTATTGATGTTATCTTAGTATAAACCAAAAGCTACGAAGATCATGAAAATCACTTGCGCATTATTCTGAATACTCTTAGAAGAAATGAATTATATGGTAAGTTCAACAAGTGTGAATTCTGGCTTTAGGAGATTTCATTTCTTGGCCATATTGTCTCTAAGGATGAAATATCTGTCGATCCTTCAAAGAACAAGGCAATCCATGAATGTCCAGCATCGACAAGTATAATTGAGGTACACAGTTTTATTGGTTTAGGAGGTTATTATCAGAAGTTTGTCCAATTTTTTTCCCTATTGGCTAACACATTAACCAAGATCACACATAAAGGGATTAAATTTGTTTGTAAAAAAGAGTGTGAATAATTTTTTGAAGAACTAAGGAGAAGATTAGTCAATGCTTCTATATTGACTCTACCATCGGGGAATGATGGGGTTGTTATTTATAGTGATGCTTCAAAGAAAGGACTTGGTTGTATCCTTTTGTATAATGATAGGTTTATTTTCTATGCATCACGATAGATAAAAATTTATGAAAAAAACTATCCCACTCATGATCTTGAGTGACCAACTATAATCTTTGCTCTGAAGATATGGAGACACTATCTCTATGGTGAAAATTGCGAGATTTATACTGATCACAAGAGTTTGAAGTATATTTTCTCACAAAAAGAACTCAATATGAGGAAAAATAGATGGCTCTTATTACTCAAGGATTATTGTTGCACTATAAACTACCACCTAGGGATGGAAAATAAGGTGGAAGATGCTTTGAGCAGAAAGGATCATGGAGTTTTGGACAAGATGATAGTTGAAAGGGATCCTATGTTCATGGATCTAGTAAAGTTGAATATGGGAATAATCATGGATGGTCAAACATCAATAATTTTTCAAATGGATTCTAAAACATCTTTTTTAGAAAGGATAAAAAGTTCACAGACTGATGATAAGGAATTTTAAAAGAAAATTAAAGCTATGAACGATGCGAGATTAATCAACTTCATATATGAAGATGAGATTTTGAAATTTGGGAAGAGAATTTGTGTTCCTGACATACCTGATCTAAAAAGGGAATTTTTGGATGATTCTCTTAGATCAAATTTCTCTATATACCCCGGTAGCACAAAGATGTATAGATATTTGAAGGAACATTTTTGGTGGGGCTACATGAAGAGACAAATTTCTGATTATGTGTCAAGATGTATTGTTTGTCAACAAGTGAAAGTTGGAAGACAACATCCTAGAGGAGTCATGCAACCTCTTCCCATACCTGAGTGGAAATGTGATGATATTACGATGGACTGTTTCATGGGGCTACCAAAGACTCCTAGAAGGAATGATGAAATATGGGTCATTATTGATCATTTTACCAAGTCATCTCATTTTCTTGCTATAAGAGAAGATTTACCACTTAAAAATCTAGAAAGACTATATGTTAATGAAGTTGTAAGACTTCATGGAGTATAACCCTATAGATCTTTTATGATCATGATCCCTATTTTATATCAAGATTCTGGAACATTCTTTAGAAGGCCTTGGATAATGAAATTCATTTGAGCACTGCCTACCACCCTCAAATAGATGGACAATCAAAAAGGACTATTCAAACATTAGAAAACATGTTGAGATCTTTCTCACTTGACTTTCAAAGTATGTGGGATCAATATTAACCTCTCGTAGAATTTTCCTATAACAATAGTTTCCATTAAAGTATTCATATGGCACCATATGAAGCGTTATATGGAAAGATATGGAACACACCAAATTGATGGGAAGATGTTGGGGAAAGAAAAATTGTAGGACCAGAACTTGTTTTGGAAATAATAGAAATGGTGAAGGTTATCAAAACCCACATCAAAGCAGCTCAATGTAGGCAAAAGAGCTATACCGATAACTGAATAAAAGATTTGTAATTTCCAGTAGGAGATCTTGTTTTCTTGAAGGTATCTCCATAGAAGGGTGTTATACGATTCAGTAAGAAAGGAAAATTAAGTCCCAGGTACATCAGACCTTTCGAAATTCTAGAATGAATTGGATTTATAGCTTATCATTTGGAAATTTCACCAAGTCTCTCAAAAGTTCATGATGTGTTCCACGTATCACTATTGAGAAAATACAAGCTTGACCCAACACATGTACTCACCTATGAAGAAATAGAACTAGAACCCGATCTGTCTTATTGTTAAGATCCTATCAAAATTCTTGATACCATAGAACAAATGTTGATAAACCGAACGACTCGTCTGGTGAATGTTCTATGGGGAAATCATAAGATAAAAGAGACAATGTGGGAACCTGAGGAACTTATGATTAAGAACCATCTGAATCTTTTTCTGTAGTAGTATTATAGAAATTTTGAGGATGAAATTATTTGAATAAGGGAAGAATGTAACACCCCAATCATCCATGGTACATTTCCCTTTGAATAATACAATATATTGCGCTGTACGCAATTTCAAGATTCTAACACACCACGACCAATCAAACTAGCCATTATGAATAGTAATACCAACTTTTTGAAATTTTATAATTTTTTTCCTCAAAATGGAATTCATTTTTAGATTCGGAATATCAAAATCATCTTAGGGTTAATTTTTGGTACTCTTCTGAAAACTTTTAATTTTTGATGAATAGTGAAAATACCAAATTTTAATTTAAACAACTTTTTTAATTGAAATAATATATTGTGTTAAATTATAAATTTGAATGGGTTTTAAGTATAATTAGATTATATTTTTATCATTTAATATAATTTAGGTCATTGGATGTAATTTCATATTTAATCTGGACATAACCAAGTGTCAATCATCTGATAGTTATTATTTCTTAAAAACACACTTTTTGTTTTGAAAACGAGATTTAATTTTAAATTTATTTCTTCCACTTCTGTGTTTTGAATTTGGAAAAATGGATTCCATATTTGGAATCAGGATGTCAAAATTGTGTAAATAATTAACTTCTATTTTTATACATTATGAATAATTACTTCGGTTAATATTTTATTTACCATGGTTAAAGGGGTAAATCCGGTAAATAAGGGTTAAAAAATAATATTATAATAATATTAAATTACCCTAACACATGACCTAACCCTATTTATTGATACATGTCTAACCATGGGAATACTTGGGTCTATTTTGGGACCCCATGGAGCCACTTGAGAGTGATAATGACACTTAATATTAATTAATTTAAAGTAAAGACAAAAATGACATAAACATATATCTTTTAGTAAAACAATTTTTTACATGGGGTTCTATAAGTTATCTATTAAATTATAAATATTAATTTGAAATATAAAAATATTTCCTACATAATTGTATTTTTTTATAATTTTTAGACATCAAATAAATAAAATTATTTATGACACAATAATGATTCAGTGTTTATCTCATTAATGAATGATTTAAATAAATAAGATTATAAAAATTAAAATAATATCCAAAACCTATCCAATTCTTATTGGATGATTTTATTTCGAACATGAGTCATATTATCTTCGATTTTAATGAGTTATAGACCTTTATAAATAGAAAACTATTATATAATAAAATAATATTTTCAAACATTCCTAAAGACCCCCTCCTCCCCCTTATAAAAATCCCTCAACTTTAACCCATTTCTCACACCTCTCAGGCCCCTTGGATAATCCAAAATCTGCCCAATTAAGCTCCCTAGATCCATCTCTTCCTCCTATAAGCCTTACGATAGGCATAAGTTACTTCAAGGAAGCCTTTTGGTTCAAACCAAAGGGAGTTACCTGATTTAAAGGTAACAACTCCTCTTAAGTACTTTAATTTAATTTACTTCTTAAACCCCCTAAACTCTCTTTATTCCACTCTTTTATAACAAAAATAGTATACTAAATATAATAATTTGTTGTTATGATAAGTATTTTAACTACACTTACTCACACCTCCGTCTAATGGGTATAGAATACAATGTTTCACTGGATGACAAACTACTGCCTCACGAAACGATGATTATTTAATCTTCTACTACCACCTCTTATGGTGGCCATTATGATGGAAATGAAATAATATATGATATTTATGATATTTTTATCTATAATATTATTTATTTATCTTTTATAGTATACCTTTATTCTTTTCGTGTTGTATATATATGATAATTTTATTTGAGGAAGTGCGGACTACCACCCCCTCAAAGTGATATGACTCATTCATACCATACATGGAATGCATAAAGGATAGTGTTAATGAAGTTAAGTAACATATATAAATTATTATATTATACTGGAGTAATAATATACATTTGTATAATTTGGTTTCCTTTCCTTTTAAAATTAAAAAAATGAAATGGAAGTATCGTTCATGCATACGTACGGATTACCGTCTCCACGAATGCGATGAGATTCATTCCCCATCTTAACCATTCAAGAATAATTTTCATTTTATTATTAAAAAAAATATTTAATAATATAATATCATTCTATATATGAATCAAATACATCCTATACATAAAAAACATGACTTATGTAATAAAACATATAAAGGAAAATGAATCAGTTAACACTCGAAACTATGATAATACTAAAATATTATTAACAAAGAAATATTAGAAGATCATATATGATATCATATTTATGTATTTAGTTCTTTTATAATTTAATAACAATGATTTAACTATTATAAAGGAGGTTAATGTACCCTCAACCAAGGAAAAGTACAAGGTAAGGGTTAATTTCACAATCTCTTTATTATCCGAGGTTGTTTTTACGCAAGTATCAACTAGGACCTCTTTATCATCCAAATCCGTTTTTCTTAAAAATTTATTTGAAATTTTTTTTTACTATTTACTATACTATGATCAAGAGTCATTTATACCTTTTTTTTGACTTTTTATAAAATGGTATTAAATGCATATTTCCATTTTTTTCCAAACAAGGTACTTTATGACATTTTTGAAAAATTAAGGTAAGAATTTTTTTAACTTATACGACGGGTGCAGTTATTCTCCACCGTTATAACACCTTTGAAGATTACCTTACAATATTTTAAGAATATTTTCAAAATAAATGTTTTCTTTTATAATTACATGACTTTTAAATTATTTCAAAATATAAAGAGATATTCCTCTCAAATAATTTGGATTTCAACTATTTCAACATCCTTTAATGGATTTTATACTTTTTTGAAGTTGATATATTATGATAAAAATATTCCAAACTGTATTAAAGGTTTTGTGATATGTTTTATTGTGGATGTTTTATTTTTATACCATTCAAGGTTTATGGTTAACGTATTTATATTTCGTATGATAGTTTTAATATGAATGTTTATATTTTGTTTCAACATTTTCATATGATTAATGCATTGGAATTAGTAAGTGATGGGTGGAGCCCGCTATAGCTCCTCGATGCATTGGTAGGTCACATGAGACAAATTAGTTTATTTTCATAAGGCCTTGACAAAATCTTTTTTGTAGTCTTAGCATGAGGCCTTGACTGTGTGGTTATGATTTCCGACATTATGCATTCCATCATTGTGAAATTGTCTATTGATATTGTATGTGATTATTCGACTAGTAAAATATCCATGTGAATAATTAAATGGAATTATTTGATTTATTTTTTCCATATTATGATGGAGTTTAAGTTTAAAAGGATTATGTTTTATTCTTATACGTTACCTTAAATGTTTATGTTTATTTATGAAGTTTACGCTATATTGTTATCCTTACCGATCATCTGAGATCACCTCTTTATATATTTTATTTTTCCCAGGATGTGAAGAAGTATTTTATGGTTGACCTGGAGGGATAGGCTAAGGGATATAAGTGTGTTCAAATAGACCAAAATGTTGTTGTTGTTTTTATCTCATGATGTAATGTAAAACTTATGTATGTATCTAGTACTTCCAAGGATACTAAATTAATCAGTCTTTTGGGACATGATTCCTTGTATCATGCCAATGTTATGTAATAATGCACCGACTCTGGGTAACTAGTGTCAAGGTGTTACATTATATATAAAATAATTACATATATATTTATAAAACATATGATTTATATTTTCAAGTCATGTATATATTTATAAAACATTTCACATTTTTTCTTATTTTTGTTTTATTCATTAAATTCGTTTATTTTTAAATTAATATAATTATATATATTAAAATGTAAAGTGTAACCTTTTATACATGTAAAAATTCGTTTTTTATATTATATATATTTATAATTTAAAAAATATAAAAATTATTATATTTATATTTTATAAAGCATGTTACCAAAATATAAACATTCAAAATTTATTTATTTCAAATAACATTAAAATTTTAAAACCATTAATTAAAAAAGACTTAAAAAACATTTGACATTTTAATATTATAACTTATAATACTTGAAACTAATAATTTATTTAATGTACTAAAATTATGATAAAATAATTAACATATTAATTCTATCATCGCTAAATAAATAATTTGATAAAGGATAAAATTAAATATATTAATTGAAAATATTTAGTAAAATAACCTTTTGGAAAAATAGATTTTCTTATTCAAATACTTCTATAATTATTTTTATGAAAATAATAAAATACCCATATCTTTATTAAAATATTTATTTACACAAAATAATACTATAAAATAGAATTTGTTTTTTGAACATTAATTTAAAATTAATTTGAAATGTAATTATTTATAAGTATTATTATTAATTAAAATAATTAATTTAAATTATTATTTTTCATAACTTAGTGTATTATTAAACAAATTAATAGGGTTTTACATGCATCTCATAAGGTAATTGAATATTTTACTGTGTTTTGATAACATAATCACAATAAATTAAAATATTTATCAGTGTTTCCATTTTTTATAGGAATTATCTAAAAAAATACAATTAATCACGAATGACACGTCATTGATCATGTCGTTGTGTTGTAATTGTTGAGTCAATAAGGTTTTCATTATGACTTTTCCATTCCTTCATACTTAGGGGAGATTGTTGAGTCAATAAGGTTACCTTATGACTTTACCATTCCTTCTTGTTTTGAAAATCACAAACACCTTATCTTAAGGAAAATTTCATTCTACCGTATGTTTCACTATCATAAGGAAAATTTTCCTTCCCCAAGGAAATTTATTCTTACCATGTTTTTCATTATTCATTTTGTCTAAGTATAAAATTTGGTTTCGTATAAAAAAACCTCGGAATCATATAATACCTAGATATAGAGATTTTTTTTTCAGGATCGGAATTTAGGTTCCGAGTTCTATGAATTCAAACTCTGAACTCTTATGAGTTCTGACTCTGAGTTCTCTGAATTCAAACTCCGAACTCTTCTGAGTTCTGACTCCGAGTTCTCTAAATTCAGACTCCGAACTCTTCTAAGTTCTGACTCCGAGTTCAATGAATTCAGACTTCGAACTCTTCTGAGTTCTGACTTCGAGTTCTCTGAATTTAGACTCCAAACTCTTCTGAGTTCTGACTCCGAGTTCTCTGAATTTAGACTCCAAACTCTTATGAGTTCTGACTCCGAAATCTCTGAATTCAGACTCCGAACTCTTATGAGTTGAGACTCCAAATACTTGTGAATCTAGATTCTATATTTCCTTGAAATTTAGACTCCAGAATTCTATAGAATTCAGGTTCTGAATTCCTTGGAAAACAGAATCCAAATATCCTTGTATTATAGATACCAAATATATTTTTGGTTAGACTCTGAACATTTATTTTCTTACATTATGAATATTTGATTTTAGTTATGTAACCATACTTTTTCTTACAATTCTTTTTGGTTATAAAACTATGTCATGATTTCAGTTACTAACTAATTGTTGTTTGAGTGACACTTGTACATGTCCCTCTGAAATTCAAGGAAAAATATGACCGTTGGAGGAGGGAGCCGACCGTTGAAGTCGTTCCTATAAATAAGAGATCATTTGAACGAGATTAGTAACTTTTAAAACTTTGAAAACTTATCTTACATACTGTTGAAGTGATTTCTAGAGAGAGAGAGGCTCTTATAAATGCTCATGATTTGTGCAGAAAGTATGAACGGCTTGTTCAAAATTTGGTTCGTGCAGATTTTCTTTGTGCATACTCATTAATTCTAGACTCAAACTCTTTCTTGGAAAGATGAAGTCCAAATTGTCTAGACCATTTACTATTGTGAGAGTTCTTAATAATAGAGCTTTGGAAATTATTGGTGAAGAAAATAAACCCATGCGGGTTAATGGGAAAAGGGTGAAACTGTATTTTGAGGGGAAGCCAAAGGGCTTGGCTACCTTCACTGTTCTGGAAAGTTGATCCTGAATAATGTTTGAATAAAGACTATAAACTTATCACTTCATGGGAGGCAACCCATGGTTCTTTTTTAGTTCTTTTATAAGTTTCATTATAGTTTTTGAATAAGTTGATGTTATGCTCTATTTTAGTGAACTTTTTGATCTTGCTCACTCCTCGATCTTGTTTCAGGATCATAAAGTGTGCTTCTCATTGTGTTAGTGAAGGACTGTAATTCACATGCTAGAGCATTAATTAAAAAACATACTCATGGAAGTTCCTTACATTTTAATTGATGTTATTCTACTCCTGTGTGATTTGAAAAACAAATCTGCTATTTATTGTGGAAAATTTTTGCTATATGTCACTAAGTTGAATTAAAAAATTATGCATGTGACTCTTGCTTAAATCTGAATTCATTGATAAATATTAAAATAATCTTTCACTGTATGAAATTAAGGGTGGGGGTACATGCTGATGGTCTTTTTAATCTGCTTTGGTTTGGGATTTTAGCTTGAACTTTGTCTGTTGTGTTGATTACCCAATTGAATTAATTCTGATAAACTTGCTTTCACCCCAATTCTTAGTGTACTTACACTTCGCATTTACTTTTGAACTGAATTGAAAATCAGTGTCACTAGACTTATATGTTAATGAATGTACTTGATAATGAACCTACTGATAAGTTTTTTATTGTGGCGAAAAATAATTTTTAAACTACATGGAGACCCTTTTATACATGTCATAAATCTGCTCTATTGAAAATTTGTTTTGAACTTTAAATGTCAAATTGTTTTCTTCTCCACTTTAGAAGTCAACTTTGGGGAAAAAGTTAGGTTTTAAGTGTGGGGGAGTGGGTCAATTCTTGACTGTGCATAACTGTGCTTTAATGATCCCATCAATTCCCATTGCAACTTAAAACCTTTTGTTAAAAATGGTTAATTTTTTTTTCAAACTTCTTGCATAATTTTAGGCTTTACACTGTACTCACTTGGGTCTTGCCTTAGGAAAAGTACCTTGATGGAAGATAATATTTTCATTGAATCTGAAATTAATGAGTTTGGATGATTGCTGAGTGATCTTACTTAGTTATTTGATGGAAATTCGGTTTATGACCTACTTCTGAAAATGATATGGGTATTCTTGTTTGTGGAGTTATATTCATAACCTTTGGAATTGGAAGTTTGATTCTGATTCTAGGGGCCTCATTCAACTTTTAATTATTAAAAGTAAATGCTTTAATGAGCCAATTTGAATGGTTTCTATATTAATCTTTTGAAACATGAGTAATTTGGGCATTTGGGATCCCACAGTGAGTCTCTGAGACCCTAGATGCTGGGTGCATTTCTATTTACTATAAGCCCTCTGTACACCTTGAATACATGCATATTACACAGTTCTTAGCACAATGATACATGGATTGGGAAAAATTAATAAAGTGTCTAGGGTCAAAAATGAGCTCATTAAGGTGAGGGTAATGATGAACGCCTGATGAAGAAAGGATAAATTGGTTTATATGGGAGTCATTTAGGTTGCATCATTGAGGTGATTCACAAAAAATTAATTATTTTTGAAACCAATGTGAAAAAGTCAAAGTACAAAGTTCCTTGGTTAAGATCTTAGTTCCATTGATGTTTTACCTCTTATCATTCTTGGACTTAGAACCTGAGATTGGATTAAAGTGAGTCATTATGTTGTATCACATATGAGGCATGACATATTCTTTGATGGATGGTCTTTTTGTTCTTTATTACCCTTGAGTATTTGTTATAGGAAAGATTCATATGAGTAATTCATTTTCTTAAAGCCTGCTGTTATGTTTTTTCCTCTGTTTTGAGTGCTGGACATGTTACAGTGTGATCTTAATCATAAATACACTTTACTATTTTTCAAAGAAAATAAAACAAGAGATTTTTTAGGACAAACAATGCTTAAGTGTGGGGGAATTTGACGTGGATCTATTTTTACATAGTTTTTCCACATATTTTTACTTGATTTTTAATGATTTAATTAATTATTTAATGACTTTATACTAAATAATTGTAATTTTGTATTTTTATAGTCAACTTTGTAAATTAATCAATTTTTATAATTAATTATGTATTTTTAGTCATCAAAATAATAATTTTAATCTTACTAAACTAATCTACTTTAATTATGTCTTATTTAGTTTGGTTAATTTAAATCTGCTTGACTTTTTAACAAGTTAATATCTATGTTAACCAATTATTTAATTTATGTAACTCTATTTAATTAAGTTAGTCATTATTTTAATATTTTATCTTTTAATTTAGTTACAATAGAATAGGTTAACAATTTTAATTAATATGTTTAGTCATACTGCTAATCATTTAAGTAAATAATTTTTGTTTTATGTTAAATAAATTAGTTCTCTTTTAATGTTATGTGTTCACTTAGTTGTTAAAATAATTAATTAATAATTTTAAAATATTTATTGTTTAATTCTATGTATGCAGTTTCATTATTTATTATTTTTCATTTGGTTTTAGTCTACCGGTGAGGTAGAAAAGAACTTGCGGTGACCTATTGGGTCACCGATGTTCTTCATTTATATTTGCTACTACCATGTAATAAATTTATTTAGTTATCTTAATTTTATTCTATTATTAATTTGGTTTAACAATTATTCAGTTTCTAATTTAAGTTTTGTCAGTTAATAATTTTAATATTTTAAAGGTTAATAAAATTTCTTTCTTAATGAATGGTGTTTAGCATTATATTAATTAATTACTTTAAGTCTTTTTATTTAGTTTAATTAAGTTTTAATTTTATGTTTAATTTTTGTGTTTATTTTAAAAGGTCACTGTTAGTTTTCTATAGGTGACCATTTCACTGTTTGCAGCTTACTGGTAGCTCTCATTTAAGTATATCGGTAATTTTATTTTTGTGTACTGGTAGCCTTAATTTATATCCTACCAGTGACCTTTTCTGCTGATCTTATTTTATTTTCTAACCATAACCTTCTCTATTTAATTTTTCCGGTGACTCTCTTATTTTTATTTTTAACGGTAACATGTTTTACTTAAACTCTGCGCTGGTTCTCCCTTTTGTTTTTATTTTCTAACGGTGACCCGTGACTTTTCTATCAAACGGTGTGTCTTTACTCACCGTTCCTCTTACCTCACCGATAGACTGTCTTCCCTTCACCTTCTCACTGTTAGCCTCATAACGGTAACCCTTTCCTTTTGTCTTTCTACCGATGAACTACTAATATAAAGTAACGGTGAGCTTTTATAACTAGCGGTGACTCCTGCACACGCTGCTTCTTTTTTTCCTCTTTTTATACTAACAATAAACTTATTTTTAGCTACCGGTAACTTGTTATTTATCTGCACCAGTAACCTTAACATTTATTTCTAACAGTAACCTTTCATTTATTCTATCAGTGACCTATTTATTTAACTATACCGGTGACCCTTGCGCCAGTGTTCCATATTACCGGTGACTCCCCTGCTTTTCATGCACTCACCGATACTCTCAATCCCACACCACTGCTTCTATATCCTCTATCAGAGCCCAAGTCTTCATAGAATACAAATCACCAGAACCAGGATGAGGCCAACACCGCACTGGTGAGGAGGAGGAGTACCAGGCCGCTAATGTATGGGAAGAACATGCTGCTGCTGGTGCCGCTTTTGCTGAAGAATATGTCGGACCACCTATTGTCCGCCGCTGCGAGGAGCTGAAGTCGCTGGACCGCCTCTACTGGATGCAGAGCCGAGATGATACCTAGAAGGAGGCCGCCGACCGCTGCTGGGGGAGAAGCCAAACCCTACCCCCTTTGCGCCGCGGTATTTGGGGAAGAAGACCAAATAAAAATAATATATATATATATAATAAAAATAAACAAATAAAAATAAAATAACATAAAATAAATAATTTAAACAATTAAAACTTAGAACTTTATAAATTAATAACTAAAAATAACTAATAGATAAATAATAACAATATTAAAATTAGTAAAATAAAATATATGATAACTAAAATATTAATTCTAAAATTATTAACAAAACAAATCAAGATAAATTTAATACTTTAATGAATATAGTAAATTATAAATTTACTCCTTTATGTGTAAAATAATTAAAAAATTTAATGATTTTTTTTTTAATTTTTGTAATTTATAATTAATTTCCAAAAGAAACTAAACACTAATAGTCTAATAATTACTAACCACTCTCATTAATTAATTATATGAATAATAACATGTAACATCTTAAATTTTAATAAGTTAATTAACGAATACTTTATAAACTAATAAGTTATTAATTCAAGTTTAATAACATCTAAGCATTCTCTTTTAAAACTTTTATTTGTTTATAATAGTTAAATTTTAATCGATGATTTATTCATTTTTTTAGTTCTAACATATGTAGGTTCATTCAAGAGACAAGTAAACATCCAGGTTCACATAACTAACTCACCCAGAGTTAGTTACAAGGGTAAAACTTGCGCGACGTGCCAGTCGTGAAAAAAAATGCACGTTGTGCGTTGCATTTGTGAAGGGTTGTCAAAGTTGGTGAAAGAAGTTCAGTGACGAATAACAGAAGACAGTGGGTACTGAAACCAGAGAAAGTAGCAAAATTAGAGAGACACTCATTCATACAATTGATCCAGAGAGCTAGTGCTAAGGAGAGGAAACTGGAGGGCGACTCTGGAGCCACTTCTTCGAGCTGAAGGAGGGAAGGAGTAACATCAGTTCGTGCTAACAGAGGGAGTTTACTTCCTCTATTTCCTTAATTCTTTCTTTCTATAATAGAATAATCTTGGTTTACATGTTAATAAAGATAAATGTCTAGATAAGTCACTAGTTCTGGGATGAATTGAATTTCTACCGGTTAATTTTAATTCTCATATCACTTAATCATTTCATTGAATTCAGTAAAGATTGGCGAGATCGATACTGAGTTTGTCCAATTTCTTGTACCACTAGAACATAATTACAAGATTTCACAGTCAGTAGGCGAGACTGGTTGTGGAAACACTTTTCAAAAGATAGTAGATTCATAATACTTTGATACTTATGGTGAGTTTGTCTTGCTGTTAATTTTTCAAATTGTTCACAATTGGTTAACTTTGGAGTGGCGAACTCTAAGGTTTGTTGGCTTGTATGAATTAAATCCTAGTGAGGCAGGTGAGTCGTACTCTTTTAAGTGGTAATCTTCAATAACCTATAAGTGAACTGAACACCTTTAAAACCAGTAGAATGGAGATTACTCCCCAAGTGTCTTAATAGATTTTTCATTTAATCAGTGTTATAAACCTATGCTTTTCCTTGTTTTACAACTGTCTCTAGTTTTATAGTTTAAATACATGTTTTCAATATTTTTTCACTTCATTTCCTTAAAAAAATATTAAAAAAATAAAGTAAAAAAAATAGAAAATACACTACGCTGCTGACAACAGTGGAGCTTCCAAGTGTTTTTTTAGAAAATTAGTTTCCAAATTTACCTTCCCCGTGGGTTCGACCCTCCTTGCCACATATATATAGTAGTTAGTAGGAATATAAATTTTAAACTTTGACAGGATTCAACGACAATTCAGGTCACTATGCTATCCTAATCTTTTTGTTGTGTCGTTAGAGGTAAGGAAAGTTATGACGGGGGATTTCCATAAATCCCAATGGGTTGTGTACCCATGAACCAAAAAGATGTTTATTGATATGTGGTGATAGTTCATGTGACCAGGTATGATATGGGGCATTTCTGAATTTCTCTCTCATTGTATCACTTACTAACAGGTCTAGGCTGAGCACCATAAACCTTTGGGTTTTCTTCAGCCACTTCCAGTCCCAACATGGAAGTGGGATGAGATCTCTATGGACTTCGTGGTAGGGTTTCCACATACTATGAGAAAGAAGAATTTGATAGGGTTTTTGATCAATAGGATGACTAATTCAGCACACTTTATACCCCTTCATGATATAACCAAGGTTGAAGAGTTTGAAAACTCTCTATGAAAAAGATTGTTTGTTTACACAGAGTTCCATCAGCTATAGTCTCTAATAGGTATCCTTAGTTTACTTATCACTTTTGGAGAGGCCTTCAGGATGCACTAGGTTCCCAGGTCTGTTTGAGTATGACATACCATCCACTCTCAGATGGATAGAAAGAAAGAGCTATATAGATTCTTGAGGATATACTTTGCAACAATGTCCTTGACCATGGAGGGGATTGGGACGATCACTTGGGGCTGGTTGATTTTGATTATAATAATAGTTACTAATACATGATTAGAATGGATCCTTTTGAGTCCTTGTATGGATGGCCTTGTAGATCTCTGTTGTGTTGGATAGGTATTGTTGAAAGTTACTTGGTTGGAACAAGCTTGGTTCAAGAGAGGAAAACAAGATTCAATTGATTCATCAGAAAATTTTGATGTCACAGAGTTGGTATAAATATTATGTTGATCATCATCGTAGACCATTAGAGTTTTTATTTGGTGACCGGGTGTTCTTGAAAGTTTCACATCGGTTGGGTCATCGATGGCTTGGGCAGAATGGGAAGATTTCTCTTTATTTTGTGGGACCTTTTGAAGTTATTAAACAGGTGGGGAATGTTTATTACTATTTAAAACTTCCAGCATAGTTGACATCGATACATAATGTGTTCCATGTATCACAACTATGAAAGTATCTTTTTGATCCATCTCATTTTCTGAGATGGAGTAATCTTGAGGTTGAACCTGATTTATCCATGACTGAGCATCCAGTTAGGATATTTGAATCTTAAACCAAGGTACTTTGTAAGAGGATGATACGTTTGGTTTGAGTGCTATGATAGTGCAGTTCTGATTCTCATGATACATGGGAGAGGGAGACCCTGATGAGAGAGCAGTGACCTCATCTTTTTGGCATGGAAGCTTCTTCATTGGAATCTGGGGATAGGAAGTTTCTATGGTGGGGAGGTTTTAACACCATGTATTTTTTTAGGCATTCTTAAACCCCTCTTTTAATCATTCTTTGGTTGGGTTTTGTTTGGGGTAGTATCGGGTGAAAAAATTGGAAATTTTGAAACTTTCTGGGTTGTGCATGGTTGGTGCACTATTTTCCCAAACTATGCACCCTCTAAGAGGAAACCATGAAAACCCAGATAGTGGGGTTTTTCATGGACATTTAATGGTTTGATAAATTTTTTTCCTACTTAGAAGAAACCATTAAACCCATTAAAAAGGGTGCACAATTTTCCTAAACTATGCGACTCTACCCAACTAACCATGCAAACAAGTTTTTTAATCCAGGGAATTATATTTAAAACACCTAAGACCCCCATTAAAGGTACCTGATGGACCTGTATGACCCAAAATAGATTTATCCTTCCAATAGAGATCACAAGAGTATTTTTATCCCCTCTACACCCTCTGGGAAGTGGATCAAATCTTGGATAACGACATTCGATCCTTTCCTGGTTAGTTTCGTCTTCTCGTTCTCTATCTCCTGCTCTCTCCTCTTTCCTCCCTAGGGTTTCATAGATATCCTTATTGATTGGAGGATCTAATAACCTATAGTTTAATTCTTGGATCTAGGTATGTTTCCTGGATTATGTTTTCAGCATTCTTCATTGTAAAATCCCAATTTGTTTTTGAAATTTTGATATTTAGAGATCTTGAGGTTGGTGGTTCCATCATGATGCCGAAATTTTATTAACCATAAATTGATTGATTTAAATTCAATTGTTTGGTTTAAATTCAGTTGCTTGAAATTTATTTCAATTGGTTTATTAAAAACCCAATTCCATTGAATTGAGGGATTTTGATTTTAAATTGGATTTTTGGCATGAAATTAAGAAAACCCCCCAATTTCATTGAATTGGGGTGTATTTGTGAAATTGTTGGAAATTGGTGAAAATTAAATTGTTGAATTTAAATTATGAAATTGGTTTGATGGAAAATTGTGTAATTTAAATTGATGAATTTAAATTTATGAAATTGATTTGATGGAATTTATTTCAAAGTTTTATTTAATGAAAATGGATTAAAAATGGTTTTGATAGAAACCTTTGGTTTTTATCTTGGAAAAAATATGTTTTGATTAAAAACCCATTTTGGTTTTTAAATAGAAAATTGGAATATTTGAAATGGATAATGGGATGAACTGTATTTTAGGTATTTTTAAAGTAAATTTCCCATTGCTGATTTATTATTAGAGCACATTAAAGCCTTAGGTAATTAGTGTGTTATTTGGACAACACTCCACAATTTAGAATGTTCCAAAACATAAATGCAGCACGTCGCATCCTCGATGGGATGGTGATGAAGTCATATTTAGTTGTACCAAAGGGACTTGTGTATACAAATATTTCCTTTTCACTTTGAGTGTGTGGATTCCCTTATCCTGGAACTATCATACCTTTAGGTATATGACTATCTAGCTCACATTTTTGTGTTTGAAATGAATATATTCCATTATTGTAAACTATTTTACATGCATTGTGAATTTATATAAACCATTCAATATAAGATGTTTTATTAATCCATTTATTCAGTGGTATTTTGTTAATTGAAATGTGGAGATTTTTTTTAAAGTATTTTCATCATTTGAAATGTAAAGAATGATTTTTTGAAATATGATTTTGAAATTCCAAACCTATTTATTTAAAATTTGAAATATTTTTATTTGGTTAATTAAATATTGGCATCTATTGTGGAATCTTTAATGAGACCCTACTGGGATTTTAGATCACACCCTACCTATACCTTCAGGTGTTTGTAGATTATCTCCTTCCGAGTTCGAGCAGGGGAAAAGCACAACTTGGAGGTGGTTCAAGCTATTGATCTTTGGGCTTAGAGAGTTGAGTCTGCTGGGGATTGGGTTGTTCTATCCTCTTTTTCTCATACTTTGTTTCAGTACTTTGGGTTGTTTATACTTTTTTGAATGTTGGTACAATTCTCCCTGTGGAGTTTATTTTGTATGAATATGAACTTGTTTATCTACTTCTATAATGTTTGTAGTAAAATTGTTCGCACTTTAATTTTTTATGATGTCAGGTGCTAGTTTCCAACCCATGGGGATCGAGAATTCCCTTTGGTCTACGTTAGGACCAGCTCAGTTATTGGGTTACTAGGGTACTTGGGCTGGTTCATGATAATGATTACCACTAACGGATGACTATCTATCTATCAAAGGAACCTCAGAAGGTTCATTCCCTACATCACCCTCATCCACATCATCTTCTTATGCATCGCTAGATACTTCCTCATCAGATAAAGTGTTATTCAGTAAATCAAGAGTATACATAAGGATATCCCCTATAGTTCATTCCAAATCCTGATCATATTCTTCATAATTTGTTTCTTTTACCAAAGACATATGAGCAGATAATTAATGAGTGTTTTGAATCACCGACTTCTACAGAGATCACATAACAAGTTTCATGGTAGTAGGTTGCACCTCATTAAAATAAAAAATAACCACATATATTTTCATTACACCGTTACTACACTGTTTCTTGAACAACAATGATGCATCCATCCAATCCTCATCATCGACCAGAGGATACTCAATGTTCCATAGACGTTCATGATATTGAAGATGTATATATATAATTGATGTAATTGATTTATCAACCCTTGGTTTTAACCGACTATAAATATTCATGTTAACTTCATCCAATGTCACACATTCACGAAGATTTTCACTCTTGCAGATGGAAAATTATAGCTAAAACCCAGATCTGTATAAATTACCTCCCCATTGTAGAATATTTACATAGACATGATTACCTAGAAAAAATAATTAATAAAATGTTATATACAACATCATGGAATGTTTGCAATGTTTAAATTGGAAATGATTAAATAATTGTGAATTGATCTTGGGGATTTTTATATAGATTGGTTTATAATTATTTGACAAACCAACCAAAACCCAGGGGGATACCCAACACCTCTATTTTCTCATATTTTAATAACCATCAGTCTCCTTTCAAGCATGGTGTAAAAATCTAGCTTCAAACAATAACATTTCTTATCGAACACCCTTTTATTATAATGTTACTCACATTAAAATGTGTGGGTATAGGGGTTTGAGATACATAAAAATTTTTATGTGGACACACAGGTCCATACATACTTAGAGATAGGGATAACACACAGGTCATCATTGAGGAAAATAAAATGAAATTATTGAAAATTATATAACCAAAAAAACATGACATTCAATTTCAATCATACATTAGTCGGTCATCGCAAGACCATTCAATTATTAAAAATTAAATAATCAGATACAAAAAAATAAAACATTCAATTTCAATCATACATTAGATAGTCATATCAAGATTAGTCATCATATAAGATTGCTAACATGTTTGTTTGAGATAGTTATTATGTTCTACATCTTGTAACTTTACCTGTACCTATATTTAATAAATAATATATATATATATATACACACATTTATTTATATTCATAATTTCATGAAGATTTGTAACTCTTGTAGGTGGAAAACTATAACTAAAACCTTGATAAATATAAATAACCCCACTGTTGAAGTGTATTGACGACGATATGATTACCAATGAAAATTTAATAAAATGTTATATATATTTATACCACATCATCAAATGTTTAACATGTTTTAATTAGTTATGAATAAATTACTATGACTTGATATTGAGACTTTTTATATGGATTATTTTATGATTATTTGATAAACCAACCAAAACATTTGGGTGAACTCCTAGATCCTTTATTATCATAGATTTTAGTAACCCTCAATCTACTTTCAAACAACAATACCTCTTGTCGAATGTCTCTTTATTATAATGTTAATCACATACACGTAAGTAGGTCTAGGGATTTGAGATATATGACATTTTTATGCGAAAACACTGATCCTTACATACTTAGAGAAGAGGGATGAAATGCATGTCATCAATAAGGAAAATAAAATGCAATTATTACAAATTATACAACCACATACACAAAAAAAGACATGCAATTTCAATTATGCATTGGTCGGTCATCTCAAGATTAATCATCACACAATACTCTTAACATTTTTTTTAGGATACTAATTTTGTTTTACATATTATAACTTTACCTATAACTATATCTAATATATAACAAATATCTACATATGTATCCATATATTTATATTACCTTATTTCCAAAATTTAAACTCTCCAATGTGTGTGTATATATAGGTAGATTCACTTTATTTACCTATGTGTATCGGATATTATAATTTAAATATATTTTATTTGCGATATAATATATATTAACATATACTTATAAATATATTTAAATAATATAACATAAATATATAAAAATTTAAATATATTTAGTATTATTTATTAATATTTTAAAATATAATCACATATACTTTTATAAACAATTATAGATTTCTGAATATAAGTATTATTAATTTATATATAAATACTAAAAATATTATTAATAAAAAATATTAAATTTAATTAATATAATTAATATAATTTACAGTTATATAATAACCATTAAAATATTGTAAACTTGTGTTATTTTCAATTTTATAAAATTAAATATGTATAAATATAATTTTTATAGTATTTCTACTTTCAAAAATTTAAGTAATTGTATTTCATACATTATTACTTGGAATAATAATTATTTATTATTAATATAATTTAAAATTATTATTTATAATAAACATTTTTTATATCATTAATAAAAATAAAATTATATATATTTAAATAAATTTAAATATGATACTTAATATAACTAGTATTTTTAATAAATAATTATTCATAATATAATTTTTATAAAATAATTAGGTATATTAACTTCATTTACCTGTGTACGAAATATTATAGTTTAAATTCATGTTACATTAAATGTAATATATATTATATACATATAAATATATTCAAAATATAATTACTCACCACTTAAATTACAAATATATACAATTTTAAATAATAATATTTCCCTAAATATAAATTATATTTTATACATAAAATTTAAATTATATAAACAACATATTCAAATTTCCTAAATCATTCAATTTAAATTAAATCATATAAAAACAATAACTCATTCAAAAATTAGATCATACAAAGAAAACAATTTATACATCCATACACACACAACTATAGATTGGGAAAAAGACAAAACTAGAAAAAGCCTTTAATGGCGCTAAGAAATGTTGTTGTCTTAAGTGCCATTAAAAGGGAGACCCATTTATTAGCACTCAAAAAGCACTGATAATGGAGAACCTTTATCATTGTTAGAAATAGCACCGATAAAGACCATGCTACTGCAGTGTGCTGTTGATATTACAACAAACTACAATAAATAAGAAAAAAATACATGTAGTAACAACAAATATAGGATATGAAAGATTAATAATTTAATTGAAATAAAAATTACATCACAAATAAAAAACATTATATTATATACATTTCAATTTTTTGTATAATTGCATTAGTAAGTAAAATTTATCACAAAAATTCCAAAACATAAATGGTTTCATTATCTTTGGCACCCACCCCCTCTCAAAAAGCTCAATCATCGTATTAGTTTCCAAAAAAACCACCCCAACTCGAGAAAAAGAATCCACCTATATAAGAAAATAATTCTTATGTTATTAATACTATAAATTAATGAATTAAACATAAATATGAAACAATAAATTATAAAATATCAATTTTAAACTAATAACAGACACTTTGTGTCATACCGGGCACACTATGTATTGGATTGAGGTGTAACTAAGTCCTGAACATCAAAAATGACTAATGAATCAATGCCCTAAATTATCAAAACAACATGAATGTGTTTGTTTAGTTTTGAGTATGTCACTTGTCTTTTTTACTAATTTTTTTATTCTAAACAAAAAGATACACTTGGATTCATATCAGTCACACCGTGCATCGGATTGAGGTGAAGATGATTCTTACACATAAAAAATGAATATTAATCATTTTCCTAAAGTATCAAATCAATCCAAATGCATTTGCTCAGTTAGGAGTTTGTCACTTGTGTTTTTTTTACTAAAATAATTTTTTTAAACTGAAAACACACACTCTAAGTCATACCAGTTACATCATGCGTCGATTTAATGTGAAACTAATTCCTACACATCACAAATGAACCATGAATCGGTGTCCTAAATTATCAAGATAATTCGAGCACATTCTTTTAAACTGATAACAAACACTATGGATCATATCGGGCACACCGTGTATCAGATTGAGGTGAATACGATTCCTACACGTCAAAAATGACTTACGGATCATTTTACTAATGTATCAAAACAATCTGAATGTGTTTTCTTAGTTTTGAGTATGTCAATTGCCTTTTTTACTAAAATATCAATTTTAAATAAAAAGACACACATGGAGTCATAACGGTCACACCGCGCATCAGATTAAGGCGAGGATGATTTCTACGCGTCACAAATGACTTATGGATTATTTTCCTAAGGTATCAAAACAATCTGAATGTGTTTTCAAGGTTTTGAGTATGTCACTTGTGTTTTTTTACTAAAATATCATTTTTAACTGAAAATACACACTTTGAATCATAACAGTCACATCGTGTGTTAGTTTGATATAAAACTGATCACTATGGGAAAAATTGTTTTTTGCGACTGTTTATTTGCGATAGGAATAAATCTCGTCGTAAATAGTCCGTCGAAGAGGTTATTTGCGACGAGAATAAACGCCCCGTCGCAAAAAATTACGTGCGGATTGGTACTGTTTGCGCGCTAAACCGCACGAAAGGGTATTTGCGACGGGTAAGCACCACTCGTCGCAAATGTCGGTAGGCGGTAAGACCTAGTTGCGACGGGGGATCCCCCATCGTAACTAGTTCGACCCCCGAAGGGTATTTGCAATGGGTCACGGCGCAAATAACAGGCGGCGTTAAAAACCTATTTGTGACGGGATGTTGTCACATCGCAAATAGTGTGTCGGCAGGTTACTTTTTCCGACGGGCCTTGTCGCAAAGAACCTTTTAACCGCCGACTGTAATTAATGCGGCCGAAGTTATTTGCGATGGGACCCGTCGCAAAAAGTACTATTAGCGACGGGAATCTCGTCACAAATAGTCCTGTCACAACTAATCTAACATATATATACCCCTCATCCGTTTTTTCTTCACTTCTCTTTAATTCCTTCTTACTCTACTTATCTAAACTCTAATTTTAGAAAGAAAATTTTGGAGAGTTAGTTTTTTTTACGAAGAAGTTGTGAAGTCGTCTACAATTACAAGAGATCAAGTTTAAAGCTATTTATGTTTTATTTAATTTAGTATTTATTTCATTTTTTTTATATTAATCTTAATTATTGTTGATTCGTTGTAATTAAGTTAGATTTAAATTGTTTTGTCATCCGTAATAATTAGTAATAATTAGTAATAAATAGTAATAATTAGTAATAAATATTAATAATTAGTAATAAATAGTAATAATTAGTAATAATTAGTAATAATTAGTAATAAAAAGTAATAAATAGTAATAAATAGTATCAAATAGTAATAATTAATAATAAACATTAATAATTAATAATAAATAGTAACAATTAGGAATAAATAGTAATATTTAGGAATAATTATTAATAATTAGGAATGAATACATAAAAAATACGAATAAATAGTAATAATTAGAAATAAATAGTAATAATTAGTAATAAATAGTAATAAATAGTAATAAATAGTAATAAATAGCAATAAATAGCAATAAATATTAATAAATAGTAATAATTAATAATAATTAGTAACAATTAGTAAAACTAGTAATAATTAGTAATAAATAGTAATAATTTGTAATAAATAGTAATAAATAGTAATAAATAGTAATAAATAGTAATAAATTGTAATAATTAGAAATAATTTGTAAGAATTAGTAATAATTAGTAATAAATAGAAATAAATAGTAACAAATAGTAATAAAAAGTAATAAATAGAAATAAATAGTAATAAATAGTTATAAATAGTAATAAATAGTAATAAATAAGAATAAATAGTAATAAATAGTAATAAATAGGAATAATTAGTAATAATTAGCACTAATTAGAAATAATCAGCACTAATTAAGACTAATTAGCACTAATTAGCAATAAATAACAATAAATATCAACAATTAGCAATATTTAGCAATAATTAGCAATAATTAGCAATCATTAGGAATAAATCAGAATAAATAGGAATAAATAGGAATAAATAGGAATAAAAAGGAATAAATAGGAATAAAAAGTAAAAAATAGGAATAAATAACAATAAATAGGAACAAATAGTAATGAATAACAATAAATAGCAATAAATAGTAATAAATAGCAATAAATAGTAATAAATAGCAATAAATAGTAACAAATTTTAATAAATAATAATAAATAGTAATAAATAGTAATAAATACTAATAAATAGTAATAATTACTAATAAATAGTAATAATTAGTAACAATTAGTAATAATTAGTAATAAATAGTAATATTAGTAAAAATAGTAAAAAATAGTAAAAAATAGTAATAATTAGGAATAGTTAGGAATAATTCACACTAATTAGCACTAATTAGCAATAAATAGCAATAAATAGCAATAATTATTAATTAATAGTACTAATTAGCAACAAATAGCAACAAATAGCAATAAATATCAATAAATAGCAATAAATAACAATAAATAGCAATAAATAGCAATAATTAGTCATAATTAGACATAATTAGCAATAATTAGCTATAATTAGCAATAATTAGCAATAATTAGCAATAATTAGCAGTAATTAGTAGTAATTAGCTATAATTAGCACTAATTAGCACTAATTAGCAATAATTATGAATAATTTGGGATAATTAAGAATAATTAGGAATAATTAGGGATAATTAGGAATAATTAGGAATAATTAAGAATAGTTAAGAATAATTAAAAATAATGATAAATAATTAGGAATAATTAGTACTAATTAGCACTAATTAGTACTAATTAGCAATAAATATTAATAAATAGCAATAAATAACACTAATTAGCAATAAATATCAATAAATATCAATAATTAGTAATCATTAGCAATAATTAGCAATCATTAGCAATAAATATGAATTAATATGAATTAATAGGAATAAATAGCAATAAATAGGAATAAATAGCAATAAATAGGAATAAATAGTAATAAATAACAATAAATAGCAATCAATATTAATAAATAGAATTAAATAGTAATAAATAGCAACAAATAGTAATAAATAGTAATAAATAATAATAAATAGAAATAAATAGTAATAATTAGTAATAAATAGTAATAAATAGTAATAAATAGTAATAAATAGTAATAATTAGTAATAATTAGTAATAAATGGTAATAAATAGTAATAAATAGTAATAAATAGTAATAATTAGGAATAATTAGGGAAAATTAGCATTAATTAGCACTAATTAGAACTAATTAGTAATTAGTAGCAATAAATAGCAATAATTAGCAAAAAATAGCTTTAATTAGCAATAAATAGCAATAAATATCAATAAATATCAATAAATATTAATAAATAGTAATAAATAGCAATTAATAGCAATTAATAGCAATAAATAGCAATAATTAGCAATAAATAGCAATAAATAGAAAAAATTAGCAATAATTAGAAATAATTAGCAATAATTAGCAATAATTAGCAATAATTAGCAATAAATAGTAATAACTAGCAATAATTAGCAATAATTAGCAATAATTAACAATAATTATCAATAATTAGCAATAATTGGCAATAATTAAGAATAATTAGGACTAATTAGGAATAATTAGGAATAATTAGGAATAATTAGTAATAATTAGGAATAATTAAGAATAATTAGGAATAATTAGGAATAATTATAAATAAATAGGAATAAATAGGAATAATTAGCAATAATTAGGAATAAATAGTAATAAATTGTAATAAATAGCAATAAATAGCAATAAATAATAAATAGTAATAAATAGTAATAAATAGTAATAAATAGTAATAAATAGTAATAAATAGTAATAAATAGTCATAAATAGTAATAAATAGTAATAAATTGTAATAATAAGTAATAAATAGTAATAAATAGTAATAATTAGTAATAAATTGTAGTAATTAGTAATAAATAGTAATAATTTGTAATAAATAGTAATAAATAGTAATAAAGAGCAATAATTTGTAATAAATAGTAATAAATAGTAATAAATAGTAATAATTAGTAATAATTAGGAATAATTAGCACTAATTTGCACTAATTAGCACTAATCAATACTAATTAGTAATACATTGTAATAATTAGCAATAAATAACACTAATTAGCAATAAATATAAATAAATAGCAAAAAATAGCAAAAAATAGCAATAATTAGCAATAATTAGCAATAATTAGAAATAAATAGCAATAAATAGCAATAAATAGCAATAATTAGCAATAATTAGCAATAATTAGGAATAATTAGGAATAATTAGGAATAATTAGTAATAATTAGGAATAATTAAGAATAATTAGGAATGATTAGGAATAATTTGGAATAATTAGGAATAATTAGAAATAATTAGTAATAATTATCAATAATTAGAAATAATTAGCAATAACTAACAATAATTAGAAATAATTAGCAATAATTATCAATAATTAGTACTAATTAGCACTAAATAGTAGTAAATAATAGTAAATAGCAGTAAATAACAGTAAATAGTAGTAAATAGCTGTAAATAGAATAATTAGAAATAATTATCAATAATTAGCAACAATTAGAAATAATTAACAATAATTAAGATTAATTAGGATTAATTATAATTAATTAGGAATAATTAGGAATAATTAGGAATAAAATAATGTGTAATAAATTGTAATAAATTGTAATAACTTGTAATAACTTGGCACAATTTCCAGTGGATTGGAGGTACTCCTTTTGCTCAATGACTCTTCTCCTTTCCGCTCGCACCGACTCAAAATATTATGAAATGTATGCTTCTACATATGCATATCCAACCTTGTATGCACGAGTTTGAATATGAATTCATAGGACCACATTTTTCATAATGTTTTCAGATGGTGACAGTTTCAAGAAGATGATTCATCGACGAAAAGGGGGCTCTTTTGTCCGATGACTCATTTACATTCATCTTTATCACACTGAAATCACAATGAAGAATATGCTCAGAGGTATGCTTATACATTCTCATATACACAAGAATGAATATGTGTAACTCAGAGTAGACTCTTCATTATGATTTAAGTGTGAGAAAGTTTCAAGTAAATGAGCCGTCAGACAAAAGAGTAGCCATCAATCCACTGAAAATTATATCGCCCATAATTAAAGGTAATTATTAAGAAGTAGTAGTAATTATTTATCTTCTTTTTTTGGATAGTGTTTTTCAAATTTCAAATTATTCAAAAACAGTAATGATTTTATATTTTGTAGAAAAATATAGAATAAGGAATTCGACAACAATCATTATTAGATGATCATTCTTGGATAAATCAGTACAAAAATCCAAACGGTTCTGGTTTAAATCCTTTATATATTGAGGGTGTTGAATCTTTATTATCATTTTCATCATCAAAATCATAATTTTTTTCAGAAGGTAAAATTAAGTGTCCTTGTAAAAAATGTGCTCTGAGAACGTTAGATGCATTTGACAAGGTTGGAGGACATCTATTGTGATTTGGTTTTCAACTAGAAAATGTTTTTTGGTATCAACATGGTGAACACAGGTCCAGAGAAGATACTACTAACTTGATTCTAGATCCATTACAATTTCAAAATTTAGTACATGATATTTCAGGTCCATCTATTCAACAAACTAAAACTTAGGATGGTATTGATTTGACTCATGAGTTGACATCATCTGAATTTTATGAATTGTTGAGGTCTGTTGAGGATGCATTATATCATGGTTGCAAGATAAGCCTATTAGAAGCAGTTCCAAAATTTATGGAAATTAAATCAGATAATTCAATGTCAGACAACTATTTTGATCAGATATTTTCTTTGGTTAAAATAATGTTACCTAAAGGAAATGTGCTGCCTGAAAATTACTATGAGAGTAAAAGGTTGGTACGTAATCTGGGTCTTAGTTATCGGAAG
This sequence comes from Viscum album, assembly GCA_963277665.1. NCBI lineage: Eukaryota > Viridiplantae > Streptophyta > Magnoliopsida > Santalales > Viscaceae > Viscum > Viscum album. The sequence continues at coordinate 2,067,008,036 of OY728121.1, forward strand.
ATTCATTCATGTGAAAATGATTACATCTTATATTATGGTGGAAATGAGTCATTGGATAGTTGTCCCACATATAGACAATCGAGGTATAAAGAATCTCAATTGGGGAAGTTTGGATCAATTCTTATAAAACAGTTGAGATATTTCCCCCTTAAACCTAGGCTGCAACATTTATTTATGTATCAGAACACTGTGTCAATGATGTAATGGTACAAAACCAAGATTTCAACCAATAAAAGCTTGAATCATCCATTTGATGGTGATTTACAAAAACATTTTGACCGACTGTATCTGTATTTTTCTTTAGAATCCTAAAACGTGCGATTGGGTCTTTCTAATGATAGTTTCTGTCTGTTTGGTTCTTATGGTAGTCAGTATTCATGTTAGCCTATCTTTATAACTCCATACAATTTTCCTCCAGGGATATTGATGAAGTAGCCCTATATCTTTTTGACCTTATTAATCCCAGGACATCCGAAAAAATAATATTGATGTTTATTTGAAACCATTGATTGATAAGTTAAATTCATTGTGGAGTAATGGTATTAGTACATATGATGTTGGTTCGAAATAAAATTTCATATTAAAAGCTACATTGATGTGGGTGATTAGTGAATTCCCAGCACATGACATGTTATATAGCCGGAGTACACATGGTCCAAAATCATGCCCCTAGTGTATGAAAGACAACAAATACTTTATGCTCGTCAATGGAAAAAAACCTTGCTATTTTGACTATTATTGCAGATTTCTTCCAACCGATCATCCTTTTCGAAGGAACAAATCTCATATAAGAAAAGACACAATTTAAAGGGATGAACCTCCAAAAATGATCTCAGGTATAGAGTTAAAATCAGTTGTATTTTCATTACCTCCCATCACATTTGGGCCAATAGTAAACTAACAGAAAATTCATGGCTTTGGGAAAGAACATAATTGGATAAAACAGTGCATTTTTTGGGATCTTCTATATTGGTATGATTTGTTGGTCCACCACATGTTGGATGTCATTCATATTGAGAAGAACTATTTTGATAATTTATTTCATACAATTTTGGATACACCAGGTAAGACCAAATATAATGTAAAGGTACAATTAGATCTTGCCCAAATTTGTAGACGATTGGAACTTGAAATATTTCAAAATGTCAGATCACAGAGGTTAATGAAGCCAAAAGAAGATTATACACAATCCAAAGAGTGTCTCTTATTATTTTGTTATTAGATTACAGATTTGAGACTTCCAGATGGCTATGCTTCCAATTTGGGTAGATGTGTTAAGAATGGTCATATTACCGGATTAAAAAGTCATGATTGTCATGTTATAATGGAAAGAATTATGTTGATTGGATTTAGAGGTTTGTTTAATTCTATGATTTGGGATTCAATAACAGACATCATATTTTTTTGAGACATTTGTGCAGCAACAACATACAATGATGCACTATGTAAACTGGAAGAAGATGTTGTTTTAATTATATGCAAACAGGAAAAAATCTTCCTGTCGTCTTTCTTTAACTCAATGGAACATATAATATTACATTGTCCACATGAAGCTAAATTTGGAGGTCCAGTACAGTTTCTATGGATGTACCCATTCGATATATGCATGTAGAAATTGAAGAAAAAAGTACGTAATAAATCATCAGTTGAAGGCTCAATTACTGAATCTTATTTGCAAGAGGAAATTGCTTTTTTTTTCTGCTCTCATTATTTTGAATATGAATATCCCTCAAAACACAACCACATGGGACCGAATAATGGGGATATTGATGATGAAATGGATAATAAATTATCAGTTTTTAATCAGCCAATGCTTGGCTTTGGTTGAGTTCAGGAATGATGGCTTTTAGATGATGAACATCACAGAGCTCATACATATGTTCTTCTCAACTGTGAAGAAATGACATCATTTGTACTGTGAGTGATTCTATCACTTATTCTATAATTTATTTTACAATAAGTATACTTATTTTATTTGTAGTTTATATGATAATAATATCAAGAAAAAACTTCCACAAATTACAGCAGATGCTCTTGAAGAACACCAAAAAATTGTTTTTCTCAATGGTTTTAAAAACTGGTAACATAAATTATTGATGGTTTATCATATCAATTCAGTTTATTATTTATTATATTGATAATTTTTTTACAAATTTTCAGGTGTCTCAACATGATGATAAAATTGATAAGTGACTGTGTATACTGAGTAATCTACCATCCAAAATGGTTAAATCTTACAATCCATATTTTGTGAATGGTTTTCGATTTCATACACGTGAATATGGGGAATAAAAAACCAATGAATAGTGGAGTTTTCTTGAGAGGATCGCATCATAGAGAAATTGAAGTTGACTTTTACTGCATGCTGGATGAAATTATTGAACCGTGTTATCTAGAGAAAAATTACAAAACAATGTTTAAATTTCGGTGGTTAGATACTGAGAGAGTCTTGCATGTTCATCCAATTCAAGGAATATTTGATATTAAATATAAAAGTATTATTGTAGTAAATGAACCATTTTTAATGGCTCAACAAGCACATCAAAGAAATTATACAAAGTATTGTGGTACTTCAAGAGACCTTAGTGATTGGTGGAGCATAATAAAAATGAAATCTCGGGAAAATCAGTTTACTCAAACTGAATATGGTTCCGATGAAGTACAAGGAATTGATTTTTTTCAAGAGACTACTCAGAATCCATCTTTTTCACAAAGAGACATGAATATAGATGATGACACCCCACAATTAAGGGTCGATGGCGACGATGATGTTAATGATGTTACCAATAAATTTGAAAAGGAAAGAGATGATGAAACTGAAACTCATATGGATATTGATGACACCGATGATGAATATGAAAACATTGACATCGTTAGATATGAAGATGATGATGAAGGTCAACATTGATATAGTTAAATGATGTTTATAATCATAACTAATATATATCTATATGTAATAGTTATTTTTAACTATCTGCTAATAATAATCATTTTGTGTTTCAGATGGACCCTGATCTATTTCGCGAGTTAGAGGAGGCTGATCTACCTTTGGATGATGTGGATTTGGGATCATTTGACCCTTAGGCTACTGACAGTTTAGGGAATACGCGGAGTGGGCACGGTCTTACACGACTGATGATTCCTGACCCTATCCCTAAGCGACGTCCACGTCTTGGTTTCGATCCACGCACATGAAGGTATCGTAACATGTGTATTTTAGTTAGATTTCATTAATTTATTTATATACTAATTGTTTGATTATTTGTTTTTTTCATAGTTTTGTGCATGTAGTTGTTGGACAGGGGAGTTCTATCTTGCGCAATTATTTTTCTCAGCCACGGATCACATGGGAACAGATTCTCATTGATGTGCATCTTGGAATGTTTAATCATTGGATGGTACGTAAATAAATAATATTTATTTAGAAATTTATTTCATTAACAACTTGATATTATAAATTATTTGTATGGTTTATGGTATCCCATTGATGATAGCATGCACGGTGTTATCCACGAGGAATGGGAGGTGTCTATGCGTTAGCGTTTCCGTCAGTTTTTGCTCAATTTGAGAAGGACAACCATTAAGAAAGCAGGAGCGACAGTATTTGATGAGTCATGTAGAGCCCACTGACCATAGTACATTTCATCTCAAATTTGGGATGGATTATGTTCACACTAGTTGAGTGATGGATTTCAGAGGAGATCTTCATTGGGCCAGCAGAACCCGGGGAGACAGGAGGTGACACATCGAGCTGGTAGCTGTATATTCAGTACACATAGAGAGAATATGGTAAGTATCTTTTTTAAATATTTTATATAACATTACATATAAACAATTTATTTTATATTCATATAGGCAGTAGAGCATCCTGATATTATGAAGTATGATGTTTATCAGAGGATGTACAGTGATCCAGCCACTGGAGAGATTAAAGGTGATCACCAACGTCAGATTGTGATCAATATTATTTCTTTTTCAGTTTGAAAATTAACTACATATAATATTTTCAATATTTTAATTTCAAATTGAAACTTCATGAGTCATATAAGGCCACGACCTCTCAGACAAGAGCTGAAAGTCAGACCGAGATGGCTGATCAGACTAGTGCCCACCATTTCGATGAGGCGACATAGATGAAGGTGACCCAGTATGCCTTCAATAAGGGCCAAGTAGTTGGTATCAGCTCTCATTTGACTCCTGAGACTTATTATGGTACTGCTGTGATTTCGGTGTCCAACTCGAGTGAAGCTTGTGGAGAGGCATCATCTTCTGGCTCATAGCATCAGAAGCAGTTGCAAACTCAAACTAAGCTTATAGAGAGTTTTCAGAAGCAGCAGGAAGAGATGCGTCAGTAGTAGTAGCAGCGGCAGCATCACGATGAAGACATGCGTCAATGGCAGCAGCAGTAGAAACAAAACGAAGAGGGCATGCGTCGATGGCAGCAACGGCAGCACGAGCAGATGGAGTACACGCACCGTCTGACTTATAGTTTAGGGATGAAGTTTCTTCCACTATCTCCTCCAGCTCCTCCAGCTCCTCCAGAAGATTATCCTCCCTAGTTATTTTTTTTCTATTAAAAACATTTGAATTGAACATTTTTGTAATATGAACTATTTACAGTTTTTGTCTTTTATATTAGTGTGAATATTGTTCATTTTATTTATTTTTAATATTTTAATATTTTAATATTTATTGTTAGTATTATATTTTTTAACGTTTTTTTATTTTACTAATAATAATAATAATAATAATAATAATAAAATTTTATATTCTTTTTTATTTTTTTTTCTGAATATTGAGAATTTTAATATTTTATATTATTTTAATAATATTAATATTTTTTTTCATTAATCATAATTTTATTATTTTTTTCATTTTATTATGTAAATGAAAATATTGATAATTTTAATATTTTTTATTTCTTTATTATTTTTATAATATTAATATTATTTTTTCATTAATCATAATTATATTTTTTTATTTTATTAAGTATTTGTGATAGGGCCTTTTGTGACAGGGGCCCATCGCAAATAGATTATATATATATTTTTTAATATTTTTTCCGACAGATTGCTTTAACATTGCAATAATTTTGTTGCGATGGGCCCGTCGCAACAAGTTTATAATAAATAAGCTATTTTCGATGGGCCGACCTCCCGTCGCAAATACTATTTGCGAAAGGCCCATCACGAAAGGTTATTGTATATATAATGTATTTAATCAGACATCTATCTATGATGAGACCACTTCCCATCGCAAGTAGTATTTTTTGCGATAGGCCCGTCGCAAAAAATACTAGTTGGGGCGCCATTTTCTACAACGGGCTATTTGCGACGGGACCCTGTCGCAAAAGAGTTTTTGCGACGTGATCCCATCACAAATAGCCTGTCGCAAATATCCGAAATTCCAGTAGTGGATTCTTACACATCAAAAATGACTTATGAATCATTTTCCTAAATTATTAGGATAATCCAAGCATGTTTACTTGGTTTTCAGTTATCAGCACACGTTTTGAACTATAATGTCATTTTTAAAATCATAACAAATGCTTTGAGTCATACTAGGCACAACGTGTATCAGATTGTGGTGAAGATGATTTCTAATCATAAAAAATTACTTATAGATCATTTTAAAAAATTATAAAAACAATCTTAATGTGTTTTCTTAGTTTTAAGTATGCCACTTATATTTTTTACTGAAACATCAATTTTAAATAAAAAGACAGAATTAGAGTCATACCGATCACACCATGTGTCTGATTGATGTGCTTTTAATTCCTACAAATCAAAAATGACTTATGGATCATTTTTCTAAAGTATCAAAACAATATAAATTCATTTTCTTAGTTTTGAGTATGCCACTTTTCTTTTTTACTAAAATATCATTTTAAACTGAAAACACGGACTTTGAGTCATACTGGTCACATCATGTGTCAGTTTGATGTGAGACTAATTGACACATGTCACAATTGACTTATAAATCATTATCCCAAAGTATAAAGATAATAAAAGTTCATTTTATCAGTTTTTAGTGAGTGACACATGTTTCGAACTAAAATGTCAATTTTAGACTTATAACAGACACTTTGAGTCATACTGGGAACACCGTGTATCAGATTGAGGTGTGGATGATTCCTACACATAAAAAATGATTTATGGTTCATTTTTCTATAGTATTAAAACAATATGATTATATTTGATCATATTTTAGTATGACACTTGTGTTTTTTACTAAAATGTCAATTTTAAATAAAAAAGACACATTTGGAGTCATACCAATCACACCATACATAGGATTGAGGAGAGACTGATTAATACACATCACAAATGACTTATGGACCATTTTTCTAAAGTATAAAATCAATTCTAATGCATTTTATTAGTTTTGAGTATGTCACTTGTGTTTTTTTACTAAATGTCCTTTTAAACTGAAAACACACACTTTGAGTCACACCGATCACATTGTTTGTTGGTTTGATGTGAGAATAATTCTTATATGTCAAAAATGACTTATGAATCATTTTTCTAAATTATTAAGACAATACAAGTGTGTTTTCTCTATTTTCAGTGAGTGACACTGTTTTGAACTAAAATGTTGATTTTAAACTAATAAGAGACACTTTGAGTTATACTAGGCACATCATGTATCAGATTGAGGTGAGGTTGATTCCTAAAAATCAAAAATGACTTATGGATCATTTTAATAAAGTATCAAAACAATATTAATGTGTTTTATTAGTTTTGAGTATGTCACTTGTCTTTTTTACTAAAATGTCAACATTAAATAAAAGACATGCTTTAAACCATACTGATCACACCATGAATTAGATTATGGTTTAGATGATTCCTACACATCACAAATGAAATATGGATCATTGTAATAAAGTATAAAAACAATATGAATGTGTTTTCTCAATTTTGAGTTTGTTACTTCTCTTTTTTACTAAAATTTCATTTTAAACTGAAAACATGCATTTGAGTCACACCGATCACATTATGTGTTGATTTTATGTGAGATTGATTCCTAAATGTCACAAATGATGTATGAATCATTGTACTAAAGTATAAACACAATATAAGTATGTTTTTTCAATTTTTAGGGAGCGACACATGTTTTGAACAAAAATGTCTATTTAGACTAATAAAGGATACATTGAGTCATACTGGGCACACCATGTATCAGATTCAGCTGTGGATGATTACTATATAAAAAAATGACTTATGAATATTTTTCTTAATGTTTAAAAACAATATGAATGTGTTTTCTCAATTTTAAATATATCACTAGTCTTTTTTACTAAAATGTTAATTTTAAATAAAAAGACACACATGGATTCATACCAGTCACACCATTCATTGGATTGAGGTGAGGTTGATTACAATAAATCAAAAAAATGACTTATGGATCATTTCTCTAGAGTATCAAATCAATCCAAATGTGTTTTATTGGTTTTGAGTATGTCACTTTTATTTTTTACTAAAATGTCATTTTAAACTGAAAACATGCTCTTTGAGTCATATCAGTCACAACGTGTGTCGGTTTAATATGAGACTAATTCCTACATTTCACAAATGACTTACGAATTATTTTCCTAAAGTATCAAGACAATAAGAGTACGTCTTCTCAGTTTTCGGTGAGAATACATGTTTTGAACTAAAATTTCAATTTTTAAACTGATAACGAACACTTTAAGTCATACTAGGAACATCATGTATAAGATTGAGGTGTGGTTAATTCATACATGTCAAAAATGACTTATGGATTATTTTCCTAAAGTATCAAAATAATCTGAATGCGTTTACTAAATTTTGAGTATGTGACATGTTTTTTGAATTAAATTTCCAATTTTAAACTAATAACATAAAATTCGAGTCATACTTGGAATAAAATGATGATAAGATCAACTAAATAAGTAGTAGGAAGTCACCTCTTCATGATTTCTATATAAAATCAGACACAAGGTATTCTACCCATTTTCTTCAAAAAAATATATTTTCTTTTGTGAATATTAAGACTGTCAAAATCTAGGTAATACTATTAAATTATAAATAAACAAAGGATTAATAAATATTTTAAAAGAAATTGTAATTATATTCAAAAATACCTATTTGGGGATACAAGTTTGTTAATGGTATATGATATATTTCATAAATTTGAAAACATAATATCTATAATCATTTCCATTGGTTTGTTTCATACACAGAAGAAACATTTATAAAAATAAGTAATTTGTTTTGATATATGTTTTGTTAGTTAAATCTCATTATATATACCCTAATGCTTATCCACTTATAGAAGTTTATAGACTCCTTGTGCTCATGGACTGTTCTCATTCCATGATTTTGATTATATTTAAGCACCACCCTATCATAAAATAATTTTCATTAAAACATAATATAAAATGTAAAATATTAATTTTAGTTGTAAAACATTGCATGTAGTGTATTATAAATCAATAAACGTCATCTTTTGTGGTTAGTTTTTTTAGTATTCTTAAACCGAATCCATAAAATAAATCTTTTGTGTATCCAAATTGACTACAATGAGTAACCAATGCTTCCTTAACAAACAAAAATGAATAAGTAATGAAATTAATGGAAATATATTTGATATGAATAAATTGTAGATTTTTACCCTTGTATCATGGGTATTAAGAAGATTCTATCATTTGTAAGTTTTATTTCATAAATTATGGGCAATTTGTACACTATTGTGTCAATTTTCTTTAATTCTAATGAGAATAGTTGTGTATAAGTGATGTGAGGACTAATGAGTCCAAATTTCTATTCATAGGGTTTTCCCTTTAAATAGTATTGATATATATGCCTAAAATAATTATGAATAATATTATGTAATTATTAACATAGTAGATCATCTATTAGAAAATAAATCATGAAATCACACATCATGTATACATTTATAATTGATACTCAAATCCATTCATGCATTAGGATTTCATTTACATTCTCAAGACCAATATAGACCGAAATAGCCTCTCTGTACATTTTTTCATCAAAATAAAATATGGTCATGACACCAATTGATAACATGGTATGTTTATGAACCTTTAATGTTAGTAATTATAGAAGTTAAAAGGGTGGGGTAAGGGTACATTGTGAAGATATTTTCGATTGGTTAGTTGATCCTTTATATTGTTTTGATTCAAAATTCAGTTTCATCATTTACCTTTGTCCATCTATAATAACATCCAATGGTTTAGACCTTTTTCATTAATTGTTAAATGTTTTTCATGAAAAATAAATTGAGAAAATCAACTCATTTTTGACATGTTTTTTTGATAAGATCTAATATACATGTTATGAAAGTTCCAATATCATGCTCGAATGTATGAATATCCATATCATCAAGTGGAATATGTATCTCAACGCCCGAATCGTGAGATACGTTGGTCACCACTATCACATAACCTATTGGATGTTGTTTTTTCTGTAGAATATATCCTTGGATACTATACATGGTACCCCTTTAAACAAGGTGATGGGTGGGTGTTGATAGATATAAATCAAAATCATTTTCACCCTGTATAATATCAGTACTAGAAAGGTATCATTATCTTCCTAATTTTCATTTAACAGAAGAAATTATGAGAATATTTATTACCTCTTCTAAGATAGCTCTTTGAGGGGAATGTCTCACTTCAAATCTAGTGTGTGTGTGTGTGTGTGGTGGGGGGGGGGGTATCTTCACGCAGTGGTTTTTCTTATGTTGTTTATTCTATTTGATTCTTTCCTATAAAATTTTCTAAAAACTCTAACTTCCAATTATTTTTTTCTTCTAGAGCAGCTAATTGTGATTCCAACTCTTCCATTTTCTTATCTTTATCCCCCTGTTCATTTATTTTCTTAAAATATTTTTGGGGTCACACCCTAAAACTAGAACCTTTGATGCAGCCATACCATTCTAGCTACTTCAAGGACACTAATAGTAGTTGTTCATCGGGTATAGACGATGATTATTCTTATGTCTAATTTAGATAAAAAATATAGAAAAATAATAAATCATTATTATGAAATACTGATTTAAAGAAAACACATTTTTATTATATCGTATTTACACATGTTTCCCACACTTTTTTATATGTTATCATCCATTAGTATCCCTTATTTATTTACATGTGCCTCCTTCCATAACACATGAAATGGGATGGAAGTGGATATGGATTTTGATTCATAAATCTAAATATAAATAGAGGAACATACTTATGTTTTTGTTTCATGTCAAATAAAATTATTATAATAGATTTAAAATATGCACCATTTTTTTCAATTGAAGTGTACCCCATCTTTACTTTAAAGTAGGGTTATGTTGGTTTTGATACTTGTTTCATATCTTCAGCACTCAATTACTATTTTATAAATTAATAATTCTTAATTGAAGTGATTAATACACATATTTTCAAGCAATGTATTACCGGTCACAATGTACCTTAAGATATGTCTCCTTACGATGGCCAATAAATGCATCCCACACTTGTTGGTTTATCAGGTGTTCATAAAAATATGGTGGGTTTGGGTTTATTTTCCCTTCATCATCTTTGAGACAAAACTCCATAAGAATTGTGTGAAAGTATATCTGAGCCTTCCTATTGAGCATTAATACAAATTTCATCCGAAAACCATCTACTATAAATGTACTCTACAAGGGATAATGAAGAGTAAGACAACATTTTATTATTTATTTTTTTAGTAAAATAAAGAAATTATATCATAATTTTACCCTAATATATTTCTAAATTAGTTCCTTAAGCACAAACACAACATTGTGCCACAAATCTACATCAATCATCACACACATGTGAGTGGTGATACCAATATAACCCCTAAAAATGGAATTGTTGGGGTTAAAAGGCTAGCCACATGCATTCCATATAGCCTCAAATTTTATTCCTTTGATTGTCACATTAATAAATTTTTTTAACACTATCATGATACAATGGTCTTATTTTTTTGTAAGACACCAGTTGTTCACCATATACCATTTACTCAACTTTAATATCATCAATATGTTATTCTTATGGATTGGTAGCCTCATCATGGGCAGAAGGTTGTTATTCCTCTATATTGGGAGAACCAACATGTTGAGAAACATGTTGTTCCTTGGGATTGGGAGAATAAATATGTATATAGGTCATTATCTTCAGATGTGGTTGAACATTTAATTTAGATTATGTAAATGCAGTAGTGAACATATAATAATATGAGGTAACACAATGTATATTACAAAAAATAATAATATGATAACTAAACTCTTTTTTTAAAGGTTTAAGGGATTTTACCCCTCTATCGAGTATCCAAATCCCTTCATTATGGTCTCCTATGGCACACAAGATCCCGTCTACTTTGGGGTTCCTGAGAAATGATTATGACAACCCAATGGAAGGATCATCCTCAACTAATTTGACATCTAACCCTTCTATAGTGTTGGTTGATAACATAATAATTGATCACTTTCATTTTTCATGATCCGAAACATAAGATACTTTCACTAGATGTGATTCCATTATAAATGGTTCATCTTTATACCCTTACTTACTAAAATACACATTCATGAATCCCAATTCATATATTTTAATAGCAGTCCTGTTATAAACCCACTTTCATTGAAAAATCAGCACATAGAATATTGTATAATCCAAGTCTCATTTTTGTTTTATGATTACAAAGTACGACATATTCACATAAATTGGATTTATGTCTTTGGTACCAGATAAACGAATCACTTTAGTTATAAGTGTAACTCCATTATTTTTCATGTTACTGCATATTGGAGTTGGTGCCCTAGAACCAAAATCTTTGTACTTTATGATAAAATTATATTCATGGTTTTGAATATTAATAAATTCTTTATCACATCATTATTGTTTTTATCCATAACATAGAATTTGATAATTTACCAAGAGTAGCTATCGCACTAAGATGTTATATTAGTTCCCCGCTATGATGAGAACTCAGAAGTGCCATGACACTATTCTTGAATAAAAGTTCTATGGCCATATGACATCATTTAAAGGGACATAAATGATATAGGCTATCAAGGGTGGAGAATCATGGGACATTGAGGAACCTTATCATGGTGTACGTCCCTGGTAATATCCAGTAGGATATTATGAGAACGAGACTCGACAATAATAAATTCACATTATAAGTGTCATTGGATGTTCCTATCCATATATGTGTTTAATGGTCCTCAGACTTTAAGATTATTATTAATGGATATTATGAGTCATGCAATTTGATGTTATGGAAAAAATGTGATGACATATACTCGCGAAGAGGTAGGATACGTTGGGTACACCACGAGTAATATTTCATTAATGAATAATGTGAGAAAGGATTTTCCCTTCTGTTCATTAATAGAAGTAAATATCTCAGGTTATTTGATGGAAATGATATATCCTAAATAAATCCATGGCCATGGTGTTTTATAGGAAAGTTATATTTCTGGAAAGTAAAAAAAAAAATTTATCAAGCATATAGATTGATGAAACTAGCATGCAACTAGCTCAATTGAAGATATTGTGATAAAGGGATTATATTACATGGTAAGAATTTGTATGAGGTGACATGTCATTGTGGAATTAATTTCTTTCTCTATGAGGGACTTGGAGTGTTTTTAGACACTAACCTTGGACTTTATGTAGGCTCTCCTAATGCCACTGAGAAAGAGGTCTAGAGGGTCGCACAATAAGTGTATCCAGAATCTCAATTAAATAATTTATTATTTAACAAATTGAATAAATATTATTCCTAGTTTTGGTTTAATAATTATTCAGGTATGTTTGATCACATTTTATTTATTTATCGGTGAATAATTCAGTTAGATTTATTTATTTATTTAATAAATAAATAGTAATTATTTAAGGTATGATAAATATTTAGGTGGATGGGGGGACCAAGTTAAAGGGTCCAGTGAGAAAATAGTATTAAATATTATTTGATTAAAATAATATTTTATTATAACATGCAATCTAAGAGCATGTCAAGGAAATAATGGTATTGCTGCTATTACTTGATATGGGGTTTCACATGGAATAATAAAATAAGTAACAACACTTGCGCTAATTATTTATTATTACCTAGTGAATTAAATTCTTGGTTATATAGTATTTTCTTATTAGCCAAGGGGGAAACTGATAGACTAGAGAGACAATTTTTTTTGTGTGCAACATTTTGGAGAAATATCTTTCAAGCCTCGATAGCTCCTTTTTTTTCAAGAAAACTATCAAGAATGGGAGTGACCATCCTTCACCATATCAGAGAATTCTTTGGAAGTGGCTCTCAAGGTAATCGTGGGAAGATGATGCAAGCATAAAGACCTTTCGTGCTATCACCCAGAGACTCCTTTGGTGACGTAAAAATATTTTCGGAGCACATGTGGATTACCACTATAGGATATATACTATTTATCTATACAAAGCAATGAAAGGCTCAACACAGGTCTGTGGCCAGACACATCAATGAAGAAAGAAAACCTTAGAGGTATTTCTTTAATTTAATTAAATTTATTATAAATAAAATATTTCAATCCTCTCTGAAGGTTCTGGGTCTTTTTCTTATTAATCTAAATCTTTTATTTTATTCCACGGATACTATCATTCATTGTTGTATTGATCTCGGAATAATCATTGATCCCGGTAAAATTTAAAGTTGGGCGCTAGCCCAACCACACTTCCACTGTGACCGAAACCTAAAACTGGTATCAAAGGGGTCATATTTTTGTTTATAATTATTAAAATAATTCTTTGATGATTTACACTTTAATAATTTATCTTGTCAATTCATGTTTAATCATTCTTGTAATTTAAATTTTAAGATTTGTTTTTCCTATTTATTTTCTCGCAAATCTAACAGAAATAAATAAATTTTTTATTAAAATTAAATCGAGGATCTCATTAGGAGGCACCAACGATTCTATCCAGGTAACACGATAGTACACGCCATGTATTAAGATTTACATGGAGTGTAATTTTCCATTCCTGATGTGTAATCGGATCACACACCTTTTAGTTGTGTTCAACGCATCAGGAGTAATTTGACAATTACTCAATCCATGTGCATTAAAGAAACCCGGTGTAGTTAATTCTTACACTACGTGTTGACCAAGAGAGACTAGTGCACGGTCATCCGGAATACACATCGTGTGGCCCACTGGACACAGCGTGTAATCCCTTTAGGTGAGGTTCAAGTTGTGTATCCCATACAAGACTTGCCCGATTGATGACTATGTAACACGGAGTCTACACGACGTGTGGCCCATTGGACATGCTATGTACTTTGAATATTTCCAAATCAACCCTCACACACCATTTTCCCAGGTGTGTACTTTGTATGTATGGTGAGGAGGGTACACGCTGTGTAGTTGGATCTACACGCCATGTACTTTTTCCAGATTACGTAGATTTAAAAAGAATTATTATTATATTATGTAACCTTTGAGACATGTACCTTCATGTGGGTGTAAATATGAGACACAAAATGTGATAGGAGTTATATATATATATATATATAAATTTTTAATTAACGTCTGTGTAATTTTCAAAGACATGCACATCATGTAAGAGATGTTTTACAATTATAATTCTGTGTGCATGCTACATGTCACAAATAATAAAGTGTATACAAGTATAATTCATGTTGGGTAGTTTTGGATGGGTATTCACCAGGTTGAATCCAATGTACAAGTTATGTACATAGTTAATTTAAAATGAATTTATTAATTTGTTTAAAAATTATAATGGATGAGAATCTCAAGGAAATTCAGAAAAAAGATTAAGATAAAAGGATTGATTAATTAAATATAATAATTAATCGATTTGAGTGTGATTTATCTTAATAAGAAAAATTAAATAACTGAATTCTATTTTTATTAAATTATTAATTCGTTTCATGTTTTTGGATGATCAGGATCTAGACTAGACCTTTGTATGTGATTGGTTTCCTTTTAATTTATTTGTTAAATTAAAATTGGTGGTCTCCATTCCTTCTCCTCATTAATATGTAGGGATTTCATGTCCATGGTTTATTTCATGTAAACCCCCTTTTACCCATCACTTTCATGTGAGTTAAAAGAATATATAATGCATGGAGCTCCCAAGCTAGTGGAGGCTGTTCAAGTTAGGAGCTGGGGTGAAACCAATCCAAGGAGATATAAAGGTGGATAGGTGGAAAGCTGTAAACACAAACCTTAAAAGGTTAAAGGTGTTTCTCCCCAAGCTCAAGGTTATTTTATCAACCTCTAGATAAACTAAACATTAGAAAAGCTCATGATCATACCCTTTATTTTATTTCTACCAGTTTCATGGTTATTCATTATGGATGTATTATCGTGATCACATAATTAATGAAATAAAAAAGCATGTGAGATTGAACTGAAATAAAATGGATTATGTGTAAATATTATTAAGACATTTTTAATCACTTAAGTATATCCCACTTAATATTAACAAGCATTTGAAAATATAATAAGATGAAATTTATGCCTAAAGTATAAATTCACTCAATAAAATTTTATGTCAGTATAGACTTCCATTAATTCAATTAGAATCAAACCAATAGTTCAAAGTGGTTGACCAGACAAATTTGGGGTGTTTTTGATTATAAGAGAATTATAATTTGAGTTTTTGGGTTGACTTAATGTGGTTTACATCAAGGGTGGACTGCCAAAGCAGGACTTGGTGTAACTGAGAGGCAAGGGTTGAGGAAATCTAAAATAATGATATTTGGATTGGAGAGTCCACTCAACAGATCAAGGAGATACGAGTTAATGTAGTTGGAATTTTGAATTCCTACCTAAAACCATTAAAGTTTCTTGAAAAACCAAAGTTGGGGTGATGATAATGGAATATGGATCCTTGCCACTAGAATATACAAACAACAGGATATTCTAAATCCAATGGAGAGGGCTATAGGGTTTCAATAAAATAGTGGGAGACTAATGAATATTTATTTATTTATTTGTCTTAATTTTATCAGATAAAGTAATAAAAATCAATTAATATTATTTGTTTAAATGAAATTAAAATTTAAATCAAACATATCTTTGTGATCCATACTCGAGAAGTAAAACCTTATAGCTGGCACTAATTTCCAGGAGTGGCAAAGGAACCTTTGGTTCATTATTTTCCATGAAAGGAAACTATATGTGCTATAAGAACCTTTAACAATTGTACCTAGGAATTATATGAGTGATGAGGAGCTCTCTATGTACGAGAAACATCTGAATAATTTTATGGATGTTCAGTGCCTCATGATATCATCCATGACCAATGAGCTCTTGAAGCAACATGATTAAATGGATTCTTATAGCATGATGCCTCACCTTAGGGATCTCTATTAAGAAAAGGTGAGACAAGAGAGGTATGAGATATCTAATTATTTGTTCACTACTAATGTTAGAGAGTCTGCACAAGCTGGACCACATGTAGCCAAGCTTATTGGCTACATTGAGCATCTGGACATCTTAGAGATTAAATTCCCAGATGAGTTGTGTACAAATTTCATACTATCATCACTTCCCAAGGCCTTCTATAGTTTTACTGTGAATTATAATATGAGTAATAATGAGAAGAGATTATCAGAACTTCTGACCCTAATTCGCCAAGTGGATAAGGTCATGGGGTGTGAAAAACCTGCATTACTTATGGTGAATAGGAAGAGGGAGGAAAAAGGGGCCTAAGATTTATAAACAATCTAAATCTCCTGAGTATCTTCCAAACATGAAGAATAAGATCTAATGATAGGGAAAGGAAAAGGAGGTAGTATGCTTTTTAAGTGGAAAGTTAGGCCACTAGAAGAGGAACTACACACAAAGTAAAGGGAATTCCAAAGGTACATTTTTTATTGAGTGCAATATTTCCATGTCTACACATTGGGTATTAGATATAGCTTATGGTGCTCACATTTGTATTCAAATGAAGGAACCAAGTAGATTTCATAAAATTTCCAGAGGAGAGGTGGATCTGCGAGCTTCTAATTGGTCGAGGTTGGCTACTCTTTCCATTGGTGACTACCACCTTTCGTTTCCGACCAAGATGAATTTGTTTTTACAAGACTGTTATTATGTTCCATGTGTTACCAAGAACATAATTTTTGTATCAATTTTAGATATATATGGATTTACCTTCAAGTTTAGAAATAAATTTTGTTTCTTTTATAAGGAAAACATATTTTATGGTTTGTCACATTTAAATAACAGCCGTTATGTATTAAAGTAAGAAAATTAAGTTTTGGTAATCAATAATGAATCAAGTTCATATGACCCATATAACACCCAGTTGTGGCATCACCTACTTGGTCATGTAAATGAGAAGTGCCTGAAAAAGATCTATTAAGATGGTTATTTAGACTCTTTTGAGATAAAACCACTTGATAGATTCCATACTTGTTTACAATGGAAAATAACCAAACCACCATTTGGTGGACAAGGTGAAAGAGACACAAATATTCTAGGATTGGTACACACTGATTTGTGTGTACCATTTCTAGTAAAACATAGAGGTGTATATTCTTACTTCATAACTTTTACTGATGAATTGAGTATATATGGATATATTTACTTGACGTGGTATAAGTCCAAGTCCTTTGAGGAATTCAAAGAATTCAAGAATGAAGTATAGAATGATCTCGGTAAGAAGATAAAGAATCTTCGATTGGATCGAAGTGGAGTATATCTTTGTGAAGAGTTCATCGACCTTTTACGGGAGTTTGGGATTCTATCTCAACTCACTCCACCTTATACACCACAGTTGAATGGTTTTAGTGAAAGGAGGAACCATAACTTGTTGGAAATGGTAAGGTCGATGATGAGTCATGAAAATCTTTTGTTATCCTTTTGAGGATATGCATTACAAACCGCGACAAACACATTAAACCAAGTACCAAATAAGGTGGAAAATGGAATCCACTTTGAGTTATGGAGTAGAAATAAACCTTTTTTGTTGCATACACATGTATGGGGATGCAAGTCATTTGTGAAGGTTTTATTAGGAAACAAACTAGCACCCTGGGGAACAAGGTGTATCTTTATAGGGTATGGCAAGGAAATAAATGGATACTACCTATAAAACCCCTCATATAAGAATGTGATGCTTTAAGAACATCCTCAAAAAGGATAGTGGGAGAAATATTGACTTTGATGAATTTGATGCTCAATATACACACGAGTTGGTATAAGAACAAGTTCCATAGGTCCCCATGGAAGAAGTAGTTCCTGAAACACAAGTACTGCATAGGAGTGTAAGAGAGGTAAGGGAACCAGAGTGATATAGTTTTCTTGTCACCAAGGATGGTGACTCATTATTATTGGAAAATGATGAAACTCTCTCCTACAAGGTGGTAGTAGAGATCTAAAAAGTTATAATATGTCTAGAAGATATAAATTTTGAGATGGATTCCATGTATCAGAGCCAAGTTTGGGTTCTGTTCGATGCGCCATTTAGTGTAATTCCTGTTGAATGTAAATGGGTATTCAAGAAGAAACTAGGCATGGAAGGTAAATTAAGTACCTATAAAGTAAGGATAGCAGCTAAAGGTTTTAAACAATGTCAAGGAATTTACTATAATGAATTTTTTTCACCAGTTTCCCTGTTTAAAACCATCAAAATCATACTTTCCATAACAGATTACCATGACTATGAGATTTGGAAAATGGATGTCAAAACGTCGTTCCTTAATGAGAACCTTCTGGAAGATGTATACATGACACAACTGTAAGGGTTTGTGACACTAGGTGATTCCAAAAGGGTTTTTAAGTTGCATAGATCCATTTATGGATTGAGGCAATCATTCAGGCCATGGAATATTTGATTTGATAAAGACATAAGGGAATTTGGTTTCATTAAGAATTAATGTGAGCCATGTGTTTACAAAAGGTTAAATGGGAATGAATTCATTATGCAAGTAGTATATGTTGATGACATATTACTTATTGGAAATGACATACCAATATTATAGTTAGTTAAGGGCTGGCCGAACAAGTGATTCTCTATGAAAGACTTTGGAAAAGTAGCTATATTCTAGGGATCAAGATCATTTGTGATAGATCCAAGAGGCTACTTGGGTTAAGTCAGAGTATATGCATTGACCAAATACTAAATAGATTTAGTATGGAATAATCCAAGAGGGGATTGGTTCCAGTGTCACGTGGAATACATCTTTCTAATAAAATGTGTCCCTAAATACAATAAGAGAAAGATAAAATGAGTAAGATCCCATATGATTCAGTGATATGATCAATAATTTATGCCATGCTATGTACTAGATTTGCATTTTCCTGTGAACTGAGCATGGTAGACAAATATCAAGTAGATCCAGGAGAACAAAATTGGACTATTACTAAGGCTATCCTTAAGTATCTATGAAGAACTAAGGATATGTTCCTAGTGTATGGAGTAGATGAGAAGCTTATCATTAGAGTGTATGTTGATGCTGGTTTTTATATAGACTATAATGATCTAAAGTCACAATTAGGATATGCTTTCTCTCTCAACGGAGGAGATGTGAGTTGGAAGAGTTCAAAGAAGATAGTTGTTGCTGATTCTACAGTTGAGTCTGAATATATAGAATCTTCTGATGCAACCAAGGAATCCATTTGGATTCCAAACTTTATCCAGGAGCATGATGTAGTACCTATAAGTAGATAAAATATCACATTGTATTTTGAAAATACTGCAGTGGTGGCTCTTGCAAAGGAGCCAAGGTCACATCAACAGACAAAGCACATACTCCGGAAGTATCACCTCTTGATGGATTTTCATCAGAGGGGTAAAGTTGCAGTGACTATAGTGTCCATGGAGGAGAATGTGGTGGAACCCTTGACTAAAGTCCTATCTCATCAGAAGCATGAGTATCATGCGAGAGCTAGCGACTGAAGGGATTTAGCAATTACCTCTAGTATAACTGGGAGTCTGTTGGAGTTGGTTCCCTAGATTCAACTTCTTTGTACTTTAAGATAAACTTATATTCATGGTTTTGAATATTAATAAATTATTTATCACATCATGATTATTATTATGAGTAACATAGCATGTGATAATATCCCAAGAGTAGTTTTGTCACTAAAAGGTCATAGTAGTTCCTCACTATGATGAGAACCTGGATGTTCCATGAAAATATTCTTGAATAAATGTTCTATGGCTAGATGATATCATTTGAAGGGACACAAATGGTACGATCTATCAAGGGTGGATACTCATAGGAATTTAAGGCACCTTCTAATGGTGTACACCCCTAGTAATATCTAGTAGGATACTATGACAACCAGACCTGACAGTAGGAAATCCACATTATAAGTGTCATTGAATGTTCCTATTTTTGGATGTGTATAGTGGTCCTTAGACTTTAAGATTATTATTAATGGATATTATGAGTCACACACTTATAGGTTTTGGTGAAAATCATGATGACATATGCCCACAGTGAGGTAGGATACATTGGGGGCGTCACGAGTAATATTTCATTAATGAATAATGCAAGAAATAATTTATCCCTTCTATTCATTAACAGAAGTAAATATCTCAGGCCCTTTGATGGAAATGATATATTTTAAATAAATCTATATCCATGGTGTTCACTAGGAAAGTTATATTTCCATAAAGTCAAAGAATGAGTTATCAAGCATATTGGTTGATGACACTGGCATGCAAGCTGCTCGATTGGAAATATTGTGATAAAGGGGTTATATTACATGATAAGAATTCGTATGAGGTTCTATGTCATTGAAGCATTAACTTATTTCTATATGGGTTCCCTAGCATGTTGCTAGACTCTAACCTTATATTTTAGGTAGGATCACCTAATGTCACTGAGAAAGGGGCCTAAAGGGTCACACACTAAGTGTATTTGTAATCTCAGTTAAATAATTTAATATTTAACATCTTGAATAAATATTATTCCTAGTTGTATTTTAATAATTATTCAGGTATGTATAATCACATTTTATTTATTTATTGGTGAATAATGTAGTTAGATTTATTTATTTATTTAATAAATAAATAGACATTATTCAAGTCTTGATAAATATTTCAGAGGATGGGGGGACCGAGTTAAAGGGTCTAGTGAGAAAATAACATTAAATATTATTTGATTAAAAAACATTTAATTGTAACTTTAAAGCTAAGAACATGTCATGTAAATACTGGTATTGCTATTATTATTTGATATGGGGTTTTACATGGAATAATAAAATAAGTAACAACCCTTGTTCTAATTATTTATTATTACCTAGTGAATTAAATTCTCGGTTACATATTATCCTCTTATTAGCCAAGGGGGAACTATATAGGCTAGAGATACAATTTTGATTGTGCACAAAACTTTGGAAAAAAATATCTCACACCTTGAGAGCTACTTTTTTTCCTCCAAGAACACTTTCAAGAATGAGAGCTTCCATCCTTCACCAGATTAGAGAATGCTTTGGAAGCAGCTCTCAAGGCGATTGAGGGCAGACTACGCAAGCACAAGGACCTTTCGTGATAGCACACGAAGACTCCTTCGATGACATCCAAAGATTCATGGAGAACATGTGGATTATCGCTAGAGGAGATATAATCTTGATCTCTACAATGAAATGGAAGGTCCACTACAATTCTATGTTCAGAAACATCAACAAAGAAATAAAACATTGGAGGTATTTATTTAATTTAATTAAATTAATTATAAACAAAAAATTTCGATACTCTCTCAAGCTTATAAACCTCTTTATTTTTTATCTAAATCTTTGATTTTATTATGTGGATAATGGAATTAATCATTGTATTGATCTGAGAATATTTATTGATCACGGTAAAATTTAAAGTTGGGTGCTGGCCCAACCGTGATTCCGCTGCACCCGGAACCTACGATGCATTAATCTTGTTCACTTTATAAAACATATAATCATTAATTACATAACAATTATATGAGAATACATGAACACTTGTTCATCTGTCTAGCCATCAAAGCCATCAGAAATTGAATCCAAATTTTTGGCTGATTCTTTAAAAATATGGTCTCAAAACCATCTTATGAACTATTTGTTATGTTTATTTGATATCCAGCTTTCATCCCTTGATGGATTAACATTCCCAAAAAACATATTTTTGGGTTTCAACATATGGGTAAAAATATAAACTATTATGAAAAACATAAAGGTTCACTACTACAAAATAGACCTTTAACATCAATAAAATAAGCCTTTGCCAGTATAAAAAAATACTAACTATCAGAGTGAAATTCAAAGCCCGAAGATTTTTTCATCACTAGAAAAGCACTAATAAAGGGGTCCTTTAACAATTCTAAAAATAGCGCTAATAAATGGTGCCTTTATTAGTTCTTTTAGAAGCACTGATAAATGACCCCATTTATCATTACTTTTATTTATCACTAATAAAGGTGTCCTTTATCAGTGATTCTAAAAATGATGATAATGGTGGTTTTTTATTAGCACTAAAAAAGGTTTGATAAATGGAACATCATTAGTTCTTTAAAAAGTGGTGATAAAGGGGCATACTGTAGTGTACTTATAAATTTTCAGCACACTGTAGTACTAGAAAGAGAACAAGAAACATAATAAAAAATAGGTACAAATACTAATTATAAATGAAGTAAAATTAATATATACATTTCAAACAATGGTTTATAAAATTACATGAGTAAGTAAAAATTATCATATAAAATCAAAAAAAATAATGTTCCTTTGTCTTTATCCCCTTACCCCCACTCATGTTATTTCTGAAAAAACCACCCAACTCGAGCAAGATAATGAATCTGTATAAGAAAACAATTATTATGTTAGTAATAATATAAATAAAAAAGTAAAATATAAATATAAAGAAATAAATTAAACATAATTTTTTTTACTTTTAAAATGAACTTTGAGTCATAATAGGAACAATGTGTATTGGATTGAGTTGTGGTTGATTCTTATATGTCACACCATTTCTTGTTTATCTTTAAGAATTATCTATATGAAAATGAACTAAATAAGTATAAGATAAAAATTATAAATTAATTATTTAATTAATAAAATATATAATGGTTATAAAACAATCTTGGATCATTTTCTCACTTTTGGTGATGTGATGTGCGTTTTTAATTAAAATGACACTTATATATTGAAAACACACACTTAGAGTCATACCGGTCACACTGTGTGTCATATTAAGGTATAAATAATTTCTACATGTCCCAAATGACTTATGGATCATTTTTCTATAGTATCAAAACAATATGAACATGTTTTCTCAGTTTTGATAATGTCACTTTTGTTTTTTACTAAAATATCATTTTAAACTAGAAACATGCACTTTGAGTCATATCAGTCACATAGTGTGTTAGTTTGATGTGATACTGATTACTATACATAAAAAATTAATTGTGAATCATTTTTCTAAATTATCAATACAATATGAGTGCGTTTTCTTATTTTTATGTGAGTGGTGATTTTTGAAGTAAAATGTCAATTTTAAACTAATAACAAACACTATACGTCATACCTGACATATAATGTATTATATTGAGGTGTGGATGATTCTACTAGTCACAAATAACTTATGGATCATTTTACTAAATTATAAAAACTATCTGAATTTTTTTTCTTAGTTTTGAGTATGTCGGTTATCTTTTTTACTAAAACTAATGACAATTTTAAATAAAAAGACACACTTGGAGTCATACTAGTCACACCATGCATCGTATTGAGGTGAAAATGATTCTTAAATATTAAAAATGACTTATGAGTCTTTTTCCAAATATATAAAAACAATACAAATGTGTTTTATTGGTTTTGAGTATGTCAAAATTGTGTTTTTTACTAAAATGTCATTTTAAAGTAGAAACATGCACTTTGAGTGATAATAAATACATCATGAATTATTTTGATGCAAGAATGATTTATAAATGTTAAAAATGAATTACGAATCATTTTACTAAATTATTGAGAAAATCTAAGCACATTTTCTCAGTTTTTAGTGAGTGACACTTTTTGAACTAAAATGTCAATTTTAAATTGATAACGGATACTTTGAGTCATACCGGGAAAATATTGTTTCATACTGAGGTAAAGATGAATCCTAAATGTCAAAAATTACTTATGGATAGTTTTATTTAATTATTAAAACAATCTAACGGCATTTTCTTTGTTTTGAGTACGTCAGTTTTCTTTTGTACTAAAATTAGTGTCAATTTTAAATAAAAATAAACACTTGGAGTCATACCAGTCACAAAGTGCATCATATTGAGGTTAGGATGACTCATAAATTTCACAAATAACTCATGGATCATTTTTATAAAGCATTAGAACAATCTGATTATGTTTTCTCTATTTTGAGTGTGTCACTTTTTTTAATAAAATGTCATTTTAAAATGGATACACACACTTTGAGTGATACCGATCACATAGTGTGTCGGTTTGACATGAGAATTACTCCTACACATAAAAAATCACTTATTAATAATTTTACTAAATTATCAAGACGATCTGAGCACATTTTCTTATTTTTCACTAAGTGAAACTTTTTGAACTAAAATATCAATTTTAAACTGATAATAGACACTTTGAGTCATACCGGACACATCACGTATCATATTGAGGTTATAATGATTAAGAAACATGATAAATGACCTATTAATAATTTTAATAAAGTATAAAAACAATCCAAATATGTTTTATTGGTTTTGAGTATGTTAGTTTCCTTTTTTACAAAAATTAATATCATTTTTAAATAGATGGACACACTTAGAGTCATATTGATCACACAGTGCATCATATTTAGGTGATAATTATTCCTAAAAATTATAAATTACTTATGGATAATTTTAATAAAGTATCAAAACAATCTACATGAATTTATCAGTTTTGAGTATGTCACTTGTGTTTTTTAATAAAATGTCATTTTAAACTGAAAACACACACTTTGAGTGATACCAATCACATCGTGTGTCGGTTTTATGTGAGAATGTTTCCTAAAAATCAAAAATGACTTATGAATCACTGTAATAAATTATAAATATAACCCAACAGCATTTTCTCAATTTTTAGTGAGTGTCACTTTTTTGAACTAAAATGTAAATTTTAAACTGATAATAGGCACTTTGAGTCATACATGCCACATCATGTATCAGATTGAGGTGAAGATGATTCTTAAATGTTAAAAATGACTTATGGATCATTTTACTTAAGTATCAAAACAATAAAAAAGTTTTTTCTCTGTTTTTAATATGTCAGTTGTCTTTTTTACTAAAATTAATGTCAATTTTAAATAAAAAGAAACACTTGGAGTTATACCTGTTACAATGTGCACCATATTTAGGTGAATATGATTCCTACACATCAAAAATGTCTTATGAATCATTTTAATAAATTATCAAAATAATCTAAATGAATTTTCTAAGTTTTGAGTATTTTCACTTGTGTTTTTTTATTAAAATGTCCTTTTAAACTCGAAACACACACTTTGAGTGACAACGATCATATAGTGATTATATTTGATGTGATAATAATTACTACACATAAAAAATGACTTATTTACCATTTTAATACATTATCAAGCTTATTAGAGTGTGTTTTCTTGGTTTTCAGTGAGTGGAAATTCTTGAAATAAAATGTCAATTTTAAACCATTAACGGACACTTTGAGTCATACCAGGAACATCATGTATCAAATTGAGGTACAACCGATTCATACATGTCAAAAATTACTTATGGATCATTTTCAAAAAGTATCAAAATATTCCAACAAAGTTTTCTTTATTTTGAGTATGTCAGTTGTCTTTTTTACTATAATTAATGTCAATTTTAAATAAAAAACACACTTAGAGTCATACCAGTCACATCATGCATCAGATTGAGGTGAGGCTGATTCCCAAAAATAAAAAATTACTTATGGATCAATTTTATAATGTATCAAAACAATCCAAATGATTTTTCTCAGTTTTGAGTATGTCATTTCTGTTTTTTACTAAAATTTCATTATAAAATGAAAACACACACTTTGAGTGATACCGATCACATCTTTTATCAGTTTGATACAAGACTAACTCCTACAAATCAAAAATGACTTATGAATAATTTTCCTTAATTATCACGATAATCAAAGAATGTTTTCTCAATTTTTAATGAGTAAAACTTTTTAAACTAAAATTTCAATTTTAAAATGATAATGAAGACTTTGAGTCATATCTGTCCCATCGTGTATCTGATTAAGGTGCGACTAATTCCTACACATCAAAAAAATGAATTATGGATCATTTTCTTAAAGTATTTAAATAATATAAATATGATTTCTCGATTTTGAGTATATCAATTTTATTTTTTACTAAAATTAATGTCAATTTTAAATAATAAGACACACTTGGAGTCATACTATAATAACCCTAACCTTTTACACATATTATTACATTATTTTAAGCATAATTAACCATTAAATACAAACCATGGATCTAAAGTCTAGTGCCTTTAGAATATTACATACATAAAACTAAAAACATGGAACTAGAATAAAACATATTTATATTAATCATCCATAATGATATCCTAACTTCCTTTTAGATCTTATATCTTTATAGGATAACTTGGGGAATACATAGAAAAAAGTGATGATATAAAAGGCCAAGTAAGGGATTAAACAAAGGAATAAAGAATAACACATGAGATAGAAGACATAACATGACGAGATAAAAAGAATAGAACAAGAATAAATATATGGAAGAATAAAATATAGAACTTGGGATCATGTAGTAATGGAAAAATAGGAATGTGGAAAAAATATATAACATTAAATAAACATGATTCAAAGCTAACTCCCAAGCCTATATCACAAGGTGGACAAAGTCCCATAAAAGAATTTGGTTTACTCCCCATCCCAACATGACATCTCATGAGACTAAACATTACCCAATGAATTAGAGAGATATATAGGTGCACACATAATAACATGTTCATTCATATGTGTTCCACATGAATAATAAAGCATAAGGAATAAATATACTGGTTACCCATGGAAGGGAATGTGTATCGTGATCATGTCATAAGGCATAAAAAATGGGTTTATCATAAAGGTGTCCATGAAAGAATGTATTTACATTATAAATGGAAATTAATAAGGTAAAATAGTTATAGATAATGATAAATGATTTTTAACTAAATTTAAAATATATAAAAATATTGTTTAAGAAACTTTAGAAATGATCCACATTAGTGTGGTTTAAGGGAAAACATTGAAGAGACTTTAAAACGGGCAAAGGGATAATTGTTTTTATAAAAATAGAAATGAAAAAAGATTTTTCTTCATGAAAAAGTGAGTGATTTTAGAAAAATAATTTTGGTTTAAAACAGACTGTGGATTATACATGATAATGTTTAAGAAATTAGGAAGTTCCCTTTAATCAGGCTTGTTTATCAGGGTGAATTGAGAAGGGAACCTTATAAAACATATATCTCTCCATCAAAGAAATATGAATTGGGATAGGTAAATATTTTTGGAACATTTAAATATAATTTATTAGGATTACATAATAATAGTTAAGAATTAAACTGGGGTAATGAGAGAGAAAGCGTAACCCAAAGGAAAAATGAAGGTTCAGAGAGAATCTCTTACCTTATGTCTAAAATTGTTCTACACTTGCACTTAATGTCCTAGAAAATAAAATTATATCCATGAATTAATTAATTTATTACATTTTAAAAATTTATTTTATTTTTTATAATTTTATTAAATTCATTTATTTCCTTTTTTATGAGTTAAAAGATTTAATTTTTTCATTCTAGGGGCATTCGTTTACTAATTTTATGATCAGTTCCCTTGAGTTTAATTATGGGAGTTCTTGTCAAATAGAAGAAAAAATCCAGATGTGAAATTATATGGTATTAATATATTTCCATAATTTTAAATGGTTCCATATATCATTTTGTTTTTAGATATGATAAAGAGACATTTGATAAAATGTAAATGAAAAATGATTAGTTTATTTTGGCGTATTGTTTTCATCACCAACTAGTTTTGTTTTATTATTTAATATTATGTATATATATTAGTTAAAAAAAATTAAACAAGATATAATTCAAATTTTTAAATCTTTTTTAACCATAATAAGGGTTTTATGATTTGTATTGAATGTGGTAACTGAAAATGAAAACTCGTCGTCCATGAAGGTGGTGAATCGACACCTCACAAACAATGTTTTCATTTTTAGATTAGAAGGAGAAGTGAAGAGATTTTATGATGGATATTACATTAAAACAATAAAATTAAAGTATATATATGATACTAGAGTTATCATGTAACTTTTTATTGTGTAGGTAAGGATGAGGTAGAATAAAGAAATAATTTAAAAGAGAAAGGTGGATGATTTTACCTCTTGTACAACGTCTTCTTGAGAACCTCCTTAAAGAACTAGGGTTTGGTCTTTTTTTGAGACCAAAAGATCCAAGATATGGGTAAGACTATTGGGAAGTTAATTGGTAATAATTTAAATAATTTTCAAGGATTTTCAGGTGTGAGGAGAATGGGTGGTGAAGGTGACATTCATAGTGGGAGGAGAGGGGTGTTTTTTTTTATTAATTTGTTTATTATTTTGGATCAAGACTATAAATAGTGTTTATTACTATGAATAAATACAGTAAAAAGATAATGAATTTTTTATATAATGGTTATTTCATCATCCATGACTCATCCATGACTCAAATTTTCATGTATTTAGCTTATATCATAAATTACCATATTTCACTATTCACCAAAAATTCAACTATATTTATTAAAATCCCAAAAAATCACCCCAATCATTTTTAGACATTTATATTTCAAAAATGGACTTAATTCTATGAAAATAATTTTCTAAATATGAGAAATTTAATATTTAATTAAAATCATCATTTACTCGAAAAGTACTGATTTTAATATTATAACCGATTTTAGGACACTTTGGAAAATTAATTAAGGTCTCATAAAATTATATTATAATTTTAAGAAAAAAATATTACTGTATGAATCTATTTTATGAAAATAAATTTTATTTTAAATTATTATATTAATTATAAAATTGTATATAAACATTTATTTTTCACAAAAATACCAACACTTAATTTATCATTTTAAAAATATTTATTTAATTATTATAAGATATAAATATATAATATTTTCATTTATAATATTTCTGAATTTTATTTACACTTTCATAGGTTAGGTTACTATTCTAATAATAAGATTAATATTTCTAATGGTCACATTTCTATTCTGACGGTCAGGTTAATATTCCATTTGTATAGGTTCCTTAGTTTCTATAAATACCTCTTATTTCATTATTAATTTATGATAATAATGTTTTTATTAGTTTCTCTATGTTATGTATGATATTTATGAAATAATTATAAGAAGTTAATTTCCATTGATAAAATTTGAGGCCATTACATTCTTCCCCTTTATGAAATTTCACCCTTGAAATTTCATCTTACTTACTAAGGTGAAAATAGGTGAGGGTACTTCACCTTAATCGCTTCCTCTAGTACCCATATAGCCTCTTCATATTTATGGTTCCTCCATAGTACTTTTACAAGATGCATTGTTTTCTTTTGCGTAGAACTTTATCTCTATGGTCCAAGATATTCACTGGTTTCTCCTCACAAGAGAGATCGTTTTCCAACTGTACCACCTATAAATTCAATACATGTGAGAGATATGGTATGTACTTCCTCAATAGGGATACATGAAATACATCATGTACTTGATACATTGTTGGTGGAAGTGCTAATTGATAGGTCACAACTCTGACATGATAATGAATTTTGAAGGGGTCTATGTACTTGGTTCTTAGCTTTACTTTATTTACAAATCTCATGATCCTTTTCCATGGAGATATACAAATGAATAACATGTATTCAACCTTAAAATCTAGGCCCCATCGATGATTTTTTTTCATATCTCTTCAATCAACTTTGTTCTACCTTGATGTGTTGCCGAATGGTTTTCACCTTTTCAACCATTTTTTCGACCATTTCAGTTCCTAGTAGTTTATGTTCACCGAATTCATCCCAACATACCAGTGTTCTACATATTTTCATATAAAGGGCTTAATATGGATCAATTTAGAAGCTCGAGTGGAAACTATTGTTTTAAGAGGAATCAATTTGAGGTAGATGTTGGTTCCATCCTCCATTTAAGTCCATAGAACATGCTCTCAACATGTCTTCCAGTGTCTGAATAGTCCACATAGATTTTCCATCAGTTTGAGTATGATAAGTCGTACTGAAGTTTAACTCAGTGTTTAGAGCATTTTGGAGACTTTTCCAAAACTTGGAGGTAAATCTCAAATCTTGATCAGATACAATTGATAGTGGTACTCCATGAAGCCTCAACAGTTCTATGATGTATATCTATGTTGGTTGATTGAGTGAGAAGTCCTATCAAATTGTGATAAAATGAGTTGTATTTGTAAGATTATTTTCAATGACCCATATAGTATTATTTCCTCTAGAAGTATTTGTAAGTATAGTGAAAGATTCCATGGTGATTTTTTCCCACTTCCATGTTGGTATGAGTAATGGTTGGATAATCCCCTGATACTTTTGCCTTTTAGCCTTCACTTGATAACACACCAAACACTTTAATGTATATTTAGTAATATTATTATTCATATTTTCCCAAAAACAGTGCTCTCAATGATCTCGATACACCATTGTGATACCTGAGTAAATAGAGAAAGTTGAGCTATGTGCATCATTCAAAAGTTATTTCTTTATCTCTGGATTGGATGGTACACATAATCCTAACCCAAATCTTATTAATCTTTCCTCATCAATTTTGGACTCTTAGGATTTTACATTTCTGATAGCTTCCACCTTTTTCTGAATTCCCTCATCATTTATTTGAGTATTCTTTATTTTCTCCATAAGGGATGGTTGAGAAATAATTTGAGAAAGGATTTATGATGTTCCTTCCTTAATTATTCTCATATTCATCCTTTGAAGGTCTGAGAATATTAGATCCTTTGCAATTCTGATCATTTCTACTTAGAGCATCTACTACCTTATTTTATTTACTAGGATGGTAGTGGATTGAGAAGTCATAATCCTTGATGAGATATTACCATCTTCTCTCTCTCATATTAAGTTCCTTTTGCGTGAATATGTATTTGAGGCTCTTATTATTATTATATATCTCACACTTATCCCCATAGAGATAATTCCACTTGATTTTCAATGTAAAGATCATATCCTTCAACTCCAAATCA
Source organism: Viscum album (assembly GCA_963277665.1). Taxonomy (NCBI): domain Eukaryota; kingdom Viridiplantae; phylum Streptophyta; class Magnoliopsida; order Santalales; family Viscaceae; genus Viscum; species Viscum album. Next base: position 2,067,039,255 of record OY728121.1, read on the forward strand.
TGAATGGAATAGTTTTCCTCATGAATTATAAACTACCTTGAGGATTAGGTTACAACTTTATCATTTTTCATCAGTAAATATCCTAGGAACTTCTTTTAATAATCGTTTTATACCTGTAAAGACCCGTAAATTTCAAGGAATTTTTTTTCTTAAATTATTTAAAATTTTATGAGTACGCAGTTTCAGACGGCATCTGATTCTGAGGCCCGGTGTGCCCGAAATAATTTTCTGAAGTTTAGCTCGGGTACGTTCAGTGAACGAACGAGTGGGTTTTTCTATCTTTTGAAGCGGTGCTTGGATTTGAAATCTGAGGGCACCGATGAACTCGCAGCGCCAATATTTTCTTAAGGGGACCTTTACCGTAGTTGCGTTTTGTGCGGGTTGAAAGTTAATTTTTGGGGTTTATTCCTAAAATTAAATAACATTTGGTGGTGCAAAAATTTTATTTTGTGAGGTGGGGCCCACAGAAGCCCCAACCATTTAACTCCCCATTAATTCCCTATTGTTTCCATTGACAACTCCACACATTTTTTATGGTGGAGCCTTCCCACCTCCCTCTTCCCATTAATTGTGCCAAATCTGACAATTAATGCCAGCGTTAATTTAATTGGCACTGCATTGGAATTAATAAGAATTGCATAACAATTCTATTAATTGGAGAGCCCATTTTTCTTTGGTTGGAAAATCTCTTTGGGAAAGGGCTCTGGAGAAATAAGCAGAGGAGATCCTTCATCGATGAAGAACACCGTTCTTCAACGAAGAACATCCCCAGTGAAGAACGCGAAGAAATTCTTCCAACGACGCATCTTCCTCGGACGCACCACGATGTCAAGGAGCCTACATCACCTATGAAAGCGACCCTTCCTCCATCGTTGACGGAACGACACCATTCTTCCGCGACGCCCATCTACCACGATGCTCGTCTTCTGTGGATCAACAACGTACGACAAAAACTTCGAGGTAGGGGGAATTTTGTATATTTCATATATGTGTTTTCTACCCTCGAACATGGCGTTTAATTGTTGGGTGATGATTTGAACCTCTAACGCAGTGGTTACGGACTAATGAACAAGTCCGGACCCACCGCTATTTTGTTCTTGATGCGCGGGGTGTTTGGAGACAATGAAATGAGACCGCAACGGCAATTGGGGGCCTTCTCAGTGGAGAAAGGATCCCGAGACGACCGCAGGCGCAGTCGGAAGAAAAATGGACCACCGGAATGACTCCAGTGGCCCGCGGAAGACTCTGGTGGCGCGGGTCGCTGGCGCAGCAGCGCTGGGGGCTAGTGGTGGGGGCCGGCACCGGCCGGCCGCCTGGAGGCGGCGGCGCCCTGGTGCACCGCCGGTAGGAGCTCGCCACGGCATTGGCCGCAGCGGCGAGGGGAGGATCCCGCGGCCGCGCGAGATCTAGGGGAAACAGCGGCGCCAGCCTGGCACAGCGTTCGCGGAACAGGCAGCCGCGCCCCCCGCTCGTCCTGCTAGCCGAGCCAGCGCACCCCCCCGGCCAGGCCGGGCCGGGTCTCGTGGACCGGGCCGCACTTCGCCGGGCCGGGCCGCGCCCCGCTGGGCCGAGATGCGCCCTATCGGGCCGGACCCGGACCCGAGTCGGGTCGACCTGGTTCGGGCCGACCCAGGGGCGGTTGGGCTGGGTCGGGCTGGGCCCAGACCCACCACTTCGGACCGTTCTTGGTCATTCGCCCGTAACTTGAGTTACGGACCTCCGATTGATGCACTTTCAGTTTCGTAGGAACTTTTGGATTGAGACGGTCGTTTTGGTATATTACACTAAAGTTTTTGGTGAAGTTTGGGTGTGTCCCGATTTGTTCGGACCCGAAACCAACCGGGCCCTTGAAGCGTAAACACCTATAACCTAAGGACCGGACGTCCGATTGACATGCCACCAACTACGTTGGAATCCTCTTGATGATATGGTCCTTTTGGAAAACTCCAATTGAAGTTTGGATGCAGCTGGAGTACAGTTGGGTTGGTTTTAGCTTAAAAACCAATCAGGCCCCTAGAACGGAAAAGCCAATAACTCTTAGACCAGGCGTCCGATTGAGGCACCGTCTATCACGTTGGGTTTTTTTTGATGAGACGAAACATCAGGATACATCAAATTTGGACTTCTTGATAGTAGATCTATCGAATCCCTTGGCTTGAGGAGTGGATCTTCCCGGAATCGAGCGTGCTGTGTGCGGGAACCCTAGAGATGGCTTTGACTGCGATGATGAGGACTGTACTTGGATCCTCCGTGGGTTCGACAACATAGAAGACTGTACCTGGATCCTCCGTGGGTTTGGTAGTGAGGACGACTGCACTAGGATCCTCCATGGGTTCAGCAGCAAGGATGACTGTACTTGGATCTTCTGTGGGTTCGGCAGCGATGACGACTATACTGGGATCCTCTGTGGGTTCGACAATGATGAATACTATTCTTGTATCCTACGTGGGTCCGACAGTATTGACCTATGTACTTGTATTCTGAGTGGGTCCGGAAGAGTAGCAGGTCTTGTATCATATGTGGGTCCGACGGCTTAGCTGGTCTTGTATCCTATGTGGGTCCGACAACTTAGATGAATTAGTGGCTACATCTGATCATCTCTATCGCTATACGAAATATGTACACCTGTGTGAGCTGAGTCTTGACATTCAATCATTATCATCGATGTGATTGACTTATTTCTTATGTGGACTGGGTTGTACTTGGGATCAGGAGCTGGAGATGAACTTTGATTGATAACTTATGTATATGTATGGGCATATACCTAAGTAGAGTTGGTTGATACTTTGTGATCATATCTTTTCTTTGTGTTTTATCCTTTGTGGATTCTGGAAGGCCTTCTGTGGTCTCGGGGTCCCTAATGAGTATCATATACTCACCCATGCACGGGCTTGCCTGCACTACATTGTGTTGGATGCAGACGATGGAAAACAATGATCGTGGAGGAGTCTTGTGGAGAAGGATGGTGCCCGGAGGTGGACCACCTAGTGAGGCCTGTGCGGAGTGGACGGATGGACCCAAGGTGTCGAGGAGGCCATCTGTACCCACCTTTCAGGTGGTATTTCTGGAGGATGAGTCAGTGGTTGCCGCTTTACTTTTCTCCTATTGTACTTTTCCTTTTTAGTTGTACTGTACTTTCAGTTGGGTTTGTATACTGGCCCATTTACTTTTCTTCAATTACTTTGTACTCAGTTTTACTTAGTGCCTGCTTCAGTTGTGTACACTATTGTGTTCTTTACTTATATATATGACAATGCCTTCCCTTTTATCGGGATTTACGCCTTTGGTGCTAGTCTCCAGCCCCTGGCCTATGGAAGGCGGTCTTGGGGTAGTCACGACATGGGCCCCGAGGATGGGTCATGACAAATTGGTATCAGAGGAGTAGGTTCTACCGCAGAGCTCAGGACTATGATCCTTCCTTTCTATGAAGCAATAGTTTTAAGAGTATTGAGTGTGGTTTTCAGTCCAGGGAGTTTAGTATTGGTGCAGGCGCCAACGTATCCATACACCAGGACCCTGATCTCTGATTTCTGAATCAGTGCATGAAAATACTGATTGCGTGTGTGTTCTTTTCAAAAGTTTTCTTTGTGATTACATTATTTCAGCTCACGAGGAATACTATTTGACCATGGTGCACCCGTTTCTTTTTAGGATGGCCCCACAAAGGCAGCCATCCAGGTTTCTTAGTTACATGCGAGATGGAAGCCCTCCGAGCGATGAGGCCTTGGTACAGGGCCCCTTCACAACGGAGGCACCAGCGGTACCACTACCCGCTGAGCCACCGATGCTACAAGCCCCAGCAGTAGAGAGTGCACGCCGCCTGAGCGCGTTGCACAAGTTTTAGCGACAGAGGCCGCCCAGGTTCTACGGAGAGATGGACCCTCTAGCCACCGAGGATTGGTTAGAGGCTATTGTCAGAGTCTTCAGATTGGTAGGGAGATCAGATGACCTTATGGTGATCCTTTCCACGAGTCTACTGCACGCGGCAGCAGGTAGATGGTGTAGCCTGATGCTCTAGGTGCATGATGAGGCATCTCTACTTTGGACGGACTTCGAGAGCCTATTCAGATAAGAGTTTGTTCCATCCACCCTCTGTGCAGTACACATCCAGGAGTTAATACATCTATGGCAGGGCAGTATGACAGTAGATCAGTACTCGACAAGGTTTACTGAACTCTCACGCAACTCCACAGACATGGTACGAGACTCGTTCTTCAGGGCCTGGACATTCGAGCAGGGACTGAGGCACGAGATCAGAGCTTCAACGATTCCCCTCAGCATCCCGATGCAGGTAGGGGTGCTGGAGAGATCCCTTTTAGTGGAGAGCATTCTCGCTGAGTAGCCAACAACAGCTAGACCCACTACTGGACGACACAGAGCAAATTATTTTTTAGCCGGAAGTCGACAGATGTCGTAGGGGTCCAAGCAGGCCATGCCATCAGGTGGGCGACCTCAAGATACAGGATCGGTTGTGTGGGGCACCTGAAACAGAGCCAGCCTTACGAAGAGCAGACAATGCTATTCATGCGGCGGGCAGGGCCACATGGCTTGTGACTGCCCGACCCGCCATGCAGACAAGCAACAGAAAGTGGAGGGACATCCCAGGAAGAGGCAGAGGTTCGACCGGGGCGGTCCACAGGGAGAAAGAGGACGAGGCAGAGGAGCTGGCTGAGCAGCGGGTGGTGGATGACGCTTCGAGGCTCTACCACCACCACCCCCAGGAGGTCCACCCTAACCACAGGGAACTGGCGGGCAGAGGCAGGCTCAGCTCCAGGTAGCGGAGGCTTACGACCATGGTGCACCTTAGATGATTCGAGGTACTATCTGTGTCTACTCCAACCTTGATGTAGTTCTTATAGACACATGTGTGAGTTATTATTTTATTTTTGCTACCCTTGTTCGGAGCTCGGAGTTGCTGACGGAGACGTTGGATCGATCCTTACAGCCAGAGACTCCTATGGGAGCAGACTCGACGATTTTTCACTAGTGCTGGCAGTGTGATCTTACTCTAGGAGGCGAGAGCTTCGGCTGGGATCTTCTTTGTAGCGGCGTCGAGGCCTTACGACATCATCTTGGTTATGGACTGGTTATCTACAGTCCATGACCAGATCGACTGTATTAGGTGCAAAGTACAGTGTGTCCGCACGGATGAGACCAGGTTCACCTTCACCGACGAAAAGGGAGCCTTTGCAGTGTAGGATGGACTTTCACAGAGGAGAGGGCAGCTAATCACACATCCTTTGGCTAGTCTCATCCTCGGGGTAGTTGATGTGCGGAGTCCGAATTTTCCTGTTGTGGTGGATCAGTATGCGGACGTTTTCCCTGAAGACGTTCCAGGACTACCTCCTCGAAGAGAGGTATACTTCTACATAGACCTGTACCCCGGGACAACACCGATATCTACTCCAGCGTATCGGATGTCTCCCACCGAGCTTCTTGAGCTGCAGGTACAGCTGGGGGACTTACAGGGAAAGGGATTCATCCGACCCATTGTTTCACCCTGGGCTTCTCTGATTTTGTTCACCAAGAAGGCGGATAGGATCTTGCTACTGTGCGTCGACTACCGTCGCCTGAATCAGGTGACCATGAGGAACAATTACCCACTTCGGAGGATTGAAAATCTCTTCGATCAGCTCAAGGGAGCACGATGGTTCTAGAAGATAGACCTCAGGTCAGGCTATCAGCAGCTCAGAGTTCGAGATGAGGATGTAAAGAAGACGACATTCAGGTGTCGGTATGGCCACTACAAGTTCTTGGTTATTCCCTTCTGCATGACCAATGCTCCAGTAGTGTTCATGAGTCTCATGAGAAGGATCTTCTAGCCTTACCTCGATCAGTTTTTCATAGTCTTCATTGACGACATACTGATTTACTCAACTACTGAGGAAGAGCACACCTACCACTTGTGGGTTATACTGGATACACTCCAAGAGCACCGAATTTATGGTAAGATCTCGAAGTGCTAGTTCTGGATTTGAGAGGTTCACTTCTTGGAGAACATCATCTCGGAGGCGGGAGTTGCAGTGGATCCTGCGAAGATCGAGGCAGTGCTTGCTTGGGAGCCACCCTGGAGTGTGATGGAGGTGCGGAGTTTCCTAGGTCTGGCCGGGTACTATCGGAGATTTGTGCCAGACTTATCTAGAGTTGCAGCACCGCATACAGCTTTGACGATGAAGGGAAAACCCTTCGTGTGGTTAGATAGATGCTAGCAGAGCTTTCAGGAGATGAGGCGGAGATTGACCAGTGCGCCCATCTTGAGGCTACTGGAGAAGGGCGTTGGGTACGTAGTTTACTACAACGCATCAGGGACTAGACTTTCGTGTGTCCTGATGTAGGAGTGAGCGGTGATCACTTACGGTTCACGACAGTTGAGGCAGCACAAACAGAACTATGCTAGCCATGACCTAGAGTTATCAGGAGTGGTCTTCGCCCTGAAGATGTGGAGAAACTATCTGATGGGCGAGCAATTTATAGTCTACTCTGACCATCAGAGTCTCAGGTATATCTTCTCCCAGAAGGACCTTAACTTGAGACATCGGCGATGGCTCAAGTTCCTCCAGGACTATGACTTTGAGATAGTCTATACTCCTGGGAAGGGGAACGTTGTGGCTGATGCTCTCTGTAGAAGATCGGGCATTCAGCTTCTTAGAGAGGTGACAGAGCAGTTAGACGCTTTGCAGATATCCTTCGTGGATAGAGATGGAGTAGCCTTTCTACAACCTATCATAGTCACTCATCCACTACTTCATCGGGTCCGAGAGGCACAGCATGGGGAGGTTGATTGTGAGGTGCGACGTGCTCAGATATTCTCAGGGATGACACCCGATGGATTTTCTGAAGGTGGGGAGAACGTCATCCTCTTCAGGGGACGTACCATGGTACCAGTTTCACTGTAGGAGGAGGTGCTGAGAGAGTTCCACTCTTCCCCTCTAGCAGTACATCCAGGAGTGGAAAAGATATATCAGGACCTCAGACGACATCATGAGTGGACAGGTATGGATAAGGTTGTAGCATAGTTCATTTCACGATGCCTCACTTGTCAGCAAGTGAAGGCGGAGCACCAGGTACCAGCAGGCTTAGTATAGCCCTCAGAGGTCCCGAATTGGAAGTGGGATGGGATATCCATGGATTTCGTGATGGGGCTTCCATGTACTTCTAGAGGAAATGACTCCATCTCGGTGATCGTAGACTGACTCACCGAGTCAGCCCACTTCCTACCGATCAGAGAGGAGGGATCAGTAGAGATCTTGGGACGCCTCTATGTCCAGGGGATCATATGACTTCATGGTGTTCCATCATCTATTGTCTCCGATCGAGACGCTCTCTTTACTTCCCGACTTTGGAAGGGGTTACAGGAGGATTTTGGGATGCAGCTATGCCTGAGCACTGCCTTTCACCATCAGATGGATGGAAAAATAGATAGGACCATTCAGACACTCGAGGACATGCTCCGTGCATGTGTCCTTGACTTTGGTCACAGCTGGGAGGATCACCTACCCTTGGTGGAGTTTGCGTACAAAAACAGATACCACTCCACCATTGAGATGGAACCATACAAGGCACTGTATGGCCGACCATGCAGATCACCTCTGTGCTGGACTGACCCTGGGGAGTCAGCACTTGTAGGACCAGAGATGGTCCAGGCTATGACAGAGAAGGTACATATCTTGTAGGAGCGGATGAGGACTGCACAAAGTAGACAGAAGTCCTATGCTGATAGGAGATGGAGACCACCATAGTTCGAGGATGGAGACCACATTTTCTTATGGGTCTCACCTCGACGTGGATTACAGAGATTTGGCCGGGGCAGCTAGTTATCTCTGCGCTTCATCGGGCCTTTCCAGGACCTCATCAGAGTAGGCGAGGTGACTTACCGCCTGACCCTTCCACCTCAGTTGCACTGGATGCATGACGTCTTCCACGTATCTCAGCTGAGGAGATACGTGCACGACCCGACCCACATCATTGATCACGGGAAGCTGGACATCGACGACGGGGCAACTTTCTTGGAGGTTCCGGTGGAGATCAAGGATCGATAGGAGAGGGTCCTTTATGGACGGTCGATTCCTCTAGTGCGCGTTCGCTGGTAGCATGGGAACCTTCAGGAGAGCACATGGGAGCGAGAGGCTCAGATGTGTGCTCAGTACCCATTTTTGTTTCCCCAGTATATGTTGTAGCTTTATGGGGATGTAAATCCCTGAGGTGGGAGTAATGTAAAGACCCGTAAATTTCAAATAATTTTTTTTTCTTAAATTCTTTGGAATTTTACAAGTACGCAGTTTCTGACGGCACCTAATTCCGAGGCCAGGTGTGCTCGGAATAATTTTCTGAAGTTTAGCTCGGGTACGTTTAGTGAACAAATGAGCATGTTTTTCTATCATTTGAAGCGGTGCTCAGATTTGAAATCTGAGGGCACCGATGAACTCGTATCACCGGTATTAGTTTAAGGGGAACTTTACCGCAGTTTCTTTTTGTGCGGGTTGAAAGTTAACTTTTGGGGTTTATTCCTAAAATTTTATAAAATTTGGTGCCGCACAAATTTTATTTTGTGAGGTGGGGCCCACACGATTCCCAAACTTTTAAATCCCCATTAATTCCCTACCGTTTCCTTTGAAAACTACACACATTTATTATGGTGGAGCCTTCCCACCTCCATCTTCCCATTAATTGTTCCAAATCTGATAATTAATGTCAGCGTTAATTTAATTGGTACCGCGTTGGAATTAATAAGAATTGCATAAAAATTCTATTAATTGGAGAGCCCATTTTTCTTTGGTTGGAAAATCACTTTGGGAAAGGTCTCTGGAGAATTAAGCAGAGGAGATCCTTCATCGACAAAGAACACCGTTCTTCAACGAAGAACATCCCTGGAGAAGAACGCGAAGAACTGCTTCCAACGACGCATCTTCCTCAGACGCACCTCTATGTCAAGGAGCCTACGTCACCTACGACAATGACCCTTCCTCCATCTTTGAAGGAACAACACTGTTCTTCAACAACGCCCGTCTACCACAACGCTTGTCTTCCATGGATTAACGATGTACGACAACAAATTCAAGGTAGGGGGAATTTTGTTTATTTCATATATGTGTTTCCTACCCTCGAACATGGAGTTTAATTGTTGGGTGATGATTTGAACCTCTAATGCGGTGGGTATGGAATAAAAAAAAGTTCGGACCCACCGCTATTTTGTTCTTGATGCGCGGGGTGTTTTGCAACGATGAAATGAGACTGCAACAGCGATTGGGGGCCTTCGCAGTGAAGAACGAATCCCAAGACAACCACAGGCATAGTCAGAAGCAAATACGGACCACCGAAATGACTCCGGTGGCCCGCGGAAGACTCCGGCGGTGCGGGTCGCCGGCGCGGCAGCGCCGGTTGCCGGAGGCGGCGGCCGAAACCCGGCCGACCGCCTGGAGGCGGCAGCGCCCTGGCGCGCCGCCGGTAGGAGCTCGCCGTGGCATCGGTCGTGGCGGCAAGGGGGGGATCCCATGGCCACGTGGGATCCAGGGGAAGTAGCGGCACCAGCCTAGTGCCGCGTTCGCGGAACAGGGGCCGCGCCCCCCGGCCGGGCCGGGGTGGGTCTCGCGGATCGGGCCACGCCGGCCGGGCCAGGCCGCGCCCAGTCGGGCCGGACCAGGACCCGGGTCAGGTCAACCCGATTCAGGCCGACCCAGGGGGGTTGGGCCGGGTCGGGCCAGGCCCAGACCCCCCGCTTCGGACTGTTTTCGGTCATTCACTAGTAACTTTAGTTACGGACCTCCGATTGATGCACCGTCAGTTGCGTAGGAACTCTTGTATCGAGACGGTCGTTTCGGTATATTACACTGAATTATTCAGCGAATTTTGTGTATGACCAGGTTGGTTCAGACCCGAAACCAACCGGGCCCTTGAGGCAGAAACACTTCTAACTTAAGGACCAGACATCCGATTGACGTGCCGCAAACTATGTTGTAATCCTCTTGATGAGACAGTACTTTTGGAATACTCAAATTGAGGTTTGGACACAACTTAAGTACGGTCGGGTTGGTTTTAGCTGAAAACCCAACCGGGCCCCTCAAACGGAAAAGCCAATAACTCTCAGACCGAGCGTCCGATTGACGCACCGTCTGTCGCGTTCGGTTTCTTTTGAGGAGATGGAACTTCGGGATACATCAACTATGGACTTCGTGATAGTTGATGTATCGACCCTCATGGCCCGAGGAGCGGATCCTTCTAGAATCGAGCGTGCTGTCTGCGAGAACCCTAGAGCTGGTTGTGACTGTGACGATGATGACTGTACTTGGATCCTCCGTGGGTTCGGCAGTGAGGACGATTGTACATGGATCCTCCATGGGTTCGACAGCGAGGAAAACTGTACTTGGATCCTCCGTGGGTTCGGCAGCAAGGACTACTATTCTTGTATCCTATGTGGGTCCGACAGTATTGACCTCTGTACTTGTATCCTGAGTGGGTCCGGTAGAGTAGCTGGTCTTGTATCCTATGTGGGTCCAACAGCTTAGCTGGTCTTTTATCCTATGTGGGTCTGGCAGCTTAGATGAATCAGTGGCTACATCTTATCATCTCTATCTCTATACGAAATATGTATACCTGTGTGAGCTGAGTCTTGATTTTCAATCATTATCATCAATTTTATTGACTTCTTTCTTGTGTGGACTAGGTTGTACTTGGGATCGGGAGCTAGAGTCGAATTGTGATCAATAACTTAAGTATATGTATGGGCATATACCTAAGTAGAGTTTTTTGATACTTTGTGATTGTATATTTTCTTTTTGGTTTATCCTTTGTGGATTATGGGAGGCCTTCTGGGGTCTCAGGGTCCCTACTGAGAATCATATACTCACCCCTGCACGGGCTTGCCCGTATTACGTTGTGTTGGATGCAGACGATGGAGAACACTGATCGTGGAGGAGTCTTGTGGAGAAGGATGGTACCCGGAGGTGAACCACCTAGTGAGGCGTGCGCGGAGCGGACGGATGGACCCGAGGTGCTGAGGAGGCCATATGTACCCACCCTTCAGGTGAGATTCCCGGAGGACGACTCAATGGTTGCCTCTTTAATTTACTGCTATTGTACTTTTCCTTTTTAGTTGTACTGTACATTCAGTTGGGTTTGTAAACTGGCCCATTTACTTTTATGCACTTATTTTGTACTCAGTTTTACTTAGTGCTTGCTTCATTTGTGTACTCTGTTGTGTTCTTTACTTATATAAAAGGCAATGCCTTCCCTTTTATCAGGATTTACGCCTTTGGTGCTAATTTCTAGCCCCTGGCCTATGGAAGACGGGTTTAGAGTAGTCACGGCACGGACCCCGAGGACGGGGTGAGACAATACCAAAAATAGTTCCCCACTTGTTGGAAGTGTGATTATTGGTGTAGTAATAAGCCTCCTTTTAAACTCTTTGAGCTAGTCATCACACTCACTGGTCCATATAAACATTACCCCCTTCTAAGTCATATTGTTTAGTTGGTTTTGAAATAATGATAAGTTCTTCACAAATCACCGGTAATACCCATATATACCAAGTAAACTATGGATCTCCATTAAAAATGTTGGTATGGGACACTCCTAAATTTCCTTGGTTTTATAAGGGTCCATGAATATTTCTTTGCTAGCGATAAATTCCCCAATAATGATACTTCCTCCATCCATAAATCATGTTTACTATACTTTTCATATAGTTCTCCCTTCACAACGTCTTTAGTATAATATTCAAATGTTCCTCATTCTCCTCCTTGATCTTTAAGTATATCAAAATATCATCAATAAAAACTACCAAAAAATTGTCAAGTAATCTCTAAAGACTCTATTCATTAATTATATGAATATTTTTGGATCATTAGTGATTCTAAAAGAAATAACTATGAACTCATAGTTTCCATACCTTTTTCAAAATAAAGTCATGGAAATATCTTCCTTCCACATATTTAATTGGTGATATCCTAGCCAAAGGTCCACCTTAGAGAAATAATTGACCCCACATAGTTGATCATACAAGTAATATATCTGTGGTAGGGGATACTTGTTATTTATCATTATTTTTTGAGATAATAACAATCAATGCAGAGGTGAATTGATCCGTACATATTCTTGACAAAGATGATTGGTTCTCCCCATGGTGAAGCACTTGAGAAAATAAAACCCTTGTCTAGATCATTTTGTAACTACTTCTTCAGTTCTTCCAAATCAATGGTGGATATTTTTTAAGGAGTCTTTTATATAGTCACCTCTTGGCTAGAAGGAAGACCAAACAATTCTTCAGGGAACACATTAGTGTAATCCCCCACAATGGGCATGTCTTCAAGCACAATTCTTTACTTTGTTGTTTCCGACGCTTTTACGCCGGGGCGTGCGCGCGTGTCCATCACGCATGGGAGGACGCGTGGCTCGCAGCCCCGCATTCCCGCTTTCCAAAGGCGGGCGACATCCGTTCCTTATTCAGGGAGGTATGATCCTTGATCGAAACCGGGATGATGGGATGTTGTTTCTTCCTTCCGTGGATTCCTCCTTGGAGCTCGTCACCTAATCCGGGTCTCCCTCATAGATTTAAGACGGGTTCGTGAAGCTTGTTCCCGGCGCCATATCTGCATGGACGCCCGTTAATTACGCTGCTTCCGTCGAGACGCTCCAAGGGGTCTTGTCGGGGCGGCAAACTTCGGTGAGGAGAATGGTCGCGTTGGGGTGTCGTTGGCATGTCTTGACGCTGGGGATCATCATGTCTAGCATCTATCCCTTATCACAGGGCTTCTCGAGGGCGCGGAAGCTCGAGGTATCCCACATCGGACGCGGGGAATATGTACCATATGAGGTTTTCCTCAGCTTCCCATATTTAACACGGGGTATGCCGCGAGTTTAACGTCTTGCGGAGATGGATCGGACTGATCGAAACACTGATAGTGGATCAGATTGAAGGACCCCCTAGGGGGAACACCGATGTTGGGGCCAGCATGTGGGCGTCTTCCCGGATACTATGGAGTGGGATGGGGTGGCATAATCTCACCGGGATGTGGCGACCCGGGTAAGGATCAGGATGGATGATGGAGTGATGGTATTGAACCTCGTGGAGGCTTCCTACGTATCCCCATGGCAGGGAATCAAAGTCCGCGTAGTTCGGTGATACAGTGGGACACCAGAAAAGGCGACCCGTGAGAATGGACACATGGATTGGAGCCTAGAGGAAGTAAAATCTCCGGGCTAGGGCATGAGCTTCCCAAGGAACGTGGTCTTGAGGGGGGAAGTCAGGATGAGATGTGGATGTGAGGCATGGGGCTTATGCTCTGATACGACCCAATAGGGGGAATAGAGTTTAACGTCACGCGGGACGAGATACAGTTTACCGTCATGCAAGATGCGGGAATACAGTTTAACGTCATGCGAGATGAGGGATCTGGGGATTACGCTCTAAGGCGGCCCATGGTGTATTTGGGGCTTACTCTCTGAGGCAGACCATGGTGGCTGGGGAACCGACGCGGAGAGGTCGGAATGATCGGGTGGTGGGATTGAACCTCGTGGAGGCTTCCTACGTACCATGCGTTAGCACGGATCAAAGTCCACGTAGTTCGCTGGCATGGGGCTTACGCTCTGAGGCAGCCCATTGGAGGATGTCATGGTCGATGCGTGCTCTAAGCCCACGTGAGTCATGCTCGGTGTGAGAAACAAGAGGCATCAGGGACCAGACGATCACGTCGCAAAGGGTGCGTCCTTGAGAAGAGGAATGGGGCTTACGCGTTGAGCGACCCAAAGAGGAAACAAGGGCTTACGCGTGGTTAGCGTCCCGAAGAGGAAACAGGGGCTTACGCGTGGTTAGCGGCCCTGGGTGCTAGGGCTTACTCCAGAGTGGAGGCCCGTGGTGCGACAAAGCACAGTGGGAAATGGACTCCACTAGCCTTGGCAGGGGGGAAGTATGGAGGTTCATGGGTGCAACCTTCCGTATAAGAGGCTAGGGGATTACGCTCTGAGGAAGCCCTTCCCCCTTGGACAAAATCCACTCCGACAAGGAGGATCTCATTCCATGCGAGGAAAAATCCATTCCCGTGGAGACGAGAGGTGTAAAGAAT